>OX451738.1:1352455174-1354855174 GCA_948472305.1 Vicia faba | reverse complement strand
AACCTCAACTTCCTTGCAGGAACCAAAACCCTAATTTGCATGGCTCAGGAGAGTGGTTGACTGTAGCCCTTGAGTAGACTTTGAACCCTTTGAGGTGATGCTTGTCAAAACTTGAAGAATATGGGAGGGAAAATTTTGGGGTACAACAGATGGATACCTGCATTATGAGTGTGGGTGTGTGTAAGGGTATATCCATTTTTGAAAGAAAATAAAATGTAAAAGAAAAACAATGAGCACGAAAGTTTGTATGCGAAAACGTCCATGATTCATTGATGTCATATAACGATGAAATAATAACCCTTACAAATGGACCATTGTGCCTCGGGTAAGCCACAAGGTTTTAAGAGTGCGAATTGTTTTGAATATTACAGATCCAACAAAATATAAAGATAAATTACTGAGGGATGAAAGTGATTGGGATGAAGTCTCTGGCCTCCCAATTGCTGAGCCCTCCATTGACAGTCAGAAAGATCCATTCATCCAGGTTGCAACCATCTTCACCATCTTCTACTGCGTTGACCTCATGGTTGGTTATCTTCAAGGGTGGCCCTCCAGCACGGGCATGGCGTACATCCTTTTGAGCACTTGAAGTGAAACTCAGGCCAAACTTGTCAGACTTATACGGGATATCCAAAATTTGCCCCCAGATGGTGCATCAACCTTCCTCTACCACTTCTTTGGCATCCTTTAGTCATGACATCCAGAGTGGAGGTCTTGTAATCTTGGGAATCTGGGATACAGTCTTGTTCACTGCCACCTCTTGGGGGACCTCTTCGAAGTATTGAAATGGAGTTTCAATGAATTCACCGTCCAATTCCACATATCTGAAGGAATTGAGATGGATGATCATGTATTATTCCTCTCCATGTACGGTGATAATCTTCCCTTGAACCGGATACTTCAGCATCTGGTGCAGTGTAGAGGTAACAGCGCCAGCATTATGGATCCATGGCCGGCCTAGCAAGCAGGAATATGAAGGGCGGATGTCCATCACATAAAAAGTTGAATTGAAGGTTTGGGTTCCAACCTTTATGGGAGTTTCTACCTCCCCATGTACCATTGTTGTACCCTAAAATTTTCCCTCTCATTTATCAAGACTTTTCTCACAAGATCTCTTTGACTAAAGACTGGATTAGGGTTTGGTCAGCTCAAGACATCTCATCTTGCACTGATAACCCAAAATTAGGTTTTGAGTTTTCCCAAGTATTTTTGGACTATCAATGCTCCATATGACTTTAAAACATCATTATGGACCCCTAAGATTACTCATGATAAGTTTCAGACCTTGAACCACATTTTTGATCAGTCAATTGGACAGTTGACCTAAAAATCAGTTGTATTGGGGAAAAAGTCAACCATGGCCAATTTACAGTCAAACATAATAATTTTTTATCCACATCAACATTTTAGACTCGTATGTATCATTTGATCAAGTTTGGATCACAATTCCTCAAGAAATTTGATCAAATCATCAAAAGGGCAAAATGGTCAAAATTAGGGTTTTGACCGAGGAAGGGAAATTTCTGATTTTTGACCTAGCAAATGACCAATTGATTTGAAGCATGATTTAAAGGGTTCATTTGTATCATCTTGACCTAATATCATGGTTCAAAACATTGCAATTTCATTGGGTTGATAGATAAAATTTGCAGTCAACTGATCAAAAGTCAGCTGTATACTGAAAAGTCAAACTTTGACTTTTTGGTCAAAATCAAGTGCCAAGGATCATAATTCATCAAAACATGTCAAAATGTGAAATTTGTTCATCAGGGAATCAAAGATTGAAGATTTGGTTTAAAAATTTGAAATTTTCTTAACTTAGAAATTTTTCTAAGTATAGAAAATTTCTTATTTTTTCTCAACTTTAAGCAATTTCTTCACCATGATACAAGATGATTCAAAGAAAGTTCCCAACATGAAAGTTGTAGACCTCCATGAAATCTACAACTTTTCTTCACACATTTTTCCTTAAAGATGCTTGGATCTCAAGATATAATTTTGAGAACATATGCCCATGAACTAAAATAACTTAGTGAAATTTTACCCTAATTTAGGCAGGTTTTGGACCCAACTTCATGGCAATTTTTCACCTAGTTCCAAGAGGAATCTTGAAATTCATTTCACAGATGAGTTATAGATCACATTGCAAGATTTCCAAAATGCCCAAGAACTCATTGAGATCATTTTTTCGTAGGGAGAATTGAATAGGTGAAGTTGGCAATTTCTCACTTTGATTTCAAGCCATTTCATGAAGAACATAATTCAAATCTGAACCTATGCTGCCTAATTCTTGCTTTACAGGTCTCAAACTTGTTTCTCACTTCATAATTTAATACTTACTCAGTTGACAAAGCCTTAATCCAAGCCCATGGGTCTTTGTCCAAGCTTTAATTCCATAAATGGCACAAAGTTGCCATTGCCATTTTGGAAAAGCTTAACTTTTGCAACTTTTCAATTCTTGAGCATTGGACCTGTCTTCTCTGCACACAAAGGTCCTATAGACCTAAATCAATTTGTATAGAGCTTATACCAACTCCAAGCAGTCCAGTACAAGCATGAGGAGACTTGTCTCTTCACTTTGCTTCAAAAGCAAGAAAGTGTGCAAAAAGCCTACAACTGAAAAATCTGTTGTGGAGTTGACAAAAAACTTTCTCTATACTAATACACAAACCCGTTGCAACTGAGAACACGATTGCAAAAGGCCAAAAACACTCCAAAATACTCTCTCACCAAGAACCTGTCAAAAACTTGCAGTTTGAGCATAAGCATAGCAATCCACAAATTTGCTCGTGCGTTTCAAGTTTTAATCATTCAAACACTTTACCTACCTCATATCTAAGTGATCCAGACCATCATCCCTGCACTGTAACTCCTCCTTCTTCATCTGCCATTTTGGTTTTCCAAGCTTGCAGGTTGACTTGGATAGAGAGTTCCAGGCACTTCCAAAGCAAGGCAAGGATTGGAACACACTCAGGGAGGTTCAAGCAAGCTAAAGGAACCTTCAGGCCTTCCTAAATCTCACTCAAACTCCATTCACGATCTCAGCTGAAAGAGGTAAGAATTCCAACTTTTATCTCTTCATACAGGCATCCATTGGCCATGATTTGTGAAAGAAAAATGTAGATATTATAGTGCTGAAGCCAACCATGTGCATAAATTCCATTTATGTTCATTATGTGTAGATAATTTTGGAGTTCAAATTTCTTTAAAATTAGGTTTAAAATTAGGGCTTTTAAAATTTGTTTTAATCTTTGATTTTTAGTTTCCATAAGTTACATGTTTGAAATCGTGGGAAAGAGTACTATCATTTTCATGTTGGAAGTTTCCATTTTTATGGAGAGATGAGAAAGATACAGAGCTTTTGGCCAGCTTGAGGAAGAATATGAAGTACAGGGCAAGGAAGCTTTTTTACGTTATGTTTTTATTGTTTCATATAAACTAAGGGATGTACAGCCACCCCAGTGGCAAGGTAGGCGCTAGCAATGCCCAGGTCATGGGTTCGAACCTTGGCGCTACCATTTACATTTTTCTCATTTTCTCGGCTTCAGTTTTTGGCATTTTTGGCAGCATGGGCTTGGTTCTTGGGTCTTCTTTTTTTTTTCTAACACACTACCCCTTGTTTTCTTGCAGCACCCCTGGCCCAATCTTTTTTATTATTTCTTTTATTTTCATATTTTTTTCATTAAAATATTTCTTTAACACATAAAAATCATTAAAAAATATAAAACATGATGATTTTGCATTTTGTTTATTCTATTTTATTTTCACATGAAAAAATATTTTTATTAAACTATATATTAATTATTTCTTTCTTAAATAAACTTGTAAATATAATAGATTTAGGTTAACTATTTTATTCCATTTTTATTCATACTTGTAAATATTTATTTTGACATATAAAAACTAAATATTCTCATAAGATATTATTTATTATTTTTAATACAAAAAATACATAAAAATAATACCTAAAGAACTTTATTTTCTTTTAAATTAGAAATTAGGGTTAACTTTTGTTTTCAAGAATTAATTTCCTTTTCTTAAATTATTAGGTTTAGTTCAAAACACCTTTTTACATAAAAAAAACAAAACAAAATCTTTTTTCTTACATATACATACCATTGCACATTTAATTTATATTGTATCTTATTTATTTCAAATATTCGTGCAAATTCGATTTGGTTGTAATAGCTTAATTAGATTTACATTATTGCAAATCCCCATTCACAATTTGTATTCCCCCCTCCCATAAAATGTTGTAATAGCGTAGTAATCTTTAAATTACACAATTTACCGCTTTTATATACCATGCTAGTAATTAGGGTTTGAATGGCAAGATAAAACCAAATCAAATAGAAAGCCCTAATCCAAAACAAAATCAAAGCATGAAAGTAACACACTTGCACACAAGCATCCTTAGGGTTTCTCCATTTGGTTGCCTTATACAAAAATGGCCATATTACGCATGTGAAGTATCTTGGCAAAACAAACAAATATAAGATCATGGTCCCTCGATGACGCTATTCTAAGTTGCCTCACAAACTGATCTTTGTCCCTAAAAAATGCTAAGATACTTTGCAATATTGCTAATCATGGTTATACGATGACCCACGCCCATCCCATTTACATCCAAATATAGGGTTGCTTACCAAATCAATGGTAAGACAACAATTTCAAAGGAATAGAAAATGAACAAGAAAGACATTTGAGTAGGTAGATTACTTCTAGTTACTTGCTCTATTTTCAAACAACTGTCCTTTCTATTTTCCAAAACAATCACACACATTTCAAAAACATCTTACAAACATTGAAAATATCTTCAAAAAGACAAACATCTTTGTATACATTCTTACGAACGAGAATCATTACAAGGATTGCCTAAGAGAATGGCCTCTTTTACAAAATACTTTCAAAACCACACCAAACACAATTTCAAACAACAAAAGCAAGTGATCTAGCAAGTAACTAGAAGCCCATGGAAAACCATGGATGAAAAGGGTGCTAATACCTTCCCTTTTCATAACCTACCCCCCGAACTTAAGAAACAATCTCAAAGGTCTTTCCTGTGCTTCTTCAGCTTTCCTTTTAGATAAAAGAAAATTCGATGGCGACTCTTGCTAACCGCAACATTTGCGATAAAACGCAAAACCCTCAAGTCAGTTCTCCCACCGTATCACAGAACTGGCGACTCTGCTGGGGAATTTTATAAAAGTGGGGTTACCTTAGGGCTATATCACATCTATTTGCTTACATTGTTTGACTTGTTTGTTTTACATTATGGTTCTTTATTTGGGTTTAAAATCCTCTACCCGTATTTGGGATACATTATAGGTGAATAGAAATACATTGTGGAAACTGTGCGGGGTATACCGTCATGGTCTAAGAAATAGCTATGTTAGTGAGACATATTTGTGGGTACCGGTAGCCTTTGAGTCAATCAAAGAGAATACGGGGCCGCTGAGTGATGTCATGAAGCACTAATGAACTTCTAGAACCCTTTACTTGACCAACTTGGCCTTTAGGATGTTGTGAGATGACCGACTTTGGTCCAGTCCGAAGTTGGTAGATACTCGATACTACACTCATTGAGGGTTGGTTTCTTGGGATATTTAGGTTTCCATTAAAGAGGCTTGAGCTGAAACAATGTCCAACGAAATGATCCAGTGATATTGAGCTCCTTAGAACCCGGTTACTATTACTAGGACATGTTTAAGCCAACTAAAACTTCAAGAGGGTACTTACCTATAAAACCCCATGCAAGCCTAAACTAAGAACTTGTTTGCTTTTCTTGTATATGCATACTTGTACATAAAATCATGGACATCTGAGCATCATATGCATGAAAACTATCCAAGTCAACCTTATAAGAATTCCTCCACAACTCAAGGATCTAGATTCAAGGATCCCCGAGAACTCTCCAT
Organism: Vicia faba; assembly: GCA_948472305.1. Taxonomy (NCBI): domain Eukaryota; kingdom Viridiplantae; phylum Streptophyta; class Magnoliopsida; order Fabales; family Fabaceae; genus Vicia; species Vicia faba. The sequence goes on along the minus strand of OX451738.1, from coordinate 1,354,849,256 downwards.
TCACCGAGAGGCATGGTCGTCTACTAAACTTGGTCACCTCCAACACAAATGAGGATATGATGAAGGTGCTCTTCCAGTTCTTTGATCCTTTGCATCATTGCTTCACATTTCCCGACTATCAGCTTGTGCCCACTTTGGAAGAATTATCTCAACTCTTGAGGATTCCCATTCTCAATCAACTACCTTTCAACGGTACAGAAAGAGACCCAAATCCAGAAGATATTGCTCAAGCTCTACACTTGCACTCATCTGATGTCATAATCCATTGGGAAACTAGAAGTGGTGTCAAAGGCTTCTTAGCAAAGTTTCTGTTTGATAAAGCCCAGAGCTGTTGGAATTCCTTAGACTTGCAAGCCTTTGAGGAAATTGTGGCTCTCCTCATATATGGGATGGTTTTGTTTCCCAATCCTGACCAACTCATATATGTGAGTGCCGTCAAAATCTTCATGTCACGCAATCCGGTGCCTACATTGCTAGGGGATATCCTACACTCTTTTCACACTCGCACAATGAGGAAAAGAGGTGTCCTTATGTGTTGCACTCCTCTCCTGGAAAGATGGTTTATTTCTCATCTTCCCCAATCAGTCTTAAGGAATGAGCAAGGTTCAAGGTGGTCACAAAGGTTAATGACGCACAAACATTCAGATATTCATTGGTGTTCCCGATCCAAAGAGAATGTTATCATTGTTGACCTTTGTGGGGAATTCCCTAATGTCCCTCTACTTAGCATTAGGGGAGGAATCACCTAAAACCCATGCTTAGCTCTAAGACTGTTTGGTTACGCCCGAAGGGATGGCCCGCACGAGATGCTGATTTAAGGTTTGGTATTCGACTACAACAACGACAATCAAGATCTTCTCCAGAGATTCATCTGAGCTTGGAGGATGCTAAACAAGGTGGATAGCAAGACTTTGGGACACAAGAATTCCATTCCTCTTGAGCCTTACCTCAATTGGGTACGAACCCGCGCTCAAAGTCTTATGATGCCTTATCCTTCCATTCTCCCGGTGATCATTGAGCCTGTTAAGGAAGGAGAAGTTCCATACACTATCCTACATCCTGACATGCCCACATCTCTTGAAGACCTACAAAGGGATTGGATACAGCTCAAAGGAGAGCGAGATACTTTCAAAGCCCAATTCTACGCAAGCGAGAATAAGGTTTTGGAACTCACTAGGCTACTTCACGAGGAGCAGACTCTAAATGCCTACATAGCACCAAAGAGGATGCGCACTAATTTTTTATCTTAGAGTGTTGTATTATTTTGCCCAAGGGGCATTGATGTACTCAAACTCTATTTTATTAATATAACGTGTGTTTCCTTTTGTCTAAAACGAACTTGAATCTTTAAAAATCCTTGAAAACATTACATATGCACATAACATTCATCATAACATAAACAGGTCTTTTGCAACGAGTTTCCTCATCTCTCTACTGTTTATTTCAGTAAGATGGATCTCGAACAGACAGTCAAAGATCTCCAAGCTATGAACACGCAATTTCAACCGTTACTAATGACCCTAGCCAAGGGGCAAGAAGAGTTGAAGACTCTGTTAGCTGAAGAAAGAAAGAAGAAAACAAAGAAGGTCACTGGGGTTTTGAACATGGGGAGAAGGTTTCAGGGACAGACTAGAAGAGCCTTGAATTTTGCAACCACTTTCGGGGAAGAAGAAGGGAAAGGAAAAGAAACAGCGGTTCCGTCAGAATCTGAAGAGGAAGAAGAGGAAGACTACTCCGAGGAACAGTATCCTCCAGCAGATGATAAGTACAGACATCTTAAAGAGCGTTTGAGTGCTATGGAAATACAAAAGGTGTCAGGTCTAGACTTTGAAGAATTGGGACTAGTACCGGGAATTGTGATCCCACCGAAGTTCAAAGTGTCATTGTTTGCAAAATATGATGGGGTGTCATGTCCTAAGATGCACCTCCGATCATATGTGAGAAAGATCCAGCCACACTCTGCCGATAAAGACTTGTGGGTACATTTTTTTCAAGATAGTCTATCTGGAACGCAACTCGATTGGTTTTACCAATTGGAAAGGGCCAACGTCCATAACTAGGAAGATCTTGCTGCAGCTTTCTATAAGCAATTTCAATATAATGCTGATTTGGCGCCTACCCGTACTCAACTTCAGAGTATGGCCATGGCTTCCAATGAGGGTTTCAAGGATTACGCGCAGAAGTGGAGAGATCTAGCTGGGAGAGTTCAACCCCCTCTGTCTGAAAGGTAGTTGGTGGATATGTTCTTAGGCAATCTATCAGTCCCTTTCTTCAACCATCTGATTGGAAGCTCATCTGCAGGATTTACTGAGTTAATACTGACTGGAGAAAGGGTGGAAGCTGGCATAAAAAGTGGAAAGATTCAGAAGGATTCATCTGCCTCTACAGCTATGAGGAAACCTTTCATTGGGAAGAAAGAAGTAGTTGTTGTATATCCATAAAGGAACCAAGGGAGAGCTGAACGCCGACCAATGGTAGGGGCTGTTATGATCCCAAAGCCTACATCTGATCATCCAAGAAGTAACCAACCGAGGGTGGAAAGGCCAGTTCAGCAATTCACCAGAATCAATATGACTCTCTCCCAGGTTTTACCGCACCTTCTGAAATCCAATTTGACAACTCTGAATAAAGCTCCAAAGAACCCCAACACAGCGTCCCCTCATTATCACCCGAATGCCCATTGCGCATATCATTCTGAAAGTCCGGGTCATGACACTAACAATTGTTGGGCCTTGAAAAACAAAATCCAAGACCTTATAGAGGTAAAAGAAATTGAGTTTGATACACCCGAGAAGCCAAACGTCATTTCTGCTCCTATGCCTAGACATGGTCACCACACTAATGTTGTTGAAGAAGATTTGTTTGTTACCACAACTGATGAACTCTTGACTCCACTCCCAATCATTAAGATAAATTTGTTAAAAGCCGTTGTATTCCGAGGTTGTAATGAAGACTTCCATCTTTGCTTATCCTCACCAACTATTTTCCCTTTGTTGAAAACAGGCATTCAATGCTTGATAGACAACCAAGAGATTCTGTTTGAAAGTAATCCCGTTTCACCTGTTCTTGTTGAAGACATTTCAATCATAACCATCTCTGCCAATTCTTCTAGAGTCCCCAAAAGACCCGTTAGAATTACATCGGTTCCAAAAACTACTCCTCTTATAATCACAATGCATGGGCCAGTCCCGTATGAATCAGACAAAATTATGTCGTGGAATTACGGTGGGGACATCTACTACCATGGCATCAAAAAAGATGGGCTGGTCGTCGAAGAGATGAGCTCCGAAGAAGAAGACTCTGACATTAGCAATATTGTCGGAACCAGTAAGATTACCCGAAGCAGTAGAATCTTCTCTCCAGAAATTTCCCCTCCAAAGGCAGTTTTTGGACCCGTAGCTACTCCAAAGGTTACCTCCGTATCAATAATCATATCTGCAAGTGCTCCTATTAACAAAAATGACACAACCCCTACTGTCATTCCTACCAACACTCCTACTACTGAAACTCGAGGAAAAAGTATTCAAGTTGAGCCTGTCCGAACGAAGGCTCAACCACTGATTATCCCCGAAACCTCCAAGAAGGAAATGGAGGAGATCCTGAGAATAATAAAGAGGAGCGACTACGACGTAGTTGAACAGTTGGGGCAAACTCCCTCCAAAATATGCATGCTAGCATTGTTGCTGTGTTCTGAGGCACATGCGAAAGACCTGGTGAAGTTCCTAAACATAGCCCATGTGCCTCAAGAGACATCGGCTGACCAATTTGAAGATTGCGTGGCCAGCTTGACGGTGGATAACGGCCTAGGATTCTTGGATGCTGATCTGACACCAAGGGGAAGAAAGCACAACGAGGCATTGCATGTCTCAGTGGAATGTAGAGGAACAACTCTGGCCCATGTCTTGGTGGACACTGGTCCATATTTGAATGTTTTACCAAAGAAAGCTCTCGACAGACTAGACTGCGAAGGACTGACGTTGAAACCCAGTAACATAGTCGTAAGAGCATTTGATGGCTCAAAGAGGATGGTGCACGGGGAGGTGGATATCCCCATAAAGGTTGGGACTCAAACTTTCAACTTAACCTTCTATATAATGGACATCCGCCCCTCTTAATCTTGTCTGCTAGGACGGCCGTGGATCCATAATATCGGCGTTGTTACCTTTACACTACACCAGATGCTGAAATATCCGGTCCAAGGAAAGATTATCACTGTCCACGGAGAGGAAGAGTATATGATTTGCCACCTCAATTCCTTCCGGTATATGGAATTGGACGGTGAGTTTATTGAAACTCCTTTTCAACATTTTGAAGAGGTCCCCCAAAAGGTAGCAGTGACCAAGACTGCATCCCAGGTTCCCAAGATCACAAGACCTCCACTGTTGATGTCATCTCTGAAAGGCGCCAATGCAGTAGTAGAGGAGGGTGGATGCACCATCTGGGGGAAACTTCTGGATATTCCATATAAATCTGACAAGTTTGGTTTAGGTTTCACTTAAAATGCTCAGAATGTTGTACGCCGTGCCCGTGCTTGAGGGCCCCCTTGAAGATTAGTAACCGCGAGGTGAATGCGGTGGAAGATGGTGAAGAGGATTGCAACTTGAAGGATTGGATCTTTCCTACTATCAACGGAGGACTTCGCAATTGGGAGGCCAGAGACTTTGTCCCAATAACTTTCATCCCTCAGTAATTTATCTGTACATTTCTGTTGGACTTGTAATATTCACAAACAATTCACACATTTAAAACCTTGTGTCTTGCCCGAGGCACAATGATCTATTTGTAATGGTTATTATTTCATATTCATATGACATTCAATGAATGATGGACGTTTTTCACATACAAACTTTTGTGCTCATTGTCTTTCTTTCACGTTTTATTTTTTAAGGATGGTTATACCCTTACACACACCCACACTCACAAATGCAGGTATCCCTCCATTCAGGATCCCATGGGTAACAATACTGCTATGGCCTTTTGTGACTCTGAAGATCTAATCTACCAAGCTGAAGATGAAGGTGAGGAAGATTGTGAAGTACTAGGGGAGCTGACAAGACTACTATAACAAGAGGAAAGAGCCATTCAGCCTCACGAGGAACCAGTGGATACAATCAATCCGGGTACCAAGGAAGATAAAAAAGAGGTTAAGGTGGGTGCCAATCTGGAGCCCAGTGTCAAGGAGAGTCTGATTCAGATGTTGCATGATTATGTTGAGATCTTTGCCTAGTCATATAAAGACATGCCAGGACTTGATACAAACATCGTGGTACATCGTCTGCCAACAAGAGAAGACTGTCCACCAGTAAAACAAAAAGTCTTCCGCATGAGACCTGACATGTCAGAGAAGATCAAAGTGGAAGTCATGAAACAATTCAATGATGGATTCTTGGTTGTCACTTCCTATCCCCAATGGGTTGCCAACATTGTTCCCGTACCTAAAAAGGACGACAAAGTACGAATGTGCGTGGACTATAGAGATTTGAATAGGGCCATCCCTAAAGATGATTTTCCACTCCCCCACATAGATATCCTGGTTGAGAATACGGCCCAGTACAAAGTATTCTCCTTCATGGACGGATTCTCAGGTTACAACCAAATAAAAATGGCACCTAAGGACATGGAGAAAACAACATTTGTCACACAGTGGGGCACATTCTGCTACAAAGTGATGCCATTCGGACTGAAGAATGTTGGGGCAACCTATCAGCGCGCCATGGTAGCTTTGTTTCATGACATGATACATCATGAAATAGAGGTCTACGTAGACGATATGATAGCCTGATCACAAACAGAAGAAAAGCACATTGATCACTTGTGAAAGCTGTTTGAGAGATTGAAGGAGTACAAGTTAAGGTTGAATCCAAACAAGTGCACATTCAGAGTACGGTCCGGTAAACTTTTAGGTTTTGTCGTCAGTAACAAAGGCATTGAGGTCGATCCTGCCAAGGTTAAAGAAATACAAGAAATGCCTACTCCTCGTACTGAGAAGGAAGTCAGAGGATTCTTGGGACGCCTGAACTATATTTCCAGATTCATTTCTAACTTAAGAGCTACTTGTGAGCCAATCTTCAAACTATTGAAGAAAGATCAAGTAGTCATATGGAATGATGAATGCCAGTTTGCTTTTGACAAGATCAAAGAGTACTTACAAGAGCCTCCTATTTTGATTTCACCAGTCGAGGGAAGACCTTTGATTATGTATCTGATTGTTTTAGAAAACTCAATGGGGTGTGTATTGGGGCAGCATGATGAGTCTGGCCGAAAAGAGCACGCTATTTACTACCTGAGCAAAAAGTTTACCGACTGTGAAACCAGATATTCATTGCTCGAGAAAACTTGCTGTGCTCTGGAATGGGCTGATCGCCGGTTAATACAGTATATGTTGACTCATACTACTTTGTTGATATCTAAGATGGATCCGATAAAATACATCTTCGAGAAGCCTACTCTGTCTGGGAGAATAGCTAGATGGCAGATGATCCTGACAGAATATGACATACAGTATACTACCCAGAAAGCTATAAAGGACAGTATATTGGCTGATCACCTTGCTCACCAAGCTGTAGAAGACTATCAGTCCATGAAGTTTGAATTCCTGGATGAAGACATCATGACATTAGACAACTGTGAAGAAATCAAACCATATGACGGACCTGAACAAGGATCCCGATGGACCCCTCTTCTTTGATGGGGAATCCAACGCACTTAGTAATGGTATCAGTATTGTACTCATATCTCCAAGAAGGGTGTCATACTCTTTTTACTGCCAGACTTTGCTTCAACTATACAAACAACATGGCGGAATACGAAGCATGCATCTTTGGTCTCAGAGCTGCCATAGACTTGGGAATCAAATCTTTATATGTGTTTGGAGATTCAGCTTTGGTCATCAGTCAGATCAAAGGGGAATGGGAAACAAAGCACCCAAATCTTATCCCTTACAAAGAACATGTTTTTACATTGCTACCACATTTTGAGAAGATTACCTTCGAGCATTTCCCGCGAGAAGAAAATCAGCTAGCAAACACTCTAGCCACAATGTCATCTATGTTCAAACTTAATTGGGATAACGAGGCTCCCCATATCACCATCGAACGAATGGATGAACCAGCACACTGTCACGAGATTAATACTGAAGAGGTGGTGGACCATTCTTGGTTTCATGAAGTCAAGAGGTATCTCGAGGATCAAGAATACCTGGAAGGAGCTTCAATCAATGATAAGAAGTTCTTAAGGAGATTATCTGGTAAGTTCTTCCTGAGTAATGGCATCCTGTACAAACGTAATCATGACTCCATTCTGCTTCGGTGTGTGGATAAGATTGAAGCGGAAAATATCATGGCTGAATTACATGAAGGTACTTTTGACACTCACTCCAGTGGGCATACGATGGCGAAGAAAATCCTACGGGAAGGCTACTATTGGTCTACCATGGAAGCAGATTTCTATCAACACTCTCGGACCTGTCATAAGTGTCAAATTTATGCTGACAAGGTGCACGTACCTCCAGTTCCTCTGAATGTCTTGACAGCTCCTTGGCCCTTTTCTATGTGGGGAATTGATATGATTGGAGAGATCAAGCCTACAGCCTCCAATGGACATTGTTTCATTCTAGTGGCCATTGACTATTTTACCAAGTGGGTTGAAGCAGCTTCCTTCGCATCTGTTACCAAGAATGTTGTTGCCCGCTTCATCAAGCAAAAACTTATTTTCCAGTACTGTATCTCAGAAAGGATCATCATTGAAAATGGTACAAATCTTAACAACACTATGATCACCGCCTTGTGCGAGCAATTCAAGATTCAGCATCACAATTCTTCCCCCTATCGGCCAAAGATAAATGGTGATGTCGAAGCTGCAAATAAGAACATTAAAAAGATCATACAGAAAATGACAGTAACATACAAAGACTGGCATGAGATGCTACCATTCTCTCTCCACGGGTATCGTACCACGGCTCGCACATCAACTGGGGCAACACCCTATTCTTTGGTATATGGCATGGAAGCTGTTTTTCCTATTGAGGTCCAAATCCCCTCTCTAAGGATTATGAAGGATGCAGGTTTGAATGAAGACGATTGGATCCAGACTCGACTTGATCAGCTGAACTTAATTGCTGAAAAGAGACTTATTGTTGTCTGCCATGGTCAAATGTATCAAAAACGGATGATCAAGGCTTTCAACAAGAAAGTCAGGCACCAAGTATATCAAGTTGGGGATCTAGTGATCAAACGTATCATCTTGCCACAAAGTGATCCTAGGGGCAAATGGACTCCTACCTATGAAGGACCATTTGTAATGAAGAACATATTCTCCGGTGGGGCAATGATCTTGACCACCATGGACGTCGACGACCTGCCACACCCTGCGAATGCAGACATAGTCAAAAGATACTACGCATAAGAGACCCGCTAGGTTAACACACCTAGGCAAAAAAAAGGGCATCTCGGCGAACCAAAAAGGTTCAGGCAAAAATTAAGGATAAAATAAAAAATCAAAACACCCAGCAAGTTTAAAACCTGAAAGGGCGGTCCAGGAAAAAGTTAGGTAATTAAAGCGTATGACTATGTCCCGTCGAATCACTTTGCAGACAACCTTTGACTTCCACTAACAAACTCGGAGTTTCTAATCATTTCAATCATCTCCGGATGAAGCAACAAATAGACAAGATATTCAGAGATATGAAGGCTATAGCAGAATGGGAACCCCATGGGATTATTACACATAGCTATCTTTCTTTGTATAAATTTTCTTGTTTTATGGCACCATATATTTCTTTGTATAAATTTTCTTGTTTTATGGCACCATTCTCTTACTAGAATGTTTGTCTCCTTTGTACAAAATACTTATTCAAAGTCAATACAAAGATATCTCTTTGAAAGTACAAAAAAAACTATTTGTCGTTTTCTTTACTCTTGTGTTTTGTTTGCAAAAATGTCCAATGATTCATTGATGAACATATGCATTTGAACATAATTACTATTTACAAATAAACAAAATGAGAAAGACAATTACTGATAGGTTGAAAGGACAGGAAAACGTCTCTAGGCTATTCCATAAGTAACTCCCACAATACGTCATTTAGATCCCCAGCGGAACAAATTTCAAATTATTAATCCCCAGTAGAAATCGACAAATTTCTCAGGATTCCCCAAGCAAATCTTACAAGCAGTACATGGCATTTCCCTCAAAACAGAATTTACTTCTCTCAACAAGAGTTCATCAGTACTTCAACTTCAAAGCATGAAAATTCAACATAGCCTCAGCAGCATTCAAGGATTTATTTTCCTCAATCATACAGCATTACAGCAGACCAGCTTACATGCATGTACATTGCATCCATATATCATAAACATTGATAAAGCAAATACATTGCATCATACATTTCATGAAACATAACTTTGTGTTTCAACTAACATTTTACCCTTTTCAGGATAAGATTAACAGTTACCATTAACAATATGCAATCAGGATACAGTACAGATACGCTCCAAACACGTATGCCATTCTGATACTCATTCAGATTCAACTTTCAGATACAGTACAGATACGCTCCAGACACGGATGCCATTCTGATACTCACTCAGATTCAACTTTCAAATACAGTACAAATACGCTTCAGACACGGATGCCATTCTGATACTCATTCAGATTCAACTTTCAGATACAGTACAGATACGCTCCAGAAACGGATGCCATTTTGATACTCATTCAGATTCAACTTTCAGATACAGTACAGATACGCTCCAGACACGGATGCCATTCTGATACTCATTCAGTTCAAATTCAGATACAGTACAGATACGCTCCAGACACGGATGCCATTCTGATACTCATTCAGATTCAACTTTCAGATACAGTACAGATACACTTCAGACACGGATGCCATTTTGATACTCATTCAGTTCAAATTCAGATACAGTACAAATATGCTCTAGACATGGATGCCACTCTGATACTCATTCAGATTCAACTTTCAGATACATTACAGATACGCTCCAGACACGGATGCCATTCTGATACTTATTCTTTTGGCTTACAACTTGCAATTCAACAAACATTCTCGGATTGCATCTACAAGCCCATATCCAACAATATTCTAGCACTTCTCCAAATGGCATATTTAAGCCCATTCCCTCAACTACGCATCGTCGAGTGCAAATTTCTGGGCACTCTAGTGTCCAATCATTCTCTCACCTTCGAGTCACGAATGGAAAAGCTCGCCAATCTAACTCTTCAGGATTAAGAAGATTGAACAGGGGAATCTGTTGTACCCCAAAATTTTCCCTCTCATTTATCAAGACTTTTCTCACAAGATCTCTTTGACTCAAGACTGGATCAGGGTTTGGTCAGCTCAAGACATCTCATCTTGCACTGATAACCCAAAATAAGGGTTTGAGTTTGAGAAAGGATGGACTATCAATGCTTCATATGACTTTCAAACATCATTATGGACCCCTAAGATTACTCATGACAAGTTTCAGGCCTTGAACCACATTTTTGATCAATCAATTGGACAATTGACCTAAAAAATCAGATGTGTTAGGGAAAAAGTCAACCATGGCCAATTTACAGTCAAACTTCATAATTTATATCCACATTAACATTTTAGACTCATATGTATCATTTGATAATGTTTGGATCACAATTCCTCAAGAAATTTGATCAAATCATTAAAAGGGCAAAATGGTAAAAATTAGGGTTTTGACTGAGGAAGGGCAATTTCTGATTTTTGACCTAGAAAATTACCAATTGATTTGAAGCATGAATTCAAGGGTTAATTTGTATCATCTTGACCTAATATCATGGTTCAAAACATTGCAATTTCATTGGGTTGACAGATAAAATTTGCAGTCAACTGATCAAAAGTCAACTGTATACTGAAAAGTCAAACTTTGACTTTTTGGTCAAAATCAAGTGCCAAGGATCATAATTCATCAAAACATGTCAAAATGTGAAACTTGTTCATCAAGGAATCAAATATTGAAGATTTGGTTTTAAAATTTGAAATTTTCTTAACTTAGAAATTTTTCTAAGTATAGAAAATTTCTTATTTTTTCTCAACTTTAAGCCATTTTTTCACCATGATACAAGATGATTCAAAGAAAGTTCCCAACATGAAAGTTGTAGACCTCCATGAAATCTATAACTTTTCTTCACACATTTTTCCTTAAAGATACTTGGATCTCAAGATATAATTTTGAGAATACATGCCCATGAACTAAAATAACTTAGTGAAATTTTGCCCTAATTTTGCCAGGTTTTGGACCCAACTTCATGGCAATTTTTCACCTAGTTACAAGAGGAATATTGAAATTAATTTCAAAGATGAGTTATAGATCACATTGCAAGCTTTCCAAAATGCCAAAGAACTCCTTGAGATCATTTTTGAGTAGGGAGAATCAAAGAGGTGAAGTTGGCAATTTCTCACTTTGATTTCAAGCCATTTCATGAAGAACAAAATTCAAATATGAACCTATGCTGCCTAATTCTTGCTTTACAGATCTCAAACTTGTTTCTCACTTCATAACTAAATGCTTACTCAGTTGACAAATCCTTAATACAACCCCAAGGGTCTTTGTCCAAGCTTTAATTCCATAAATTGCACAAAGTTGTCATTGCTAGTTTGGAAAAGCTTAACTTTTGCAACTTTTCAATTCTTGAGCATTGGACCTGTCTTCTCTGCACACACAAGTCCTACAGACCTAAAGCAATTTTTATAGAGCTTATACCAACTCCAAGCAGGCCAGTGCAAGCATGAGGAGACTTGTCTCTTCACTTTGCTTCAAAAGCAAGAAAGTGTGCAAAAAGCCTACAATTGAAAGATTTCTTGTGGAGTTGACAAAAAACTTTCTCTATACTAATACACAAACCCATTACAACTAAGAACATGATTGCAAAAGGCCAAAAACACTCCAAAACACTCTCTCACCAAGAACCTGTCAAAAACTTGCAGTTTGAGCATAAGCATAGCAATCCACAAATTTGCTCGTGCGTTTCAAGTTTTAATCATTCAAACACTTTACCTACCTCATATCTAAGTGATCCAGACCATCATCCCTGCATTGAAACTCCTCCTTCTTCATCTGCAATTTTTGTTTTCCAAGCTTGCAGGTGGACTTGGATAGAGAGTTTCAGGAACTTCCAAAGCAAGGCAAGGATTGGAACACACTCAGGGAGGTGCAAGCAAGCTAAAGGAACCTTCAAGCCTTCCTAAATCTCACTCAAACTCCATTCACGATCTCAGATGAAAGAGGTAATAATTCCAACTTTTATCTCTTCATACAGGCATCCATTGGCCATGATTTGTGAAAAAAAATGTAGATATTATAGTGCTGAAGCCAACCATGTGCATAGATTCCATTTATGTTCATTATGTGTAGAGAATTTTGGAGTTCAAATTTCTGTAAAAATTAGGTTTAAAATTAGGGCTTCTAAAATTTGTTTTAATCTTTGATTTTTAGTTTCCATAAGTTACATGTCTAAAATCGTGGGAAAGAGTACTATCATTTTCATGTTGGAAGTTTCCATTTTCATGGAGAGATGAAAAAGATATAGAGCTTCTGGTCAGATTGAGGAAGAAGATGAAGTACAGGGCAAGGAAGCTTTTTATGTTATGTTTTTATTGTTTCATATAAACTAACGGATGTACAGCCAACTCAGTGGCAAGGTAGCGCGCTAGCAATGCCCAGGTCATGGGTTCGAACCTTGGCGCTACCTTTCACATTTTTCTCATTTTTTTAGCTTCAGTTTTTGGCATTTTTGGCATTACGGGCTTGGTTCTTGGCCCTTCTTTTTTTTCTAACACACTGCCCCCTATTTGCTTGCAGCACCCCTGGCCCAATATTTTTTATTATTTATTTTATTTTCATATTTATTTCATTAAAATATTTCTTTAACACCTAAAAATCATAAAAAAAATATAAAACATGATGATTTTGCATTTTGTTTATTCTATTTTATTTTCAGATGAAAAAATATTTTTATTAAATTATATATTAATTATTTATTTCTTAAATAAACTTGTAAATATAATAGATTTAGGTTAACTATTTTATTCCATTTTTATTCATACTTGTAAATATTTATTTTGACATATAAAAACTAAATTTCTCATAAGATATTATTTATTAATTTTAATACAAAAAATACATAAAAATAATACCTAAAGATCTTTATTTTCTTTTAAATTAGAAATTAGGGTTAACTTTTGTTTTCAATAATTAATTTCCTTTTCTTAAATTATTAGGTTTAGTTCAAAACTCCTTTTTACATAAAAAAAAACAAAACAAAATCTTTTTTCTTACATAGACATACCATTGCACATTTAATTTATATTGTATCTTATTTATTTCAAATATTCGTGCAAATTCGATTTGGTTGTAATAGCTTAATTAGATTTAAATTATTGCAAATCCCCATTCACAATTTGTATTCCCCATTCCCATAAAATGTTGTAATAGCGTAGTAATCTTTAAATTACGCAATTTACCGCTTTTATATACCATGCTAGTAATTAGGGTTTGAATGGCAAGATAAAAACAAATCAAATAGAAAACCCTAATCTAAGACAAAATCAAAGCATGAAAACAATAAACTTGCACACAAGAATCCTTAGGGTTTCTCCAATTGGTTGCCTTATACAAAAATGGCCATATTACACATGCGAAGTATCTTGGCAAAACAAACAAGTATAAGATCATAGTCCCTCGATGACGCTATTCTAAGTTGCCTTACAAAATGATCTTGGTCCCTCAAAAATGCTAAGATACTTTGCAACATTGCTAATCATGGTTATACGATGACCCACGCCCGTCTCGTTTACATCCAAAGATAGGGTTGCTTACCAAATCAATGGTAAGACAACAATGTCAAAGGAATAGAAAATGAACATGAAAGACATTTGAGTAGGTAGATTACTTCTAGTTACTTGCTCTTATTTCGAACAACTATCCTTTCTATTTTCCAAAACAATCACACACATTTCAAAAACAACTTACAAACATTGAAAATATCTTCGAAAAGACAAACATCTTTGTATACATTCTTACGAACGAGAATCATTACAAAGATTGCCTAAGCGAATGGCCTCTTTTACAAAATACTTTCAAAACCACACCAAACACAATTTCAAACAACAAAAGCAAGTAATCTAGCAAGTAACTAGGAGCCCATGGAAAACCATGGATGAAAATGGTGCTAATACCTTCTCTTTTCATAACCTACCCCCCGAACTCAAAAAACAATCTCAAAGGTCTTTCTTGTGCTTTTTCACCTTTCCTTTTGGATAAAAGAAAAGTCGGTGGTGACTCTTGCTAACCGTAACATTTGCAATAAAATGCAAAACCATCAAGTAAGTTCTCTCACCGTATCACAACCATCCTCTTCGAGCCGTCAAAAGCCCTTACCACTATGTTGCTTGGATTCAAAATCAACCCCTCACAGTCAAGTCTGTCAAGAGCTTTCTTAGGTAATACATTCAAAGATGAGCCAGTGTCCACCAAAACATGGGCCAGAGTTGTGCCCCTACATTCCACAGAGACATGCAAGGCCTCATTATGCTTTATTCCCCTTGGTGTCAAATCAACATCCAAGAAGCCTAGGCCGTTATCCGCTGTCAAGCAGGCCACACAGTCTTGGAATTGATCAGCAGACGTCTCTTGAGGCACATGGGTTGTTTTTAAGAACTTCACCAAGGCTTTTGCATGCGCCTCAGAACACAATAGTAATGCCAGCATGGAGATTTTGGAGGGAGTTTTCCCCAATTGTTCAACTACATCGTAGTCGCTCCTCTTTATAATTTTTAGGATCTCCTCCATTTCTTTCTTGGATGTCTCAAGGATAGCCAGTGATTGAGACTTCGTCCGGACAGGCTCCACTTGAATACTCTTTTCTTGAGTTTTGGTAGCAGGAGTGTTGGTGGGAATGATATCAGGGGTTGTAACATCTTTGTCAATAGGAGCACTTGCAGAGATGATTATGGGTACAGAAGTAACCTTTGGAGCAGCCACAGGGATGATCACGGGTCTAGAAACTGCTTTTGGGGGAGCAATTTCTGGAGAAAAGATCCTACGGCTTTGGGTAATTTTACTAGTTCCAGCAATATTGCTGATGTCGAAATATTCTTCTTCAGAGTGTATCTCTTTGGTGGTCGTCCAGTCTTGTTTGATGACATGGTAGTAAGTGTCCCCTCCATAATTCCACGACACAGTTTTGTCTGATTCATATGGGACTGGCCAAGGCATTGTGATTATTAAAGGAGCTACTTTCGGAACCGATGTAATTTTAACGGGTCTTTTGGTGGAGACCTTGGAAGAATTGGCGGAAATGGTAATGATAGAAACATCTTCAACAGGAATAGGTGAAACAGGAGTCTTTTCAAACAAAATCTCTTTGTTATCTATCAGGCATTGAATGCATGCCTTCAACAAAGTACAGCCAAATGGTGAGAATAAGCAGAGATGACAAACTTTATTACAGCCCGGGAACACACCGGCTTTCAACAAGTTTATCTTAATGGTCGGAAGTGGAGTCATGAGTTCATCAACTGAGATAACAAAAACAAATCTTCTTCAATGGCATTGGTATTGTGTCCATTTCTGGGCATAGGAGCAAAAATGACATTTGGCTTCTCAGGCGCATCAAACTCAATTTCTTTTGCTCCAATGAGGTCTTGTATTTTGTTCTTCAATGCCCAACAGTTATTAGTACCGTGACCAGGACTTTCAGAGTGATATGCGCAACAGGCATTAGGATGATAATGAGGGGATGTTGTATTGGGGTTTTTCGGAGCTTCTTTCAAGGTTACCAAATTGGATCTCAGAAGATGCGGTAATACTTGAGACAGAGTCATGTTAATTTTGGTGAATTGCCTGATTGGCCTTTCCACCCTTGGTTGATTACTTCTTTATTGATCAGATGTAGGCTTGGGAATCATAACAACTACCATTGATCGGCGTTCGGCCCTATCTTGGTTCCTTTGCGGATATACAGCAGCTACCTCTTTATTCCCGATGAAAGGCTTCCTTACAGTTGTAGAAGAAGATGAATCCTTCTGAATCTTTCCACTTTTTATGCCAGCTTCCACCCTCTCTCTGGTCAGTATTAGTTCAGTAAATCCTGCAGATGAAGTTCCGATTAAATGTTTTAAAAAGGGACCAGATAAGGTGCCTAAGAACATGTATACCAATTCCCTTTCAGACAGAGGGGGTTGAACTCTTCCAGCCAAATCTCTCCATTTTTGTGTGTAATCCTTGAAACCTTCATTGGAAACCATGGCCATACTTTGGAGTTGAGTACGGGTAGGCGCCAAATCAGCATTGTATTAATATTTCTTGTAGAAAGTTGCGGCAAGATCTTCCCAATTATGGACTTTGGCTCTTTCTAGTTGGTAAAACCAGTCAAGTTGTGTTCCAGAAAGACTGTCTTGGAAAAATTGCACCCATAAGTATTTATCAGCGGCGTGGGGTTGGATTTTTCTCACATATGACCGGAAATGCATTTTAGGGCATGACACTCTATCATATTTTGCAAACATAGGCACTTTTAATTTCGGAGGAATCACAATCCCCGACACTAGTCTCAATTCCTCAAAGTCTAAGCCCGGCACCTTTTATATTTCCATCGCGCTCAAACGCTCTTCGAGATGTCTGTACTTGTCATCAGCTGGAGGATATTGTTCCTCAGAGTAGTCTTCCTCTTCTTCCTCATCTTCTTCCGATTCTAACAAGACAGTTGTTTCCTTGCCTTTCCCTTCTCCTTTATCGGATGTTGTTACAAAATTCAAAGTCCTTCTTGTCTGCCCCTGAAATCTTCTCCCCATGTTTTAGACTCTGGTTACCTTCTTTGTTTTCTTTTTCCTCTCTTCAGCTAGCAGAGTATTCAATTCTTCTTTCCCCTTGGCTAGGGTCATGAGCAATTATTGAAACTGCATATGCTGGGTTTGGAGATCTTTCACTATTTGCTCGAGATCCATCTTACTGAAATAAACGGTAGAGAGATTAGGAGACTTGTTGCAAAAGACCTGTTTATGCTATGATGAATGATATGTGTATATGCGATGTTTTCAAGGATTTAAAAGATTCAAGTTTGTTTTAGATAAAAAGAAACACACGTTATATTAATAAGATAAAGTTTGAGTACATCAATGCCCCTTGGACAAAATAAAACAAAACTCTAAGATAAAAAATTAGTGTGCATCCTCTTTGGTGCAATGTAGGCATTTAGAGTCCGGTCCTCATGAAGTTGCCTAGTGAGCTCCAAAACCTTCTTCTCGCTCGCGTAGAATTGGGATTCGAAAGTATCTCGCTCTCCTTTGAGTTATATCCAATCCTTTTGTAGGTCTTCAAGAGATGTGGGCATGCCAGGATGTAAGATACTGTATGGAACATCTCCTTCCTTAACAGGCTCAATAATTACCAGGAGAATGGAGGGGTAAGGCATTAAAAGACTCTGAGCACGAGTTCGTACCCATTTGAGGTAAGGCTCAAGAGGGATGGAATTCTTGTGCCCCAAATCCTTGTTTAGCATTCTCCAAGCTCGGATAAATCTCTGACGAAGACCTTGATCATCGTTATCGTAGTCGAATACCAAACCTTGAATCAGCATCTCGTGCGGGCCATCCCTCCGGGCGTAACCAAACTGCCTTAAGGCTAAGCAAGGGTTGTAGGTGATTCCCCCCTAATTCCAAGTAAATGGACATTAGTAAATTCTCCACAATGATCAACAATGATAACATTCTCTTTGGAACGGGATCACCAATGAATGTCTGAATGTTTGAGCGTCATCAATCTTTATAACCACCTTGAACCTTGCTCATTCTTTAAGACTGATTGGGAAAGATGAGAAGTAAACCATCTTGCTAATAGAGGAGTGTAACACATAAGGACACCTATTTTCCTCATTATGCGAGTGTGAAAAGAGTGTAGGATATCCCCTAGCAATGTAGGCACTGGGTTGTGTGATATGAAGATTTTGACGGCGTTCACATCTATGAGTTGGTCAGGATTTGAAAACAAAACCATCCCATAGATGAGAAGAGCCACAATTTACTCAAAGGTTTGAAAGTCTAGGGAATTCCAACAGCTTTGGGCTTTCTCAAACAGGAACTTTGCTAGGAAACCTTTGACACCACTCCTTATTTCCCAATGAGTTATGACATCAGATGAGTGCAAGTGTAGAGCTTGAGCAATCTCTTATGGCTTTGGATATCTTTCCATACCGTTGAAAGGTAATTGATTGAGAATAGGAACCCTCAAGAGTTGGGAGAATTCTTCCAAAGTAGGCACAAGTTGATAGTCGGGGAATGTGAAGCAATGGTGCAAAGGATCAAAGAACTGAAAGAGAACCTTCATCATATCCTCATCTGTGTTGGAGGTGACCAAGTTGAGTAGACGACCATGTATCTCGGTGAATGGAGAGTTTTCAAGAATTCTTGAAGCTAGCTCCTTTAGTTATGGAGGAATTCTCACAAGGTTTACTTGGATAATTTTCCTGCGAAGTGAATCCATTTCCTACAAAACAAGAACAAAGATGAATCCCAAAATCCTTGAAACGGTTAGTGGATGTATATGATGTTCATGATGTCCATGTTGTTATGTACAAGTATGCATATACAAACAAAGCAAACAAGTCCTAGGTTTAAGCTTGCATGGTGTTTTATAGGTAAGTACCCTCTTGAAGTTTTAGTTGGCTTAAACCTGTCCTAGTAATAGTAACCGGGTTCTAAGGAGCTCAATATCACTGGATTGTTTCCTTGGTCATTGTTTCAGCTCAAGCCTCTTTAATGGCGACCTAAATATCCCAAGAAACCAACCCTCAATGAGTGCAGTATCGAGTATCTATCAACTTCGGACTGCACCAAAACCGGTCATCTCACTACATCCTAAAAGGATAAGTTGGTGAAGTAAAGGTTCTAGAAGTTCATTAGTGCTTTATGACATCACTCAGCGGACCCGTATTCTCTTTGATTAACTCAAAGGCTACCGGTACCCACAAATATGTCGCACTAACATAGCTATTGCTTAGACCATGTCGATATACCCCACACAGTTTCCAGAACGTATTACTACTTACCTATAATGTATCCCAAATCTGGGTAGAGGATTCAAACCCAAACAAAGAACCATAATGTAAAGCATACAAGTCAAACAATGTAAGGAAGTAAATGTGATATAAACCCTAAGGTAACCCCACTTTTTGAATAATCCTCAGCAGAGTCGCCAGTTCTGTGATACGGTGGGAGAACTGACTTGATTGTTTTGCGTTTTATCGAAAATGTTGCGGTTAGCAAGAGTCGCCACCGACTTTTCTTTTATCCAAAAGGAAAGGTAAAATAGCATCGGAAAGACCTTTGAGATTGTTTCTTGAGTTCGGGGGGTAGATTATGAAAAGGGAAGGTATTAGAACCCTTTTCATCAATGGTTTTCCTTGGGCTCTTAGTTACTTGCTAGATCACTTGCTTTTGTTTGAAATTGTGTTTTGTGTGGTTTTGAAAGTATTTTGTAAAATAGGACATTGTTTAGGAAATCTTTGTAATGATTCTCGTTCGTAAGAATGTATACAAAGATGTTTGTCTTTTTGAAAATGTTTTCATGTTTTGTAAGATGTTTTTAAAAATGTGTGTTTGTTTTTGAAAATTGCAAGTATATTTGTTTTGAAATGGAGCAAGTAACTAAAAGTAATCTACCTACTCAAATGTCTTTCTTGTTCATTTTCTTTTCCTTTGATATTGTTGTCTTACCATTGATTTGGTAAGCAACCCTATCTTTGGATGTAAACGGGACGAGAATGGGTCATCGTATAGCCATGATTAGCAATGTTGCAAAGTATCTTAGCATTTTTTTAGGGAATAAGATCATTTTGTAAGGCAGCTTTGAATAGCGTCATCGAGGGACTATGATCTTGTATTTGTTTATTTTTGCTAAGACACTTTACATGCGTAATATGGCCATTTTGTATAAGGCAACCAAGTGGGATAACCCTAGGGGGTTCGTGTGTGCAAGTGTGTTATTTTCATGCTTGATTTTGTCTTGGATTAGGTTTTTCTATTTGATTGGTTTTATGTTGCCATACAAACCCTAATTACTAACATGTTATGTAATGCGATAAATTGCGAAATTTAAAGATTACTACGCTATTACAACATTTTGTGGGGGGGGGGGGGGGGGGGGTATACAATTTATGAATGGGGATTGCAATAATATAAACCTAATTAAGCTATTACAACCAAATTGAATATGTAAAAATATTGGAATAAATAATGTACAACATAAATTAAATATGCAAAGATGTATGAATGCAAAGAAGATTTTGTTTGGTTTTTATGTGGAAAAGGTTTTAATCCTAAACCTAATAAATGAATCAAGATTATTTCAAATTAATTAGGAAAATAAATTATTTTTATAAAGGATTTTGATTAGAACCCTAATTCTAATTTATCAAAAGGAAATAAATTTATTTAAGAAAAGGTAAGTTTTTTACATTTTTTGTCTTGAAAAATAATATATGGTATTTATGAGGTATTTTTGTCCTTTTGTATATTAAAATAAATATTTCATAGGTGTGAAGAAAAATAAATATTTAACCTAATTCTACTTTAACTTACAAGTTTATTAAAAAAAGATAGTATATAACTTAAATAAAAAAATATTTTTTATGAGAAAATAAAATAAAATAAAATATTTATCATTTTTATATTTTTTATGATTAAGAAAATATATTTGGTAAAATAAAAATAAAAATAAAATAAGTAAATAAAATATTTGGGCCAGGGGTGTCATGAGTAAACTGGAAGTAGCATATTAGCAAAAAAAACAAGAGGCCCAAGAAACTGAAGCCTAAGCTGCAAGAGGACAAAAAAAGGTTGGAAAAATATGGAAAAATTGCAAAAGGCTGCGCCAAGGCTCGAACCCACGACATATGGCACTTTTGCGCGCTGCCTTACCACTGGGTGGATGTACATCCGTTAGTTTAAATGAAAACACAAATACATAATACAAAACATTGCCTTGCCCTGTACTTCATCTTCAACCTCTAGCCAGCCAGACCCCCTGTAACTTTTTCATTTCTCAACAAAAATGGAAAGTTATAACATGAACTTTATAGAATTTTACTTCACGGTTCTAACCATGTGCATAACTAAAACTATAAGTCCAAGATCAGAGAGAATTTTGTTGGCCCTAATTCTTAACCTAATTTTTTCAGAAACTTCAAACTTAAAATTCTCTAAACACAAGCCAAATGAATGCAAACTATGGATATGTACAACTTTGTAGCAATGATGTCTACATTTTATATTCACAAATGGAAAGCTAACTATGCATGTATTAAGAGTTAGAAAAACAGAAAACTCACCTTGAAAATGGAAACCGTGTTTTGAAAATGAGCTTGCTTTAGGATGCTGTGATGATCAGGTTAGCTTCCTTGATCCTCTAGGAAGCTAATGCAATGCTTAGCTTGTCTTGAGGGTGGCTGGAATGGTCTGGAGAAGTCCACCTGTGTTACTCTGTTTTTGAACTTCAACAATGGGGAAGATGGAGTTACAGTGATGTTTCAGGGTGTGGGATGGTTTACATGTAAGGTAAGGAAGCTTGGGAAATCAAAAGGCTTGAAAACGCACGAGTGAAATGGAAGATTCAGTTCACATGTCAGAAATGACAAGTTTGGAGGCTTCGTATGCAACTTCTGATTCTAGGGTGTTTCAAGGCTTGGGAATCCGTGGTTTTAGTTGCAAAATGATGGCTTTATATAGAGCAAAAGGTTGGAGGACTTGTGCTTTCTCAGAAGTACAAGATCACATGTCTTGCTACATTTCTTATTTTTGAAGCAAGTGTGAGAAGTGACTTCTTAAGGCATGATTCTGATCTTGTATGGTGGCTTGAAGCTTTAAACATGTTTTGTTCAGGTTTAGAGGCCTGGTTTTTGCAGAAAGAACAAGTCCAAGGCTCAAGAAATGGAAAAATGCAAAAAGCATGCTTTTCCAAAATGGCAATGTTGCCTTTCTTCCAAAAATGGTTATTTTCTTGTAAAATGCATTGAATGCTTGGCTTTAGGGCATGAAACCTTGTTCAATCCATTAATGGTGGAGTGACAAACGAGTTTGAGGCTTGAAAAGTGAAGATTGTACAACCAATTTGCAAATTTGAAAACTTGTTCTTCATGAAAATGACCTATAATCAAAGTGATAAAACCCTAACTTCATATCTTTAATTCTCCCTACTCAAGAATGATATCAAGGAGTTCTTGTACATTTTTGAAATCTTGTAATGTGATATATAAGCCATCTTTGAAATTATTTTGAAAATTCCTCTTGGAACTAGGTGAAAAGTTGCCATGAAGTTAGGTCAAAAACCTGCCTAACTAGGGCAAAATTTTACTAAGTTATTTTAGTTCATGAGCATGTATTCACAAAATTATATCTTGAGATCCAAGCATCTTTAGGAGAAATTGTGTGAAGCAAAGTTGTAGATTTCATGGAGATCTAAAACTTTCATGTTGGGAACTTCCTTGAATCATCTTGTATCATGGTGATAATTTGGCTTAAAGTTGAGAAAAAATAAGAAATTTTCTATACTTAGAAAATTTTCTAAGTTAGAATTTTTTCAACTTTTCAAATCCAAATCTTAAATCTTTGGTTTCTTGATGAACAAGTTTCACATTTTGACATGTTTTGATGAATTATGACCCTTGGCACTTGAATTTGACCAAAAAGTCAAAGTTTGACTTTTCAGTGCACAGTTGACTGAAAAATTCATCTGTCAATCCAATGGATTTGCAATGTTTTGAACCATGTCATTAGGTCAAGATGATGCAATTGAACTCTTGAGATCATGCTTTAAACCAATTGACCATTTGCTAGGTCAAAAATCAGAAATTGCCCCTTCTCAATCAAAACCCTAATTTTGACCATTTTGCCCTTTCGATGATTTGATCAAATTTCTTGGGGAATTATGGTCCAAACTTGATCAAATGATACATATGAGTCTAAGCTATTGATGTGGATCAAAAATTATGAAGTTTGACTAAAAATTGACCATGGTTGACTTTTCCCCCAATACAACCGATTTTTAGGTCAACTGTTCAATTGACTGATCAAAAGTGTGATTCAAGGCTTGAAACTTGACATGAGTAATCTTGGGGGTCCCTAATGATCCTTGAAAGTCATATGAAGCATTGATAGTCAAAAATCCTTGTGCAAACTCAAACCCTAATTTTGGTCATCAGTGCATGAGGAGGTGTCTTGAGCTGATCAAACCCTAGTGCAGTCTTAAGTCAAGGAGATCTTGTGAGAAAACTCATGATAAGTGAGAGGGGAAATTTTGGGGTACAACACTCATCAATTTAGAGGTGCATCGAGATTCATTGATGAAAGTTTAAAGTTCTACTCATGTCACATAAGAGATTACTGTGAATTAATTTTATAATGTCATGGAAAATCTGACGTCTGGGTCCTATATAGGTTTCAACGACTGTGATTTACCTCCACAAGGACAAGCTCATAACAAAGTGCTTCATATCTCGATTCAGATAGGTACTACGAGCCTATTCATGGTGCTTACCGATATTGGTTATTCCCTTAATGTGTTACCGAAATCTAATCTTATGAGGCTAACACTTGGTGGTGTTGTGATAAGACTAAGTTATATGATAGTTAAAGCTTTCGACGAATCTCAAAGTACAGTATTTGGAAAAGTAGACCTTACTGTCAAGATTGGTCCACACATGTTCTATATCACTTTTCAAGTCATGGATATAGAACCAGCATATGTATGTTTACTCGGACGACCTTGGATTCATGCAGCGGGGGAAATCACTTCGACCTTACACCAAAAACTGAAGTTCTTTGTTGAGGGAAGATTGGTCATAATTGATGGAGAAGAGGACATACTTGTAAGTCACATTGAGTCCTACAGGTATATCAGTGTTGACGAAAATTGCATAGCCACACCATTTCAAGTCTTGGAGGTTGCTTTAATGGTAACCCTACCTGTGGAAAAGGTCAAGAAACCTATTGTGACTTCATGGAGGGATTTACAAATGGAAATGGAGAATGGTGACTCAAAAGGTTGGGGAAAGCTCCCAGAAATATATGAGAAGAAGTACCGCTTTGGTTTGGGTTACAAATCATCAAAGGCTACTGTAAAAGGAAAAGCACGGTTTCCACCAATCTAGGAAACCTTCATCGGCAAAGGAGTAGAGCATGACGGACAAGTGGCAATTATATCCTACAAAGACAACATCAAAAAAGTATCAGATTACATCCATGACTGTGCCCCAGGTGAAGAACTCAAGAATTGGACAGTTTTTGGAGGTTCCTGAGATTTTCTTTCCAAAGTAATTTTCTTTGTATTTCAAAAGAACCTATGTCAAGCCCGAGGTATATGGCCTGTTTGTAAGGGTACTCCATTTGTTTTAACCAATATTCTTGATTAATAAAAATATGTTTTATATTCAATTAAGATCCTTGTTTTTCTTTTTGCATTTACACTTCATATTTATAATGGCAATACTGTAAGTCTAAGAGTGCCTAAGAGGGGGGTGAATTAGGTATATAAAAATTTATTCGGTTTTATGAGAATACTTGTAGTAATTTGTGGTTAAGTGTTTTAAGGTTTTTGACTATATCTTATCTTTTCTTGATTATGGTGATGAAAACGATAAAAGTGGAAAAGTAAAGAACACGGCGATATATCCTGGTTCCCCTCACAATCCGAGAGTACTCCAGTCCCCTTTCCAACACGAAAGAGATTTCACTATAGTTTAGAATGATTGTACAGCCTATGCTTACTATCTAACCTATAGGGTGACCAAAGGTACTTAACACCTTTAAGGTCAAACAAACACTAATGTGAATGAAGAACAATCCTCTTCAAATCACAACACTTACTTCCAACAATCCTGGATAGTAAGGGAATACTTTCTTTTTGTAATACAATGATTTATTTGAAAGAGATGGAGAGCACTATCAATCTTTGATTGATCTTCTTCTTCAAGAAAGAAACAATTCTCAAGCAATGATTATAAATGTTCACAATGAATGTATGAAACTTGTAATGATTTCTTAATGAAAATGTATATGGCAAGTTTCACAAAATTTATGATTTGTAAGAACACTTGAAAGTTTGTAAGCATATGCAAATTTGAATGATGAAAATTGTTAATTGAAGAAGGTAATTTGAATTTGAAAATCTGCACAATTTATAATGTCACAAATACCTCTTCATTCATGCCATTTGATATGAAAAGATTCAATGCAATCATGAAAGAATACCATTTGAATTATGTTCAAAAAACAAAAGAAAATTTGTACTGGTTCATTGGGAACCGGTTCCGACCCAGGCAGAACCCGGTTCCTAGTGAACGTTATAACCCAGAATTCAAAAATAACACGCAGGAACCGGTTCCCCTATAGGTACAACCCGGTTCCTGGTACAAATTCCAGGGAAGTGATTTTTGAACAAGTTTGTAACCCGGTTCCCTGTTAGGTAGGAACCGGTTCCTGAAAGTTTATTTTCAAAAAATCCTTTTGAAAAAGATTTCAAACATAGTTTTTCTTATTGTTAAAAATGTGGGATATGTATATGATTATGAATGCATATTTGTGAACATCTATATTCAAGTTTAAGAATTATTTATACCTTTTGACATTTTTTGTTTCTTTAATAATTCTTCTTCTAATCTTCAAGACTTGTAACAAGGTTTTATATGATATTGATAAAATTTTTGCACATCTTTTGAATGTTGATATCCATGTTGTCTTCATCAAAACCAATGCTTTAAACATGACTTGAGAAGCTTGCAATTACATTCTCCCCCTTTTTGATGATGACAACCAAGTCTTGAAAACAATTCTTGAAATGTTTATGTTGTTTTGTGTAGAAAAAATGTTAAGCAAATGCAAGGCTCCCCCTAAATTGTATGCTCCCCCTAAGTCCATGATTCTTTGAATTTTGGAGTGAGTTTTATGATAGTTATTTTGGCCTTCAATTTCTTTGAAACAAAACAACACATATGCATATTCTTCTCCCCCTTTGTTAACATCAAAAAGGATGGGGAAAAATAGTGAAACAAATTCATTTAAAAAACACAAACAATTTTAAACACAACCACACACTAAAACACGAACATAACGAATTGTACGATACAACATATAACAACGAAACATAAGAAACCTAAACATCACGAAACATAAGATGGAACATTGTCTAGACATAACAAAGTAAAACACGAAAATGAAAGAAATGACATAGAAATTAAAAGTAAGTCTTTAGTCTTCATCATCATTCATCTCATCACCATCATCTTCACTTCCATTTTCACTACCACTTCCACTTCGTCGGATTTCTCGTCAAACTTACCGAGATTGTCTTTGTCATTGTTAAGAACAAAACACTTGCATCCAAAAATGTGGAAGTGAGAAATATTTGGCTTTCTTCCTTTGAAGAGTTCATATGGAGTCTTCTTTATTATAGGTCTAATGATAACTCGATTTCCAACATAACATGCCTTACTAACCGCATCCGCCCAAAAATATTTAGGAAGATTTGCATCACTAAGCATTGTTCTTGCAAGTTCCACTAGAAACCTATTCTTTCTTTCAACTACTCCATTTTGTTGTGGAGTTCTAGCTGCTGAAAAATTATGAGAGATACCATGTTCTTCACAAAATTCTTCAAATTGTGCATTTTGGAATTCTTCACCATGATCACTTCTTATGGATACAATCTTTAGTGATTTTTCATTTTGGATTTGCTTAGCATACTTCTTAAAAGCTTTAAAGGCATCACTTTTCTGCACAAGAAACAAAGTCCAAGAATATCTAGAAAAATCATCAACAATAACCAAAGCGTATACATTACCTCCGAAGCTTTTTGTTCTTGATGGACCAAAGAGATCCATGTGTAACAATTGTAGTGGCCTTGTAGTAGACACCACATTCTTAGATTTGAAAGATGATTTTGTTTGTTTCCCTTTTTGACAAGCATCACAAAGTCTATCTTTGACAAATTTTCTCTTAGGCAAACCAATGACAAGATCACGCTTGATTAGTTTATTCAAGTGTTCCATATGAATATGAGCAATCCTTTTGTGCCAAAGCCATGAATCATCATTGTTTGCCATGAGACATTTTACCTTCAAAGATGGATCATCAAGGGAAATCATAAATATATTATTAATTCTTTTACCTTTGAGTTTTACCTCATTGGTGACTTCATCAATAATCAAGCATTCATCTTTTGTAAATTTGATCTTGAAGCCTTTGTCACAAAGTTGGCTAATGCTAAGAAGATTGTGCTTTAGTCCTTCAACATAAAGAACATCTTCAATGGATGTGAAAGGTGGTGCACCAACTTTTCCTTTACCAAGAATTCTCCCTTTGTTGTTATCTCCATAAGTGACATAACCCTTGGCCTTTAGAACAAGATTTGAAAAATGGTTTATGTCACCCGTCATATGCTTTGAACAACCACTATCAAGATACCATAAATTTGAAGTGGTTTTCAAGCACACCTCGCCTTCTTCATCATCGGAGTGGTGTGAAGCCATCAATGCTAGATTTGCACTTTCGTCACTATCCGAATCGGATGAAGAACTTATCTCATTATCTTCCCATGCAACATAAGCCCTTTTGTTCTTGAACTCCTTTTTGCCTTTGAATCCATTTTTCTTGGAGAGTTTTGGACAATCCGACTTTATGTGACCTTGCTTTCCACATTCATAGCATGTGACATCTTGTGTTGATGTGGAGGCTTCTTTATCTTTATGCTTATAAAATTTCTTTCTTTTGACAAAGTTAGCATTATGAAGATTATTTTTATGACCAAAATATTTTCCTAACCTTTTTACAAGAAGCAAGAAGTTTTCATCTTCCTCCGATGCATCTTTATCTTGACTTTATTTTGAATCAACTTTCAAAGCAATGCCTTTGGATTTCTTCTCATGATTCTCATGTTTTTCAAGCTTTCCAAGTTCCGTCTCATATTCTTGAAGCTTTCCGAAAAGTGTTGCGGAAGTCATAGTTGCTAGGCTTTTCTTTTCGGATATTGCCGTCACTTTTGGTTGCCATTCCCTAGTTAAAGACCTAAGCACTTTAAGATTTAATTCATCGTTAGTTAAAGTCTTACCGAGTGCCTTCAAATGGTTTGTCAAGTGAACGAATCTCTTTTGCAAGTCAAGGATGGATTCTCCGGGCAGCATTCTGAATAATTCATATTCTTGACTCAAAGTGTTCAATCTAGACCTTTTGACTTCGGCGGTTCCTTCATGAGTTTCTACAAGAGTATCCCAAATTTCCTTTGCCGTTGTACATGCCGATACTCGGAAAAATTCATCCATACTAAGAGCACTTTGGAGAATATTGATTGCCTTTTTGTCAAAGAGAACTTTTTTCTTGTCATCATCATCCCATGATGCTTTAGGCTTTCATGACCCAACACCATTGACAACACACACCGGAATAAATGGACCATTCTCAACAGCATTCCATATTTCTTCTCCTTGCGCTTCAAGATGAGCCTTCATGCGAATTTTCCAAAAGTCAAAGTATTCACCACAAAACAATGGAGGCTTGTTGTTACTACCACCATCTTTGAAAACCGGATTTTGATTTGCGGAAGCCATTCTGGATCTTTAGGAACAAGTTACCTATAACTTGCTCTGATGCCAATTGTAAGTCTAAGAGTGCCTAAGAGGGGGGGTGAATTAGGTATATAAAAATTTATTCGGTTTTATGAGAATACTTGTAGTAATTTGTGGTTAAGTGTTTTAAGGTTTTTGACTATATCTTATCTTTTCTTGATTATGGTGATGAAAACGATAAAAGCGGAAATGTAAAGAACACATCGATATATCCTGGTTCCCCTCACAATCCGAGAGTACTCCAGTCCCCTTTCCAACACGAAAGTGATTTCACTATAGTTTATAATGATTGTACAGCCTATGCTTACTATCTAACCTATAGGGTGACCAAAGGTTCTTAACACCTTTAAGGTCAAACAAACACTAATGTGAATGAAGAACAATCCTCTTCAAACACAACACTTACTTCCAACAATCCTGGATAGTAAGGGAATACTTTCTTTTTGTAATACAATGATTTATTTGAAAGAGATGGAGAGCACTATCAATCTTTGATTGATCTTCTTCTTCAAGAAAGAAACAATTCTCAAGCAATGATTATAAATGTTCACAATGAATGTATGAAACTTGTAATGATTTCTTAATGAAAATGTATATGGCAAGTTTCACAAAATTTATGATTTGTAAGAACACTTGAAAGTTTGTAAGAATATGCAAATTTGAATGATGAAAATTGTTAATTGAAGAAGGTAATTTGAATTTGAAAATCTGCACAATTTATAATGTCACAAATACCTCTTCATTCATGCCATTTGATATGAAAAGATGCAATGCAATCATGAAATAATACCATTTGAATTATGTTCAAAAAACAAAAGAAAATCTGTACTGGTTCATTGGGAACCGGTTCCGACCCAGGCAGAACCCGGTTCCTAGTGAACGTTATAACCCAGAATTCAAAAATAACACGCAGGAACCGGTTCCCCTATAGGTACAACCCGGTTCCTGGTACAAATTCCAGGGAATTGATTTTTGACCAAGTTTGGAACCCGGTTCCCTGTTAGGTAGGAACCGGTTCCTGAAAGTTTATTTTCAAAAAATCCTTTTGAAAAAGATTTCAAACATAGTTTTTCTTATTGTTAAAAATGTGGGATATGTATATGATTATGAATGCATATTTGTGAACATCTATATTCAAGTTTAAGAATTATTTATACCTTTTGACATTTGTTGTTTCTTTAATAATTCTTCTTCTAATCTTCAAGACTTGTAACAAGGTTTTATATGATATTGATAAACTTTTTGCACATCCTTTGAATGTTGATATCCATGTTGTCTTCATCAAAACCAATGCTTTAAACATGACTTGAGAAGCTTGCAATTACAAATACTTCCCTTCATATGCATTTTCCAAATTCACGTACTAAAGAAAAACTGCACCAAAACATGATAAATATGCATATCCATGCCCAAAATCACTGATAATGTTACTATTGCTATCCGATATAATTTTTATGCTCCTGTCAACCAAGCTGAAGAGGAAAATGATGAGGATCTTGAACTTTATGAAGAATTGGAAAAGAAGTATATAGAAGAAAGCTGACAACATACAACCATACCAGGAATCTAGTGAGACCATTAACCTTTGCAAAGAGGAAGATCCGAAAGAGATTAAGTTGGGGGAAAGATTAGAAAAAAGCGTAAAAAAGGGGTTGGTCAAGCTGTTACATTAATACGTGGATATATTCACATGGTCTTACAAAGATATGCTAGGATTGGATACAGACATTGTTGTGCACCGACTACCTCTCAAGGAAGGTTGCTCCCCAGTCAGGCAGAAACTCAAGAGAACTCGTCCAGACACGTTCATAAAAATTCAAGAAGAAGTCCTTAAACAACTCGACACATGGTTCTTAGCGGTGGTGGATTATCCACCTTTGGTAGTTAACATCATGCCAGTACCCAAGAAGGACGGTAAAGTACGTATGTGTGTAGATTATCAATATCTAAACAAAGAAAGTCTTAAAGACGATTTCCCGCTACCTCACATAGATGTTCTAGTGGACAATACATCTCAAGCTTCAGTATTCTCATTCACGGAAGGTTTCTCAGGCTATAATCAAATTAAAATGGCACCCAAAGATATGGAAAAGACTACTTTCATTACACCTTAGGGCACTTTCTGCTACAAAGTAATTCCGGTTGGTCTAAATAATGCAGGGGCAACCTATCAGTGGACAATGGTCACACTGTTCCATGATATGATTCACAAAAAAGTTGAGGTGTACGTAGATGATATGATTGCCAAATCTCATACGGAAGAGGACCACATCATACATTTACAGAAGTTATTTGATCGTTTGTGAAGGTTCAAACTAAGGTTGAATCCATACAAATGTACATTTGGTGTCAGATCAGGCAAGTTACCGGGTTTTATCGTAAGTCGCGTGGTATCGAGGTTAAACCCGACAAAGTAAGACCATACAAGAAATTCCAGCTCCAAAGACAGAGAAAGAGGTTCGTGGTTTTTTAGGACGATTGAATTATATTTCAAGGTTCGTATCACACCTAACTGCTACGTGCGATCCCATATTCAAACTACTGGGAAAAGATCAAACAGTGACATGGAATGATGATTGCCATACAACTTTTGAGACGATAAAGCAATATCTATAAGAACCACCAATCTTAATGCCTCCAGTTCCTAGAAGACCACTCATCATGTATCTAACAGTATTTGAAGGATCAATGGGATGTGTGTTAGGAAAACAAGACAAAATAGGTAGAAAAGAGCATGCAATCTACTACCTCAGCAAGAAATTCACTGACTGTGAAACCAGGTACTCACTCTTTGAGAATACTTGTTGTGCATTGGCTTGGGCTACTAAAAGATTGAGGCAATATATGTTAACATACACCACGTGGTTAATAGCAAGAATGGACCCTTTATAGTATGTGTTCGAAAAACCAGCTCTTATAGGAAGGATTTCCCGATGGAAGATGTTATTATCGGAGTACAACATACAATATGTTACTCATAAGGCCATCAAAGGAAGTGTACTAGCTGATCATCTAGCTCATCAACCGTTGCTGGAATATCAACCAATGAATTTCGAATTTCCAGACAAAGATGTTATGGTTATAGATGACTACGAAATACCAGGGTCTGACGAAGGACCTGAACCAGGGGCACGTTGGACACTCATGTTTGACGGGGCTTCAAATGTACTGGGGCACAGTATCAGGGCAACTTTGACTTCTCCAAATAACTATCACAAACCTTATACTGCAAGGTTATGTTTTGACTGCACCAACAATATTGCATAATATGAAGCCTGTATCCTAGGTCTGGAAGCTACCATTGATCTAAGCATCAAGTATTTTGAAGTATTTGGAGACTCTACGTTAGTCATATACCAAGTCAAAGGTGAATAGGACACTAAACACCTTAATTTTATTCCATATAGGGATCATTTCTTAAAACTAGCTATGAAATTCACC
This sequence comes from Vicia faba, assembly GCA_948472305.1. Lineage (NCBI taxonomy): Eukaryota > Viridiplantae > Streptophyta > Magnoliopsida > Fabales > Fabaceae > Vicia > Vicia faba. The sequence continues at coordinate 1,354,817,177 of OX451738.1, read as the reverse complement.
GAGATTACCTTCAACCACATCCCACGAGAAGAAAATCAGATGGCAGACACTTTAGAAACCCTATCAGCCATGTTCAAGGTAACCTAGCCTAACCACGAGCCGCGCATCACAATCATAAATTTTGAAGAGAATTCACATTGCCTCACCATTGAAGAAGGACATGATAACAAGCTTTGGTTCTATGACATCAAGAGGTATCTTGGAAAGCAAGAATATCCAAAAAATTCCTTTATCATTGATAAACAAACTCTGCGAAGGCTAGCCTCAAAATTCTTTCTGAGTGGTAATGTATTATACAAAAGAAATTATGATATGGTGCTACTCAGGTGTGTGGAGAAACAAGAAGCAAATACACTTATGAGAGAAATCCATGAAGGTACTTTCGGAACCCATACAAATGGTCACGCTATGGCAAGAAAAATTCTATGAGTAGGTTATTATTGGTTAGCAAAGGAAGTAGAATGCTATCATTATGCAAAAATTTGTCACAAGTGCCAAATTTATGCCGACAAGATGAATGTACCACCTACTCCTCTGAATGTCATGAGCTCTCCTTGGCCATTCTTAATGTGGGGAATCAATATGATAGGTATGATTGAACCGAAAGCATCTAACGGACATTGATTCATACTAGTCGCCATTGATTACTTCACCAAATGGGTAGAAGTGGCATCTTATGCAAATGTGACAAGCCAAGTGGTTACTCGATTCATCAAGAAAAATCTCATATGCAGATATGGGGTTCCAAACAAGATCATAATGGACAACGGGTCTAATATGAATAACAAAATGATGAAAGAGTTATGTGACAATTTCAAGATCGAGCATCATAATTATTTTCCATATCGACCCAAGATGAACGGGGTTGTCGAACCTGCAAACAAAAATATCAATAAAACCATTCTGAAAATGGTGAAGACATACAAAGATTGGCATAAAATGCTTCCCTTTTCTCTACACGGCTATCGTACCTCTTTACGCACATCAACAAGCACAACTCCTTTTTCTCTAGTATATGACATAGAAGCGGTAATTTTGGTTGAAATAGAGATCCCATCACTCTGGGTACTAAAGGAAACAAAGCTCGAAGAAGCTGAATGGGCCCAGACGCGACTTGATCAGCTCAACCTCATTGAAGAGAAACACTTGACAACTTTGTGCCACAGTCAATTATATTAGAAACGGATGAAGAAAGCCTTCGACAATAAAGTTCATCCTCAAATATTCAAAGAAAGGGATTTAGTGCTTAAAAAGATTACGCTACCTCGCCTCGATTCACGTGGTAAATGGACACGCAACTATGAAGGTCCATGTGTGGTAAAAATAGCATTCTCTGTTGGTGGTCTCATCCTCACGACAATGGATAGGGAAGAGCTACCACATCCAGAAAATTCAAACGCAATCAAAAAATACTATGTATGAGAAAGATCGCTAAGATCAAACCTTAAACAAGTGAATTAGGCAAAAAGGAACATCCCGGTGGATTGAAAACCTGAAAGGGAAATCCAGGCAAAAATTAGGGACATACACACAAAAAATTATCCTCGTGGATTGAAAACTTGAAAGGGCGATCCAGGCAAAAATTAGGGATCTTATCCAAAAAAAATAAAGAACAAAAAAACTGCGATCTAAGAGCTACGACCATAAACCGAGAAGAAAGAGTTAGATCCAAATCATCCAACTCAGAAGCAAGGAAAATTGGAATCTATCAAAGAGACATTTGGGAAACAGCAGTAACAATTATCATTTTCATTTACAGTTTTAAATTTTTTTCTGTAATTACCTCTTTGTAGGAATTGCATCTTGTACTCGCGGTAATTTAGTTATCTTAGATTTGGATCATCAAAACAACCTCCTCCATAATTTAACTCATTGCATCAGTCGCCACGCAATAATTTTGTTTCCCTCTTTGCGATCTAGCTCATTGTGTCAGGCTCCATGCAGCAATGTGCGAAATCCATAATATAACCCATTGCGTCAGGCTCCATGCATCAATGTGTTTTCCTCCTTTGCGATATAGCTCATTGTGTTAGGCTCCATGTAGTGATGTTATCAAACTCTTTCCATTACATCAATATCCATGTAATGATGTTATCTAACTCTCTCCATTACGTCAGTCTCCATGCATCAGTCAGCATTGTTGCGAAGTCAGCAATTTTACCCATTGCATCGGTCTCCATGTAGAAATGTTATCCTTTAACTTTTTCCATTATGTCAGTCTCCATGCATCAATGTATTTCATTACCTATAATATAATCTATTGCATTAGTCTCCACGCGGTAATATGTTTTCTTCTTTGTGATATAGTTTATTGTGTCAGGATCCATACGACAATGTTGCGAAATTTAAAATTTGACCCATTGCGCCAGTCTCCATGCAGCGATGTTATCAAAATCTTTCCATTACATCATTCTCCATGCAACGATGTTATCAAACTCCCTCCATTACATCAGTCTCCGTGCAACAATGCTATTACCATACTTTGTCAATTGCATTAGTTTCCATGCCGTGATATTGTTATCAAACTTTTTCTACTATGTAATCCATTGTGTCAGTCTCCAGGAAGCAATGTCATTATCAGAGTTTCTTCCTCGATATAACATATTGCCTCAGTCTTCACACATAGATGTGGTTATCGAGCTCTTCTCGAATATCTATCCCCTAGGTTGCGATGAATAAATCAAATCAAATCAAAACTTGCTATACTAGTCTCCCAGCATTAAGTAAGTCATCTTGCCAAACTTGTATCATTTACTCCCTAGGTTAGGGTAAATATGCAAAATCCACAATCTCTTAGATATTGACGAGTTATCTACGTCATCATATCTAAGTAAAAAAAACTTTGATTAAAGTGTTGGTAAGATGATACATCATTATTTATGCCTACTCTTCACACTCATGGGGAAACTCTCATACCCCAAATTTTCCCTACCCTTATAATTACATTTAGGTTTCTTTTAAATAAATTGTATTATTTAATTTTTGTTTCTATGGGGGGAGTAAAACATGGAAAAAGAGGCGTGTAGATTTAAAATGGACCATTAATATCTGATGGCCCATTAGGTTTTTAAAATAGGAGTCCATTTCAAGGGAGAGATATTATTTTAACCAAGGAGGTGTGAACTAATCTGTTTTTATTAAGGCCCATTAAGGTTTCATTCTTTTTTGGAAAATGTGTATAAGAAAATTCTTTTTTTGTCAAAGCCCAATATGAAGGCCCGTTCAGTTTTTTATTTGCCTTGAAGTTGTTTTCTTTTAAATATTACAGTATTGAAATTATTAATTTTTACCATTATTATTTTTGTATGTATTATTATCTTTATTATTAGATATTAATTTTTTAACTTATTTAAAAATAGTTTTGTTTTTATTAAAGAGAAGACATTATGGGCTTTATCAACCGGTCCTTTACAAGATCCCAAACAGGCAGGTCCAAACTCAAATTAGGAAGAAAATATGTGTTCTAAAAGCAAAAAACATGCATTATTTGAATCAAAGAGAGATAACGCTCGTTTTGGTAAGAAAGTAATCATTGTACAAATCTCGAATGAAATCAATTCAATAAAGAATCAAACATTTCAAAACCAGAGCAGAAACAAAATCTTAGATTAATACAGAAGCAAAACCGGATACATAAACCACATTAAGGGTTTATACAATTTACGGACAAAATCATACAAATACAGAAACATAATTAAAACTCTAATCAAATTACAATCAATTACAGACAAATTAAATCACTTCGTAATATATCTAATCGAAGAACTCTATAAAAACCTAAAAGCAATTAACAAAAAGGGATCGAAAGCAAAGAATTGTTACAGTAGAAAAGAACAAATTTACAAGAGGGAATTCAGAGACGGAAGCCTTGAGAAGAAGAAGTTCTATCGTACCATCTTCATCCTCATCTTTGTAATCCACCGTATGCTTAGGGTTTCAATCTGAAACCCTAGCTTGCCTCTCTTATCTCCACCACTACACCACCATCCACTGTTACCTACAAATCGAAGAAGAAGAAGATCAGAGGAGATAATCGGAGAAACCATAAAGCTCGAAGACCTGTGACTACATAGAGGTAAACAAATCGCACTTAGCATAAAATTATCATTCTCCGTGTTGGAATTTAGAGTTTGGAGATGTTTTAGGGTGGACGCGGTTTGGGTTTGGAGGCCGCCGCCGAGTGTTGGGGTATGTTTTAGAGTTTGAAGAACGAAGAAGAAACACAGGGTGGGGAGAAAAGAAAATGAGACATAGAGAGAGTGAGAAATAATAAAATAAGGTGTTGTGTGATAAAAAGAAAATATATTAAGTCTTATGATCCCACACGTTCCACCCATAGACATTACCGTGTACCTTCATCCGTATCCACTTGATCTTAATCATACGACCTAAAATACCCATGCCCACGGTATTGTGGTACTCATGCCTACATGCTAAACACACCCCACGTCAATTGTTTTTTTGCTTACGCATACAGAAATGCACCCACAGGCCAAACATGCCAAGTCCAAACTCTAGACTTAGGCCCTGGCTCCTTGCACCCCCCAACTTGTTGCATAGGCCAAGAGCGTACCCCCTTTCTTTTGGGCCTGAATTCAATATCTGAATTCAGGCCCATGCTATTGATACCCTCATTTTTTACTACCTCAATATATTTTACACCCCCATGTTTTATTTTTATTTTCTTTAATTTTTTATTATAATTATTTTTATTTTTATTTTTTTAATATTTAATATTATTATTATTATCATATAAATCACTTTTTTTTAAACTTATTCTAATATTCTTTATTTATTTGCATAAAAATATTCTTTTAATCATGCATTTAAATAAAATATTTTCATAATTAATATACTAAAAAATATTCAACCAACCAGGATTTATTTTCGTAAATCAAATTAATTCAATAAACAATTTTCAAAAAGGATTGCGAATATGTTTAAATCGACTGCACGCTTAGTCTAGCAATTTCCGCTATTCACGACACCTAGACTAAACGTGCAGAAAATGAGAATATCTTCGCAATCCATAAAAAAACACAAACCAACCGCAAATTACGAATTGAGACTCTGATTCCTCCTAAGAGGATACGTAGGCATACGATTAAAATCGTGGCGAGTTTCCCTAATAAATTTTAAAACCTCATTTCTTAAAAATGCGCTTCTAAACCTAGTATCCTTGTGAACAAGGTAGATGAGGGGTGCCTAACACCTCCCCCTCGTCTAAAACCGAGTCAACAATCTAGAATTTCTGAACTTTTAGGGTTATTCTTTTATACTCCCTTCCTTAGGATAAAAATTAATGGTGGCGACTCTGATTTAAAAACCAGTTACAACATCTGGTTCCAAGTGGAAACCGATCTTTTTGGTGGGGATCTTTGGAGAAAATGATGACTGAGTCATCAGTGAAGTTTTGGTACCATATGCATGAGTCTATGATGTTGCATTATATTATAAGTGACATTGCATAATGATGTGATTAAATGATGCTTGTGTATAAATAGTGTTTGGATGATATGTCGTTATGTATTGATAATATTGTGAAGGTGTGAGTATAACATGAGGTTCGGATGATGTGTGATGTCTTGCCTATGTGCATATCTATTATACTTATTCGTTACATCTTTTATAATAATTATGATTTACTCACCCTTTCTTCTTTGAAAGGTTGCCTCTATTCGTGGGTAACTTGCAGGCGATCAGAAATAGTTCGTCGAAGCTTAAAGGATAGCTTCAGAGTGTGTTTATTTGCTTTTCTTTGAATAAAGGGAGTCTTGCTCTTATATGTAAAATCGGGGTTGGAGATCGATTGGTTGTGAACCATGCATTATTTTTTTATCCTAGGACTTTGTATTATTTTCTTGACCTTTGCCATGTTTCGAATTATGATGTTATAAACATGAAGTGTGATGATTTCATTAACATTTGGACTATCTTTCATGGTATTGAGATTATTTTATGAAGGAGTTTAAGACTCATTAATTCCGCTGCGAAGTTCTAAATGAATTAGTTATGATACTAGAGATTATATTTAAGTGTTTTCTTTGCAACACATGTTATGGAGAAGGATTATTTGTGGAGCAGGATTATCCCGTGTTACGGTTTGCATATTCGAGCTTATCGACAATTTAGAAAAGCTTCTACGTCGTACTTTGATAAAACTTTTTCAAAACCAAATTTTATTTGGATATTTTTTAAAAGGGGTGTCTATTCACCCCCTCTAGATACCGTTGTCGTTGTCTAACATCAGGTACTTCAATCATGTATTTTTCTCTCATGATCTTTTATGTATCACTATTAAGTGTGGATGCACAGATTGTGCTCTGATTCCAACTGAAGGTGAGAAAAATACAAGAATCAGGGTTGAATTGTGTTAAAATTTTCTTTTTGAAATACTTTTATCAGATTCTAAATACAATATCAAAATCTGAGTTAGAGTCTGATAAGTAGCAGCGGATAAAAAAATTAAGAGTTAGAGAAGAGAGAAATAGAGAATACAAGCAATTATCCCAATCTCCTAGAACTTCCAAGGAATTTCCACTATAACCAAATTTGGTTACAAATTGCTCAAGCACACAAGCAACATACTTCCAATGTTTAAACACGTAAGTAAGACACTTCAATGCTCAAGCACATAAGTAAGATACTTCATATGCTCAAGCACACAATAAATAGACTTTAGATGCTCAAGCAACAAGCAAGAGACATTCTATAATTTATTTAACAAACAAAATATTGTTTCAGAATTACACATGATATACAATCATAGGTGTAGACATAATAAAACATAGATAAACTCTAAGACAGTTATTTCTAGAATATACAAGTGTTGGGAAATCCTAAGCTAAGCTTGTGTAATTGTTTTGACAAAGTAACAACTCTTTGTTTGTCAATGCAGAGTGTTATGTATTTTTCTCCAAGTCTTCAGTGGCTTTTATAGAGAACCATAAAATAGTCGTTGGAGAAACCTTCTTGCATAAAAGAATTTTTGAGAAAAGCATCTTCAGGTTCGTTGGAAAGCTTCCTAATGTGGTTAATGTTGATGCAGTTTCATTTGAAACCCCTTTTATCAAAGAGGAATTATCAGTTGCATTTCATATGTCTTCTACATAATTTTGGCAAGTCGTCACGTGATCAGAAGAGGGCAAATTAACCTTAGAGTCTGATAGTGACCTGTCAAACTTTCCTTGGTTCTTGAGCTTTGACTGGCTTAAGGTTCTGATCCTTTAAAATTTGGGTGTTAGCTTTTGATTCTTCATAATTTGGGTCTTTAAATATTGAATTGATCTTTAGAAGTTGACTTGATCAGAGTCTAGGATCTTCAGTTTTTAATCATTAGAAGTTGACTTTTCTTCAGAGTCTGGTTTTCAGAAGTTGACTTCTTCAGAGTCTGATCTTTAGAATTTGCAACTTAGGGCTGCTCTTTGGTTATTCAATATAGTATTATGATACGGTGGCAGACCCGGCTGTTAAATACTAGTTTGTGTTTTGCGTTTTTTGTTCGCAAAATGTCGCGGTAAGCAAGAGTCGCCACTGACTTTTATTTCATCCAATCGGAAAGGAAAAAGTACAGAAAAAAAATCCTTTTTCGAGATATTCTGAGTACGGGGGGTAGATTATAGAAAGGGAAGGTGTTAGCACCCTTTCTATCCATGGTTTTCCATGGGCTCTTAGGTACTTGTTCATTTTTAAATTTCTTGTGTGTGTGCTTTGTTTTTGAAAAGTTTGACTTCGTGATAACCCTTGTATCAGTCCTCAAAGGTGTGACGAAGTTGTTTTGAAATTTGTTTTGAAATGTGTAAGTGTGAAAAGTTTTTATTTGAGCAAGTAACTACTAGCATCTACCTACTCGGAAAAAAAATTGTTTCTATTCTTGTTTCCTTTAAACAGCGTTATCCTACTATTAAGAAAGAGGTAGCACCATTGTTGGAATTTTTAAGGGTCAATTCGAAAGGGACGTATGATCACTAAAGAAATATTAGGACACCTTAGTAATAACCCTAGAGTCTTAATATATTATTCGAGGCAACATTTCCGAGGTAACCTTTCCGAGGCAACGTTCGAATGGGACATTTGATCTTTTTAGACAGGAGGGAAACCACTAAGACACCCTATGCTTAATGATCGTTTATCGAAGGCAACCGAAGTAAGAGTATACCGTAAGAGTGATATGTGAGAGAGATTTGTTTCAGTTATTTATCTTTGCACATTAGGGTTTCCAACTGTATTAATTTGTCATGTATTCTTGCCATACAATCATATTAGCATACATCTAGACAGTTAAATATTTGCGGGAATTAAAAATGCGAGAAAATAAATCTACGCTATTACAAGGCTTCGGGGTGGGGGGTTAATTACATAGCCAAAAAAACCCGGGGATTTAACAGTAAAATGAAAACCCAAAATTAACTATTACAAACCATGAATAGTTACAAAAATATTGGCAAAATAATTAACAAGCGCGCGACGAATTAAATGCGAGGCGATTAGGGTTTTGACCCTTTGGCGATTCCTATTTGCGATTGATTAAAAAAATGTTTTTTGTCGTGTTTTGTTATTGAGAAAATAATGAAACAATTAAAAAAGGAGAATCCTAATTCTAATTAATTTTAAATTAAGAAAAATAAATTAATTAATTCTAAAAACCTATTTTTGTGTTTTTTATTTATTTGAGAAAGAAAGAAAAATTAAATCAAGAGTTTAAACCTAATTTGCTAATTAGTTTTAATTTTAAAAAAAACAAGTTAAAATTTCCCTAAATTAAATTAAACTAAATTAAATTAAATTTGATAAGAAAATAAAACTAATTCTAATTTTTGTGTGAATTCTTGATTTTATGATTTTTTATGAAAAAATAATGATTAATGGTGTTAATTAAAATAATTAGAGAAAATATTAAAAGAATTGAAAAAAAGAAATAATAAAAAAGATGAGATGGGCCTGATAGCATTAGCAATTCTGGGGGTATGTTGTTGAATTTATCCAGGCCCAAATAGCTCAAGCCCAGTCTTGCGTCTGATCTGGTGCTGCTCTTCTGATGGTCCACAATACATCTGCGCGTATGAGACGTTGGATTGGATGTGATAAGGTCTTTGAGGGTTAGATATGAGGTCTCATGATGGACTTCATGGGGTGTGACACACTGGAACCTATAGAGAATATCAGAAAAATGTAAAAGTAACACGCCTGGGGTCGAACCCAGGACATGTACCTTATAGATTCTCCCTCTTGCCAACTGTGCTGGAACGTTAGTCATAATAATAATGAAATAAAAAAACCATAAAGGAAAACAAGATGCTAGATCCAGGTCAGCAAATAATTGCACGCGTCAGCAAGCATGAGCCAATCAGATGGGGTGAGAGAAAGCCATCGTTCAATCCATCTAGTGGAATCATGAGAAACAGCCACGCAAGTTGGTTGACCAAAGACAGGTCGGTCCAACCACCGGAGCCGGTGGTTTCCACCGTCTTCTCCGATGGGTCACCTGAAAATATTAGCCAAACTGAAAAATAAATGATGCCAACTGCCTTAAAAAGATCCCCTGATCACGATTTTTGCCTATAAATTAACTAATTCCTTACGCATCACTATATTCGAACTTGGAACCCTAACCACGGTCAACAATGGCATAACGTGATCATGGGCATTAGCTTCACATGTGATACATTCAAACACACATAAACATCAGTAGAAACACATGTGTATGATCAATATGAATTTATATCAAGTATTGCGCGAGTTTGAAGTCAAAGAAGTATTACCAATGGTGAGGCACGGATCTGCTGATTTGAGGATGCTACAAGCTTTGCAAATGGTCTGGTATCACTCCTGGGAATCTCAGCAAGATGATGGAGCGATTGGAATCGAGGGAAAGAGGCTAGCTAAGGTATTTGAAGATTGCACACTTCTTTGAAATTTTTGGAATCTTCTTTCTCCCTTAAGGCCGGATGCATGTGTTCTCTCTCCCTCTTTAGGGTTTGAATCCTTTATTTATGTGTGAGGCCACCAATAGGTTAACATTTTTGGAGAAAATCCAAAGAGATATGGAGTTTTTTAATTTTGCTTCAAATCTCTTTATTTTCAAATATTTCCTTCCCTTTCATAGCATGGCACGATTTTCTTGTCTATTTTCAGCATAGTTGATCCATCATTCAATGCAAAAATCATATCAAAGCAAATCCACATCATTCATTTAATTTAATTTGATTTTTTTTATTGAAACCAAAATAAATCAAATAAATAAGAAAATAATGCATGGATGGTTTTTATGGGTCGTGGACCACATTATAATTGAGGTGCAAGCATAAAAAGTTGGGCCCATTTAGCAAAAAATGCAAATTTGAGCACATTTGACTTTTGGCAATTTTGCAAAAATGGTCAACTTGTCCAAATCATAACTCTCTCAATTTTGACCCTAGAGAGATGTTCTTGGACTTTTTAGAAATCTTAGGATGTTCTCTAAGCAATCCTTTTGGTCTCATCTCAATTGAGGCTTCCATGTTCATGTATGAAGCTTTGACCCAAAAGGTGTTTTTGTTGATTTTTCAAAAGAACCTATAATGTCAAAATTCATATCGTTTTTTGAGTGCATATTCTGAACTTAGGAGATGAAGATGTATTGTAGGGAATTGCATCCTCTTCAAAATGAGCTTTGGATGGGTGATTTCTGATAAAGTATGAGAAAGTTATGCTTGGTCAAAGTTGAGTTGACTTTTCCTACAAAACCCTAATTTAGCAACTTTTGGGTTTTAATGAATTATGAGCAATCCTTGAGGAATCATGATAAAAACTTGTTCAAATGATGAATAATACTTCAAAATGAGGATGTTGACCAAAAACTTGAAATTTGATTGTATGTGGGCCACAGTTGACTTTTGACCTAGCATAGTTGATTTTCAGGCATTTGAGCAATTGACTGAGCAAACTTCTTCTGCAAGGCTTGAAACTTGACATGGATGATCTTGAGAACATATTAGTACAACGGTGAGCATTTGAGTCCTTTTTGGTTCACACATCTTGATGAAAATAGAAACCCTAATTAGAGATAGACTGCCTTAGGAGAGAGTTTGTATGGTCAACTCTTGAACTTCCTTGAGCAATTTAGGGACCTCACTTTACATTTTTTGAGAAATATGGTAGGGAAAATTTTGGGGTACAACAGCTGCCCCTGTTCAATCTTCTTAAACCTGAAGATGTAGATTGGCTCGTTTGCCTTTCGTGATCTGAAGGTGGAAGATGATTGAACACTAGAGTGCCCAGAAATTTGCACTCACATGAAGTGATACTTGATTTGTGATATCGGGAATGGGCCTATAGATGCCATTTGGAAATTGCTAGAGAATTGTCGGAGATGGGCTTAAAGATGCCACCCGAGGAAGTGTCGATTGTTGGATTAAAATATCCAGCGTCAACCTTAGGGATTCGAAGGGCTTAACATCCCCCGATAGGCGCCTACACAGGTGTGTTAGGTGGGCCAGGTAGACCCCTTGTTGGATTCACTATAAGGAAATAGAGTAGCACCTTGGCTACATACAATTGCTTTTAGCGCAGTGGTAGGCACTTGATCCTACAAGTGGTATCAGAGCAAGGTCATGGGTTCGAATCCCCCCGGCTGACACTAGGGGGAAGATTGTTGGATTAAAATATCCAGCGTCAACCTTAGGGATTCGAAGGGCTTAACATCCCCCCATGGGCGCCTACACAGGTGTGTTAGGTGGGCCAGGTAGGCCCCTTGTTGGATTCGCTATAAGGAAATAGAGTAGCACCTTGGCTACAAGCAATTGCTTTAAGCACAGTCGTAGGCGCTTGATCCTACATCGATCGCATAAGAGATTCCTTTGCGAGAACCCGTATACCTGTTGTTTAAGGAGGACTTCGCTGGGGAATGCTGGTCTCTGTCTTGAGAGAAATAGAGTTTTAGGAGCTTCAGTTGTTCGTTACTCTATTAGGGAATAATTCCGGTTTGGGAAGAGGAAGTGAACTGTGTGTTTGGTCGGGGTATATGTTGCACTGTGACTTACTGGGGAAATGCAAAACTAGTCGCGTTTGATCGAGTCCCGGTCTTACAGTATTGTGGACTGCTGTCTGGGGATAAGAGAGGCAGAAACCGGATAGTAAGGTTATGAGAAGGAACCTGGATGGTAGGGTTACTTTGATATGAGAGCCTGGACAGTAGGGTTGTGAGAAGGAACCTGGATAGTAGGGTTACTTCGATATGAAAGCCTGGATGGTAGGGCTGCGAGAAGGAACCTGGATAGTAGGGTTACTTCGATATGAAATCCTGGATAGTAGGGCTGTAAGAACGAACCTGGATAGTAGGGTTACTTCGATATGAAAGCCTAGATGGTAGGGTTGCGAGAAGGAACCTGGATAGTAGGGTTACTTCGGGACGAAAGCCTAGATAGTAGGGCTGTGAGAAGGAACCTGGATAGTAGGGTTACTTCGATATGAATTTAGGTAAAACTGCCGAGGGAACCTGGGTAAGGTTACTTTGTGATGAGTCTGTGTAGGACTTCAGGAAGAACTTGCGTAAGTTTGCATTTGTCGCACTGATGATTACTCTGTTTAGCTTCGAGTGTTGATCATGAACCTACTGGAAATTATTGATAATAACTGTCTTTCCTGAAAGAAATACAGGGTTAGTTATGTGCGATGCATGAGAGGCATTGTGATGAGGTTCTCAAAATAACTGAGATTATGTTATATGTAATGTATACACATGTCATGATGTATGAACATGAAATGCTGACATAATAAACTGAGTCCGGGAAAATAAATCCCTGACTGCTATTTGGAGAGTATGAGAAATGGTATTCTTGACTGCTGTAAAAACCATAGTTCCTCTATTTCTGTTGGGGATGGTGAACCAAGATGACTATGCTGGGGATTTTCCCCTCGTTTACGGATATTCTGCTGAGGAGAGACTCTATTTGAGAACAACTTTGCGGGAGAATAACTCTGTTGGAAAGGAGATACTCTGTTGATAGATCTGCTGACTTGGAGAAATAATACTTAGTTGGGGATGAATTTCTGTTGTTGGCAATAATGAATTCTATTGGAGATTGCATTTCTGCTTGTGAGAGAAATAAACTCGGCTTGGGGAAAAATTTACTGACTCACTCGCGATTGTGAACCTCAGCTGGGGAGAGTTATGTCATGTTCGGGAAAGCTAACATCTATGTCTTTGGATACTTTTTACTCTATGAGGAGTGTATGCACCACTACTTATGTTCTCAAGCTGGCTCTATCCCGGTACCTGGTGGACAGAGTAACTGTAAGGTTTGGGCACTTCTTGTTTTCCCTTGTTCCTGTAATTACGCGTAATCGTCTTTTGTTTCTTGTGTAAATATTTATGAGTAGCAATTATTTTCAAACACATATATCAAAAATGAATCATTGGATGTTCTTGCAAAACAAAACAGAAAAAAGAAAAACAAATTGAAATTTCTTGTGAAAATGGATTGTATTGATTTTTGAAGTTGACCTATAATAGTCTTTTTTGTACAAAGAGTCTGACGTCCTAGTAAGAGAACGCCGCCGAAAGACAGAAATTATACAATTTGTGTAAAATAAATAAAAATAGCTATGTGAAACAACCCCATTGGGTTCCAACTCTGCTATTGCCTTTATATCTTCAAGCGTCTCATCACTTTGCTGCTTGGTCGAGGGTGGATCAGATTGATTGGCGCCACCTGAGCTTGATAGTCTATACCGAAGTCTAGTTGCAAGATGATCTAATGAGACATAGTGTTATGCTTTAATCCCTAATTTTTTCCTGGACCGCCCTTTCGGGTTTTCAAGCCACCGGGATACCCTTTGTTGCCCAAGCCACCTTTTCAGGTTTTCGACTTGTCGGGTGTATAGTTTTTCATTTTCATCCCTTACTTTTTCCCGAACCCTTTTGGTCCGTCGGGAAGCCCTTATTTTTGCCTAGGTCAGTCAACCTAGAGGGTCTTTGATTATGCGTAGTATTTCTTTACTATGTTTGCATTGACGGGGTAAGGAAGGTCGTCACCATCCATGGTGGTTAGAATCATAGCTCCTCCCGAGAAAATATTCTTAACCATAAATGGCCATTTGTATATGGGGGTCCATTTTCCCCTGGGATCACCTTGCGGTAGTATGATGCGTTTGATCACTAGATCCCCGACTTGATATTCTTGATGTATGACTTTCTTGTTAAAATCTTTGATCATTCGCTTTTGATACGTCTGACCATGACAGATAGCAGTAAGTCTCTTTTCATCGATTAGATTCAGCTGATCAAGTCGGGTTTGGATCCAGTCTTCTTTGTTCAAACCCGCATCCTTCATAATCCTGAGAGAGGGTATCTGAACTTCGATGGGTAGGACCGCCTCCATCCCATACACCAAGGAGTAGGGTGTTGTCCCTGTCGATGTTCGTGCTGAGGTACGGTACCCATGAAGAGAGAATGCTAACATCTCGTGCCAGTCTTTGTATGTCACTGCCATCTTTTGCACAATCTTCTTGATGTTCTTGTTTGATGCTTTAACAGCCCCATTCATCTTCGGCTGGTAGGGAGAAGAGTTACGATGCTGTATCTTGAACTGTTTGCAGAGCTCGGTGATCATTGTGTTATTTATATTTGTACCATTGTCAGTGATAATTCTCTCTAGGACACCATATCGACAAATCAGCTTGTGTCGGATAAACTGCGCCATGATGTTCTTGGTTACTGTAGCAAAGGAAGCTACCTCAACCCACTTTGTAAAGTAATCAATGGCTACCAGAATGAAGCGATTCCCGTTAGACGCAGGGAGCCTTCAAGACGTTTAGAGGGACTGGAGGCACATGCACCTTATCATCATAGACTTGGCACTTATGACAGGTTCGAGAGTGCTGATAACAATCGGCTTCCATAGTGGACCAGTAATATCCTTCCCGTAGGATTTTCTTCACCATGGTATGTCCACTGGAATGAGTTCCGAAGGTACCTTCGTGTAATTCTTCCATGATCCTTCCTGCTTTGCTCTTGTCCACACACCGCAGTAAGGTTGAATCATGGTTACGGTTATACAGAATTCCATTACTGATGAAGAACTTCGCAGCGAACCTTCTCAGAAACTTCTTATCATTAACAGATTCCCCCTCGGGGTATTCTTGAGCCTCAAGATACCTCTTTACCTCGTGAAACCAGGGTTTATCTGATATCTCTTCAGTCTCAATGTCACAGTAATATGTGGGTTTATCCAGCCTCTCAATGGTAATTTGGGGAGCTTCATTGTACCACCTAACCTTGAACAATGAAGACATGGTAGCTAGCACGTCCGCCAACTGGTTCACTTCTCGTGGGAAATGTTCAAAGGTTATCTCCTCAAAGTGTGGGAGCAATGTCAGTACATACTCTCTGTAAGGAATGAGATTCGGGTGCTTCGTATCCCACTCGCCTTTGATCTGACTTATCACTAGAGCGGAATCCCCAAATATGAAGATGTGAAAAACACAAGAAGGGGGGGTTGAATTGTAAAACTTAAAACAAATAGCTTGACAACACAGTATTTTTATCCTGGTTCGTTTAATCTCAAACTACTCCAGTCCACCCGTCAAGGTGATTTCGCCTCTCTCCAATGAGGTCTTAATTCACTATTCTCAAAGAATTACAACAACTACTTTAACAATTGTTAAAGTCTTCTTGAGTACAACCACAATCCGGTTAATCTCAAGGAACTTCTTTTACAAATGAATTGAACAAGTGTGTTTTTGTTTTCTTACAAAACTGTATATCACAACTGTGATAATTACACTAAATAAGCTTGGAATAAAATGACTTTGCTTAAGCTTTGAATATGCGTGGTTTGGATAGCTTAGCAAAATTGAGTGCGTACGTACATGCTTATTTTCACAAGCAGTCCTGTTTATATAGGCAAGCAAGGATATGTTGTCCATAAAGTAGGTTTAATGATAATAATGCACTTTCCTTTAGTAGAAGATCTTTGTCTGAAGAAAGTCGTTAGCATTTAATTCTGTCTTGAATAACCAGTAATACTTCAGAGTCTTCTTTTGATGTATCTGCTGATAACACTTCAGAGTGTTGATGACTCGGTAAAGATGTCTTTGATCAGAGTCAGAGTGTATTTGTTTAGGCGCAGATTCTGGTCATCAAACTTCAGTGGTTCAGCGTGTACCATAGGTTGTTAATCTTCTGATGCTGATTCCATTCTGATGCTGATTCCATCAGAACTTTTGCATATACAAAGCATAATTTTAAGGAGCATAATTGTTCTTTGTATATACCTTAGAAATAATATTATTCTTTGTATTTTGTTATCATCAAAACTTTAATAAAGGGTTGTAGAATCAAACTATGTTCTAAAAATCTCTCCCTTTTTGATGATGACAAAAATCAGATTTTTCAATAAAGAATAAAGAATAACAAGTATAGAATTAAGAAGAAAAACTCCACCTGAGTTGATTACTTCCTTTTAATTCCATGAGTCTTTGAGCATCAGAATCTTACTGTATCTTTCAGCAGAGTTTTGTACATGTTCAAGCTTTTTAGAGGAGAGAATTTAAGTAGATTAGAATATGTTTGAGACTTATGTCTCAGTAATTCGTTATTGAAAATATCTTTTTTATTTATCCCCCTTTTTGTCAGTTATCAAAAAGAACAAATAATCAGAGCCAAAATGAGTTGATATTAAAAACAGAATCAATGATAAGTTCAGAGCTATGTTGAGAATATTACAGATAAACAAATTTTTTAAATAGAGGGAAAACTAAGAGGGAGGAGGAAGACGCGTGAACAAAGCTTCCAACAAGCCCTTGATCTGGATGTTGGTTTCCTCTTGCGTGGTTAACATGCTCTTGATTTCCGAAATTTTATCATCCTGTTTATCCATTCTTTCCTGCATCAAAATATCATATCTCTTCAGGTCTTCTAAAGTCTGCCTTTCATAGGAGGAAGCTTGAGGATCTTCAGCAACTGGATGCTTCTCAGAGCATTCTGCAATGTCCTCTTTTTGACCCAGTTCTTCAGCAGGAATCATCTGCTCCTTAGTATCAGTCAGATTGAGATCTTCTGACTCTGATTGAACTTTGTCTGCTGGACGATGTTCAGACCAGGGAGCATTGTCCAGAGGGAGAACTTCTTCCTTGAGTAGCTGGCTCAGAATTTGATCTTCAAAAAATTTTAGCAGGTTACTGAAGTTCTGTTGAACTTGTACGTAGCTCTGTTCTTGCATTATATGAGTTTCAGAGCATACCCATTTTCTGAAACTTGTCCAAAGATAATCTGATGCAGCAGGATCAATCAGCTCAAGACTAGCTTGCTTCAGTGAAGTTATCCACTTCTGCATTTCTGTTTCAAATATCAATAAAATGGTACCAACAGCTGGTGTAGGTTCAGATGGTTTTTGGTTTTAGAATGGCTGTTTTGTTGGTTATTGCAGCCAGGCGTTCAAAAACAGTTAAATCAATGACAGTTTTGGCGTTTTCATTTGGACTTATCTTTGTTGAGGAAGTTGGAGAGTCTGGAATGATTATTGGACTTGTTGGGGTGTTTGGTGGAGTTGATTCTAGTGAAAAGGGAATTTGGGGAATATCCAGGATGGTCAGGGGTATACTGATGTTCAGAGGTTCAGTGATTCCAGGAATGGGAATGTGATCAGAATCAATAGTTTGGTTGGATTGATGGTGATGAAGTTCTGGTTCGCAGGATTCAGGGGGTTGGACCTCAGAAGTTTTCACTTCTGGTTGTAATTGTTCAGGTTGTGGAGAGGGTGGATGAGTTTCTGGTAGAGGAGAGAGTGGAATTTCTGGTTGAGGTGGTTCTGAAATGTTTCAGAGTTTGGATTTACTGGTATGGGAGCAGATATATGTTGGTCAAAGGTTTCAATATCTGATAGAACTTTTGTAAGTTCTTGTTGAGTTAAAGTTTTTGAGGGGTCAAATTCAATGTCAAAGTCATCAAGTGTTTGTGGAGTAGGGTTTTCTGATTGAGTGGGGATTGGTACAGATGTTGATACAGATACTGAATCTAAAACAGTTACAAAAGAAGGATTACCTCTCTTTTTAGCTGCTTTAGGAGTCCACTGGGATGATCCTTCTGGTGCAGCCTTTCTTTTCTTGTTTTTCTTCAACACAACTTCTGGAGCCTTCTGCTGCAGATCCTGAATGTTTAAATCTGGTGTTGTACCATCTGCCTTGCATGCATCCAGATATCTGACTATTATCTCAGGTTTGGAATCAATTTCTAAGAACATGGGAAAGTTATCCAGAGGGATTCTTCTGCTGGAGATGGTTGCAAAAGAAGTGACATTGGGTTCCTTCTTGATGTTCTCAATGATCTTCATCTTCTTCAGATTCTTTGCATTCAACTGTTTGCCAACAGTTGCTTCTAAAGTGATGATTTCCTGAGCTTCTGTTAGATGATCTATCAGCTTATTCTCTGTTAGAATATCTGATATGATCCTTCCTAGGGGTATCCAGTCCCTTTTTGTGCGCTCCTCTTCTCTGGTCTCCTTAACACTAGTCCTTAGATGGTTGAACATCAGATGAGCCAGATTCACCTTAATCTTCTGGGAGATGAAGTAGATCAGAAACTGCTGATCAATATTGATGTAGTCAGGAGAGCTGGTTGGCTTCCTGTGGTTTATGCATCCCAGAATAATCTTTAGCCCATATTCTGTGGTGGTCTTTTAGATCCATTATCTTGCTGGAGGGAAGACCCGGAGTGAAGATTTCTCTAGCAATTAGGGCGACATCAGCACATCTTTCAGCCATGTCTATGCATCTTACACCACCACCACTGTAACCTATCAATCTTGCAATAAGGTCTTTAGTTATGACTATCTTCTTCCCCATTATATATGAAGTAACTTGATGGTTGGAATATGAAGCATGAATCCAAAATTCCTTCACAAGGATTGGGAATGTTGGACCTACCAGACGGTTAAAATACCTGTTCCATCCTTGAGCCTTTACTTCTTCAGAGAGATTGAACCCGTTCTCTTGAAGACTGTTAAAGTCCACAATCAATTCTGAGAGTACTTCTAGATTTTTAATGAGCGTGAGAAGAGTTCTAAAGGGTTCTTCATATTGTTCTGAGGAATCTGTTCTCTGAGTACTGGAAGTTGGGTTGCTTGAGGAAGTCATGTTCACACAGAAAGTTTTGAGAAGAAAGTGAAGGGGTTTTGAAAAGGATGCAAATTGAAATCAATTAGATTGTAGAGAAAGTGAAATTGAAAGAGTGTAAAGAATGAGAAATGTGTTTAAATATATTTTGAAAAAGATTTTGAAAACGTAAACGGCAAGAGAGAGAAATAAATTATAATGATTATGAGTATTAATGATAGCTGATTTTGGGGGATTCAGAGAGATATTGGAACGGTTACCCATGACATGTGTCCCAATGCATCCAATCAGCGCTTTTGACCTTTCAGAAAAGTGAACGCGTGTTCATCCTCAGAAAGTAGCTGATGAATGGATGACAACTGTTTGCTTGAGTGAACAACACATTTTTATCCTTGAAATGAAGCGCTCAGATCTTCATGGATAGATTCTGATACAATTTGTACTTCTAAAGATCTGAAGGCAGATTGATCAGTAGTTCATAGAAAATAACCAAAATTCTGAAGGTTAAGATATGGAAATAAAATTGTTTTATTCTGGGCAAAGCTTCATGCTGAGATGTTTCAGAATGAAGTTAAACTTATCTTCAGAAAGATGTTTTGTAAAGACATCAGCCCATTGATGGTCTGTTTTGATCAATTTTAAATTGAGAATCCCTTTCTGAATATAGTCCCTAATAAAATGATGTTTTATTTCTATATGCTTAGCCCTAGAATGCAAGATAGGATTTTTACTGAGAAAAATAGTACAAGTGTTGTCACAGAGGATAGGGATGTTACTCTTAAATATATTGAAGTCCTCAAGTTGACTTTTCATCCAGAGCATTTGGGTGCTACATCCAGCTGCTGCTATGTATTCAGCTTCTGCTGTTGATAGAGCTATTGTGGATTGTCTTTTACTAGACCATGAGATCAGATTTTCTCCCAGAAACTGAAAGCTTCCAGAAGTGATTTTACGTTCTACTCTGTCTCCAGCAAAATCAGCATCACAATATCCTACTAAGCTATAATTACTTGATTTTCTATAAAACAAATCCAGATTAGTAGTACCTTTCAGATACTTTAAAATTCGCTTAACTGCTGTTAAGTGAGATTCTCTAGGATCAGATTGGAATCTAGCACAAATGCAAACACTGAATAGAATGTCGGGCCTTGAAGCCGTCAGATAGAGAAGAGAACCAATCATACCTCTGTAGACCTTCTGTTCTACCTTGTTACTTACCTCTTTTTTTTCCAGAATGCACGTGGGATGCATTGGAATCCTTAAGGGCTAACATTCTGAGAGCTCAAATTTCTTCAGAAGTTCTCTGACATATTTGCTCTGATGAATGTAGGTTACTTCTGGAGTTTGATTAATCTGAATGCCCAGAAAGAACTTTAGTTCCCCCATTAGGCTCATCTCAAATTCTGCCCGCATACATTTAGCAAACTCTCTTCCCATAGAGGGTTTAGTGGATCCAAATATAATGTCATCAACATAAATCTGACATACTAAGATGTCATTCTTAACTGTCTTGCTGAACAGGGTTGTGTCCACTTTCCCTCTGGTGAATTCCTTTTCTAACAGGAAGTTACTTAGTCTTTCATACCAATCTCTGGGAGCTTGTTTCAGACCATAGAGTGACTTCTTTAGTTTGAAAACATATTCTGGTTTTTTGGAACTTTCAAAACCAGGGGGTTGGTGCACATAAACCTCTTCTTCTATATATCCATTTAAGAATGCACTCTTGACATCCATCTGATACAGAGTGATGCCTTTATTAACAGCAAATGAAATTAAAAGTCTGATAGATTCTAACCTGGCGACTGGAGCAAAGGTTTCTGTATAGTCTATCCCTTCGTGCTGACTATAACCTTGTGCTACCAGCCGTGCTTTGTTTCTGATAACTTCACCTTGTTCGTTCAGTTTGTTTCTGAACACTTATTTTGTTCCTATGACGTTGAATCCTTTTGGTTTGGGAACCAGATCCCATACGTCATTTCTTGTGAACTGATTTAGCTCCTCCTGTATTGCCAGAATCCAGTCATTGTCTAGAAGTGCTTCATCAATTGTTGTTGGTTCAATCAGAGAAACAAGTCCCATGAGGGATTCTTCAGAGTTTCTAAAGGTAGATCTTGTTCTGATCAGATCTTCCTTCCTTCCTAAGATTGTTTCTTCTGGGTGATCAATTCTGCTTCTGGATGGTCTTTTCTGGAGTTGATCAACAGAAGGTGCTGGGTTTCTTGTAGTGACTCTTTCTGATGTTGAGGGAGTGTCTCTGTTGAGAGCCTCTGAGTTGTCTTTAGTACCTGTGAGTTCAACCTCCATACTTGCAAGGGATTCATTCTGCTTTGACTTTTGAGAGTCAAGCTTATCATCAAACTGTACACTGATTGACTCTTCAACAATCTGTGTTTCTGTATTGTATACTCTGTACCCTCTTGAGCGTTCAGAGTATCCTAACATAATACACTTTTGAGCTTTAGAGTCAAACTTGTTCAAATAATTTTTTGTATTCAAAATAAAGCATATACATCCAAATGGGTGAAAATAGGAAATGTTGGGTTTTTTGTTCTTCCACAATTCATATGGAGTCTTTTCCAGAATAGGTCTTATGGAGATTCTATTCTAAATGTAACACGTTGTGTTTATTGCTTCTGCCCAAAAGATCTTAGCAACGTTAGTCTCGTTGATCATGGTTCTTGCCATTTCTTGCAATGTTCTGTTCTTTCGTTCTACAACTCCATTTTGCTGGGGAGTTCTAGGATAAGAGAAGTCATGCAGAATGCCTTTTTCATTAAAGAATAATTCAAAATATTTATTTTCAAATTCTCCACCATGATCACTTCTGACTTTGACGATTCTAAGATCCTTTTCATTCTAAACTTGGTTGCAGAAGGTAACAAACACAGAGTGTGACTCGTCCTTGTGCCTTAAGAACTTTACCCATGTCCATATGTTATAGTCATCTACGATTACTAACCCATACTTCTTGCCACTGACTGAGGCAGTTTTTACTGGACCAAATAAGTCAATGTGCATAAGTTCTAATGGCTTAGAGGTGGAAACAACGTTTTTGGATTTGAAAGCAGGTTTTGGAAACTTGCCTTTCTGACATGCTTCACACGGAGCATCTGAATTGAACTTCAAGTTAGGAAGTCCTCTGACCAGATTGAGTTTGTTAATCTGAGATATTCTTCTCATACTAACATGTCCCAATCTTCTGTGCCAGATCCATTGCTCGTTGTTAACAGACAGAAGACATTTTACATTCTAACTTTTCAGTTCAGAAAGTTTGATTTTATAAATGTTTTTTTTCCTCTTTCCATTAAATAGGATAGTCCCATCTTTCTGACTAACAGCTTTGCATGAATTTTGATTGAAGATTATATCATAACCGTTATCACTTAATTGACTTATGGATAATAGGTTATGCATTAATCCATCAACTAATAAAACATTGCTAATAGAGGGAAGATTTCCATTACCTACTGTTCCAGAGCCAATGATCTTTCCCCTCTGATTGCCTCCAAAACCTACGTGGCCTCCAGGCTTAAGTTCCAGGCTTTGGAACATATGCCTTCTTCCTGTCATGTATCGTGAGCAGCCAGAGTCCAGGTACCATGACTGGTGTCTTTGCTTTGCTGCTAAAGATATCTGCCACATGTATTATTTTATCCTTAGGTACCCACATTTTCTTGGGTCCTGATTTGTTAGTTTTACCAAAACTCTGGTTGAATTTTGGTTTGACAGAGTAATCACTACTTGTATATTTTATGTCATGTGTGTGCCCATATATAAAGTGTGAATCAAGTGGAGTACGCTTTATAGCTAAATCCATGGCATTTTTTGGTGTAGGAACCTTACCTTGATATCCTATCCCTTTTCTGCCATTTCTGCTAACCCCATAGATCATTGAAGCCATTTTGCTTTTGTCTATGTTTTTAGCTAGAAACTTCTGAAAGCTGTGATCATACTCTTTGATGATCTCATCAGCATTGCTGGGAGTTTCAGGGATTGTTTCCTTCTGAGAGTTTTGCAATTGATTTTCTAATTTTGAAATTTTATCTTTTAACTCAGAATTCTGCAATTTGAGACTCTCAGTCTTATCAGAGTCAGAAGTAAGATTCCTTTTCAGGTTTTTGAATTTGACTCTGATCTGCTGATACCTTTCCAGAATTTCATTAAGGCTTTCAGCTAATTCAGCCTTAGTAAAATTTATAGTAAAGTCATGGAATACCTCTTTTGTATCTTATTTTGAATCTGAACCAGAAGCTTCACTGTCTTCAAAGACGTTTGCCATGAGAGCTATGTTTACTCTTTCATCATCTGATTCTGAGTCAGCTTCAGATGTATCAGAATCATCCCATGTAGCCATGAGACTTTTCTTCTTTTCTTTGCCAAACTTCTTTTTGGGCTTCTCCTTTTGAAGCTTCGGGCAATCATTTTTGTAGTGCCCTTACTCGTTACACTCATAGCAGATGATGTCTTTGTAGTTTGGATTTTTGTATCCTGAGGAGCCTTCAGATCTTTTATTTCTAGAGGAGGATTCTGACCTTCTGTATCTGGAGGAAGATTCATTCTGATTTTCTGATCTTATGGGATTCCTGAACTTCCTTTGCCTCTGCTTCCACAGTTGGTTCACCCTTCTAGACAGAAGAGACAATTCATCTTCTTCTGATGAGGATCCATCAGAGGTTTCTTCCACAGCCTGCAAAACTTTGGATTCAAATTTTCTGTTAGATTTTAATGCTAATGGCTTACCTTGCTTTTGAGGTCCATTTGCTTCTAGCTCTGTCTCGTGACTTCTGAGGGAGCTGATAAGTTCCTCCAGAGAGATTTTGTTTAGATCCTTGGCTAGCTTAAGCGTTGTGACCATTGGCCTCCACTGTTTTGGAAAGCTTCTGATGATCTTCTTGACATGATCAGCAGTGTAATATCCTTTGTCAAGAACTTTTAGACCAGCAACAAGAATTTGAAATCTTGAAAACATAGCTTCTATTGGTTCACTGTCTTCCATCTTGAATGTCTCATACTTCTGAATGAGCGCAAGGGCTTTTGTTTCTTTGACTTGAATGTTGCCTTCATGCGTCATTCTCAGAGAATCAAACATATTCTTAGCAGTTTCTATGTTTGATATTTTCTCATATTCTGAATATGAGATGGCGCTGAGAAGAATTGTTCTGGCCTTGTGATGATTTCTGAACTCACACTTTTGCTGATCAGACATCATTTTCCTGTCAATCTTCTGACCACGTCCATCCACTGGGTGCGTGTATCCATCAGTCACCATGTCCCACAGATCAGCATCATGGGCCAAAAAGAAACTCTCAATTTTGTCTTTCCAGTAGTCAAAGTTTTCTCCATCAAAGACTGGAGGTTTGCCACTGAATCTGTCCCTTTCTTCATTGTTGTCATTGCTGATGTTTTGACTTGGTCCAGCCATTGTGTTTTTCTGATGTTGGATCTTGTACTGACACGGTTAAGTGTTAAAGCTCAGAACCAGGCGCTCTGATGCCAATTGAAGATGTGAAAAACACAAGAAGGGGGGTTGAATTGTAAAACTTAAAACATATAGCTTGACAACACAATATTTTTATCCTGGTTCGTTTTATCTCAAACTACTCCAGTCCACCCGTCAAGGTGATTTCTCCTCTCTCCAACGAGGTCTTAATTCACTATTCTCAAAGAATTACAACAGCTACTTTAACAACTGTTAAAGTCTTCTTGAGTACAACCACAATCCGGTTAATCTCAAGGAACTTCTTTTACAAATGAATTGAACAAGTGTGTTTTTATTTTCTTACAAAACTGTATATCACAACTGTGATAATTACACTAAATAAGCTTGGAATAAAATGACTTTGCTTAAGCTTTGAATATGCGTGGTTTGGATAGCTTATCAAAATTGAGTGCGTACGTACATGCTTCTTTTCACAAGCAGTCCTGTTTATATAGGCAAGCAAGGATACGTTTTCCATAAAGTAGGTTTAATGATAATAATGCACTTTCCTTTAGTAGAAGATATTTTCCTGAAGAAAGTTGTTAGCATTTAATTCTGTCTTGAATAACTAGTAACGCTTCAGAATCTTCTTTTGCTGTATCTGTTGATAACGCTTCAGAGTGTTGATGACTCGGTAAAGATGTATTTGATCAGAGTCAGAGTGTATTTGTTTAGGCACAGATTCTGGTCATCAAACTTCAGTGTTTCAGCGTGTACCATAGGTTGCTGATCTTCTGATGTTGATTCCATTCTGATGCTGATTCCATCAGAACTTCTGCATATATAAAGCATAATTTTAAGGAGCATAATTGTTCTTTGTATATACCTTAGAAATAATATTATTCTTTGTATTTTTTTATCATCAAAACTTTAATCAAGGGTTGTAGAATCAAACTATGTTCTAACAAAATACACTTAAGAACTTAATCCTTAGGTCAATAGCAGCTCGAAGACCCATGATACATGCTTCATACTCCGCCATATTGTTGGTGCAGTTAAAACATAATCGGGCGGTGAACGGAGTATGACAGCCCTCAGGAGATATAATTACAGCGCCAATGACATTACCCAATGTGTTCGAGGCTCCATCAAAATACATAGACCATCGGGATCCCTCCTCGGGTCCTTCATCCAGTCCAGGTTCTTCGCAGTCGGTTACCAACAAGATATTCTCATCCAGGAACTCGAAATTCATAGACTGGTAGTCATCCATGGCCTGATGCGCCAAATGATCCGCTAATACACTCCCCTTGATTTCTTTTTGGGTTGTGTATTGTATGTCGTACTCGGTTAATATCATCTGTCATCTGGCTATTCTTCCGGATAAGGCGGGCTTCTCGAAAATATACTTGATCGGATCCATCTTTGATATCAACAACATAGTGTGAGTCAGCATATACTATCTCAGTCGGCGAGTAGCCCATGCCAAAGCGCAGCAAGTTTTATCGAGCAATGAGTATCGGGTCTCACAGTCGGTAAACTTTTTGCTAAGGTAATAAATGACGTGCTCTTTTCGACCAGACTCATCATGCTTCCCCAGCACACACCCCATTGAATTGTCTAGCACTGTCAAGTATAATATCAAAGGTCTTCCTTCAACTGGAGGCATCAAAATTTGTGGTTCTTGAAGGTATTCCTTGATTCTTTCGAAAGCGGTCTGGAATTCATCATTCCACTTTACCACTTGATCTTTCTTCAGCAGCTTGAAGATTGGCTCACAAGTAGCAGTCATATGTGAAATGAACCTGGCGATGTAATTCAAATGTCCCAAGAAACCTCGAACTTCCTTTTCTGTGTGAAGAGCCGGCATTTCTTGTATGTCTTTTACCTTTGCAGGATCCACCTGAATACCTTTGTCACTGACAATGAAACCCAAAAGCTTTCCAGACCTTACCCCGAAGGTACACTTATTCAGATTCAACCTCAGCTTGTATGTCTTCAACCTGTCAAACAGTTTCTGGAGATGATCAAGGTGCTCTTCCTCAGTCTGAGACCTGGCTATCATGTCATCAACATACACTTCGATCTCATGGTGAATCATATCGTGAAACAAAGCGACCATGGCGCGCTGATAGGTTCCCTCAGCATTCTTCAACCCAAAAGGCATTACCTTGTAATAGAAGGTGACCCACTGTGTAACGAAGGTTGTCTTTTCCATTTCCTCTGGAGCCATCTTGATCTGGTTGTAGCTAGAAAAACCATCCATAAAGGAGAAGATCTTGTGTTGTGCGGTGTTGTCGACTAGAACATCAATGTGAGGAAGTGGGAAGTCATCCTTGGGGCTTGCCCTGTTCAGATCTCTGTAGTCCACACACATTTGTACCTTACCGTCCTTCTTAGGTACCGGAACGACGTTGGAAACCCACTGCGGATAAGAAGTGACAACTAAGAATCCTGCGTCGAACTGTTTCATGACCTCTGCCTTGATTTTCTTTGACATTTCAGGGCGCATACGGCGGACCTTCTGCTTTACCGGCGGGCAGTCTTCTTTAGTCGGCAGGCGATGTACCACAATATTAGTGTCCAAACCAGGCATGTCTTCATAGCACTAGGCGAATATCTCAACATAGTCGTGTAGCATCTGTATTAACCGTTGTTTGACACTAGGCTCCAGATTCGCACCTATCTTAACCTCTTTCCTGTCTTCCTCTGTACCCAAATTCACTGACTCAACTGGCTCTTCATGAGACTGTATGGTCCTTTATTCCTGCTGTAGTAGTCTAGCAAGTTCTCCAGGCACCTCACAATCATCCTCACCTTCGTCCTCGGCTTGGTTGATCGGATTTTTGAAGTCATAACTGGCAGTAACAGAGTTGTTATCAATGGGATCCAGAGTGGATATGGATCTGCAGTATGATAAGTGAGTTTGTGTAAGATAATAACTGTTTTGATAAAGTGAGAGACAGAAAAGAAAAACAAGAAGCTCAAAAATTGTATGCGAGAAACGTCCAATGCTTTATTAATGATATATGAAATGACAAATAATAGCCCTCACAAGAAAAGCCAAGGTGCCTCGGGCAATGCACCGGGCCGTAAAGTTTCAAACTGTTTATTACAAATCTTAAAACAAATGAGTCAATTACTGCGGAATAAAAGAAACGGGTATGAAGTCCCTAGCCGTCTATTTATTCGGTCCACTGTTGGTTGTTGGGTAGATCCAGCTGTCAATGTCTGAATCCTCTTCATTGTCTTCAATTGCATTAATTCCCCGATTGCTGATGTGTAGAGGAGGTCTTCCAGCCCGAGCGCGCCTAACAGCCCTTTGAGCCCCTGTAGTAAATCCCAAACCAAATTTGTCAGTTTTGTGAGTGAAATCAGGGAGCCGTCCCCAATTGGTACACCCACCTTCTTCAACCACAACCCTAGTTTCCTTGAGAGAAGCCATCTTCGACGGAGGTTTGTTGGTAGTAACTTCAGTTGATGCCAAAACCTGAGGGACCTCTTCAAAATTCTGACAAGGAATTTCTATGAATTCCCCGTCCATCTCTATGTAGCGGAAGGAATTGAAGTGACTCACCATATATTCTTCTTCACCTCGCACTGTGACGATCTTTCCCTTTACCGGGTACTTCAGCATTTGATGGAGTGTGGAAGTCACTGCCCCAGCCTCATGTATCCAAGGACGACCCAACAAGTAAGAATACGACGGCCTGATATCCATTACATAGAAGGTGGACCCAAAAGTTTGAGAACCCACTTTGACAGGGATTTCCACCTCCCCGTGCACCATTCTCTTCGATCCGTCAAAAGCCCTTACCACAATGTTACTAGGATTTAGAGTCAAACCCTCACAATCCAAACGGTTCAACACTTTCTTCGGCAGAACATTCAATGAAGACCCAGTATCTACCAACACATGAGCCATAGTGGTGCCCCTGCACTCAATCGAGACCTGCAGAGCATCGTTATGATTCCTTCCTTTTAGTGTCAGATCAACATCTGAAAAACCCAGCCCATTGTCAGCAGTCAGGCTGGTGACACAATCTTTAAACTGATCTGCTGAAGTTTCCTGCGGCACATGCGCAGTCTTGAGAAATGCAATCAAAGCCTTCGCATGGGCTTCAGAACACAACAACAGTGACAACATGGATATCTTTGACGGGGTCTGCCACAGCTGCTCGACCACATTGTAGTCGCTCTTCTTGATAATTTTTAGTATTTCCTCTATTTCTTATTTAGAGGCTTCCACAATGATTTTTCTAGGCACCTCTATCCGGGAAGGCTCACCTATAATTTCCTTGCCCCGAGTCCCAGATGGCTCAGCAGCAGGGGTAATAACTGGAGTAAGCACAGGACCAGTAGTTGATGTACTAGCGGGAATAGTAAATGGTATGACAATAGGTTTATTGACAGACTTCGGGGAAATCTCGGGAGAGAAAATCCTTCCGCTTCGGGTAACCTTACTAGCTCCGACAATATTACTGACACCAGTATCAGCTTCTTCATTTTTCAGATCTTGCTTAATGCCATGATAGTACATATCAACACCATAATGCCATGGGACAACCTTGTCTGAGGTGTACGGGATGGGACCAGGAACAGTGATTATTAGCGGAGCAATTCTTTGAACAGGTTTAATCCTAACAGGTCTTCTCGAGGAAACCTTGGAAGGATTGGCGGAAATGGTTATAATATCAACGTCTTCATTTGGAACAACCGGAATCATAGTCTTCTCGAACAGAATCTCTTTATTATCCATCAGGCGCTGAACACATGACTTCAACAAGCGGCAACCAGAAGGTAGAATCGAACACATGTGGCAACCTTCACCATAACCCGAAAATAAACCGGCCAACAACAAATTCTTCTTAACAGTCATAAGAGGAGTAGAAATTTCTTCGACAGAGGTCACAAACAAACCAGTGTCAATAGCATTAACTCCGCGACCATGTTTGGGCATGGGAGCGGTTATAACATTCGGCTTTTCTAGAGCATCGAACTCTATCTCCTTAGCTTCAAGCAAGTCTTGTACTTTGTTTCTTAGAGCCCAGAAATAGTTTGTATCGTGGCCTGGACTCTCAGAATGGTAGGCGCGCTGCGCGTTAGGATTGTATCTGGGAGAGGTAGTATTTGGATTCTTGGGAGCCTCTCTCAAGGTTGCCAAGTTGGATTTTAATAAGTGAGGTAACACTTTATCCAATGTTATACTAATGCGAGTAAACTGTCGTTGTGGTCTTTCCACCCTTTGTTGATTGTTGCATTGTGGAGCAACTGCGGGTCTTGTTATCACTACAGCATTTACCGTTTGACAGTGTTCAGATCTGCTTTGGCCCCTCGGGCTATAGACTGCACTGGCTTCCTTCTTACCAACAAAAGGTTTCTTTACCGAACTCGAAGAGGTATCCTTCTGTATTTTACCACTCCGAATTTCGGCTTCTACTCTTTCTCCAGTTAAAATCAGCTCGGTGAAACTAGATGACGAGTTGTCGATTAAGTGATTGAAAAATGGATCAGATAGCGTACCAAGGAACATGTCAACCAAATCCCTATCTAATAACGGGGGTTGGACTCTTCCATCCAAGTCTCTCCACTTCTAAGCATAATCTTTAAAACATTAACCTGCACCCATAGACATACTCTGGAGTTGAGTATAAGTGGGAGCAAGGTCGGCATTATACTGATACTGCTTGTAGAAAGCAGCAACAAGATCTTCCCAGTTTCGGACACTGGCTCTCTCCAACTGGTAGAACCATTCAAGTTGATTCCCTGACAGACTATCTTGAAAGAAATGCACCCACAAATTTCTATCAGCAGCGTATGGTTGAATCTTCCTGACATACGAGCGAAGATGGAGCTTTAGGCAGGACACTCCATCATATTTTGCAAAAACCGGAGCTTTGAACTTATGAGGGATGACCACTCCTGATACCAATCCCAATTCTCCGAAATCCAAACCAGGTATCTTCTGAACTTCCATAGCACTCAGACGGTCTTCTAGCTGTTTGTATATATCCTTAACAGGAGGATATTGCTCATCGTTATAGTCAGTATCATCGTCAGAAACTATAGGACTAGGATCCTTTTCCCCTTCTTGGTTCTCCCCTTCCTTGGATGAAGAGGTCAGATCAGTTTGATGCTTCAACCTTTCTCCAAATCTTCTGCCCATATTCAGAATACCAATCTTCTTTTTCTTCTTCTTCTTCTCTTTCAGAATAAGGGCTTTCAGATCTTCCTGCCCCTTAGCCAGACTTATGAACATTTGTTGGAATTGGGCGTTCTGCGCCTGAAGATCTTTGATGGCTTGATCGGAAGACATTTTTGCTGAAATAAACAGCGAAGAAGATGAGAAACCTGTAGTGGTACCTGTAATGATGTGTATGATAATGGGATGCGCATGTAATGATTTCAAAGAGTTTGGGAGATTTAAATTTTCAAACCAAAATAAACAAAACTTTATTAGCTTAAATTTTAAAGGTTCAACATGCCTTTAAGGCGTTACAAAATAAGTAAATAAAACAAATCTAAAACTAGAAAAGAAAAAAAATCAAAAGTCCCATGGACGCTTTCTCTTTGTGCTGATGTAATCATTGATCACTCTTTCTTCCCCGAGCTGCCTGGTGAGCTTCAAAAACTTCCTCTCCTGCTCATGGAACTGCTCCCGGTAAGTATCT
This sequence comes from Vicia faba, assembly GCA_948472305.1. Lineage (NCBI taxonomy): Eukaryota > Viridiplantae > Streptophyta > Magnoliopsida > Fabales > Fabaceae > Vicia > Vicia faba. The sequence continues at coordinate 1,354,785,995 of OX451738.1, read as the reverse complement.
CGCTCATTCTTCAGCTGAATCTAAGACCTCTGTAACTCCCCAAGATCAGTGGGCATGTAAGGATAAAGAACTGTGTAAGGAATGCCTTCTTCAATAGTGGGATCCACAATCACTGGTAATACGGCCACATAAGGCATCATAAGCTTCCGGGCCCGAGCTCGTACCCATTGGAGGTAAGGCTCCATAGGAATGGAAGTCTTTGGTCTGAACTCTTTGGGGTCAGATCTGTTTACCATGCCCCAAGCTCGTATGAACCTCCAACGATACTCCTTAACATCATCCTCATAGTTGAATACAATGCTCTCAATAAGTAACTCATGGGGACCATCCCTTTGAGCATGACCAAATTGTCGCAAAGCTAGACAAGGATTGTAAGTTATACCCCCTCTGATACCAAGTAATGGGACATTAGGGTACTCCCCGCAGCGGCCAATAATAGCAATGTCTTCCATAGCTCGGGAACACCAAAGAATATCCGTATGAGAGAGTGACATTATTCTGTGTGACCAACCCAAACCTTCTTCGTTCTTCAGTACAGACTTAGGGAGGTGAGAAATAAACCACCTTGACAGCAACGGCATGCAGCACATAAGAGTTCCTCTTCTCTTCATGGTACCAGTATAGAGAGCGTGCAGAATATCTCCAAGCAAGGTAGGCACAGGGTTGCAAGAAAGGAAAATATTGATAGCATTCACATCTACGAAGGAGTCCGGATTAGGGAAGAGAACTAAACCATAGATGAGAAGAGCTAAGACATCCTCAAAAGCTTGAAAATCCAAATCATCCCAAAATAGTTGAGCCTGGTCTATCAGAAATTTGGCTAGAAAACCCTCGACTCCTCTTCGAGTTTCCCTATTGGATACCACATCGGCCCATTTCAAATGCAAAGCTGAGGAAATGACTTCTGGCTTATGAACTTCTTCTATACCTGTGAAGGGCACCTGTTCAAGAATGGATATGCCCAATAGATGAGATAATTCTTCCAAGGTGGGTACCAACTGATAATTTGGAAAGGTGAAGCAGTGATGCTTGGGATCGAAGAACTGAAAAAGTATGCTCATCATCTGTTCATCAAGGTTTGAAGTAACCAGGCTGAGAAGTTGACCGTGTCTCTTAATGAAAGTAGAAGTTTCAGAAACTCTTGAGACTAGCTCTTTAAGTTAGGCAGGTATCTGCACAAAGCTGATTTGGATGGTATTTCTACGCACGGAAGCCATAATCTGCAAAATAGAACAAAGATAAATTCCCTTGGTCTTTGAAATGGTTAGTGTAATGAAGCATGAATGCCATGTTATGATGTATGATGTCATGATAAACCACAGGTATAGCAAACACAAGTATTGCAAACACAGTCAAATCACACAAAGCCCTTAGGTTTAAGGCTTGCATGAGGTCAAAGGTAATACCCTCTTGAAGTTAAGTTGGTTCAACCTGTCCTAGAAAAGTAACCGGGTTCTAGAGGATCTCAATATCACTGACCATCCTCCATCGGTCATGGTTTCAGCTCACGCAATCTTTTCTTGTGGTCGAAATTATTCCGAGAGTATGATCTCAATGAGTGTAGCATCGAGTATCAACCAGTTCTCAGCTCTACACCGAAGTCAGCTATCTCACTACTCTCTAATGGCCAAGTTGGGAAATTAAAGGTTTTAAGGTCAGTTGATGCTTAACGACACAACGTAGCAGCCCATGTATTCTCCTCGTTTCTCCACAAGGGATACCGGTACCAACCAAAGTGCCACACCAAGGTAGCTACTGTTTCAACCGTATCGGTCTATGCCGTACAGTTCCCTCGCAGTCTATTGCTACTTACCTAAAAGGTATTCCACAAATCCAGTTGTAGGATCTATAGTAACCCCAAACAAAACCCTTAAAAGTAAAGCAAACAAAGCAATCAAGAGAAGCAATTATGATGACCTAGATCCTTAGGTATACCCCACTTATAAAATCCCCAGCTGAGTCGCCAGTTCTGTGATACAGTGGCAGACCCGACTATTTAATACTAGTTTGTGTTTTGCGTTTTTTGTTCTGAAATTGTCACGGTAAGCAAGAGTTGCCACCGACTTTTATTTCATCCAATCGGAAAGGTAAAAAGTACAAAAAAAATCCTATTTCGAGATATTCTAAGTACGGGGGGTAGATTATAGAAATGGAATGTGTTAGCACCCTTTCTATCCATGGTTTTCCATGGGCTCTTAGGTACTTGTTCATTTTTAAATTGCTTATGTGTGTGCTTTGTTTTTGAAAAGTTTGACTTCGTGATAACCATTGTATCAGTCCTCAAATGTGTGATGAAGTTGTTTTGAAAATTGTTTTGAAATGTGTAAGTGTGAAAAGTTTTGATTTGAGAAAGTACCTACTAACATCTACCTACTCGAAAAAAATATCATTTCTATTCTTGTTTCCTTTAAACAGCGCTATCCTACTATTTAGAAAGAGGTAGCACCGTTGTTGGAATTTGTAAGGGTCAATTTGAAAGGGACGTACGATCACTAAAGTAATATTAGGACACCTTAGTAATAACCCTAGAGTCTTAAGATCTTATTCGAGGCAACATTTCCGAGGTAACCTTTCTGAGGCAACGTTCAAATGGGACATTTGATCTTTTTAGACATGAGGGCAACCACTAAGACACCTTATGCTTAATGATCGTTTACCGAAGGCAACCGAAGTGAGAGTATACCCTAAGAGTGATATGTGCGACTGATTTGTTTCAGTTATTTATCTTTGCACATTAGGGTTTTCTAACTGTATTAATTTGTCATGCATTCTTGCCATACAATCCTATTAGCATACATCTAGACAGTTAAATATTTGCGGGAATTAAAAATGCGAGAAAATAAATCTACGCTATTATAAGGCTTCGGGTGGGGGATTAATTACATAGCCAAAAAACCCGGGGATTTAACAATAAAATGAAAACCCTAAATTAACTATTACAAACCATGAACAGTTACAAAAATATTGGCAAAATAATTAACAAGCGCGCGGCGAATTAAATGCGAGGCGATTAGGGTTTTGACCCTTTGGCGAATCCTACTTGCGATTGATTAAAAAAATGTTTTTTGTCGTGTTTTGTTATTGAGAAAATAATGAAACAATTAAAAAAGGAGAATCCTAATTCTAATTAATTTTAAATTAAGAAAAATAAATTAATTTATTCTAAAAACCTATTTTTGTGTTTTTTATTTTATTTGAGAAAGAAAGAAAAATTAAATCAAGAGTTTAAACCTAATTTGCTAATTAGTTTTAATTTATAAAAAAAAACATGTTAAAATTTCCCTAAATTAAATTAAACTAAATTGAATTAAATTTGATAAGAAAAAAAAAACTAATTCTAATTTTTGTGTGAATTCTTGATTTTATGATTTTTTATGAAAAAGGAATTATTAATGGTGTTAATTAAAATAATTAGAGAAAATATTAAAAGAATTAAAAAAAGAAATAGTAAAAAAGATGAGATGGGTCTGATAGCATTAGCAATTCTGGGTGTATGTTGTTGAATTTATCCAGGCCTAAATAGCTCAAGCCCAGTCCTGTGTCTGATCTGGTACTGCTCTTCTGATGGTCCATAATACATTTGCGCGTATGAGACGTTGGATTGGATGTGATAAGGTCTTTGAGGGTTAGATCTGAGGTCTCATGATGGACTTCATGGGGCGTGACGCACTGGAACCTATAGAGAATATCAGAAAGATGATGGAGCGATTGGAATCGAGGGAAAGAGGCTAGCTAAGTGGTGTTTGAAGATTTCACACTTCTTTGAAATTTTTGGAATCTTCTTTCTCCCTTAAGGCCGGTTGTGTGTGTTCTCTCTCCCTCTTTAGGGTTTGAATCCTTTATTTATGTGTGAGGCCACCAATAGGTTAACTTTTTTGGAGAAAATCCAAAGAGATATGGAGTTTTTTAATTTTGCTTCAAATCTCTTTATTTTCAAATAGTTCCTTCCCTTTCATAGCATGACACGGTTTTCTTGTCTATTTTCAACATATTTGATCCACCATTCAATGCAAAAATCATATCAAAGCAAATCCACATCATTCATTTAATTTAATTTGATTTTTTTATTGAAACCAAAATAAATCAAATAAATAAGAAAATAATGCATGGATGATTTTTATGGGTCGTGGACCACATTATAATTGAGGTGCAAACATAAAAAGTTGGGCCCATTTAGCAAAAAATGCAAATTTGAGCACATTTAACTTTTGACAATTTTGTAAAAATGGTCAAATTGGCCTGTGCATAGCTCTCTCAATTTTGACCCTAGAGAGGTGTTCTTGGACTTTTTAGAAAGCTTAGGATGTCCTCTAAGAAACCCTTTTGGTCTCATCTCAATTGAAGCTTCCATGTTTATGTATGAAGCTTTGACCCAAAAAGTGTTTTTGTTGACTTTTCAAAAGGACCTATAATGTCAAAATTCATATCTTTTTGTGAGTGCATATTCTGAACTTGGAAGATGAATATGAATTGTAGGTAATTGCATCCTCTTCAAAATGAGCTTTGGATGAGTTATTTCTGATAAAGTATGAGAAAGTTATGCTTGGTCAAAGTTGAGTTGACTTTTCCTACAAAACCCTAATTTAGCAACTTTTAGATTTTGATGAATTGTGAGCAATCCTTGAGGAATCATGATCAAACCTTGATCAAATGATGAATAATACTTCAAAATGAGTATGTTGACCAAAAATCTTGAAATTTGACTGTATGTGGGCCACAATTGACTTTTGACCTAGCATAGTTGATTTTCAGGCATTTGAACAATTGACTGAGCAAACTTCTTCTGCAAGGCTTGAAACTTGACATGAATGATCTTGAGAACATATTAGGACAATGGTGAGCATTTGAGTCCTTTGTGGTTCACACATCTTGATGAAAATAGAAACCCTAATTAGAGATAGACTGCCTTATGAGAGAGTTTGTCTGGTCAACTCTTGAACTTCCTTGAGCAATTTGGGGACCTCACTTGACATTTGTTGAGAAATATGGGAGGGTAAATTTTGGGATACAACAAATATCATAAGTGATTTTGAATCAGAATGTGAATCTTTGTACCTGCATATTTGAACAAACATCAATATACCCATTTGTTCTTTAAATACTTAATTATCATCAAAACCTAAGAGGTAAAGTACAAACCCATTTTGTTCTAACATAATCATTTGGTTATTAATTTCTTTTGCAGTTGTTCCCAACAAATCAATACAATCCATATCCCAAAAAACAAATGTCATTTCTTCATCATCATTGGAAACTTGTATCACGAAATGGTAAAGACTTACTTAAATTTGAAGAAGTTCATTTGAACATAAATTCGTATCAAGAAATGGTAAAGACTTACCGAAGTACTGGATCAGTTGACTTGTGCTTGTTCAAACTAATATAAGGATCTGAAATCCCATCAATCTTCCTCATACAATAGTCACTTTGTTTGTAGTATCAAATATTTTTGGAAGGGAATGGCTTCCTTGTTGTTGCAATTGTAATGCACATAATTTTCTACACATGTGTAAATAATAATATATATAATGAAAGAGGTACAAAGACAATAATGTTTAATTCATATAAAGGTATATATTTTTATCTCAAGAAGGTTAAATAGTTTAGAAAATTGTACAACAAGAGCTCCGGTAAGAAAGCGATCAACATGATTGACTTGAGAGGTGCTAGAACTTTGACTGGATGAAACACCCAATGACATGTTCATACCATGCAGCAGTTGTTAAGAGAAACTATGAACAATTTTATAAGGTCATTAAAGTACCGTAATTCTAGCAAGTATGTTATAAAAACATATTTACCTACACTGAAAATATATACACATAAGTAACAATTATACAACCTTTTTCAAAAATTTTGAACTTAATCAATGTTGGAATTGATATTCAACTGTGTAACATTCCATGCATTACATATGGATAATAGGTAACCCTCTAAAAAATTATCCATAAATTACTTAAGAAGCATTGTAGTACATGATAATGTCATATTGATAAAGATAACCAAATTATTCTAAATTACCAGAGGAATTATTTATCTTCCCATGTTTGATAATCAATACAATAATATTAATATCATATGCTTCAGACAAAGCATGAAAAAAAGATTATCCAAAATCACGGCATAAAATACATTTCAACTCAACACCATTGCATGAAATTAATGTTCTTAATGTCTTAATAAATGAAATTTAGAATGATAAAACACATAAAAGAATACCCTACCTAGTGTTAAGCATAACAAAAAATGCACATAATATCTTTGGAGCTGATTGTTGTTAGCAATAAGTCATGTGTTTGAAAGCACCAATGACATCTATTTTGAGAAATAAACACATTGTTTCTTGATATAAATGGAAAAAATAAAAGATAATAAGTTTTATAGAATTTAATTTGACACACCATATAATACATCAGGAGCATATTTTGAAGAACTTATATCTATAACGTGTTTAAAATTAAATTTGAACAAAGGAATATCAAGACATTCTTTTGGACTAACAATTGTTCTAGAGTTGAAAACCAACTTAAAATACGAGTACATGATTTGTATTATAAATAATTTGCAAGAACCCTAAATTTCTTCATCAATGTGCAACCATATCAGCATGCACAAAGACTTGTATTTGATGTGTCTAATATTAAAAGAGAAAACATTAACAAACTATATTTGTACAGGGGTAACAGTTGTATATGTATTTAGGATTACCTCTTTGCCCAACAGAAGGATCTCCAAATGATCTTCCTTCTATTTATTAAAAACATATACCAAATATCTTAAATCTTAACGCGAGGCTTCCACAGTTCTTTCATGTTAGTAACATCTTTGGTTAGGTCTTTTTTAAATAATCAGACTTCGTTATGTGATTACTTTTTTTAAAAGGAGACAAACTTTTTTGTATTGCTCTTATTGAATAAAATACACTCTTAGTCCTTATATGGACCTAATGACTTTTACAATTCTCAAAAAATAACTGTTACTAATAAAACTATCATAACTTACCAAATTTTGTCCTTCCAAATTACATTGACTCTTAATCTTCCTACTACCATATTTAATATGAAACTTATTACTAATGACATTTAAAGTTTACTCAACAAAACTCCTCTGTAAACTTAAATGTTTCTTCCATCCAACATTCCTGTCATCTTCTTGCCTCTGTCGAAGATCTCTTTTAATAGTGGTTTTGTGAAAATATCCGCTGCTTGGTTTTTGCTTGCTACATGCCTTAATTCGACACTTCCCTCCTTCACATGTTCACGAATGAAGTGAAATCAAACATCAATGTGTTTGCTTCATTCATGATTCACTGGATTCTTTGCCAATTCGATAGTTGATTTATTGTCCACTTGTATTATTGTTGGACTTTCCTGTTTTAGCTCCATCTTGCTTATCAACCTTCTGAGCCATACTGCATGACAGACGCACCAGGATGCTGCCACATATTCAGCTTCACATGTCGAAAGTGTTACTATAGGTTGCTTCTTCGATAGCCAAGTAAATGTTGTGTTTCCCATGAAAAACACATATCCAGAGGTGCTCTTTCGATCGTCTATGTCTCCGCACCAGTCACTGTCAGAATAACCAACTAAGTTGTAGTCTTCTGTTTTTGAATAAAGCATGCCTAGTGATATTGTTCCTTGGATGTATCTTAGAATTCGTTTCAGCGCCTTCCAATGTGTGTGTACTGGCTCCTCCATGAATCGACTTAGCACGCCAACACTTAGTGAAATGTCTGGCCTTGTGCATGTGAGATATCGAAGTCTACCTACCAGGCTTCAATATTTGCTTCCTTCAACCCGTTCTCCTCCATCAAACTTTGACAGTTTTGTACCTGGTTCCATTGGCGTCGAAATTGGATTTCAATTCTTCATTTTATATTTTTCTAGGATTTCTTTTGCATATTTTTCTTGTGAGATAAAAATTCCAGCTTCTTCTTGTCGAACCTCCAGACCAAGAAAGAATCTCATCAGACCTAAGTCTGTCATTTCGAATTCGCTTGTCATGGTGCTCTTGAAATCTTCGATCATCTGAACATCACTACCTAGAAAGATAAGATCATCAACATAGAGAGCAACAAGTAATAAATTACTTCCATTTTTCTTCACATAGAGGGTGGGTTCATAAGGACATTGCTCGAACCCATTCTCTTTGAAATATGTGTCAATACGTGTGTTACATGCCCTAGGTGGTTGCTTCAGCCCATACAGTGATTTCTTCAGTTTCAACACCTTCTTCTCTTCTCTAATTCTCATATATCCAAGTGGTTGTTCGACATAGATTTCTTCTTCGATCACACCATTCAAAAATGTTGTCTTGACATCCATTTGAAATATTGGCCATTTGAATTGAGCAGCTTGAGAAATGAGTAACCGAATTGTCTCCATTCTTACAACAGGCGCAAACACTTCGTCATAGTCAATTCCTGCTTTTTGTTTGTATCCCTTCGCAACCAGTCGTGCTTTGAATATTTCGATTTCTCCTTGAGCATTCATCTTTTTCTTGAATACCCACTTTACACCAATGGATTGACTACCTTTTGGCAATTCGACTAGCTCCCAAGTATTGTTGCGTTCGATTTCTCTAATCTCTTCGTCGATGGCATTTTTCCACTTCTTGTCTCGTAACACTTCTTCGCCACTGATGTTTTCAGCATCTTCCAGAAGACACACAAGATGCACCTCACTTGTTGAATCATACAAATCTTGCAAACTTCTCATTTTGGGTTGTAGAGGTTCATCTTCATCTTCAGTTTCTTCATGTTCTGTTGGATACCTGTTGGTACAGCTACAGTTGTTTCTTCGACTGCGTCAATAACCTGTGTCGAATTGTTCCAGTCCCACTTGCTTGCTTCGTTCATTCGAACGTCTCTACTCACTATCACTTTCTTACTTATGGGATCGAAGAGCTTGTACTCTTTCATCTTCTCATCATATCCAATGAATATGTACTTCTGACTTTTGTCTTCAAGCTTTGTTCTTTGTTGATCTGGTACATGTGCATAAGCTATACTACCAAATACCTTGAGATGAGAAATTGTTGGCTTCTGCCCACTCCATGCTTCTTGTCGTGTTTTATCTTCTAACTTCGAATATGGACATCTATTCTGAATATAAACAGCACATTGTACTGCTTCTGCCCAGAATTCTTTCGACATGTTCTTGCTTTTGAGCATTGATCAAATCATGTCAAGGATAGTTCGATTCTTCCTTTCAGCCATACCATTTTGTTGAGGTGAATATGGTGCAGTTAGGAATCTCCTTATGCCCTGTTCTTCACAGTACTTCACAAAGGCCATTGAAGTATACTCACCTCCTCTGTCAGATTGAATTGCTTTGATGTGTCTGTTTGTTGCCTTCTCCACCATTACTTTGAACTTTTTAAACACTTCTAATGCTTCAGATTTTTCTTTCAGGAAGTAAACCCAGGTTTTTCTTGAGAAGTCATCAATAAAGAAAATGAAGTACCTTTTTCCACTGAAGGATTCTGGAGTGATTGGCCTACATATGTCAGTATGTATCAATTCGAGAATATGTTTAGCTCGATACTCTGCCTTCCTTTGAAATGAGGTTCTTGTTTGTTTGCTGAGCACACATTCTTCACAGAATTTTCCTTCGAAATCCATGTCTGGTAGTCCATGCACCGTGTTCCTTTTCGCCAACCTTCTCAAACCAGCATGATGTAGATGACCAAAGCGCATATGCCATAGTGACGCTTTGTCTTGCACTTCGATTTGCAGACATTTCTCTCGAATATTCCTTAGGTTCAGTTTGGACATTCGATTTCTTTCCATTTCGACACTGGTAATCATATGTCCTACTTTGTCCTTCAAATGCAGTGTTCGACCTTTCATAAGTATCGAAGCACCTTTTTCTGTAAGTTGTCCCAGACTTAATATGTTGGTCTTAAGATCTGGTACATAGTAAACGTCTTCGATTGATCCAATCAAGCCATCCTTCTGCAAGTAATTGATTGTGCCCTTTCCTTCAACCATCACTTTCGATGCATCTCCAAAAGACATATTACCATCTTCAATTCTCTTCATATCTTTAAACAGGTGTTTGTAACCACACATGTGATTACTTGCTCCTGAGTCAAGATACCAAACATTGTCATTATTGGTGTTGATTTCGTTTTGAGCCATCAGGAGAAAGCCTTCATTCGATTCAGCTTCCAAGGCTAGGTTGGTTATTTCTTCAATCTTCTTTTCGATTCGACAGTCTTTTGCAAGATGTCCCACTTTGTCACAGTTGTAACATTTGTAGGAGTTGCAATCCTTCGCGTAATGACCATACTTCCCACACTTGTAGCATTCAAAGTTGGAATGATTTGAACGAACACCTCTTTTACCACATCCTCTACCACGCCAATTTTGTTGGCTCGATTGTCCTCTTTCGAAGTTGCTACCTCTACCACTTCGACCACTGTCACGACCTCCACGTCCACGTCCTCTTCCTCAAAAGTTGTGAGAAAAGAGTACCTTTTCGTCTTTGTTCGATTCCTTGGTTTGATTTGCTTCTTCGACTGCTTCTTCTTTCTTTTTCATCTTTCGTTGTTCATGTGCTTCGAGAGAACCAACGAGCTCTTCGACTGAGAGCGTCGAAAGGTCCTTCGACTCTTCTATTGCACACACAATATTCTCAAACTTTTCTGTTAAAGATCTCAAGATCTTTTCAACAACTCGTGCATCAGTTATTATCTCTCCATTTCTGGTGAGTTGATTCACCACCTTTTGCAGACGTGTGATGTAGTCAGATACAATTTATGTATCCTTCATCTGTATCCTCTCCAATTCGCCATGAAGAGTTTGGATTCGAACTTGCTTCACTCGATCTGTTCCTTTGAACACTTTTTCTAACGTGTCCCACGCTTGTTTCGACGTAGTCGAACCAGCAATTTTTTCGAAGCCTGATTCATCTACAGCCCTGAACAACATTATAATTCCGTTTTGTCCTTCGATCGCGTCTCTTTCAACTCCTTCGTTTGAGCTACCGTATATCCCCCAACTTCTGTTGGTTCTTCAAACCCTTCATGGATCACATCCCACGCGTCTAGAGATCTAAGAAGAGCTTTCATCTGGATACTCCAGTTTTCATAATTTGACTTCGTTAGCCGTGACAACGACATTTGATTCATCATGTTTTCCATGAGCTCTGATGCCAAATTGTTATAAATAATCAGACTTAGTTATGTGATTACTTTTTCTAAAAGGAGACAAACCTTTTTGTATTACTCTTATTGAATAAAATACACTCTTGGTCCTTATATAGACCTAATGACTTTTATAATTTTCAAAAGATAACTGCTACTAATAAAACTATCATAACTTACCAACTTTTGTCCTTCCAAATTACATTGGCTCTTAATCTTCCTACTACCATATTTAATATGAAACTTATTACTAATGACATTTAAAGTTTACTCAACAAGGTCAACTAGTCTGACCATATTACATTCAGATGGAAACAAACATGTCATCCATAGATAATGAAAATCAACATTCAAATATTGAGATCAACCCCCAAAAAGTATTTTGTTGGGTTTTCTTTCTTTAACATATCTCTACTGGATTTGGCTTCTTTAACACTAAAAATTACGACAAATAAACAAAACACATAGCATTAGAGAATAACCACAATAATGATAAATAAGTAAAAATAGGAGATTTGAAAATGTAAGAAAAAGGATGAACAAAAACGAAGGAGAAACTATGTTGCAGAAGTTCAACGGCAATGACGAAAAACAAAATGAAGTAAATGATAAAGTATTATATATTATATGTTGTAGTGAAACAAAATATAGAAAAACAACATTTAGATTCGGAGAAAAATAAACCTCTGTTGGATTTGGGTTTTTTTGTTGGTGCAAGGTGATGAAATTGAGGAAGAAGAGAGAAAATGATGAATGATATAAAGCTGCCACAAATGATTGAAAGAAATGATTGATTTTAATTAATGAAACCTATTACACCTAAGAAAGGATTGATAAGAATGCCACATAGTCCCTAAGAGAGAATATCCCAAAAATAGAAAATACTAAATTCCCCCTTTAATACTATCCCTTAATTTATTAACTATCAGAATTTAACAACATCAATTTCATTCCTTAAATGAAGAAATTGGTCTGTTTTGATTGCCTTCGTCAGAACATCTGCCAGCTGTTTCTGCGTGCTATAGTGCAAAACTTCTAACACTCCTTTCTGCACTTGACTTCTCAGAAAATGATACTTCGTCTCAATATGCTTACTTCTTCCATGCAACACTGGATTCTTGGAAAGATTGATTACAGACTTGTTATCAATCAACAGCTTCAGAGGTTACTCTATTTCAATCTTCAAATCCTCCAGAAGATTTAGAAGCCAAACAACTTGACATGCAGCTACAACACCTGCAATGTATTCAGTTTCACACGTTGACAGAGCCACAACAGACTTTTTCTTGGAACTCCAAGAAATTGGACCTCCCAGAAACTTGAACAAGTCACCAAAAGTACTTCTTCTGGAAACTCTATCTCCACACCTGTCAGAATCAGAATAATTCACTAATTCCAGTTTTGTCTTTCTTCCAGAAGGAAATAACACTCCATATTTCTGAGTTCCCTTGATATACCTCAGAATCCTGACAACAACTTGGTAATGAGACCACTTTGGTTTACTCATGAATCTGCTAACCATTCCAACTGCATAGCAAATGTCAGGTATGGTATTGCACAAGTACCTAAGAGAACCAACACACTACTTGAAGGTCGTAGCATCCACATAATCACCATCAGAATCAGAATCCAATTTATGATTGGTGTTTGATGGTGTCACAACAACTTTTCAATTCTGCACCTTAAATCTCTTCAGAAGTTCAAGTTCATACTTCAACTGATGTAGAATGATACCCTTCTTTAAGTACATAATCTCCATTCCTAGAAAATATACCATATTTCCCAGATCTGTCATCTCAAATTCATTCATCCGAACTTTTTTAAACTTGATTATATCTTCTGGACAACTTCCTATTAACAATATGTCATCAACATATATACACACCAGAATCATATTGCCACCAGAATGCTGCACATACACGTCATATTATATCTCACATTTCTGAAACTTCTACCTCTTGAAAAATGAAACAATTTTCAGATTCCAAGCTCTGGGCGCTTGTTTTAATCCATACAAGGCTTTATGTAACTTGTATCATCCCTTCCTAATTCTTTTTCACAAATCCAGGAGGTTATGACACATATACCTCTTCTTGTAACAGACCCTTCAGAAATGCAGACTTCACATCCAGATGTATCAAAGGTCAATTTCTATTTGCAGCTAAAGCAACCATCAATCTGATTATTTCATATCTAGCTACAGGCACAAACACCTCAAAGTAATCTAGCCCATGTTTCTAAAGAAAACCTCTAGCCACTAGTCTCGCTTTATGTTTGCCAATTGATCCATCTGGCTTAAGCTTCACCTTGAAAACCCATCTGACGTTGATGGCTTTCTTCTTTTCTAGAAGCTTTGTCAACTCCCAAGTTTTATTTCTTTCAATAGCCTCAAGTTCTTCCTTCATGGAATTCAACTATACTTTCTTCTTGAGAGCTTATGCAATACCTACTGGTTCAGAATCTACTAACATGGCACATTGAACGACCTCTCCTTCAGAATCTACTTCAGTATCATGTAACATGCTAAAATATTCATACCTACTTGGTATTTGTTTGATTCTCTATGGCTTCTGAACATGTTCTAAAGCTTCTCCAGAACTCAGAACCGTGCTAGCTTCTAGACCTTGTCCAGAACTACTTCCTTCAGAATTACCACCTTCAAAGTTACTTCTGGAAGCTTCTCCTCCAAACCCTATGTCTTCAGAGTTTTCCCTTCCAGAAATATAATCACCACCAGATTTCGGATCATCATAGAATCTGAATCAGAATCACATCCACTATCAGAATCTCCCTGAGATTCTTACTCATCTTCAGAGTCTTCGGAATCAGATTCATCTTCTGATTCTGGCTCGTCTTTAGAATTTTCTGAAGAAACTTCAGAAACTAACTCTGGTGTTGGCGCTACACCAGAATCTGATTGAGGCTTGTTCCACTCCCATGTTTCTGACTCTTTCACAATAACGTCTCAGCTGATTTCAACTTTGTTGGTTTCTGGACAATAATGAAGAAGTGAAAAACACAAGAAGGGGGAGTTGAATTGGAATCTTAAAATCAAATGCAAATGACATGATGATTTTTATCCTGGTTCGTTTGATCTCAAACTACTCCAGTCCACCCGCCAAGGTGATTTCGCCTCTCTCCAACGAGGTCTTAATTCACTAATCAAACTGATTACAAATCTATTTTGACAACTGCCGAAGTCTTCTTGAATACAACCACAATCAGATTTATCTCAAGGAAATTCACTAACAAAAGTAAGAATAAATTTGTGTATAGGATGTTTTTCGTTAAAAAACGGTATTACAAACTTGGGATGTATTACACAATTTAGAGAATAATTTCAATATTGAGTTGCAGGGTTGGGAGATTGTATGATAGCAGTGATGTAAATCGTGAACGATTTAACCTTGGTTCTTGTTTAAATAGGCGCATCAATCTTGTGCAAATGGAAACTTGATAATTGGCAGTTAATGCACTTCCTTAATATGAAGATCCTTGTCTGTTTGTAGTCGTTACAATTGATACAGCTTTGATGGAATAATAGCGATTCAGAACATAAGGAATCTGCTTGTTGCTTTGCTTTAGAACTTGGAAGATCGGAATTATAAGGTCCTGTTTGTAGTGTTAGACTTCCGTTCAGAGTTAAAACTTCTTTCTCTCAGCGCAAGTTCTGATCTTCATACATCAGAACATTATGATATCAGTTTATGTTCACAGCAGGAATAACCTTGTAGCTTAACTTCTAATCCACTTCCGTTCAGAACTTTTGTACAAAATAGAACACAATTTTAGAGTGCATATTTGTTCTTTGTGTTTGTTATCATCAAAACTCTTACGAGGATTGTAGAATCAAACTCTGTTCTAACAATCTCCCCCTTTTTGATGATGACAAAAACTAAGATTTTTCAATAAAAATAGACAGAACATAAAGCTTTAAAGAGTCTCCCCTGAGTTGAGTACTCAGATAGAGATGAATTACTTCCCTGAAATTCATTATAATCAGAGCCTTTGATGCATCTCCTTCTGTCTTTATCAGAGTTTTGTTACTGTTATGCTTTCAGAAAAATTGAGACGTTAAGATATTCAGAATGTTTGAGACCTTGTCCCGGTATACTGTTATTGAAAATATCTTACGTTCTCCCCATTTTTGTCAGGAATCAAAAAGCAATATAATCACTAATATTCAGAGTCAAAAAGATGATTTATATTAAAACAGATTTCAATAACATTTTCCGAGCCAGATAACACAAGATAATGAATGCAGAAAACAAGTTAAAGAAAATCTCATATGGAGGGGGAAATCGTGTGAACAACGCTTCTAGCAAGCTCTTAATCTGAGTGTTTGATTCCTTTTGCTTTCCTGGCATTTCCTTGATTTCTTTGCTTGTGTCTTCTTGCTTATCCAGTCTTTCTTTGATTACAACATTCTCCTTCTTTAACTCTTCCAGAGTTTGCATGACCAAAGAAGGAGTTGGTGTATCCTCAGAAGATGTAAGTCTTTCAGAATACTCTGCAGCATTTTCTAATTCAGTTGCTTCTTCAGTTGTTTTTTCCTTTTCTTTAATAATAGCCAGAGGAAGACTATCAGAGCATGGTTCAATAACTTCTGAAGGTTTGTGCTCTTTCCAGGGAGCATTTTCCAGCAAAAGAATCGATTTCTTTTCCCAATGACTCAAAACTTGATCTTTGAAAGATTTCAGTTGATCATTGAAGTTCTGTTGAGCTCGTTCATAACTTAATTCTTTCAGCCTCTGGGATTCTGAGTTGAACCATCTTCTGAATTGATTCCAATGAGAATCAGAAGCAGCAGGATTTTAATTTTCTATACTTGCTTGCTTCAAGGAGTTAACCCATTCCATTAATTACGTTTCAAAAATCAATAAGTTCTTACCAACATCTGTTTTGGTTATTTTTGGTTTAGGTTTGGGAATGGCAATTTTATGAGAGGTTGAGGCTAGGTGGCCCAGTGCTTCTATGTCAATGATTATTCTGAGGTGATCATCTGGACGGTTAATAGGAGGAGGGAGTAGGAGAATCAGAAATGATGATTGGTGAATGATGTGTGTTTAGTGGAGTGGAATGATAAGGTGATGGTATTTATGTAATGTCTATAATGGAGAGAGGTTGACGAACCATTAGAGGTTCTGTGATTCCAGGAACAGGTGTGGTGGTATCAAAGTCTGTGAAAGAATCTTCTAGTTGGTTTGCGGTAGCGTTTGGATTTTCTAGGTTAGTGGTTTCAAGGTTTGGATTTTCAGTTTGGGGAGTATAAAGGTTTAGATTTTCTGGTTGAGGAGTGTGAAGGTTTGGATTTTCTGGGATAGGAGTTTGAAAGTCTTGATCAAATAGATCAATATCAGAAAGAACTCTAGCAAGTTCTGGCTAATTTTGTTCTAGATGTGGATTGGGAGAGTGAGGTTCATTTAGGAAGTTTCCAAGGGTTACAGAAGGATCAAACTCTATATCAAAATCTTCAAAATTTTGAGGTGAGAGATCTTCTGTTGGTTGAGAGGGGAGTGTTTCAGATATTGTAAAAACTACAGATTCTACAACAGAAATAAAGGACGTGTTACCTTTCTTTTTAGCAGCTTTGGGAGTCCTCTGAGAAGATCCTTATCCTGATGCTTTTCTCTTTCTGGACTTCTTTAACACAACATATGGACCTTTCTTATGTAGATCACAAATATTAAGTTCTGGAGCAGTTCCATCCTCCTTGCATGCTTCTAAGTATCTGACCACAATTTCTGGTGAAGCATCAATCTCAGAAAATAAAGGAAAATCTTTCAGAGGGATTCTCCTTGATGTGATGACTTCTGAGTAGAAATTGTTGGCTTCTTCTTAATTCTGTCAATGATCTTTATCTTATTCAGATTCTTGGCATTAAGGGGTTTTCCAGCACATGCCTCCAGTGTGCTAATCTGCTGAGCTTCTGTCAGATGCTCTATTAACCTGTTCTCAGTAAGAACATCAGAAGTTAACCTTCCCACAAGTATGGTATCCAATCCCTCTTGGTCCTTTCTTATTCCCTTGTTTCCTTCACGCTTGTTCTCAGATGATTGAAAACCAAGTGAGTAAGGTTTATTCTTGTCTTCTTTGAAATGAAATAAAGCAGAAATTGTTGATCAATATTGATGTAGTCAGGAGAGCTTGTTGGCTTCCTGTGGTTTATACATCCCAGAATGATCTTAGCCCAGATTCTGTAGTAATCCTTCAAATACCTAATCTTGCTGGATGGCTGTCCAGAAGTGAAGATAATTCTTGATATGTATTTTAGGTCAGAATATTTCTCAGCCATATCGTTGTAGCTAATTCCGCCGCCATTGTACCCAATCAGCTTTCCAATCAAATCTTCAGTAATTACAATCTTCTTCCCCATTATGCAAGACATAACTTGATGATTAGAGGAAGTTGCATGAATCCATAATTCCTTTACCAGAATTGGGAACAATGGACCTAGGAGACGGTCGAAATACCTGTTCCAGCCTTAAGCAGTTACATCTTCAAAAAGATCAAAGCCATTCTCCTTTAAGCTTTCAAAATCGATGATAAGCTCACAGAGAACTTCAAGAGAATAAATTGGAGTGAGCAATGTTCTTATTGGTTCTTTGTACTGTTCTGCTGTTGATGAAGAGCCAAGAGCACTTTGAATATTTTTTACGCTTGAGGAAGATGCCATTGTTCACACTGTTTGTTTGAGATTTCTGAGAAAAAGGGTTTTTGCAAAATGAAAACTAGAGAGAGTAATAGAAGCGAGAAGAAGTGAATGTGATAGTGATTGTGTATTTATAATCAATTTTAAAACTTTATCAGTAAGAAAGAGAAAACAAATTAATGATTACACTACAATTATGAAACTTGGAAATAGGGGTTTGCGTGGAGATAAGAAACAATTACCAATGACACGTGTCTCAATGAATCCAATCAGAGCCTTAGACCCTTCAGAATTTGAACGCGTGTTCAGCCTTAGAAGGTAGCTTGTGAGAGGATGACAGATGTTGACAGTGTGAACTGAACGCCTCTATCTTTGAAATGAAAGGTTCAGATCTTCTTAGACAAATTCTGATGCAATTTTACTCCTAACTTCTGAAGACATGTTGATCAGATATTCACAAAGAAAATAATAAATTCTGAGGGTTAATGAATATATAAATAAAACTCTTATTCTGGACATAATTTCATGCCGAGATGTTTCAGAATGAAATTAAACCTATCTTCAGAAAGTGGTTTTGTAAAAACATCATCCCATTGATGGTCTATGTCAATAAATTTTAAAGTAAGGATTCCTTTATGAATATAGTCCCTAATAAAATGATGTTTTATTTATATATGCTTAGCCCTAGAATGCAAAATTGGATTTCTAGATAAACATATTGCAGAATTATTATCACAGAATATAAGAATGTTACTTTCAAATATGTTGAAGTCTTCAAGCTGACTCTTCATCCAAAGATTATGTGTGCTGCATCCAACAGCTGCTATGTATTCAACTTCAGCTATTGACAACACAATTGTGGACTGCCTCTTACTGGTCCATGAGATCAGATTATCTCTCAGAAACTGGCAGCTTCCAGAAGTGCTTTTTCGTTCTACTCTGTCTCTAGCGAAGTCAGCATCACAGTACCCTACTATGATACGGTGGCAGAACCGACTATTAATACTGGTTTGTGTTTTTTGTTTGCAAATGTCGCGGTAAGCAAGAGTCGCCACCGACTTTTCTTTTATTCAACAAAAGAAAGGGTAAAAAGAACATAAAAAGACCTTTTTTGAGATTTTATGAGTAAGGGGGTAAATTATGGAAAGGGAAGGTATTAGCACCCTTTCCATCATTGGTTTTCGACAGGATCTTAGGTACTTGCTCATTTTTGAAAACTGTTTATGTGTTTGTGTGTTTTGGAAGTTTTTGTTTGCTTTATGGTAACTCTTGTATCAGTCCTCAAGAGTGTGATAAAGCATTTTTGAAAATAGTTTTTGAACGTGTGTAAGTGTAAAAAGGAATTGGTTTTGAGCAAGTATTTAAGAGTCATCTACCTACTCAAAAAAGGATTTTCTTTTCCTCCTTTCCTTTAGATAGTTCTATCCTACTATTAGTGAGTAGGTAGCCCTATCGTCGGATGTTGAAGGACTATCGAAAGGGATGATATGGTCATTGAAGGCAACAATGTAAGGATATCTTAGCATTCGAAGAGACTGTCATCATATAGGCAACATCGAGGGACAAGATCATTTCTCATAGGTAACTCGAGGGACGTTAAGGGACCATGATCTTTTTGATGACTTTAGAATTGAGGGTCTTTGCTAAGATATCCCTACGTTCGAGGGACATGACCATTATTTTCCGAGGCAACCAAGTGAGGTATACCCTAAGGGTGCAAGTGTGCAACAGTGTGTTTTTTTAGTTATTTTTATCTTGTAATTAGTGATCTACTGATTAATTGATTCTTGTCATGCACGCCTAAATTTCTAACGATTATATACAAGCATGTAAAGAAAAAGTAAGAAATAAAGTCATACGCTATTACATGGGTTTGGTGTAGATACATGAGTAATAGACTGAAAAGTAAAAAATGTGAAGATAAAAGCCCTAGTTAAGCTATTACAATCCGGGCGCAGTTACATAAATGGTAAAAAAATAAATCATGGAAAAAAATAATAGTGCGCAAAATTAAGACGGGAAAAAAGTTCTAAACCCTAAAAAAAACCTAATTGCTCATTAAAAATATTTTTGTATTTTATGAAAAAATATATTTGAATTTTAACCTAATTCTCTAATTAATTTTAATTAATGAAATAAGGTTAAAATTTAATTAAATTAATAAAATTGCAAAAAATTAATTTTATTAAAAAACTCTAAATCCTAATTTATGATTTTATGATTTTTTATGATTTTTATGATTAAATAGAAAAAATGATTTTTTGAAATAATTAAAAATAACAAAGAAATTAAATAAAAATAATAAAAAGAAAAGAAAAATGGGCCTGAAGGGGGGTGTGAAACCAAAACTGGAGTGTGTTGTTTGAATTTGTCTAAGCCCAAGTCTGGTTGGCCCACAACCTTGACCGGATCCCATGTTGTGGTAAGGGGGTCCATGGTGTGCCTGCATGTTAGAGGCACTAGATCCAGAACCATGCAAATTGGATGGCTAAATCTGAGGGTGCATGGTGCTCGCCTGGGGGTGAAACATATTGGATATGCAAAGAATAAATTAGTAAACATAAAACGTTGGACCTGGGACTCGAACCCAGGTCCTCTCCCTTCCAGTGCGCTTCCTTTGCCATATGAGCCAAGTGGTCATTCGCTTATACAAACAAACTCAAAATAATATAATCAAAATAAAATGGCCAAAAATCATTTTTTATAAAAAAAATGCGCGCTGTTTCAAATGGCCCGACCAGGGCATGCCACGCCTTCATCTTCTTCAGTTTTCCGTCGTTTTAGCCTAATACTTTTACCTATGGACAGTGTCCGTCACTAAATCACTGGCACATTTCAAAAATCTCACACAATAAATATAAATCCAATTCAAGGTCATGGATCAACTGGGTTTGATCCTCTGAGCATGACGGTGTCCTTTATTAGGCCCAATTTCACTTGTACCTGAAAACCCTAAAATGAACGCTTAAACCCTAACAATGGTAGGTTATCATATATGCATCAAAACTGGAAATTAACCATTCAAACATGTTCCAAATGCGTATACAAACAAGAATGCATACTCAAAATCTATTTCTAACGCATGTATGATCAAAATCAATTTCAAGAAATATTGTGCAAACCGTGATGATGTAAGTGATGATTCTGAATGCTTTGATGCTTGGGAATGATGATGTTAGCTTCAGAAGGTTCCCAGGAATGGATTGCAAGCATCCAAACTCCTTGAATCCCTCTGCAAATATCAATCTGATTGCCAATTTTTTGTGAAAAATTTGAACTTTTGTGTGTGTTCTATGCGGCCAATCCTGGTTTTTTTGGTCCGAAAATGTTATGCCCATATATCTGAATGTATTAGGTTTACAAAATTGGATGGAATCTTGAAGATTTATGAGAGAAAGATTTGATTTGCCTATGGAATTTTAAGTTTCTAAACTTGGCCAAAACATGCCCTTTTCTTTCCAATAAAGCCTTGCACGAAATCATGATTTGCTCATCAGATCCTAGTCTCATTATATGATCATAAAATAAATCTTTGGATTTTATTTCATTATTTCAGTATTTTATTTGATTTATTATGATTTAAATGAATAAAAATTCAAATAAAAAAAAATCTCCTAAAAAAAAATAATGGATTTAAATATCTTAAATAAGTCCATGGATATGTTTGAGATCCAAAACCCACGCCCGTTAGTCCAAAAGATCCAATTTGCCCACATTGACTTTTGTGCATTTTCCTAAAATTGGTCAACTTTAGCAATACATATATTTCTCAATTTTAACCCTATGAGGGTGTTCTTGAACTTTTTAGAGAGCTCAGGATGTCTTCTAAAAAACCCTTTTGGTTTCATCTCAATTGTATCTTCCATGTTCATGTAAGGAGCTTTGACCAAAAAGGTGTTTTTGTTGACTTTTTGAAAGGAGCTGTAATGTATGAGCTTATATATTTTGATTGAGGAATTTATTGAACTTGAAGGATGAAGAGAAGTTGTAGGGGATTGGATTATCTTTAAAATTAGCCTTGGAGGAAATATTTCTGATAAAGTATGAGAAAGTTATGCCTGGTCAAAGTTTCGTTGACTTTTCCTATGGAAACCCAAATTTGCCCTTTTTTACTTTTGATGAGTTAGGAGCATTTCTTGAGGAATCATGATCAAACATTGATCAAATGATGGATGATACTTCAAAATGTTGCCGTTGACCAAAAATCTTGAAGTTTGACTGTATTTGGGCCACAATTGACTTTTGACCTAGTACAATTGATTTCCAAGCATTTGAGTAGTTGACTGAGAAAACTCGTTGTGCAAGACATGAAATTTGGAATGGATGGTATTGAGGACATATTAGGACAATGGAGAACATTTTGGATCCTTTGGACTCAGACATCTTGCTTAAAATTGAAACCCTAATTAAGGTTTGTTGCCTTAGGAGGAGAACTTGTTTGGTCAATTCTTGGTCATCCTTGAGCAATTGAGGACCTCTAGAAGTATGTCTTGAGTGAAAATGGGAGGGAAAATTTTGGGGTACAACAACTTCCCCTGTTCAATCTTCTTAAACCTGAGTATGTAGATTGGTTGATCTGCCTTTCGTGATCTGAAGGTGGAAGATGATTGAACACTAGAGTGCCCAGAAACTTGCACTCGTCTGAAACTAGGTAATATAGGGAATGGGCTTATAAATGCCATTTGGAGAAGATGACGTAAGATCTTCGGAGATGGGCTTAAAGATCCCATCCAGAGAAGGTGACGGAAGATCGTCGTGGATGGACTTAAAGATGCCATCCAGAGCAATGTTGATTTCATGAGGTACTCCTTTGTGGGAATTCATATTCCTGTCATTGAGGAGGAATCCGCTGAGGAATGTTGGTTTCTGCTTGGGAAATAGAGTTTAGGAGCTTCAGTTGTCCATTACCCTACTGGGGAATTATCTCTTGATTTAAGAGACATAAGTGAATTACTATTTGGTCAAGATCCAGGCTTCACAGTGACTTGCTGAGGATAATAAGGTTGACTGCTATCTGGTTGTATTCTCGGCTTCCAGCGACTTTCTGGGGGAATGAATTTAAACTATTATCTGTTCGTGCTCCAGGATTTGCAATTTCTTTAACTAGAATAGAAATCATAAAAATCTTAGTGTCGATTTAACTGAACTAGAGAAAGGTCTTTAATTAACTTTGACTGGAATGGAAATCAGAAGAATCTTAAGGTCGACTCGACTGAACCAGACAAAAGTATTGGAATATCTTCAACTGGAATAGGAATCAGAGAGATCTTAATGGCGATCTAACTGAACCAGAGAAGGTCTTTAATTAACTTTAACTAGAATGAAAATCAGAAGAATCTTAGGATCGATTCAACTGAACCAGACAAAAGTCTTGGAATATCTTCAGCTGGAATAGGAATCAGAGAGATCTTAGTGGAGATCTGACTAAACAAGAGAAGGTCTTTAATTAACTTTGACTGGAATGGAAATCAGAATAATCTTAGGGTCAATTCGACTGAACCAGACAAAAGTCTTAGAATATCTTTAACTGGAATAGCAATCAGAGAGATATTAGTGGTAATCTGACTGAATCAGAGAAGGTCTTTAATTAACTATAACTGGAATTGAAATCAAAAGAATCTTAGGGTCAATCAACTGAACCAGACGAAAGTCTTGGAATATCTTCAACTGGGATAGGAATCAGAGAGATCTTAGTGTCGATCTGACTGAACCAGAGAAGGTCTTTAATTAACTTTAACTGGAATGAAAATCAGAAGAATCTTAGGGTCGAT
Source organism: Vicia faba (assembly GCA_948472305.1). Classification (NCBI taxonomy): domain Eukaryota; kingdom Viridiplantae; phylum Streptophyta; class Magnoliopsida; order Fabales; family Fabaceae; genus Vicia; species Vicia faba. Next base: position 1,354,762,421 of record OX451738.1, on the reverse strand, counting down.
TCAACAGAACCAGACAAAAGTATTGGGTCATCTTAAATTGGAATAGGAATCAGAGAGATCTTAGTGGCGATCTGACTGAACCAGAGAAGGTCATTAATTAACTTTTACTAGAATGGAAATCAGAAGAATCTTAGGGTCGATTCAACTGAACTAGATAAAAGTCTTGGGTCATCTTCAACTGGAATTGGAATCAGAGAGATCTTAGCGGCGATCTGACTGAACCAGAGAAGGTCTTCTGAGAACATCGTTCTGAGGAAGATGATGAAATAGCCTTTCATCAGGCATAACTTTTGATTAAACTACCAGTTCACATAAGTAGCCGACGATGTTTATTGATTTGATCTTTTCCCTGAAAAAGGTAAGGAGTTAGTCATATGCAATGTCATGATTTATGAAAGACATTGTGGTGATGCTCTCAAAATAAATGAGATTATGTTGTACGCGATATGTATGTGCATTCCATAATGTATGAATATGGAATGCTATTGTGATGTTTCTTAGTCTGGGAAAGTAAATCCCGGACTGCTGCTGAAGAGTATAAGGAAGTTGAATCCTTCATTTCCGCCGGGGATGATGAATGGATATGATTTGCCGGGGATTGACTCTGCTTGAGAATAACTCTGTGGAGGGAGATGCTTTATTGGAAGATTTTGCTGTTGTGGAGAAACAAACTCTGTTGGGGAATGAACTTCCATAGTTAGATAAATAAACTCTACTCGGGAGGAGGTTTTATAACTGTTTGAAATTATAAAACTCAGCTGGGGAATACAGATTGCATCTGGAGAAGGAATTTTGCTGGAGGATATAATTCCTGCTTAGGGAAGGAGAGATCGAAACTTTGGTTGTTTCTACTATGTGGGGAACATAGATGTCACGGGGTCGTATGTAAGGGTGACCTTGTCTCAAACGGTCCCTGCCCTTGTACCATGCTGGACAGAGTAACTATCGGGACTACAAATTATTTTTTAGGCTTCGCCATGTTTCTTAAAGTCATTAGAAACTGTCTTTCTATTTTTTATGCAAGTATTTATGAACAATAATCATATTTAAATGCAGATGTCAAGAATAAGTCATTGGACATTTTTGCAAAACAAAACAGAAAAAGAAAAACAAACAATTTTGTACTTTCAAAAAACTGATTTGTATTGATTTCTGAAGTTCGCCTATGACAAGCATTTTGTATAAATAGATTAAGGTTCTAGTAGGAGAACGCTGTTGTAAGAAATGAAAACTACACAAAATAGTGTTTAAAGAGAAAACGATTATGTGTAATAATCCCATTGAGTTTCAATTATGCTATTTCCCTATGTCTTCGAGTGTCTCATCACTTTGCTACTTGTCTGAAGCTGACTGAATTAATCAGTACCGTTTGAGCTTGATAGTTGATACTGAAGTCTTTTCACTAGGTGATCCAATGGGACATATTCGTATGCTTCAAATACCTAACTTTTTCCTGGACCGCCCTTTCGAGTTTTCAGTCCACCGGGATACCCTTTTTTCCCAAGCTGCCTTTTCAGGTTTTTGACTTGTCGGGTGTACATATTTTTTTGTTTTTATCCCCAACGTTTGCTCGAACTATTTTGGTTTGCCGGGATGCCCTTTTTTTTGCCTAGGCCATTCAACCTAGAGGGTCTTTATTTACGCGTACTATCTTTTCACTATGTCCACATTCACAAGGTGAGGAAGGTCGTCACTATCCATGGTGGTTAGAATCATGGCTCCACCGGAAAATATGATTTGGATCACAAATAGCCCTTCATACGTGGGAGTCCATTTGCCCCTGGGATCGCCTTGTGGCAGTATGATGCGCTTTATTACTAGATCACCCACTTGATATACTTGACGTCTGACCTTTTGTTGAAAGCCTTGATCATCCATTTTTTATACATTTGACCATGACAGTCAGCAGTAAGTCTTTTCTCACCAACCATATTCAGTTAATCAAGTCTAGTATGGATCCAATCATCTTCGTTCAAACTCGCATCCTTCATGATCCTCAAAGAAGGGATCTGGACCTCGATAGACAAGACAACCTCCATACCATACACCATTGAATAAGGTGTTGCCCTTGTTGACGTACGTGTTGAGGTGCGGTAACCATGAAGAGCAAATGGTAACATCTCATGCCAGTCTTTGTATGTCACTGTCATCTTCTGTATAATTTTCTTGATATTCTTATTAGCAGCTTCTACAACGCCATTCATCTTAGGCCGGTAAGGGGAAGAATCATGATGCTGGATCTTGAATTGTTTAGAGTTCGGTGATCATCGTATTGTTGAGATTCATACCATTGTCCGTAATGATTCTCTCTGGGACACCATATCGGCAAATCAGGTTATGCTTGATGAACCGTGCCACAACATTCTTGGTAACAGTAGCAAAAGAGGCAACCTTAACCCACTTCGTGAAGTAATCAATGGCGACTAAGATGAGACAGTGCCTATTGGAAGCGGTAGGTCTAATCTCTCTGATCATGTCAATGCTCCACATTGCAAAGGTCCAGGGAGATGTCAAGACGTTCAAGGGAACCGGAGGTACATGCACTTTATCAGCATAGATCTGGCATTTGTGACAAGTTCGGGAATGCTGATAACAGTCTGCTTCCATAGTGGACCAGTAGTATCCTTCTTGTAGGATCTTTTTAGCCATGGTATGTCCACTAGAGTGGGTTCCAAAGGTGCCTTCATGCAGATCTACCATAATCCTCTATGTTTCGCTTTTGTCTACGCACCGAAGTAAAGTAGAGTCATGGTTGCGCTTGTAGAGGCTTCCATTATTGAGGAAGAACTTTGCGGAGAACCTTCTCAGAAACTTCTTATCATTGACAGATGCCCCCTCGGGATATTCTTGAGCCTCAAGATACCTCTTCACTTCATGAAACCAAGGTTTGTCCGCTACTTCTTCAGCGTCAATCTCATAGCAGTATGCTGGTTCATCCAACCTCTCAATAGTGATCTGAGGAGCCTCGTTATCCCACTTGAACTTCAACATAGATGACATAGTAGCTAGCACGTCTGCTAACTGGTTCTCTTCTCGTGGAAAATGTTCAAAGGTGACCTCTTCAAAGTGTGGAAGCAATGTCAACACATGTTCCTTGTAAGGGATGAGATTCGGGTGCTTCGTGTCCCATTCTCCTTTGATTTGACTTATTACCAAGGCTGAATCCTCGAATATTTTCAAGAGCTTGATCCTCAGGTCAATAGAAGCTTTGAGACCCATGATGCATGCTTCATACTCTGCCATATTGTTGGTACAGTTGAAACATAATCTGGCAGTGAAGGGAGTATGACAGTCCTTGGGAGATATAATTATAGCACCAATGCCATTGCCGAGTGCATTGGAGGCTCCATCAAAAACCATAGTACATCGGGATCCTTCCTCAGGTCCTTTATCCGGTCCAGCTTGTGTAGAGTCAGTCACTAGCATAATATTCTCGTCCGGGAACTCAAAATTCATGGACTGGTAGTCATCCACGGCCTGATGAGCCAAATGATCAGCTAATACACTTCCCTTGATTGCTTTCTCGGTCTTGTATTAGATATCGTATTCGGTCAAGATCATTTGCCATCTTGTTATTCTTCCGGAGAGAGCGGGCTTCTCGAAGATGTACTTTATCAGATCCATCTTAGATATCAACAAAGTGGTGTGGGTCAACATACACTGTCTTAGTTGACGAGCATCCCATGCCAAAGTGCAGCAAGTTTTCTCGAGCAGTGAGTATCTTGTTTCACAGTCGGTAAACTTTTTGCTAAGGTAGTATATTTCATGCTCTTCTCGACCAGACTCGTCATGCTGCCCCAATACACACCCCATTGAATTATCTAACACCATTAAGTACATTATCAAAGGTCTTCTTTAAATCAGAGGCATCAAAATTGGAGGCTCTTAAAGGTATTCTTTGATTCTTTCGAAGGCAATCTGGCATTCGCATTCCACTTTACCACTTGATCTTTCTTCAGGAGTTTGAAGATTGGCTCACAAGCAGCAGTTAAATGGGAAATGAACCTGGAAATGTAATTTAGTCATCCCAAGAAACCTCTAACTTCCTTCTCAGTGCAAGGAGCTGACATCAATTGTATAGCCTTCACCTTTGCAGGGTCTATCGGAATACCTTTGTCGCTGACAATGAAACCTAGCAATTTACCAGACCATACCCCGAAGGTGCACTTGTACGGGTTTAACCTCAGCTTGTACATATTCAACTTATCAAACAACTTTTGTAGATGATCAAATTGCTCTTCCTCAGTTTGAGACCTGGCTATCATGTCGTCAATATAGACCTCTATCTCATGGTGAATCATGTCATGAAACAGAGCTACCATAGCTCGCTGATATGTTGCCTCGGTGTTCTTCAACCCAAACAACATCACTTTGTAACATAAAGTGCCCCATTGCGTGACGAAGGTTTTCTTCTCCATGTCTTTGGGTGCCATCTGATATGATTGTAACCATAGAAACCGTCCATGAAGGAAAATATTTGTGTTGTGCGGTGTTGTCAACCAGAACGTCAATGTGGGGAAGCGAAAAGTCATCCTTGGGGCTTTCCCTGTTCATATCTCTATAGTCCACACACATTCGTACCTTTCCATCCTTTTTAGGCACCAGGACTACGTTAGCAACCCATTGGGGATAAGAAGTGACAACTAAGAACCCATCATTGAACTATTTCATAACTTCTGCTTTGATCTTTTCTGATATTTCAGGGCACATACGATGGACCTTCTGCTTTACCGAAGGGCAATCTTCTTTAGTTGGCAGACAGTGAACCACAATATCCGTATCCAGTCCTGGCATGTCTTCATATGACCAGGCAAAGATCTCGACATAATCACGCAACATATGTATCAACTGCTGTTTGACATTATGCCCCAGATTTGCACCGATCTTGACTTCTTTTCTATCTTCCTTTGTGCCCAAGTTTATTGTATCAACTGGATCTTCATGAGGAAGTATAGCCCTCTCTTCCAGCTATAACAGCCTAGAAAGTTCTCCAGGTACCTCACAATCTTCCTCTCCTTCGCCCTCGGCTTGGTTGATCGGATTTTCAAAGTCATAACCGACAATAGCAAAACTGCTATCAATGGAATCCATAGTGGATATGGATCTGTGGTTGATACGTGAGTGTGTTTAAGAGCATAACTGTATAAAAAAAGTAAAAAGCAGAAAATAAAAACAGGGAGCGTAAAATTTGTATGCATAAATGTCCAATGCTTTATTAATGCCATATGAAAATGAAACATGATTTCCCTCACAAATAAACCACTGTGTCCCGGGTAAGACACATGGCCAAAAAGTTATATTGTTTATTACATATTCAAAAAACAAGAAAGGAAATTACTTCTGATCAAAAGTAAACAGTACGAAGTCTCTTTTCGTCCAGTTACTAGGTCCACCGTTGGTAGTAGGGAAGATCCAGCTATCCATGTTATACTCATTGTCAGCATCTTCCATGGCGGAGACAACATCAATAGCATTTATTCCCGAGCCATGCTTAGGCATAGGTGCAGTTATGACATTGGGAGTCTCGGGGGATCGAATTCAATCTCCTTGGCCTCGATCAGATCCTGCACCTTAGTCTTTAAAGCCCATCAGTCATTCGTGTCATGCCCCGGAGTCTCAGAATGGTAGGCGCGTCGAGCATTTGGATTGTAGTGGGGAGAGGCAATATTAGGATTCTTGGGGGCCTCCTTTAAAGTTACCATATTGGACTTTAACAACTGTGGCAAAACTTGAGACAGAGTCATATTTATCCAGGTAAATTGTCTTACCGTCCTTTCTGCTCTAGACTGATTATTCCTTTCTTGAGTAGGTGCAGGTTTAGAGATCATAACAGCCCCTACCGCTGGACGGTGTTCAATTCTGTCCTGATTCCTCTGATTGTACACAACACTAACCTATTTCTTCCCAGCAAAGGGCTTCCTTACTGTACTGGAGAATTCATCCTTCTGAATCTTACCGCTCTTAATTCCAGCTTCCACTATTTCCCCTGTCAAGATCAATTCAGTAAAGCCAGCTGAGGAGCTTCCAATCAGGTGATTGAAAAATGGACCAGACATGGTACCCAGAAACATATCCACCAGCTCCCTATCAGACAGGGGAGATTGGACTCTTCCTACTAAGTCCCTTCACTTCTGAGCGTAGTCTTTAAAACCCTCGCTCGAACCCATAGCCATACTTTGGAGTTGAGTACGGGTGGGAGCAAGGTCTGTGTTATACTTATACTTCTTATAGAAATCAGCAACCAAGTCTTCCTAATTACGAATGTTGGTCCTTTCTAGCTGGCAGAACCATTCTAGTTAAGTTCCGGACAGAATATCTTGAAAGAAGTGGACCCATAAGTTCTTGTCAGCAGTGTGAGGCTGGATCTTCCTTACATACGATCAGAAGTGCATTTTGGGACATGAGACCCCATCATACTTTGCGAACACCGGTACCTTGAACTTTTGTGGGATGACAACCCCAGAAACAAAACCAAGCACTTCAAAATCCAGCCCTAGCACCTTTTGGATTTCCATAGCGCTCAGACGTTCTTCCAGTTGTTTGTACTTGTCATCGGCCGGAGGATACTACTCCTCATTGTAATCAGTCTCATTATCGGATTCCCTTGGACTAGGGTCTTCCTCTCTTGTCTTCCCTTCTTGATTTTCTCCTTCTTTTGATGAAGATATCATCTCAACCACTTGCCTTAGGGATCTTTTGAATCTTTTTCCCAGATTTACCACACCAGCTGTCTTCCTTGGCTTCTTAGTATTCTCTTTCACAATCAGGGCTTTCAGTTCCTCTTGCCCCTTGGCCAGTGCCATGATCATCTGTTGAAACTGTGCATTCTGACTCTGTAGATCCTTCACTGTTTGTTCTAGAGCCATTGCTGAAATAAACAGCGAAGAGGATGAGAAACCTTCTATGACACCTGTTTATGCAATGATATGTATGATATATGTATGCTATGTTTTCAGGAATCTTATGGGGTAAACAAAAAAATCTCAGAAGTTGAAATTTGCAGCTTTGATTGAAGAACTCCGTATCATTGAGCGTCCTTCTACAAGAGTCAAGCTCACCATATCAAGTGGGTCATAGGCCCTGACTCAAGTTGTTGAGTTTTGATCTTTTGACGACATTGGCTAGAGGAAAATAAATCCCCCTTTCCCCTTGCTAGATGTCTGATTTACCATAACTTGCATCACAAACCCTTGAGATCCTTGAAATGGTTAGTATAATATGCCATGTTATGATGTCATGATTATGCTAAGAAATCACACATATGGCAAGCACAAGCAAATCACACAAAGACCTTAGGATTAAGGCTTCCATGGGTTTAAGGTAATACCCTCTTGAAATTTTGATTGGTTCAACCTGTCCTATAAATAGTAACCGGGTTATAAGGGATCTCAATATCACTGACCTTTCTCACAAGCTTCGTTCGATCAGCGACTGACTCGCAACCAAAGAAAACTCAGGAGTCAAGTCTCAATGAGTTTAGCGTCGAGTATCTTCCGACTTTGGTAATACACCAAAGACATCCATCTCACTACGTCCTAATGGCCAAGTTGTTCATTTAAAGATTCTAAATTCAGTTGACGCTTCATGACACCACACGGCGGCCCCGTATTCTCCTTGATTAACTCAAAGGCTACCGGTACCAACCAAAGTGTCGCATCAACATAGCCATCGCTTCAACCGTGTCGGTATACCCCGCACAGTTTCCATGATCTATTGCTACTTACCTAACAGGTTTCCCCGGATCCGAGTGTAGGATTTATAGTAACCCAAACAATCCCTTAAAATTAAAGCAAATAAACATACAAAGAAGCAAGTTTAAAATGATCTAGACCCTAAGGTAAACCCCACTTTATAAAAATCCCCAATAGAGTCGCCAGTTCTGTGATACGGTGGCAGAACCGACTGTTAATACTGGTTTGCGTTTTTTTGTTCTCAAATGTTGCGGTAAGCAAGAGTCGCCACCGAATTTTCTTTTATCCAACAAAGGAAAGGGTGAAAAGAACAGAAAAAGACCTTTTTCGAGATTTTATGAGTAGGGGGTAGATTATGGAAAGGGAAGGTATTAGCACCCTTTCCATCCATGGTTTTCCACGGGCTCTTAGGTACTTGCTCATTTTTGAAAACTGCTTGTGTGCTTGTGTGTTTTGAAAGTTTTTGTTTGCTTTATGGTAACTCTTGTATCAGTCTTCAATAGTGTGATAAAGCATTTTTGAAAATTTTTTTGAAGGTGTGTAAGTCTAAAAAGGAATTGGTTTTGAGCAAGTACTTAAGAGTCATCTACCTACTCGAAAAAGGACGTTCTTTTCCTCCTTTCCTTTTGATAGTGCTGTCCTACTATTAGTGAGTAGGTAGCCCTATCGTCGAATGTTGAGGGACTATCGAAAGGGACTCTATGGTCATTGAAGGCAATAATGTAAGGATATCATAACATTCGAAGGGACTGTCATCATATAAGCAACAAGTGAGGTATACCCTAAGGGTGCAAGTGTGCAACAATGTGTTTTTTCAGTTATTTTTATCTTGCAATTAGTGATCTACTGATTAATTGATTCTTGTCATGCATGCCTAAATTCCTAACAATTAAATACAAGCAGGTAAAGAAAAAGCAAGAAATAAAGTCCTACACTATTACAGGGCTTTGGTGTAGATACATGAGTAATGGACTGAAAAGTAAAAATGCGAAGATAAAAGCCCTAGTTAAGCTATTACAATTCGGGCGCAGTTACATAAATGGTAAAAAAATAAATCGTATGGAAAAAAATAATAGCGCGCAAAATTAAGACGGTAAAAATGTTCTAAACCCTAAAAAAACCTAATTGCTTATTAAAAATATTTTTGTATATTATGAAAAAAATATTTGAATTTTAACCTAATTCTGTAATTAATTTTAATTAATGAAATAAGGTTAAAATTTAATTAAATTAATTAAATTGAAAAAAATTAATTTTATTAAAAAACTCTAAATCCTAATTTATGATTTTCTGATTTTTTTTATGATTTTTATGATTAAATAGAAAAAAATGATTTTTTGAAATAATTAAAAATAACAAAGAAATTAAATAAAAATAATAAAAAGAAAATAAGAATGGGCCTGAAGGGTGGTGTGAAACCCAAATTGGAGTGTGTTGTTTGAATTTTTCTAAGCCCAAATTTGGTTGGCCCACAACCTTGTGCCTGATCCCATGTTGTTGTGGTAAGGAGGTCCATGGTGTGCCTGCATGCTAGAGGCACTAGATCCAGAACCATTCAGATTGGATGGTTGGATCTAAGGGTGCATGATGCTCGCCTGGGGGTGAAACATATTAGATCTGCAAAGAATAAATTAGAATACATAAAACGTTGGACCTGGGACTCGAACCCAGGTCCTCTCCCTTCCAGTGCGCTTCCTTTGCCATCTGAGCCAAGTGGTCATTCGCTTATACAAACAAACTCAAAATAATATAATCAAAATAAAATGCCCAGAACTCCTTTTTTATAAAAAAATTGTGTGCTATTTCAAATTTCCCAACCAGGTCATGCCACGCCTTCATCTTCTTCAGTTGTCCGTCGTTTTAGCCTAATACTTTTACCTACGGACAATGTTCGTCACTAAATCACCTGCACATTTCAAAAATCTCACACAAGCAATATAAATCCAATTCAAGGTCATGGATCAACTGGGTTTGATCCTATGAACATGATGGTGTCCTTTATTAGGCCCAATTTCACTTGTACCTGAAAACCCTAAAATGAACGCTTAAACCCTAACAATGGCAGATTATCATATATGCATCAAATTTGGAAATTAACCATTCAAACACGTTCCAAATGCTTATACAAACAAGAATGCATACTCAAAATCTATTTCTAACGCATGTATGATCAAAATCGATTTCAAGAAATAATGTGCAAACAATGATGATGTAAGTGATGATTCTTGATGCTTTGATGCTTGGGAATGATGTTGTTAGCTTCAGAAGGTCCCCAGGAATGGATTGCAAGCGTCCAAACTCCTTGAATCCCTCTGCAAAGATCAATCTGATTGCCACTTTTTGGTGAAAAATTGGAACTTTTGTGTGTTTTCTATGCTGTCAATCCTAGTTTTTTTGGTCTGGAAATGTTATGCCTATATATTTGAACGTATTAGGTCAACAAAATTGGATGGAATCTTGAAGATTTATGAGAGAAAGATTTGATTTGCCTATGGAATTTTAAGTTTCTAAACTTGGCCAAAACATGCCCTTTTCTTTTCAATCAAGCCTTGCACGAAATCATGATTTGCTCATCAGATCCTAGACTCATTATATGATCATAAGACAAATCTTTGGATTTTATTTCATTATTTCACTATTTTATTTTATTTATTATGATTTAAATGAATAAAAATTCAAATAAATTAAAAAAAATCTCATAAAAAATAAAATAATGGATTTAAATATCTTAAATAAGTCCATGGATATGTTTGAGATCCAAAACCCACGCCCATTAGTCCAAAAGATCCAATTTGCCCATATTGACTTTTGTGCATTTTCCTAAAATTGGTCAACTTTAGCAATGCATATCTTTCTCAATTTTAACCCTATGAGGGTGTTCTTGGTCTTATTAGAGAGCTTAGGATGTCCTCTAAACAACCATTTTTGATTCATCTCAATTGGATCTTCCATTTTCATGTAAGGAGATTTGACCCAAAAGGTGTTTTTGTTGACTTTTTGAAAGGACCTGTAATGTCTGAGCTTATATCTTTTGATTGAGGCATTTCTTGACCTTGAGGTCTGAAGATAAGTTGTAGAGGATTGGATTCTCTTTAAAATGAGCCTTGGAGGAAAAATTTCTGATAAATTATGAGAAAGTTATTTCTGGTCAAAGTTTGGTTGACTTTTCCTATAAAACTCTAATTTGCCATTTTTTACTTTTGATGAGTTAGGAGAATTTCTCAAGGAATCATGATCAACCCTTGAACAAATGATGTATAATACTTCAAAATGTTGATGTTGACCAAAAATCTTGAAGTTTGACTATATTTGGGCCACAATTGACTTTTGATCTAGTATAGTTGATTTCCAAGCATTTGATCAGTTGACTGAGCAAACTTGTTGTGCAAGGCATGAGATTTGGCATGGATGGTCTTGAGGACATATTAGGAAAATGGAGAACATTTGGGATCCTTTGGACTCAGACATCTTCCTTAAAATTGAAACCCTAGTTGAGGTTTGTTGCCTTAGGAGGAGAACTTGTCTGGTCAATTCTTGGTCATCCTTGAGCAATTGAGGACCTCTAGAAGTATGTCTTGAGTGAAAATGGGAGGGAAAATTTTGGGTTACAACACCCACTAAATTTTATTCACTGGTTTTTCTATAAAACAAACTCAGGATAGTAGTACCTTTCAGATACTTGAAAATTCGCTTAACAGCTGTTAAGTGAGATTCTCTAGGATCTGATTGGAATTTGGAACATAAGCAAACACTATATAAAATGTCAGGCCTTGAATCTATAAGATATAAGAGAGAATCAATCATACCTCTTTAGATCCTTTATTCTACCTTTTTACTTACCTCTTCCTTTTCCAGAATGCACGTGGGATGCATTGGAGTCTTCAATGGCTTACACTCTGATAGGTCAAATTTCTTCAGAAGTTCTCTGACGTATTTTCTCTGGTGAATGTAGGTTCCTTCTGGAGTTTGATTGACCTAAATGCCCAGAAAGAATTTGAGTTCTCCCATCAAGCTCATTTCAAACTTTGCCTGCATAGACTTGTCAAACTCTCTTCCCAGAGAAGGTTTAGTATATCCAAATATTATATCATCTACATAAATTTGACAAACTAAAATGTCATTCTTAAATATCTTACAGAACAAGGTTATGTCCACTTTCCCTCTGGTAAATTCCTTTTCTAACAGAAAGTTACTTAATCTTTCATACCAAGCTCTGGGAGCTTGTTTCAGACCATAAAGTGACTTCTTTAGTTTGAAAACATATTCTGGATGTTTGGAATTTTAAAACCCAGGGGGTTGGTGCACACAAACCTATTCATCAATGTAACCATTTAAGAATGCACGTTTGAAATTCATCTGATACAGAGTGATGCCATTATTTACAGCAAAAGAGATTAAGAGTCTGATAGATTCTAACCTGGCGACTGGAGCAAAGGTTTCTGTATAGTTTATCCCCTATTGTTGACTATAACCTTGTGCAATTAGTCGTGCCTTGTTTGTGATGACTTCTCCTTGTTCATTCAACTTATTTCTGAACACCCACTTTGTTCCAATGACATTGAATGCTTTTGGTTTAGGAACCAGATCCCATACGTCATATCTGGTAAATTTATTTAACTCCTCCTGCATAACCAGAATCCATTCATTGTCCAGAAGAGCTTCATCAATGGTGTTTGGCTCAATCAGAGATGCCAATCCCATGAGAGATTCTTCAGAATTTCTGAATGTTGATCTTGTTCTGATTGGATCTTCCTTCTTTCCCAGAATCTTGTCTTCAGGGTGAGCTATGCTGCTTCTTGATAGTCTTTTCTGGAGATATTCTTCAGATCTTGTTGTAGTGTTTGTGACATTTCCTTCTGATGATGTTAGTGATTCTTCGTTGGTAGATTTTGATGTGTTTCCTTTAGTACTTGTGAATTCAACTTCTATATCTGCAAGAGATTCATTCTGCTTTGACTTTTGAGGGACAAGCTTGTCATCAAATCTAACACTGATTGACTCTTCTACAATTTGTGTTTCTGTATTATATACTCTGTAGCCTCTTGAGCGTTTAGAGTATCCTAACATAATACACTTATGTACTTTAGAGTCAAACTTGTTCAGATGTTCTTTAGTGTTAAGCATAAAACAAGTACATCCAAAAGGATGGAAATAAGAAATGTTGGGCTTTCTGTTCTTCCACAGTTCATATGGAGTCTTATCCAGAATAGGACTTATGGAGATTCTATTCTGAATGTAACACGTTGTGTTAATTGCTTCTTCCCAGAAGATCTTAGCAATGTTATTCTCATTGATCATGGTGCTGGCCATTTCTTGTAAAGATCTATTCTTTCGTTCTACAACTCCATTTTGTTGGGGAGTTCTAGGACAAGAGAAATCATGAGAAATTCCATTTTCATTAAAAAATATTTCAAATTTTTTTGTTTTAAAATTCTACACCATGATCACTTCTGAGTTTTACAATTCTAAGATCTTTCTCATTCTGAACTTGGTTACAGAATGCAACGAATATAGAGTGTGAGTCGTCCTTGTGTCTTAAGAACTTTACCCATGTCCATCTTCTATAGTCATCTACTATCACTAACCCATACTTCTTTCCACTAACAGATGCAGTTTTCACTGGTCCAAATAGATCTATGTGAAGAAGTTCTAATGGTCTAGAGGTAGAAACAACATTTTTTGCTTTAAAAGGAGGTTTTGCAAATTTTCCTTTCTGACATGCTTCACACAGAGCATGTGAGCTGAACTTCAGATTAGGAAGTCCTCTGACTAGATTGAATTTGTTAATATGAGATGTTCTTCTCATACTAACATGCCCCAATATTCTACGCTAGACCCATTGCTCATTGTTAACAGACAGAAGGCATTTTACATTTTGACTCTTTAGTTCAGAAAGTTTTATATTGTAAATGTTATTTTTCCTCTTTCCATTAAATAGGATAGATCCATATTTCTGACTAACAACTTTACATGAATTTTGATTAAAGATTATATCATAACCGTTATCACTTAATTGACTTATGGATAACATGTTATGCATTAATCCATCTACAAACTGAACATTATCAATAGAAGGGAGGTTACTGTTACCTACATTTCCAAAGCCAATGATCTTACCTCTTTGATTGCCTCCAAAACCCACGTAGCCTCCAGGTTTAAGTTCTAGACTTTGGAATATATGCTTTCTTCCCGTCATGTGTCGAGAGCATCCAGAGTCGAGGTACCATGACTGGTGTTTTAGTCTTACTGTCAAAGATATTTGCTACATATATAATTTTATCCTTAGGTACCCATATCTTTTTAGGTCCTTGTTTGTTAGTTTTACCAAAATTCTGTTTGAATTTTGGTTTATCAAAAAACTCATTGCTAGTATATTTCAAGTCGTGTGTGTGCCCATAAGTAAAATGAGATTTTAAAGGTGTGCGTTTAACAACTAGGTCCATGACTTTCTTAGGTTGAGATACTTTACCTGTGTATCCTATACATTTTCTGCCATTTCTGCTAACTCCACAGGTCATTGAAGCCATCTTGCTTCTATCTATGTTTTTAGCCAGAAACTTCTGAAAGCTATGATCATATTCCTTTATGATCTTATCAGAATTACTGGGAACCTCTGAGATTATTTCCTTCTGAGAGTTTTGTAAATCTTTTTCAAGTTTTGAAATCTTTTCTTTTAACTCAGAATTTTCTAATCTCATATTCTCAGTTTCTTCAGAGTCAGAAACTAGATCCTTTTTCAGGTTCTTGAATTTGACTCGAAGCTGCTTATATATTTCTAGAATTTCAATTAGACTTTCTCCTAATTCAGCTTTAGTAAAGTTAACAGTAAAGTTAGGAAATACCTCTTCTATGCCTGATTCTGATTCTGACCCAGATGATTCACTTTCTTCTGTCACGTTGGTCATAAGAGCAATGTTGGCTCTTTCATTCTGACTTGGTATCTGCGTCAGAAGTATCTGAGCCATCCCATGTTTCCATGAGACTTTTCTTCTTGTCCTTGAAGAACTTCTTTTTGGGTTTCTCCTTCTGAAGCCTTGGACAATCGCTTTTGTAGTGCCCTTGTTCATTTCACTCATAGCAGACAATGTCCCTGTTACTTGAATTTCTGTGACCAGAAGAAGATTCAGACTTTCTATGTCCAGAGGAGGATTCAGACTTTCTGTATCCAGAGGATGATTCATTCTGATTCCCTGTTCTTCTAGAGTTTCTGAATTTTCTTTTCCTCTGCTTCCACAGCTGATTGACTCTTCTGGAGAGAAGAGACAATTCGTCTTCTTCTGATGAGGATCCATCAGAGGTTTCTTCCATAGCCTTCAAAACTTTAGATTCATATTTTTTGTTAGATTAGCGCTAAAGGCTTACCTTGCTTCTGAGGCTCGTCATCTTCTAACTCTATCTCATTACTTTTGAGTGAGTTGACAAGTTCTTCCAGAGATACCTTGTTGAGATCTTTTTCCAGCTTGAGAGAAGTGACCATGGGCCTGCATTGCTTCGGTAAACTTCTTATGATCTTCTTTACATGATCAACAGTTGAATACCCTTTGTCAAGAACTCTCAGCCCAACAACTAGAATCTGAAATCTTGAGAACATTGCTTCAATGGATTCACTTTCTTCCATCTTGAAGGCTTCGTATTTCTGAATGAGCGCAAGGGCTTTGGTTCCTTTAACTTGCATGTTACCTTCATGCGTCATTCTCAGAGAATCAAACATGTTTTTATCTGTCTCTCTGTTTGTGATCTTCTCATACTCTGAATATAAGATGGCACTCAGGAGAATCATTCTGGCCTTGTGATAATTTCTGAAGTCACACTTTTGATGATCAGACATTCTTTTCCTATCAATCTTATGACCATTATCATCCACAGGATGCATGTATCCATCAGTTACCATATCCCATAAATTAGCATCATGAGCCAGAAAGAAGCTTTTAATTCTTTCTTTCTAGTAGTCAAAGTTCTCTCCATCAAAGACAAGAGGTTTGCCGTTGATTCTGTCTTTATCATCATGATAGTAATTGCTGATGTTCTGGCTTGGTCCCACCATAGTGTTTTTCTAAGCTTGGATATTGTACTGACACGATTAAGTGCTTGAACTCAGAACCAGACGCTTTGATATCAATTGAAGAAGTGAAAAACACAAGAAGGGGGGGTTGAATTGGAATCTTAAAATCAAATGCAAATGACACGATAATTTTTATCCTGGTTCGTTTGATCTCAAACTACTCCAGTCCACCCGCCAAGGTGATTTTGCCTCTCTCCAATGAGGTCTTAATTCACTAATCAAACTGATTACAAATCTACTTTGACAACTGCCAAAGTCTTCTTGAGTACAACCACAACCCGATTTATCCAAGGAAATTCACTAACAAAAGTAAGAACTAATCTGTGTACATGATGTTTTTCATTACAAAAACTGTATCACAAACTTGTGATGTATTACAAAATTTAGAGAATAATTTCAATATTGAATTGCAGCATTGAGAGATTGTATGATAGAAATGATGTAAATCATGAACAATTTTACCTTGTTGCTTGTTTAAATAGGCGTAGCAATCTTGTGCAAATGGAAACTTGATAATTGCAAGTTAATGCAATTTCCTTAATATGAAGATCCTTGTCTGTTTGTAGCTATTGCAATTGATACAACTTTGATGGAATAGTAACGCTTCAGAACATAAGGAATCTGATTTTTGCTTTGCTTCAGAACATGGAAGTTCAGAATCATAAGGTCATGTTTGCAGCGTTATACTTTCATTCAGAGTTAAAACTTCTTTCTCTTAGCACAAGTTCTGATCTTCATACATTAGAAGATTCTGATATCAGTCTATGTTCACGACAAGAATAACCTTGTAGCTTAACTTCTGATCCACTTCTGTTCAGAACTTCTGTACAAAATAGAACACAATTTTAGAGTGCATATTTGTTCTTTGTGTTTGTTATCATCAAAAATCTTACGAGGGTTATAGAATCAAACTTTGTTCTAACAAATAAAGCTTATAGGCACCTGTACTGTGGTACACCACCAGTAACATTAATTTGCTTTTATCATCCAGTTTCCGTCTTCTAGCTTCTGGAACGTGTTTGTAGTATACAGAACCAAACACCCTCATATGGATAACACTTTGTTTATCTCCAGTCCATTTTTCTAAAGGAACAATTTCCTTCAGCTTCTTCGTTGGACACCTATTCATAACATATGTTGATGTGGCAACAGCTTCTCCCCATAACATGTGAGGTAGCTTTTTCTCTTTCAACATACTTCTGGTCATATCAAGCAAAGTTTTGTTTCTTCTTTTAGCAAGACCATTCTCCCCTGCAGAGACACCGATAAGATGAATCTCAAAGCCTTTCTCCTCGTCGAACTGACCGAGGCCCTTGACTGGAGAGATCACAGCCCGTAGTCGTCAAAAAGTAAGATCGCACTCTGCCATGCTGAAAATGAAGGTCCCTAGGTCCTAAGAGGAAAAAGGTCGGCAGGCATCCAAAAAAGAAAAAGATTCGACCGAGAAATTCACCTCGACATAAAGGCCCTCGGTTCGATTCCTCCTTGTCATGCTTTCCAGACTGAAGTGATGAAGATGATCCTCGCGGTTCCTTTTCTCGGGAAATTATGGAGACCCTACTCCCCGTTGGGATGGAAAAGCCACAACCTTTGGAGACCTACAACGCTGAGACAGAACCAGACAATCACATCGAGAGCTTCGATGCGATGCTTAACTACCACAACATCGGGGGCACTATAAAGTGTAGATTGTTTCCCACGACTCTAAGGAAAAGTTTCATGGCATGGTACAAAAGCCTTGCCCCGGAGTCGATCTCCTCCTTGAGGGATCTGAAGACTCAATTCACCGAGAATTTCACTGCCTCTTGACGACACCCAAAGACTGATGTTTCACTCGAGGCTATCATCTATGGGAACAATGAACCTCTCTGAATGTACATCGAGCATTTCAATCGGGAGGCCATCCAAGTCCCCACCACTGACCGAATAAAGAGATACATGCTCAAGAAAGGAATGCGTCTGGGCTGCGATTTTAGATAGAAAATCAGCATCGATACTCCTAAGTCACTAGATTAACTCCTCCACAAGGACCGGGCCTACATCACATATGAGGAGAAAGAGGACACCAACATCACGCGTGACACGAGAAATGATGAAGGGACCAGGGACCTGAAGTACGACGATGTCATGCCTCCTCAACGGGATGGAGACAAGAAAAGAGATGAGATGCCCCGTGACTCCCTCAAGCACAGAGGTCCAGCAGGCCTGTTGTACCCCAAAATTTGTCCTCCCTTATTTCTCATAACATTTCAAGTTACTCAAGGAAGTCCAAGGGTTGACCAGACAAGCTCTCTCCTAAGGCAGTCTACCTCAAATTAGGGTTTCAGGTTGCATCAAGATACTTGAGTCCAAGGGATCCCAAACTCTCACTATTGTCCTAATATGTTTTCAAGATCATCCATGTCAAGTTTCAAGCCTTGCAGAGGAAGTTTGCTCAGTCAATTGCTCAAAGGCCTGAAAATCGATGTGCTAGTGCAAAAGTCAAATTTGGCCTACATAAAGTCAAACTTCAATATTTTTGGTTAATATCCTCATTTTGAAGTATTATTCATCATTTGATCAAGGGTTGATCATGATTCATCAAGGATTTCTCACAATTCATCAAAACCCAAAAGTTGTTAAATTAGGGTTTTGTAGGAAAAGTCAACTCAACTTTGACCAAGCATAACTTTCTAATACGTTATGCGATATGACCCATCCAAAGCTCATTTTGAAGAGGATTCAATTCCCTACAATTCTCATCTCCCAAGTTCAAAATATGCACTCACAAGAAGTTATGAATTTGGACATTATAGATCATTTTGAAAAGTCAACAAAAACACCTTTTTTGTCAAAGCTTCATACATGAACATGAAATACCAAGTTGAGATGAGACCAAACGGGTTGCTTAGGGGACCTCTCAAGCTTTCTAAAAAGTCCAAGAACACCTTCAAAGAGTCAAAATTGAGGAAGTTATGCATTGGTGAAGTTGACCTTTTTTGTAAGATTGCCAAAAGTCAAAAGTGCCTTAAATTGCAATTTTTGCTAAATGGGCATAATTTTTTGCACTTGTTTTGAGTTGGTAGCATGGTCCATGAGTCCTAGATCTTCCCATTTGTCTTTATCTTATTTTCTCTATTTACTTTGATTTTTTATTTTCATTAAATCATTTAAATCAAAACAAATCATGAAAATATCCAAATCATTGAAACCTCAAGATCTTGTGCACATTTCAAGTCCTATATCCAGCTAGCAAGTGAATCAATTCGTGCAAGGTATAGGTGGGCACAAAAAGATTGATTTTGGCCTATTTTGAAAAGATTTTCAAGTAAATCAAATCAAGATCACAAATCATGATTGGCAAATATTGAGATCATGTTTGCAACCATAATTCATTCCTTGGTATATAGTGGACAATTGCAGACCAAAATCAAAAGGTTTGGAGGTGTGAAAAGGAAGAACCAATCTATGAAAAATCACAAAAAAGTGCTGAGTTGATTTCATATTTCCATACGTTTACAGAACTCCCTAGCCATCTCATTCGATTCCTGGGATTACAAGGAAGCTGTACCAATCGAAAGCAAGCGCGCTAGTGCCCATAATTCATCCCCACGACTCCCACGGTTTGCCCTTATTTCCAAAACTGAATCTTGTTATTCTTGCACATTCATCACGTTTCAATAACATATTCTGAATCCTTAACATGTTTGCAAACTAATGGCACCATTTAATTGCAGTATTGTTAGTTGTACAGGAATCCACCATTGTTAGGGTTCCTTGTTGTGTTTTGGGTATTTCTTATACAAGTGAAATTGGCCCACAAGAAGGGCACATTCATGCTCAGAAGGCCAAGACGGTTTGATTCATGGCCTTAGACTCCATTTATCATGCCCATGTGAGATTTTGAAACAAGCCAGGGTTGTAGCTATGGACATATGTCCGTAGGTAAAAGTCTATGACTTTTACCAACGGAGAGGGGAAGAAGATGACTTGCGTGGCACCGTCCCATTCGTCTGTTTAAAATTTCGTGCGCAGGGAGCTAACAAAGTTGTGTTGTTTTTTATAATATTTATTTGTTTCTTTACATACAACAAAAGTGCGTGGTTCAGTTGGTAGTGGAGCAGTTGGAAAATGCTATAGGACCTGGGTTCGAATCCCAGGTCCCGCATATTCTTCAATAATATTTTGCTTTGTGTAATCACGTGATTGTGCAGGCCAAGACTCCACCATGGACCATCATCATCCAACCAACCAGATGTCCAGGAAGCCAGATCTGATGGCCATAATGTGAAAGACCACCAAGAGCCCAGTCAACGCACAACATTGGAGCAGAAAGGTCAACGTGGATCAGCTTGTTTTGGGCCCAAGGCTTGCTATTCACACCCTCCACAATTACTTACAAACAGGCCCAATTCTTCTTTTTTCTTTTTATATTTTTCTTTATTAATTCATTTAGTTATTTTTACTAACATAAAATCAATTTTTTTATTTAAAAATCACAAAAATAATTTTTCATCCAATTAGATTTAGGTTATTTTTTATCAAAAAAATCAATTTAATTAGTTTAGTTAATTTTAGGGTAACTTTAATTATTTTGTAAATAAATTAAAACATTTAGAAAATTAGGGTTTTAGTTTAATTTAATTCTCATTATATTTTTTCTTAAAAATAACAAAAATACAAAATAGGTCATGTAAATTATTTTCTTTAATTTAATTTAATTACTAATTAGATTCATTATTTAATTCAAACCTTATTTTCCTAAAAATAATCAAAATAACCAAAAAAATATTTTTCCTTTAATTAGTTTAGACGGGGTCAAAACCCTTACTTTTCTCGCTCTTAATTCATCGCGCGCGCTTTATATTTTTTACAATATTAATGTAATTGCTCATGGGATGTAATAGATTAACTAGGACTTTTTACTTTCATTTATCGTTTTTTACAGGTTGTTTTTGGCTATGTAATTAATACCCGAAGCCTTGTAATAGTGTAGCTTTACTTTCCGCACTTTAAATTCTTGCAAATATTAACTGTTAGATGTATGAATATTTGGGATGCATGACAAGAATGTACGTAAACTTTAAAACGGTTAGCAAACCCTACATGTGCAAAGATAATAAACTTGAAATTGAATCACTCGCACATGCGCACTCCTAGGGTATACTCCCACTTCGGTTGCCTTCGGTAAACGATCATTGAGTATAGGATATTTTAGCGGTCACTCTCTTGTCCAAAAGATCAAAGTTGCCTCAGAAAAGTTGCCTCGAAATCGTTGCCTCGAATATTGATCTTAAGACATTAGGGTTATTACTAAGACGTCCTAACATTGCTTTAGTGATCGTACGTCCCTTTCGAATCGACCCTCAAAATCCAACGATGGTGCTACCTACTCACTAATAGTAAGATAATGTTGTCTAAAAGAAACGAACATAGAACAATTCTTTTTTTCGATTAGGTAGATGCTAGTAGGTACTTGCTCAATACAAACAAATTTTTTCACACTTACACTCTTTTCAAACAAAGTTTTAAAAAACACTTCGTATTACTCTTGAAGACAGAAGCAAGGTTTAAATCGAAGTAAAACAAAAACTTTTCAAATCACGCAAACACAGAAGCCATTTTGAAAATGATGAGCAAGTACCTATGAGCCCGTGGAAAACCACGGATAGAAAGGGTGCTAATACCTTCCCTTTCTATAATCTACCCCCCGTACTCAGAATATCTCGAAAAATGAATTTTTCTGTGATTTTTTCCTTTCCAGTTGGATAAAATAAAAGTCGGTGGCGAGTCTTGCTTACCGCGACATTTTGCAAACACAAACGCAAAACGCAAACCAACATTCAAACAGTTCCAGTTCTGCCACCGTATCACAGAACTGGCGACTCTGCTGGGGAATCGTAATAAATGGGGTGTACCTTAGGATTAGTTCATCATATTGCTTCTATTGTTTGATTTAATTACTTTATTTTTGTGGGCTTTGTATTGGAGTTACTATAGATCCTACCCCGGATCTGGGGAACACCTTTTAGGTAAGTAGCAATAAACTGTACGACATAGACCGATACGGTTGAAGCAGTAGCTACGTTGATGTGGCACATTGGTTGGTACTGGTATCCCTTGTGGAGAAACAAGGAGAATACAAGGCTTCTATATGGGTCGTTAATCATCAACTGACCTTATAACCTATAATTGACCAACTTGGCCATAAGAAGTAGTGAGATAGCCTGTCTCGGTATAAAGCTTGGAACTGGTTGATACTCGATACTACACTCATTGAGACCATACTCTCGAGATAGTTCCGGCCGCAAGAAAAGATTGCGTGAGCTGAAACCATGACCGATGGAGGATGGTCAGTGATATTGAGAACCTCTAGAACCCAGTTACTATTATTAAGACAGGTTGAAACCAACTGAACTTCAAGAGGGTAGTACCTAGACTCCATGCAAGCCTGAAACTTAAGGGCTTTTTGTGTGACTTGTGTGCCTTTACCATGTCTGTTACCTGCTATACCTATTGTGTGTTTTATCATGACATCATGCATCATGACATAGCATTCATACTTCATTCTACTAACCATTTCAAAGACCGAGGGGATTTATCTTTGTTCTGTTTTGCAGATTATGGCTTCAGTACGCAGAAATACCATTCGAGTTAACTTCGTGCAGATACCTGCTCAGCTCAGAGAGTTACTCTCAAAAGTTCCTGATACTTCTTTATTTGTTAGAAGACATGGTCATCTCCTTAGCCTGGTCACTTCAAAGTTGGATGAGCAGATGATGAGCGTGCTTTTCCAGTTCTTTGATTCGGTGCATCATTGTTTCACCTTCCCATATTATCAGCTAGTTCCCACTTTGGGGGAGTTTTCTGACTTACTGGGTATATCCATTCTCGAGCAAACACCCTTCACAGGTTTAGAAGAGGCTTCTAGGCCAGAGGATATTGCTTTAGCCTTACATCTAAAAAGGGCTGATGTAGTATCCAACTGGGAGACACGGAGAGGGGTTAAAGGTTTCTTGGCCAAGTTTCTAATGGATCAAGCTCGACAATTCTGGGATAACTTGGATTTTCAAGCTTTTGAAGACATCTTGGCTCTCCTCATCTAAGGCTTGGTTCTTTTCTCGAATCTAGATTCCTTCATAGATGTGAATACGGTCAAGATCTTCTTGTCTCGTAATCCAGTGCCTACTCTTCTGGGTGATATTTTACATGCTCTCTATACTCGTACTGTGAGAAGAAGGGGGACCCTCATGTGTTGCACGCCGCTGCTGGAGAGGTGGTTTATTTTGCACCTTCCCAAGTCTATATTGAAGAATGAAGAAGGGTTAGGATGGGCTTACAGAATCATGTCCCTTGCCCACACGGACATTCTTTGGAGTTCTAAGGATATGGAAAGAATAACTGTCATTGATCGATGTGGGGAATACCCTAACGTCCCGGTGCTTGGAATTAGAGGGGGAATAACCTACAGTCCTTGCTTGGCTCTACGACAGTTTGGTCGCGCTCGGAGAGACGGTCCTCATGAGCTACTCCTTACAGATATTGTCTTTGACTACAAGGGGGATATTAATGAGCATCACCGAAGGTTTATACGAGCTTGGGGCATGGTGAAAAGGTCTGACCCACACGAGCTAGGACCGAAGACTTCTCTCCCTATGCAGCCTTATCTCCAGTGGGTTCGAGCCCGTGCTCAAAAGCTGGGGATGTCTTATGAAGCTGTTTTGCCAGTGGTTGTGGAGCATACTAATGAAGAAGGTGTTCCTTATGCAGTCCTCTATCCCTATATGCATACTGATCTTGGGGCATTAAAGAGATCCTGGATCCATTTGAAGGAAGAAAGGGATACCTACCGGGAGAAGTATCATGAGAAGGAAATGAAGATCTTGAAGCTCACGAGGCATCTCGAGAATGAAAGGACAATCAATGATTATGTCAGCACGAAGGGAAAGTGACCATGGGATTTTTTATGTTTTTTATTGTTTCTAGTTTAGATTTGCTTTTCAATTTATTTCTTTTGTTGAAGGCATTGTTAAACATTGCTACAAGTTTAATCTAATAAAGTGTGCTTTATTTTGGTTTACAAATTTGAATCTCCCAAAGTCTTTGAAATCATTCCATACGCATTCCATTACCATGCACCTCATTACAGGTACCATTACAGGTTTCTTATCTTCTTCGCTGTTTATTTCAGCACAAAATTTCTTCTGAAACACCTACCGATCAAGCCATCAAAGCTCTTCAAGCACAAAATTCTCAATTCTAGGAGATGTTCTTGAACTTGGCCAAAGGACAATAGGATTTGAAGACTCTCATCTTGAAAGAGAAGAAGAAGAAGAAGAAGAAGGTGGTTCTGCTGAATATGGGTCACAGGTTTGGGAATAGGTTGCGACAGGAAGCTGATCTGTCTCATTCATCTGGAGAAGGAGAGAATCAAGAGGAAGGAAAGGGTCCTAGTCCTGTGGTCTCTGATAATGACACTGATTTTGATGATGAACAGTACCCTCCTGCTGAGGATAGGTACAAACAACTTGAAGACCGTCTAAGTGCTATAGAGATTCAGAAGGTTCTGGGTTTGGATTTTGGAGATCTGAGGCTGGCATCGGGAGTGGTGATCCCTCATAAGTTTAAGGCTCCGGTTTTTGCTAAGTACGATGGAGTGCCCTGTCCAAAACTCCATCTCCGCTCATACGTCAGAAAAATCCAACCTTACACTGCTGATAGGAATTTATGGGTACACTTGTTTCAAGATAGTCTGTCAGGGACTCAGCTTGAATGGTTTTATCAATTGGAAGGAGCTAACGTCCGCAAATGGGAGGACCTTGCTGCTGCTTTCTACAAGAAGTACCAGTATAACACCGACCTTGCTCCCACACGTACTCAACTTCAGGGTATGTCCATGGGTGCAAGCGAAGGTTTTAAGGACTATGATCAGAAGTGGAGAGATCTGGATGGAAGATTCCAACCCCCTCTGTCTGATAGGGAGTTGGTTGATATGTTTCTGGGGACCTTGTCTGGTCCATTTTTCAATTATCTGATCGGTAGTTCATCATCTGGGTTTACTGAATTGATTATGACTAGGGAGAGAGTAGAAGCTGGTATCAGAAGTGGTAAGATACAGAAAGGTGCTTCATCAAGTACATAAAAGAGGCCTTTCAGGAAAGAAGCTATTGCAGTTTATAGCTCGAGGAGCCAAAATCGACCTGAACGCCGTCAAGCAGTGAATGCGGTGGTAATATCAAGACCTACAGTTTCCCCGCAATGTAACAATCAGCAAAGAATGGAGAGACCGCAGAGGCAGTACACTCGGCTTAATATGACCTTGTCTCAAATTCTACCGCAATTATTGAAGACCAACCTGGTAACTCTGAGGGAAGCCCCAAAGAATCCCAGCACCACATCTCCACTGTATAATCTGAACGCCCGTTGTGCCTATCACTCTGATAGTCCGGGTCATGATGCGAACAACTGCTGGGCTTTGAAGAATAAGGTGCATGATTTGATTGAAGCTAAAGAGATTGAGTTTGACGCCCCGGAGAAGCCCAACGTCATAACTGCTCCTAAGCCAAAACACGACTCGGGAGTGAATGCAATTGAGGATGGTGAAGAAGAATCAGATATCGACAGCTGGATTTACCCAACTACCAACGGTGGCTTGAACAATTGGACGACGAAGGAATTCATGCTTGTTTCTTTTATTACACATCAATAGACTTTTGTTTTGAGATTTGTAACAAACAATTTGAAATTTTACAGCCCGATGCCTTTCCCGAGGCACTGTGGCTTTGTTTGTGAGGGCTTATTATTTGTCATTTTCATATATCATCAATAAAGCATTGGACGTTTTCTTGAATTACAAGTGTTGCGCTCCTTGTTTTTCCTTTCTATCTTGCACTTTATCAAAACAGCTATTGTCTTACACACACTCACATATCATAATGCAGATCCACATCCACTCTGGATCCCATTGATAACAACTCTGCTACTGCCAGTTATGACTTTGAAAATCCGATCAACCAAGCCGAGGATGAAGGTGAGGATGATTTTGAAGTGCCTGGGGAACTTGCTAAACTGTTACTACAGGAAGAGAGGGCAATACAGCCCCATGAAGAGCCTGTTGAATCAGTAAACTTGGGTACAGAGGAAGACAAGAAAGAGGTCAAGATCGGTGCAAATATGGAGTCTAGTGTCAAGCAACGGTTGATACAGATGCTACGTGAATATGTTGAGATCTTCGCTTGGTCTTATGAAGATATGCCTAGTTTAGACACTGATATTGTGGTTCATCGCCTGCCAACCAAAGAGGACTGCCCTCCGGTGAAGCAGAAGGTCCGCCGTATGCGCCCTGAAATGTCTGAGAAAATCAAAGCTGAGGTCATGAAATAGTTTGATGTCGGTTATCTAGCAGTTACTTCTTATCCGCAGTGGGTTGCCAACGTTGTTTCGGTGCCGAAGAAAGATGGTAAGGTCCAAATGTGTGTGGACTATAGAGATCTAAACAGGGCGAGTCCCAAGGATGATTTCCCTCTACCTCATATCGATGTTCTGGTTGACAACACCGCACATCATAAGGTCTTCTCCTTTATGGATGGTTTCTCCGGTTACAATCAGATTAAGATGGCTCCCGAAGACATGGAGAAGACAACCTTTGTTACACAGTGGGGCACTTTCTGTTACAAGGTGATACCTTTCGGGTTGAAGAATGCTGGGGCAACTTATCAGTGTGCCATGGTCGATTTGTTCCACAACATGATTCACCATGAAATTGAGGTTTACGTCAATGACATGATTGCAAGGTCCCAGACTGAAGAAGAGCATCTTGACCACCTCCAGAAATTATTCGACAGGTTAAAGATGTATAAGCTAAGGTTAAACCCGAACAAGTGCACCTTCGGGGTAAGGTCTGGTAAGATGCTAGGTTTCGTCGTTAGTGATAAAGGTATTCAAGTGGATCCTGCAAAGGTGAAGGCTATACAGGAGATGCCGGTTCCCCGAACAGAAGAGAAAGTTAGACGACAAGAGTATCAAGTCGGGGATCTGGTGATCAAACGCATCATACTGCCGTAAGGTGATCCCAGGGGCAAATGGACCCCCACTTATGAAGGGCCATTTGTGGTTAAGAACATTTTCTCAGGAGTAGCTATGATTCTAACCACCATGGATGGTGACGACCTTCCTCACCCCGTCAATACAGACATAGTGAAAAAATACTATGCATAATCAAAGACCCGCTAGGTTGACTGGCCTAGGCAGAAATAAGGGCTTCCGAGCGAACCAAAAGGGTTCGGGCAAAAGTAAGGGATGAAAATGAAAAAAAAAACTGTACACCCGGCAAGTCGAAAACATGAAAAGGCGGCTTGGGCAAAAAAGGGTATCCCGGTGGACTGAAAACCCGAAAGGGCGGTCCAGGCAAAAATTAGGGATCAAAGCGTAACACTATGTCTCATTGGGTTATCTTGTAACCAGACTTCGGTATCGACTATCAGCTCGGATGGCACCAACCAGTCTGATTTACCTTCAACAAAGTAGCAAAGTGATGAGATGCTCGAAGATATAAAGGCAATAGCAGAGTTGGAACCCAGTGGGATTATTCACATAGCTGTTTTTCTTTGTTTTTCACAAATTATATAATTTCTATCTTTTGGCGGCGTTCTCTTACTAGGACGTCAACCTCTTGTACAAAACGCCTATTACAGGCCAACTTCAAAATCAATACAATTCATTTTCACAAAGAAATTCCAAATTGTTTTTCTTTTTCTGTTTTGTTTTGCAAGAACGTCCAATGGTTCATTTTTTATATATGCGTTTGACAATAATTGCTGCTCATAAATATTTACATGCGAAACAAAAGACGATTACTCATAAGTCAGGAACAGGGGAAAACAAAAAATGTCTAGACCTTACAGTTGCTCTGTTCACCAGGTACATGGATAGGCCCAGTTGGATAAAATGACTAAAAGTATATACACTCCCCGCAGAGTAGGAAAAAGACAGCGATGTTAGCTTTCCCAAATAAGACACAACTCTCCCTAGCTGAGGTTCACAATCGCGAATGAGTCGGTAAGATTCTCCCCAAGCAGAGTTCATCTATCACCAACGATGGAAGACCATCCCCAGTGGAGTTTATTTCTTCCACAAACAGAAATTTTATCCCCAACAGAGTCATCATCGCTAGCCGAGGTTATTCCTCCAAGACAACAGATCTCCTAACAGAGTATCTCTTCCCCACAGAGTCATTTCTCTCGCCAATTTATTCTCCATCAGAATTATTCTCATTCCAAGTTATTCTCAAATCACCTTCGGTCGTTATCCCCAGCGAGCGAAACTCTTTATATTCTCCAGCAGCAGTCCGGGATTTATTTTCCCCAACTAGAGAACATTATAAAAACATTACACATCCATACATCATGGCATGCATATACGCATCATACAACAAAATCTCATTTATTTTGAGAACATCATTACTCAATACATGTCATGCATCATGGCATTACATACGACTAATTCCTTACATTTCAGGAAAAGATACAATTAAATTCTCACAAAGTCCAAGCTATGAAGCTCGGGTACGACCGAATAATATCTTGATTCCTCCATCATATTGTGAAGCCCGGAGAACGACCGGATAACAGTATCAAAATATCGCGAAGCCTAGATTATGACCAGATAGTGGTATCTCTTAAAAGCAAGCTATGAAGCTGGATTCGACCGGATAATAGTTTAATCTCCAACAAGTTACTGTGAAGCATGGATTACGATCAGATAGCAGTACAAGACGTCATGAAGCCTGGATTCAACCAGATAGTGGCATATCATAAACACAAGCCGTGAAGCCCGAATTCGACCGGATAATAGCTCAGCAAGTTATTGTGAAGCCTGGATTACGACCAGATAGCAATGCAAGTTTCTGTGAAGCCTAGATTACGACCATATAGCAGCCAAGAATACTATGAAGCCTGGATTTGACCAGATAGTGTTATATCTTTAATGCAAGTTATGAAGCCCGGGTTCGACCGGATAGTATCTTGATTTCTCCGAACACCATGAAGCCTGGATTCGACCAGATAATGGTATAATACATCGTGAAGCCTGGATTACGACCAGATAGAAGTAAAGAACACTGAAGCCTGGGATTACGACCAGATAACAGTAAGGGACACTGTGAAGCTTGGATTTCGACCAAATTGCAGTTCAGCCGGCCAATTACTATGAAGCCCGGAGTCGACCGGATATTAGTAGGCCTTTAAATCAAATGGAAGCCCGAATGCGACTGGATAACCACTTGATTTCTTCTGAAGCCTGGATTTCGACCAGATAAGAAGTGAGGTATTTTGAAGCCTGGATTCGACCAGATAACAGTACAAGACACCATGAAGAATGGATTCGACCAGATAATGGTATGAAGCATCGTGAAGCCTAGATTACGACCAGATAGCGGTACAAGAAACTGTGAAGCTTGGATTTGGACCGAATAGTAGTTTTACCTGGACAATTACTAAGAAGCCCGGAGTCGACCAGATATTAGTGTGCCCTAAATTCATGTTGAAGCCCGGATGCGACTGGATAAAGACTTAACACCTTCTGAAGCCTGGATTACGACCAGATAAGAATTGAGAAATTGCAAATCCTGGATTGTGACCGAATAACAAGTTTAATCTCATCTCCCCAGTAAGTCACTGTAAAGCCTGGATTACGACCAGATAGCAGTCGATCGTATCACTATGAAGCCTGGATCATGACCAGATAATAGTTCATTTTCGCCTCTTCGACCAAGAGACGATTCCCCAGTAGAATAACGGACGACTGAAGCTCCTAAAATTAAACTTTTCTCCCAAGACAGAGACCAACATTCCCCATCAAAATCTTCCTCAGCAACAGTAATGCAAGCTCTCGCTAAGGAATCTCTAATGAGATCGGCACTCCTTCTGATGGTATCTTTAAGCCCATCGTCCGACATCAACTTCCAAATGGCATCTATAAGCCCATTCCCGACATCACAAGACAAGTACCACTTCATGCGAGTGCAAATTTCTGGATACTCTAATGTTCAATCATCTTCCACCTTCGGATCACGAAAGGCAGACAAGTCAATCTACATCCTCAGGTTTAAGAAGATTAAACAGGGGCAGCTGTTGTACCCCAAAATTTTCCCTCCCTTATTTTTCAAAACATTTCAAGTTACTCAAGGAAGTCCAAGGGTTGACCAGACAAGCTCTCTCCTAAGGCAGTCTACCTCAAATTAGGGTTTCAGGTTGCATCAAGATACTTGAGTCCAAGGGATCCCAAATTCTCACTATTGTCCTAATATGTTTTCAAGATCATCAATGTCAAGTTTCAAGCCTTGCAGAGGAAGTTTGCTCAGTCAATTGCTCAATGGCCTGAAAATCGACTATGCTAGGGAAAAAGTCAACTTTGGCCTACATACAGTCAAACTTCAAGATTTTTGGTCAATATCCTCATTTTTAAGTATTATTCATCATTTGATCAAGGTTTTATCATGATTCATCAAGGATTTCTCACAATTCATCAAAACCCCAAAGTTGCTAAATTAGGGTTTTGAAGGAAAAGTCAACTCAACTTTGACCAAGCATAACTTTCTCATACTTTATGAGAAATGACCAATCCAAAGCTCATTTTTAAGAGGATGCAATTCCCTAAAATTCATATTCATCTCCCAAGTTCAAAATATGCACTCACAAGAAGTTATGAATTTGGACATTATAGGTCATTTTGAAAAGTCAACAAAAACACTTTTTTGTCAAAGCTTCATACATGAACATGGAATACCAAGTTGAGATGAGACCAAAAGGGTTGCTTAGGGTCATCTCAAAATTTCTAAAAAGTCCAAATACACCTTCAAAGAGTCAAAATTGAGGAAGTTATGCATTGGTGAAGTTGACCTTTTTTGCAAAATTGCCAAAAGTCAAAAGTGCCTCAAATTGCAATTTTTGCTAAATGGGCCTAACTTTTTGCACTTGTTTTGAGTTGGTAGCATGGTCCACGAGCCCTAGCTCTTCCCATTTGTATTTATCTTATTTTTGCTATTTATTTAGGTCCTATATCCAGCTAGCAAGTGAATCAATTCGTACAAGGCATAGGTGGGCACAAAAAGATTGATTTCGGCCTATTTTGGAAAGATTTTCAAGTGAATCAAATCAAGATCACAAATCATAATTGGCAAAGATTAAGATCATGTTTGCAACCCTAATTCGTTCCTTGGTATATAGTGGACAATTGCAGACCAAAATCAAAAGGTTTGGAGGCGTGAAAAGGCAGAACCAAACTTGGAAAAATCACAAAAAAGTGCTGAGTTGATTTCATATTTCCAGGCGTTTACAGGACTCGCTAGCCATCTCATTTGATTCCTGGGATTGCAAGGAAGCTGTACCAATCGAAAGCAATCGCGCTAGTGCCCAAAATTCATCCCCACGACTCCTACGGTTTGCCCTTATTTTCAAAACTGAATCTTGTTATTCTTGCACATTCATCACGTTTCAATAGCATATTATGAATCCTTAACATGTTTGCAAACTAATGGCACCATTTAATTGCATTATTGTTAGCTGTATAGGAATCCACCATTGTTAGGGTTCCTTGTTGTGTTTTGGGTTTTTCTTATACAGGTGAAATTGGCCCACAAGACGGGCACCATCATGCTCAGAAGGCCAAGATGGTTAGATTCATGGCTTTAGACTCCATTTATCATGCCCATGTGAGATTTTGAAACAAGCCAGGGTTGTAGCTACGGATATATGTCCGTAGGTAAAAGTCTATGACTTTTACCAACGGATAGGGGAAGAAGATGACTTGCGTGGCACCGTCCCATTTGTCTGTTTAAAATTTCGCACACAGGGAGTAACAAAGTTGTGTTGTTTTTTATAACATTTATTTGTTTCTTTACATACAACAAAAGCGCGTGGTTCAGTTGGTAGTGGAGCAGTTAGAAAAGGTTATAGGACTTGGGTTCGAATCCTAGGTCCCCCATATTCTTCAATAATATTTTGCTTTGTGTAATCACGTGATTGTGCAGGCCAAGACTCCACCATGGACCATCATCATCCAACCAACCAGATGTCCAGGAAGCCAGATCTGATGGCCATAATGTGAAACACCACCAAGAGCCCAGTCAACACACAGCATTGGAGCAGAAAGGTCAATGTGGATCAGCTTGTTTTGGGCCCAAGGCTTCCTATTCACACCATCCACAATTACTTACAAACAAGCCCAATTCTTCTTTTTTCTTTTTATATTTTTCTTTATTAGTTCATTTAGTTATTTTTACTAACATAAAATCAATTTTTTTATTTAAAAATCACAAAAATAATTTTTCATCCAATTAGATTTAGGTTATTTTTTATCAAAAATATCAATTTAATTAGTTTAGTTAATTTTAGGGTAACTTTAATTATTTTGTAAATAAATTAAAACAATTAGAAAACTAGGGTTTTTAGTTTAATTTAATTCTCATTTTCTTTTTTCTTAAAAATAACAAAAATACAAAATATATCATGTAAATTATTTTCTTTAATTTAATTTAATTACTAATTAGATTCATTATTTAATTCAAACCTTATTTTCCTAAAAATAATCAAAAAAACCAAAAAAATTGTTTTCCTTTAATTAGTTTAGACGGGGTCAAAACCCTAACTTTTCTCGTTCTTAATTCATCGCGCGCGCTTTATATTTTTTACAATATTGATGTGATTGCTCATGGGATGTAATAGATTAACTAGGACTTTTTACTTTCCTTTATCGTTTTTTTACGGGTTGTTTTTGGCTATGTAATTAATACCCGAAGCCTTGTAATAGCGTAGCTTTACTTTCCACACTTTAAATTCTTGCAAATATTAACTATTAGATGTATGAATATTAGGGATGCATGACAAGAATGTACGTAAACTTTAAAACGGTTAGCAAACCCTAAATGTGCAAAGATAATAAACTTGAAATTGAATCACTCGCACATGTGCACTCCTAGGGTATACTCCCACTTCAGTTGCCTTCGGTAAACGATCATTGAGTATAGGATATTTTAGTGGTCGCTCTCTTGTCCAAAAGATCAAAGTTGCCTCAGAAAGGTTGCCTCGGAACCGTTACCTCGAATATTGATCTTAAAACATTATGGTTATTACTAAGACGTCCTAACATTGCTTTAGTGATCGTACGTCCCTTTTGAATCGACCCTCAAACTCCAACGATGATGCTACCTACTCACTAATAGTAGGATAGCGCTGTCTAAAGGAAACGAACATAGAACAATTCTTTTTTTCGTGTAGGTAGATGCTAGTAGGTACTTGCTCAATACAAACAAAAAATTTTCACACTTACACTCTTTTCAAACAAAGTTTTCAAAAACACTTCGTAACACTCTTGAAGACAGAAGCAAGGGTTAAATCAAAGTAAAACAAAAAAATTTCAAATCACACAAACACGAAAGAAATTTTGAAAATGATGAGCAAGTACCTAAGAGCCCATGGAAAACCACAAATAGAAAGGGTGTTAATACCTTCCCTTTCTATAATCTACCCCCCGTACTCAGAATATCTCAAAAAAGGAATTTTTCTGTGATTTTTTCCTTTCCAGTTGGATAAAATAAAAGTCGGTGGTGCTCTTGCTTACCGCGACATTTTGCAAACACAAACGCAAAACACAAACCAGCATTCAAACAGTTCCGATTCTGCCACTGTATCACAGGGCCGCTTTAAGAAATACACTATGTTGACCGCTCCCCGCAAGCTCATCCTCGCTGAGTGTATCAACTCTGAGTTCAAACAAGGTGGTTTTCGGCTTCCCAAGCATACACCATCTAAGGCAAACATCGACAAGGCTAAGTAATGTCATTTCCATAGGAGCCACGACCATGTCATTGAAGATTGCGTACACCTCAAGGATGAAATCGAAACCCTCATCAAGGATGATCGTCTGAGGCAGTACACCAAGAGAAACGAGCCTCCTCCACATAATTTTTGTGAGAAAAAGAGCGCCGAGGAAGAAACACCACCCTCAGACGACGCTCTTAATCTGCAGGCACCTTGTGCATCTCCCTACCTAAGGATTTCTTCGTCTGTGAGGAGGAAGACCTGCCCATCTTTACTCACAACATATGGGAAAAAATTCCCCACCGCCATGGTCATATCTGGAGGGGAATTTGACATGGTCTTCGTCGGCTCGATGAAGAGGAAGTTTGAGGAGCTTATCGACGCGAGCTCAGCTCGAAACATAAACCTTGACGAGTTCTGAGGAAAATTTGACCCCATCACTTCTTATCTCGAAGAACTACCATGTGGGGCACCAAACTCTAGCATCCCCTGCTTTCAAGGGAAAAGATGGCAAACTTTGACATTCTCTGAATCCTAGTCGACAAAGGTAACTCTGTCGACATTATGTATGTGCAACTATTCACCGTTCTCCAACTCAACCACACCCACATGACACCATACGTGGGCTCTAACCTACAGGTTTTAACGAAACGACCACCAGGCCTGGGGGTTACGTCGAGTTATTCGTGACCTTCATGGAGGAGGGAACTGCTAGATAAATTAAAGTCTCTTTCTTGGTCATTGAGTGTTTGTTGCTCTACAATTGCATCTTAGGAAGACCAACTCTGGTAGAGCTGACCGTCATGCCCTCTACGGTCTACTTAAAGATAAATATTATACCAAGAGAGGTCGCATCGTCACTATGCACGGAGAGATAAAATCCGCGAGAAGGTATTTCCAAGCAGCCTCTAAGGGAGAGAACTCAATCGACATAATACCCAAGACTACTTCCAGTAAACAAACCTGACCAACAGACAACAAGCCAGCTAAAACAATTGAATAAGCTCCACCACCTCAAGTCAGTTATGTGGAAATATACACCCGCATCACCAGAGATGAGTTTAAGGGAGGAGATGTTTGGCCCGCTGACAACAAGGAACTTCTCCATCTCATGCGCCCCATCCCAGATGGAGATTTTGAAGTCATCCTCCTCTGCAAAGATCCGAACAAAGGTGTTAAGATTGGGACAGGGCTCCCTGACCTGGCGAGGAGTCAGCTCAAAGCATGCTTGAGGGAGAATGCTGATATGTTCGCATGGAGCACTGCTGGGATGCTAGAACTCGGCCCTGAGGTTTCCTGCCATCAGCTGACCATAGATCATATCGCTAGGGAAATAGTTCAACATAGGTGTAGGCAATCTCCATAAAAAGTGGAAGCTGCTAAAAAAGTTGTAAAAGAGTTTCTAGAGGAAAATTTTATTTCTGAGGCCCAATACACAACCTGGTTGTCTAACATTGTATTGGTCAACAAATATTATGGAAAATGGAGAATGTATAATGACTATACCAATCTCAATAAGGCTTTCCCCAAATATGCATATCCATTTCCTAACATTGATAGACTGATAGATAATTTTGCAGGTTATAAACTTTTATCATTCATGGATGTATATTCGGGCTACAATCAGATCCCCATGGCGAGGAGTGACGAGAAGTGCACCTCATTCATGACCTAGTTGGGCAACTATTACTATAATGTAATACCCTTCTGCCTGAAGAACACTGACCATAGCTATCAACGAATGATGAACAAAGTTTTCCGAGGAGAGATAGGGGATATCCTATAAGTCTACATGGACTATATGATCGTGAAGTATTGAGTAGAAAATGACCATACTACCCACCTATTAAAGGTCTTGGACTGGGAAAGGAAATGCACAATAAGGTTCAATCTAGAGAAGTGAACTTTCGATGTACTAGCAGGAAAATTCCTTGGTTTCTACTTAACCGAGTGAGGAATCAAGGCCAACCCCGATAAGTGCAGAGCCTTCTCCGAGTCCCTAATGTCGAACTCGAAAAAATCCATCCAATCCCTGAAAGGGATGCTCAACTCACTGTCTCACTTTGTGGTGAAATCTTCCCAGCATGCACTCCTATTTTTAAATTATTGCGTAAGGAATCGATGTTCGAATGGACATAAGAGTCAAAACAAGATATGATCTATCTTAAACAAGTCCTTTCTCAACCACCGACTCTTTTGCAACTGAAAGACAGAGAGACTTTATACCTTTACTTGGCTGTCTTGACTGAGTTCGTCGACGCGATACTCATCCGTGATACCCCCGAAAGAAAGAAGCCTATATACTTTATGAGAAAGGCCCTGCAAGGCCCATAAATAAGATACCAAAAAATCTAGAAGTTCATCTTAGCCCTTATCAACGCGGCGAGGAGACTGAGACACTACTTCCTGGCGCACACGGTCATCGTACAAACAGATCAGCCTGTGAAGCAATTGCATGGTCGTCTAGGCATGGCTGGTAAAATGCTTAAATGGTCGTTAGAATTATCAGAGTTTGATATCATATACAAGATAAGAAAGGCCCTCAAAGTCCATGTTCTGGACGACTTCGTGGCTAAGATGATCGTGCCTGCCTCCCCGACGAGAAGAGCCTACGAGTGGACTATTTTTATGGATGAACCATCCAGCTCGACAAGAAGCGGGGTAGGGATCATTCTTAAAAACAAGGATGGCATCCTAGTCGAGGTCTCCCTTGCTCTATCCTTTCCAATGTTAAAAAACCAAGCCAAATACAAATCCTTCCTCACGGGACTATGACTCGCCAGGGACTTAGGTGCGTAGGAAGTGAAAATCTTCACGGATTCTCAGCTCGTCGCCTCCCAGCTATGAGGAGATTATCAAGCCAAAAAATATAACCTCATCAAGTACTTAAATCTAGTGAAGGAAAAAATGAAAAAGTTTGCTTCTGCGAAATTCATGCACGTCCCTCGCGAACATAATACCCAAGCATACATCATGTCAAAGCTCGTGAGCACAAGGAAAAAGGGTGGAAACAAACTGGTCATCCAAGAAATCCTTCCTCGCCCGAGCTTTAAAAAACCTTCAGTGAAGTTCGACGTAAATGCCATCAAGGACCACAACTGTTGGATGACCCTGATGTAACACTACCTCACCATAGAGGAACTACCTCCATATGAGAAAGAGGCCAACACAACTAAGTGAAGGGCCTACTCGTACGTCCTACTCGAAGACAAACTCTACTGAAGAGGATTCTTCATCCCGCTTTTAAAGTGTGTCAACGAGGCCAATGTCCCTTATATCCTGCAAGAAATTCACGAAGGAATCAACGCCAAACACCTGGGAGGAAGATCCATGGCACAAAAGGCTCTACGAGCAGGATATTACTGGCCCACCATGCATCACGATACGAAAGATCATGTCAAAAAAGGCGACAAGTTTCAACACCACACAGACATGCACTTGGCACCTGCGAATGAGCTAAAATATTTATCCTTCACGTAGCCTTTCGCTTGGTGGGGAGTGGACATCCTCAACCCTTTCACTATAGAATCCTACCTGAACAAGTACTTGATTGTCACCATAGATTATTTCATGAAGTTTATATAGGCTGAAACCCTCGCCAAAATCACATTGCAAAACATACTGAATATCAACAAAAGTAACGTGCTCACCTGGTTCAGCGTACCTCAGGCGCTTGTTAATGACAACATAATGTAGTTCACCGATAGGAATTTTCAAGACTGTTACCAATCTCGAAACTAAGAAACACTTCACATTTGTCAAGCACCCACAAACAAACAGGCAAGTAGAGGTCGCAAACAGAGTGATCCTGCGAGGAGTGAAATGACGGTTCGGTGAGGCCAAAATAGGTGGGTTGAGGATCTATACAATGTACTCTAGGCCTATTGAATGACACCACACTCGACCATGGGGAAACTCCCTTCTGACTAGCCTACAGAACCAAGGCGCTAATCCCAGTGGAAATCAGAGACCCGTCAAGGAGAACTGAAGCTCCCCTCCACGAAGAGATGACCGATGAAACCTTAAGAGGGGAGCTCAACCTGGTCGAAGAGATTCAGACATGGGCAGCACTCCGTGAGGCCACATTAAAACAAAATATAACTCTATGTCACGATGCCAAACTCATAAAATGCGAGTTCCAAGTCGGCAGCTTAGTCTTGGGAAGAAATTAAAAAAACTCGCGCAAAGGAAAACTCACACCGAACTAGGAATTCCCTTACTCTGTTCGAGAAAAAATGGAATGCGGGGCCTATTACCTCGAAAATTTGACCCGGGAACAACTTACTTGACCATGGAACACGAAGAAGCTAAACCAGTACTATAGTTAAAGTCCAAACAATACTACATCTAGATTAAATAGTCGGCCTACTAGTTCAACAAGAAACCAGGAAAGTCTGGCCAAAGAAGCATGTTAAGGTACGAACACAACATCCTAATCTAAAACAAAAGGCAGACTCCCGCTCATAGGACGAGCAGAGTCTTATCCCGACGGGGACATCTCGATCGAACTCCGCCGTCAAAGTATCAATGAGGCAAAACACCCAGCTCATGATGGGAAAGCTCATGCCACGGAATCAAGACCCTGACCGTGTTCTTAGTCTCATTATTAAATGGAACCAACTTCGTTTCCTTGACATGTTCCTCGCATCATCGAGAACTTATAAATTATAATGTCGAGCAAGAACCTAACACATAAATTAAACACCGCAAATATACATAACAATGAGAAAACCAAGCATTCAACAAACAAATATATGAGCATATATTTAATTCATTTAAAAGCACCAACTATGAAGGAAGACATTATCAAAATATTACATCCAAAGAGATGGGCAGATCCCATTAAATAAATATTACATGTAATTGGGCACACATGCCTAACCAAACAAGAAAAAAATAAAAAATTCCATTCTTCATGACAACCATCATCTTCGGTATCAGGGAAATCATGAGGAGGAACTAGCTTGCCATCAACCACATGGGACGGGAGCCCGACCCCTTCAGTGTTGATCTCGGGGTTCAACAATGTGAGCTGACTCATCGCAATGTTAAAACCCATCGTCGTCGCTTCAATACAATCCGACTCAAGAAGCTGAACCAAGCAACAAAGTCAGCGCGAGTATTGAAGGTTTTCACCTCGTCATACTTGTCTTCGGCAGGTGCCGCTGGAACTCTCAAGTTGGATATCTCGTTCTCAAGGTGCTTTTTATCGAGCAACCAAGACTCTTTCGCCTTAGAAAAATTGGTCACCTCCTCTTCCTCTTTCTTCTTTAGCTCAGTCCCCTGAGCCCGAAATTTTTCTTCGTAGTCGTCAAGGGCGGTTTTCAGCTTGCTCATTTTGTCCTCGAGGGCCTTTTTCTTCGTCTGCAATTTATTTAGCATTGCAGCATAGCAAGTCTCCTCGCCCGAGAGGACCACCACCATCTCCTAAACATCATCATACCAGCAGCACAGTTAATTCCTCTTTCCCACCGAATGAAAACCCCCAATGACTAAAAACTATTTGTCAGGAACGATCAAGGGAACCTGTAGAAGAAGCCATATGAGCGAATCAAGAGGCAATGTGAAAGCCTGAGCATCAGAATCGCCCCCTGTCATATCTAGAGTATCATTTTTTGGTTAACCCCTCTTTCTTCCTGCAAGCCCATGTACGGGTTGATACTGGTCAACATTCAGAGACAAAGAGGAGGTGTTAGAGCCATCCCTGGCTTGGTCTAGAGTGGGAGGAAAGTGAGTAGGTGTCACTATTTTTTACTCCTCTTCTAGTCATGCGCTAGCTTGAGAAAACACTCACGAGAGTTTGCCATGTTATCTGCAAAAAACAACAAGCCCAGGTCAGTACATTAAGAAAATACATGCAAGCACACTAAAAGAGAAAGAAACACGGCAGATACCTAGGAGCACTATGGCATCCTCGTAAGAATGGAACTGGAGGAGTGCCTTAATGTTAATTGTGCGAGCCTCAATTACAGGCTTTCCGTTATCATCAAGATAATACCCCCCCTATCACCCACTCGGCAGGGTATATGTTGTCAACGAACTAATTAAGTTTTGCATAGGACTCTTCTTCCTCATCATCCATATGGTCAGCCGGTGTGAGTTAATAACTCAGACCATGATCATAGTGGGTCACACACCAGTGTAAGAGGAACTTTGAGACCAACACAGTCTCCATGTTCCCATTCTCGTTGTGGAGAGCGATGCCATCCTCGCCGACCACGACCACTTTATCCAACACTGAGTCAAAGGCCTCCTCCTACTCCGGCTTAATGAGGAAATATTTGTCCTAGAAGTCCCGGACAGAGTCTACGAACATCTTGAAAAACCTTTTCTTTGGCTTTTTAAGATAAACCCAACTATGTTTCATGTCCACAGTTTGATGCTAAAGTTGGAAACAACGGAAGAAGAGAGGAATTGTGGCACCAGGCTGAAGGTACCGACACACGATCTCAAATGCCAGTATAAAGGCAATTGAGTTCGGATGCAACTAAGAGGGCGTCAATGACAGATTCCCAAAAACCCCGATCTGGAAGTCACTAAAGAGAAGCTGAAACCCCAACTCTTTGATGATAAACCCATACATGGGGATGCGATTCCTTGAGTAAAACAAGCATATCCTACCGCTCCCACTCGTCTTGACAACTTTCCAATGTTTCTCGACGTCAGGTGTTATACCCCAAAATTATCCCTCTTCATTTTAATCCTATTTGGCTTATATTTCATCATCATATGTATACATATCATTGGTTCTATTGTAATGAGATCAAGACACTTATTTTAAGCTTCGTCAAGTTATAGAAGACATTTACTCTGCCATTCATCGTGCTCAAAGCATCCTACGGGCTATTTAATCAGTGGACAATCAAGTCCTCATCATGACAAGTTCTCATGTGTTCCAGCATCCTTGAATTGCAGAGGAAATCAAGTGTTACAGTCAATTCAGAATAGTTTGAGCAGAAAAGCAGTATTTCACAGTGTGACCTCAAAAATTCATAACTTTTGTCCGGAATATTATTTTGGAATGGGTCTTTGGGCATTAGAACCTCCTTGACATCCTCTTCAATTCATATGTTCGGGTCGGGAACCAATTCTTTGAAGAAGATTTCCGAACTTGCAAATACCCTGAAAATGGAACCATGAAATGGTTGTCTAGTTGAGTGTTTCTCGTACGTTGCAAAATTCATAACTTTTGTGACATGAAAATTATCTTTGAATGGTTCTTTGGGCTTTAAATTTGTCTTGACATCCTTTATATTTCATATGTTCAGGTCAGGATATCCTCACAATTGCGAAATTCATAACTTTCTCAATTTTTATCGTATCGAACGATTCTTTCGGCACGACATCAGAAATTTCGTCATCTACGATTTTGCTTCTGGACTCGATTCCAAACTCTACTCCGAAAGTTATGAGCTTGTGGGTTGTTTCTCGAGTGCACACAAAAATAAGCTAAAAATTCTGCACTATTCAAAAATAAGGGAATTTGTTCTTTTCATATCATTTTCCAAACAAGGCCTTAGCTCCCTTTTATATATTCTTTCCATTCAATTTGAAAAGCACTTTTTTCTCATTCTATACAAAAATCACTCAAAATCTCTTTATTCTCTCTTCTCTCTCAAGAATAAAAGTCACAAAGTTTCAAACTCTCCTTCCTCTCTCCCTTTAAAGATCCATCGGTCTCTTCCTCCTACCACCACCTACCGCACCGATCTTCCCCCTATCAGACCTCCCTTTTTTCCCATCCGACCTCCACGCGGACAGCCTTTCTGCATTCTCCCTTGGTCCATCTTCTCTCTTTATCGTCGATACTCCCTTCAGCCTCTGACTCGACGCTACTCCCTCTGCCTCCGTGTGATTCTTTCTCTTCCGATTTCTTCCGATCTAAGTTTCTGACATCATTTTCAGAAATTTCTTGGATCTTGCTTGCATTAATTGTTGATTGAGACTTGATAATTGAATAAGTGCTTATTTGAATTAAATATTAATTGAATCTT
The DNA here is from genome assembly GCA_948472305.1 of Vicia faba. Lineage (NCBI taxonomy): Eukaryota > Viridiplantae > Streptophyta > Magnoliopsida > Fabales > Fabaceae > Vicia > Vicia faba. Next base: position 1,354,720,879 of record OX451738.1, on the reverse strand, counting down.
GATTTTATGAAATTAAATCATTATTGAGGTTGATGATTATGAATAAGCTTGGGATTGGTTGAGTGTGTGTTCAATTGGTTAATTGAGTGAGTTTAATCATGTTTCTTATGCATTGATGTAGATAATCTATTCATAATTGTTAATTGACGTGTCGAGGTTTGATTCTGAATTGATACCCTGTGCATAATTGTTGATTTTACGCGTCGGAATCGAATCTTGAAGTGTTTAATTGACATCGACACGTAAGTTAATTTTGGTTTCGATTCTTGGAATTATTGGTACCGGTATCGATTTATTGGATGCAACTTATTTGTGAATTCCGATTAATTTTCATGTGTCGATGTTAGGCTTTTATGCATTAAAACATTCTTTTCAAATCAATTTTTGGCGGACATCAATACATACACCATGGCTGCCTGGAGTTCACAAATATGTTGTGCATTATGATTTAATTATTGCTCGATGCATAAGTGATTTTTTGTTGGTAATTGGTGGATATCGGTGTCAAATTTGATTGATTTTAACCCGACTTCTTGAGCATTTAATTTGTCAATTCAATATTGTCCAAAAAATGGTTTTTGCATATACGTTGTAATATAATTTATACTTGTTGAATACTTGAACTTTTTAGCATATTTGTTGGACATTGGTGTCACTTTTGGTTGATTTTATCCTGACTTTTCATGCACTTTCATGTTTTAATGTGTTGCTTCCCGGAAATTGATTTCAATGTTCCAATGCATGTTTGCAAGTTATTTCTTCATGATTTATTTGCAATTTGAGTTGCAATATGAATACTTGATTCCGATTATTTCTCCTTTTTATTTCTAACTCTTTTGTTGACTTGTGCAAGGCATTTCGAGAGAGTTTTCAATCATTTAATTAATTCTTAGTTATTCAATTGAAAAACATTTTATTCCACTTCTTTGTGAACTTGAGTTCGCTTCTAACACGCTTGATTGTGTTTCTCAGTTTATGAGTTGTATATATTATTGTTTCTTGTCTGGATTTCTTTTTTCGTGTAGGTTTATTGTGCGACATTCGGATGTATCAGATATTTTCTGATTATGATTTATTTTCACATCAATGATGCTTTGATGTTTATGTTGAACGATTTGATTTATGATTTATTTTCTTTGTTGGTGAAGCTTTGGCGAAGTGTTTCAGGTTTCTTACTGTGATATGGTGGGAGAACTGACTTGAAGTTTTGCGTTTGTATTCGCACTTGTTCGGTTTAGCAAGAGTCGCCACCGACTTTTTATTTTATCCTAAAGGAAAGGTTAAAAAGCACAGGAAAAACCTTTTGAGATGTTTCGTGGGTTCGGGGGGTAGATTATAGAAAGGGAATGTATTAGCACCCTTTCTATCCATGGTTATCCATGGGCTCTTAGTTACTTGTTTTAGATCACTTGCCTTTGATTTTCAATTGCTTGAAAGGGTGGTATGCGTGTGTGTTTTTGAAAATGCTTTAAAAAAGATGCCTTGTCTAGGCAACCGTTGTAACAATTCTTTACTCGAATGTTTTACAAAGGTGTGTGTCTTTTTGAAAAGATGTTTCAAATGTTTTTGAAAGTTTATTCTTGAAGTTGTGTTGTGGAGTGGGTTTTGAAAAGTAGGCAAGTGTGTTTTGCAAGTTTGATCAAGTAACTAAGAGTTGTCTACCCCTAAATTTACTCAAAGATTTTTCTCATGTTTTAACCCTTTTAACAGTATTGTTGCACCATTGTATTTGGTGGACAATCTTGTGTTAGTATTTTAACGGGACGGGCACGGGTCATCGTATGGACCATGAATGCAATGGTGCCAAGTGTCTTTGGCAAATTGCTTGAAGGGACTATGATCATTTTGTTTAGGCAACTTTCGAAAGCGTCATCGAGGGACTTATGATCATTTGATTCGTTTTGCCAAAGAAACTCAACATGCAAGCATGGCCCATTTTGGAAGGCAACAAGCGGGATTACCCTAGGGGTGCAAGTGTGAATTGTATATTGATTATCATGCATTTGTCTTGTATTAGGTTATCTAGCGGTTGATTTTAAATCTTCGCATACAAACCCTAATTACTATACAGTATATAGAAAGCGATAAATTCCGGGAATTTAAAGTCTAAGCTATTACAAATAAGTATCCGGGGATGGGGGTACATATATTTACAAATGGGGATGAGACTTATTAGGAGAGTAGTGTCCAAATATATTTACAACCAAATCGAATCGCATTCTCAATGTAACATGTATCAATGCATAAGAATAAAAGATAAGCAAATGTATTGGTGTAAGTGTATGTGATTTATTTACAGGTGAGAAAGATGTTTAACTTAATGCAAAATTAAGTAATTATTTATTCTTTTTGATTTTTGTTAATATGTACAAACAAAAGTTTCAAAGAAAAGAAAAATGTTTTAAGTTTAAATAAAATTATTATTTGTATTTTAGTTTCTATACAAAAAGGTTTTAAAGAAAAGAAAAGAAAATTATTTAACTTTAAGAAAAGTAATATTCATATATTTTCTTTAAAATGTAATAAAATAAACAATGAAACAACTAAGAAAAATTTGTGTAAAAAATGTGTTATTTTTATTTAATAAAAATATTAATTTAGATTATGTATAAGAATGGTAAAGTAAAAAAAAAGGTGATTTGGGTTTGGATTTTTGGAATTATGCAGCCTGTTTGATATTTTGAATTTGTGCAATTGTAGCTTTGTGCATTTCATATTTTTGCAAGCATATTTCTATCCCTCTTTGTGAACCAAGAGTAATCTTGTGATTTGCAGAGAGGGCAAATAAACTGATTCCAGCCAGTCACTTTTAATGATGAGCTTTTTTTTTTAATTAATTGTCTGCCTTTGATTATTTTATCTGCATTTGATTTCTTTTTCCTTTCTTTATTTTTGCAGATGAAAATCAATTGAGCAATGGGGAGCAGCAAATAGAAGACGAAGATTTAGAAAAATTAGGATGCAATTTTATTTTACTTTAACCATTTGTAACATTATTATTTTAAACAAAAATGTAAATAAATTTACAGTTGTTCAAATAATAATTTGTAACAAACAATTAAAGATGAATAAAAATCCTTCTTTGTCAGTTAATTCTAATTCACTGTCTATTTAATTATTCAAGCTTCTTAAATTAAAATAACTGGAAGTAAATCCAATTATTCTAACTTAGATAAAAATAAATAATTAACAAACACTGTAGTCTTGCAATCAATAATAACCTGGCGTCCCATTTAAGCAATGCACAGTCAAATCCAACAAACATCCACATGCTCATCCCTTTTACTGATTAAATCAAACACTGCAAACTCTCAATCAGAAGCCTCAATCCATATCTCAGAGTAATTTGAAAAGAGCTGTAGAATTAATTCTTTCTGAGAATGCGCACACAAACCCTAGTTCTTGATTTAATTTTCACAGAAGTGCCTGCCTGATCAAACCCTGAGCCAAACTCAATCAAACCCTAATAATCTGCTTGAACTGTTCCAGAGTCCATGAAAACCCTAATTTGGATAGACTGATAAGAAAAAGTCTGTTTGACTGATTCTTACGCCAATCTGAAAAGTCAGGGAAAACCTGAAGTTGTGATTTCTTGTGGAAAAATAGGAGGACAAATTTCGGGGTACAACAGTTGCCCCTGTTCAATCTTCTTGAACCTGAAGAGTTAGATTGGCAAGTTTGCCTTTCGCGACTCGAGGGTAAAAGGAGATTGGACACTAGAGTGCCCAAAAAATTTGCACTCGGTGATGTGATGGTAGAGGGAATGGGCTTAAAGATGCCATTTGGTGATGGGCTTAGAGATGCCATCTAGGGATGTGACAGAATCTTGTCGGGAGATGGGCTTAGAGATGCCATCTGGAAGTTGCTGGTAGGAGGATGGGCTTAGAGATGCCATCTGGAAATGTTTGTTGAACTATATGTCATTGGTGAGTATCAGAAAGGTATCCATGTTTTGGAACATCTCTGAACTGGGGGTCTGAATAAGCAATAGATTGACATCCATGTTTGGAGAATCTGTAAACTGTTTTCAGGAGTTGAAGTTGAATAAGCAATAGAGCAGCATCCGTTATTGGGAAGCGTCCGTAAACTGTTTTCAAAAGTTGAGTCTGAACAAGCGATAGATTAACATCCGTTACTGGAGAACCCGTGAACTGTTTTCAGAAGTTGAGAAGTGGAGAAGGAACTGGTGTAGGGTTTCCTGATGATGAGTCCGTGTAAAACTGCATCTGAATGAATCTTGAATAAGTATCAGAATGTCGCCATGTCTGGGTCACATCTGAACTATCTCTGGGTGAATCTGGAATAAGTATCAGAATGTCGCCATGTCTGGGTCACATCTGAACTATTTCTAGAAAGAATCTCGGAAGATGATGATCTTTGTCTGTCGACTGATCTTTCCTGAAAAGGTAAAGAGTTAGTTGTATGCAATGTCACGATGCATGATGCAATGTATGTTATATCAATGTTTATGATATGAGTGTGATGAATGCGCATGTAAGCTGATGAGCTGTCTTGCTGAGGATAGATGAATCCTGGATAGCTGGAGATAAAAGAATCATGACCGCTTCCAGGGAAAGTAATTCCTTGACTGCTGCAGGGGATTGAAAATCCTTTGATCGTTGAAAATGAGAAGTCTTGGGACCGCTGTTTGGGAATCAGGAGCTTGGGTTGTATGCCAATCTACTGGGGATTCCTGTCCTGAGGAGATCTTCAGTGGGGAATATTCGAATATCCTGTGAGGAACTGAGAATGAGAGTCTCCATTCTGCTTGATTGATAGTTGGAAGTTTTAGCTCCGCTGGGGATTGCAAGAATCTTTTGATCGCTGCAGGCATTGATCTGGGATCCTGTGTAAGGTTTCTTGATGATGAGTCCGTGTAATACCGCATCTGAATTTGAGAAGGAACCGGTGTAGGGTTCCCTGATGATGAGTCTGTGTAAAACTGCATCTAGAGTTGAGAGGGAACCGGTGTAGGGTTTCCTGATGATGAGTCCGTGTAAAACTGCATCTGAATTTGAGAAGGAACCGGTGTAGGGTTTCCTGATAATGAGTCTGTGTAAAACTGCATCTGAATTTGAGAAGGAACCGGTGTAGGGTTTCCTGATGATGAGTCCGTGTAAAACCGCATCTGAATTTGAGAAGGAACCGGTGTAGGGTTTCCTGATGATGAGTCCGTGTAAAACTGCATCTGAATTTGAGAAGGAACCGGTGTAGGGTTCCCTGATGATGAGTCTGTGTAAAACTGCATCTGAAGTTGAGAGGGAACCGGTGTAGGGTTGCTTCATGATGAGTCTGTGTAAAAATACATCTTGGATTTGAGAAGGAACCGGTGTAGGGTTACTTCATGATGAATCAGTGTAAAACTACATCTTGGATTTTGAGAAGGAACCGGTGTAGGGTTACTTCATGATGAGTCCGTGTAAAACTACATCTTGGATTTTGAGAAGGAACCGGTGTAGGGTTGCTTCATGATGAGTCAGTGTAAAACTACATCTTGGGTTTTGAGAAGGAACCGGTGTAGGGTTGCTTCATGATGAGTCCATGTAAAACTACATCTTCCAACAGGCGATGAAGGAATTGTTGAACACTTTTGACATTCGAATGCCCCAAGTGATGATGAAGGAGACTTGCCCCAAGTTAGTCTGTAAATTGAGAGATTTTTGGAAATCTTGACTGGACTGCCCCAGGTTAACTGAACTTTGAAAGATCTGTTGAAACCTTGACTGGACTGCCCCAGGTTAATTGAGCTTTGAAAGATTTTGTTGAAATCTCGACTGGACTGCCCTAGGCGTGCTAGATAGTGACATGTCATGCCCCCCGTGTTGATAGGAGATTTTTGCAACGGAAGTGTCATCCTTTTGAAGTGATTTTGTTCACTGAGAGAGCTTTCATTCATCGGATATTCGTTGTGTGAATCTCTCCGTTGTCAAACAAATAGCCATGTGCAAACAGTGATATTCAAGTAATGCAAAGTTTATGCTTGTCTCGAAGTTTTGAAAAATGCGTTTTTTAGCAGAAAACTTTTTATAAGACAAATTCAACACAAGATTTAGGGCAAAGCCTTTCAGGAGTCAGGATACCTTTATAACAGTATGCTTTCGAACTAACCAATGCTTCAATTAGGACTTTTGAAGGGTTGTAACGTGGCTTGGTTCACGGTTTAAGAAACAAAGGATAAAGGATCAAAGTATATTTGTACCCACCCGCTCTTCGTGATGTTCTTCAATCCTAAGCTCAGTCAATTGTGCGTCGCACTCTATTCGAGTTTGGAACGAATTTTTGGGTGATGGTTCACCAGTTGAATTTTGGAAGACAGTCATCATCTCCTTTTTCTTTTGCAACATTTTTCATGTTGTTGAGGATTTGTAATGACCTCTTTCTTTTGATTTGTTATCCCTAACTTTTGCCTGACTGTTCCTGTTTTCGAGATTACAGTCAGCGGGATGCCCCAACTTTCTTAAGCCTCCTTTACAGGTTTTGGCTTGATGGGCTTTTTTTTAGAGAGATAATGACTGCCTATGAGATAAGGAACCATCACTGTCTTTTGATTCTAGAGGGATGTCTTTCTTTTCTTTTTTTTTGATGTCGTTCGTTGTATTACGAACTGAGAGTTTGCGACTTCAATGTGCATCTTTTTTGAATTAACTGAGAGACTACCCTGCCCCAGGTTTAAATCAAAGGTTTCGATTTGTTTAGAACAGAGAACTCCTACTTCTTTGGCTCGAAGGGGTTGACTAGGGATTATCTTCCTTATAACTCCAGTGTTTGGGAATTGAAAGAAACACTTGTACATCATCAGCAAGGTCTGTTCAAAAGCATACTGTATGAGATTATGGTATTGTTTCGTCATCCTCCCTCTAAAGGCTTGCAGCTTTTTATCAAGAGTTAAATATCATAAAGAAAGCATAAGAGTAGTGAAAACGAATGGATGAATTCAAGACAAACATATGAAATGCAATAATGAAACAAAGTTTGACATTAATAGATAATTGTTTGAATAATAAAAGAAATTACAACTTTGAAAATTCAGATGAAACAAAGACATTCTCAATGATTTGGCATAGGAGCAGTGATCACGCTGGAGTCTCCGGAGGACCAAACTCAATCTCTTTGGCATCAATCAAATTCTGAATCTTGTACTTCAATGCCCAACAATCGTTAGTATCATGCCCGGGACTATCAGAATGATAAGCACATATTGCATTAGGATTGTAGTTAGGAGATGAAGTCTTGGGGTTTGGATGAGGCCCTATCAATGCAATCAGATTCATCTTCAACAAATGTTGCAGTGCTTGAGACAGCGGCATGTTGATGTTAGTGAACTGTCTCTTAGGCTCGTCTGGCCTTTGTTGACTTCCCTTTGGCTGTTGTCGGCGTGATGTAGAACCAGAGATCCAGACTGCCCCTGCATATTGATCATGATGACCCTTTTGATTAGCCACTGCATTAGACTCTTCCTTCCCATTGTGGGGAATTTTCTGAACATCAAACGGGGTAGCTCCTTGGATCTTTCCACTTTTGATGCCAGCTTCGACCCTTTCGCCGGTCAGTATTAGCTCGGTGAACCCGGCTGAGGAGCTTCCAATTAAGTGATTGATGAAAGGCCCTGTCAAAGTTCCCATGAAGATGTCAATCAACTCTCTGTCAGTTAAAGGGGGTTGCACCCTACCAGCCAGGTCTCTCCACCTTTGGGCATATCCTTTGAAGCTCTCGTCAGAACCCATGGTCATGTTCTACAATTGCACACGAGTTGGTGCAAGATCAGCATTGTACTGATATTGTTTGCAAAAAGCCCTAGCTAAATCCTCCCAGGTGTGGATGCGAGAACTCTCCAATTGATAGAACCACTCGAGTTGAGCTCCTACTAGGCTTTCTTGGAAGAAATGGATCCAAAGCTTTGGATCAGTTGTGTATGGTTGAATCTTGCGGACATAAGACTTTAGATGCATCTTAGGGCAAGAGACTCCATCGTACATGGCAAAGGTAGGGACTTTGAACTTTGGCGGGATGACCAATCCAGGAACTAAACCCATGTCTCCTAAATCCAAGCCAGGTATTTGTTGGACCTCCATGCCATTGAGGCGATCCTCCAACTATTTGTACTTGTCATCAGCGGGAGGATATTGTTCTTCGGAGTAGTCAGCTTCCTCAATCTCCAAATTGTGGTCTTCTTCAAGACTGACCCCCTTGTCTTTGAGAAGAAGAGCTTTCAGATCCTCTTGCCCTTTACCCATAGCCAGAAGCATTTGCTGGAATTGAGCGTTTTGAGCCTGAAGATCTTTCACCGTTTGTTCCATATCCATCTTACTGAAATAAACAGTAGGAAGATAAGGAGACCTGTATGGGAGAAACCTGTTATGCAATGATATGTATGACATATGTATGCAATGTTTTCAAGGATCTCTTGGGGTAAACACAAGAGAATGTTAGAGGTTGAACTTTGATCTTTGATTGGAGAACTTTGCACATGTGGATGTTCTTCCATGAGAATCAAGCTCACCATGTCAAGTGGGTCATAGCCCCTGATTCAAGTTGTTGCACTTGATCTTTGATGGCATTTGTTTAGAGTAGAAACCTCTTGCCCCTTGGTAGATGTCTGGTTCAACGTGACCCTGCATCAAAAGAACCCTTGAGATCCTTGAAATGGTTATTGAAAAATGCTATGGTATGATGTCATGATGTTATGTACATGTATGCAGAAGCAAGTAAGTGTATATACAGGTAATCATATTCACACAAAGCAAACAAGTCCTTAGGTTTAGGCTTGAATGGGGTTGTAGGTAAGTACCCTCTTGAAGTTAGTTGGCTCATCCTGTCCTAAAATAGAAACCGGGTTCTAAGGAGCTCAATATCATTGGATTATTTTCTGTGTTCATTGTTTTGGTTTAGCCACTTAACTGGCGACCAAAATATTCCAAGAAAACAACCCTCAATGAGTGTAGTATCGAGTATCTACCAACTTCGGACTGCACCAAAGTCGGTCATCTCACTACCCCTAAAAAGGCTAAGATGGTCAATTAAGGTTCTAAGAGTTTGTTAGTGCTTTATGACATCACTCAGCGGCCCCGTACTCTCCTTGATTGAACTCAAGGGTTACCGGTACTCACAAATATGTCATACTAACATAGCTTACTGCTTCAACCATGTCAGTATACCCCGCACAGTTCCCTCATAGTTTTATTGTTATTTACCTAAGAAGGTGCCCCCAAATCCGGGTGTAGGATTTACAACAAACCCAAACAAGGAACCAACAAGTAAAGCAATCAAGGCAATCAAAGCAAGTATGTAAAGGTGATCTAAAACCCTAAGGTAACCCCACTTTTAAAATGAACTCCCCATCAGAGTCGCCAGTTCTGTGATACGGTGGGAGAACTGACTTGAGGTTTTGCGTTTGTATTCGCACTTGTTCGGTTTAGCAAGAGTCGCCACCGACTTTTTATTTTATCCTAAAGGAAAGGTTAAAAAGCACAGGAAAAACCTTTTGAGATGTTTCATGGGTTCGGGGGGTAGATTATAGAAAGGGAAGGTATTAGCACCCTTTCTATCCATGGTTATCCATGGGCTCTTAGTTACTTGTTTTAGATCACTTGCCTTTGATTTTCAATTGCTTGAAAGGGTGGTATGCGTGTGTGTTTTTGAAAATGCTTTAAAAAAGATGCCTTGTCTAGGCAACCATTGTAACAATTCTTTACTCGAATGTTTTACAAAGGTGTGTGTCTTTTCGAAAAGATGTTTCAAATGTTTTTGAAAGTTTATTTTTGAAGTTGTGTTGTGGAGTGGGTTTTGAAAAGTAGGCAAGTGTGTTTTGCAAGTTTGATCAAGTAACTAAGAGTTGTCTACCCCTAAATTTACTCAAAGATTTTTCTCATGTTTTAACCCTTTTAACAGTATTGTTCCACCATTGTATTTGGTGGACAATCTTGTGTTAGGATGTTAACGGGACGGGCGCGGGTCATCGTATGTACCATGAATGCAATGGTGCCAAGTGTCTTTGGCAATTTGCTTGAAGGGACTATGATCATTTTGTTTAGGCAACTGTCGAAAGCGTCATCGAGGGACTTATGATCATTTGATTCGTTTTGCCAAAGAAACTCAACATGCAAGCATGGCCCATTTTGGAAGGCAACAAGCGGGATTACCCTAGGGATGCAAGTGTGAATTGTGTATTGATTATCATGCATTTGTCTTGTATTAGGTTATCTAGCGGTTGATTTTAAATCTTCGCATACAAACCCTAATTACTATACAGTATATAGAAAGCGATAAATTGCGGGAATTTAAAGTCTAAGCTATTACAAATAAGTATCCGGGGATGGGGGTACATATATTTACAAATGGGGATGAGACTTATTAGGAGAGTAGTGTCCAAATATATTTACAACCAAATCGAATCGCATTCTCAATGTAACATGTATCAATACATAAGAATAAAAGATAAGCAAATGTATTGGTGTAAGTGTATGTGATTTATTTACAGGTGAGAAAGATGTTTAACTTAATGCAAAATTAAGTAATTATTTATTCTTTTTTATTTTTGTTAATATGTACAAACAAAAGTTTCAAAGAAAAGAAAAATGTTTTAAGTTTAAATAAAATTATTATTTGTATTTTAGTTTCTATACAAAAAGGTTTTAAAGAAAAGAAAAGAAAATTATTTAACTTTAAGAAAAGTAATATTCATATATTTTCTTTAAAATGTAATAAAATAAACAATGAAACTACTAAGAAAAATTTGTGTAAAAAATGTGTTATTTTTATTTAATAAAAATATTAATTTAGATTATGTATAAGAATGGTAAAGTAAAAAAAAAGGTGATTTGGGTTTGGATTTTTGGAATTATGCAGCCTGTTTGATATTTTGAATTTGTGAAATTGTAGCTTTGTGCATTTCATATTTTTGCAAGCATATTTCTATCCCTCTTTGTGAACCAAGAGTAATCTTGTGATTTGCAGAGAGGGCAAATAAACTGATTCCAGCCAGTCACTTTTAATGATGAGCTTTTTTTTTTAATTAATTGTCTGCCTTTGATTATTTTATCTGCATTTGATTTCTTTTTCCTTTCTTTATTTTTGCAGATGAAAATCAATTGAGCAATGGGGAGCAGCAAATAGAAGACGAAGATTTAGAAAAATTAGGATGCAATTTTATTTTACTTTAACCATTTGTAACATTATTATTGTAAACAAAAATGTAAATAAATTTACAGTTGTTCAAATAATAATTTGTAACAAACAATTAAAGATGAATAAAAATCCTTCTTTGTCAGTTAATTCTAATTCACTGTCTATTTAATTATTCAAGCTTCTTAAATTAAAATAACTGGAAGTAAATCCAATTATTCTAACTTAGATAAAAATAAATAATTAACAAACACTGTAGTCTTGCAATCAATAATAACCTGGCGTCCCATTTAAGCAATGCACAGTCAAATCCAACAAACATCCACATGCTCATCCCTTTTACTGATTAAATCAAACACTGCAAACTCTCAATCAGAAGCCTCAATCCATATCTCAGAGTAATTTGAAAAGAGCTGTAGAATTAATTCTTTCTGAGAATGCACGCACAAACCCTAGTTCTTGATTTAATTTTCACATAAGTGCCTGCCTGATCAAACCCTGAGCCAAACTCAATCAAACCCTAATAATCTGCTTGAACTGTTCCAGAGTCCATGAAAACCCTAATTTGGATAGACTGATAAGAAAAAGTCTGTTTGACTGATTCTTACGCCAATCTGAAAAGAGGGAAAACCTGAAGTTGTGATTTCTTGTGGAAAAATAGGAGGACAAATTTTGGGGTACAACAGTTGCCCCTGTTCAATCTTCTTGAACCTGAAGAGTTAGATTGGCAAGTTTGCCTTTCGCGACTCGAGGGTAAAAGGAGATTGGACACTAGAGTGCCCAAAAAATTTGCACTCGGTGATGTGATGGTAGAGGGAATGGGCTTAAAGATGCCATTTGGTGATGGGCTTAGAGATGCCATCTAGGGATGTGACAGAATCTTGTCGGGAGATGGGCTTAGAGATGCCATCTGGAAGTTGCTGGTAGGAGGATGGGCTTAGAGATGCCATCTGGAAATGTTTGTTGAACTATATGTCATTGGTGAGTATCAGAAAGGTATCCATGTTTTGGAACATCTCTGAACTGGGGGTCTGAATAAGCAATAGATTGACATCCATGTTTGGAGAATCTGTAAACTGTTTTCAGGAGTTGAAGTTGAATAAGCAATAGAGCAGCATCCGTTGTTGGGAAGCGTCCGTAAACTGTTTTCAAAAGTTGAGTCTGAACAAGCGATAGATTAACATCCGTTACTGGAGAACCCGTGAACTGTTTTCAGAAGTTGAGAAGTGGAGAAGGAACTGGTGTAGGGTTTCCTGATGATGAGTCCGTGTAAAACTGCATCTGAATGAATCTGGAATAAGTATCAGAATGTCGCCATGTCTGGGTCACATCTGAACTATCTCTGGGTGAATCTGGAATAAGTATCAGAATGTCGCCATGTCTGGGTCACATCTGAACTATTTCTAGAAAGAATCTCGGAAGATGATGATCTTTGTCTGTCGACTGATCTTTCCTGAAAAGGTAAAGAGTTAGTTGTATGCAATGTCACGATGCATGATGCAATGTATGTTATATCAATGTTTATGATATGAGTGTGATGAATGCGCATGTAAGTTGATGAGCTGTCTTGCTGAGAATAGATGAATCCTGGATAGCTGGAGATAAAAGAATCATGACCGCTGCCAGGGAAAGTAATTCCTTGACTGCTGCAGGGGATTGAAAATCCTTTGATCGTTGAAAATGAGAAGTCTTGGGACCGCTGTTTGGGAATCAGGAGCTTGGGTTGTATGCCAATCTACTGGGGATTCCTGTCCTGAGGAGATCTTCAGTGGGGAATATTCAAATATCCTGTGAGGAACTGAGAATGAGAGTCTCCATTCTGCTTGATTGATAGTTGGAAGTTTTAGCTCCGCTGGGGATTGCAAGAATCTTTTGATCGCTGCAGGCATTGATCTGGGATCCTGTGTAAGGTTTCTTGATGATGAGTCCGTGTAATACCGCATCTGAATTTGAGAAGGAACCGGTGTAGGGTTCCCTGATGATGAGTCCGTGAAAAACTGCATCTAGAGTTGAGAGGGAACCGGTGTAGGGTTTCCTGATGATGAGTCCGTGTAAAACTGCATCTGAATTTGAGAAGGAACCGGTGTAGGGTTTCCTGATAATGAGTCTGTGTAAAACTGCATCTGGATTTGAGAAGGAACCGGTGTAGGGTTTCCTGATGATGAGTCCGTGTAAAACCGCATCTGAATTTGAGAAGGAACCGGTGTAGGGTTTCCTGATGATGAGTCCGTGTAAAACTGCATCTGAATTTGAGAAGGAACCGGTGTAGGGTTCCCTGATGATGAGTCTGTGTAAAACTGCATCTGAAGTTGAGAGGGAACCGGTGTAGGGTTGCTTCATGATGAGTCTGTGTAAAAATACATCTTGGATTTGAGAAGGAACCGGTGTAGGGTTACTTCATGATGAGTCAGTGTAAAACTACATCTTGGATTTTGAGAAGGAACCGGTGTAGGGTTACTTCATGATGAGTCCGTGTAAAACTACATCTTGGATTTTGAGAAGGAACCGATGTAGGGTTGCTTCATGATGAGTCAGTGTAAAACTACATCTTGGGTTTTGAGAAGGAACCGGTGTAGGGTTGCTTCATGATGAGTCCGTGTAAAACTACATCTTCCAACAGGCGATGAAGGAATTGTTGAACACTTTTGACATTCGAATGCCCCAAGTGATGATGAAGGAGACTTGCCCCAAGTTAGTCTGTAAATTGAGAGATTTTTGGAAATCTTGACTGGACTGCCCCAGGTTAACTGAACTTTGAAAGATCTGTTGAAACCTTGACTGGACTGCCCCAGGTTAATTGAGCTTTGAAAGATTTTGTTGAAATCTCGACTGGACTGCCCTAGGCGTGCTAGATAGTGACATGTCATGCCCCCCGTGTTGATAGGAGATTTTTGCAACGGAAGTGTCATCCTTTTGAAGTGATTTTGTTCACTGAGAGAGCTTTCATTCATCGGATATTCGTTGTGTGAATCTCTCCGTTGTCAAACAAATAGCCATGTGCAAACAGTGATATTCAAGTAATGCAAAGTTTATGCTTGTCTCGAAGTTTTGAAAAATGCGTTTTTTAGCAGAAAACTTTTTATAAGACAAATTCAACACAAGATTTAGGGCAAAGCCTTTCAGGAGTCAGGATACCTTTATAACAGTATGCTTTCGAACTAACCAATGCTTCAATTAGGACTTTTGAAGGGTTGTAACGTGGCTTGGTTCACGGTTTAAGAAACAAAGGATAAAGGATCAAAGTATATTTGTACCCACCCGCTCTTCGTGATGTTCTTCAATCCTAAGCTCAGTCAATTGTGCGTCGCACTCTATTCGAGTTTGGAACGAATTTTTGGGTGATGGTTCACCAGTTGAATTTTGGAAGACAGTCATCATCTCCTTTTTCTTTTGCAACATTTTTCATGTTGTTGAGGATTTGTAATGACCTCTTTCTTTTGATTTGTTATCCCTAACTTTTGCCTGACTGTTCCTGTTTTCGAGATTACAGTCAGCGGGATGCCCCAACTTTCTTAAGCCTCCTTTACAGGTTTTGGCTTGATGGGCTTTTTTTTAGAGAGATAATGACTGCCTATGAGATAAGGAACCATCACTGTCTTTTGATTCTAGAGGGATGTCTTTCTTTTCTTTTTTTTTGATGTCGTTCGTTGTATTACGAACTGAGAGTTTGCGACTTCAATGTGCATCTTTTTTGAATTAACTGAGAGACTACCCTGCCCCAGGTTTAAATCAAAGGTTTCGATTTGTTTAGAACAGAGAACTCCTACTTCTTTGGCTCGAAGGGGTTGACTAGGGATTATCTTCCTTATAACTCCAGTGTTTGGGAATTGAAAGAAACACTTGTACATCATCAGCAAGGTCTGTTCAAAAGCATACTGTATGAGATTATGGTATTGTTTCGTCATCCTCCCTCTAAAGGCTTGCAGCTTTTTATCAAGAGTTAAATATCATAAAGAAAGCATAAGAGTAGTGAAAACGAATGGATGAATTCAAGACAAACATATGAAATGCAATAATGAAACAAAGTTTGACATTAATAGATAATTGTTTGAATAATAAAAGAAATTACAACTTTGAAAATTCAGATGAAACAAAGACATTCTCAATGATTTGGCATAGGAGCAGTGATCACGCTGGAGTCTCCGGAGGACCAAACTCAATCTCTTTGGCATCAATCAAATTCTGAATCTTGTACTTCAATGCCCAACAATCGTTAGTATCATGCCCGGGACTATCAGAATGATAAGCACATATTGCATTAGGATTGTAGTTAGGAGATGAAGTCTTGGGGTTTGGATGAGGCCCTATCAATGCAATCAGATTCATCTTCAACAAATGTTGCAGTGCTTGAGACAGCGGCATGTTGATGTTAGTGAACTGTCTCTTAGGCTCGTCTGGCCTTTGTTGACTTCCCTTTGGCTGTTGTCGGCGTGATGTAGAACCAGAGATCCAGACTGCCCCTGCATATTGATCATGATGACCCTTTTGATTAGCCACTGCATTAGACTCTTCCTTCCCATTGTGGGGAATTTTCTGAACATCAAACGGGGTAGCTCCTTGGATCTTTCCACTTTTGATGCCAGCTTCGACCCTTTCGCCGGTCAGTATTAGCTCGGTGAACCCGGCTGAGGAGCTTCCAATTAAGTGATTGATGAAAGGCCCTGTCAAAGTTCCCATGAAGATGTCAATCAACTCTCTGTCAGTTAAAGGGGGTTGCACCCTACCAGCCAGGTCTCTCCACCTTTGGGCATATCCTTTGAAGCTCTCGTCAGAACCCATGGTCATGTTCTACAATTGCACACGAGTTGGTGCAAGATCAGCATTGTACTGATATTGTTTGCAAAAAGCCCTAGCTAAATCCTCCCAGGTGTGGATGCGAGAACTCTCCAATTGATAGAACCACTCGAGTTGAGCTCCTACTAGGCTTTCTTGGAAGAAATGGATCCAAAGCTTTGGATCAGTTGTGTATGGTTGAATCTTGCGGACATAAGACTTTAGATGCATCTTAGGGCAAGAGACTCCATCGTACATGGCAAAGGTAGGGACTTTGAACTTTGGCGGGATGACCAATCCAGGAACTAAACCCATGTCTCCTAAATCCAAGCCAGGTATTTGTTGGACCTCCATGCCATTGAGGCGATCCTCCAACTATTTGTACTTGTCATCAGCGGGAGGATATTGTTCTTCGGAGTAGTCAGCTTCCTCAATCTCCAAATTGTGGTCTTCTTCAAGACTGACCCCCTTGTCTTTGAGAAGAAGAGCTTTCAGATCCTCTTGCCCTTTACCCATAGCCAGAAGCATTTGCTGGAATTGAGCGTTTTGAGCCTGAAGATCTTTCACCGTTTGTTCCATATCCATCTTACTGAAATAAACAGTAGGAAGATAAGGAGACCTGTATGGGAGAAACCTGTTATGCAATGATATGTATGACATATGTATGCAATGTTTTCAAGGATCTCTTGGGGTAAACACAAGAGAATGTTAGAGGTTGAACTTTGATCTTTGATTGGAGAACTTTGCACATGTGGATGTTCTTCCATGAGAATCAAGCTCACCATGTCAAGTGGGTCATAGCCCCTGATTCAAGTTGTTGCACTTGATCTTTGATGGCATTTGTTTAGAGTAGAAACCTCTTGCCCCTTGGTAGATGTCTGGTTCAACGTGACCCTGCATCAAAAGAACCCTTGAGATCCTTGAAATGGTTATTGAAAAATGCTATGGTATGATGTCATGATGTTATGTACATGTATGCAGAAGCAAGTAAGTGTATATACAGGTAATCATATTCACACAAAGCAAACAAGTCCTTAGGTTTAGGCTTGAATGGGGTTGTAGGTAAGTACCCTCTTGAAGTTAGTTGGCTCATCCTGTCCTAAAATAGAAACCGGGTTCTAAGGAGCTCAATATCATTGGATTATTTTCTGTGTTCATTGTTTTGGTTTAGCCACTTAACTGGCGACCAAAATATTCCAAGAAAACAACCCTCAATGAGTGTAGTATCGAGTATCTACCAACTTCGGACTGCACCAAAGTCGGTCATCTCACTACCCCTAAAAAGGCTAAGATGGTCAATTAAGGTTCTAAGAGTTTGTTAGTGCTTTATGACATCACTCAGCGGCCCCGTACTCTCCTTGATTGAACTCAAGGGTTACCGGTACTCACAAATATGTCATACTAACATAGCTTACTGCTTCAACCATGTCAGTATACCCCGCACAGTTCCCTCATAGTTTTATTGTTATTTACCTAAGAAGGTGCCCCCAAATCCGGGTGTAGGATTTACAACAAACCCAAACAAGGAACCAACAAGTAAAGCAATCAAGGCAATCAAAGCAAGTATGTAAAG
Source organism: Vicia faba (assembly GCA_948472305.1). Classification (NCBI taxonomy): domain Eukaryota; kingdom Viridiplantae; phylum Streptophyta; class Magnoliopsida; order Fabales; family Fabaceae; genus Vicia; species Vicia faba. Next base: position 1,354,703,412 of record OX451738.1, on the reverse strand, counting down.
GTGATCTAAAACCCTAAGGTAACCCCACTTTTAAAATGAACTCCCCATCAGAGTCGCCAGTTCTGTGATACGGTGGGAGAACTGACTTGAGGTTTTGCGTTTGTATTCGCACTTGTTCGGTTTAGCAAGAGTCGCCACCGACTTTTTATTTTATCCTAAAGGAAAGGTTAAAAAGCACAGGAAAAACCTTTTGAGATGTTTCATGGGTTCGGGGGGTAGATTATAGAAAGGGAAGGTATTAGCACCCTTTCTATCCATGGTTATCCATGGGCTCTTAGTTACTTGTTTTAGATCACTTGCCTTTGATTTTCAATTGCTTGAAAGGGTGGTATGCGTGTGTGTTTTTGAAAATGCTTTAAAAAAGATGCCTTGTCTAGGCAACCATTGTAACAATTCTTTACTCGAATGTTTTACAAAGGTGTGTGTCTTTTCGAAAAGATGTTTCAAATGTTTTTGAAAGTTTGTTTTTGAAGTTGTGTTGTGGAGTGGGTTTTGAAAAGTAGGCAAGTGTGTTTTGCAAGTTTGATCAAGTAACTAAGAGTTGTCTACCCCCTAAATTTACTCAAAGATTTTTCTCATGTTTTAACCCTTTTAACAGTATTGTTCCACCATTGTATTTGGTGGACAATCTTGTGTTAGGATGTTAACGGGACGGGCGCGGGTCATCGTATGGACCATGAATGCAATGGTGCCAAGTGTCTTTGGCAATTTGCTTGAAGGGACTATGATCATTTTGTTTAGGCAACTGTCGAAAGCGTCATCGAGGGACTTATGATCATTTGATTCGTTTTGCCAAAGAAACTCAACATGCAAGCATGGCCCATTTTGGAAGGCAACAAGCGGGATTACCCTAGGGATGCAAGTGTGAATTGTGTATTGATTATCATGCATTTGTCTTGTATTAGGTTATCTAGCGGTTGATTTTAAATCTTCGCATACAAACCCTAATTACTATACAGTATATAGAAAGCGATAAATTGCGGGAATTTAAAGTCTAAGCTATTACAAATAAGTATCCGGGGATGGGGGTACATATATTTACAAATGGGGATGAGACTTATTAGGAGAGTAGTGTCCAAATATATTTACAACCAAATCGAATCGCATTCTCAATGTAACATGTATCAATACATAAGAATAAAAGATAAGCAAATGTATTGGTGTAAGTGTATGTGATTTATTTACAGGTGAGAAAGATGTTTAACTTAATGCAAAATTAAGTAATTATTTATTCTTTTTTATTTTTGTTAATATGTACAAACAAAAGTTTCAAAGAAAAGAAAAATGTTTTAAGTTTAAAGAAAATTATTATTTGTATTTTAGTTTCTATACAAAAAGGTTTTAAAGAAAAGAAAAGAAAATTATTTAACTTTAAGAAAAGTAATATTCATATATTTTCTTTAAAATGTAATAAAATAAACAATGAAACAACTAAGAAAAATTTGTGTAAAAAATGTATTATTTTTATTTAATAAAAATATTAATTTAGATTATGTATAAGAATGGTAAAGTAAAAAAAAGGGTGATTTGGGTTTGGATTTTTGGAATTATGCAGCCTGTTTGATATTTTGAATTTGTGCAATTGTAGCTTTGTGCATTTCATATTTTTGCAAGCATATTTCTATCCCTCTTTGTGAACCAAGAGTAATCTTGTGATTTGCAGAGAGGGCAAATAAACTGATTCCAGCCAGTCACTTTTAATGATGAGCTTTTTTTTTAATTATTTGTATGCCTTTGATTATTTTATCTGCATTTGATTTCTTTTTCCTTTCTTTATTTTTGCAGATGAAAATCAATTGAGCAATGGGGAGCAGCAAATAGAAGACGAAGATTTAGAAAAATTAGGATGCAATTTTATTTTACTTTAACCATTTGTAACATTATTATTGTAAACAAAAATGTAAATAAATTTATAGTTGTTCAAATAATAATTTGTAACAAACAATTAAAGATGAATAAAAATCCTTCTTTGTCAGTTAATTCTAATTCACTGTCTATTTAATTATTCAAGCTTCTTAAATTAAAATAACTGGAAGTAAATCCAATTATTTTAACTTAGATAAAAATAAATAATTAACAAACACGGTAGTCTTGCAATCAATAATAACCTGGCGTCCCATTTAAGCAATGCACAGTCAAATCCAACAAACATCCACATGCTCATCCCTTTTACTGATTAAATCAAACACTGCAAACTCTCAATCAAAAGCCTCAATCCATATCTCAGAGTAATTTGAAAAGAGCTGTAGAATTAATTCTTTCTGAGAATGCGCGCACAAACCCTAGTTCTTGATTTAATTTTCACAGAAGCGCCTGCCTGATCAAACCCTGAGCCAAACTCAATTAAACCCTAATAATCTGCTTGAACTATTCCAGAGTCCATGAAAACCCTAATTTGGATAGACTGATAAGAAAAAGTCTGTTTGACTGATTCTTACGCCAATCTGAAAAGTCAGGGAAAACCTGAAGCTGTGATTTCTTGTGGAAAAATAGGAGGGCAAATTTTGGGGTACAACACTTACGCTTTGCTATATAATGGCGGATTGTTATCCGTTTGGTACTTTCTCATTTACCTTATTTCTGCATTGTCATTCCATTTCCTTTCCATGAGAAGTAGGAATAGAGATGCTTGACTGAGAGTCCCTACTTTAGGTGAACAATTTTGTTTAAAGTCCTCAAAGGAGGCAATGTTTGTGTTTGTTTATGTGCAAAAGACCTCGATGAAGGAAAATCCCATTCCCCTTTATTTTGTGCAAAGACCTCGAAGAAGGCATTGATAAAGTCCTCAATGAAGGAAAAGGTGGAAGGAGGGCTCGCAATCATCCCCCACCATTTCAAGTCCCTTGGTCATTCTTATATCACGTTATACGCCGATGCTTTGAATCGTGCTACACTTGTTATTGAGTTGGTCGAGTGGAAAGGGTTCGTAATCAACCCCCACAATTTGTATTTAGCTCACGTTAGTCAACTTTGATGCTTCGTGTTTGTCCATATTGTCTTCCATATCCTACCTTGATGACATGATATCATGGTTAAGTGTTTAGTTGCTTTGGACATACACCTTTTCTCTTCTCTTACCTAGATGACACAATATCTTGGTTAAGAATCGACACTCCCTCTTCTTTACTTCTTGCCTAGATGACATGATATTTTGGTTAAGAGTTTACATCCATCCCCTCATATTTTTTTCCTAAATGACACAATATCTCGGTTAAGAGCTTTTATCCTACCTTGATGACATGATATCATGGTTAGGTGTTATCCCCCTCCCTATCCTACCTTGATGACTTGATATCATGGCTAGGTATTTATACTTGAGTAAGTGTTCACTTCTCACGCATTGTGTGCTTGCTTTCATGTCTTGTTTAAGTGCTTGATCATTTGCATGTTTCTTTCTTGTGTGTGTTCACACGTTCTCGATAGGATCTTTAGTTTATTCTTGGTCAAGATTGAACTAAGTAGACCTTAGTATTGATGTCCATGTATGCGAATATTAGGTAGAATTCCCTTGATCTCAACTTTAGGTACACAAGCATGACAACAAGTAAGATTGAGATTCCCCTTTTGTTAGATTTTTCTTTTGGCATCCCTTTTAAGACTAAAACTCTTTTTTCTTAATCAAATTCATAAAACACTGTAACATTACTCAAACCCTTTTTCAAGGTTAAAAACAGCAACCAATGCAAACCTTTTTGTCTTTGGACTTTTTCTTTTAAAACCTTTTCAAAAAGGACAAGCTTCATTAACATTGTTCATAAAAAATATACAACACACCGAAAAGATTTAGGTGAACAACGAGTTCCCTGATCCCTTATTGAAAAAAGAGGGTACGTAGGCACAAAGACTCGCAACCGTGGTGGACGAACTAATAAAAACTTTTATTTTTGTATATAATCCCTTGCATTCATGCATTCCATGTACAACTTAGCTTTTAGAATTCAAACACACCCTTTAGATTTAGACAATAAGAATGGATCCCATGGAGTACCACAGACGTGAGGGGTGATAATACCTTCCCCTCGCATAATGGACTCCCTTACCCATTCTCTTGGTCGTAAGACCTTGATTTCACCCTCTTCAGGTTTTATTCGATGTTTTCATTTCCCTTCCGCGGGATAAATAAATATTCAATGGCGATTTTATTGTTTTTTTAGATTTATTTTCTCGAGTTGCTTCATCAGGATGTTCTGCCCCATCTTCGACATGCGTGAGTGTACTGGCTAAAAACTCAATATACCATGAAGCTATGCCTCAAGGTTCGGGGGAAACCCATTGGAGTAGGGGATCAGGGATTGTGTCGACCAGCTCGATGCTTGTTGTATTGTCGGCCATTTCACCTGAAAAATAGAGGAAAACTATGAATTTGATGGTTCAATCAAATCCAACCTTCCACCATAAATCAAGTGAAAGGGAGTATCACGAGACAATGATGAGGCCCCCGATGCAAAACCCTAACTCAACAGATAACGGGAAATTAAGAAGAGCCCCTCGATGAAGGGCACATCCAAATCAACTAGATAGACGAGGACACGGACTCCGCACAGGGACAAACCATCCTTGTCAAATAAGAGTTTTCATGGACCTCAGTGACTCATGAATCACGCGGGGGAAACTCATGAATATCGCAGGCAAACACATGAACCTCTCAGGGAAAATCATGAGTCTATGAATTCCACGGGGAAGAACCTTCCCAAAACATGAAGATCATCAAGATATAATGAATTCCACGGGGAAGAACCTTCCCAGAATATGAAGATCATCAAAAATCTATGAATTTCACGGGGAATAACCTCCCCGGAACACAAAATTCATCTAAATCATGTGTATTATGAATACTAAAAACATGTTTAATCATAGGGAGCAAAAAATTCTTACTTCATTAGGGTTGGAACGGAGGTTGCAACGGAAGACACAATTGCAACTGCGGCAGAGACCAAGCTGGAATCAGAGAGACAAAGGAGAGAAAGTGTGAACTTCACAAATGAACTTCACAAATGAAAATCTAGGCATATTTATAAACTTGGCACGAGATTCGAAATGTCACTTCAAGTGGCGTGTCAGCACCTCGACACACAATTGCCTACACGTTGTTGGAGCGGTATAGCGGCAAGCAACAAAAGTTTTGGAAATATTTACCCGGGAATTTATCGTGTCCACAGAGATTGGTTATTGAATTTCCTTTCGATAATTCTCTCGTTAATGAGTTTGGGTTTGAATGGGTTTGTAAAGAAAATGTTATTAATAGAAAATAAATGTAAACAAAAGTAAAAATTAAGGAAGAACTTATCAAGCCTGCATATAATCTACTCATCACAGACTTAAATCTATCAAACAGTTACATTCAACCTAACAATACTCATCAATTTCACCACATATCACTCACAACCTAAGTCATTTCTAACCCAAATTGAGAGGCCGACTGTATCACCAAGGAAATGATCTCTCTACCTCCTCAACAACACAGAAGACAACTATGTAATTGCACTGACGATCTCTCAGCATAGCACAACCACACAGAGGCATTAAGCTCTGATATCCAAGTAGATGTCGGCTCTAAATATATCTCTAGAGTTCAGAAACTAACAGATAATCATCCTAGATAAGAATCTAAGTAGTATATGTCTATAACAATTCAAATCCCTAGAACAGAGCAAAAATCTAAGATAATAATCGACAAAGATTTGTAAAGAAAGTTTTATATAACGCCATGGGCGACAAATATACATAAGTTCAGAATAAAATACATACAAAACCCAACAAAAGAGAAATACATAGAGAGGAGAAGAGATAAACCACAAATCTTTCGGTTTGTCAAAGCCAGTCAATAAGAAATCCACCTCCAATCATCCATAAGCAAAGCCCTATTGTTGTTATCTAAGCTAATCCACTACAAAAATGAGGTGGATGGAGTTGAGAGAACAAAAATCTCTCCCAAAACCAACACCCAACAAATGAAACAAAAAGGAAAATATAAATAAAATATGAACTATAAGAATCGCCCGACGAAATAAAGCATCGCCCGATGAAAGCTCTTATTCACTTGGCCCAGAATAAGCCACGTCCTCAATTGATCAAAAATATCCTCCATCGCCCGGCGACCATAATTTATCGCCCGACGACACTCCTTATTTTCTCCTGGCGGCACAGCAGCGAAGCAAAGCAGGGACTTCAACAAAATTGTCTTCAAATTTTTGCCCGGAGATTCATGACAGGAAGGAAACTTTTGTTGCTTTCTTTGCATAACTTATTCTGGCTCCAATCTTGGCCTTATTCCTTTATTGATCCAAAAATGAATCTTGGAGCTTTATTCCTCATTGCTCCAACAATGCTCAAATACCTAAAAAATAAATACAAAACTATCAAATGATATACTTTATAAAAGAAAATGCATTATACACAAACTAAATCTATTTACACAAAAGTTGAGATTATTCAACAATATTAACAAACAAAAAGTCGATAAGTGCAACAAAACTTATATACAAAAATAGCTACAGTAAGCACTTATCAAACTCTTCCCAACTTGAACTATTGTTTGTCCTCAAACAAAGTCAAATAATATAAAGAACAAATAATGATAAATCAAAGAATCACGAATCAACAGGTTTTGAAAACGGAAAACAAATGCAGTGGTTCAAATGAAAAATAGTACATACAAAGTAAACACTTACCACTAAACTATGACTATAACATAAACATGAAACAAATGATAAATACAAAGAATATGTCAAACATTCTAAAAGAATACTTGGTCACAAATGAATCACACCTAGCAAGCATTATCATCGGTTGATGAAAAACACATAAACATGGGGTATTTTAACTCATCCAACAATCTTGCAAACAATAGACTAAATTATGCATTCATCCAAAAATTTACATTGAAAATATAAAAGCAAGAATCTCAAGGGCTTTTCAAGGTTATAATGTGGCTTGGTTAACAAACAAGTGATATGTCCTAAATCTAATTGAAATAAAAACTTTCCCAAACCTAAGGGAGTAATTACTTCCACAAAGTTTCAAACAATAAAATTTCAATCAAACTTCATCTTCATCCCAAATTTCAAACAAACACACTTCACTTATTCAACACAACATTATTCCATACTCTTTTTGTTTTTCTTTTTCAAAACTTTTCTATTTTTTTCCTTTCTTTTTCTATCACTTCTTTTTCACATTTTTTCTTTATTTTCTTTTCTTTTTCTATTCAACCTCATAGCAATCAACCAATAAATACACAATCATTTTTCTCCCCAACTTGAATTCAACCATACATTAAAGTGAATACTCCCTACTTTCTAAGGCAAGGTAAAAATTCAAACCAAAACAATGGTTATGGGTTCAAGAAAACAACTAATCAACATCCATGCAAAAGGGAAACTAAACACTCATAGACAAGAATTTAGAAAATACAACATGGATATTGACAAAAAGCTCAAAGGGGTCACTATTGATCATACACTCACAGGGTGAATTGACTATTTGGATAGGTAGTTATGCTCAAAATGGAACAAAAAATTCCTTGATCACTTTCTTGCATTCATACAATCAACACAAAACAAAAGATTAAGCATAATAAAATCCAGTTAAAACAATAATTGTGGCCTCCAACATATGTGAACAATGGAAAGGTACCTCACAAAAAGGGTGGGAACTAAAGTGATTCATAAATGAACAAGTATACAAAAGAATGAATGGCATAAAAATTGTAAAAAGTCTAAGTATCATGAATATGCTAAAGTATAGAAAGCGATAAACACATACCTCGAACGTGTACAAAACTTTAACAAAATCATTACCATGCATTCGTAAGTCGAAAAGATCAAACTTGATAAACCACCTCAATATTATATAAGTTACCGGACCAAAACTTGAGTCCAAACAACAATAAAAGAATTAGAAAAATAATACTCCTACAAAATTTCAATGTACAAAATTTACAATATATACAACGAATAATACTCCTCAAGATAAACACGACAAGCTTTCGGAAAACACAAATTGACATAACAAAATAAATAACGATATGAAAGCCGGGTGAAAATGAATTAACAAGTTGAAAAGTGAAGATTTGAAATTCAGAACATTTCCTTGTTTCAACTTGTTAAAACACAAATCACCACACACATAAATAAATACAAACAAACATGCTTGTTTAACATCGTAAGCTCGACACCTTTATTGTGCGAGCTAGTAACCTCCCCTTGCCATGCCATGGTATGGTCACACCGCACAAACCTAAAGAAAGTTTCCTAACATCCACACAACAAATGTTACAAATACGAGACAATTTACAACAATATATGAAAACAAAGAAAAACACATATATGCACAAGTATCATATATAAGTTAATGTACAATTTCTATAAAACATATACATTAATTAAAAAAAATCAAAAACAAAGAAATTATCGCAATGTGAAATCAATAGAACTAATCCCCGGCAACGGAGCCATTTTGTTGGAGCGATGTAGAAGCAAGCAACAAAAGTTTTCGAAATATTTATCAGGGAAGTTATCGTGTCCACAGAGATTGGTTATTAAATTGCCTTTTAATAATTCTCTCGTTAATGAGTTTGGATTTGAATGGGTTTGTAAAGAAAATGTTATTAACAGAAAATAAATGTAAACAAAAGTAAAAACTAAGGAAGAACTTATCAAGCCTGCATATAATCTACTCATCACAGACTTAAATCTATCGACCAGTTACATTCAACCTAACAATACTCATCAATGTCACCACGTATCACTCATAACCTAAGTCATTTCTAACCCAAATTGAGAGACTGACTGTATCACCAAGGAAATGATCTCTCTACCTCCTAAACAAAACAGAAGACAAATATGTAATCGAACTGACGATCTCTCAGCATAGCACAACTACACAGAGGCATTAAGCTCTGATACCCAAGTAGATGTCAGGTCTAAATCTATCTCTAGAGTTTATAAACTAACAGATAATCATCAAAGATAAGAATCTAAGCAGTATATGTCTATAAATATTTAAATCCCTAGCACAGAGAAAAATTCTAAGATAACAATCGACAAAGATTTGTAAAGCACGTTTTATATAACGCCATGGGCGACAATTATACAAAAGTTCAGAGTAAAATACATACAAAACCCAACAAAAGAGAAATACATAGAGAGGAGAAGATATAAATCATAAATCTTTCGGTTTGTCAGAGCCAGTCAATGATAAATCCACCTCCAATCATCCATAAGTAAAGCCCTAGTGTTGTTATCTAAGCTAATCCACTACAAAAATAAGGTGGATGGAGTTGAGAGAGCAAAAATCCCTCCCAAAACCAACACCCAACAAATGAAACAAAAGGAAAATATAAAGAAAATCTGATCCATAAGAATCCCCCGACGAAATAAAGCATCGCCCAGTGAAAGCTCTTATTCACTTGGCCCAGAATAAGCCACGTCCTCAACTGATAAAAAATATCCTCCATCGCCTGGCGACCATAGATCATCGCCCGATGACACTCCTTATTTTCGCCTAGCGATGCAGCAGCGAAGCAAGGCAGGGACTTCAACAAAATTTTCTTCAAATTTTCGCCCGGCGACGCTCCCTTTCGCCCGGAGATCCATGGCAGGAAGGCAACTGATGTTGCTTTCTCTATATAACTTATTATAGCTCCAATCTTGGCCTTATTCCTTTATTGATCCAAAAATGCATCTTGGAGCTTTATTCCTCATTGCTCCAACAATGCTCAAATACCTACAAAATAAATACAAAACAATCAAACGATACACTTTATACAAGAAAATGCATTATACACAAACTAAATGTATTTACACAAAAGTCGGGATTATTCAACAATATTAACAAACAAAAAGTCGATAAGTGCAACAAAACTTATATACAAAAATAGCTACAATCTGCACTTATCACACGCCTAGGTCATGATGACCCATATACATAGGCTAATCATTGCGCATCGAATATTGTGACATGTGGCCCAACAAGCAAGCATCGAGTAAACTCTTTGACTCTCCGAATGATGAGCGGGGGAAACTTTGTCCTTCATGGACATACCGATCAGAAAAATAGCAAGTGTACTATTTTTCCTTACAGTAATAAGAGAGAATTTCCCCTGGATATCAATCTCGAGGACTGCGTATAGTACCGAGTTTAATGTGTGGTTCAATTAAATAAAAACTTAATGTTTGGTTTGGTCTTGGATTTAACCTTAACAATTATAAAAATAAACAGAATGTAAATTATGACTTTTTATTAGTATGAGTACTATGCTAGGGGTAAGTGTGTGATTTACCCTGAAATGACCATGAATATTGATCTCTTCAACCAGCTCATAACCTTCAACTATCGGATCTTTAGGTTGTTTTCCCCCAAGTCCTTAGTGGGAAAACCTTTGGTCAACCATCCTAATATCTAAGTCCTTAGAAAATTATGATGCTGCCAAGCCTTCAATATTATCAAGATTTCACTGGTAACTATATGGTATCCCTAGTCCTTGGTAATCTCTAATATAGTTTAATCGTATAAAAAACCTTTACAATGGTGGTATAGCCCTAATTGTTAATCGTAGAACAATCCTAATTGGTCTGATCAGGAAAACATTAGAAACATTTCACGATTAAATTTAAAGGAAATTACTGGATTAATAATCAATAATTCAAAGTCATTACACTGCAAAACAGGGATACCCCCTAGTATTAGGGGTTTAGCCGCACATAATATTTAAAGAAGTTATAATAAGAAAGTTAGGCGTTACAAGATAATTAGATTCTGTTGATCTTCAATCGCGATTTCTCTTGAAAAATCTTCGTTATCCGAATCCCTTGAAACTCCAATTTTTATCGTAGAATTCCTCCTACTATCAAAGTCTTTCTATCTTGTCAAAAACAAGCCTAAATAGCCCTAATTCACTTAACAACCATAGAAAATATCCAAAATACCCTCTGAAGTCACATGACATAAAAATCCAAGAAAATCAGAAGTTGTAGCATCTTGGCTAACACTGGCCGTGTAAGACAACACGGTTGGCCGTGTTGGCATACTGATCGTCTACGTCAAACTTCTCAAGTACCAGCTTTGCTGACATGGGCCGTGTCAGCTAACACCGGAAACTGTGTCAGCCCCCCTGACTTCCTTCAAATCTTTGCCTTTTAATCCTTTCCTGGCACGGGCGGTCATGTCAGGACCACTGCACTCTTCAAAAACTCTTTGAAAATATTCGGAATGTCCATTTTCTCACGCAATCCTTTGGGTCTTTTACCTTGGATATGAGAACAGAGAAAACTACAACAAAACGCATAAAATGTAACAAAATAACATAAACTAAAAATAGTAGCAATGCGAGAATGGAAATGCAAAAAGTAAAATTAAACTTGAAAAACAATAAAAAGATGAAACACAATGTTACCGATTTTGCAGATTCATGTCGAATAAGTGATAGAAAACTAGTAGAATTGGTGACCGATGACAACCCTAAACTTATCTCATTGCTTGTCCTCAATTAATGCTCGAGACAGCATAAAGGTCACCCCCGAACTGTTAAAATTTTTCTTAGCATAATACCACTTAGAACTTTCGTGACTCTCTTGTCACTTTCCTTTCAACGTTTCCTTCTTCCCAGACTTTTGATGTTCCGCCACACTTCCACATCGAAGTATCTCTTCACCTGTCAGCTTTTCACACTCTCCCCAAATCTCTCAGGTTAAAGTGTTTACACTCAATAATCATAGCATGCAAAGTCAACTCATAAGCTTGAATAACATTTATCTTCATCTCATACGCACACCACACACACTTTTGAGGGCTTTTAGGGTTGTAACAGGGCTTATGGACAAGGTGGAATAGCCAAACAAAAGGGAAACGAGTGGTTTTTGGCTCAGAGTCAGTGTTGTTACTTTCATCAATGTTATTTGCACTGTTTACAATCATGAGTATCAGACACTTTTCTCTTAGGATTCTTTATTTCCTACTCAAGTGTTTCTTTGAGCGTTGTTTTTTCATATTTTTCAAACTAAATCCTCCTCTGGGTAAGTGCTTTGTTCTACTTCTCATTTCTTCTCTTTTTTTTTCTTTTTCCAAAACTTTTCTCATCATATTTCAATTGCACTTACCTATTTCTTATTGGTGTCCCAACCCCAAACTTAAGATTTTGCACATATCAGAAATCAACAACACTTATCTAAGAAGGGTGAGGGAGTGTTTGGGCTCATGGTTAAATTATGCGGTTAATAAACAAACATAAGGGTAAAAGGCTCGAGAGGGGTTAACGAAGGATAACATGAAATAGTTGGCTGGAAAGGCTCGGGGTCAAAAACAAACAAGTTCCTCAGTGTGTATACGTGTGTGATGTACCCCAAAATTTTCTATCCCATTTTATTTTAAAAAAGACATTCTTCTAAGGTTCTCAAATGCTCAAGATACTCAAGGGTTGACTAATCAAACCTCCTCCTAAGCAATGGGTCTATAATTAGGGTTTTGAGTTTCTCAAGGAAGGTTGGGTTTCAATGCTCTCAAGTGGTTTCCATGATTCTCCATAGGTCTTCAAGAATGTTCGTGTCAAGTTTCAAGTCTTACATCACAAGTTTGCTCAGTCAACGGCTCAGATGATTGAAAATCAACAATATTGGGCAAAAAGTAAACTATGGTCAACATACAGTGAAACTTCAAGATTTTTTGTCAACATAAACATTTTGAAGTGATATTCATCATTTGATCGAGGGTTGATCATGATTCCTCACAGAAATCCGTCAAATCATCAAAAGTCAAAAGTTGCCAAATTAGGGTTTCCTTAGGAGAAGTCAACTGAACTTTGACCAAGCATAACTTTCACATGATTCATCAACTTTTCCCCAACTAAAGTCTATTTTGAAGTAAATTAAATTCTCTACAACTTTTTATCTGTATTATCAAATCCAAAAAGTGCTTCATTTGAGAGACATGAGCCCATACATTATAGGTCATTTCAAAGGTCAACAAAAAGACACTTTTTGTCAAGGCAACTTACATCAAGATAAAGTCTCCAAACGTGAAAATGATAAAAAGAGAAATTGTAGAGAACATCTCGAACTTCCCAAAAAGTCCCAGATGACCTTCAAAAGATGAAAATTGAGATGGTTATGACCAGTGCAAGTTAGAACATTTTGAGGAAATGCATGAAATGCAAAGTGAGCAAACTTGAAATTTTGAACTAGTGGACCTAATTTTTTATGTTCAAACATGTCCAAAATGTATTAGAAGACCTCTAAATCTATGCACATATTTTTCATGATTTTTATTTCCTTTATTTAAATTTTTATTCATTTAAATGAAATTAAAATAAATAAAATATGAGGCAATGCATGTGGGCTCACTTCTTGGATAAATTCAAGCCCAACACAACTCATGACAACCTTTTAATCTTGCCAAAACCGTGTGAGCATGAAAAGGGAAATAATTCTCTCAAAAAGGAAGGTTATAAGTGTGTTTGATCTTTGTCTCATAAGCCATGGATGCATTGGTCTCCTTTCCATATTTTGTTTACGTCACTTCTTCCTCTATACGTACATGCCAAATCAGAAGCATAAGACACAAATTCCTACCTCAAGAAGCTGACCAAAAATTCTTAATATCTTTCAAAACCCTAAGTTTTAAAACCGGTGCTACAAGCCCTTCTTTCCACAACTCCAATATCATTCACCTTCTGGAGAACCAAAGACTAAGTTTGGATCGGTTACCACAATCCTAAGCCCGTAAAACTATGTGATATGGCATAACCATTTTTGCATTTTTCTAAAAATCTATATCTATAATTTGGTTTTATTTTGAACAAGGTTAATGCTTCTAATAGGTTTATGAGCTTTGTCTGTACAATTTTGGATCAGTGAGGTGGTCCCGTGAATGTTAGTTTGCTAGATGCCATAGTTTGCTTCGGTCAGGTTCACTTGATTTGAAACCCCCAATACAAAGACCCATAGAAAAAACTAAGGTCGGATTCAGATCCAGGAGGGTCAAATTAGGGGGGGACATAGTGTTTTGGATCCTTAAAAATTGATTTTTGCATCTTTTTGAATTTTGCAGGTTGCCGGAGAAGACGACTGGAGCTAGGGCTCCGACGCTTCTCCGTCCATATAAGTCATTTTGTATATTTGTTGTTTTTCTTTGATTCAAATGAACGGAAGTAATAACCGCCCCCGCGATAAGCGTGTGTTTGTAAGGGTGTTAGTGTACCAAGGCATGGGTTCGATCCCTGCCCCTAGTATTTTGTTTTCTTATTATTCTTGTTTGCAGATCCAGCGTGCCAAGCCTTCGCAAGTCTATCGTGCATGCTCACCTCATCATTATCAGATCTTCATAATCTAAGACCAGACGCTCCAGATCCACGCCCCTATGATGAACCCTTAAGGGCCAGCCACAATGGATCAATATAGCAACTGGGCTGTTGTAATGGGCCTAACAGATTTGCGTCTTCATACCCCCCCTGGGTTTACTTTGGCAGGCCCATTTTGTTTTTTTCTTTTACAAATTCTTTTTTTAAAACATAATTAATTTTTTCCAATTAATTAATTAAACTAACCTAGATTTAGGTTAAAATCAACTTGAATTTTTTTCATTTATTTAAATTGAATTAATTTTTTTTTGTAAATAAATTAATAAAATTAACTAACTTAATTAATTTTTTTCTTCAATTAAAAATAACTTAGGTTTTATTAGGTTTTAATTCCTTTTCTCAAAAAAATAAACAAAAAATCAATTAATCATCATTTATTCTCCCTCAAATAAACTCCTCGCATCTTCTTGAAATCTTCACGCTTTTCTCATTTTTCGCATTAATTTTTTTTCATAATATTGTAACTGATAAAAGTTGTAATAGCTTAAACTAAGGGTTTACTGTTTCTTCCCCCCGTTTTTATGGTTTTGTATCCCCCTTCTCGAAGCTTTGTAATAGTGTAGGAAATTTATTTTTTGTCCTTATTGCTTTCCTTTATAAATGCTAGATGTATGTTAATAGGCTTGTATGGAAAGATTTAAAATCGAATGGTAGCTAACCCTAATATGCAAGATAAATAAATTAAATTGAAACACCATTCACGCATGCACCTCTAGGGTGACCCCATTTATTGCCTTCGTAAAGTAGTCATGTCCCTCCAACGTGGGATGCTTTAGCAAAGACCCTAGGTTAAAAGATCGTAGTCCCTCGATGACCCTTCGATGCTACCTCAGTAAACGATCTTAGTCCCTTATGATAAAATTGTTAAAGCATTCTACAAGTTTCCTTTAAGACTGTACCATGACCCGCACTTGTCCCTCAAACATCCAACGATAAGGCTACCTACTAACTAATGGTAGGATAGGACTATCTAAAGGAGGAGGAAAAGAACAAATACTTTTAAGTAGGTAGATAGCTCATAATTGCTTGCTCACGCAAAAACAAAACATATTTTCACACAAACACTCTTCTGAAATATTTTCAAAACAAACACTTTGTTTGCGTTCTCAACGATACGAGAATCATTACAAAGTTGCCGAACTTAGGCATTTTTCAAAATATTTTCAAAACACACAAACACATAATTTTCAAAAAGTGAGTTAGCGATTAAGAGCCCGTAGATAACTACGGATGAAAAGGGTTCTAACACCTTCCCTTTTCATAACCTACCCCCTTACTTAGAAAATTCTCGAAGGTCTTTCCTGTTCTTTTCACCTTTTCCTTTATTTGGATAAAATAAAAGTCGGTGGAGACTCTTGCTATCTGCAACATTTGCGATAAAACGCAAAACCAAAAGTCAGTTCTCCCACTGTATTACAGAATTGGAGACTCTGTTGGGAACTTAAAAGTGGGGTTACCTTAAGAGAGCTAGATCACCTTTATTTCTTTAGTTGTTTTCCTTGTATGCTTTATATTTAGGGATATTCTTGGGTTTATTTATTGTATAGATCCTATACCTGGATCTGGGGGCATTTTAGGTAAGTAACTATAGATCATGGAAATTATACGGTGTAGATCGATATGGTTGAAGCGATGGCTATGTTAGTGCGACACATTGGTTGGTGTCGGTGTCCCTTGAGTCAATCAAGGAGAATGTTGGGTTGTCGCATGGTGTCATAAAGCACTAACTGACCTTAGAACCTTAGTTAACACAACTTATCCATTAAAAAGTAGTGAGATGGTTGGCTTTGGTTCAGACTGAAGTTGGTTGATACTCAATACTACACTCATTGAGGTCGGACTCTCGGGATATTTCGGTTACAAATCAAATGTTGTGTTGAAACAATGCCTGAGAGAAAGATCGGTGAAATGAGATTCCTTGAACCCAGTTACTTCTTTTAGGACAGGTTGAGTCAACTAAACTCAAGAGGGTACTTCCTATAGACTCCATGCAACCCTGAACCTAAGGCCTTGTGTGTTTTGATTGTGTTTGATTAAATTATTTGAACATGACATCATAACATCATGACATCATGACATCATCATTTTCACTAACCATTTCAAGGACCGAGGGAATTATCTTCGTTCTTTGTTGTAGGTTATGGCTTCCGCTCCCAGAAACACTATCCGGATCAACTTTGTAAGGGTACCTTCTCATCTTAAAGAGTTAGTCTCAAAGGTTTCTGAAAGCTCTCAATTTACCAATAGGAATGGTCATCTACTCAGTTTGGTTACCTCGGGTTTTAAAGAAGACATGATAAGTGTGTTATTCCAGTTCTTTGACCTTGCACGTCACTGTTTCACCTTTCCAGATTACCAGTTGGTACCCATAATGGAAGAGTTTTCTAAGCTATTGGGAGTGCCCATTCTGGATCAGGCACCATTCACCAGTTTAGAGAAAGCTCCACAACCTGAAGAGATTACAGCAACCTTATATCTGAAGCGGTTCGACATTATATCTAATTGGGAAACAAGAAGTGGAGTCAATGACTTTCTTGCTAAATTTTTGTTAGAGAAGGCTCAGCTGCTTCTGGATGCTATGAGTTTTTAGGATTTCAAGGAAATCTTGGCTTTTTTGATCTATGGTTTGGTACTATTTCCTAATCTAGACCAACTGATAGATGTGAATACTATCAAAATTTCCTCACTCGTAACCATGTGCCTACTTTGCTTGGAGATGTTTTGCATTCTCTTCACACTCGTACTATGAGTAAGCAAGGGACTCTTATGTGTTGCGTACCTTTGCTATCCAGGTGGTTTATTTCGCACCTTCCCCGATCAGTAATGAAGAATGAACAAGGTTCGAGGTGGTCACAAAGGATGATGTTGCTTTCTCATTCAGATATCTATTGGTGTTCCCGATCTCAGGAAGATGTTACTATCATTGATCGCTATAGGGAATTCCATAATGTTCCACTCCTAGGCATTAGGGGGGGTATCACTTACAACCCTTCTCTATCTTTACGTCAATTTGGTTATGCTCGAAGAGGCGGTCCTCATGACATGCTTATCCATGGTATTATATTCGATTACGAAAATGAGTCTCAAGGTTATTGTCGAATATTTATACACACTTGGGGCATGGTAAACAAGATTAATAGCAAGACTTTAGGACATAAGAATTCCATCCCTTTGGAGCCCTACATCAGATGGGTACGATCTCGTGCTGAAAACCTTATAATACCATATCCTGATGTCTTACCAGTAACTGTGGATCTTGTTACCGAAGGGGATATTCCTTATACTATTCTTCATCCAGATATTCTTACTGACCTTGAAGATTTGTAGAATTCTTGTATTCAACTGAAAGAAGAAAGGGACACCTTTGAGACTCAATTTTATGCTAGCGAGAAGAAGGTGTTAGAGCTGACAAAACAAGTCCATGAAGAGCATAGCCTTAATGCATATGTCAACACAAAGAGGAAGCGTTTGTGGGAGACTTGAGTATTAGGTTTTAGTAGTTCATATTTTTGTCTCTTTGAGACCCTTTTGTTTTCATTGTAAGCCTAAGAGGGAATTATAATTTTGAACTTACTAATGAAAGCTTTTGTTTCTGTTTCCTTTTGATGAACGGATTTAAAACCTACAAGGTCCTTGAAAACATTGCATCTACATATCATGCATCATTTCATAACAGGTTTTCTAATACAGGTTTTCTCATCTGCTTACTGTTTATTTCAGTATAAGGATGCCCTCGAACAGACTGTTAAGGAACTCCAAGCTCAACACGCCCAATTTTAGGAGACTCTTCTGAATCTGGAACAGGGGCATAAAGATCCGATGGTGCTCACCGCCAAAAAAAGAAGACTAAAAAGTCGGCTGCTATCCTTAATATGGGGAGAAGATTCAAGGGTCATGCTCAACCAGTTCAAGTGGATGATATTTCCTCTAAAGTAGACGACAACCAAGAATTGGGGTAAGCTCCATGAAATACCTGAGAAGAATAATCATTTTGGTTTAGGCTATGCATTATCTAAGGCTACTCTGAAAGGCAAATAACGATTTCCTCCAATCCAGGAGACCTTCATCAACAAAGAAGTAGAGCATGGCGAACAGGTGGAAGTGATATCTAACAAGGGAAACATCAAAAGTGTATCTAATTTCATCCATCAATGTACCCCAAGCGAAGAACTCAAGAATTGGACAACTGTGGAGATTCCGGAGATATTTTTCTTTCCAAAGTAATTTTTCTTGTTTTTGAAAGAACCTATGTCAAGCCCGAGGCATACGGGTTGCTTGTAAGGGTCCCCCAATTTGTTTCAAACAATACTCATAATTAATGAAAGATATATTTTGCATTCAATTAAGATCTGTGTCTTTCTCTTACATTTATCTCTTATATTTAAAAAATGGAAATACTTTTCTTCATATGCATTTTTCAAATTCATATACTAAAAACTACACCAAAACATGATAAATGTGCATATCCATTCCTAAAATCACCGATAATGTTACTGCTGCTATCCGATATAATTTTGATGCACCCATCAACCAAGATGAAGAAGAAGATGATGAAGATCATGAACTTTCTAAAAATTAGCGAGGGAGATAGAGAAAAAAGCTGGAAAAATACAACAATACCAGGAATCTATTGAGACCATTAATCTCGGCACAAAAGAATATCTGAAAGAGATCAAGATACGGGCAACATTGGAGAAAAGCCTCAAAGAATGACTGGTCAAATTGCTTCATGAATATGTGGATATATTTGCCTTGTCTTACAGAGATATTCCAGTATTGGATACAGACATCATGGTTCACATAATACCTCTCAAGGAAGGTTTCTCTTCAATTAGGAAAAAGCTCAGAAGAACTCGTCTAAACATGTCTAATAAGATTCGAGAAGAGGTCCTTAAACATTTTGATGCAAGGTTCTTAGCGGTGGTAGATTATACACCTTGGTTAGCTAATAATGTGCCAGTACCCAAGAAGGATGGAAAAGTATGCATGTGTGTGCATTATCGGGATTTGAACAAAGCGAGTCCCAAAGACGATTTCCTGTTACCTCACATGTGTTTTAGTGGACAATACAGCTCAAGCATTGGTATTCTCATTCATGGAAGGTTTCTCGGATTATAATTAAATCAAAATGGCACCTAAAGATATGGAAAAGACTACTTTTATGACACCTTGGGGCACTTTTTATTCTAAAGTGATGTCGTCTTGTCTGAAGAACACAGTGGCAACTTATCAACAGGCTATGGTCAAACTTTTCCATGATATGATTCACAAAGAGGTTGAGGTATACATAGAGGATATGATTGCCAAATCTCATACGGAGGATGATCCATTATACATTTACAAAACATATTCGAGCGTCTGTGCAGGTTCAAACTAAGGTTGAATCTTAACAAGTGTACATTTGGTGTTAGGTCAGGAAAGTTACTAGGTTTTATTGTAAGCCAACATGTTATCGAGGTAGACCCCGACAAGGTAAAATCCATACAATAAAATCCAGTTTCGAGGACAGATAAAGAGGTTTGTGGGTTCTTAGGACGATTGAATTATATTTCAAGGTTCATATCTCACCTAACTGCTACGTGCGAGCCTATATTCAAATTACTGCGAAAAGATCAGACGGCGGTATGGAATAATGATTGTTAGATAGCTTTCGAGACAAAAAAGAAATATTTACAAGAGCCACCAATCTTAATGCCCCCAATTCCCGGAAGACCACTCATCATGTATCTGAAAATGATTGAAGGATCAATGGGATGTGTATTGGGTCAACATGACGAAACAGGTAGAAAAGAGCATGCAATCTACTACTTCAGTAAGAAATTCACTGACTGCGAAACCAAGTACTCACTTCTTGAGAAAACTTTTTGTACATGGGCTTGGGCTACTAAAAGATTGAGGCAATATATGTTAACTCACACCACGTGGTTAATAGTTGGAATAGATCCTTTAAATTATGTGTTTAAAAAACCATCTCTTACAAGAAGGATTTCCCGATGGCAGATGTTACTATCAAAATATGACATCTAATACGTTACTCAAAAGTCCATCAAGGTTAGAATATTGGACGACCATCTAGCTCATCAGCCTCTACCAGAGTATCAACCAATGAAGTTTGACTTTCGAGATGAAGATGTCATGGTTATAGGTGACTACGAAATGTCAGGACCCAACGAAGGACCTGAACCAGGGGCACGTTGGAAACTTATATTTGATGGGGCATCAAATGCACTGCGGTATGGCATTAGGGTAGTTTTGACCTCTCCGAAAAAATTCACAAGCCTTATACTACAAGGCTATGTTTCGAATACACCAACAATATCGGCGAATACGAAGCTTGTATCCTTGGTCTAGAAGCTGCTATCGGTCTAAGAATCAAACATCTCAAAGTATTTGGAGACTCCACGCTAGTCATATACCAAGTAAATGGTGAATGGGACACTAAACATCCTAGGTTGATTCCATATCGAGATCATGTTTTAAAGATAGCTACAAAATTCACTAAGATTACCTTCAATCATATCCCACGAGAAGAAAATAAAATGGCAGACACCTTGTCAACTCTATAAGCTATGTTCAAAGTAACTTGGCCAAACCACGAACCGCGCATTACAATCAGACATTTTGAAGAGACTGCACATTTCCTTGCTATTGAAGAGGGACCGGATAACAAGCCTTAGTTTTATGACATCAAGAGGTACCTTGAGAAACAAGAATATCCAAAAGATGCCTCTATCATTGACAAGCGAACCCTGCAAAGGCTAGCCTCAAAATTCTTTCTAAGTATTGATGTGTTATACAAAAGAAACTATGATATGGTGTTACTCAGGTGTGTGGAGAAAAATAAAGAAGATACACTTATGAAAGAAATCCATGAAGGTACTTTCGGAACACATACAAATCGACATGCCATGGCTAGGAAAATCCTTTGAGCGGGTTATTTCTGGTTAACGATGGAAAATGATTCCTACCATTATACAAAGACATGTCATAAATTCCAAATCTACACTAATAAAATGAATGTGCCACCAACTCCTCTAAATTTCATGAGCTCTCCTTGGCCATTTTCGATGTGTGGAATTGATATGATAAGCATGATCGAATTGAAAGCATCTAACAGACACCGGTTTATACTGGTTTCTATTTATTACTTCACCAAATGGGTAGAAGCGGCATCCTACATGAATGTGACAATTCAAGTGGTTACCAAGTTCTTCAAGAAGAATCTTATATGTAGATATGGGGTTCCTACCAGAATTATTACAGATAATGGGTCCAACTTGAAAAACAAAATTATGAAGGAGTTATGCGACAATTTTAAGATCGAGCATCATAATTCTTCACCTTATCGACCCAAGATGAATGGGGCCATTGAAGATGCCAATAATAACATGAAGAAAATCATTTAGAAAATGGTGAAGACATACAAAGATTGACATGAAATTCTTCCCTTCGCCCTACATGGCTATCGTACTTTCGTACGAACATCAACAGGTGCAACTCTTTTCTCTCTGGTATTCGACATGGAGGCAGTACTTCCGGTTGAAGTAGAAATTCATAAACTTTGAGTTCTAATGGAAATGAAGCTTAAAGAAGTATAGTTGGTTCAGACGCGACTTGACCATCTCAACCTCATTGAAGAGAAACGCTTGACAGATTTTTGCCATGGTCTGTTGACCGAAAGCGAATGAAGAAAGCATTTGACAAGAAGGTATGTCCTTGAGTGTCCAAAGAAGGGGATTTGGTACTCAAGATTATCCAGTCTCACATCGATTCACATGGTAAATGGACACCCAACTACGAAGGCCCATATATGGTGAAAACAACATTCTCCAATGGTGGTCTCATTCTCACAACAATGGGTGTGGAAGAACTGCCACATCCAGCAAATTCAGACGCAGTCAAAAAATACTATGTATAAAAATCTCACTAAGTTTGAACCCTAAACAAGCGACTTAGGAAAAAAGGAGTGTTCTATTGGATTGAAAACCCTAAAGGGCGATCCAAGAAAAAATTAGGGACATACACAAAAAAAATCATCCTGGTGGATTGAAAACCCGAGAGGACGATCCAAGCAAAAATTAGGGATCTTATTCAAAAATAAAGAACAAAAAGACTGCGATTTTAGAACTGTGACTGCAAACCATAAAGGAAGAGATTGATCCAAATCATTTAACTCAGAAGCAAAAGATATTGAAGCTATCAAGAGGACATTGGATAAGCAGTAGTAAAAATTATCTTTTTCATTGCCATTTTCAGTTTAAATTTTTTTGTAATTACCTCTTTCAAGGAATTGCATCTTGTACTCTTTCCTATTCAGAGGCATATTTATCAATAAAACATTGAATTTTTCAAAATCTTTCAATTGCGTTTTTTCCTTTTTTAGACTTGTTTGCAAAATATTACGATTATTTTTATGAATATTGCGTTGAAATCATTTTGGGGATTTGATAAATAAAATAATTTGATGAAACATAAAAAAAAAACATTTTTGGTTAGAAAAACATCAAAAGAAAATCTACACTCACATCCACGTCTATGTCCACGCCCACGCCTGCGTTCACAGCTACGTCCACGCCTACGCATGCCCCTGGAATACCAATATCAAGTTCTTGTTGACACCTTTAATCTTGTTCACATTAATTCAGAAAATATATATACCGCAACAATGCAACGTTTGAGGGTCGGTAACACAAAATTAATGGTTTAAAATGAGAGAATATCGAAAAACATTCTTCATTAAATTTTGGGGCATATACATAACTTTGGTGCATATTTAAACATTTGGGGCATACACAAAGTACTTGATGCATATACACTTTGGATTCCATATTAATCTAGGACATTATGCACATATGTCATACATGGCATTTTTCAAACACACTTTGGGTAAGACCATATCTTGGGGCCCTTTGTCAGATTATCAAAGCAAGCATTTACCTTGGTTGAGAATAGAAACAACCGTTAAAATTCAGATCTCATCTTTGATCTAGTTATCTAAGATTTGATCACTAAAACACTTTTTCAATCATCTACCCCCTAGGTTATGGTAGGTGTGTGAATTACCAGATTCATATTATTCATTCCCTAGGTAGTAATGAATAGGTAAATCTATCTTTGTGTCGTTTATCCCTTAGGTTGTGGTAAATGCACAAATTCTTCAAATATTTATCCCCTAGGTTGCGATAGGTATGCAAATTTTCAGGATTATACTATTCATCCCCTAGGTTGTGATGAATAATGTAAGCCCACCCCTGTTGTATTTTATCCCCTAGGTTGTGATAAATACATAGGTTCATCCTCGTACTATTTAATCCCTAGGTCGTAGTAAACATAATGAAATCTGCATAATCCATTACATCAGTCTCCATGGAGCAATGTGTTATCAAACTTTTTTTATCCATCCCCTAGGTTGCGATTAATAGACAAAATATGCGTCATAAAGTTACTATATTAGTCTTGAAGCATTAGTAAGTCAGTCGTCTAAACTTGTACCATCTATTCCCTAGGTTGTCGTAGGTGTGCGAATTACTAGGTTCATATTATTCATTCACTAGGTGGTAATGAATACGTGAATCTATCTTTGTGTCGTTTATCCCCTAGGTTGTGGTAAACACACAAATTCTTCAAATATCTATCCCCTAGGTTGTGACAGGTATGTAAATTTTCAGAGTTATACTATTCATCCCCTAGGTTGTGATGAATAATGTAACCTCACCCATGTTGTCTTTTATCCCCTAGGTTGTGATAAATACACAGGTTCATCCTCGTACTGTTTACTCCCTGTATTGTAGTAAGCATAACAAAATCTGCATAATGCATTACACCAGTCTCCCATGCAGTAGTGTGTTATCAAACTTTGTTTTATTCATCCCCTAGGTTGCGATGAATAGACAAAATCTGCAATATAACTTACTATATTAGTCTCAAAAGCATTAGTAAGTCAGCTTTTCAAAACATGTATTATTTTACCTCCAAGGTTATGGTAAATAAGCAAAAAATCTATGATCTCTTTTAGATACTGACGAGTTATCTGTGTCGTCATATCTAAGTCAAATCAAAACTTTGGTTTAAATGATGGTAAGATTATGCAACATCATTTATGCCTACTTTTCATACCAATGTGAGTGTTGTACAGCGTATCCTTATAATCTTTCAGAAAAATTTCGGGGTCTTCCATTATTTAAAGAACCTCCAATTCAAATGTGTGAGACCTGCATATTCTCACACTATCCAATTGAAGAATAATGAAATAGGGGAAGCTGTCATACCCCAAATTTTCCCTACCAATTTCAAGAGTCAAATTATTTCAATATTACTGTATTTCTAATTTTAATCATATTATTCAAAATTGTTTATTTTAAATATTTGCTTATGGGGGTTTAAGTTCATGAAAAGGGGTATTGTTTCAAAATGGACCATCAAAATCTGATGGCCCATTAAGTTATTATAAATTCCATTTCAAAAGTTAAAAGAGGGGTGCATTGTTATACAAGAGAGGTGTGGTGCTTCGAGTGGACCATCAAAGTTTGATGGCCCATTAAAGTTTTTTTGGCTAATTTTCAATAATAAGGGGGTATACGTTTTTGGGACATGCCCATTAAGCTATTCAGCCAGTCCAATTGATTTTGGTTGTTGAATAAAAAAGAGGTGTATGTTTTTTGTTGTTGGATCAGATCGGCCCATATCATTTTCTGGATGGACCATTAAGTGTTTTTTAAAGAGGCCCAATGACTGGACAAAACTGGCTCATTTCGGATTTTTTTTAGAACATGTATTTTTATTGTTAATAACATTATTATATATTATGATATTATTATTAACATTAAAATTATTATTATTTTATGTTGACAAGTCAACTGAGAGGGATAAAACCCTAATTCCAATCCAGTCCAAGCTCAAACATGCATTATCCAGATCTGGAAAAAGAAACGCTTTCCGAAACTAAAACGAAAAAAATCTTCATTGATCAAATCAAATCTGGGAGATTGATACACATGCTTATTCATTAAAATTAGTATGTACAAATACAAGGCCAAATACAGATTACAAGGAACTAATCTCAAATGAAATCATCTAATACAAAATCAAATCAATTATAATCAATTCCTAAAACCTAATTTATCAATATATTCCTAATCAATAGATTGTAACGACAATTAGAATAAAAACTTCCTAATTGAACTAGTTCCTAAAACTATAAATAGGCTAGAAATTCCTAAGTCAAGGACGACAAAAAATTATTGGAGGGAAATACTCGAAACTACGAAAAAAAGGAGCAGTGTTTGGAACTTTGAAGCATCCCATTCGCTTGAGATCTAGAATTTCAATTTTTGAAACCCTAATATCTGTCCTTCAAGCCATCACGCATCATCATACCTACAAAGAAAGAAAGAGAGAGGGAATCAGGAAGAGGAAAGTAAGTTATGAGAAGAGACACTACAGAGGAGGTAAGTCGTAAACCACTTGCTTTTAGGGTTTTTTTGGATTGTATGATGACTGATGTTTAACTTAGTGTTTGGTTTTGAATTTGGGGGTTCTGGAAATTTAGGGTTAGGGTTCATGATTAGGTTTAGGTTTCTAAGGGTATAAGGTTAGGGTTCATGTGTTTAGGGTTTCTAGGGTTCTTCGTGAGGGTTAGGGTTCATAGGTTTTATTGAAGATCTGGGTGGGGTTGGATGAAGATCATCAAGATCTGGGTTTGTTTGGATGAAGGTATCATGATCCACAGGGGTAGACACAGTGGTTTTATAGGTTTTGTATGAACACCATCGGTGGGGGCAATGTTTGACCGGTGGTTGGGGGACGAAAACTTAGAGAGAGGTCAGAGCCTCTCTCTCTAAGTTGTAGAAAAGTTTTGTTTTGTTTCATTACAGAGAGAGAAAGAAAGGGAAAAATGGGCTCTCATCCCAGTGATCCATTTTTATAAATGTTCAATGATTCAGTGCCCGCGCACCTAGAGACTCTACCATGCGCTTCCCACCACTACCTTTAGATCATCATCAGACGTTTCTAATTCGCACACCCATTGTAATGCCATGCACTTTACCACACCTCGCCTAAACGGATCATAAATTGTTTTGGGCCTAAGCATGTGATACTCGCACCCCCAATCTGTTGTTTTTGATAAGACAACTCAAATCTTCACCCCCTAATGCTCTTGGGCCAAGTCCAACATCTGGACTTGGGCCCCTGCTAACTAAAATCCCATATTTTACTAACATATTTAGATATACACCCCCTGCGTTTGGGCCTGAATTTAACATCTAAATTCAGATCCCTACTACCTATACCACCCTGTTTTTCTAGCCCAACACACTATACACCCCCCTGCGTTTTTATTAAAATTATTTTATTTTTTATACTTTATTTATTTTTATATTTAAACCCTGGTATCCTATTTCCCCTAATAAAAAATTAAAACCCTATTTCCTAAGCCGTAATTCTAAACCCCAGTATCCTTGTGAACAAGGTAGATTAGGGGTGCCTAACACCTTCCCTTCGTCTAAGAACGAGTCAAACAACTTAGAATCTCTGACCAAATTAGGGTTATCTGTTATATTCCCTTCCCTAGGATAGAAATTAATGGTGGAGACTCTCAATTTAAAACTGGTTACAACACCTGGTACTGGTCCATCTTCTATGGGTCTATTTTTTTATAGTACTTCCTTCATGAATTTCTGGTACAGTGGAACTTTCTTGAGTGCTTCAAACAACGGAATATGGGTATCTAGCTTCTTGAACATCTTGATAATTTATCAAAGTCTTTCTCTTTTGTGTCCTTCTTTGCTACTCGAGAGGGATACAGTAACTTAATTACTACCTTACTCTCTTTTACACTCTTCTCTTCAGTTGGCTTTACTGGCGTTATCAATTCTTCCTTTTTTTCTTATTCTCTCAAACTTCCAGCTCTACCTTTATAATCGTATCACCATATTTCTTATCTTCTTCAGTTTCGGACCCCTTCTGACTTCTTGTTGCGACATCATTAATAGTATCATAACTTTTCTGATTATTTTGTGATTGCAAAGACAATTGTGTGTAACCCCAAATTTGTCCTACCTTTTCACTTTTATCTGGCCTAGGCTTTGCATTTCATTTGCATCATTTTCATTAGGTTGTTCACACATCATTCCTTCATTTTAATAAGGTGGTGGTTCAAAGCATCAGTGGTTGTGCTAACTAGGGTTTAATTTTGGTTTGAGGCATCTACATTCTACAGTTGATTTCCTTGGTTCCTCCTTGGGAAGTGGAGAGTGGAATCAGGTTTTGAAGTATGGTTATCATGAGTTTCTTATTCATCCATGTACAAGGCCATTTCTCATTCAAATTCATTAAGATCTTGGATTAGGGTTTATTTCCCTATGTGTGATTAAAAATCAGGGTTTGCTCCTCAGTTACCATCTCCTTAGTTGTTCAATCAGAAATTAGGCTTTCCTTATGCTTTAGGGCTTTTATTTCTCTCAAGTGTGATTCATTTGGTTTCTACATCATTCATGTTGTTGGAGCTAGGGTTTTGATACTTGGGCTATCTTGAGCATTCTTCACTTCCTATTCTAACTTTTATTTTCCTCTAGAGACTTCTATAAAAACGAGATTCGGGTGTAGCCTTGGAATCAAGACTTTACTTGGTTGGAGTTCATTAAATGGGAAAGAGTTTGTCAAAGCATGATTGCCTGTATATTGAGATTTCTCATAAGAATTATGGATCATCAATTTAAGATTTCTTTTTTTATTGTACTTGTGAGAAGAATGTAAATTCATCAGTTGCTCCAAGAACAAGGCATTGAGGATTGGAAATTCAAGCATGACACCGGGGTATGTCTTTTGATTCTTCTTTAATTGGTTTGAAGTTGTGAATTAAAGAAAAGTGGTGAATTTGATTCAAAGATAATTCAAACCATGTATTAAGAAGTTGAGTTTATTGAAGACATGTTTCGTTCAAATTCGTTGGTTAATCCATTATTCAAAGATCCAACCAAGGTTCAAGATTCATCCAATTTCCATAAAACAAATTCATCATTCTAGAAATTTAACAAAGAGGGATTATTCAAGTTTCAAGAAACAAGATCATCCAAGTTTCATGTTCATTACATTTTGAGAAATTTACAAGGAAATTTACAAATTTGAAATACAAGTTACAAGTTTCTTATTTACAAAGAAAATAGAATTATTCTTCAATCTCCTTGCTGCATCTTCAAGCGGCTTATTCTCATGCCTTGCTATAACTTCTTCATCAAGTCTTTCTCTATGCTCTTACAAGATCATCCATAAACATCACATGTAAAACAAAAAAGTAATTGGTTAGAATAATAATCATCAAAACATAAATAAGAACACGTTTTCACACTAAAAGTTTTCTTTTTTAGCTTCATCATTAGGGTTGAGCAAGGAATCAGAACATACGGGGGTTTGAATTCAATCATATGCCAAAGCCTGATAAAGGCCTCATTTTCTTGCAAACAAAATCAGATTCTAAATTAAAATCATTGGCCCAAGAGTATTCCTATTGCAAATCACAAAATCAATAAAACTGTGCCAAACCAGCCCTGCAACATAAGCCAAAATTTGCATAAAACATCCTGCTACAACAAGCCAAAACTTGTCAAAATGCCAAACATAACAGTCTAAAACTTGTTACAACATTGCACAAAAATGGAAAAAGTAAACTGTGTTAAAATGCAACAAAGAAGAGCAACAAATCTGTTCAAATTTCATGCTATCTTTCCCCCCCCCCCCCCCCCCCCAAAACCCTTTCTTTTCAGAACACAAAAAATATATAATCGGGGAGGGAATAAGGTTCAAGGAAAAGGTTGACAGAAGCAGCGAGAGCTACAAAGCACAAACCCTAATTGTGTTCATCATTTTCCCTAAGACCACAACACCCTTTAAACTGAACCGAACTCCCTTTCGTCTTCAGCGTAAGATTCTTGCACAAATAGAAACAACAACAAATTCATTTTTCTACTGAACAGACTCATCGCCTCTCGTTTCAAGACAATATCACAGTACTTCAACACACACAAAAACCAATAATCTTATACCAACTACAGACAACTTTGTCTTTTCAAAATGAAATCTTGACTTTTTGATTTCTTGATGAATAATTTTCATATTTTGACATGTTTTGATTAATTGTGATCTTTGACATTGAATTTTGACCAAAAAGTCAAAGTTTGACTTTTCAATGTACAATTGACTTTTTGATCAGTTGACTGAAAATTCACTATCAATCCAATTGATCTTGAGCAATGTTTTGGGTCATGCCATTATGTCAAAGTTATGCAATTGAACTCTTGAAATCATGCTTCAAACCAATTGACCATTTTCTAGGTCAAAAATCAGAAATTGCCCTTTCTCAGTCAAAACCTTAATTTTGACCATTTTGCCCTTTTGATGATTTGATCAAATTTCTTGAGGAATTATGATACAAACTTGATCAAATGATACATATGAGTTTATAATGTTGATGTGGATCAAAAATTATGAAGTTTGACTATAAATTGGCCATAGTTGACTTTTTCCCCAATACAGCTGATTTTTAGGTCAACTGCTCAATTGACCGAGCAAAAGTGTGATCCAAGGCTTGAAACTTGACATGAGTAATCTTGGTGGTCCATAATGATCCATTAAAGTCATGTGAAGCATTTAAAGTTTAATTATCCTTGTGCAATCTCAAACTCTAGTTTTGGTCATCAGTGCTTAAGGAGGTGTCTTGAGCTGATCAACCCTAGTGTAGTCTTGAACCAAGAGAGATCTTTGTAAGAAAATATTTGATAAATGAAAGGGAAAATTTTGGGGTACAACAGCTTCCCCTGTTCAATCTTTTTAAACTTGTAGAGTTAGATTGGCAGATCCTCCATTCGTGACTTGAAGGTGAGAGATGATTGAACACTAGAGTGCCCAAAAATTTGCACTCGAAGATGGATGGTTAATGGGCTTATAGATGCTAGTTGGAGGAATGTTTGTATACACTGGAAGAAGTATCAGCACAAATCTCCTGTTTATTTATACTAAAACTTGATGTTTTACCTGTGAGAAAAAGAGTTAATAAAATGTAGATGCCTGCATGATGTTCACCAGATATGGTATTATGTTAAATGCATATGGTATGTACATGATATGATGTATGAATGTGAGATGTATGTTTTTGTCTGGGAAAATAAATCCTTGACTGCTGCTGAGGAAATTCTGGGGTAGTGAATCCCTGATTTCTGTTGGGGATGAAGAAAATGCATATCTTCAAACTTTATTGAAAGGATGCTTTCACTGGATAATATCTCTTGAATGTCAGTTGTTATCTGGTCGGATCCATGCTTCACAATTTGCTGAGGATGAAGTAGTCAACTGTTATCTGGTCGGGTCTAGGCTTCATGGCAACTTACTAGGGGAAGAGACCAATTAACTGTTATTTGGTAGGATTCCAGGCTTTGCAGAAAATTTTCTTGAAATTGAATAGTTATCTGGTCAGATCCAGGCTTCACAATAACTTGCTGGGGATATGGAAGTTAACTGTTATCTGGTCGGATCCAGGCTTTGCGGTAACTTGAAGTGGTAACTATTATCTGGTCGGGTCCAGGTTTCCTTGTTTTTTGGAAAGTTGTACTATTATCTGGTCGAGTCCAGACTTCATAGTGTCTCTAGGGATCATTGTTATCTGGTCGGGCCCCAAGTTTCACAATAAACTGCTTGAAAAATTGTTATCTGGTTGGGTCCAGGCTTTGCAGATTATTTGAGGTTGATGAGGTCAATTGCTATCTGGTCGGGTCCAGGTTTCACAATAAACTGTTTGGGGATTTAGTTGTTATTTGGTCCATTTCCAGGTTTCACAACGAATATATGAGGGTAATTGTTATCTTGTCGGATCCAGGCTTCACAACAACTTGCTTAAAAAGATGAAAATCGAAAAATTGATATCTGGTCGGATCCAGGTTTCACAGTAATTCGTTGGAGCAGAGGTAAGCTCTACTAGGGAAAAGAAGTTAATCTTGGTCGGGTTGAGCCCAGGTTCTTCTATATCTTTGAAGAGTTAGACTATTATCCGGTCGGGTCCAGGTTTCATAGTATCTTGAAATTGAGATCAACTGTTATCTGGTCAGGTCCAGGCTTCAGATACTCAGACTGTTATCTGGTCGGGTCCAGGTTTCATTCATTCATTAGGGATAGTGGTAAACTCTACTAGCGGAGAGGAGTTTCGCTAATGATTTTGTAGGAAATACACTTCCATCTGGTCGGGCCTAGGCTTCGGCAGTTGAAGAAGTCAAACTATTATCTGGTCGGGTCCAGGCTTCAGTAATAACTTGAAAATTGTGCTAATATCTGGTTGGGTCTAGTCTTCATAGTATATTTTTGAAAATAGTAAAGGCTTTGCTGACGGCTTTACTGAGGATCAGGGGTTGTGGCCCTATAATTCACAACAATCTGAAAGGAAAATTCAAACTGGAGAGTGTAGATTCAGTCGGGTAGGACAGACTCAGCTTGGGAAGGATATGCTCAATTGGAGATAACATACTCCGTTTGGGGATAATATCCTTGGCTGGGAAAGATATACTCAGTTGGGGAAGACAGGCTCAGCTGGGGAATTATGTGGTGTCTTGATTGTTGTATGTTGGGGAAATTTGAACTCGGCTGGGGAGTTCGTTGTTGGAGAAGATAGACTATACCGGGGGAATACAGACTCGATTGGGGAGGATGTACTCGGCTGGGAATTTTGTGGTTCCTCGATTGTTGTCGGGGAAATAAAACCTGTTGGGGAAATAAACCCTGTTGGGGAAATAAACCTTGTTGGGGAAGTGAGTTTCTTTTAGTAAGAGATCCACGAGGCTAAAAGTCGACTTAGCTGGAGAGAGAGAGCTACCAAGAGATTGAGACTCTGGTCGGGGATTATACTATGCAAAGAGACTTTGTGAGTAACTCCGTAGGGGAAAGGTTTATTGTAGCCGTTGTTATGGGGATAATGATAATGAGATAACTCTGTGGGGACACTTCATATACATTAAAGAGATGTTTGTTGCTGCTTAGCAGGACACATGTACCAAATAGTTTTAATTATGTTCATATGCATATGTTCATTCAATTCTAGTCATTGGACAAATTTGCATTCAAAACAAAGACAGAAATTTTGCACTTTAAAGTATATTTGTATTGATATTTTGCCCATGAATAGGCATTTTTGTACAGAGATACGGAGATCCTAGTAAGATGAAATCGTCTAAAGGAAAAAAAATTGAGAATGAAAACAAATAGCCATGTGAAATGATCTCATTTCCTTCCAACTCTATTATTTCCCCAATGTCTTCGAATGTCCCTTTCCATTGATAGAAGTTGATTGGATTGATCTTGGACCGTTTGAACTTGGACCTTGGTGATAAAAGTGACTGTGTTGATTTCACGGGACATAGTCATACGCTTTTAATCCTTAACTTTTTCCTGGACCACCCATTCGGGTTTTCAACCCACCAGGATACCCTTTTTGCCCAAGTCACCCTTTCGGGTTTTCAACTTGCCGGGTGTACAATCTTCTGCGTATATCCCTAATTTTTCCCAAACCTTTTGGTTTGTCGGGATGCCCTTATTTTGCTTAGGTGTGTCAATCTAATAGGTCTCTTATGCGTAGTATTTTTTAACTATGTCCGCGTTTATAGGATGTGTGAAATCTTCACCATCCATGGTAGTCAGCATCATGGCGCCGCCAGAGAAAACTCTCTTGACAACAAATGGCCCTTCATAGGTGGGAGTCCATTTGCCTCTAGGGTCGCCTTGTGGTAAAATGATGCGTTTTATCACCAAGTCACCAACTTGATATACTCGAGGTTTGATCTTTTTGTTGAAGGCCTTGATCATCCGTTTTTGGTACGTCTGACCATGGAAAACAGCAACTAACTGTTTTTCGTCAATCAAGTTCAGTTGATCCAATCTCGTTTAAATCCACTCATCTTCTCCTAGGCCTGCCTCATTCATAATTATCAACAAAGGAATATGAACTTCCACTGGAAAAACATCTTCCATGCCATAGACTAGAGAAAAGGGAGTTGCCCCAGTTGATATTCTAGCTGAAGTACGGTAGCCATGTAGAGAAAACGGCAACATCTCATGCCAATCCTTATATGTTACTACCATTTTCTGCATAATCTTCTTGATATTTTTGTTGGCCGCTTCAACTGTGCCATTCATTTTTGGTCTATACAGAGAACAATTATGATGCTTGATCTTAAACTGAGTGCAAAGCTCAGTGATCATAGCATTGTTGAGGTTAGTCCCATTTTCGGTGATGATCCTTTTAGGGATACCATAACGGCAGATGAGGTTGTGTCTGATGAATTTGGCTACCACATTCTTGGTGACTGAGGCAAATGAGGGGGCTTAAACCCATTTGGTAAAATAGTCGATAGCAACAAGAATGAAGCGATGTCTGTTGGAAGCTGTGGGCTTGATCTCTCTAATCATGTCAATGCCCCACATTGCAAATGGCCACGGAGCGATCATGAAATTCAGAGGGATAGGAGGCACATGGACCTTGTCAGCATAGATTTGGCATTTGTGACAAGTTCTTGAATGTTGATGGTAATCAGTCTCCATTGTTGACCAATAGTAACTGGTTCTTAAGATTTTCTTAGCCATCGTATGTCCACTTGGGTGAGTACCAAAGAGACCATCGTGCATGTCTTCCATGATTTCCTCTGCCTCCTTCTTGTGCACACATCAGAGTAGAGTTGAATCATGGTTGCGCTTGTACAATATCCCGTTACTTAGGAAGAATTTGGCTGAAAATCTTCGCAATAACTTTGTCATTGATAGATGCCCCCTCTAGATAATCTTGTGCTTCAAGGTATCTCATCACCTCATGGTACCATGGCTTTTCCGCATCAGTGTCAAGCTCATAGAAATGTGAAGGTTCATCGAATCTTTCAATGGTTATCATAGGGGCTTCGTTGTCCCATCTGACCCTGAACATTGAAGACATGGTTGCCAAAGCGTCAGCCAACTGGTTTTCTTCCCTAGGGAAGTGCTCAAAAGTGACCTCTTTGAAATCAGGAATTAGGGATAGCACAAGCTCCTTGTAAGGGATAAGATTAGGGTGTTTAGTGTCCTAATCTCCTTTTACTTGTCTGATCACTAGAGAGGAATCTCCAAACAAATCCAAATGCTTGATCCTTAAGTCAATAGCAGCTTTCAGACCTAAGATGCATGCTTCATACTCGGCCATATTGTTTGTGCAATCGAAGCATAGTCTGGAAGTGAAAGGAGTGTGGCAACCTTCAGGAGAGATGATCACAACACCAATTCTGTTACCTAAGGCATTGGAAGCCCCATCGAATACCATAGTCCATCGGGATTCTTGTTCAGGTCCGTCATATGGTCCAGGTTTTGCACAGTCGGTTACCAGCATGATATTCTCATCAGGGAGGTCGAAGTTCATTGACTGATAATCATCCACAGCTTGATGAGCCAAATGATCTACTAGTACACTTCCTTTGATGTCCTTTTGAGTTGTGTATTGAATGTCGTACTCAATCAAGATCATTTGCCATCTGGCTATCCGTTCGGAAAGGGCAGGTTTCTCGAAGATGTACTTGATTGGGTCCATCTTAGAGATCAACAGAGTGGTATGAGTCAACATATACTGTCTTAGCCAGCGAGCAGCCCATGCTAGAGCGCGGCAAGTTTTCTCGAGCAGTGAATATCTGGTTCCACAGTCGGTAAACTTTTTGCTCAGGTAATAAATAGCATGCTCTTTTCCGCCAGACTCGTCATGTTGGCCCAAAACACACCCCATAGAGTTCTCTAATACTGTCAAATACCTGATCAAGGGTCTTCCTTCAACTGGAGGCATAAGAATAGGAGGTTCTTGCAGATATTCTTTGATTTTTTCAAACGCAATCTGGCACTCATCATTCCATTTGACTACCTGATCTTTCTTCAAGAGTTTGAAGAGTGGCTCACAAGTAGCAGTCGGGTCTGATATGAAGCGAGCAATGTAATTGAGATGACCCAAGAATCCTCTAACTTCTTTTTTAGAATGAGGGACTGGTATTTCTTGGATGGCCTTTACCTTGGCAGGATCAACTTCAATGCCTTTATTGCTGACAACAAAACCTAGAAGCTTTCCAGATCGTACTCCAAATGTGCACTTGTTAGGGTTTAACCTCAGCTTGTACTTCTTCAGCCTCTCGAATAATTTGTACAAGTGATCGAGATGTTCTTCTTCATTTTGTGATCTGGCAATCATAGCATCCACATATACCTCTATCTCATGATGAATCATATCATGAAATAAAGATACCATAGCTCTTTGATATGTTGCCCCTGCGTTCATTAGTCCGAACGGCATGACCTTGTAGCAGAAGGTGCCCCATTACGTGACGAAAGTAGTCTTCTCCATGTGTTCAGGAGCCATCCTTATTTGATTATATCCTGAGAAGCCATCCATGAATGAGAAGACTTTATGCTAAGCAGTATTATCAACTAAAACGTCAATGTGTGGTAGGGGAAGTCATCCCTGTGGCTTTCCCTATTCAGATCCCTATAGTCTACGCACATGCGAACTTTCCCGTCTTTCTTTGGCACTGGAACCACATTGGCAACCCATTGAGGATAGGATGTCACAGCTAGGAACCCTACATCAAATTGTTTCATCACTTCAGCTTTGATCTTTTCAGACATATCAGGCCTCATGCGACGAACCTTTTGTTTAACAGGAGGGTAGTCTTCTCTTGTTGGCAGACGATGAACTACGATGTCGGTATCCAACCCACACATATCTTCATAAGACCAAGCAAATACTTCCACATAATCATACAACATATGAACCAACCTGCTCTTGACACTACTTTCCAAATTAGCACTGATTCTAATTTCCTTCTTATCTGACTCAGTTCCCAGGTTGATAACTTCAACTGACTCTTCATGCGGTTGAATAGTTTTTTCCTCTTGTAATAGAAGTCTGGCTAGTTCTCCCGGTATGTCACAATCTTCCTTGCCTTTGTCTTTGGCTTGGTTTATAGGACATTCAAAGTCATAGTCGGTAATAGTAGAGTCATTGGCAATAAGATCCAGAGTGGATGTGGACCTGCAAGAGTGTGTGTGTGTGTGTGTGTGTGCATGTAAGATACATGGCTATTTATTTTTGAAAAATGTATTAGAAAGAAAGGAAAGACAATGAACATAAATATTTGAATGCAAAAGAGTCCAATGTACTGAATGATCATACGATTAGATGAACATAAATAAAACCCTTAACAAATGGACCAAAATGCACCGGGCCAGGCACATGGCTTAAAAGTCATTGTTAAAATATTACAGACAAAATGTTCTTGAATTGAAAGAAAAGCAATAACAAGTAGATTACTCCTCAATGAAGGATATGGGCACAAAGTCCTTTGTATGCCAACTCTTCAGCTCCGTTGTAGTTGGGTACACCCAATCTTCAAATGCAGCTTCTTCATCAGAATCACCCACAGCGTTGACTTCATGGCTTCCAATGCGGAGAGGTGGCTTTCCAGCACGAGCACGCCTCATTTCCTTATGATCTTTGATGGTGAAGCCCAAACCAAACTTGTCCGCTTTTAATGGGATATCGAGGAGTTTCCCCCAAGTATCACAGTTTCCTTCTTCAATTTCCGCGCGGGCATCCTTGACTGAAACCATCTTTGGTGTGGCCTTAACAACTTTAGACTCATCGGAAGAACATTTGGTAGCAGCGATCATTGGTGGCATGACTTAAAAGGCTTGACATGGGGTTTCAATGAATTCTCCATCCATCTCTACGTATTTGAACGAGTTAACGTGGCTCACCATAAACTCCTCTTCTCCACAGACGGTGACTATTCTTCCCTTGACTGGATATTTGATTTTCTGGTGGAGGGTTGAGGTTACTTCCCCAGCTTTATGGATCCACGAGCGACCTAACAGACAAGAATAGGCAGGACGAATATCCATAATATAGAAGGTGGAGTTGAAGATTTGGGAGCCCACTTTGATTGGAAGATCTACTTCCCCATGAACAGTCCTCTTTGATCAGTCAAATACCCTTACAATGATATCGCTTGGCTTCAAGACTAAATCTTCACAGTCTAGACGGTCTAACGACCCTTTAGGTAATACATTTAGAGAAGAACCAGTGTCGACTAGAACATGTGCTAAGGTAGTCCCTTTGCACTCGACAGAAACATGTAAAGCTTTATTGTGATTCTTCCCGAGGGGGGTTAAGTCAGCATCTGAAAATCCCAAGCCATTTTCAGCTGTCAGGCTAGCCACACAATTCTCAAATTGGTCAGTTGTTGTCTCATGGGGGGAATGAGCCTTTTTCAGGAACTTGATTAATTTCCGAGAATGGGCATCGGAGCAAAGAAGCAATGACAACATTGAAATCTTAGAAGGGGTTTTCCCCAATTGTTCTACAATCTTGAAGTCTCTTCTTTTTATGATCTTAAAGATCTCGTCCATCTCGCGAGCGGAGGGTTCTTCATAAGCTACGTCCTTGGAGGGTACTTCAATCACATCAGGCTCAACAACCTTCTCTTTCCATCTTGTATCGGTACTTGGCTTGGCAACAGTAATGTGGATGGGCGTATTTGTAACTACTGGAGGTGAGATATTGGGCGAAAATATTCTCCCAGTTCTAGTTACTTTGCTTGAGCCATCTATGTTGCCAACATTGTAATCTTTTCTTCTTCGATCCAGGCATCTTGTTTAATCCCATGATAGAACACCTCAACACTGTAATTCCATGGTACCCGCTTTTTTTGAAGACTAAGGAATCGGTCCGGGATTGGTAATTATTAAGGGAGCAACAATGGCTTCATTTGAAATCCTAATAGGACCTTTGGAGGTGATCCTAAGAGGATTGTTTGAGATTGTAATAATGGAGAGGTCTTCACATTTGTAAATCAAACTTTTGGCAAGTGGGGTTTTCTCAAATATAATTCTGTGGCTATCCACCAGGCGTTGAATGCCTTTCCTCAGCCCTTCACATCCATTGAGTTGTCTTGTACAACACACACAGTCTTTTTCACAGCCAGGGAAGATCCCAGCTTTCAATAAATTGTTCTTGATTATATTCAGCGGAGTAGTCAATTCTTCAACAGAGGTAACACAAGTTGTATCTTCAACAGTATTAACACTCTTGTCATGTTTCGGCATCAGAGCGGTAATTACATCCGGCATTGGAGGTGGATCAAATTCAATAGTTTTGTTATCAATCAAATCCTGGATTTTGTTCTTCAAGGCCCAGAACTGGTCAGACTCGTGCCCGGGGCTTCTTGAATGGTAAGGGCACTTAGCATTCGGATTATACTTTGGTGACGAGGTATCAGGGTTGGCAGGAGGATCACGCAATGTTACTAAATTAGCCTTGAGAAAATGTTGAAGGGCTTGAGACAGTGACATGCCTAACCTTGTAAATTGTCTTCTTGGAGTTTCAAAATGTTGATGATTTGTAGATGGTCTTGGAGTAGGAGTTGGATTGGAGATTCGGACAACATTAACAGATGGGTGATCATTCTTCTTGGTATGGGCCCTTGCCCCGTACACAGAATTGACTTCATTTTTTGCAATAAAAGGTTTCTTGATAGGATTGGAAGTGG
This sequence comes from Vicia faba, assembly GCA_948472305.1. Taxonomy (NCBI): domain Eukaryota; kingdom Viridiplantae; phylum Streptophyta; class Magnoliopsida; order Fabales; family Fabaceae; genus Vicia; species Vicia faba. Next base: position 1,354,664,478 of record OX451738.1, on the reverse strand, counting down.
AGGTAGAAGCCACAAAGATCTTCCCACTTTTGATGCCACTTTCAAATCTTTCACCGGTTAAGATTAATTCGGTGAAACCAGAAGAAGAGCAGCCAACCAACAGATTAAAGAAAGGACCAGATAAAGTGCCCATGAACATGTCGATGTGATCCCTATCAGTCAAGGGAGGTTGGACCCTACTAGAAAGGTCTCTCCACTTCTGTTGATATTCCTTAAATCCTTCATTCTTTCCCATGGTCATATCTTGCAGTTGAACCCTCGTTGGTGCCAAGTCAGTGTTGTACTGATACTGATGGTAGAAGGCAGTAGCTAGATCCTCCCAAGTATTGATACGAGAACCATCTAATTGATAAAACCATTCAAGTTGTGTTCCAGCCAAGCTCTCTTGGAAAGAGTGAACCCAAAGCTTCTTATCAGCAGTGTACGGCTGTATGTTGTGCACATAAGATTTCAAATGGATTTTTGGACAAGAAACCCCATTGTACTTTGCAAAGAGTGGTACTTTGAATTTTTGGGAAATGATTACCCCAGAGATCAAACCAAAATCATAAAAATCTAAACCTGGGACGGCTTGGGTTTCAACAACTTTCAATCTGTCTTCTAACTGCTTGAATTTGATATCAGTGGGTGGATACTGCTCGTTAAAATAATCATCTTCAGATTCTTGATCATTAGCATATTCAGCATGAGTACTCTTGACCTTACCGACCTAATTCTCTTCCTCTTCAGATGAGTCTCCTCCTACTGGGATTTGACGGATTGTCTCCTTGAACCTTCTACCCATGTTGAGTAGAGCTTTATTCTTTGGCTTCTTCTTAACGGCCAGTAAAGCCATCACATCTTGCTGCCCCTTGGCTAGGGCTAGTAGAGCTTCTTGAAACTGAGAATTCTGGGCTTGGAGATCCGTCACAGTTTTCTCTAGATCCATCTTGCTGAAATAAACAGCAGAAAGATAAGGAAACATGTTATACGAAAACCTGTCATGCTATGATGCATGGAATATGTACGTGCAAATTATTTCAAGGATTAATGAAATTTAAATTTGTATAGACAAAAGAATGAGCAAACATTAATTTTCATTAGACAAAACAAGAAAGATTACATCATGCCTCTTGGGCTTACAAAATAACTTTCTAAGATAAAAAGACCAAACACATAGAATTGAGCCTCGTAAGCTCTTCTTGTAGCTGCTTCGTAAGCTCCAAGACCCTCTTTTAACTAGCATAGAATTGAGCCTCGAAAGTATCTCGTTCTTCCTTCAGCTGAATCCAACCCTTTTTCAAGTCTTCGAGAGAGGTAGGCATGTCGGGATGGAGGATAGTGTAAGGAACATCTCCTTCAACCACATGCTCCATGATGACTGGTAAGATGGGGGATAAGGCATCACAAGATTCTGAGTACGAGCTCGCACCCATTTAAGGTAAGGCTCGAGGGGAATGGAATTCTTGTGTCCTAATTGCTAGAACAAGATTGGTTCTGATTATATCTCAGAGTTTTGATGATAACAATAAATTATATTTTATATATTTGATACTCTGATGAACGTATTTAACTGTTTCAAATAATGTTCTAACAGAAGCATCTTGAAGTGCTGAGCTGAAAATAAATGAAGAAGTTATTTGATGAAAGAACTGTTTGTTTTAAGCGCAAGTACTGATGTTGATGCTGTCTCTGATAATGTTCTGACAGAAGCATCTTGATGTACTGAGCTAAAAATATATGAAAAATCTCTTTTGATGAAAGAACCTTTTGCTTTAACGCAAGTGCTGATGTTGATGCTGACTCTGGTAAGATAATTAGTTTATTACATCTTCTAACGCTTAGCAAGTTTCTGTGTAAGCTATGTTTCAGAAGTTCTTTGAAAGCAAGTGTTGTTCAGAAGATATTTGAAAGCAAGTGTTGTTCAGTAGAGATTTGAAAGCAAGTGTTGTTTAGAAGATATTTGAAAGCAAGCGCTGATCAGAAGTACTTAGCAAGTAAAGCGTTGTTTAGAAGATATGCAAACATGTTCTGAAATCAAGACGTGAAGCCAAGTTCTGAAATAATGCAAAAGCTAACAAATCTTGTCAAGCTTCAGGAAACATGTTCTTACAATTGTTGTTTACTCATTTAATGCAAAGACGGCAACATGCACTCAAGTGTCTACGCTAGTGCATTGGAAAATGGAATAGTGCAAGGAAACACGCAAACATTTAATGCTCTCCATTTGAAGGCAGCAACAGTCATGTTTCTTCAACGCAATCCATCTACCGAACAACTGCTCAACTGAAACGCTGAAAGATTGATCAACTGAAGTTCTGAATAGAACTGAACAAATTCAAAAAGAAGCTAAAGCTACGTGAAAAATTATGGGCTCACAAATTCATTATTCATACACTTTGTGCTATAATATTCTTAGTGAAAAATCATAGTTGTGATATAGCTTTCTTAGAAGCAAACTTTGTTTCACTATCTGTAAAGATTTATATCTTGTAATTGTTCCTTGAGAGGCCAAGGTTGTCAGATTTCTCAAGTAGACTAGGACTAGTTTGAGTCTTAGTGGTGTTAGTCACTTGTAAGTTTACTTATGCATTGTTAGTCACAATAGTTTTTCTGTGATTGTAATCAGTTGATTATAGTGGATTAAGTCCTTGTTGAGAAAGGCGAAATCACCTTGGCGGGTGGACTGGAGTAGTTTGAGTTCAAATGAACCAGGATAAAAATAACCTTGTCTTTCCTTTATTGTTGTGCCTTTAAGAAAAAGAAAAAGAGAAACTTATTCAACCCCCCCCCCCCTCTAAGTTTTTTCTCCACCTCCAATAGGTATCAGAGCTTGACTCTGAGTTCAACACTTAACCGTGTCAGGAAAAGATCCAGAAGAAAACACGATGGAAAATGAACAAAACAACAATAACTACACCAGACCTCCAGTGTTTGATGGAGAAGATTTTGATTATTGGAAAGATAGACTAGAAAGTTTCTTTCTAGGTCATGATAGTGATATATGGGATATAGTCTTGGATGGTGACACACATCCTACAGAATCAGAAGGAAATATGATTGATAGGAAAAATATGGATAGACAACAAAAAGCTTATTTCAAAAATCATCATAGAGCTAGAAATATTTTTCTAAATGTTATCTCTAAAGTGGAATATGAAAAGATTATAAATAGAGATACTGCACATGATATGTTTGAGTCTCTTAAAATGACTCATGAAGGAAACGCTCAAGTGAAGGAGTCTAAAGCTTTGGCTCTTGTTCAGAAGTATTAAGCCTTCAAGATGAAAGAAAGTGAATCTATAGAAGATATGTTCTCACGACTCCAAACTCTGATTGCTGGCTTGAGAGTTCTTAACAAGGGATATTCTAAGGCAGATCATGTTAAGAAGATCATTAGAAGCTTACCCAAAAGATGGGCACCTATGGTCACTGCTTTCAAAGTTTCAAAAGATCTAAACAACGTGTCTCTTGAAGAACTCATCAGTGCTCTCAGAAGTCATGAGATAGAACTTGATGAGCACGAGCCTCAAGAGAAAGGTGTGATCGGTGGGAAAGAACTGACTATTTTGGAATGCTGGTTCGCGTTTGCGTTTGTTTTCGCAAAATGTCGCGGTAAGCAAGAGTCGCCACCATCTTTTATTTTATCCCACAAGGAAAGGACAAAAGCACAGAAAAATTCCTTTTTGAGATATTTCTCGGGTTCGGGAGGTAGATTATAGAAAGGGAAGGTGTTAGCACCCTTTTTATCCGTGGTTATCCACGGGCTCTTAGGTACTTGCTCATTATGTTTTCAAAAGTTTGCTTTTTTTGTGTTTGTGGGTTTGAAAGAGTTTTTGTTTTGAAAGGAGTGTAAGTGCGAAAAGTTTTGTTTTGTTTTAAAAGGAGCAAGTACTTAAGAACATCTACCTACTCAAAAAGGAATTAATCTGTACAAATGTCCTTTAGACAATGCTAGCCCACTATTGATGAGTAGGTAGCACCGTCGTTAGAGTTTTAAGGGTCAATTCGATTAAGGGACGTGTGGTCACTAAGGCAACGTTAGGACGCCTTAGCGGTAACCCTAATGTCTTAGATCATTTTATCCGAGGCAACTGTTTCGAGGCAACTTTGATCTTTGGACAAGAGGGCGACCTCTAAAACTTCCTATACTTAATGACCATGTTCGAGGCAACCAAGTGAGGCGTACCCTAAGAGTGGCATGTGCGAGTGTATTGTTTTTCAGTTATATTATCTTTGCATGTCATGGTGAGCTACTGTTGATTTTAAGTTAAAGATTAATCTTGTCATGCATAGCCTAATATTCAAACATCTAACAGTTAATGGTTGCGGAAATTAAATTGCAAAAAATAAATCTAAGCTATTACAAGGTGTCGGGTATTTACATCGCCAAAAACAAACCCTTGAAAATTAAATTGCGAAAAAATAAACAAAAGCGATAAATAAATAAATAAAGTCCTAAGTCCAAAGCTATTACATCTTCGAAGCAGTTACAGAAATATGGATCAAAAATGATTCGCGTGCGAGAAAAATTAAATTGGAGAGTTCTTAGGGTTTTGACCCTTTTTCATTAAATAAAGTATATATTTTATTTTTTGAATTAAAAAAGCTAATCTAAATTAATAATTGAATTAATTAATAAAAAGAAAATATTTTAGGGTTTTTATTTTAATTAAGGAAATAAAACGAGAATGATTAAAAATATTAAAAACCTAATTCTAAATCAATTTTAATTTATTGCAAAATATATTGTTATTAAACCTATTTAAACTAAATAAATTAATTAATGGTTTATTTACAAAAATAAAATAGTGAAATTAATAAATATTATTTTTTTGTTATTTTCTGATTTTATGAAAAAAAGGGTTAGTTGGTTAATTAATTAATAATAATAATAATAAAACAAAATAGGAAAAATAAAGAAAGAAAATAAAAATAAGGACAAACTCAGGGGGGTATGGGCCTGAGGAAGGTGTATGAATTGCAATTTTCAGGCCCATATTCGCTTCAGCCTGTTGGACTTTTGACATCCAATGCATGCTTGTTGACTCTGATCTATGGTAGTCCTTCAACCTTGGCCTTTGGATCTTGATTGGCAAGCCATCTGGTGTTTGATATTTGGCAGAGCATGATGGTCCACTCTTTGAATGTCACATGGGAATACCTGAAGAACAAAATTAAATAAAGTTTTGGGGGACCTGGGATTTGAACCCAGTTCCCAATGATCACATGCCAACGCGCTTAACCACTCCACCAAACTGCTTCGTTTGTTATTGTAATAAGAAACAAATATTATATACAAAACCATCAATTATTCCCTGCAAAAAAATAAAAATGCGCCAATAATTCAAATGAGCCAATAGATGTTAGCCACATTATCGTCCCTGTCAACGCGTCCCTGGTTATTTACCTGCGGATTTTTATCCGCAGGAAGTTTCGTAGGGTCTTTCAAAAATCTCTCCCAGGCCCTAAAAATGAAATCCAAGAGTACCAACGTACTCGTCTCTCTCCCCTGAACTCATCCATGGCCATTATTGGCCTTAATTTAACCTGCATAAAGAACGCCCAAAAACAAGAACAAGAACCCTAGGTTCTGGATACAGGGTTATAAGCCATAAAAATAAAATCAAATATTACAGAAACGTTGGAAATTGAATGGTGAGTATGAATGCACAAGAAAATTGGCAAAAAGATGCAAGAATGATGAGTTACGTTTTCATGTTCAGGGGTGTATTCGTGATGACTTACAGCAAGTTATAGACGATGAAAATGCTTGGTTTTGATCCCTACAGCTTCACAGGATATCATGCAAGGGAGTAGCGTTGAGCTTTTGGTCTGAAAGTGCCTCTAAACCAAAATTCGATCACCACTTTTTCAAGGCTTTTTTGCAAAATTGTTCTGGCCGTTTCCACGGGGTTTTGTGCGTGTTGTAGGTTTGTGTGGCTTGCTTCCATATAATAGAATGATTTTAGGTTAAAACATGGGCCAATATCCTTGTGTATTGGAGAATCAAGATTGGATTTTGATCACCATTAACATATTTCCAAATATAGGCCAAATCTGAGATTTTGTGCTTGAATTGACTTGGCACGAGTTTGATTTGATTCATAATGATAATTGCAAGTTGTACAAATCACAAAGATCCCTTTACATCAATTTTTAGATTTTATTTGATTTAATATTTATTTAAAATGAATTAAATCAATAAAAATAAAATAAAATAAAATAGAAAAATAAATGAATTGTCATGAAATTAAATATGGGACACGTGTGTGGCATGACAAGACCATATCAAGTGGAAAAAAGTGGGCCCTTTTGTCAAAAATTGGAGTTTTGAGGATAATTGACTTTTGGCAATTTTGGAAAAATGCCTAACTTCAACAATGCATAACTTCTTCAATTTTGAACTTTTGGAGGTGTTCTTAGACTTTTTTGAAACCTTGAGATGTCCTATAATCAACCCATTTGGTCTAATTTCATTTTTATCTTCCATTCTCAAGTTATAAGCTTTGGCAAAAAATGTGTTTTTGTTGACTTTCAAAAATGACCTATAATGTCCAAATTTGTAACTTTTTGTGAGAGCATTTCTTGATCTTGGGGTGTGAATATGGATTGTAGGAAATTGCATCCTCTTAAAAATGATCTTTGTATGGGTCATTTCTCATAAAGTATGATAAAGTTATGCTTGGTCAAAGTTGAGTTGACTTTTCCTACAAAACCCTAATTTAGCAACTTTTGAATCTTGATGAATTTTGAGCAATCCTTGATGAATCATGATCAACCCTTGATAAAATGATGAATTATCCTTCAAAATGAGGATGTTGACAAAAAATCTCGAGGTTTGACTATTTGTAGGCCACAGTTGACTTTTGCCCTAGCATAGTCGATTTTTGGGCCTCTTGAGCAATTGACTAACCAAACTTCCTCTACAAGGCTTGAAATTTGACATGGATGAACTTGAGAACATATTAGTACATTGGGGAGCATTTGAGGTCATTTGGATATGAGGACCTTAATGCAACACAAAACCCTAATTTTGACTTGACTGCCTTAGGAGGTGATTTGACTGTCCAACTCTTGAGCCACTTTGAGCAACTTGGAGATTCTTCTTGACATATCTTGAGGAATATGGGAGGGAAAATTTTTGGGTACAACAAAAGGTAAGTCCATTTCCCTTAAATCAATTATAAAATATGAAACTAAATCTTTTCAAGGTAAAGAAGAAAACTCTGAAGAATCTGCTTCAGAAGAAGATGAACTATCTTTGCTCTCCAGAAGGATCAATCAGCTATGGAAGCACAAGCAGAAGAATTTCATAAACTCCAGAAGAACAGGAAATGACTCTAAACAATCCTCTAGACACAGAATATTAATTAACAAAATCATTACCTGCTATGAATGCAATAAACAAGGTCACTACAAAAGTGAGTGCCCAAGGCTTCAGAAGGAGAAACATAAAGGGAAGTTAGTTAAGGAAAAGAAGAAAAGTCTTATGGCAACATGGGATGATTCTGAATCTTCTGAAGACAAAACAGAATCAGAAGATGAACAAGCCAATATATCTCAAACCGACAACTTATCAGATGTCTCAGAATCCTCTGAATCAGAATCAAAATCAAAATCAGACACTGAAGAGGTATTCCCTGACGTCACTGTTAATTTCACTAAAGTTGAACTAGGAGAAAGTCTGAGTGAAATTCTGGAAAGATATAAGCAACTTTGAGTCAAATTCAGGAATCTGAAAAAGGATCTTGCTTCTAACTCTGAAGTAACTGAGAGTCTGAGATCAGAAAATTCTGAGTTAAAAGAAAAAATTTCAAAACTAGAAAATGATCTACAAAACTCTCAGAAGGAAATAATCTCAGAAGATCCTAGTAATGCTGATAAGATCATAAAGAAATATGATCAAAGCTTTAAGAAGTTTCTAGCTAAAAACATAGATAGAAGCAAAATGGCTTCAATGATCTATGGAGTTAGCAAGAAAGACAGAATAGGTATAGGATACAAAGGCAAAGTAACTCAGCCTAAGAAAGTTAAGGATCTGGTTATCAAACGTACTCCTCTTTGTTCTCACTTCACCACTGGGCACACACATCATATTAAATATACATCTCACTCTAGAAACTCTTATGCTAATCCAAAGTTCAAATAGAACTTTAAATACTCTAACCCAAGAGGACCCAAAAAGATATGGGTACCAAAAGACAAAATCATCTATGTTGCAAATATTTTTAACAGTAAGGTTGATACTCCAGTACTAACACCTGGACTCTGGATGCTCTCTACTCATGGAGGAAAGAAAGCATATGTTCCAAGGCCTGGAATTTAAAAGATTCTAAGGTTTCAGAGGCAATCAGAAACAGAAGATTACTGGCTCTGAAACTATTGGAAACAGGAATGGAAATACAACATTAGAAGCTATGAACGAAGCATGTCTAAAAGAAAAGTTTTCAGAACTTTTTTAAAACATAAAATGTTGATTCTTCCTCTAGGTCACTAGAAACATCTTATATTTCAATATTTTTGGATGTACTTGTTTTATTCTGAACACCAAAGAAAATCTGAACAAGTTTGATTCTAAAGCACAAAAGTGTTTTCTGCTTGGATATTCTGAATGCTCAAAAGGCTATAGAGTATACAACACAGAAAGTCTGATTGTTAAAGAATCAATCAAAGTCAGGTTTGATGACAAGCTTGGCCAGCAACAGCCAAAGCAAATTGATATTTCTGTAGGTACAGAAGATCATCCCTCAAGCTCTGAAACTTCAGAAGCAAAGGTAGACTCTGAAGCTAAGAAAAAGTCAGAATCAAAGGAAGACTCAGAAGATCATCCTCTTGACAATGCTCTGGATAATCTCAGAATCTCTGAACAACCCTCTTAGAAAAGGTTTCCTAGAATCTCTTTAGCTCACAAATAAGACGTGATTATTGGGAGAAAAGAAGATCCCATCAGAACAAGATCTCTCTCAGAATCAATGAAGAATCATTGTTTGAATTGGTATCTCTGATTGAGCCAACTTCTATTGATGAAGCTCTGGAAGATAATGATTGGATCTTAGCAATGCAAGAGGAACTCAATCAATTTTCCAGAAAGGATGTATGGGATTTAGTTCCAAGACCCAAAGGATTCAACATTATAGGAACCAAATGGGTTTTTCAGAAACAAACTGAACGAGCACGGAGAGGTGATCAGAAAAAAAAACACGACTGGTTGCAAAGGGTTATAGTCAACAAGAAGGAATTGACTATAATGAAACTTTTGCCCCAGTCGCCAGGTTAGAGTCTATCAGATTATTAATTTCTTTTGTTGTTCAAAATAACATTTCATTATATCGAATGGATGTTAAAAGTGCATTTTTAAATGTCTATATAGAAGAAGAAGTTTATGTCCATCAACCTCCTGGCTTTAATGATTCAAAATATCCAGAACATGTTTTTAAATTAAAAAAGTATTTGTACGGTTTAAAACAAGCTCTCAGAGCTTGGTATGATCGTCTGAGTAATTTTCTTTTAGAAAAATATTTTACCAGAGGGAAAGTGGACACAACTCTATTCAGAAAGAAATTTGAAAATGATATCTTAATTTGTCAAATTTATGTTGATAATATTATTTTTGGAACCTCTGATATCTCCCTTGGAAAAGAATTTACTGAGACCATGCAGGCAGAATTTGAGATGAGCATGATGGGAGAATTGAAGTTCTTTCTGGGAATTCAAATCAACCAGACTCCAGAAGGTACATACATACATAAAACAAAGTATGTCAAAGAACTTCTGAAGAAATTTCAGATGTCAGAAAGCAAAAATGCTAAGACACCAATGCATCCAACCTGCATTCTTGGAAAAGATGAGGTAAGTATGAAGGTAGATCAGAAGCTCTATAGAGGTATGATTGGATCCCTTCTCTATCTGACTGCATCTAGACCTGACATATTATTCAGTGTATGTTTATGTGCTAGATTCCAATCAGATCCTAGAGAATCTCACTTAACTGTTGTTAAGATAATTATGAGGTATCTGAAAGGTACTACTAATCTGTGTATGTGTTACAGAAGATTAAAAGATTTCAGACTAGTAGGTTATTGTGATGCTGACTTTGCTGGAAATAGAATTGAAAGAAAGAGCACCTCTGGAAGCTGCCAGTTTCTGGGTGACAATCTTATCTCGTGGTACAGCAAGAAGCAAGGAATAATTGCACTCTCAACAACAGAAGTTGGGTATATATCTGCTGCTGGATGTAGTTCTCAGATGATTTGGATGAAAAGTCAGGTAGAAAATTTAAATCTTTATGAAAGTAAGATTCATATCTTCTGTGACAATACTTCTGCTATTTGTCTTTCTAAAAATCCAATTTTACATTCTAAAGCTAAACACATTGAAATTAAATATCATTTTATAAGGGACTATATTCATAAGGTATTTTTAAATTTAAACTTTGTAAAAACAGACCATCAATGGGCTGATATTTTTACCAAACCCCTTTCAGGAGATAGATTTAAATTCATCTTGAAAAATATTTGTATGGAATTATGTCCTGAATAAAACTGTATTTATCTTCTGTGCTTGACTTCAGAATATTCTAAAAATGAATGCTTTGATTAACAACTCTTCAGAAGTTAGAAGAGAAGTTACATCAAAAGCAATATGTAATGTTCTGAAATGTTCTAACGTTTCATTTCAAGTATAGCTCAGAAGTTCATTAGATCAAACTGTTGTCCCATGCAACCTTCAGGAGATGAACACTTGGTGTATTTCTGAAAGGTTACGCGTGTTAAGCTATTGACACCGTTCTAGGTAACTGTTATGATTTGATTAAAATCTCACGCTTTCCCCTCACTTTTCAATTTTCATTAAATGCTAAGTCATGTTTTTTTTCAAAACCTATTTCTGAAAAGTCTTCATGTAAATACTTTTGTAAAAACCTTTCTCACTTGTTATTTTGTTGAACCTCTGAATCTTTTATTATAAAATTTTTAAGCTCTTCAACTATTTTTTATATATACTTTTTGATTATGCCAAAAAGGGGGAGAAAATGAGTATTTTGATCTAATCTTTGATTAACAGTTATGGGACTAAGTTAAACATTCTAACAAAATACAAGATTTCTTTTTATGCTTTAAAGATCTTTGAAGGTATCATTTAAACTCTGGAAGTTTATTTCAAATGAACATTATCTTCAAAAGAACCTGATGAAGAAATCTCAGAATAAAAATTCCAAAGCTCTGATGAAAAGTATCAGGAAGTTTTTCTTATAGAAATATTTATTTTAGGGGGATATTCCTATCTCTTATTCAAATTTATTTCTATATCTTAATATATTTTTGTCATCATCAAAAAAGGGGGAGATTGTTAGAACAAGATTAGTTCTGATCATATCTCAGAGTTTTGATGATAACAATAAATTATATTTTATATATTTGATTGTCTGATGAACGTATTTAACTGTTTCAGATAATGTTCTGACATAAGCATCTTGAAGTGCTGAGCTGAAAATAAATGAAGAAGTTCTTTGATGAAAGAAATATTTGTTTTAAGCACGAGTACTGATGCTGATGTTGTCTCTGATAATGTTCTGACAGAAGCATCTTGATGTGCTCAGCTGAAAATATATGAAGAAGCTCTTGAAAGAACCTTTTGCTTTAACGCAAGTGCTGATGCTGATGCTGACTCTGGTAAGATAATTAGTTTATTTCATCTTCTAACGCTTAGCAAGTTTCTGTGTAAGCTATGTTTCAGAAGTTCTTTGAAAGCAAGTGTTGTTCAGAAGATATTTGAAAGCAAGTGTTGTTCAGAAGATATTTGAAAGCAGGTGTTGTTCAGAAGATTTTTTAAAGCAAGCGCTGATCAGAAGTACTTAGCAAGCAAAGCGTTGTTTAGAAGATATGCAAGCATGTTCTGAAATCAAGACGTGAAGCCAAATTCTGAAAGAATGCAAAAGCTAACAAGTCTTGTCAAGCTTCAGGAAACATGTTCTTACAAGTGTCGTTTGCTCATTTAATGCAAAGACGGCTACATGCACTCAAGTGTCTACGCTAGTGCATTGGAAAATGGAATAGTGCAAGGAAACACACAAACATTTAATGCTTTCCATTTGAAGGCAGCAACGGTCATGTTTCTTTATGCTATATATAGAAGAAAATTAATTGCAATCCATCTACCGAAACGCTGCTCAACTGAAACGCTGGAAGATTGATCAACTGTAGTTCTGAATAGAACTGAACAAACTCAAAAAGAAGCTAAAGCTACATGAAAAATTTTTGGCTCACAAATTCATTATTCATACACTTTGTGCTATAATATTCTTAGTGAAAAATCATAGTTGTGATATAGCTTTCTTAGAAGCAAACTTTGTTTCACTATCTATAAAGATTTATATCTTGTAATTGTTCCTTGAGAGACCAAGGTTGGTATGATTTCACAAGTAGACTAGGACTAGTTTGAGTCTTGGTGGTGTTAGTCACTTGTAAGTTTACTTGTGCATTGTTAGTCACAATAGTTGTTGTGTTATTGTAATCAGTTGATTATAGTGGATTAAGTCCTTCTTGAGAAAGGCGAAATCACCTTGGCGGGTGGACTGGAGTAGTTTGTGTTCAAACGAACCAGGATAAAAATAACCTTGTCTTTCCTTTATTGTCGTGCATTTAAGAAAAAGAAAAAGAGAAACTTATTCAACCCCCCCCCCCCTTCTAAGTGTTTTCTCCACCTTCACTAATGTCTTTCTATCCACCTTTTTCAACATCCTCCAGGACCGGATAAACCTCTGGCGGTGACCTTGATCGTCGCTCTCGTAGTCAAATACCAAACCTTGGATAACCATCTCATGTGGACCATCTCTTCGGGTGTAACCAAATTGTCTTAAGGTTAAGCAAGGGTTGTAGGTGATACCTCATCTAATGCCAAGTAAAGGGACATTAGGGAATTCTCCATAACAGTCGATGATAGTAACATTCTACCAAGAGCGGGAACACCAATGAATATCTGAATGTCTGAGCGTCATCAACCTATGTGACCACCTTGAACCTTACTCATTCATCAATGCAGATTGGGGAAGATTTGAAATAAACCATCTTGCCAAGAGAGGAGTACAACACATAAGGATACTTATTTTCCTCATAGTGTGAGTGTGAAAGGAATGTAGGATGTCCCCTAGCAAAGTAGGCACTAGGTTATGATACATGAAGATTTTGACGGTGTTCACATCTATGAGTTGGTCAGGATTTGGAAACAAAACCATCCCATAGATGAGGAGAGATACAATTTCCTCAAAGGCTTGCAAATCTAAAGAGTTCCAACAGTTTTGGGCTTTCTCAAACAAGAACTTTGCTAGGAAACCTTTGACACCACTCCTTGTTTCCCAATTAGTTATGATATCAGATGGTTGCAAGTGTAGAGCTTGAGCAATCTCTTCTGGCTTTGGATCTCTTTCCATACCGTTGAAGGGTAGTTGATTGAGAATAGGAATCCTCAAGAGTTGGGAGAATTCTTCCAAAGCTGGCACAAGTTGATAATCGAGAAATGTGAAGCAATGGTGTAAGGGATCAAAGAACTGAAAGAGCACCTTCATCATGTCTTCATCAGTGTTAGAGGTGACCAAGTTTAGTAGGCGACCATGTCTTTCGGTAAATGGAGAATTTTCAGGAATCCTTGATGCTAGCTCTTTAAGTTGATGAGGGATCCTTACAAGATTGACTTGAATGGTTTTCCTGGGAATAGAATCCATGTCCTACAAAACAGAACAAAAATAAATCCCAAAAATCCTTGAAATGGTTAGTGAGTATGAGTATGATGTTATGATGTTTATGATGTTTGTGATGTTATGTACAAGTAAATATATACAAACAAAGAAAACAAGTCCTTAGGTTTAGGCTTGCATGGAGTCTCATAGGTAAGTACCCTCTTGAAGTTTAGTTGGCTCAAACTTGTCCTAGAAATAGTAATCGGGTTCTAAGGAGCTCAATATCACTGGTTTATTTTCTCGGGCATTGTTTCAGCGCAAGCCTCTTAAATGGCAACCGAAATATCCCAAAAAACCAAACCTCAATGAGTGTAGTATCGAGTATCTACCAACTTCGGACTGCACTAAATCTGGTCATCTCACTACTTCCTAATGGCCAAGTTGGTCAAGTAAAGGTTCTAAAAGTTCATTAGTGCTTCATGACATCACTCAGCGGCCCCGTATTCTCCTTGACTACTCAAGGGCTACCGGTACCCACAAATATGTCGCACTAACATAGTTATTGCTTAGACCGTGTCGGTATACCCCGCACAGTTTCAACAATGTATTGCTACTTACCTATAAGGTATCCCAAATCCGGTTAGAAGATTCAAACCCCAAAAAAGAACCAAAATGTAAAGCATACAAATAAAACAATGAAATCAAGTAAATTTGATCTAACCCTAAGATAACCCCACTTTTAGAATTTTTCCCCAACAGAGTCTCCAGTTTTGTGATACGGTGGGAGAACTGACTTGATTGTTTTGCGTTTTATCGCAAATATTAAGATTAGCAAGAGTCGCCACTGACTTTTCTTTTATCCAAAAGGAAAGGTGAAAAATCACAGGAAATACCTTTGAGATTGTTTCTTGAGTTCGGGGGGTAGATTATGAAAAAGGAAGGTATTAGCACCCTTTTCATCCATGGTTTTCATGGGTTCTTAGTTACTTGCTAGATCACTTGCTTTTGTTTGAAAAATGTGCTTTGTATGGTTTTTGAAAGTATTTTGAAAAGGCGCCATCGTTTAGGCGAACTTTGTAATGATTCTCGTTTGTAAGAATGTATACAAAGTGTTGATCTTTTGAAAATGTTTTCAAGTTTGAAAGGTGTTTTTGAAAATGTTGGTGTTTGTTTTGAAAATAGCAAGGATGTTTTGTTTTGAAATTGAGCAAGTAACTAGGAACATTCTACCTACTCAAAAGTCTTTCATATTCATTTCCTCTTTCCTTTGACATTGTTATCTTACCATTGATTTGGTAAGTAACCCTATCTTTGGATGTAAAAGGGACGGGAATGGGTCATCGTATAACCATGATTAGCAATGTTGCAAGGTATCTTAGCATTTTTCTTTAGGGACTAAGATCATTTTGAAAGGAAACTTTTGATAGCATCGTCGAGGGACTATGATCTTGTATTTTTGCTTGTTTTTGCTAAGACGCCTCACATGCATAATATGGCCATTTTTGTAAGGAAACCAAGTGGATTTACCCTAGGGGTGCTTGTGTGCAAGTGTATTTATTTTCATGCTTTGTTTTGTCTTGTAATAGGGTTTGCTACTTGTTGATTTTATCTTCTCATACAAACCCTAATTACTAGCATTTATATAAAGCGGTAAATTGCGAGAAGTAAAATTACTATGCTATTACATCATTAGGGGAGGGGGTGTACAAATTTACAAATGGGGATAGCAATAAATTTAAACCAAATTATCTATTACAACCATATTGAATATTGTACAAAAATTGAAAATAAAAATGCAAGAATATAAATGGAAAAAGAAAATGATTTTTGTTGTCTTTATGAAAGGGTTTAATTTTAACCTAAATAAAGGGGAATGATTAGTTAAAATTAAGTAAAATTAATCTAAACTAATTAAGAAAAGAAATTAATTTGAAAAGGATTTTAAGGGTTTTTTATGAAATGGTTTTAAATTAATGAAAATAAAAATGAAAATTAATTAATTAAAATTAAACCTAAGTTCTAAATTAATTTTAACTAAGAAAATAAAATAATATATTAATTTAACCTAAGTCTAAAAAATAATTATTTAAGAAAAAGAAAGGAAATCTATTTATTTTAAGAAAATGTTTTTTTTAGTATTTTTATTTTATAGAGAAAATAAAAATATATAAGTATAAATAATAAATAAAAATAAGTTTTGGATTTTTTTGTGATTTTGTGAAAATAATAGTAGTGATAATAATAATAATAATGAAATAGAAAAATAAAATAAAAATACAAAATATAAAGAAAAGTCAGGGAGGGGGGGTGAATCAGTAACCCAATGAGTATTATGAGAATAAAAGATTAGGCCCAATGAGAGCCCAAGCGCTGCCAAAAAGATAAAAGAAAGTCAGAAAATTGTGAAAAATGGCAAAAGGTTACGCTGGGGCTTGAACCCAGGACCTAAGGGTGAACAGGCGCGCGCTTTAACTACTAGGGTGGTGATACATCTGTTAACTCATGTGAAAGGATAAATATATAACACAAAACGCGCCCTGATTACACTTCATCTTCAACCTCCAGCCAAAGGACCTGTATCTTCTTCATCTCTCAACAAAAATGAAAAGTTTAAACATGAAAGTTGTGGCATTTCTTCCCATGAATCCAACCATGTAAGTAACTTAAGCTAACAATCAAAGATGAATGAGAATTTTTCTGGCCCTAATTTAAAACCGAACAATTTCAGAAAACTTCAACTCTAAAATTCTCTAAGCTCAGGCCATATAAATGCAAACTATGGATATGTACAGCTTCGTGGCAATGTAATCTACATTTTATCTTCACAAATCAAAGCTTAACAATGCCTAAATATGAAGATAGAAGTTCAAGAAAAATACCTCAAAACTGGAAATCGTGAAATGGATTTGAGCTTGTTTCAGGCAGTGGTGATGATCAGGTTAGCTTCCTTAGACCTCTAGTAAGCTAATGCAATGGCTGGCTTTAGCTGAGGGTGGCTAAAATGGTCTGGAGAAGTCAAGATGCAGACCGCTGATTTTGGTTATGGAGGATGGTATAAATGGTGTTACAGTTTTCAAATAGTATTGGAATGGTTTGTGTATGATGCTAAGAAGCTTTTAGAAGTGTTAAGCCAAGAAACGCACGAGTGGTTTTAAAGATTGAAGTTCAAAGTCAGAAATGACACAAAAATGGAGGTTTTGTGCAATCTGAGTTTTCATGGAGTTTGGGAGCTTGTTCAATCGTGTTTTATGTTGCAGATCACTTGTATGGTTATATGAAAAAGATTTGTTCACTTCAGGTGGTCAGAAAAACAAGATATAGACTTATGGCTATGTTACTTGATTTTGAAGAAAAGTGACAATATGGTTTCAAGGCATAGTACAAGCATGGCCTGAGTTTATGGGAGGCTCTAGACATGTTGCTTTTGCCTTTGACATTGCTTGTGATCAGAAGGAACAAGTGCAAAGCTCTATGCATTGACTTTGTGATTAAAGATTCTTTACAAGAATAGAATGGTTACTTTGTGCCATAAATGGAAAATTTGCTTGGATAAAGCTTGAATCAAGTGGATAATAGCTCAAAAGCAAGTTTAATATTCTGATTATGGAGAGATCTTGAGGTTAGAGGCCTGCAAAGCAATATTGTGCAGCATAGGTTTGAAATTGAATTCTTGTTCATCACAAAATGACTTGTATTTCAAGTGTGAAAACCCTAACTTCATCTCTTCGATTCTCATTGCTCACAAATGATCTCAAGGAGTTCTTGGACATTTTGGAAAACTTGTAATGTTCTCTACAACCCCTATTTGAATCACTTTTGAAAATTCCCCTTGGAACTATATGAAAAAGTGCCATGAAGTTAGGTCAAAATCTTGACTAAAACTAGAGCAAAATTTCACTAAGTGTCCAATTTCAAGACCATGAATTTATGACTTAATAACTTGAGATCCAAGAATTTTTATAAGAAGTTTTGTAAAGCAATTTTTTAGATATCATGGAGACCTACAACTTTCATGTTGCATGTTTCTTCTGAATTCTCTTGCATCATGGTGAAAGATTGTCTCAAAGTTATGAAAAAACATGAAGTTTTAAACACTTAGAAAATTTTCTAAGTTAGAAAACTTTGACTTTTCAAAATGAAATCTTTACTTTTTGATTTCTTGATGAATAACTTTCATATTTTTACTAGTTTTGATGAGTTGTGATCTTTGACATTGAATTTTGACCAAAAAGTTAAAGTTTGACTTTTTAGTGTATAGTTGACGTTTTGATTAGTTCACTGAAAATTCACTATCAATCCAATTGATCTTGAGCAATGTTTTGGGTCATGCCATTAGGTCAAAATTATGCAATTGAACTCTTGAAATCATGATTCAAACCAATTGACCATTTTCTAGGTAAAAAATCAGAAATTGCCCTTTCTCAGTCAAAACCCTAATTTTGACCATTTTGCCCTTTTGATGATTTGATCAAATTTCTTGAGGAATTATGACCCAAACTTGATCAAATGATAAATATGAGTTTATAATTATGATGTGGATCAAAAATTATGAAGTTTGACTGTAAATTGGCCATAGTTGACTTTTTCCCTAATACAGTTGATTTTTAGGTCAACTGCTCAATTGACTGAGCAAAAGTGTGATCCAAGGCTTGAAACTTGACATGGGTAATCTTGGGGGTACATAATGATCAAGAAAGTCATATGAATTATTGAAAGTTCAATTATCCTTGTGCAATCTCAAAGCCTAGTTTTGGTCATCAGTGCTTAAGGAGGTGTCTTGAGCTGATCAACCATAGTGCAGTCTTGAACCAAGAGAGATCTTTGTGAGAAAATATTTGATAAATGAGAGGGAAAATTTTTGGGTATAAAAGCTTGTCTCTCAACTCTACAAATAAGACTATATTGTTAACGATCTAACCCGAGATCAATGGTCCCAAAAACTGAAAGCTCTCACTGCTGATTCAGTTTTATGATACTCAAGGAAACTAAAGATAGAGGAAATTGTTTTTAATTGTATATATTTTCCAAATGTTCCTTTGATTGGGTTAATAGGATGTATTAACCATAATCTCACTTTGGCTTTACGCCAACTTGGATATTCTTTGGAAGATAAACCTTCCAATGAGCAACTTCAACAGTTAATTCTTCATGACATGGGTAAAAGCAACCCTGGATTACTTAATAAGATCATTCGAGCTTGGAATAGAGTTCATAAGAAAGGATTTGAAAGAAAGAATGTTGTGGCAAGGGAGCCCTATACTCAATGGGTTTTGGAGAGGGTTTGAATAGTCAAGTTATCCTTTGTTGTTGATCCAACCTACATACCAGACATGCCAGATCCTCTTCCAATGTCTGTAGAGGAGATAGAAACTTGAAGAAAGCCCTTGATCAAGCTCAAAAAGAAAAGGAGGGATTAGAGCATATCCTCTATGACCTTGCTAGTGAGAAAAGACAGTTGCAACAAGAGCTTAAGTTAAAAGATCAACATATTCAAAGAGACCGTGAAGTATTTGAAAATGAGAGTCTTAAACGAAAGCGTTAGACCAAAGGATTATTGAGTGCTACTTTCAACTTCGATTCCCACAACCAGTGTTTTAATGAGGCTGCTAGAGAAATTAAGAGACTAAAAAGGTGGTATCAAAAATCCCTACAAGACAAAAAGGAGATGGAAGAGAATATGAGATCCCAAGTCCAAGGGCTAGCAGAAGGTGATCTAGAATAAGAAAGCAAATCCATATTCTCACTACAAGACTCCAAGATAGCCAAGAATCGGATGTAGGAGAACATCTCAAGAGGATTGGGGCAGAAAGACCTCTCACACAAAAACAGAAGAATATGAAAAAACCTGTCAAGAACTAGAAGGCCTCCAAAAAGACTTCCTCATTCAAAGGGAACTCTATAAGGAGATGAGGGCTGAAAAAATGTATTGGGAAGGACAATATGTGAAGATTTCTATAGCGGGAGAAAATAACAAGGTTATAATCCTAACATTGTAAAAGGAGTATATAAGGTATAAAGACAAGTGTGTAAAGCTTTCCTTTTTGGCGAATAATCTCATGGAAGAAATTCCTAGGAGCTTAAGGGTTAGAAAAGGCATGATGGTCCCTCTTCCGAAGGACATTGACGATTCCTCAAGCTTTGTAGGGGAATGGTTAGTGGTTTTAGGGCGGAGATCCGCAATCGCACTTAGGAGATTTTGGTTTCCCTTTTGTTATTTCTTTCACTATTTGACATTTGGTTCAGTATTTCCCTTTCAGTATTTTCCCTTCAGTATTTTGTTTTGAATTTTGGAGTATATTTCCCTTTTTAAGGATGGTTATTAATTCAATAAAAGTACTTTTGTTTCAATAATTAAATTGTGTATTTATTTTTGGATACTCACCAATAAAAAATAAAGCCTGAAAAAAATATATAAAATATATATATATAAAAGAAAATAAAAAGAAATCCAATGTGAATAAGACAAAAATAAATTTTATTTGGCATATTCATATGTATCCATCCATTCACAAGCATCGCATTTAGCAATTTCATACATAAAACTCATTTTTTCAAATCCTCTCCAGTTAAATCATTGGTAAACAAGCACCACCTCTACGGCATCCATATCAAACGAGAGCTCGTCAAAATAAAGTGATGGAACAAATCGAACAGAATCAAGTCATCTTCCAAAAAGATTTGGAGCAAGTGAAGGGAAGCATAAACTCAATGAAAGGAGACATAAGTCAAGTTTTTCTAGTGCTGAAGAACATCATAGAAAGACAAGATCAGATTCCTAGGGTAGCCTTTGAAGAAGTAGCTAAAACCATTGGTGCATCGAGCGGTCACCAACCAAGACAAGAACCAGAATCAGGTCCTCTAAAGTTAACTATGGCTTAGCAAGAGATCAAAAAATCTGATACTGAAGGCTTTGCCCCCCCCCCCCCCCCCCCCCCCTCCTCTGATTATAGGGGCATCTCATACTTTGCAGATTCCAGTCAACAATTCTTCGAATGTGGATAATTATATGGACCTCTAGTATGGGTACCGCGATCCGAAAGGCGTTACTCAAGTACCCCAACCAAAGCCTGTTGAAAATCCTATGGTTGTTAACCAATATAAAGCTCTTGAAGAAAGATTTAAGGTTGTGGAAGGATATGATGCTTTCAACGTCTATGCTCTTGAAATGGGTTTGGTTCCAGGGGTAGTGATTCCTCCTGAATACAAAGTGCTTGACTTTGGAAAATACAAAGGATGCACGTGCCCAAGGAACCATTTACGCATGTACTACATAAAAACGCATGCCTATACCCACAATTAAAAGTTGACGATCCATTGCTTCCAAGACAGCCTGAGTGGGGCATCTTTAGATTGGTATATGCAGTTAGAGCATGTGCATGTCCAATCATCATGGGAAGACCTTGCTAATGCATTCTTAAGATAATACAAGTACAACTTAGACATGGCTACTAATCGCACGCAACTTCAGATTTGTCCCAAAAGTAGGATGAATCTTTCAAAGAATATGCTCAACGATGGAGAGAAATGGCATCCTGTGTACAACCACCACTCATGGAAAAAGAATTGGTCGATATGTTCATGGGTACTATACAAGAGTTATACTATGAGAAGATGGTAGGCAACGTGTCCTCATGATTCTCATATTTAGTTACAATTGGTGAAAGAATTGAAGCAGGTGTGAAAATCGGAAAAATACAAAGGGCATCATCCAGTACTCCTTATAGTTCAAAGAAACATGTTCCTAACTTCTCGAAAAATAAGGAGGGAGAAATTAATGTTGTCGCATCGCACCAGAAATCACAACAATTACTGGTAATCCCGCGAGAACAACAACAAAATAGGTTTGAAAGGCCTCCAAAAAGATTTGATCCTCTCCCTATGCCACACAGTTAACTACTACAACATTTACTCAAGGTATCATTGGTAGAGCTGAAACCACTAGCTCCCCCAATTGGGGCACTCCCGCCAAAATAAGATGCAAATGCAAGGTGTAAATATCACGCCAACTCTCCAGGTCACACGATAGAGAAATGTTGGGCTTTCAGACATAAGGTATAGTATTTGTTGGACGTCCAATGAATAACTTTTGACAAGCCTAATATCAATATGAACCCCATGCCTCCGCGTGGCGATCCAACTGTGAACGCAATCGAGGTAGTCACAAATCATGGGGCAGCTAAATGAGTAAAAATTCCAATAGATTTCCTATGGGAACATTTGTTTGAATATGGCTTCCTTTTGGAATATAATGATGCTTTTGAGAAGACTCTACAAAAATTGGTGGATCAGGGGATAGTTCAATTCAGGCGATATCTTGGAGAAGAATATGTAGCTGCGATTTATGGAAATTCAAAAAGGTCATTGGTGATTCCTTGTCAGGGGCTGAGTTTTTCCAAGAAAACTTTTATAATTCCTTGTGGAGAGCCAAGTACGACAAAAGCACCAGTGACAATATCATGCCAAACTCTAAGGATACAGGTGCTTCCAAATACTACGATGGTGATTAGGGGACCATCCCCCACTCCTTATGAAAGTGACAAAGTTGTACCATGGAACTACGATACTATTGTCTATGTCAATGGTTTAAAACAAGAATGTGAACCATCTATGAGCCAAGGACCTGCAATTACAAATATAGCAGGAACATGAGGCATGACTCGCAACGGTTGAATATATGGTCCCGAACAACAAAAGAAAGATAATAATGTGGTTCAGGATAAAGGTAAAATTATGGTAGAAACAAGTCAAGAGCAAGAACCTCTGGCTAAGAGTTTCACCGATCAAGAGGATGAAGAATTCTTAAAAATAATCAAGAAAAATGACTATAGGGTGGTGGATCAATTACACCAAACCCTGGCCAAGATTTCAATACTCTTGTTACTCATCGATTCAGAAGCATGTCGAGACTCTCTAATGAATATTCTGAGTTCTGCTCATGTTACAAAGGAGATTACAGTAAATCAATTTGATGGAGTCGTAGCGAATCTAACATCAGGATCACGCTTAGGCTTCAATGACAGTGAGTTGCCTCTACAAGGTAGAGCTCATAACAAGGCGCTGCATATTTCTATCTAGATAGGAACAACTAGCCTATCCAGGGTGCTCACTGATATTGGTTCCGCACTCAACATACTGGCAAAAGCCAGTTTGATGAAGCTAACACTAAATAGCATTGTCATAAGACCAATTTCTACGATAGTTAAAGCTTTCGATGGCTCTCAAAGCAGTGTTTGGAGAAGTGGATCTTCCTGTCAAGATCGGCCCGAAAATATTCTATATTACCTTTCAGGTGATGGATATAGAACCAATATATACGTGCTTGCTCTGGAGACTTTGGATCCATGCAGCAGGGGTTGTTTCCTCAACCCTGCATCAAAAATTGAAGTTCCTTGTTGAAGGAAAGTTGGTTATGATCGACAGAGAATATGACATCTTTTTAAGCTACTTGGAGTCCTAAAGATATATCAGTATGGATGAAGACTGCATAGCAACACCATTCCAAGTCCTAGAAATTGCTTCATTGGTAACCTTATCGGTAGAGAAAATCAAGAAACCAGAAACTACCATAACTTCATGGAGAGATTTACAAACAGATGTGGAGGATCGTACCTCAAAAGGATGGGGCAAGCTTGTGGAGATACCTAAGAATAAATATCATTTTGGTTTGGGCTACAAACCATCAAAGGCTATTCAAAAAGACAAAGGGAAATTTCCTCCCATCCAGGAAACCTTCGTCAGCAAAGGAGTAGAGCATGTTGGGCAAGTAGAAATGATATTTAAAAAGAGTAACATCAAAGAATCATCTAACTTCATCCGTGAGTGTGCTCCAGGAGAGGAGCTCAAGAATTAGACAGTTGTGGATATTTTTGAGATCTTTTTCTTTCCAAAGTAATTTTTTCCTGTTTTTGAAAGAACCTATGTCCTGACAGAGGCATTGGGGTAGCTTGTAAGGGCCCCCCATTTGTTTTCAAACAATATTTTCAATTAATAAGAGTTATGTTTTACATTCAATTAAGATCCTTATCTTTATCTTTCATTTCTCTTTTATTTTTCAAATGGAAATACTTTTCTTCATATGCATTTTTCCAATTCACATTCTAAAAAGCACCAAAACATGATAAAATATGAAGATCCGCATCTAAACCCATTGGGTAATGATACTGCTAATATCTGATATAATTTTGATGCACCAATTAACCAAGCTGAAAGGATGATGAAGAGAATCTTGAACTCTCCGAAGAATTGGCGAGGGTATTAGAACAAAAAGCAGATAATATACAACTGTACCAAGAATCTATTAATATTATCAACCTTGGCACATAAAAAGCTTTAAAAGAGATCAAGCTAGGTGCAACCTTGGAGGAAAGCGTCAAAGAAAGGCTGATCAAGCTTTTTCATGAAAACATGGATATATTTTCATGTTCTTACAGAGATATGCCAGGATTGGATACAGATATTTTTGTGCATAGACTACATATCAAATAAGGTTGTTCTCCAGTTAGACAAAAACTCAGAAGAACTCGTTCGGACATGTCCGACAAGGTCCGAGAGGAGGTCCTTAAATAATTTGATGCAGGGTTCTTAGTCGTGGTAGATTACCCACCTTGGATAGATAACATTGTGCTAGTATCCAAGAAGGACGGTAAAGTACGCATGTGTGTAGACTATTGGGATCTAAACAAAGCAAGTCCCAAAGACGATTTCCCGTTACCTCACATAGATGTTTTGGTGGACAATACAGCTCAAGGTTTGATATTTTATTTCATATATGGTTTCTCAGGATACAATCAGATCAAATGGCACCTAAAGATATGGAAAATATTACATTTATGACTCTTTGGGGAACCTTCTGTTACAAGGTAATGCCCTTCGGTCTAAAGAATGCAGGGGCAACATATCAAGGAGCAATGGTCACGTTATTTCATGACATGATCCACAAAGAAATTTAAGTGCATGGATGATATCATTGCCAAATCCTATAAGGAGGAGGATCACATCATTCACTTACAGAAATTATTCGAATGTCTATGAAAATTCAAATTGAGATTGAATCCCAACCAATGTATATTTGGTGTCAGGTCAGGAAAACTATTGGGTTTTATTGTGAGTCAGCAAGGTATTGAGGTGGATCCTGATAGGGTGAAGGCCATACAACAAATGATAGCTCGAAGAACAGAAAACAAGGTTTATGGTTTCTTAGGAAGATTGAACTACATATCAAGGTTCATATCACACCTAACTCCTATGTGCAAACATATATTCATACTACTTCGAAAAGATCAATCAGTGGAGTGGAATGATGATTGTCAAACAACCTTTTAAACAATAAAGCAATATTTACAAGAGCGACCAATCCTGATGCCACCAGTTCCTGGAAGACCACTTATCATGTACTTAACATTGCTTAAAGGATCTATGGGATGTGTATTGGGGAAACAAGACGAAACAAGTAGAAAAGAGCATGCAATCTACTACCTAATCAAGAAGTTTACTGACTACGAAACTCGATACTCACTCCTCGAGAAGTCTTGTTATGCTTTGGCATGGGATACTAAACGATTGAGACGGTATATGTTAACTCATACCACATGGTTAATAGCAAGAATGGATCCTTTGAAGTATGTGTTTGAAAATCTGTCTCTTACGGGAAGAATTTATAGATGGCGGATGTTGTTATCCAAGTACGACATCCAATATGTTACTCAAAAGGCCATCAAAGGTAGTATATTAGCCGATCATCTAGTTCATCAACCATTTTCATAATATCAACCAATGAAGTTCGACTTTACAGATGAAAATGTCATGGTTATAGATGACTACAAAATACAAGGACCTGATAAAGGACCTGAACCAGGGGCACATTAGACACTCGTGTTTGACGGTACTTCAAATGCACTATGACATGGTATTAGGGCTGTTTTGACTTCTCCAAAGAATTTTCATAGACCTTATACTGCAAGGTTATGTTTTGATTGCACCAACAATATTGCTGAATACGAAGCTTGTATATTAGGTCTAGAAGATTCTATTTATCTAAGGATTAAACACCTCAAATTATATGGAGACTCAACATTGGTCATATACCAAGTCAATGGTGAATGGAACACTCGATATCCCAAATTAATTCCATATCGCGATTATGTTCTGAAGCTAGCTACAAAATTCACTAAGATTACTTTCACTCATATTCTGAGAGAAGAAAATAAAATGGAAGATGCCTTGGAAACTCTATCAGCCATGTTCAAAGTAACTTGGTCGAACTATGAACCACGCATCACAATCAGACACTTCGAAGAACCTTCACATTGTCTCGCCATTGAAGAAGGACCAGATAACAAACATTGGTTCTATGACATCAAGAGGTATTTGGAGAAACAAGAATATCCAGAAGGTGCTTCAATATTGACAAGCGAACTCTACGAAAGTTAGCTGCAAAGTTCTACTTAAATGGGGATGTGTTGTACAAAATAAACTATGATATGGTGTTACTCAGGTGCATGGAGAAACATGAAGAAGATACGCTTATGAGAGAGATCCATGAAGGAACCTTTGGGACTCATACAAATGGACAAACCATGGATATAAAAACCTTAAGAGAGGGTTATTATTGGTTGATGATGGAAGTTGGTTGCTACCATTAAACAAATACGTGTCATAAATTCCAAATCTACGCTGACAAGGTGCATGTGCCACCAACTCCTTTGAATGTCCTAAGTTTACCTTGGACATTCTCGGTGTGGGGAATTAACATGATAAGAATGATCGAACCAAAGGCTTCTAATGGAAACCAATGCATACTAATCCCCATTGATTATTTCACCAAGTGGGTAGAAGTTGTGTCTTATGCAAATGTGACAAGACAAGTGGTTACCCGGTTTATCAAGCAAAACATCATATGCAGATATGAGGTTCCAAGCAGAATTATTACAGACAATGGGTCTAACTTGAATAACAAAATGATGAAGGAATTATGGGATGATTTCAAGATCGAATATGATAACTCGTCACCTTATTGACCCAAGAAGAACGAGGCCGTTGAAGCTTCCAATAAAAATATCAAGAAAATCATTCAAAAAATGGTGAAGACATATAAAGGTTGGCACAAAATGCTTACCTTTTCTCTACATTGCTATCGCACCCCAGTACTTACTTCGATAGTTGAAACTCCTTTCTCTCTTGTATATGGCATGGAGGTTGTACTCCCAGTTGAAGTAGAGATTCTATCACTACGAGTTCTAATGGAAACCAAGCTTTAAGAATCGGAATGGGTTCAGACGCGATTTAATCAGCTCAACCTCATTAAAGAGAAACGCTTAATAGCGTTGTGCCACGGTCAGTTGTATCAAAAGCAGATAAAGAAAGCATTTGATAAGAAGGTCTGTCCTCGAGTGTTCAAAGAAGGAGATTTGGTTCTTAAAAATATTTTGATACCTCGTCTAAATTCACGTGGTAAATGGACACCCAATTAAGAAGGTCCCTATGTGGTTAAAATGGCATTCTCAGGTGGAGGTCTTCTCCTCACAACAAGGGATGGATGGGGAAGAACTACCACATCCTACGAATTCCAATGCAGTCAAAAATACTGTATAAAAGGCTCGCTAAGTCAAAACCCTAAACGGGTGACTTTGGAAAAAAAGGGCATCCCGGTGAATTGAAAACCCTAAAGGGTAATTTAGGCAAAAAATCAGGGACATACAAACAAAATCATCATCCTGGTGGATTGAAAACCCGAAAGGGCAATCCAGGAAAAAGTTAGGGATTTTATTCAAAAAATGAACAAATAGACTGCGGTTCGAGAACTCATTACCATAATTACGAAGGGGGGAGAATTGATTCATTTATCTTACTTAGAAGCAAGGAAGATTGGAGTTATCAAAGGACATTGGATAAATAGCAGCATCAATTATCATTTTCATTTCCATTTTCAATTTTTTGTTAAAAGTTTCTATAATTACCTCTTTTTAGGAATTGCATCTTGTATTCTCGCATATTTAAAGGAATTTTCATTAATAATACAATTCAGTTTATTCAAAGGTGTTTCCTTTTTCCAACTTGTTTTCAAAATACTACAAATATTTCTTGTAAACACTGCGTAGAAATTATTTTATGGATTCGACATTAAATAAAAGCATTTGATAAAACATAAAAAAGTATTTTGGTTAGAAAAATGTCAAAAGAAAATCTATGTCTATGACCACACCTACGCATGCGCCTATGATACAACTGTCATTATCAAATTGAAGTTGTTCATCTTAACATATCAAATTCAAATCAACTTGGAGACACCATGACAGAATAAAAAACAATGTTGGGGAGTCGGTGACTTAGAAAGCCTAATGGTTTAAAAGGATAAAAATATCAAAAACATTTGGTGCATGTACATACAATACACTTGGTGCATATACATATGAAACACTTGGGTATTATGTCATTAGAATCATCGTTGGGTATCATATCAATTTAGGGCATTGTGCATACACATTGTGCATTTCATTTCCAAACTGTTAAGGCTAAGAGTATTGTTGAACATCTTGGGGCCTATTGCAAGATAACTTATCTACGCAAACAAAAAGTTCAAACCTTACCATTAGCAACAAACACCTCGGTTGAGAATGGACATAACCGGTAGATTAGGGCTTCACTAAGTGGTATATCTGCAATTTATATCTTTGGTTTAGTTATCTAAGATCCAGTTATCAAACTCATTTTCAAACATCAAATCCGCATTGTGTATACCCTAGGTTGTGATAAATATGCAAAGCTACGATATAACTTACTATGTTAGTCTCGAAGCTTTAGTAAGTTATCTATTTTAAAGCTCGTGTTATCTACCCCCTAGGTTATGGTAGGTATGCGAAAATATGTGACATAATTCATTGTGTCAGTCTCCAAGCAACAATGAATTATCAAGCTTATAGTATTTATCCTCTAGGCCGTGATAAATACGCAATTCTGCGATATACCTTACTATATTAGTCTTGAAGCATTATTAAGATATTTTCAAAACCCGTATCATTCACTCCCTAGGTTGTGGTAGATATACAAAATTTGTGGCTGTTAAGTGTCAACTTTTGAGTAATTTTCATATCATTTATTGACACTTTCAAACCCTTTATTATATTTTTAATTAGGATAAACACTTATTTTAAGTCATTTTGCATAAATACAAATTATTTTGAATGTCTTGATATGTTTGTTATTTTTTCAGAAATTTTTGTTCAGACATTGCATCCTGAAGCCGGATAAAAGTTGAAGTTCCAAGCTTGTAGATTTGAAGTTGCAAGGAAGCATCGCCCTAAGAAGGAAGCGACTCCCGGCGATGCAGAGGAGAAATATTTGGCGTGAAGGGATGAATTTTGGTGCAGCTACTGGAGTGTCTCACCCCTGGAGCACCTGGAAAAAGAAGAGTCGACCGGCGAAGCATCCTTGTCGTCGCACGACGGTAGATATTTTCTGCTTATTCCACACGTCTAGTATAGTCACATGGTTCACTTAGCTAGCATCGCCCATCGATGCTTTATGGTCACTCGGCGATGGTAGGCTGACTGCCCTTGTTTATATGTCACTTTTGTGATATTTTGTATCATTCTTCTTCAATCTCTTATACTTGGTTACCTAGAAACAACACTTTTGAGAGAAAAAACCCATTTTCCTCCATTGTCACCAAAATCAAAGCTTTACAATCTCAATCTTTAATACTTCAAGGTTGATGTCCATAAAGCTTTGTTGCTTATTTTTTGATCAAGTTATTATGACTATGGGGAGATAAACATCTCTTGTGTCAAGATTAGAGGTAGTTAACCTAGCTATTATTTATTTCTTTTGATCATTTTGTGAACTTGGTTGATGATTAATATATGTTGAATATCTTTTCTTTCTTTGTTCTTTTTATGGTTTGGATCATTATTGAGAAGTAAGTTTCAAACTTGACCTAAGATATTCATCTATTAATGAGCAAACTCTAGACATAGATTTGTGAGTTAGTATTCACTTGTATCAAACTTTAAAGATTATCATGTTAATAGTTAGGTTGAGAAATCATTTAAGGATTAACATGATAGTACTCATAATATTTCTTAGACATGAGTTGTATTGAGAGAATACGTGAATATATTGATAATTAATTAGTTCATATGCTTGATTAATTGAATATGTATGAAATAGGTTAATGAAAACTAATCTTGACAAGCTTTTTATCAAAACAAACATTTCAAACAAACATCTCTCTTTTATCCAAATCACAACATCTTGCATGAAACTAAATCTTTTTGTTACTAAAACCTAATACTAAAACTTTGTGTATGAATATAACACTCAAATTTACTAAAACTATAGAATGGAAGTAATATCATACCAATCTCTGAGGAAAATGATAATATAAATACTTGTGTTGAAAATATGTACAACAAAATGGCATCGTTGTCAGGGATTGGCGTTTGATTTTGCAAGCATTACAATAGTTTAAGTGTTTTAAGTTATTTTATATTATTAATATCTCTTGTTTTTCACTTGTTTTGTTAGTGTTTTCAAACTTTAGTTTATGCGAGGAAGTATTTCTGAATATCAACTCCTTTTTTATCCTAAAATCAAAAGGACTTGCAGAAAACTTAATAGCAAGACTAGACGAAGGAGAAAGCTAGCGAAAGAAAGGAGAGAAAGAGGAGAGGCATCTACTTCTGGTATACCTTTGAACGAAGATATATAAAAATTTATGGAGGCAGTTCTACAAGAGGTCCTTGTGCAAATAGTCTGAGGTTGAATGCTCAGTTTGCTCATAATGCACACCAAAGGCACTCTGAAATGAAGACTGGAATTCTACAATTGTTGTATCATAACCCTTTCACTGGGTTAGATCATGAAGACATTACACTCATCTAACAAAATTCTATGAGATAGCGGGTGTTGTACCCCAAAATTTGCCCTCTCATTTCATCAACATTTCTCATCACCGGAATCTTGGAATTCAAGGTCAAGCTAGGGTTTGCTCTGCTCAAGACACCTCCTTGCACTATTGACCTAAATTAGGGTTTGAGTTTGCATAATGATATTTTGACCTACAATGCCCAAATTGACTTCCATATTACATGTTGGACTCACAAGTTTGTCCATACCAAGTTTCAAGCCTTGATTCAAATTTTTGCCCAGTCAATTGGACAGTTGACCTAGAAATCAGTTGTATTGGGGAAAAAGTCAACTGTGGCCAATTGACAGTCAAAACTCATGAAATTTGATTCACATCAACATTATGAACTCATATGAACCATTTGATCAAGTTTGGATCATAATTCCATAAGAAATTTGATCAGATCACCAAAAGGGCAAAATGGTCATTTTTAGGGTTTTGACTGTGCAAAGGCAATTTTTGACTGTTTGACCTAGCCAATGGCAAATAAAGCTCAACCATGGACTCAAGGACTCAATGATATTGTCTTGACCCATTCAACAAGTTCAAAAGATCTCAAATGCATAGGATTGACAGATGAATTTTTCAGTCAACTGATCAAAATTTGACTGTATACTGAAAAGTCAAACTTTGACTTTTTGGTCAAAATCAAGTGCCAAGGGTCATTTTTCATAAAGACATGTCAAATTATGAAACTTTTTCATCAAGAAACCCAAAAATGCAAATTAGGGTTTAAAATGGAAAAATTTCATAACTTAAAAATTTTCTAAGTTATAAAATTTTCTTAATTTTTCCTAACTTTGTCCCATTTTTTCGCCGAGATGCAAATGGATTCAAACAAAACTTAAAACATGAAAGTTATAGTCCATCACAAAGTATACAACTTTAATTCACAAAGTTTTCTCAAAAGAAACTTGGATCTCAGGTTATGATTTTTGGAACAAGGGTACCTAAAACTTTTAACTTAATGAAATTTTGCCCTAGTTTAGGCAGGATTTTGACCCATCTTCTTGGCCATTTTTCACATAGTTCCACTTGGATTTTCAAGTTGCATTTCAAATATGGATTGTATTACATGTTGCAAGCTTTCCAAATTGTCCAATAACTCCTCAACCACCTTTGTGGTTAGGGAGAATCGAATGCTTGAAGTTGGCAAAAACTCACTTTGCAACCATGGCCAATACATGTTCATACCACTTGTCAAATCTGATCTAGATAGCTTTGTACACAATTACAGGCCTCAAAACTAGTTTGTACTCCATAATTTAATGCAAAACCATTGAGCTAATGCATTGTCTTGGTCATTATGGTATTGTACACAAGTTTAATCCCTAAATGGTAAAAGGCATAGTTCCATTTTTGAAAAGTTATACTTTATGTCAAACCAAGATCTTTAAAGCATGGGGCCATATCTCTAAGGCAAGATCAAATCCACAAATTTCAAGTATCAAGGGCAAAGTATGCAGCTTACAAGATAGAGTGTACAGGCATGCATTGAGTAGTTACACATTCTTGCTTCACAAAGAAGAAATTGGTCCAAATCTTGCAAACTTGAAAACCAGCCATAGTCAGCTTACACAAACATTGCAAACACATTTAACATAACCCTTTGAGTCATAAACACGAGCTCTTCACCACTCAAACCTCCTTGTACACAAAATCTCCATTTTTCTGCAAAACAGGGCAAGCCCTGCAGAACCACTTCCATCTCCACTTTGCCTTGTGCGTTTTGCCTCAAACTTGTTCCAATACCTTCCATTCAACTCACCTAAACTATTGCAGACCCCCATTTCCAGCTGTAACTCCATTAACACACATTGCCATTTTTGTTTGGAAGCTTTGCAGGTTGAGTTCTGTAGCATGATTCGGGCTACTTCAAAACAAGCCAAGCATTGGGAAAGCTTCAGTGGACATTAGGCAAGCTCAAAAGAACCTCAAGCACCCTTGGAAGTTGCTGCATTGTCCAGCTCGAGCTCAACTGAAACAGGTATTTCATGAACTTCTATCTCTCTATTTAGAAATAGTTAGACTTAGGTTTGTGAATGAAAGATGTTGTATTCATAGCCCTAAAACCATACATGTGCTTAGTTTTCATTTATATTAATCGTGCTAGGAGAATTTTGTTCATGAACTTTCTGAACAAACTAGGTTAAGAATTAGGGCCAGAGAAATTCTCTCTGGTCTTTGAGAGTTAGCTTAAGTTTCTTATATGGTTAGATTCGTTGTTTGATGCTCTACAAGTTTCATGTTATGAGTTTTGTCAAAAAGGCAAGGAATCAGGAGATACAGGTTTGACTGAGCTAGGCACGCGTTTGTGTTGACAGAGGAAGAAGATGAAGTAGTTGGGCTGGGCCTGGCTACTTCCTGCTTTTCACACCCCTTTTTTATTTTCACACCCCCCTGGCCCATTTCTTGTATATTTATCATTTTTTGCATTTTTATTTTATTTCTGACCTTGATATTTTATTTTCTAACGTCAAAAATACTTAAAAAATATTTTCATAAATTTTTATATTTATTTTAATTATTTTCATCATTTAAATACATTAAATACTTTACATTCATTTTGTTTAAATTTAAGAACAATGTAAAAAACACTTTTATTTTTATTTATTATTTTTATTTACATTTGAAAATATTTTCTTGAAATATATACATTTTTGTAAATAATTTGTTTTATTTTTATACACACTTAATATATTTTATATGTATATACATGTATACTATATTTTATTAAATAATTAGAACAAAAACACAAAAATAATACATTATTATTTTTATTAATATTTTATACTAAAAATACCTTTTTTTAATATACTTTTATTTTTGTACAAATTGATACATTATTGTATCTAAATAATAAATAATACTATTTATTTAAGAAATTAGGGTTTTTGCCCTAAAAACAAAAATAATTAAAATTGATTTTTTTATTTATTTACATTTCACATTAAAAATTCCTTTTTTTACATACATAAAAACTTTTTTGCATAATACATTTTATCTAATACTTATTTATTGTATTTATCTAAGTATTGTACATTTAATTGTTATGCCTTATCATTCAATTTGGTTGTAATAATTTAGGATTTAATTTCGTGCAAAATAATCCCCAATTCAAATTTGTACCACCCTCCCTATATCATGTTGTAATAGTGTAGAATTTAAATTCTCGCACCTTTAAGCTTTCAATTATGCCATGATTAGACTTAGGGTTTTGTATGAAAAAATCAAATTAACAAATAGTTTGACCTAATCCAAGATAACAATGCATGAAAAAACAAACACAATGCACACTTGCACCCCTAGGGTTACAATCCACTTGTTGCCTTCAAAAATGGGCCATGATATGCATGTCAAGTACTTTGGCAAAACAAAAACAAAACAAAGATCATAATCCCTCGATGATGCTATCTGAGTTGCCAAAACAAAATGATCAAGTTCCTCGAGAAAATTGCCAAAAATACTTGACACAATTGCTATCATGGTCTATACGATGACTCGCGCCTGTCCCGTTTAACATCCTAACACAAAGTTGTTCACCAAATACAAAGGTGAAGCAACACTGTTAAAAGGGTTAAAAACATAAGAAAGATCTTTGAGTAAAATAGGGTAGACGACTCTTAGTTACTTGATCAAAACTTGCAAAAACATCCTTGCTATATTCAAAACACACTTCACAACACAATTTCAAAACCCTGCTTTCAAATATTGAAAACTTTTCAAAAGACAAAAACACCTTTGTATACATTCAAACAAGAATCATTACAAAGGTTGCCACAATGATGGCCTCTTTTCAAAACATCTTTCAAAACCACACACAAAACACCATTTCAAATAATTGAAGAGCACCATTTCAAACAATTGAAAAGCAAAGCAAGTGATCTAAGCAAGTAACTAAGAGCCCATGGATAACCATGGATAGAAATGGTGCTAATACCTTCCCTTTCTATAATCTACTCCCCGAACCGAAGAAAACATCTCAAAGGTCTTTCCTGTGCTTTTTGACCTTTCCTTAGGATAAAATAAAAAGTCGGTGGCGACTCTTGCTAAACCGAAACATTTGCGAACACAAACGCAAAATCCCAAGACAGTTCTCCCACCGTATCACAGAACTGGCGACTCTGTTGGGGACTAACTTTAAAAGTGGAGTAAACTTAGGGCTTAGATCACCCTTTGCATGATTATATTGTTTGCCTTGATTGCTTTACATTTGGTTCTCTTGTTTGGGCTTGAAATCCTCTACCCAGATTTGGGATACATTCATAGGTAAATAGCAATACGTTGTGGAAACTGTGCGGGGTATACCGACATGGTTGAAGTAATAGATATATTAGTGCGACATATTTGTGAGTACTGGTATCCTTTGAGTCAATCAAAGAGAATACGGGGCCGCTGAGTAATGTCATGAAGCACTAATGAACTCTTAGAACCTTACTTGACCATCTTGGCCTTTTATTAGGGGTAGTGAGATAACCGGCTTTGGTGCAGTTCGAAGTTGGTAGATACTCGATACTACACTCATTGAGGGTTGTTTTCTTGGAATATCTTGGTCGCTAGTTAAGTGGCTAAACCAAAACAATGAATATAGAAAACAATTCAGTGATATTGAGCTTCTTAGAACCCGATTACTATTTATAGGACAGGTTTGAGCCAACTAAACTCAAGAGGGTCTTACCTATGAAACCTCATGCAAGCCTGAAACTAGGGTTTTGTGTGACTTCCTTGTACATGTGCTTGTGCATACATCATGAACATCATAAAGCATCATTTGCATCCACTAACAATTTCAAGGGTTTGGATCTTCATCTTTGTTCTTGTTTTGTAGGTCATGGAATCTCTTCGCAGGAAAACAATTCAAGTCAACCTTGTGAGAATCCCTCCTCAACTCAAGGAGCTTACTTCTAGGATTCCAGAGAATTCTCTCTTCAGTGAAAGACATGGTAGACTCCTCAATTTGGTCAACACCAACATTGAAGAAGACATGGTGAAAGTTCTCTTCCAGTTCTTTGACCCCCTACACCACTGTTTCACATTCCCTGATTACCAATTGGTACCTACTTTGGAGGAATTTTCTAAACTCCTGAGAATTCCTATTCTTAATCAACTACCCTACAACGGTACGGAAAAAGAACCAAATCCTAAAGATGTTGCTCAAGCATTACACTTGCAACCATCAGACATCAAGGGACATTGGGAAACCAGAAGTGGTGTCAAGGGTTTCTTGGCAAAGTTTCTATTTGAGAAGGCACAAGACTGCTGGAATTCTCTTGATCTACAAGCATTTGAAGATATTGTGGCACTCCTTATCTATGGGTTGGTCCTGTTCCCAAACCCGGATCAGCTTATAGATGTGAATGCTGTCAAAATTTTCATATCCAGGAATCCTATACCTACATTGTTTGGGGACATCCTACACTCATTTTACACACGAACAATGAGGAAAAGAGGTGTTCTCATGTGTTGTACTCCTCTCCTAGCAAGGTGGTTTATTTCTCACCTTCCACAATCAGTTTTGAAGAATGAGCAGGGTTTAAGGTGGTCACAGCGGTTGATGACCCTCACACATTCTGATGTTCATTGGTGTTCTCGGTCCAGAGAAAATGTCATCATCATTGATCATTATGGGGAATTCCCTAATGTCCCACTACTTGGCATTAGGGGAGGCATTACCTACAACCCCTGTTTAGCTCTAAGACAGTTTGGATATGCTCTGAGGGATGGCCCTCATGAGATGCTGATTCCTGACCTAGATTTTGACTTTGACCACGATGCGCAAGGACTTCGACAAAGGTTCATCAGAGCTTGGAGGATGCCCAACAAGGTGGATAGTAAGACACTGGGGCACAAAAATTCCATTCCCCTTGAGCCTTACCTCAAGTGGGTACGAACCCATTCCCAGAATCTTATGATGCCATACCCTCACATTCTCCCCGTGATCAAAGAGCCTGTTATGGAAGGAGAGGTTCCATACACCATCCTGCATCCTGACATGCCAACATCATGGGAAGAAATGCAAAAGAGTTGGATCCAACTCAAGGAAGAACAGAATAATTTTGAAGCCAGCTTCTATGCCAGTGAGAAGAAGGTTTTGGAGCTTACCCGCCGACTTCATGAGGAGGAAACTCTCAACACTTACATCGCACCAAAGAGGAT
Source organism: Vicia faba (assembly GCA_948472305.1). Classification (NCBI taxonomy): domain Eukaryota; kingdom Viridiplantae; phylum Streptophyta; class Magnoliopsida; order Fabales; family Fabaceae; genus Vicia; species Vicia faba. Next base: position 1,354,627,765 of record OX451738.1, on the reverse strand, counting down.
GCGCAGTGTCTTTTTACATTAAGAATTTATAATATTTTGCCCATGGGGCACTTATGTACTAACAATTTCTTCTTAATATGACGTGTGTTCCTTTTTGTTTGCAACAAATTTGAATTTCTGGATCCTTGAATGCATTACATGAATAACATACCATTCATCATATGCATAAATAGGTCTTCACACCAGGTTTCCTTATCTTTCTGCGGTTTATTTCAGCAAGATGGATTTGGAGCAGACGGTAAAGGATCTGCGGGCACAAAATTCACAATTCCAGCAACTCCTCATGACCTTGGCAAAGGGTCAAGAGGACCTCAAAGCTCTGTTGGAGAAGAATAAATAGAAAAAGAAGAAGAGGCCCGGAGTAGCCACTTTTGGAAGAAGGTTTAAAAGCAATGCTAGGAAGGTTCTTGAGTTCCCCTCAACATCGGACGAAGGGGCTGGTAAAGGGAAAGGGGATGTTGTACCTTCTGAATCTGAGGTTGAAGAGGAAAAAGAGGAAGAAGACGAAGACTAATACGAACAACAATATCCTCCAGCGGATGATAAATATAAGAATCTTGAAGATAGACTGGCAGCCATGGAGTTGCAGAGGGTGCCCGGTTTGGATTTTGAAGAACTAGGGTTGGTAGCTGGGATCATTATCCCTCCCAAGTTCAAGGTACCGATATTTGCTAAGTACGACGGTCTGTCTTTCCCAAAGATGCACCTGAGGTCGTATGTCAGAAAGATCCAACCCCACTCATCTGATAAAGACCTCTGGGTACATTTTTTCCAAGACGGTTTGTCTGGCACGCAGTTGGACTGGTTCTATCAACTCGAGAGATCAGAGGTTCACAATTGGGAAGACTTAGCAGCTGCTTTTTATCGTCAATATCAATACAATGCTGATTTGGTGCCCACTCGTACTCAGCTACAAAGTATGGGGATGGCTTCCAATGAAGGGTTTAAAGAGTATGCCCAGAAGTGGCGTGATCTGGCTGGAAGGGTGCAGCCACCGTTGTCAGATAGGGAGTTAGTTGACATGTTTCTGGGGACCATGTCTGGCCCCTTCTTCAATCATCTAATTGGGAGTTCTTCCGCGGGATTTACTGAACTAATTTTGACCGGCGAAAGGGTCGAGGCCGGTATTAAGAGCGGAAAGATTCAGAAGGATACTTCCGCATCCATTGTTGTTAAAAAAGCCTTCCCATCTAAGAAGGAAGCCTATGTTGTGTATTCTCAAAAGGGTCAGGGAAGAACCAAGCGCCGACCAACTGTAGGGGTTGTGATGATTCAAAACTCTTCAAATGATCAACCTCGCGGCAATCAGTCAAGACCTAATCAACAATGGGTAGAAAGGCCACAATGGCAGTTCACCCGAATCAACATGACGCCCGCTCAGGTACTCCCTCATTTGTTGAAGCTGAATCTTACCAGTTTGAAGGAAGCGCCAAAGAACCCTAACACCTCCTCTCCATACTACCACTCCAATGCCAAGTGTGCTTACCATTCTGACAGTGTTGGGCACGATACCAATAATTGTTGGGCGCTTAAGAACAAAATCCAGGATCTGATTGACGCCAAAGAAGTAGAATTTGATGCTTCTGAGAAGCCCAACGTAATATCTGCTCCGATGCCCAAACACGGCCATAATGTTCATGCCGTTATAGAAGACCTCCATGTTGCTGATCTATTGACTCCGTTATTAGTAATTAAAGAGAAGTTGATGAGAGCCGGGATATTCCCAGGCTGTGGGAAGCACTGCTATTTTTGTTTGAACATACGAGCTGACTGCCCAATGTTGAAATCAGGTGTCCAACGCCTGATGGATACCCAAGAGGTACTTTTCCAGAAAACCCCTATTGATACCTTCAATCCTGTTACTCCTGCTACTTTTTCTACTTCAACCAACGATATTGCAATCATAACCATTTCCGACAATCCTCCCAAGGCTTGCAAAAGGCCTGTCAGGATTACGCCCAACCCTAAATCTATACCATTAAAGATCACCATGCCGGGACCTGTCCCGTACCAATCCAGCAAAACGATACCATGGAACTATGGGGGAGAAATCTTCTATCATGGTATCAAACAAATCGAGGCAGTCCAAGAGAATTTTGAAGAAGAAAACCATGATATAGGGAACATTGCGGGTACAAGCAAGATAACCCGTAGCGGCCGGATCTTTTCTCCAGAGATTGCTCCCCCTCGAGAAGTTTTCGGACCCTCGAAAGCTTCCGCACCTGTTAGGCCATCTGTGCAAGGCCCGATGATTGAAGAATTGGATACTCCTGAAGTAAGACCATTTGTTGATACTACCAATAAGGGTAAGGGGATACTAGAAGCGCCTGTCAGGACGAAGGATCATGTTGTGGTTATCCCCGAAACCACTCAGAAAGAAATGGATGAAATCTTGAAAATAATCAGAAAAAGTGACTACGATGTTGTGGAACAGCTAGGGCAGACCCCTTCTAAAATTTCAATGTTGGCTCTTCTACTCTACTTTGAGGCCCATGCTAAGGCCCTGATCAAATTCTTGAAGGCGACACATGTACCCCAAGAGACTTCGGCTGACCAGTTTCAGGAGTGTGTGGCCAGTCTTACTGTTGATAATGGCCTTGGCTTTTCCGATGCTGACTTGACTCCCAAAGGAAGGAAACACAACGACGCGCTACATGTCTCAGTTGAATGCAGGGGAACCACCATCGCCCATGTCTTAGTTGATACTGGTTCTTCCTTGAGTGTGCTACCGAAGAAAGCTTTAGACCGTTTGGACTGTGAAGGATTGACCCTCAAACCTAGTAACATCGTTTTTAGGGCCTTTGATGGGTCCAAAAGAATGGTTCATGGAGAGGTTGACATTCCTATCAAAGTAGGCACAGAAGTTTTCAACTCCACCTTTTATGTGATGGACATTTGTCCGTCATATTCATGTTTGTTAGGAACACCGTGGATCCATTATGTCGGGGCAGTTACCTCCTCTTTGCACCAAATGCTGAAATATCCTGGTAAGGGTAAGATTATAACAGTGCACGGCGAGGAAGAGTACATGATAAGTCATCTCAATTCCTTCCGCTATGTGGAGTTGGATGGTGAGTTCATCGAAATGCCTTTCCAACATTTTGAGGAAGTTTCCCCTAAGGTAGCAGTTGTGAAGATAATGGTTGAGGTGCCTGTCGTTCCCAAGCATGTATCTAGAATGGCATCTCTCAAGGATGCAGAGGCTGTAATTAAAGAAGGGAAGAGTACAGTATGGGGACAATTGCCTGACTTTCCCCATAAGACGGACAAGTTTGGATTAGGGTTCACTGCTGCAGGACAAAAGGCTATGCGTCGCTCCAAGGCTAGAGGACCACCCGTCAAGATCTCTCACCATGGAATCAATGCTGTAGAAGATGAAGATGAAGAGATCCACTTTGAAGATTGGATCTTTCTGACCGTCGAAGGGGGTTTAAGCAACTGGGAAGCAAAGGATTTTATTCCCATCACCTTTATCAACCAGTAATTTTATCTTTGAACAATTTCCCATTTATGGTATGTAATAACTAAACAATTCGCACATTATTTTCACCTCATGCCTTGCCCGGGGCATGTAGGTCCATTTGTAAGGGTTTGATCTTCTTCATTGTCATATGCCATGTTTTAATGAATCATTGGACGTTTTTCATCTATAAACAGTTGTGTTCATTTTCTTTCCTTTTGCATTTTTGTTTGTTTAAGGATGGTTATCCCTTACACATACCCACACTCACAAATGCAGGTACCCATCCACTCTGGATTCCATGGGTGACCATTATGTTTTAGCCTTCGATAACTCTGAGGATTTGGTCAATCATGCTGAGTACGAAGTTGACGAAGACTGTGAAGTGCCAGGAGAGTTAGCCAGACTTCTACAACAAGAAGAGAGGGCTATTTTTCCTCATGAAGAGTTGCTAGAAACCATCAACTTGGGGACAGAGGAAGACAGGAAAGAAGTAAAAGTGGGTGCCAACCTGGAACCAGGTGTCAAGGAGCGCTTAGTGCAGTTGTTGAACGAATATGTTGAAATCTTCGCCTGGTCTTATGAAGACATGTCGGGACTAGACACAGATATCGTGGTCCACCATCTCCCTACAAGAGAGGATTGTCCATCGATCAAGCAAAAGGTTCGCCGAATGAGGCCCGACATGTCTGAGAAGATCAAAGCTGAGGTAATGAAGCAATTCAACGCTGGTTTTCTGGCTGTTACTTCCTATCCATAATGGGTTGCTAACATTGTGCCCGTGCCTAAGAAGGACGGCAAAGTCAGAATGTGCGTGGACTATCGGGATTTGAACAGGGCTAGCCCCAAGGATGATTTTCCACTGCCACATATCGACATCTTGGTTGACAACACAGCTTAGCACAAGGTATTTTCCTTCATGGATGGATTCTCGGGATACAACCAAATCAAAATGGCCCCCGAGGACATGGAGAAAACTACTTTTGTCACGCAATGGGGTACCTTCTGCTACAAAGTGGTGCCATTCAGACTGAAGAATGCAAGGGCAACCTATCAACGCACCATGGTAGCTTTGTTTCATGATATGATACATCATGAGATCGAAGTTTATGTAGACGACATGATAGCTCGATCACAGACAGAAGAAGAACACCTTGGTCATTTGCAAAAGCTGTTTGCCAGGTTGAAGGAGTATAAGCTCAGACTGAACCCAAGCAAGTGCACTTTTGGGGTTAGGTCTGGTAAACTTTTGGGATTTATTGTCAGCAACAAAGGCATTAAGTTTGATCCAGCTAAAGTAAAGGCTATACAAGAAATGCCTGCTCCCCGTACTGAAAAGGAGGTTAGAGGATTCTTGGGACGCTTGAACTATATCGCCAGGTTCATCTCTCATCTGACATCTACCTGTGAGCCCATCTTCAAGTTGTTGAAGAAAGATCAGGTGGTTGAATGGAACAATGATTGTCAAGTTGTTTTTGATAAAATCAAGGAGTATTTACTAGAACCTCCTATTTTGATGCCACCCGTCGAAGGAAGGCCGTTAATCATGTATTTGACTGTTTTGGATAACTCAATGGGGTGCATGTTGGGCCAACATGACGAGTCTGGCCGAAAAGAGCATGCCATTTATTACCTTAGCAAAAAGTTTACCGACTGTGAGACTCGCTACTCACTGCTCGAGAAAACTTGCTGCACTTTGGTATGGGCTGCTCGCCGGCTAAGACAGTATATGTTGACTCATACCACTCTGTTGATTTCTAAGATGGATCTGATCAAGTATATCTTCGAAAAGACGGCTTTATCGGGAAGAATCGCTAGATGGCAAATGATCCTGACTGAGTATGATATCCAGTATACTACCCAAAAATCTATAAAGAGGAGTGTACTAGCTGGCCATCTAGCTCATCAATCCGTCGAAGATTACCAATCTATGATATTCGACTTCCCTAACAAGGACATCATGACATTGGACAACATCGAAGGTAACAGACCGTATGACGGACCTGAACAAGGATCCCGATGGACCCTGTACTTTGATGGTGCTTCAAATGCACTTGGCAACAGTATCATTGTGGTACTCATTTCTCTGGAAGGTTGTCATACACCCGTCACTGCCCGACTTTGCTTCAGTTGTACCAGCAACATGGCTGAATATGAAGCTTGCATCTTTGGTCTCAAGGCTGCTATAGACTTGGGAATCAAATCTTTGGTCGTATTTGTGGACTCGGATTTGGTTATCAGTCAAGTCAAAGGAGAGTGGGACACCAAGCATCCTAATCTTATCCCATACAAAGAACATGTCTTGACGTTGTTGCCTCATTTCGAGCAGATTACTTTCGAGCACTTCCCGCGAGAAGAAAATCAGTTAGCGGATGCTCTGGCTACAATGTCTTCCATGTTTAAACTCAACTAGGATAACGAGGCTCCCCAAATTACCATCGAGAGATTGGATGAACCTGCGCACTGTCATGAGATTAATACCGAAGAGGTAGTGGAACAACCCTGGTTTCATGAAATCAAAAGGTATCTCCAGACTAGAGAATATCCTGAAGGAGCTTCAATCAATGATAAAAAGTTCTTAAGGAGATTTGCTTCCAAGTTCTTCCTAAGCAATGGCATCCTTTATAAGCGCAGCCATGATTGTGTTCTACTTCGTTGTGTGGACAAAGCTGAAGCAGAGTTGATCATGACTGAGATACACAGTGGCACATTTGGCACCCACTTGAGCGGACATACGATGGCTAAAAAGATTCTAAGGGAAGGCTACTACTGGTCTACCATGGAAGCTGATTGTCATCAACATTCCTGTACTTGCCACAAATTCCAAGTCTACACTGACAAAGTACATATTCCTCCTGTTCCTCTCAACGTTCTGACAGCTCCTTGGCCATTCGCAATGTGGGGCATTGACACGATTGAAGAGATCAAACCTACGGCAACCAATGGACATCGCTTCATCCTAGTGGCTATTGACTATTTTACCAAGTGGGTCGAGGCAGCTTCCTATGCCTCAGTTACAAAGAATGTGGTTGCCCGCTTCATCAAGCAGAACCTCATATGCCGGTATGGTGTCCCCGATAGGATCATCACGGACAATGGTACGAATTTGAACAACACCGTGATCACCGCTCTATGCGAACAGTTCAAGATTTATCATCACAATTCATCTCCCTATCGGCCGAAGATGAACGGTGTTGTTGAAGCCGCGAACAAAAATATCAAGAAGACCATTCAAAAGATGACAGTCACCTACAAGGACTGGCATGAGATGTTACCGTTTGCTCTGCATGGATATCGTACCACGGCACGTACTTCAACACGGGCAACCCCATTTTCTTTGGTGTATGGCATGGAAGTTGTTCTACCTATGGAAGTTCAGATTCCTTCCTTAAGGATTATGAAGGACGCTGGTTTGAGTGAAGACGATTGGATTCAGACCCGGCTTGATCAACTTAATTTGATCGACGAGAAGCGACTTACTGCTGTTTGTCATGGTCAGACGTATCAAAAACGGATGATCAAGGCTTTCAACAAGAAAGTCAGGCGTCAGGTATATCAAGTCGGAGATCTTGTAATCAAGAGGATCATCTTACCGCAAAGTGATCCCAGGGGCAAGTGGACTCCTACTTACGAAGGACCATTTATGATCAAGAGCATCTTTTCCGGTGGGGCAATGATTCTGACCACCATGTACGGCAACGATTTGCCGCACCCTGCGAATGCAGACATAGTCAAAAGATACTACGCATAAAACGACCCGGCAAGTTAAAAACCCGAAAGAGCGACTTGGGCAAAAATGGGCATCCCGGTGAATCGAAAACCCGAAAGGGCGGTTCAGGCAAAAATTAGGGATAAAACAAAAAATTTGTACACCCGGCAAGTCGAAAACCCGAAAGGGTGACTTGGGAAAAAAAGGGTTTCCCGGTGGATCGAAAACCCGAAAGGGCGGTCCAGGAAAAAGTTAGGGAATTAAAGCGTATGACTATGTCTCGTCGGATCACTTTAAAAACAATCTCTTCACATACAAGCTCCAAGCTTCTGATCAATCCAGTCATCGGCGGACGAAGCAGCGAATGGATAAGATATTCAGAGTTGTGAAGGCTATAGCAGAATGGGAATCCCATGGAATTGTTACACATAGCCATCTTTCTTTTGTATAAAAATTTTCAATTTTTACGACAACATTCTCTTATTAGGATGTATGTCTCCTTTGTACAAAGATACTCACGAAAATTAAATACAAAGATACTTCAAAGTGCAGAAATTTGCTTGCCTTTCTTTTCTTTTTACACTTATGTTTTATTTGAAAACGTCCAAAGTTTTGTTAAATAGGCATATGCATTTGAATATAATCACTGCTTACAAGTAAAATGAAATTGAAAAAGGATAATTACTGATAGGTTGAAGGTGTAGGAAGATATCTTTGTGCCATTTCCGAAGAAATCCCCTACGATACATCGTTCAGACCCTTAACAAAGCTAAATTTGGAGTATATTTCCCCAGCGGAGTTAAGCTTCAAGATCCTCAGCGGAGCCAGTGCATTCTAAAACTTGGTTCCCCAGCTAAGTTAAGTTTCAAAGTTCCCATCAGAAACCAAACTCCCTATCCCCAGTGGAGCCAGAGTATTCTAAACCCTATCCCCCAGCGGAGCCAGAATAGTGAACATTTCCCCCATAGAGTTATCTCCCAGCAAGATCGAGGATTCTCGGTCTCATTTTCTCCAAGAAGAAGCCTCCTAGGTTTTAACTCCTCAGTAGAGATTTTCAGAGTTTTCCCTATATCCCAGGAAAGTCATGAAGGATTCTCATTCCCTGCAGAAGTCGTCAAAGGCCTTGTTAATCCCCATAAATCGCCGAGGATTTTCAATCTCCAGCAGTGGTCCCAGGATTTCTCTTTCTCAACAATCAGAGATCTTTAATCCCTAAGCAGTCAGCAGTCAGCAGTCAGCAAGGATTTCTCATCCTTAGTACTCAAAGATTTTTGGAATCCCCAACATCGGTCAAGGATTTACCTTCCCCGGCAGCAGTCAAGGATTTCATTGTCTCCAGTTATCAAGGATTTATTTTCCTCAGCAAGACAGCTAATCAGCTTACATATATAACCATTACATTCATATATCATAAACAGTGATGAAACACAATTCATTGCATCATACATATCATGCAACATAACTTTGTGTTTTAGCTAATATTTTACCCTTTTTAGGATAAGATTAAAAGGCCATTGTTAACAATTATTCAAATAACAGTATGGATACACCCCAGACACGGCGGTCATTCTATTACTCATTCACAATTTCAAGTCAAAATACAGTACAGATACACCCGAGACACGGCGGTCATTCTACTACTCATTCAGACTTCAGCAATCTGATACAGACTAGATATGCTCCAGACACGACGACCATCCTATCTCTCATTCAGATTCAACTATCAACTTCAAGTTCAGATACGCTCTAGACACGGATGCCATTCTGGCCTTTACACCAGCAGTTTGATTCTCCCCAGTGCAGTCGCCACGGAAGTCATTCTGCCACTTATTCAGATCTCAGTTACAGTCTCAGATATACTCCAGACACGGAAGTCATTCTGCTACTCATACAGATCTCAACTTCAGATACAGTCCAGATACGCTCCGGACACGGTTTCCATTCTGTCACTCATTCGGAATTTATCCCCAGCACAGAGATGCTCCATACACAGATGTTTCTCTATTGCCCATTCAGAATTCAAATACAATACAGATACACTCTAGACACGGCAATCATTCTGATATTCATTCAAAGTTCAAATACAGTTACAGCTCAAATGCACTCCAGACACGGACGCCATTCTTTTGCTCATACAGACTCAGTCTCCAGATATAGCTCAAATGCATTCCAGACACGGATACCATTTTGATGCTCATTCTTATGACCCACAACATTGCAATTCAACAAATATTCTTTTATGGCATCTTTAAGCCCATCTCCAGCAAGATTCTACCATCTCTAAATGGCATCTTTAAGCCCATTTCCTCAGCTATATTTTAACGAGTGCAAATTTACGGGCACTCTAGTGTCCAATCCTCTTTTACCTTCGAGTCGCGAAAGGTAAACTTGCCAATCTAACTCTTAAGGTTCAAGAAGATTGAACAGGGGAAACTGTTGTACCCCAAAATTTTCCCTCTCATTTAATCAACATTTCTCATCACCAGAATCTTGGAATTCAAGGTCAAGCTAGGGTTTGCTCTGCTCAAGACACCTCCTTACACTGTTGACCTAAATTAGGGTTTGAGTTTGCACATTGATATTTTGACCTACAATGCCCAAATTGACTTCCATACTAAATGTTGGACTCACAAGTTTGTCCATACCAAGTTTCAAGCCTTGATTCAAATTTTTCCCCAGTCAATTGGACAGTTGACCTAGAAATCAGCTGTATTGGGGAAAAAGTCAACTGTGGCCAATTGACAGTCAAACCTCATGAAATTTGATTCACATCAACATTAGAACTCATATGAACCATTTGATCAAGTTTGGATCACAATTCCACAAGAAATTTGATCAGATCACCAAAAGGGCAAAATGGTCATTTTTAGGGTTTTGACTGTGCAAAGGCAATTTTTGACTGTTTGACCTAGCCAATGGCAAATCAAGATCAACCATGGACTCAAGGACTCAATGAAATTGTCTTAACCCATTCAACAAGTTCAAAAGATCTCAAATGCATAGGATTGACAGATGAATTTTTCAGTCAACTGATCAAAATTTGACTGTATACTGAAAAGTCAAACTTTGACTTTTTGGTCAAAATCAAGTGCCAAGGGTCATTTTTCATCAATACATGTCAAATTATGAAAAATTTTCATCAAGAAACCCAAAAATGCAAATTAGGGTTTAAAATGGAAAATTTTCATAACTTAGAAATTTTCTAAGTTATAAACTTTTCTTATTTTTTCCTAACTTTGTCCCATTTTTTTCACCGAGATGCAAATGGATTCAAACAAAACTTACAACATGAAAGTTGTAGTCCATCAAAAAGTATACATCTTTTATTCACAAAGTTTTATCAAAAGAAGCTTGGATCTCAGGTTATGATTTTTGGAATAAGGGTACCTAAAACTTTTAACTTAGAGAAATTTTGCCCTAGTTTAGGCAAGATTTTGACCCAACTTCTTGGCCATTTTTCACATAGTTCCACTTGGAGTTTCAAGTTGCATTTCAAATATGGGTTGTATTACATGTTGCAAGCTTTCCAAATTGTCCAATAACTCCTCAAACATCTTTGTGGTTAGGGAGAATCGAATGCTTGAAGTTGGTAAAAACTCACTTTGCAACCATGGCCAATACATGTTCATACCACTTGCCAAATCTGATCTAGATAGCTTTGTACACAATTACAGGCCTCAAAACCAGTTTGTAATCCATAATTTAATGCAAACCCATTGAGCTAATGCATTTTCTTGGTCATTAGGGTATTGTACACAAGTTTAATCCCTAAATAGTAAAAGGCATAGTTCCATTTTTGAAAAGTTATACTTTATGTCAAACCAAGATCTTTGAAGCATGGGGCCATATCTCTGAGGCAAGATCAAATCCACAAATTGCAAGTATCAAGGGAAAAGTATGCAGCTTACAAGATAGAGTGTATAGGCCTGCATTGAGTAGTTACACATTCTTGCTTCACAAAGAAGAAATTGATCCAAATCTTGCAAACTTGAAAACCAGCCATAGTCAGCTTACACAAACATTGCAAACACATTTCACACTACCCTTTGAGTCATAAACACGAGCTCTTTACCACTCAAACCTCCTTGTACACAAAATCTCCATTTTTCTGCAAAACAGGGCAAGCCCTGCAGAACCACTTCCATCTCCACTTTGCCTCGTGCGTTTTGCCTCAAACTTATTCCAATACCTTCCATTCAACTCACCTAAACTATTGCAGACCCCCATTGCCAACTGTAACTCCATTAACACACATTGCAATTTTTGTTTGGAAGCTTTGCAGGTTGAGTTCTGTAGCACGATTCAGGCTACTTCAAAACAAGCCAAGCATTGGGAAAGCTTCAGTGGACATTAGGCAAGCTCAAAAGAACCTCAAGCACCCTTGGAAGTTGCTGCATTGTCCAGCTCGAGCTCAACTGAAACAGGTATTTCATGAACTTCTATCTCTCTATTTAGGAATAGTTAGACTTAGGTTTGTGAATGAAAGATGTTGTATTCATAGCCCTGAAACCATACATGTGCTTAGTTTTCATTTATATTTATCGTGCTAGGAGAATTTTGTTCATGAACTTTCTGAAAAAACTAGGTTAAGAATTAGGGCCAGAGAAATTCTCTCTGGTCTTTGAGAGTTAGCTTAAGTTTTTTATATGGTTAGATTCGTTGTTTGATGCTCTACAAGTTTCATGTTATGAGTTTTGTCAAAAAAGCAAGGAATCAGGAGATACAGGTTTGACTGAGCTAGGTGCGCGTTTGTGTTGACAGAGGAAGAAGATGAAGTAGCTGGGTTGGGCCTGGCTACTTCCTGCTTTTCACACCCCTTTTTTTATTTTCACACCCCCCTGGCCCATTTCTTGTATATTTATCATTTTTTGCATTTTTATTTTATTTCTGACCTTGATATTTTATTTTCTAACGTGAATAATACTTAAAAAATATTTTCATAAATTTTTATATTTATTTGATATTTATTTTAATTATTTTCATCATTTAAATACATTAAATACTTTACATTCATTTTGTTTAAATTTAAGAACAATGTAAAAAAACACTTTTATTTTTATTTATTATTTGTATATACATTTGAAAATATTTTCTTGAAATATATACATTTTTGTAAATAATTTATTTTATTTTTATACACACTTAATATATTTGATATGTATATACATGTATACTATATTTTATTAAATAATTAGAACAAAAACACAAAAATAATACATTTTTATTCTTATTAATATTTTATACTAAAAATACATTTTTTTAATATACTTTTATTTTTGTACAAATTGATACATTATTGTATATAAATAATAAATAATATTATTTATTTAAGAAATTAGGGTTTTTGCCCTAAAAACAAAAATAATTAAAATTGATTTTTTTTATTTATTTACATTTCACATTAAAAAATCCTTTTTTTACATACATAAAAACTTTTTTGCATAATACATTTTATCTAATACTTATTTATTGTATTTATCTAAGTATTGTACATTTAATTGTTATGCCTTATCATTCAATTTGGTTGTAATAATTTAGGATTTAATTTCGTGCAAAATAATCCCCAATTCAAATTTGTACCCCCCTCCCTATATCATGTTGTAATAGTGTAGAATTTAAATTCTCGCACCTTTAAGCTTTCAATTATGCCATGATTAGACTTAGGGTTTTGTATGCAAAAATCAAATTAATAAATAGTTTGACCTAATCCAAGATAACAATGCATGAAAAAACAAACGCAATGCACACTTGCACCCCTAGGGTTACAATCCACTTGTTGCCTTCAAAAATGGGCCATGATATGCATGTCAAGTACTTTGGCAAAACAAAAACAAAACAAAGATCATAGTCCCTCGATGACGTTATCTGAGTTGCCTAAACAAAATGATCAAGTCCCTCAAGAAAATTGCCAAAAATACTTGACACAATTGCTATCATGGTCTATACGATGACCCGCGCCTGTCCCGTTTAACATCCTAACACAAGGTTGTTCACCAAATACAATGGTGAAGCAACACTGTTAAAAGGGTTAAAAACATAAGAAAGATCTTTTAGTAAAATAGGGTAGACGACTCTTAGTTACTTGATCAAAACTTGCAAAAACATCCTTGCTATCTTCAAAATACACTTCACAACATAATTTCAAAACCCTACTTTCAAACATTAAAAACTTTTCAAAAGACAAAAACACCTTTGTATACATTCAAACAAGAATCATTACAAAGGTTGCCACAACGATGGCCTCTTTTCAAAACATCTTTCAAAACCACACACAAAACACCATTTTAAACAATTGAAGAGCACCATTTCAAACAATTGAAAAGCAAAGCAAGTGATCTAATAAAGTAACTAAGAGCCCATGGATAACCATGGATAGAAAGGGTGCTAATACCTTCCCTTTCTATAATCTACTCCCTGAACCCAAGAAAACATCTCAAAGGTCTTTCCTGTGCTTTTTTACCTTTCCTTAGGATAAAATAAAAAGTCGGTGGCGACTCTTGCTAAACCGAAACATTTGCAAACACAAACGCAAAATCCCAAGTCAGTTCTCCCACCGTATCACAGCGGGTGCTATAGAACCTATGGAGGAGGATGAAGAACAAATGTTTAAAATACTATTTTCATATTCGTTGATTGGTAAAGCTAAGGATTGGTATCTTGACCATCCTAATCAAACCATTACAAATTGGAATTTGCTTGAAGAAAAATTTCTTGAAAGGTTCTTCCCATAATCACGTTTCTTGGAAGCCAAAACGGCTATTTCGGTGTTCTCTCAAGGTGGAGTCGAATTGCTAAATGAAGCTTAAGAGAGAGATACAAATCTATTTTGAGAAAATGTCTGAGCCATGGTTTTGATGCCACTATCAAATGCATATTTTTAGAAATGGACTTCAACCATAACACAAGCTTTTGTTAGATGATACTGCACGAGGATTAATTATGGCAAAGACCATGCAAGAGGCGATTGAAATTATTGAAAGAGTGGAAAGGAATGACCACCAAGTTCAATATGATCGGGGTATTGTTCAAAAGAAAGAGGAAGTAACTGATTCAAGATCAAATGATACTATTTTGGCCCAAAACAAATTATTCGCTCAACAAGTGGAAGAATTAACCAAGCAAGTGGAAAAGCTTCCTCAACAATTAAGAGACATGCAAGAAAGGCCTAGCAATCAAATGCATCAAGTTGCTTTTTGTGAGTTATGTAAATGTGATCATAAAATTGGATTTTTTCCTCTGGTTGAAGAGGAAGCTAAATACATGGGGAATCAAGATCAAGGATACCAACAAAGACAACCATATCAAAATAACCAAGGTTACCAACAAAGAGGTAACCAAGGTTATCAACAAGGTTGGAGACAAGATGCTAACAATCAAAATATACAAAACCCTTATCAAAACACAAATCAAAATTCACAACCTCAAGCTCGAAGTTCAAATTTACAAGAGAATCTTGCTCAATTCATGCAAGCATCTATGGTAAATCAAAAGAGTAATGAAGCAGAAATCAAAAATTTGGAGACTAAAGTGGGGCAACTAGCCAAGCAATTGGCTTATCAAAATGTTGGATCATCATTTTTGGAAAATACTCAACCTAATCCTAAGGAGCATTGCAAGGCAATATTAACTAGGAGTGGTAGAGTAGTCGGAAGGGAAGTTGTTGATAAAGATGAAATTGAGGAAGTTGTAATAGAAAATTAACTTGAAGAGGAGATTGTAGTAGAAAATAATCATGAGGAGGAGTTAGTTGAAAAGGATAAGTTGAAAAAAATCAAGAGGGGGAAGGAGAAAGTTGTTACTTTACCGATTAAAAATTTACCATATCCTCATGCTCCATCAAGGAAGGACGATGCAATACAATACGCTCGTTTCATGAATATTTTCAAACAATTACAAATCAACATTCCATTTTCTGAAGCGATAGAACAAATGCCGAAGTATGCAAAGTTTATGAAGGATATCATGACTAAGAAGAAAAGATACACGGATGAAGAGACTATCATGGTAGATTCTAGTTGTAGTGCAATCATTCAACATACTCTACCAAAGAAAGAAAATGATCTGGAACGGGTTATTTTACCCGTTACAATTGGTGATGCTTATTTCGGAAAAGGGTTGATCGATTTAGGCTCTAGCATCAATTTAATTTTGTTGTCTGTTGTAAAGAGGTTGGGAAATATAGAGTTGAAATCTACAAAGATGAGATTGCAACTAGCCGAAAAGTCTACTACTCATCCTCATGGAGTAGCTTTAGATTTGTTAGTCAAAGTTGACAAATTCTTTTTCCCGATGAACTTTGTTGTTATAGAGATGGAAGAAGATGTGGATGCACCTTTAATTCTTGGGCGACCTTAAGACCGCAAGAATGATGATTGAAATTGATGATGGTTTAATGAAGGTGAGAGTTCAAGATGAGGAAAAATTTTTTAATCTCTTTGAGGAAATAAAACATTCTAATGACAAAAGAGATTGCTTTAGAATGGACGATACTGAAGAAGCAATACAAGATGTGACTAGTCAAGTTCATCTTATAACACCTCTTGAGAAAACATTAACTAACTCTCTTCAAGTCCTAGATGATAGTGAGAAGAAAGAGCTTGAAGATTGTATGGAGGATTTAGAGAATTTGAAAGAATTCCAACCTTGGGAAGATGAGTTGGAAATTTTGAAAAGAGACCCAATTGAAGAAAAGTCAAGTTTAGAGTTGAAAGTGTTACCACCATATTTAAAAAATGTGTTCCTTGAAAGTGGTGGGAACAAGTCGGTTATCATAAATGGATCATTATCTAGCATTGAAAAAGAAAAATTGATCATGGTTTTTAAAGAAAATAAAAAAGAAATTGGTTGGTTTCTCTCCAATCTAAAGGGGATTAGTTCGGCCTATTGTATGCATAAAATCATGATGGAGGAAGAATTCAAACCAGTAGCTTAACCACAAAGGCGTTTAAATCTGGTGATAAAGGAAGTGGTGCGAAAGGAAGTTGTCAAGTTATTAGAGGTGGGCATGACTTATCCTATATTGGATAGTACTTGGGCTAGTCTGGTGCATGTGGTTCCTAAGAATGGTGGAATGACGGTAATCACCAATGAGAAAAATGAGTTGGTTCCGACAAGAAAAGTGACCAGATGGAGGATATGTATTAATTACCGAAGGCTTAACAAAGCAACAAGGAAAGATCAGTTCCCTCTTCCTTTCATGGTTCTAATTTTGGAAAGATTATCGGGTCAACAATATCATTGTTTTTTAGATGGTTATTCTGGATACAATCAAATATCAATCAATCTAGAAGATCATGAGAAGACTGTTTTCGCATGTCCATTTGGTGTTTTTGCGTATAGTCATATGCCTTTTGGCTTATGTAATGCACCAGCTACTTTCCAAAGATATATGCAAGCAATTTTATCCGATATGATTGAGAAGACCATTGAAGTTTTCATGGATGACTTCTCCGTTTTTGGAATGTCATTTGATTTGTGTTTGAGCAACCTAAAAACCATACTGAAACAGTGTGTTGAAATAAACTTGGTTCTAAATTGGGAGAAGTGCAATTTCATGGTGACCGGAGGAATTGTACTTGGGCACAAAATGTCATCAATAGGAATTTAAGTAGATAAATCCAAATTTGATGTTATTGAGACGCTTCCCCCATCAACAAATGTCAAAGTAATCCGGAGTTTTCTTGGCCATGCGGATTTTTATAGGAGATTCATCAAGGACTTCTCAAAAATTGCAAGACCATTGAGAAATATTCTCAACAAAGATAAGTCTTTTATTTTTGATAATGATTGTTTAATAGATTTTAAAAAATTGAAATAAAATTTGATTAATGCACACATAATCATTGCACCAAACTGGAAAATTGATTTTTAACTTATGTGTGATGCAAGTGATTATACGGTGGGAGCCGTTTTAGGGAAATGAAGGAATAAAATTTTTCATGCTATACATTATGCAATCAAATTTTTAAATGATGCTCAAATGAATTATGCAACAACAGAAAAATATTTGCTTGCTATTGTGTATGTGTAATACGGTGGGAGAACTGACTTGTTTAGCATTTTATCGTAAATGTTGCAGATAGCAAGAGTCTCCACCGATTATTATTTTATCCAATGAGGAAAGGTGAAAAGAACATGAAATACCTTTGATAGATTTTGAGTTCAGGGGGTAAGTTATGAAAAGGGAAGGTGTTAGCACCCTTTTCATCTATAGTTATCTACGGGCTCTTAATTTCTTAGCTAACTTTAAACTTGATTTGTGTGTGTGTGATTTGAAAATATTTTGAATGCCAATTGTGAGGCAGACTTTGTAACAATTCTTGTATCAGTCCTCAAGAATGTATATAAAGTGTTTTTTTGAAAATATTTGTTTTGAAACGTGAGGTGTAAAAAAGAATTTGTTTGTTTTAAACTGTTATGAGCAAGCAATTTGTTGAGTCTTACCCACTAAAGGTCGTTCTTGTTATTTTCCTTCTCCATTAGAGATAGTACTATCCACACCATTAGTTGGTAGGTAGCCCTATATATTGGATGTGAAGGGACAGGCGTAGGGTCATCGTATGGTCATAGAAGGAAACATGTAAGGATACTTTTAACAATTCAAAGGGACTATCATCATTTTTCTCGTGGGGTCATCGAAGGGACTAGATCATTGTATAGGAAACTCGAAGGCTCATCGGGGGATTATGATCTTTATTCGAAAGGGACCATGATGATATTGTTTAACTGAGGGTCTTTGCTAAAGTATTCCTATTTTCGATGGACATGACCAATGTTTTCCGAAGGTAACTGAGGGAATTATCCTAGAGGTGTATGTGTGCAAAGTGATTCAATTATAGTTATGTTATCTTGTAATAGTTTAATGTTATCTACTGATTAATTTTATCTTTCCATACAAGCCTATTACGACACAGTTATATATATACAAGGAATAAAGTATAAGTGTGGAAAAGTAAAGTCTTACACTATTACAGAGCCTTGGGGGCAGTTACATGATAAAGAAATTGTGTGGGAATTTAAACTAGGTTATTATAAAAAAATTGTGCGACCTATACAATTGTTTCTAGGAATTTAAATGCAAAAGAAAAATAAACAAAAATGAAAGAAAGATTATCCTAAAGTCCTAAAATCTAAAATATTATAAATCAATTTTTTGTGTATTTTTGGTTTGATTTTATTTGTTAATAATAAAAAAAAACTAATGTCTAATTTTAATTACAAATTAATTAATTTAATTGCAAATACCTAATTCTAAATTAATTGATAAGAAAAAGACTAAACCTAATTTTTGATTTTATAAGTTTTTTTCTGATTTTTCATTGAATTAAAAAAAAAATAGTTAAAAAAATGAACTAATGGAAAATTAACTAAGAAAAAATAAAAGACAAAAGGGTTAAAAATAAATAAGAAAAATGGTTGTTGGCATTGGGGCTTTAACATTTACAGGGGATCACATTAACATGTTTTAAACATCATCCTAAACACACATGAACACACAAGATTAGTTAACAATGCGAAAAATATAAGTTTAAAGTTTTGGAAAAGTTACCTAACTAGTGTTCTTAAGAGAGCATGTTCTGGGATGCCTCGAGCTTGTTGAAATACTGGAAACGACTCCTGGGATCTTCAGAAGTATGGTTGGATGCTTGGTTTTGATGGAAAAACCTGGAAATAGGATTTCGACTTTGCCCTAAATCTTGATATTTTTGTGATTTCTTGAGACTTATTTTGGAGGCAGAAATTTGCGTCTTCTCTTCACTGATGATGTTATTCATTTATAAGCATCATATTAAGTCAACAAAAATGAATGACAATCATGAGAATTTAAGTGTGAATCAAACATGATAAAACATGTTTTCAAGCTTCCAAATTTGAAGATTCTTGCCAAAACCAATTAAAAACCTTCCAAAACAAATGAAATTTTATTTCCATATTGAGGCAACACGGTTTTGGCAAGTTGGATATGTGATGTTGAGCTTCAAAATAATCCAAAACAAAAGTCCACATGCTTTGGTCCATCATTTGCTATTTTATATGATTTATTTTGCTTTTAAATGAATAAAAATAAAAATAAATGAAATAAAAATAAAATATATTTCATGAATGAACTTATGGGTCCTTAAACATGTCATGAACACGTTTGAACATAAAAACTTAGGCCCATTAGCCCAAAAATGCAATTTTGCTCAAAGTGGACTTCATGCATTTTCTCAAAATTGCTCAACTTGCACCAATCATAATTCTCTCAAATTTTTCATATGAAGTTGATCTTGGACTTTTTGGAAAGCTCAAGATGTCCCTACAACTCTCATGTTTGTTATTTTTTCATTTGAAATCTTTAATTTGATGTAAATTGCTTTGACAAAAAATGTTTTTTTGTTGACTTTCAAAATAACCTATAATGTTTTGGCTCATGTCTCTTAAATGAAGCATTTTTTGGACTTGAACTTAGAGAGAAAAAGTTGTAGCGAATTTAATTTCCATAAAAATGGGCTTTGGTTGAGAATTTTATGATGAAGCATGTGAAAGTTATGCTTGGTCAAAGTTCAGTTGACTTCTCCTAAAGAAAACCCTAATTTAGCAATTTTTGACTTTTAATGAATCATGATCAACCCTTCATAAAATTATGAACATGACCTCAAAATATTGATGATGACCAAAAATCCTAAAGTTTAACTGTATGTTGACCACAATTGACTTTTTGTCTAATACAATTCATTTCCAATCATCTGAGCAATTGATTGAGAAAACTTGTGATGATAGGCTTGAAACTTGTCATGAGGGTACTTTGAGTCATATGAGGAACCATGAAACTCACTTGAGGCATTAGAAACACAAATTTCTTTGAGAAACACAAAACCTTAATTGTAGGCCATTTCTTAGGAGAGATGCTTGTATGTTCAAACCCTTGAGTATTCTTGAGAAATTGAGAACCCTATGAGCATTAGGAGGTGTCTTGAATCAATTATCTTCAAAAATGGGAGGGAAAATTTTTGGGTACAACAGTGTGCATTGGAGAAATTTCGTTCTTATCTTATTGGCTCTAAGGTTGTGGTTTATACTGGCCATTCGGCAATTAAATATTTGCGTACCAAGCCCAATTCAAAATAAAGGCTTATTCGATGGATATTTTTGTTGCAAGAATTTGATCTTGAAATTCGCAATAAGAAAGGATATGAAAACTTGGTAGAGAATCATTTATCTCGTTTGGTCAATATAGATGTCACGATAAATGAAAAAGAAATAGAGGAATCATTCTTGGATGAGCAACTGATGATGGTTCGGGAAAGACCTTGGTTCCAAAATTTGGAAAATTTCAAAGCTACTGGTATTATTCCGGAAGATTTCAATGCACAATAATGGAAAAAGTTTCTTAGTGATGCAAAGTATTTTGTGTGGGATGAACCCTATTTATTCAAATTAGGTAGATAATTTGTTGAGAAGATGTGTGACAAAGGAAGAAGAAAGTAGCATCTTGTGGCATTGTCATTATTCTCCTTATGGTGGATACTTTAGTGGTGATCGGACAGCCGCAAAGGTTCTACAATTTGGGTTTTATTGGCCATCATTATTTAAAGATTCTTTTGAACATGCAAAAAGTTGTGACAGTTTCCAAAGAGTGTGGGGAATAACAAAAAGATATGAAATGCCTCTTCAAAACATGCTTGAAGTGGAGGTATTTTATTGTTGGGGGATAGACTTTGTTGGCCCTTTTCCTTCCTCATTTTCTAATGAGTACATATTGGTAGCAGTGGATTATGTGTCAAAGTGGGTTAAGGCAATAGCATCTCCAAAAGCGGATGCCAAGACTGTGATTAAATTCTTGAAGAAAAATATTTTTACACATTTTGGTACTCCAAGAGTTTTGATAAGTGATGGAGGTTCACATTTTTGAAATTTCCAATTGAAGCGATATTTAGAGCATTATGGATTTAAGTACAAGGTTGTTACACCGTATCATCCTCAAATCAATGGCCAAGTTGAAGTGTCAAATTGGGAAATAAAAAGAATTCTTGAAAAAATCATTTCTTCGTCAAGAAAAGATTGGTCTTTGAAGTTGGACAAAGCTCTTTAGGCATATCGTAACACATTCAAAGCTCCAATAGGTCTTCCTCCGTTTCAAATGGTTTACGAGAAATCATGCCATCTTCCTATGGAACTTGAACATAAGGCTTTTTGGGCATTGAAGTTTTTTAATTTTGATCAAGATCAAGCCAGCTCGAAGAGGAAAGAAGAATTACATGAATTCATTGAATTTAGATTGCATGCTTATGAATCTTCAAGGATTTACAAAGAAAAAGTCAAGAAGTATCATGATAAAAAAAATCAGTCCAAAGCATTTTGAAGTTGGTCAATTGGTTTTATTGTTCCATTCTCGGTTAAAGTTATTTTCGGGAAAACTAAAATCTAAGTGGTCAGGGCCATTCTTGGTAAAAGAAGTGAAGCATTTTGGAGCTATTTTGTTGGAGGACCCTATCTCGAAGGAAAGTTGGATGGTGAATGGTCATCATTTAAAAATCTACCTCGGAGGGGAGGTAAATCGGAGCACTAGTGTTATTCGTCTTGGTAATATGTGATCGATCACCTTGGACCGTCGAGCTCGAAACGAAGTTAAATAAAGCGCTTGTCAGGAGGCGCTCTAGCATTGTAAGTATTTCTGTTTTTGTGTCATTTTCAATTAGTCTGTTGCAGAACAGAATTTGTGAAACAAATTCTACACCAGAAAAAAATTTGTTTTTGTCAAGGATCGTCGGGTGATCGTTTTTGTCGTCGGGCAATGTTGTTTAAACAACACTTGTCTGCTGTAGTTTTGTATTTTAAATTTTGGTGAGTTATTTTAGGCCAACGGGTCATTCTTCTATTATAATAGAGTTTTCACCTATTTGGGGTCATTTTCACCAGATTTCTCTCCAAAACCCTTGTGCATTCATTCCCAAATTCAACATGAAAGGTAAATTTTATTTCTCTTTTTTGTGGTTAGTAAATTAGGTTTGATAAATTAATATTTTTTTAGTTTTGGTTACTATGTCCATGCTTAGTAAAATAGGGTTTAGTAATTTAGGATTTTATAGTCTTGATTAGTATTCATGTGGTTAGGATCTTCATTGCCCATTGTTTGCAATCATCACTCACCATAATTTTGTCTGAAATCACTAATGTATTTTGGTTTGGAAATGAAAAGAACAGGATTTGTGAGTGAAAAATTCTGCTGAACTTTCCTGTTCGCAGGGTGTCACCCGACGACAAAGATGTATCTCCTGGCGATGCATGTCAGAGGCGACATATCTGTTTTATCTTATGTGTTATACATTTTTGTTATTCTTTATATCTAACTGGAGGGTTTGTCTGCTGTTTTGTTTTGATTTAATGTCTTGCATATAGGTCCTAAGAGAGCTTTTCTCTTGAAACCTGTGAGGGAATCCGATGGGGATAGTTCGCGCCATCCATGGAACTTTGATGAAAACCGATTTGTTAGTGCTAAAGCTGAATCAAGATTCAACCTTCTAGTGGGAAGGCAATTTGTGTTATAGAAAAGTTTTTAAGATTGACACCAATGGTCCTTATGGGAAGCCAATGCAGATTTTCCTGAGAAAGAAGTGGGATGCGCTGATTGATCCGGTTGACCGGATAAGCTATGATTTGGTCAGAGAATTTTACGTAAATGCTCTTCCTACTGAAGGGGGGGGGATTTCTTTTTAAGACTGTCGTGACAGGAAAATTATTGCATTTTGATGCAGACTCGATAAATAAGTTTTTTGGTAACCCGCTTTGTTTGTGTGTTCACGAGATAGATGACTTCAATAAGGAACTTGGAAAAGTAAGAAACCATGTTTCTATTGCTAGTGCAATTCTCCTGGAAGGAAGAAGTGTATAATTGAATGCAACGGGTCTTCCTTTAAGATACAATCGGGATGATATGACGGCTGAAGCACAAGATATGCTTCTTTTGATTTTAAACAATATCAAACCTAAGCTTCATAGGTCAACCGTTCCTAAGTGTTTTTGTGCTTGTGAAATGTATCTTAGAAGACAGGTCGGTGGATGTTGTTGGCATTATTTCTAAGGAAATGAAGTAGTTTATTGAAAGCACTAAGACTAAGGAGGTAAACTCTCGTTTCTCTCTACCTTTTCCTTGTCTTATTACTTCTATGTGCCTTGACAAAGGAATTTTGATGCCGAAAGAAATTAATGAAAAAGTGAGGGAGTTATTGATGATGATTATTTGGGCCGTTACTGTTTGGGAAAGTTGGATATGAAGAGGAAAAAGAGAATTGGTAGGGGTGAATCGTCTGGTACTCAAGGGGAATCTGAGGGTCTCGATTATGCAAATTGGGATCCTAGGATGAAAGATACTTGCAACTATACTTGGGACATGTTGGAATCCCATCAAATGTCTGGAAGTTTTCTTCACGATTCCATGGCAAAGTTGTTTCTTAATCAGTCTAATCCTCAAGAGGCATTTTCTTTCCTTTCCCGTGTTGAATATGATGCCTACTGTAATTGGCTTGTGTACAGGTGCCCGTTCTTTTCGGAGGGGACAGCAATTATTGGTGATGATGGTGATGATGGTGGTGATAACATGGAGCAGTGAAGATTTTGTGCGTCAAAGTGAAAAGTTTTATTTATTTTTCAGCTTTTACTTTTTTCAAATTTATATGTTGGTTTTAGAATTGTATTGTTGGAACAATTTACTTGTGTTTTGAAATTTGGTGGATGTATTTTGGGGATTGAATCATTTTGGTGGGTATTGGTATCCTTTTTGTTGGTGTTTTACACCAAAGACAATTTATTTTATTTTATGTTTAAGTATGTTATTTCTAGTTTTTTCTTATTTTATTTCAAAAATTAATAGTATTATATTTTTATTTGGTGTGTACATAGAAACTTGGTTTTGTTTGTCTTTGTAAATAGTTGGAATTAAGTTCTCAAGGAGCAAGATTGATTTTCTTGAGGCATGGCCAATCTCGCAATTTGAGTGGTGAAACAACCGGCGGAAAATCATCAAAGATAAAATTCAATGAAGTCGTCATCAAACGTCTTTTATCCCATGGGGAGGGAAAGGTAAATATCGAGAAAACCTTAAGGGGTGAAATAACGATCTTTTGATCATAGATATCGGGTAAGGAAGTTGGATACGCAAGGGGAATGTATTAGCACCCCACACGTTTGTAGTACTCTATAGGATCCACTTATGTTTGTTCTGATCTAAGGGTGTGGATTCTATGTCTAAAGCTTAAAAGCTGAGAAGATATAAGAGGGGGAATGCATGCAAAAGGAAAGAGAAAATAATGTAGGGAAAGCAAAAGGTTGTGCTCGTTCGGGCCCTACCCCAATGCCTATGTATCCCTTTTTAAGGAATCAGAGCAGTTGTATTTCGGATTCAAAAGTTTTGTTGGTTTGTATTTTTTAAATGAACAATATTAATTTCGCCTTCTACCACAACTCGACCTTTGGAGACTTACGCGTCAGCACAGAAGTGAACTCATATTTCCTTTTGAAAAGAGTTTGAAACAAAAGCCCGAAGGCAAAAAGAGTTTGCATTGGTTGGTGTTTTTGCTGTGAATAATAGCTAACTGATCTCAAGAGAGAGACTTTAGCCACTTCTCCACTTATTCATAAAAAGGGTCTTTGAGACTTGAACCACATCAATGCCTAAAATGGAAGAACAATAAGATCGAGAAGAAACCCGCTTATCATCTCCCATATTCAACAAGGGTATGATTCTTATCAGTAATTTTTAAGTGTTTTGAAATTTTATAGAAAAAGAAAAGAAGTTTGTTTTAAATGCAAATGCAAAAGGGGAGACTAACCTAAATCTATCCCTAATGTTATCATACAATGATTGATCCTATAGTTGAGTTTTGAAAGGGAACTTTCTACCTTATGTTGACATACATGGATATAAGCCTAAGGTATATTCAATTAACACTTTCAATAGGGTGAATTGAAAACTTAAGGGGATCATACAAATATTAGATCTTCTTAGAGAAGAAGAAAGAGATGGCTAAGCATCGAGATTAGTCAACACTATCAAACAGAACAAGGGATGAAAATCTTAAGCACACCAAGAGAGGTGGCCAAGAAGTGATCATGCTTGGATAGGAGAGAAGAGTGTTTGAGGTATGAGAGAATGATGAGGGATAAAATCAAACCCTAAACTATGCACATTAACTTTTAAACATAAGCAATTAGTTAAAGTAAACTCTAATATTTTATTTAATCAAGATTAGGTTTAAAAATAGAAGAAAATTTTATAAAATTAAGCCAATTAAAACCTAACTTTCTCAAGGCCTGTAAAATTCATAAACATGATTTAAATTCCTTGGATTAAATTGAAGAGTTAGAAATGATTGTGATTTTTCAAGGCTAGGGGATAAAGGGGTCAAACTAGATATTTTTGGTATAATATTTGTGAAAAAATGTAAAAATCAAAATTAAAATTTAACAAAAATGATTTTTGTTATCTTAACTCATCAAGGAATTAACACATTTTTTCTTTAATTTTTATAAGTAGAGGAAATTAGGTTTTAAAATGCTTCTTAATACCTAAGCAATAAGGAAGGTCAAAGACCAAAATTAATTTCTAAAATTAGAAGAGAAAAAAAGAAAATTGAAGTGTAAATTCAATTAAAAATTATAGAAAATTAGTTAAATACCTAAGAGTCAGCAAAATTATTTTTATGGAATTTTATTATTGAAGGAAAAATATCAAAAGAAAATTATTTTCTCAAGACAACAAACAAAAGAAAAGAAAATGATATGGTCAAAGATTAATTTTATTTTCTCATCAAAAAATTTTATAAAATCAAACAATAACCATTTGCATGAAATATATTCAAAATGGAACCTAATATATTTTTTGGGGATTTTTTGTATTAGTGAAAATTAGAAAATAAATTTTTAAAACCTAAAAATGATTAAAACCCTAATCAAACTAAATGATTTATTTAATCCTACAAAAAATGATAAAAAATAATAAAATTCAAAATGTGAATATATACTAGAAAAGAAGTTTAGAATATTTTTTTGATAATTTTTGGACAAGGGAAAATATTAAAACAAAAATAAGTAAAATGTATTAAAAATTCAATAAGAAGCAAGGCTTATTACACCGGTTTTTAAACAAACGCGCTGTAAAAGAAAAATAAGACATGTTCAATTGCACAACGCCATGTAATCATCCATGTTAGTGAACCAAGCCCTAACACATTTTGTCCAGTTTTTCAAGTTTGTTTCAGATCACGATTACTCCCTTGATTCTTAATGAAAACGCATGAAATTGTGATCAATTTAAAGATCTCACTGAGTAGAATAATGTATGATCATTGATTTTCAAAAATGATTCACGAATTAAAGAGAAAAATGCGCGTGAAGATCGCTGAAATCAACATGTTATGAGCATTTTAAAAATAGAATTTCACCATTCCAATTTCAAATTCGTCGATCTCTTTTGTTTCTCCACTAAATCGAATTATCCAAACATCAAAGTTCATTAGAAAATGGCCAGGAATAAGAATATGCTATTAGTTTCTTCAATCATTGCAAGAGCAAAACAGAAACTGATTATGAAACTAATGTATCAAACAGCTTGTACATGAGTTACAGAGCATGATTCAAGCTTCGAAATAGATGCAAATATTTATCAGATCTATGATCTGGCCAGTTACGCTATCATACACAATCTATATCTTGAAATGCAAGTAGGAATTAAGATCGAGGTTCATGAATCGCTTACCTGGAATGAGTGAAAAATAAATTCACTCTATGCCTCTGAAATTGAGTGGAAATCCTATCAATATATCTCTTTGTCCTCTATGAAACGTAGCTATGCAGTAACTGGAACCTTGAGCCAAGAATCTTGAGAGAAAGAGTGAAAAATGGAAAATTTGTTTAGGAGGGAAAAATTGAACTATGAAAATCAGCTTCAGATGGATTTGGTACGAATTCTGATCGAGCCTCCCTTGAAATGAGAATAGATTGGAGTTTATATAGAGCCAAGAAGTGTGCTGAAGAAGCTTTGCAAAAGCGTAGGACAGTTTTTTGTAATTTTAGAGTCGTTGGAGGCAAGTTTATGAACTGCTGCATTTTGGACTTTCAATGTTCAAGATTGCAGTCATTTTGGAAACTTTAAAGGGAAAGAAAGAAAGCATGAGGCATGCACAACATGTGTCTTAAGGGTATGTGCAAAAATAGCAACAATCTGATTTGCTGTCTATTTTGTCCATGACTAGCTCAATTCCACCTCAAAAATCCTCCAATTGACTCGTGCAAATTTTAAATTCTTGAGGCCTTTAAAAAGCTATTTTCATGTAGATCATCATGGTGCTTTTAATCTCTTAATTTGGAGTTGAAATGATAAAGATATGATGGAAGGAAGTTAAGGAAAAGTGATAGTGGGCAAGGCAGACTGCACGCGCGTGCATGTGTTTGCATGGAGGCACTGTAACACCTCATTTCTACCCGGTGGATAATAAGAACATCAGAGTTTAACATAAATAGGATGCTACATGTTCAACTAAAAATCAATCTTCATTTAATCGCATACAAACAGATACATAACACTTAACTCGGATGAACCGATGACAATCTGATTTATTCTTCAAAATCAAACAACTTTTTATTGATAAGCAACGGAATATACATACTCAAATTCAATTCACTTAACATCTTTTATTCAACTAAAACAACCTCAAGACAACAATTATTTCATGTAAACAACTTAAAGATTCAGCAACATAAATAATAATCAACAACTAAACATCAAGCGTTCATTCCCTTGAGTGCTACGTATCAGAGCGACAACAACGACTCGAACTAACGAGGTAATAACTATCCTTCTTAATTACCTGCACGTTACCAACAGAGGTCAACATTCAAACATAATGGGTGAGATATCAGACAATATAATAAGTCGTGTGATAAATAATATATTAAATCAGATCATATAAAATCACCACTTCATAACCTATAAACAACTTTAATCACAACAAAAATTCAACACGACATAACTACTAATTCACAGCTTTTAGATAATACTTGTCACAACAAGTTAACAACATGAAGCAACAACAAATATACCACCACCACAACTCAAGATGCAACATCAAATGCAACTCAATTACAATGCACGTCCATGTGGTACCATTGGAGCAGAACTCCCATCTCAAAATAATTGCCAATAAATAGAGGCATCAACAAGGCATAAGCCTTCATCTTAATATTCTCCAATACAGGCCATCTTAACGAGCATCAGCTCCATCTTGATATGCAATGTATGCGACACAATCATGAATGTAGTAACAACAACCACAACTAACAACATCTCAATACAACATCAACGTTGTCCAAAAGCCTACAACTTAATAGCTTTCAATTATTAGAGGCATCTCAACATCATTCATCAACATAATTCATCAACATAATTCATCAACATAATTCATCAACATAATTCATCAACATAATTCATCAATGTAATTCATCAACATAATTCATCAACATAATTCATCAACATAATTCATCAACATAATTCATCAACATAATTCATCAACATAACTCATCAACATAATTCATCAACATAATTCATCAACATAATTCATCCAAATAATTCATCAACATAATTCATCAACATAATTCATCAACATAATTCCACAATAACTCATCCATAACAACAATACAACGACAGATCGACAATCCCTCAACGTTGGCCATAGGCCTATAACATGATAATGCCTATAATTAATTAATCATCTAAGGCTTATCTCTAATTACCAAACCTCTACATATTATTATTCTGTAATACTACATCCTTAACATTATAAATCTTACTATTATGAACAATGTATAATCTAAGATCGTCTTATCCTCATCATACATCACAAAATCATCATAGAGATTAACGCGGGAAACTAACTTTAATCCTAATTTGGGTACTAGTATTATTCTTCTTATCCTTCATTTTAATACTTAAGAATTAAGTTCATCACGTTAGCTATCCAACACTTCAAACGACACCTCAAACGGAGCCCAGAAACTCAAGTTACAGCCTTTGGAAAAATCTGTCAAAAATTAGACTACATGAGTCGACGCATGTCTCTGTGATTCGACGCGTACTGGGTTTTGAGTCTTGCATGAGTCGATGCGTAACCTCTTGTATCGAATTATACTGATTTTGAAACACTGCATGTGTCGATGCATGGTCCTTATGTATCGACTCATCCTGAGTCTTAACTCCTACATGTGTTGACGCATGGCTTTTGAGGTCGACTCATACTGGGCTGTGTTGAATATATTCTGCGTTTTCACGGAGATTTCCCTTCCTTAGGCCCTAAAAACATCCTCTAATCATAGGTAATCATCAATTATAATAATCCTATATTTATACATCAATTATACAGCATTAGGGTATCATTATTCATCTCTAAATCATTGATCCTCATCAAACAACATATATATATATATATATATATATATATATATATATATATATATATATATATATATATATATATATATATATATATATATATATATATATATATATATATATATATATATATATATATATATATATATATATATATATATATATATATATATATATATATATATTTCAATCATAAACAAAACAACATTTCAAATCCAATCCCATATACTACTCATTATAAACGCTATTATAGAGTCAGAACCACACCCTTACCTTGGATTGAAGATCGCTCTATAATTTAAATTGCAATCCGCTGTTGCCATAGCTCCAAACCTTTATTCTTCTTCTTTTCTCCATAGTTTTCATGTACTGCATCCTTTTCTTTCCTCTTTCTCTAAAACCCTTATTCTTCTTACTGTCACATCTAATATCTATTATTATAATCAAACTTAATAATAATAGTATTGCTATTGGACCTGATTCTCACGCCTCCTTAATGCTACATACCACCATATAAATAAGCCCGACAACTTAATCTTATATTATTCCATTAATTCCAACATTATTATTATTATTAATCAACTAATTAATTAATTAATAATAATCTAACAACTTATACCAACAATTCCCAAAATCTTACAACTTCAACCAATAATCCAAAAATAATTTAATTAAATAATTAATTAAATTAACGGACGTTACAACTCTCCCCCACTTAGAATATTTTCGTCCTCGAAAATCTACTCGATACTTCCACTCTTAACGGTAATTTCGCATCTCATTCTCTGATCCCCAAGTCGCTCTGGCAACACTTCAACCACTACTTTATCGACATAACAATAAATCAACATGATTTAAATCTAATATACACATGTTAATCATTCAACACCTCCGCGACATAATCGTTAACAACTTATCAACCGCTTTAACAATACCTTCAACACCAAAACACATACACAATTCCATTTCCATATATATGTATGTATGTCAATCATCAACAACTCCATTCATATCATCGTATCACCCATATAGTGACATCAACATAGCCAACATAATCAACTTCGTCATATTATTGGATATTATTCATCACTTACGATAACCAACAATAAAATCTCAATAATGATAACAAAATCATTACAACATCAACTTAACTGTATAACTCAGCAAGCATACCCATAGCTCACCATCAACCAACAATCCACAAGAATCTTCTTATAAAATCCGCAAATATTTACTAGCAAACATAGTGCCCTGGCACAACATCTCTATATCAACCATCCGCCAATCAAGCATGTAAATTAAAACTCACCATTCCCATAGGCTTCTGATGTTTTAATCCTTCACTTCTAATGAGTCATACACGCATAGCAATTGCGCCACATCATGCTTCAGCTGTGCAACTCTGATCATCCATCTTAACTCATCGTCCTCATTAAATTTTCCGTTGATTATATGGTTTACAAGTTTCAATATAATCTCAAACTTTCTTTAACATCTGTCATAAAATCGTTGTTCACTTGATATTCTCAATCTCTCACTTTGTGGTATTAGCTCGCATACAAACTCACTACTCTAAATTGTTCATTACGTCTCAACTCTCACTCAACGACTCCTCTATTAATTTCACACAAACTGGTGAGCAATTATTCTCGCGATATAACATCCATGCTTTTTCACACCATTAAGATAGCAAGATAAATCTATAACATTCAACATAATCTCGTCTACTATTAACAATGGATTGAGGGTGATTAGTTTCTCAATTTGTCAATTAGTATTCGACAACCAAAAGGGAGTATAAATCATCGTACCAAACTATAATAACGTTTCCTTAAAACTCATATTCAAGTTTTCTAAAACACAACATGTCTAATCCTCATTCACCCATCATCCCATGATGATCAATCATTTTCAAACTCCAGATCTGTTGGCATATCAATACATTACAAATCCTTCCACTCTAGTCTGAGTCTTTATCTATATAAAGGATTCTAACAACATTCTTAAACTCTTAATCCTCTTCCGAATTTCACAACATCAAAAATACATGTATCTCCACCTCTCAAACTCATTCCAATCACACTCACAACATTATCATCTTATCTAACAACATTTCATATATATCTACACTTCAAACAACTACGGTAGTAATCATCTAAGCTCAACAAGCTACTAACGTCTATAACAGACTTCGTCGTTGTCCAACTTAGAACTGCATCCACCTTGAATGGATCTACATACAGTTTCACTTGGAAATAAAATTACTCAAGAGAACTCTTCTCCCAAAACTATAACATACATCCTGACAACTTAGCATAAATCTTCCTCCTTTTGGACACTGTAAATTCCACACAACTTCGCATTATCATCTTTCATTCTAATTAATAACACCAAAGCTTTCCAAATGATATATTTTATTTCACAAATCACTTTAAATAAATCTTCCAATTGCTCCTTTAATTCACCCAACTCGGACGCTGACGTCCCGTACAACACTGAAGAACAAGTCTAGTCCCAAAGACAAGCTTAACAACAAACTGCACTTAATTCCAATATCATCACGTAATAAATTGATCTATTACAGCTACTAGAACCATTTTTAAAATAAATCTCATTTTGTTAGCTTTCCAACCCTTCAAACAGAACTCAAATCGGATGCCCGAAACTCTAGTTATGAATTTTCGAAGTCTCACAACGATTCTATAGTTTCCTGCGATTCGCTTACGGAAATTCCACTTTGAAACTCATTTGTCTTAAACATAGACATATTCCAAACAACTCTTAAGATATCTCGTACTCCCAAACTTCTTATAACTCGAGAGATGCATTCCTTCGCCAAAGTTCAGGTTCCAAAACACCAGGGCAACAATTCTTTTCGCAACGCTACTCACTTCTTCAAGTTTTGACTCAGACTCGCGATTCACAACTACTTATCAATGTCAACTACTTCCGACAATCACTTATGTGATCCCAACACAAAAGTTACAGCAACTTTATTACTCCATCATTGTTAAAACATCGACATCTTACACTTGCTTCGTAAATCAACAAATATTACATTGCTCTTCATTCTTCGAGAAGTAAGCACCAACAATGTTTGATCAATTTCTCTCAAGGCGCTCTAACTCGACTAACAACAAGACCTTGAATCAAAGTCACCTTCAAATTTGGGAACAATAAGACTCCAACAATTCTTGCATTATTGTCGTCGGTAGAACACTGAACTAACACCTTTCAATTGAACATATCCGAGAAGTAAAGTTTCTCCCCCACTTATATTCAACCAACTTCCTGCAATTAAGGCAAACAAGTACTGACAGTGTTTCACATACTTGTCACGCACTAAGGAACAAACAACATTAGACAACTTGGTCGGACGGACCGACCTGCTCTGATACCTCTAATGTAACACCCCATTTCTACCTGGCGGATAATAAGAAAATCAGAGTTCAACATAAATAGGATGCTACATTTTAAACTAAAAATCAATCTTCATTTAATCGCATACAAACAGATACATAACACTTAACTCGGATGAACCGATAACAATCTGATTTATTCTTCAAAATCAAACAACTTTTTATTGATAAGCAGCAGAATATACATACTCAACTTCAACTCACTTAACATCTTTTATTCAACTAAAACAACCTCAAAACAACAATTATTTCATGTAAACAACTTAAAGATTCAGTAACAGAAATAATAATCAACAACTAAACATCAAGCATTCATTCACCTGAGTGCTACGTATCAGAGCGATAATACCGACTCGAACTAACGAGGTAATAACTATCCTTCTTGATTACCTGCACGTTACCAACAGAGGACAATATTCAAACAGAAGGGATGATATATCAGATAATATAATATGTCGTATGATAAATAATATATTAAATCAGATCATATAAAATCACCACTTTATAAATTATAAACAACTTCAATCCCAACAACAATTCAACACGGCATAACTACTACTTCACAGCTTTTAGTTAATACTTGTCACAATAAGTCAACAACATGAAGCAACAACACATATACCGTCACCACAACTCAAGATACAACATCAAATGCGACTCAATTACAATGCACGTGCATGTGGTGCCATTGGAGCAGAACTCTCATCTCAAAATAATTGCCAATAAATAGAGACATCAACAAGGCATAAGCCTTCATCTTAATATTCGCCAATACAGGTCATCTTAACGAGCATCAGCTCCATCTTGATATGTAATGTATGTGACACAATCATGAATGTAGTAATAACAACCACAACTGACAACATCTCAACACAACATCATCGTTGGCCAGAAGCCTACAACTTAATAGCTTCCAATTATTATAGGCATCTCAACATCATTCATCAACATAATTCATCAACATAATTCATCAACATAATTCATCAACATAATTCATCAACATAATTCATTAACATAACTCATCAACATAACTAATCAACGTAATTCATCAACATAAATCATCAACATAATTCATCAACATAATTCATCAACATAATTCCATAGCAACTCAGCCATAACAACAATACAACGACAAATCGGCAATCCCTCAACATTGGCCATAGGCCTACAACGTGATAATGCCTATAATTAATTAATCATCTAAGGCTTATCTCTAATTACCAAAACTCTACATATTATTATTTTGTAATACTATATCATTATGTTTATAAATCTTACTGTTATGAACAAAGCATAATCTAAGATCGTCTTATCCTCATCATACTTCACAAAATCATCATAGCGATTAACGCGGGAAGCTAACTCTAATCCTAATTTGGGTACTAGGATTATTCTTCTTATCCTTCATTTTAATCCTTAAGAATTAAGTTCATCGCGTTAGCTATCCAACACTTCAAATGGCGCCTCAAAAGGAGCTCGGAACCTCAAGTTACAGCCTTTGGAAAAATCTATCAAAAATTGGACTGCATGAGTCGACGCATGTCTCTGTGAGTCGACACGTATTGGGTTTTGAGTCTTGCATGAGTCGATGTGTAAACTCTTGTGTTGACTCATACTGAGTCTGAAACACTACATGTATCGATGCATGGTCCTTATTTATCGACTCATCCTGAGTCTTAACTCCTACATGTGTCGACGCATGGCTTTTGAGGTCGACTCATACTGGGTTGTGTTGAATATATTTTGCGATTTCACTGTGATTTCCCTTCCTTAGGCCCCAAAAACATCCTCTAATCATAGGTAATCATCAATTATAATAATCCTATGTTTCTACATCAACTATACTGCATTAGGGCATCATTATTCATCTCTAAATCATTGATCCTCTTCAAACAACAATATATATATATATATATATATATATATATATATATATATATATATATATATATATATATATATATATATATATATATATATATATATATATATATATATATATATATATATATATATTTCAATCATAAACAAAACAACTTTTCAAATCCAATATCATATACTACTCATCATAAACCCTATTATAGAGTCAGAACCCCACCCTTACCTTGGATTGAATATTGCTCTATAATTCCGATTGCAACCCGCTGCTGCCATAGCTCCAAACCTTTATTCTTCTTCTTTTCTCCATAGTTTTCATGTACTGCATCCTTTTCTTTCCTCTTTCTCTAAAACCCTTATTCTTCTTACTGTCACGTCTAATTTCTATTATTATAACCAAACTTAATAATAATAGTATTGCTATTGGACCTAATTCTCACACCTCCTTAATGCTACATACCACCATA
The DNA here is from genome assembly GCA_948472305.1 of Vicia faba. Classification (NCBI taxonomy): domain Eukaryota; kingdom Viridiplantae; phylum Streptophyta; class Magnoliopsida; order Fabales; family Fabaceae; genus Vicia; species Vicia faba. The sequence goes on along the minus strand of OX451738.1, from coordinate 1,354,592,409 downwards.
TATATAAGCCCGACAACTTAATCTTAGATTATTCCATTAATTCCAACATTATTATTATTATTAATCAATTAATTAATAATAATCTAAAAACTTATACTAACAATTCCCAACATCTCACAACTTCAACCAATAATCCAAGAATAATTTAATTAAATAATTAATTAAATTAACGGGCGTTACAGGCACGCCTGACCTGTTCGTGGTACCAACTTTGAAAATTTACATCTCACTCAACCTTTGACCATTTTAAGTGATTCAAAACTTAATAATCACATTTCATGGCAAACTCTAAGACGCTTTTATTAGATTTTCAAATTGAGGCTTAGATTGGAAGAAATAAGCTCATACATTTGGCACACCACGTGTTTGATCAAAAAACGTGCATGACTTGCCAACGAGAAGGCAACTTGACATCTCTTTGTGGCCAAAACTTCTAACCTTGATAAATCATAAATACTTCATTTTTTGGACTTAAGCACACATTAACAAACTTGTAGGTCTTTTCTCAAACTTTCCAAGCATATAGAATTTGTCTTCTTTTGATAAAAAATGAGAAAGTTATGGATATCCAAAGTTCAGTACTATGGAGACTTAAAGACTTAGGAATTTTTCCAAATGTCCCAATACCTTCTAGAACAAGTTATCTCCACTTTGATCCTTTCTCTTGATTTTGTGCTCCAATGATTATAAAATTTGAAAATAGAATACTTAAATTGATGGTTGACCAAAAGTCCACTTGGTCAACTTTGATTTTGGTTGACTTTTGGTCAAAAAGACTATTTTTCCCCTTTTGATCAATTGAGCTTCTTTCAATCAAAATTGATGGTCAAACTTTCTATAATAGATGCTCATAAACATGTTAATGAACATGGAATCAAGTATTTCCTAAGAAATAAAATATTTCTTGATTAAACAAAAAACCCTAATTTTGGCTCTCTATGTTAGGATATGATAATCAAGCTTCAAAACCCTCATTCTCCTGGCCAAACTGATAAATTCCTTGAACAAAAATGCTTTATATGATGATGAGGAGATGATTATTCACACATTTTTATTTTGTAAGCCTCAGACTCCTCAACTGATCAAAACCCTAATCTTGAGAGATGAACAGTAAAAATGTAGTTCTTCTCCAAACATTGCAAATTTCCATCTTCTGATGATCATATGGGACAAATGGAATGTCTACCAGTATAAGAAACCCGTGTAGGTTGATAGAGTTTAAATATTGAACATATGAGATCCTCTTTTGTAATGATTGACAAAACAAACATCCTCTAGAGCTTATAGAGGAAATTGGGAACCTGAATACCTTAATCCTTGTCATGAGAATGTATGAATGTGTATTATGAAAGTATAATCCAAGTGACTAAAATGAAGAGGGAAAATTTTTGGGTACAACAACTGCCCCTATTCAATCTTCTTTAACCAGGGGGTGATATTGGCGATAGCATTTCAAACAACCAAGGCAGAAGAGGATTGAATACTCAATAGAACCATAAAATTTGCACTCTGAAGCCAAACGGGTGTAGGTGCACTTGCTGGGGGTACAGATATGCGTATAAGGAGATTTGGTCAAAACAAGATCTTAACATGGAAAAGGGTGATCAAAACAAACTAATCGGAAATGTTAGTTAAGTTAATAGAAGGTAAACCCGATCCAAACGGATGAACTGATCAAAACTGAACCTAAGCAAGGGAAGGAAATGATAAGACATAACCTAACAGAAAATGTTAGCTAAGCTAACAGAAGGTAAACTCGATCCAAACGGATAAACCATAGAGAAGGAACTGATCAAGACAGAACCTAAGCAAGGGGAAGGAAATGATCAAAACAAAACCTAATCGGAAATGTTAGCTAAGCTAACAGAAGGTGGACCCGATCCAAACGGATAAACTGATCAAAATAGAACTTAAGCAAGGGAAGGAAATGATCAAAACATAAAATAACTGGAAATGTTAGCTAAGCTGACAGAAGGTAAACCCGATCCAAACGGATAAACCAGAGAGAAGGAAATGATCAAGACATAACCTAAGCAAGGGAAGGAAATGATCAAAACATAACCTAACCGAAAATGTTAGCTAAGCTAACAGAAGGTAAACCCGGTCCAAACGGATAAACCGGAAAGAAGGAAATGATAAAAACAAAACTTAAGAAAGGGAAGGAAATGATCAAAACATAACCTAACCAAGACATAACAATCAAAGGCGGACCCACCGATGAAAACAAAATTGGTCAAAAGATATACTTCTAGGGAGAAAATATTGTCCAAAGGCAGACTTAACGGGAAACTACAAACCCATTTAGGAAAAATAGATGAGAATTTTGACCGAAGAAAAATCAAAGAAAACTCCGGATCGAAGGCGAACTTTACGGGAAAAAGAGACCAGTCGAGGGGTACTCTGACGAGGATTGCCAATACATATTGGACTTCCAAGAGGTTGTCAATATGCAAGAATTACATTATCCCTCAAACAAGAGGTAGGGTTTCAATTCTGTGAGACTGGCAATTATCTGTATTTCCACACAACAAACATGGACACTTGAATATTCGAGAAATAAGACAAGTTATACGCCTACTCATTTTTGCACTCTGGCGACTAAGAAAACATGGGTAAAATGAACAAGGGATTGCAAAGGAAAACCACGACTCACTAGGGCACGGAAGGCACTAGAGACATGACTGGTTGTAAATCAACACAAACTCCGCTAGAGAAACAAAATAGGATCTTCTAAGGCTTATTGTGGAAATAATTCATCTTTGAGTGTGTAACAATCCGGTTACCGAAGGTGAATGCAATTGGCTTACACTAATGCATGTTTAAATTTTTATAGCGTAATGCTCCATATAATGGAAATTCTACATGTTGTACCCCAAAATTTTCCCTCTCATTTATCAAGACTTTTCTCACAATACTTCTTGGACTCAAGACAAGATTAGGGTTTGGTCAGCTCAAGATACCTCATCTTGCACTGATAACCTAAAATTAGGGTTTGAGTTTGCACAAGGATTTTTGGACCACCATTGCTTGATGTGACTTTCATACACCATGTTGGACCCTTAAGATTTCTCATGATAGGTTTCAAGCCTTGAACCACATTTTTGATCAGTCAATTGGACAGTTGACCTAAAAATCAGTTGTATTGGGAAAAAAGTCAACCATGGTCAATTTACAGTCAAACTTCATGATTTTTGATCCACATCAACATTTTAAACTCATATGTACCATTTTATCAAGTTTGTATCAGAACTCATCAAGAAATTTGATCAAATCATCAAAAGGGCAAAATGGTCAAAATTAGGGTTTTGACTGAGAAAGGGCAATTTCTGATTTTTTTACCTAGCCAATGACCAATTGGGTTCAAGCATTATTTCAAGGGTTCAATGGCATCATATTGATCTAACTACATGGTTCAAAAGATCTCAAGTTCATTGGATTGACAGATGAATTTTGTAGTCAACTGATCAAAAGTCAATTGTACACTGAAAAGTCAAACTTTGACTTTTTGGTCAAAATCAGGTGCCAAGGGTCATAATTCATCAAGATATGTCAAAATGTGAAACTTGTTGACCAAGAAAACTAAATTTTCAAATTAGGGTTTTAATTTGAAAATTTTCATAACTTAGAATTTTTCTAAGTATAAATATTTTCTTTTTTTTTTCCCAACTTTTCACCACTTTTTCACCATGATGCATTTTGATTCAAGAAAATTTTCCAACATGAAAATTGTAGTCCTCCATGAAATCTACAACTTTTCTTCACAAACTTTTCCCAAAATATTCTTGGATCTCAAGTTATGAATTTGTAAATATAGGTCCATGAACTTCTTAACTTAGTGAAATTTTGCCCTAATTTAGGCAGGTTTTGGACCCAACTTCATGGACATTTTTCACCTAGTTCCAAGAGGTATCTCAAAATTAATTTCAAAGATGGATTATAGAGCACATTGCAAGATTTCCAAAATGTCCAAGAACTCTCCAAGATCATTTTTGGTTAGGGAGAAACGATGAGAGGAAGTTGGCATTTTCTCACTTTTTGTTCAAGCCATTTTCACATAGCATCAAGTTGCAAATCCAATCCATGTTGTTTGTATCTTGATTTACAGGACCTAAGCTCACTTTACACTCCATAATTAAATGCAAACTCAGTTGAAAAAGGCATTATCTTTGCTTTTGAAGCTTTGTACAAAAGATATTTCCATTTTTGGCCAAAAGGTTACAATGTCATTTTTATAAAGGGCAACTTTTGCAACTTTGTCAATATTGAGCCTTGGACCTGTCCCTTTTGTGCAAGCAATTTATACAGGTATCAAGCAATTTGTACAAGCTCTTTGCAGCTCTCAAGCAAGCAAGTACAGGCATGTTAGCATTGGTCTTGTCACTTTACTTAAAATACAAGAAAAGTTGCAAAAGGTGTTAGAGCTTGCACAGCTAGTAAGAGCTGACTTTGTATCCCTTCTCTACATATTTACAATCTTTGTACAAGTCATAACACGATTTTCTTGCACCTAAAACACTCTCAAACTGAAAAACTCCAAAATTTTGCCCAAACACTCAGTTTCTGCAAAACCATAGCCAACACTCATTTGGCTCGTGCGTTTTGTGTTTAAACACTTCAAGCATCTCATAAACATCATACCAAAGCAATCCAAGCCATCACCCTGGTTCTGTAACCCCTATTTCAGCATCCACCATTTTCACTTTGGAAGCTTGTAGCTTGACTTGTGCAGAGATTTCCAGTTATCCTCAAAGCAAAGTAAGAATTGGAATAGCTTCAGGGAAGTTCAAGGAAGCTCAAACAATCCTCGGGCCTCTATTAAAGTCCCTATATTGCTCTACTCGAATCCAGCTGAAGGAGGTATATTTCTTAAACTCTATCTCTCTGAATAGGCATCCTCAAGCCACGATTTATGAAGAAAAAATATAGTCCATATCATAGTGAAGTTGTACATATGCATACTTTTCATTTATATTAACTGTGCTGAGAGAATTTGAAGATTGAAAATGCTGAAAAAGTTAGGCACGAATTAGGGCTGCCAAAATTCTCTCTGATCTTTTAGAGTTAGGTTACATAATTTATATGGTTGGAATCGTAAGCTCTAATGCCACATGTTTCATGTTATGAGTTTTTGTTTTTGTGCAAGCATATGAAAGTTACAGATTTGGACATGAGCGTGCGCATGAAGCTGGCTAGAGGACAGGGATGAAGCGCACCTGGGCTTTTTGGCGCTTTGGGCCTTTTTGTTTCTGATATTTGCACCTCTTGACTTACTTTTACACCCCCTTGCTTATTTGTTATATTTTTCATATTTCTTTCATATTTTCATATTTATAACTTTTATTTATTTTTTCTGAATAATAAAAATCCTAAAAATAATTTCTTTATTTTTTGCAATTTTATTTTATTTTTAATTATTTTTTTGCATAAAAATAGTTTATTATGATAAATAGATTTTATTTTCTTAAATAATTTGTAAATATAATTAAAAAAAATACTTAATATTTTTATTATACTATTTATACTCATAAATACTTATTTTTATACATATTTAATTTTTAATATTTGCACATAATATTATTTATTATTTTCTTATACAAAAAATGGAAAAAATAATAACATAAAGCATTATTTTCTTTTAATTGAAAAACTAGGGTTTCACCCCTCCAAAAATAATATTATTTTTTCCTTATTTTTTAGGGTTTAAATTAAATCATTTTCTCATACAAAAAACAAATACCAAAACATTTTTTGCATAAATACATTGCATTTCATTTTAAATATTTGTATATTTATTTAATTCGCACAATATTCGATTGGGTTGTAATAATATATTTAGGTTTATATTTGTGCAAAATCCCCATTCAAAACTTGTATCCCCCCTTCCATAATAATTGTTGTAATAGCTTAGTTTATTTTACGCAATTTATTGCTTTATATACTATGTTTAGTAATTAGGGTTTTGCATGACAAGAACAAAAACAAAACAAATAGAAAACCCTAAATGCAAGACAAAAGCATGAAAAATGACACACTTTGCACACAAACACCCTTAGGGTTTCTCCCACTTGGTTTCCTAAAATAAAATGGCCATGTTACGCATGCGAAGTATCTTGGCAAAACAAAAAAATATAAGATCATAGCCCCTCGATGACGCTATTCAAAGGTTGCCTAAACAAATGATCTTGGTCCCTCAAAATTCTAAGATACTTGGTAACATTGCTATCATGGTCATACGATGACCCACGCCCGTCCCGTTAACATCCAGAGATAGGGTTGCTTACCAAATCAATGGTAAGTCAACAATGTCAAAGGAATAAAAATGCAAAAGAAAGACATTTGAGTAGGTAGATAGCTTCTAAGTTACTTGCTCCTTTTCAAACAATCCTTGCTATTTTCAAAAACAAACACACACACACATTTCAAAACATCTTACAAAATATTGAAACATTTTTCAAAAGACAAACATCTTTGTATACATTCTTACGAACGAGAATCATTACAAAGATTGCCTAAACGAATGTCATCTTTTCAAAATACTTTCAAAATCACACCAAACACCATTTCAAACAAAGCAAAGCAAGTGATCTAAGCAAGTAACAAAGAGCCCATGGAAAACCATGGATGAAAAGGGTGCTAGCACCTTCCCTTTTCATAATCTACCCCCCGAACTCAAGAAAACATCTCAAAGGTATTTCCTGTGCTTTTTTACCTTTCCTTTTGGATAAAAGAAAAGTTGGTGGCAACTCTTGCTAACCGCGACATTTGCGATAAAACGCAAAACCTTCACGTCAGTTCTCCCACCGTATCACACTACACATTTGGGTAGATGCAATGAAATGATGCATGTGTTAGCGATGCATGAGGAAAATCCGGTAACAAGCAACTGTTGAGAAGATAACAAACCCCCGAATGAAGATCTTTGCATATCACCGGGTAAACAAACTTCCTGGGGAGAAAACTGCACAAATAAATCACAGTTCCGAAAGAATCTTGAAAATTCTCAATTCTCCTGGGGACAAATCCAATCCCTCCCTGGTGAGGAAAACCTTACTGGGAACAGAAACTTTACTAGGGATCACAGAAATTCTTTGAACAAAAGAATTCTATTAAGACCACACTGTGGATAACAACTAGAGGTAATAAACTCCATTTGGGGAAGAAAAGAAAACTTTTGAACCGCGATTTGAAATTTGGAACTCTATCGGAGAACTTTCCAGCGATACCCTCCTACTGAAGTTAAAAGGCCCTTGAACAAAAACGTCAATGTATATTGCTTCAGAAAGAGCTAAGGACTTGACACGTTGGAGAGTAAATAGCCTTGATGATTAACCACCTCTTCAAAGGTTTTGACAGGGAAAATATTCCTAGGAAACATGCCTTTCAGGGAATCAATCATCAACCTTGTCGAGGATAACACCACCAGGATGGAAATCCTCACTTGAGAATAACGAGCATATTAGGATAGAAGCTTTACTGGGGATAAAGGTGAATTCATCAAGAATATCCTTGAAACTCGGCTTTGACTAGGGGTAGAAAATACCTCTTATACTGAGTATTAGAGTTGCTTTGGATGATGGTGTCAATAATACCAATCATACTGGAGATAGCCATTTCTGCAAAACCTTACTATCAAAGACTCGCATTGGGGAGTAGACTAACAATCTTCACTGAAAAAGTAGCATGCATACTTTATGGAAAAGAAAAAGGCCTATCCTGACGGAGTAACCGCAGAATGTCGACTTTAAAAGGGAGGATAGCAATAATCCTTCAGCAGGATCAAACTGCAATGAAGAGAAAGAGTGCATACAAAAGTACAACCCTGCCGAGGCCACATAATTTTTCCCTGAGCAGAAACGAGCATTCACTAGGGATATTGGATCTCATTCTTCAAAAAAGCGTATACCATATTGGCATGCCCCAGCATGGGGTGGCTACCTTAGCCGTCATATCAGACACCTGAAATTCTAAGCAATTTTGTTTACCTGTATCATGTGCTATAAAGCTTTTAATGTTTTAAATGAAAAGTTTATCAAAAATATTGAACGTCTTCTACATTCAAAACAGTGAAATAAAATAAAAACAAATTGACATAATTCGAAAAACATTTTTATTGATGATTGGCCTGTAAATAGGCATTTACATCAAGAAGAAATTCTTGAAAAGAGGAAATTGCATACAAAGTATACAGAGGATAAAATAAAGATGGAAACGTGAGTGCGGATTTATCGAGTTCAATTCTACTACAACTCGCATGCCCTCAAAATTCCTTAGTATCTTACTTTCTGAATAACTGATGGGACTGCTGGTTTCCCGAGCCAAATCCAACAACAATGTAAGTTGATTTTACAGATGCAACGGAGACTGTAGTGTTCGCTTTTAATCCCTAACTTTTTCCTAAATTTCCCTTTTGGGTTTTCAATCCACCTGGATACCCTTTTTTGCCTAAATTGCCTTTGATAAGTTAAATTTAGCGGGTGTACAATTATTTTCACTCATCCACTCTTTTTTTGTCCCTAACTTTTTCCTGGACCTATACTCACCTAGGTTCGCCAGGATGCCTTTTTTCCTAAGCTAGTCAACTCAGCGGTCATTTTATTCGAAGTACTTTTTCACTACAATCTGCATTGACGGGGTGAGGAAAATCCTCTCCATCCATAGTTGTGAGCATCATGGACCCTCCTGAAAAGACTTTCATCACAACTTATGGTCCTTCTAATTATGAGCCCATTTACCCCTAGCATATGTATTGTTGGGACACATGATTCTCTTTAGCACGAGATCACCAGCTTGGAAATTCCGCGGACGTAACTTCTTGTCAAAAGCTTTCTTCATCCTTCTCTGGTATAGCTGTTTGTGACAAATAGTTGTCAATCTCTTCTCGTCAATGAGATTCAACTGATTCAATATATTCTGAACCCATTCAGCCTCATCCAATTGTGCGTCTATCATTATTCTTAAAGAAGGAATCTCCACTTCCACAGGCAAGACTGCTTCCATGCCATAAACAAGCGAAAAGGGAGTTTCCCTAGGTGAGGTGTGTGCAGTGGTTCGATAACCATGCAAAGAAAATGGAAACATCCCGTGTCAGTCCTTATAAGTGACAACCATTTTCTACACAATCTTCTTAATATTCTTGATGCCTCAACCACGCCATTCATATTGGGTTGGTAAGGATAAGAATTGTGGTGCTTTATCTTAAAGCTCTCGCATAGCTCCTTCATCATCTTATTATTGAGATTTGACCCATTGTCAGTAATAATCTTCTCAAGAATCCTGTATCGACAAATGATATTATGCTTGATGAAACGAGCAACCACCTGCTTAGTGACATTGGCATAAGTTGGTGCTTCAACCCACTTAGTGAATTAATCAATAGCCATCATAATGAAACGATGCGCATTGGAAGCAGTCGGCTCAATCTGGCCAATCATATCAATCCCCCACATTGTGAAGGGCCAAGGTGAAGTTAAGACATTCAAAGGATTGGGCGGTACGTGCATCTTACTAGCATAGACCTGGCACTTGTAATAGATCCTAGAATGATTGTAACAATTGTTTTCCATTGTTGACCAATAATAAACTACTCTCAAGATTTTCTTGGCCATGGTATGCCCGCTAGATGCATTCTGAAGGAGCCTTCATGAATTTCTTCTATAATCTTGTTCTCTTCGTGTCTATCCACGCATCTGAGCAAAACGGAATCATAGTTTCTTTTGTACAAAACATCCCCATTAAGGAAAATTTTAGCTTCATATTTCCTCAGAGTCTTCTTATCAGTGACAGAAGTATCCTCTGGATATTCTTTCGTTTTAAGATATCTCTTGATATCTTAAAACCAAGGTTTCTCATCAACGACATCTTCTTCTATTTTATAACAAAATGCTGGCTCATCCAACCTCAAGATGGTGATATAGGGGGCTTCATGCTCCCATCTAACTTTAAACATGGATGATAGAGTATCCAAGGCATCCACCAAGTTATTCTCTTCTCTTGGAATATGATTGAAAGTAATCTCATCAAAATAAGGGGTCAGCTTTAACACGTGCTCACGATATGGAATCAAATTTGAGTGACGCGTCTCCCATTCTCCATTTATTTGATTAATTACAAGAGCAGAGTCCCCATATACTTCAAAGATTTTGATTCGTAAATTAATAGCAGCTTCTAACCCAAAGATACAAGCGTCATACTCAGGCATATTGTATTTACAATCAAAGCAAATACTGGTGGTGAAAGGAGTATGGGAACCTTCAGGAGAAGTAATCATAGCACTGACATTATTTCCCAACGCATTAGAGGCACCATCGAACACCATCGTCCATCGTGATCCTGGTTCGGGTCCTTCTTCTGGGCCTGGGATGTTACAATCTCATACGCACATGATGTTTTCATCAGGAAATTCAAACTTCATCGGCTGATAGTCATCTTCCATGGGTTGATGAGCAAGATGATCAGCCAACAAATTACCTTTGATAGCCTTTTGGGTAGTATACTGGATTTCATACTCAGATAGAATCATCTGTTAACGGGCTATTCTTCCAGTGAGAGCTAGCTTTTCAAAAATGTACTTGATTGGGTCCATCTTAGAGATCAATAAGGTGGTATGAGTCAACATATACTGCCTTAGTCGGCGAGTAGCCCATACCAAAGCGCATCAAGTTTTATCGAGCAGTGAGTATCTTATTTCACAGTCAGTAAAATTTTTGCTAAGGTAGTATATTGCATGCTCTTTTAGACTAGACTCGTCATGTTTCCCCAACACACACCCCATCAAGTTCTCTAATACTGTTAAATACATGAGCGGGGGCCTACCTTCCATCGGAGGCAAAAGAATCAGAGGTTCTAGCAAATATTCTTTAATTATATCAAATGTCGCTTGGTAATTGTTATTCCACCTGTTTGTATGATCTTTTTTCAAAAATCTAAAGATTGGTTCACAAGTGGTTATCAGATGAGAAATGAATCTAGCAATGTAGTTTAATCTCCCGAGAAAACCACGAACCTCTTTCTTTGTTTTTGGCACAGGAATTTCTTGTATAGCTTTTACCTTGCTAGGGTCAACCTCAATTCCTTTTTCGCTTACGATGAAGCCGAGTAATTTTCCTGATCTGACCCAAAAGGTGCACTTATTAGGATTCAACCTTAGTCTGAACTTCCTTAATCTTTCAAATAATTTAAAAAGGTGGAAAAGATGTTCCTCTTCTGTCTGGGACTTGGCAATCATATCATCAACATACACCTCAATCTCCTTATGTATCATATCATGAAAGAGAGTGACCATTGCACGTTGATAAGTTGATCCTGCATTTTTCAAACCAAAGGGCATCACTTTGTAACAAAATGTTCCCCGAGGTGTAATGAAAGTAGTTTTCTCCATGTATTCTAGTGCCATTTTGATCTGATTATAGCCAGAAAAACCATCCATGAAGGAAAAAACTTTAGCTCGAGAAGTATTGTCAACCAAAATATTAATATGTGGTAAAGGGAAATCATCTTTAGGGATTTCTATGTTCAAGTCCCTATAGTCAACAGCATTCTGACCTTACCGTCCTTTTTAGGCACCGGCACAATATTCACAATCCAAGGAGGGTAAGATGTCACTTTTAGAAAACCAGCATCAAACTGTTTTTAAACCTCCTCTTTGATCGTCTTAGACATTTACAGATGAGTTCTCCTAAGCTTTTGTTTGACAGGAGGACACTCTTCCCTAAGAGGCCATTTGTGCATAACAATATATGTATCCAGCCCAGGCATATCCTCATAATACCAAGCGAAGATATCTGCATACTCATGGAGTATTTCGATCAATCTTCTCTTGACATTGTCGTCTAAAGCGGCCCTAATCTTGACTTCTATTAGAACCTCTTTGTTGCCCAAGTTGATTAATTCTGTAGTCTCTTGGTGTGGTTGAATTACCTTTTCTTCTTGTCTTAACATTCTATCCAACTCTTCAGGAATTTCACAATCTTCCTCAGCTTCTTCTTCGGCTTGATAGATTGGATTTTGAAAGTCATAAAGAGTCATAGCAGGATCATTCTCGATATTTTCCGGGATTCATGGGGAACATAATCTGCATGATTATTTTTATTTTCCTTTTAGTTTTAGATTTAAAAAAATAAAATAAAATAAAAAAACTCACATATTGCCAAAAATAAAAAGAAGGACATGGAGCTAAATATTTGAATGCAAAAGATGTTCTTTATTTATGATAAATTTGCAATGAAAACATGGTGTCGTTACAGCATGTCCACTATGTATTAGGCAGGACGCTAGAATTATTGCATGATAACAAATAAAAGAAAAATGACTCTTTATAACGGATGACTTCAACGACGTCTTTAGCAAACCAATTAGCAATCCTTCACCTGGCACAGTAGGACGAACCCACTTATCCATCTCTCAATCACTATCACCTTATTCACCTAAAGCATGAGCTTTTTCATGGATAACCACACCGCTGACAAACTAAATTGGCGAGTGGATGCCTTGGACCTTGGAAGGAGAAGTAGTCGTCATACTTTGATCAGTCATGAAGCCTAAACCTTTATTATATGTCTAAGTAGGGAGATCTAACACTCTTCCCCAACCTTCTGGATTACCATATTGAACAATCATTTGTGCCTGATGATAAGATGACATAAAGACTTTAGGCTTCTTATCCTCCTGTTGGGGAGCCCTGGCAACCTGCACCATCTCAAAAGCTTGAGACAGAGTCTCGTGGATTTCTCCCTCTACCTCAACATATTGGAAAGTACTCAGATGACTAACAATGTAATCCTCTTTGGTGACCACTTTCCCATTTAACAGGAATTTCAACTTTTGGTGCAGAGTGGATGTGACGGCATCTGCCCCATGGATCCATGGACGACCCAATAAATAGCAATAGGAAGAATTAATATCCATGATGAAAAAGGTGACTTCGAACACCTGAGGACCTATCTGGATTGGTAAGTCGACCTCTCCGAACACTGTCCTTTTGGACCTGTCAAAATCCTTAACAATCAAATCACTGGGCCTCAACAAAAGCCCATCGTAATCAAGTTTCAAGAGAGCTGGCTTGGGAAATACGTTGAGAGACGGACCCGTATCAACCAGAACACGGGATAAGTTAGTTTTTTCAATTTCCATAGAAATATGCAGTGCTTTTTTGTGCTTCCTCCCCTCGGGAGGAAAATCAAAGTTCGTAAAACCCAACCCATTACTCGCGGAAATGCTATTCACAATTCCCTCGAATTGATTCACAGATATCTCTTGAGGAACAAAGGAGGTCACCAACAGCTTCATTAGTGCATTTCTATGAGACTCTGAATCACTGATTAGAGCGAGGATGCATATCTTTGAGGGTGTCTGATCAAAGCATACACTCGGCTATATCCTTAGCCATTTCATCGTCCAAAGCAGGTATTAGGGAATTTTTCCCTTGTTTATCACCATTGACCATAATCTGCTTGCCCCTGGTTTTTGTTGCAGCACCTGTGCTACTTTTAGGTTGTTCTGGTGGAGAGAAAAGTCGGCTGCTGCGGGTAATTCTGCTTTCACCGATGATGTCATGAACTTCAGACTCCTCTTTTTCAGATTCACCTCTTTTAGACCTCTGAGTAATAAACTTCTTCCCTTGTTGATAACATTCACCCCCATAATAACAAGGAATTGCTTTGTTGTTATCATATGGTATTGGTCCGGGCACGGTAATAGTTATAGGTGGCTTTTTGGTAGGAAACGGATATGTAACAGGTATCTGAGTGGTTTTTTCCTTGACGGGGATGGTGATTACATCAACCTCATCCTTACTCACTTTAGTCTCAACAACTACGCAATCAAATTGCGAAACTCCCTAGGTAATCAAATCCTAGATTGTGTCCTTTAACAATGAACAACCCTCTGGTTGGTCCAAGCAACCTGTGCAGTCCATACCACATCCTCAGAATACACCTTTACTCGAAAAATGCTCCTTCACAAATGAGAGAGGTGTAATTAATTGGTTAACATCCATAGTCAAATTCAAATCTCCATCTTCCAGAATGGCACTGACAGTGGCTCTGCCATGGGTTAGTAGAGGCTGATTCGTAATGTTGGGTGCTGGTCCAAAATTGATGGACTAAGAGTCCAATAGATCTTGGACCTTGTTCTTAAAAGCATAACAATTCTCAATAGTATGCCCTTGCCCGCCAGAGTGAAAATCACACCGAGCATTAGCATCAAAGTGAGATGGTAATTTCTCAGGGTCCATCTTCCATGTACACAATTCAATTAACTTCAACTCAAGCAATTGAGGAAACAACTTAGCATACTTCATGGGAAGCACATCAAACTTTCTAGGAGGAAATCTTGGTTTTTGTTGATTATTTTGTCTAGGTGCATATGTCTGGCGCTGGGGTGCAGCAACTGGAATTGTTACAACAGTAATCTGATGATCTGAACCCTGAAATCTGCCTTTCCCTTTTTGAGAATAGACCACACTGTATTCCCCCTCATTTTTCTTTTCATGACCACCAAAAGACTTCTTAAGGTTACCAGCATTATTTCCAGCAATGACATCTTGGATTTTCCAAATTTAATTCTGATTTCAATTCGCTCTCCATGTGTTACCATCTCAGCAAAAGTACCTGATGACTGCAAGTTATGTAGTACTAGCCTTGTAACGTACTACTAAACATTTCCATCATCTCCCTATCTAACATGGGCGGTTGAACCTTCGCATCCATCCCTCGCCACCTCTGGGCATACTCCTTACAAGACTCATCCCGCTTCTGGGACAAATTCTGCAATTGGGTTCTTGTGGGAGCCATGTTATTGTTATACTGATAGTGCATAACAAAATCCTCTACTAATTCTATCCATGCACGGATGTGACTGCTTTCCAACTACATGTACCAGTCGAGTGGGCCACCTATTAAGTTGTCTTGAAAGAAGTGCATCAACAGTTTCTCATCATCAGAATATGCAGACATCTTTCGGTAAAAAGACTTAACATGGGTCTTTGGACAGGAAGTTCCTTTGTATTTCATGAAATCACGTACTTTGAACTTTGGGGGAATCTTTATCCCAGGCACTAAGCTCAAATCAGACATGTCAAAGATTACCACACCTTTACTTTCAAACCTGAGCATCCACTCTTCAAGCCTATGCAATTTCTTATCGGATTCAGTTGGTTCATCAACATTAGACATCCAGTCTTCCCAATTATCTTCTTCTACATGCCTGGAAGGAATACGAACGGGCGTTAGTGGTACAACAGTTTGTCCAATACCCTGACAAATATGAGTATGCGGAGGAGGATTCCCTATAAATTAAAACACGGGGATACCTTGATTATTGGCGGGACCTCCGATATTTTCAAGTTGACCGTTCTGACCATTCAGACCGGAGTTCAATTCCAGATTCCCATTTCGAGCACCTCTTGGATTCCCAATCACATTCTGAGTACCCAAAGTATCATTAGAATTGTTGATAATGACCCCTGGTATATTTGTATTCATAGTTTCACCACCATTATTCAATGCTTCAGCAGGCCTCATAATCATGGCCCTCATTTCTTATTGCTGATGAGCCATATTTTGAATGATCTCCATCAACTTGTCAACCCGAGTATCCATTTTGGTTCCCATGGTAACAATATCTACCTGAACTTGTTCCATTTTCTTTCTCATAAGTACTTCTTGTGTTGTAGTGGTGCGTGTTTGTAGTAGAAATTCTGAAAAGGAAACGGAAGATGAGAAACCTGCGGGAACCACCTGTCGTGATATGATACGCATGAATGAATGGTTATGAATGAAATGTTTTATCATTTCTAGGGTATTCAAAAGTTTTGTCAACCCCTAAGAATATTAAACAAACACGATAAGAGAGATAATTAGCAATCGACAAAAGATATAGTCAATGGAAAATGGCCTTCATTAAAACAATTCACATGATCAAAGGTGAATTTGTACAAGAAAGATCTGAAATACATAATGAAATATAAATGATCCCATCCAACAAGACTGGTTATGATCAAATGATAACAAAGAAGAAAGAACAGTGACAATCAATATGGTGGGTCTCTGATCTCTGTGTAGTACAATGGTCCTCCTTGTCGAAAGTACTCTTCGCTCCACTACTTGGTTTCTGCGAATAACTTCCTTGTCATTTCGCAATCTCGTCCACGTGTGAAGCTATCAATCACCACATCTTTCCGAAATAGTTGTCTCTCCAGATACACACATTGCTCTAATAAGAAATCACACTCCTTGCATTCTGGAAAAGGTATGGGTACAAGTGCATATTCCATTTCTTTTATTCTTTCTCAGAGTCTTGCATTTTCTCCATTAACTCAGTCATTTGAACTTCCTTTGATTCCAGCTCTAACATAGCACCTTTGAACTGGTTTCCCAATGCTTTGGCCTTTGCCTTGTTTCGGTTGTTGGCTATTTGGAATTTCATAGTCTCTTGATGATTCTTCTCTGCGTCAGCAAGGGCTATCTAATACTCTTCCGCAGATACAAAAAAGTCTTATGTCCCAGGTTTTATTTTGTTCTTCCTGCTTTCAGAACTACCTTCACCTTCATATTCTTTTAGTTGGCGAGCTAATTCCCTTTTTTTCAGTCAAGAAGTATATTTCCATCTCTTTGTCTTTAACATTCTGACGAAGATCCTTATTTTCCAACTGTACTTGATAAAAGCGTTCTTTAGGCCCATTGTGCTGCAGCTCAGTGGGTTAAGGGTACAAGGATATCTCCTTTTTAAAAGGCAACATAAGAACTTTAACTCTTTCCTTTACCTAGTCCACATAGGGATCAAAAGCTAACACCTCCTTCAACCTGAAGAACACTTTCCCTTTCCTACCAATGTTAGCCCAAGCAACCCCTTCCCTCTTCAATAATGTGAGGCTTTCCCCCTTTTTGGAATACACAGGTTCAATTTCTTTAGTTGTGGGCGAATGTCTCATGGCATAGCCTAACTGACGAAGAGCGAGTACTGGATTGTAATTGATGATCCCTTTTGTTCCTATGAGTGGAACGTTAGAGAAACCCACGTAGTTAGAGATTACCTCAGTACTATCAACCTTGAGTTTATACCACTGAATATCAAAAGAGGTGAGCATCATTACTTTGGATTCCCAAGAACGAGGGTCTTCCTTGAATGTCCCTTTGTAGGTAATTGTGCCATGAACCATTTGTAAAGCATCGGCACATAACACACCACTACTCCTTTCTTCCCATACCTAGAGTGAATGGCATGGTAAGTGTCATCCAGCAAGGTAGGTACTGGATTTTTATTCATGAAGACACATAAAGCAGCCAAATCTACTATCTCCTTAATCTCGGGGAAGAGCACAACCCCATAAGTGGTAGCAGCCAACAATGCATAATAAGAATCCCAATGTCCCTTGCTTTCCATCTCCTTCACCTTTCCTACCATGAAATCTACCGGAAGACTACAAGTAACTTTATTATGTCTCCACTTTCCTTTTACATCACTGAGGTTCAAATAAAGAACCTTAGCAATAGCCTCATAGTAAGGTTCAACAGGGACCTGGATGAAGGGAATGTGATTAGTAACCCTAATATGGAGAAGATCAGAATACTCCTCAAGAGTGGGTGCCAACTTATAATCCTGAAAGGTGAAACATCGCAACTCTGGATCATAAAACTGTAGCAAAGTTTGAATGGCCTTATCATCAACCTGAGCATCTAACAAAGATAAGAGATTCCCATATCTTTCACCAAAAACACTCATCTGTTGACAAGTCATAAGATCTCTAATTTCTTCAAGAAAGGGCCAAACACTTAGACGAAAATAGTAGCTGGAGTTATCCCTCTTGGTTCCCATGACGATATCAGTGTTATTTTCCATTCTTAAAGGAAAAAACTCTGGAAAATCCTAGAAATGACAATGCATATGCTGGTTAATCTTTTGTAAAACATATATATTTATTTAATTATTTTGAAAAGTAAATATGCTATGATGCAACATGATAGGACCAGGGTTTCCAATATATTGGATACTGTTGTTCTATTGTATAAAGCCATAGGTTCAAAGGTTCGAGACAGTCATCAATAGTAATCACCAACCAAAGTACTAACAGCAAGAGAGTTACCAATATAACTTATTCATCAATTGAACTAGATTCACCAATAGAATAAAGCAGTCACCATCAGAACATAGTTACCATCTGTACCTGTAATAAAATCATCCCTCCCACTCACGGGTAAAAACTAGGTTAGGGTGAGGCAAGGGTAACTCAGAAATCACGGGTCCGCCTGAAAGTAATATCATCACAACACATACGTCCATGATGAAAATACCTTCACTTGAACCTCATCCGAGCATGGTATATGACATGACTGCACTAATCGGACAATGTCCTATAGCCGCAATGCCCCCACTCTATTTCTAGTGTCCTAGTGCACTCTGGCCTGGGTACTGGGCCTTTTACCTCAAGAGGTATCATCCCAACTGTGATACGGTGGGAGAACTTACTTGGGTGTTTTTCATTTTATCGTAAATTTTACGGTTAGCAAGAGTCGCTACCGACTTTTCTTTTATCCAAAAGGAAAGGTGAAAAAGCACAGAAAATACCTTTGAGATTATTTCTTGAGTTCGGGGGGTAAATTATGAAAAGGGAAGGTATTAGAACCCTTTTCATCCATGGTTTTCCATGGGATCTTAGTTACTTTCTAGATCACTTGCTTTTGTTTGAAATTGTGCTTTGTGTGGTTTTTGAAAGTATTTTGTAAAGAAGCCATTGTTTAGGCAATCTTTGTAATGATTCTCGTTCGTAAGAATATATACAAAGATGTTGATCTTTTGAAAATGTTTTCAAGTTTGTAAGATGTTTTAAAAGTGTAGGTGTTTGTTTTTGAAAATAGCAAGGATGTTTTGTTTTGAAATTGAGAAAGTAATTAGGAGCAATCTACCTACTCAAAAGTCATTCATGTTCATTTCCTTTTTCCTTTGACATTGTTATCTTACCATTGATTTGGTAAGTAACCCTATCTTTGGATGTAAACGGGACGGGCGTGGGTCATCGTATAACCATTATTAGCAAAAGATCATTTGAAAGGCAACATAGATAGCATCATCGAGGGACTATGATCCTGTATTTTTTTTTTGCTTGTTTTTGCTAAGATACCTCACATACGTAATTTGGCCATTTTGTAAGGCAACCAAGTGGATTTACCCTAGGGGGTGTATTGTACCCCAAAATTTTCCCTCTCATTTTACTCAATACATGTCCTAGAGATCCTCAATTTGCTCAAGTTTGCCCAAGAGTTGACCAGAAAAACTCTCTCCTAAGGAGTGTACCTCAAACTAGGGTTTCCATGTTCCTCAAGATAGGTGTACTCCAAGGACCTCATATGCTTCCCAAGGTCCTAATATGTTCCCAAGATCATCCATGTCAAGTTTCATGCCTTGCACAAAGAAGTTTGCTCAGTCAACTGCTCAAATGCTTGAGAATCAACTATATTAGGTCAAAAGTCAACTGTGGCCCACATACAGTCAAAACTCAAGTTTTTTTTGTCAACATCAAAATTTTAAAGTTAATTCCATCATTTGATCAAGGTTTGATCATGATTCCTCAAGGAATGCTCCAAATTCATCAAAACCCAAAAGTTACTAAATTAGGGTTTTGCAGGAAAAGTCAACCCAACTTTGACCAAGCATGACTTCTTCATACTTTATCAGAAATTTTATATCCAAAGCTAATTTTGAAGAGGATGCAATTCCCTAGAATTCATCTTCATCTCGCAAGTTCAAAATATGCACCCACAAAAAGATATGAATTTCTACATTATGGGTCAATAAAAACACCTTTTGGGTCAAAGCCTCATACATGAACATGGAAGATTCAATTGATATGAAACCAAAAGGTTTACTTAGGGGACATCCTAAACTTTATAAAAACTCAAAGAACACCCTCCTAAGGTCAAAATTGAGAGAGTTGTGCATTGTCAAAGTTGCAATTTTTGGAAAATTGTCAAAAGTCAACATTGATCAAATTTGCATTTTTTCCAAAGGGGCCCATGTTTTCTTTTTTGAAACATGTTTCTAATAGGACCCACGACCCCTGAGATTTTCCACCTAATATTTTATTACTTTTATTATTTATTTTGATTTTTTATTCAATTAAATCAAAATAAATCAAATTAAATGGTAAAATAATGAAAACAAATCAAATCTTGAGATTTTTATGCACATTTGGAGTCCATGTACAGCTAGCGTGATGATCAATTCGTGCAAGGCACATTAGGGTTGGCAAAGATTAGATTGAAGCTTGTTTTAGAAAGATATCATACATGAATCAAATGAAATCACATTTTCATAATTATCAAAGATATGATGCAATTTTACAACCCTAATTCAGTCTACTATATGTACACAACAATTCCAAATCAAAAGAAAAAGGTCGGCAGCCGTGAAAAGCCAGGAAGAAAACTCAAAAATTTGGACAAAAGTGTGAGATTAAAATCCATCTTAGAGCCATCCTCAAGGAGTTTCAAGGCTAGAAATACGTTCCTGGATATCTCAGGAAGCTTCTCCATTCATTTGCAAGCCTCAAAGCATCAAGAATCATCACATTACAGTATTACGGTTTGCTTCCCAAACTCAAATTTGATTTCTATGTTTTACGCATGATAAGCCCATTCTATCCATATATTCTTGTTCATAATCATGTTTGCAAGCTTTCTGTATCACTTAATTGTACTAATAGTGCAGGAATCCATATCCACCATTGTTAGGGTTTAAGAGCACGATTTGGGGATTTATGATACAGGAAAAATTGGGCCATGAATGAGGTACCATGATACTCGTGAGACCAAGACGGGCTGATTAGTACCATCACAATTAATTTATCATGCTCGTACGAGATTTTTGAATTTTTGCAGGGCTGTAGTTACAGAAAACGTCTGTAGGTATAAGTCTTTAACCTAAGATGACGGTTGTAGTGAAGAAGGTGATGCGTGGCAGCCCATGACGGGTTGATTTGAATTTTCGCGCATTTTTCTGGGCATCGTGCGTTTTTATATTATATTATATTTTGTTTACTTGTATTAACAAAGGAACCAGCAGCGCAGACGGTTGAGAGGCACGCCTTTGATTCACACGTCTTGGGTTCGATCCCAGGCGTGTGCATTTTATTATTTTCCTAATTATTTCAGGCAAATCCAATGCTTCACTCCCTCACACGCCTTCCATACAACCTCAACTCCCATCCACTGGATGTACAGCTAGCCAGATCTAACGTCTCTCCCTTGAATGTCCTTGGTGCTCCTCAAGTCAACACCCGCACCTAATCCAACATGGTTGACTGGGCTTGATGCTTAATGGGCCAAAATTCAGATTTTTACACCTCCCTTCAGCTAACAACATAGGCCCATTTGGTTATTTCTTTCATTATTTTCTTTAATTTCTATTTCTTTATTTCTTTCCCTTTTTTTTAATTAATACAAAAAATCATTTTTATTAAGTTAACAAATCAAAAATCACAAAAAGATTTATTTTCTTAATAAATATTTTTTAAATGAATTAGTTTAATTAATTTAGGGCAATTTAATTTTCTTTTTATAATGAAAAACAATTAAAATTAGGGTTTGAGATTGTACATAATTTAATTGATTTTCTTTAAAAAATACATCAAAAAATCATTTTTTTTTCTCATAAATATGTAATCCTTTAATTAATTAATTAATTTAGTTAGAAAATTAGGTTAATTTAATTTATTTCATAATTTAAAAACAATTAGAAATTAGGTTTAATTAATTTGCAATCAAATGTTTTCTCAAATAAAAATCCACAAGAACAAAAATCTTTTGTCTCTCAATTAGAGTTTTAGGTTATCTTTTCAACCGTCCTCGTATTTAATTCGCCGCGCGCTTGTTAGTTATTTGTCCATTATTTTGTACCAGTTCCGGGTTTGTAATAGTTAACTTAGGGTTTTTATTTTACTGTTTAAATCCCCGATTTTTAGTTATGTAATTAATCCCCCTCCCCGAAGCCTTGTAATAGTTAGGTTTTATTTCCTCGCACTTTTAATTTCCGCAATCTTTAACTGTCTAGATGTATGGCTAATAGGATTGTATGGCAAGAATGTCTGAAAATTAAAATGGTAGATCGCCTAATGAGCAAAGATTAAATAAATGAAACAAATCATATGCACATATTCACTCCTAGGGTTTACCTCACTTCGGTTGCCTTCGGTAAACAATCATTAAGCGTATGAGATTTTAGTGGTTGTCCTCCAGTCTAAAAGATCAAAATGTTGCCTCTGAAATGTTTCCTCGGAAATGTTGCCTCGGAAAGATCTTAAGATTCTAGGGTTACTACTAAAGTTTTATAACTATTGCTTTAGTGATTGTACTTGTCCCTTTCGAATATCCCTTACAACTCCAACGATGGTGCTACCTACTCCTTAATAGTAGGATAGCGCTGTCTAAAGGAAATAGAACGAACAACCCTTTTTCCGAGTAGGTCGAATCTTAAGTACTTGCTCAATGAAAACTTTTCACACAAACACTTTTCAAAACAATTTTTCAAAACAACTTTGTCACATCCTTGAGGACTGATACAAGGGTTATCACGAAGTAAAAAAATTTTCAAGACAAACACACACAAGCAATTTGAAAAATGAGCAAGTACCTAAGAGCCCGTAGATAACTATGGATAGAAAGGGTGCTAACACCTTCCCTTTCTATAATCTACTCCCCGTACTCAGAATATCTCGAAAAAAGGCTTTTTCTGTTCTTTTTCCTTTTCCATGATTGGATGAAATAAAAGTCGGTGGCGACTCTTGCTTACCGCGAAATTTTGCGAACAAAATATGCAAAACGCAAACCAGTATTAAACAGTCGGTTCTGCCACTGTATCATAGAACTGGCGACTCTGCTGGGGAATGAATAAGTGAGGTTTACCTTAGGATATAGGTCATTAAAATTGCTTCTCTTGATTGTCTTGATTGCTTGAGGGTTTTGTTTGGGGTTAGTATAGATCCTACACCCGGATATGGGGGCACTCATTAGGTAAACAGAAATAGATCATGGAGACTGTACAGCATAGACCGATATGGTTTAAGCGATGGTTGTGTTAGTTTTCCACTTTGGTTGGTACCAGTATCCTTCATCGGGAACGAGGAGAATACGGGGCCGCCGCGTGGTGTCGTGAAGCACTAACGGACCTTAGAACCTTAGTTGAACAAACTTGGCCATTAGAAAGTAGTGAGATAGCCGGCCTTGGCATAGAGATGAGAATCGGATGATACTCGATGCTACACTCATTGAGATCAGACTTTCGGGATATTTTGGCCGCAAGAAAAGATTGAGAGCTGAAACAATGCCCGATAAAGGATGGTCAGTGATATTGAGATCCTCTAGAACCCGATTACTTTTTAGGACAGGTTTGAACCAACTAAACTTCAAGAGGGTACTACCTTTAACCTCATGTAAGCCTTAAACCTAAGGACTTGGTGTGACTTGACTGTGTTTGCTATACCTGTGTTTGCTATACATGTGGTTTATCATGACATCATGCATCATAACATGGCATCCATTCTTATTGCACTAACCATTTCAAAGACCAAGGGAATTTATCTTTGTTCTGTTTTGCAGATCATGGCTTTCATTCGTAGAAACACTATCCAAATCAGCTTTGTGAAGATACCTTCCAAACTCAAAGAGCTAGCATCAAGGGTTTCTGAAACTTCTACGTTCACTAAGAGACATGGTCAACTTCTCAACCTGGTTACTTCAAACTTTGATGAAAAGATGATGAGTGTACTCTTACAGTTCTTTGATCCCAAGCACCACTGCTTCACCTTTCCAGACTATCAGTTGGTGCCTACCTTGGAAGAATTCTATCAGCTATTGGATATACCTATTCTTGAACAGGTACCCTTCACAGGTCTAGAAGAAGTTCCTAAGCCAGAAGTCATTGCCTCAGCTTTACATCTGAAACGGGCCGACGTGGTATCCAATTGGGAAACGAGAAGCAGAGTCAAGGGTTTTCTAGCTAAGTTTCTGATAGACAAAGCAGCTGTTTTGGGATAATATGGATTTTCAGGCTTTTGAGGAGGTCTTGGCTCTTCTTATCTATGGTTTAGTTCTCTTTCCTAATCCGAACTCATTCATAGATGTGAATGCTATCAAGATTTTTCTCTCTCGCAACCCGGTGCCTACTTTGCTCAGATATATTATGCACACTCTCCATACTCGTACCATGAGGAGAAGAGGGATTCTTGTGTGCTGCATGCCATTGTTGTCGAGGTGGTTTATTTCTCACCTCCCTAAGTCCATACTGAAGAATGAAGAAGGTATGGTTTGGTCACAAAGGATAATTTCACTCGCTCATACGGATATTCTTTGGTGTTCTCGATCTATGGAAAACATTTCTATCATTGACCGCTGCGGGGAGTACCTTAATGTCCCACTGCTTTGTATCAGAGGGGGTATAACCTACAATCCTTGTTTAGCTCTGCGACAATTTGGTCACGCTAGAAGGGATGGTCCCCATGAGTTACTAATCGAAGGCATTGTGTTCAACTATGAGGAGGATATTCAAGAGTATCGCCGGAGGTTCATACGAGCTTGGGGCATGGTAAACAGATCGAGCGTCAGGGCTTTGGGGCCAAAGACTTCCATTCCAATGGAACCTTATCTACAATGGGTACGAGCTCGTGCTCAGCAGCTTATGATGCCCTATGTGGCTGTTTTGCCAGTGATTGTGGAACCCACTACTAAAGAAGGCATTCCTTACACGGTTCTCTATCCTTACATGCCCACTGATCTTGGGGAATTACAAAGGTATTGGATTTAGATGATGAAGGAGCGGGATACTTGCAGGGATCAGTTCCATGGTCAGGAGAGGAAGGTCTTAGAGCTCACAAAGCAAATGCATGAGGAAAAAGGACTGAATGATTATCTCGGTGCAAAGAGGAAGCATCCATGGGAATTTTGATGCCTTTTTATAGTTTTAGATTTGTTTATTTTTTATTGTAACGCCTAAAAGGCATTTGAACTTCAAATTCAGCTAATAAAGTTTTTGTTTATTTTAATTTGCAAATTTAAATTTCCCGAAGTCCTTGAAATCATTGCATACGCATCCCATTATAATACACATCATTACAGGTATCCTTATAGGTTTCTCATCTCCTTCGCTGTTTATTTCAGCAAAAATGTCTTTCGAACAAAGCATTAAGGACCTACAGGCATAGAGCGCCCAATTCCAACAAATGTTCATCAGTCTGGCAAAGGGGCGGGAGGATCTGAAAGCCCTCATTCTGAAAGAGAGGAAGAAAAAGAAGAAGGTTGCTGGTATTCTGAACATGGACCGAAGGTTTGGAGAGCGGTTGAAGCGACAAGTCGACCTGACCGCTTCATCTAAGGAAGGGGAGAATCAAGAAGAAGAGAAAGACCTCAGTCCTGCAGTCTCTGACAATGATACCGATTACAATGATGAGCAATATCCTCCTGCTGAGGATAGATACAAACAGTTGGAAGATCGTCTGAGTGCCATCGAAGTTCAGAGGATACCTGGATTGGATTTTGAAGAATTGAGTTTGGTGTCGGGAGTGGTCATCCCGCAGAAGTTCAAAGCTTCAGTTTTTGCCAAGTATGATGGGGTGTCCTGCCCAAAGCTCCATCTCCACTCTTATGTCAGGAAGATCCAACCCCACACCGCTAATAGAAATTTGCGGGTGCATTTCTTTCAAGATAGTCTGTAAGGGACTCATCTTGGATGGTTCTACCAGCTGGAGGGAGCCAATGTTCGAAACTGGGAAGATCTGGCTGTTGCTTTTTACAAGCAGTATGAGTACAATTCCGACCTTGCTCCTACTCGTACTCAACTCCAAAGTATGTCCATGGGTGCAGGTGAAGGTTTTAAAGATTATGCACAAAAAGGGAGAGACTTGGCTGGGAGAGTTCAACCCCCGTTGTCTGATAGGGAGTTGGTTGATATGTTTCTAGGGACGCTATCTGGTCCATTTTTCAATCATTTGATCGGCAGCTCGTCAGCTGGATTCACCAAGCTGATCCTAACTGGGGAAAAAGTAGAAGTTGGGATTCGAAGCGGCAAAATACAGAAGGATGCCTCGTCAAGTTCAGTAAAGAAGCCTTTTGTTTGTAAGAAGGAAGCCAGTGTCGTCTATAGCCCGAGGGGTCAGAACAGGACTGAACAACATCAGACAGTAAGTGTCGTGATGATACCTAGACCTACAGTTTCTCCATAGCACAACAATCAACAAAGGGTGGAAAGACCACAACGGCAGTTTACCTGCATTAACATGACATTGGCTGAAGTTCTACCTCACCTACTGAGGTCCAACTTGACAACTTTGAGAGAGGCCCCCAAGAATCCAAATACTACATCTCCCCGATATAATCCAAATGCCCGGTGTACTTATCAATCTGAAAGTCCTGGCCACGATACAAATGAATGCTGGGCTCTGAGGAACAAAATACAAGACTTGATTGAAGCTAAGGAAATAGATTTTGATGCTCCAGAGAAGCCAAATGTCATAACTGCTCCCATGCCTAAGCACAGCCATGGAGTCAATGTTATTGATACTGATTTGTTTGTTACCTCTGTCGATGAAGTATCTACTCCTCTCATGATTGTCAAGAAGAATTTGCTGTTGGCCGGTTTATTTCCGGGTTGTGGTGAAGGTTTCCACATGTGTTCGCTTCTACCTTCTGGTTGCCATTTGCTGAAGTTAGGTGTTCAACGCCAGATAGATAGCAAAGAGATTTTGTTCGAGAAGACTATGATTCCTGTTGTTCCAATTGAATACGTTGCCATTATAACCATTTCCGCCAATCCTTCCAAGGTTTCCTCGAGAAGACCTGTTAGGATTACATCTGCTCCAAGAATTGCTCCACTGATAATCATTGTTCCTGGTCTTGTCCCGTATGTCTCGGACAAAGCTGTCCCATGGCATTATGGTGCCGGTGTATACTATCATGGCATCAAACAAGATCTGAAAGATGAAGAGACTGATCCTGATATTGATAATATTGTTGGAACCACCAAGATCACCCGAAGTGGAAGGGTCTTCTCTCCCGAGATTTCCCCTAAGACTGTTAACAAGCCTATTGTCATTCCATTTGTTATTCCTACCGGTACATCAACTACTGTTCTTGTTCTTACTCCAGTTATTACCCCTGTCGGCGAATCGTCTGATACCCGCGGCAAAGAGGTTGTAGGTGAGCCTGCCCGGACGGAGGCGCCTAAGAAAGTTGTTGTGGAAGCCTCTAAACAAGAAATAGAGGAACTACTGAAAATCATTAAGAAGAGCGACTATAATATGGTCGAGCAGCTGGGGCAGACCCCATCGAAGATATCCATGTTGTCTTTACTGTTGTGCTCCGAGGCCCATGCGATGGCTTTGATCACATTCCTCAAAACTGCACATGGGCCATAAGAGACTTTAGTTGATCAGTTCAAAGATTGTGTGGCCAGCCTGACTGCTGATAATGGGCTGGGTTTTTCAGATGCGGATTTGACACCGAAAGGAAGGAAGCATAATGATGTTCTACATGTCTCGATTGAATGCAGGGGCACCATTATGGCTCATGTGTTGGTCGATATCGGGTCTTCACTGAATGTTCTGCCGAAGAAGGCGTTTGACCCTTTAGATTGCGAGGGTTTAACTCTAAAGCCTAGTAACATTGTGGTAAGGTCTTTTGACGGATCGAAGAGAATAGTGCACGGGGAGGTGGACATCCCTGTCAAAGTAGGTTCTCAGACTTTTTGGTCCACCTTCTATGTGATGGATATCAGGCCATCATATTATTGTTTGTTGGGTCGTCCTTGGATTCACGAGGCTGGGGAGGTCACCTTCACACTCCACCAAATGCTGAAGTATCCGGTGAAAGGAAAGATTATCACAGTGCGGGGTGAAGAAGAATATATGGTGAGTCACCTCAACTCCTTCCGATATGTAGAGATGGATGGGGAATTCATCAAAACTCCTTGTCAGAATTTTGAAGAGGTCCCTCAGATCTTGGCATCAACTGAAACTACTACCAACAAACCTCCTTTAAAGATTGCTTCTCTCAAGGACGCCAGGGTTGTGGTTGAAGAAGGTGGGTGTGCCAATTGGGGCCAGCTCCCTGATTTCACTCATAAAACTGACAAATTTAGTTTGGGCTTTACTACAGGGGCTCAAAGGGTTGTTATACGCGCTCGGGCTGGAGGACCTCCCCTACGCATCAGCCATCGTGGGATCAACGCCATTGAAGACAGTGAAGAGGACTCAGACATTGACAGTTGGATCTACCCGACTACCAATGGTGGTACGAGTAACTGGACGGCTAGGACTTCATACCTGTTTCTTTTATTCCACAGTAATTGACCTATTTGTTTTAAGATTTGTAATAAACAATTTGAAACTTTACGGCCCGGTGCCTTGCCCGAGGCACCTTGGCTTTGCTTGTGAGGGCTATTATTTGTCATTTAATATATCATTAATAAATCATTGGACGTTTCTTGCATACAAATTTTGCGCTCTCTGTTTTTCTTTTCTGCTTTCACTTTATCAAAACAGTTATTCTCTTACACACACTCACGTATCATAATGCAGATCCATATCCACTCTAGATCCCATTGATAACAGCTCTGTTATTGCCATTTATGACTTCAAAAATATGATCAACCAAGCCGAGTACGAAGGTGAGGATGATTGTGAGGTGCCTGGAGAACTTGCTAGACTACTACAGCAGGAAGAAAGGGCCATGCAACCCCATGAAGAGTCGGTTGAGACAGTGAACTTGGGTACTGAGGAAGACAGAAAAGAGGTTTAAATAGGTGCAAATCTGGAGCTTAGTGTCAAACAAAGGTTGATACAGATGTTGCACGACTATGTTGAAATATTTTCCTAGTCCTATGAAGACATGCCTGGTTTGGACACTGATATTGTGGTACATCGCCTGCCGACTAAAGAAGATTGTCCTCCGGTTAAACAGAAGGTCCTTTGTATGCGTCCCGAAATGTCATAGAAGATCAAGGCAGCGGTCATGAAACAGTTCAATGCGGGATTCTTAGATGTCACCTCGTATCCACAGTGGGTTGCTAACGTTGTTCTAGTACCTAAGAAGGACGGTAAGGTACGGATGTGTGTGGATTACATAGATCTGAACAGGGTAAGCCCCAAGGATGACTTCCCACTTCCTCACATTGATGTTCTGGTCGACAACACCGCACAACACAAAATATTCTCCTTCATGGATGGTTTCTCTAGCTACAACCAGATCAAAATGGCTCCTTAAGACATGGAGAAGACAACTTTCGTTACATAGTGGGGCACCTTCTGCTACAAGGTGATGCCTTTTGGGTTGAAGAACGTTGGGGAAAATTATCAGCGCGCCATGGTTGCTTTGTTCCATGATATGATTCATCATGAGATCAAAGTTTATGTCGATGATATGATAGCCAGGTCTCAGACTGAGGAAGAGCACCTTGATCATCTCCAGAAATTGTTTGACAGGTTGAAGACATATAAACTGATGTTGAATCTGAACAAGTGTACCTTCGGGGTAAGATCTGGTAAGCTTCTGGGTTTTATCATCAGTGACAAGGGTATTCAAGTAGACCCCGCGAAGGTAAAATCCATACAAGAGATGTCGATTCCCCGTATAGAGAAAGAGGTTAGAGGTTTCTTGGGACTTCTGAATTATATTGCCAGGTTCATTTCACATCTGACTGCTACTTGTGAGCCAATATTCAAGCTTCTGAAGAAAGATCAAGTGGTAAAGTGGAATGATGAATGCCAGACCGCTTTCGAAAGAATCAAAGAATATCTTCAAGAACCGCCAATTCTGATGCCTCCAGTTGAAGGAAGACCTTTGATATTATACTTGACAGTGCTAGATAATTCAATAGGGTGTGTGTTGGGGAAGCATGACGAGTCTGGTCGAAAAGAGCATGCCATTTATTACCTTAGCAAAAATTTTACCGACTGTGAGACCCGATACTTATTGCTCGAAAAAACGTGTTACGCTTTGGCATGGGCTGCTCGCTGACTGAGACATATATACTGACTCACACTACCTTGTTGATATCAAAGATGGATCCGATCAAGTATATTTTCGAGAAGCCCGCTCTCTCCGGAAGGATAGCAATGTGGCAAATGATCTTAACCGAATACGACATACAATATACAACCCAAAAGCCGATAAAGGGGAGTGTATTGGCTGATCATTTGGCTCATCAGGCCGTGGATGACTACTAGTCCATGAATTTTGAGTTCCCGGATGAGAATATCATGTTGATGACCGACTACGAAGAACCTGGACCGGATGAAGGACCTGAAGAGGGATCCCGATGGTCTATGTATTTTGATGGAGCCTCGAACTCACTGGGTAACGGCATTGGCGCTGTGATCATATCTCCTGAAGGCTGTCATACTCCATTCACCGCCCAATTATGTTTCAACTGCACCAACAACATGGCGGAGTATGAAGCATGTATTATGGGTCTTTGAGTTGCTATTGACCTAAGGATTAAGTTCTTAAGTGTATTCGGGGATTCTGCCCTGGTGATAAGTCAGATCAAAGGTGAGTGGGATACGAAGCACCTGAATCTCATTCCTTACAGAGAATATGTACTGACATTGCTCCCACACTTTGAGGAGGTAACCTTTGAACATTTCCCACGAGAGGAGAACCAGTTGGCGGACGCGCTAGCTACCATGTCTTTTATGTTCAAGGTTAAGTGGGAAAATGAAGCTCCCCAGATTACCATTGAGAGGTTGGATGAACCAGCACACTGTTGTGAGATCGACACCGAAGAAGTGGCAGACAAACCCTGGTTTCACGAAGTCAAAAGGTATCTCAAGGCACAAGAGTATCCCAAAGGGGCATCTGTCAACGATAAGAAGTTTTTTAGAAGGTTCGCTGCAAAGTTCTTCCTCAGTAATGGGATCCTCTATAAACGCAACCATGACTCCGCGCTACTACGGTGTGTAGACAAGAGCGAAGTAGAGAGGATCATGACAAATCTACATGAAAGCACCTTCAGAACCCATTCTAGTGGGCATACTATGGCTAAGAAGATCCTACGGGCAGGATATTACTGGTCGACCATGGAAGCCGATTGTTATCAGCACTCTCGAACTTGTCATAAATGTCAAATCTATGCTGATAAGGTGCATGTACATTCGGTTCCTCTGAAAGTCCTGGCAGCTCCGTGGCCCTTTGCAATGTGGGGCATTGACATGATCAGCGAGATCAGACCTACTGCATCTAACGGGCATTATTTCATTCTGGTGGCTATTGATTATTTCACGAAGTGGGTTGAGGCAGCTTCCTTTGCTATAATAACCAAGAACGTCGTAGCGCGATTTATCCGACATAATCTGATCTGTCGATATGGTGTACTAGAGAGGATTATCACTGAAACCCGTATGAATCTCAACAACACAATGATCACCGAGCTCTGTAAACAGTTCAAGATACAACATCATAATTCTTCTCCCTACTGGCCGAAGATGAATGGCACCGTTGAAGCAGCTAACAAGAACATCAAGAAGATTGTACAGAAGATGACAGTGAAATATTAAAGAATGGCACGAGATGTCACCATTCGCTCTTCATGGGTATCGTACCTCAGCACGGACATCGACAGGGGAAAAACCCTACTCTCTGGTTTATGGCATGGAGGCAGTCCTACCCATCGAAGTCCAGATACCCTCTCTCAGGATTATGAAGGATGCGGGTTTGAACAAAGACGACTGGATCCAAACCCGACTTGATCAACTGAATCTAATCGATGAAAAGAGACTTACTGCTATCTGTCATGGTCAGACGTATCAAAAGTGAATGATCAAGGATTTTAACAAGAAAGTAAGACGCCAGGAATATCAAGTTGGGGATCTAGTGATCAAACGCATCGTACTACCGCAAGGTGATCCCAGGGGCAAATGGACCCCCACATACAAAGGGCCATTTGTGGTTAAGAACATTTTCTCGGGAGGAGCTATGATTCTAACCACCATGGATGGTGACGACCTTCCTCACCCCGTCAATGCAGACATAGTGAAAAGATACTATACATAATCAAAGACCCGCTAGGTTGACTAGCCTAGGCAAACATAAGGGCTTCCCGGCGAACCAAAAGGGTTCGGGCAAAAGTAAGGGATGAAAATAAAAATATTTGTACACCTGGCAAGTCGAAAACCCGAAATGGAGGCTTGGGAAAAAAAGGGTATTGCGGTGGACTGAAAACTGGAAAGGGAAATCCAGGAAAAAGTTAGGGATTAAAGCGTATCACTATGTCTCATTGGATCAGCTTGCGACCAGACTTCGGTTTCAGCTATCAAGCTCAAACGGCACCAATCAATCTGATCAACCTTCGACCAAGTAGCAAAGTGATGAGACGCTTGAAGATATAAAGGCAATAGCAGAGTTGGAACCAATGGGGTTGTTTCACATAGCTGTTTTTCTTTCTTTTACACAAATTGTATAATTTATATCTTTCAGTGGCATTCTCTTACTAGAACGTTAGCCTCTTACACGAACTTATCACAAAGTAACCTTACCCCGGTTCCTCCTGAAGTTTTACATGAACTTATCCCAAAGTAACCTTACCCCGGTTCCTACTGACGATTTACACGAACTTATCCCAAAGTAACCTTACCCCAGTTCCTCCTGAAGTTTTACACGAACTTATCCCAAAGTAACCTTACCCCGGTTCCTCCTGAAGTTTTACACGAACTTATCACAAAGTAACCCTACTACCCAGGTTCCTTCTCATATCCCTACTATCCAGGATTTCATATCGAAGTAACCCTACTACCCAGGTTCCTTCTCACAACCCTACTATACAGGCTTTCATATCAAAGTAGCCCTACTATCCAGACTTTCATATCGAAGTAACCCTACTATCCAGGTTCCTTCTCACAGCCCTACTATCCAGGCTTTCATATTGAAGTAACCCTACTATCCAAGTTCCTTCTCACAACCCTACTATCTAGGCTTTCATATCAAAGTAACCCTACTACCCAGGTTCCTTCTTACAACCCTACTATCCAGGCTTTCATTTCGAAGCAACCCTACTATCCAGGTTCCTTCTCATAACCTTACTATCCAGGTTCCTTCTCTCTTATCTCCAGACGGAAGTCCACAACACTGTAAGACCTGGACCTAATCAAACACGATTGGTTTCGCATTTCCCCAGTAAGTCGTGGTGCAGCTTGTACCCGGACCAGACATGCAGTTCACTTCTGCTTCCTCAAGCAGGAGTTATTTCCCCAGTAGAGTAACGGACAACTGAAGCTCCTAAAATTCTATTTCTCCCAAGACAGATACCACCATTCCTCAGCAGATTCCTCCTCAACAACAGCAACAGGGACTCTCATCAAACGAATATCTCAAGAAATCCACATTCTCTAGATGGCATCTTTAAGCCCATCTCCGACAATTATTCGTCGCATCCAGGATGGCATATTTAAGCCCATCTCCAGCAATCTTCCATTATCGACCTCCAAATGGCATCTGTAAGCCCATTCCCAATCTCACAAATCAAGTGCCACTTCATGCGAGTGTAAATTTCTGGGCACTCTAGTGTTCAATCATCTTCCACCTTCGGGTCACGAAAGGCAGACGAGCCAATCTACATCCTCAGGTTTAAGAAGATTGAACAGGGGAAGCTTTTGTACCCCAAAATTTTCCCTCTCATTTTACTCAATACATGCCCTAGAGATCCTCAATTTACTCAAGTTTGCACAAGAGTTGACCAGACAAACTCTCTCCTAAGGCAGTGTGCCTCAAACTAGGGTTTCCATGTTCATCAAGATAGGTGGACTCCAAGGACCTCATATTCTTACCAAGGTCCTAATATGTTCCCAAGATCATCCATGTCAAGTTTCATGCCTTGCACAAATAAGTTTGCTCAATCAACTGCTCAAATGCTTGAGAATCAATTGTATTAGGTCAAAAGTCAATTGTGGCCCAAATACATTCAAACCTCAAGTTTTTTTGGTCAACATCAACATTTTGAAGTGACTTCCATCATTTGATCAAGTTTTGATCATGATTCCTCAAGGAATGCTCCGAATTCGTCAAAACCCAAAAGTTGCTAAATTAGGGTTTTGTAGGAAAAGTCAACCCAACTATGACCAACCATAACTTCTTCATACTTTATCAGAAATTTTCCATCCAAAGCTCATTTTGAAGAGGATGCAATTCCCTACAATTAATCTTCAACTCACAAGTTCAAAATATGCACCCACAAAAAGATATGAACTTTTACATTATAGGTCATTTTGAAAGGTCAACAAAAACACCTTTTGGGTCAAAGCTTCATACATGAACATGAAAGATCCAATTGATATGAAACCAAAAGGGTTTCTTAGGGGACATCCTAAGATTTCTAAAAAGTCCTAGAACACCCTCCTAGGGTCAAAATTGAGAGAGTTGTGCATTGTCAAAGTTGGCAATTTTTGGAAAATTGTCAAAAGTCAACATTGATCAAATTTGCATTTTTTTTCCAAAGGGGCCCATGTTTTCTTGTTTGAAACATGTTTCTAATAGGACCCACGACCCCTGAGCTTTTCCACCTATTATTTTATTAATTTTATTATTCATTTTGATTTTTTATTCATTTAAATAAAAATAAATCAAATTAAATGGTAAAATAATGAAAACAAATCAAATCTTGAGATTTTTGTGCACATTTTGAGTCCATGTACAGCTAGCATGATGATCAATTCGTGCAAGGCACATTAGGGTTGGAAAATATTAGATTGAAGCTTGTTCTAGAAAGATATCATACATGAATCAAATGAAATCACATTTTCATAATTCTCAAATATATGATGCAATTTTACAACCCTAATTCAGTCTACTATATGTACACAACAACTCCAAATCAAAAGAAAAAGGTTGGCAGCCGTGAAAAGCCAGGAAGAAAACTCAAAAATTTGGACAAAAGTGTGAGATCAAAATCCATATTAGAGCCATCCTCAAGGAGTTTCAAGGCTAGCAATATGTTCCTGGATATCTCAGGAAGCTTCTCCATTCATTTGCAAGCCTCAAAGCATCAAGAATCATCACATTAAAGTATCACGGTTTGCCTCCCAAACTCAAATTTGATTTCTATGTTTTACGCATGATAAGCCCATTATATCCATATATTCTTGTTCATAATCATGTTTGCAAGCTTTATGTATCACTTAATTGTACTAACAGTGCAAGAATCCATATCCACCATTGTTAGGGTTTAAAAGCACGATTTGGGGATTTCTGATACAGGAAAAATTGGGCCATGAATAAGGTACCATGATACTCGTGAGACCAAGATGAGTTGATTGGTACCATCACAATTAATTTATCATGCTCGTACGATATTTTTGAATTTTTGCAGGGTTGTAGTTACAGCAAACGCCCGTAGGTATAAGTCTTTAACCTAAGACGACGGTTGCAGTGAAGAAGGTGATGCGTGGCAGCCCATGACCGGTTGATTTGAATTTTCGCTCATTTTTCTGGGCATCGTGTGTTTTTATATTATATTATTTTTTGTTTACTTGTATTAACAAAGGAACCAGCAGTGCAGATGGTTGGGAGGCACGCCTTTGATGCACACGTCCTAGGTTCGATCTCAGGCGTGTGCATTTTATTATTTTCATAATTATTTAAGGAAAATCCAATGCTTCACTCCCTCACACGCCTTCCATACAACCTTAATGCCCATCCACTGGATGCACAACTAGCTAAATCTAACGTCTCTCCCTTGAATGTCCTTGGTGCTCCTCAAGTCAACACCTGCACCGAATCCAACATGGTTGACCGGGCTTGATGCTTAATGGGCCAAAATTCAGATTTTTACACCCCTCTTCAGCTAACAACACAGGCCCATTTGGTTATTTCTTTCATTAGTTTCTTTAATTTCTATTTCTTTATTTCTTTCCCTTTTTTTAATTAATACAAAAAATCATTTTTATTAAATTAACAAATCAAAAATCACAAAGTTTTATTTTCTTAATAAATATTTTTTAAATTAATTAGTTTAATTAATTTAGGTCAATTTAATTTTCTTTTTATAATGAAAAACAATTAGAATTATGGTTTGAGATTGTACATAATTTAATTGATTTTCGTTAAAAAATACATCAAAAAATCATTTTTTTTCTCATAAATATGTATTCCTTTAATTAATTAATTAATTTAGTTAGAAAATTAGGTTAATTTAATTTCTTTCATAATTTAAAAACAATTAGAAATTAGGTTTAATTAATTTGCAATCAAATGTTTTCTCAAATAAAAATCCACAAGAACAAAAATCTTTTGTCTCTCAATTAGAGTTTTAGGTTATTTTTTCAACCGTCCTCGTATTTAATTCACCGCGCGCTTGTTAATTATTTGTCCATTATTTTGTAACTGTTCAGGATTTGTAATAGTTAACTTAGGGTTTTTATTTTACTGCTTAAATCCCCGATTTTTGGTTATGTAATTAATCCCCCTCCCCGAAGCCTTGTAATAGCTAGGTTTTATTTCCTTGCACTTTTAATTTTCGGAATCTTTAACTGTCTAGATGTATGGCTAATAGGATTGTATAACAAGAATGTCTGAAAATTAAAATGGTAGATCGCCTAATGTGCAAAGATTAAATAACTGAAACAAATCATATGCACATATTCACTCCTAGGGGTTACCTCACTTCGGTTGCCTTCGGTAAACAATCATTAAGCATAGGAGATTTTAGTGGTTGTCCTCCAGTCTAAAAGATCAAAATGTTGCCTCAGAAATGTTGCCTCGGAAAGATCTTAAGATTCTAGGTTTACTACTAAAGTTTTCTAACTATTGCTTTAGTAATTGTACTTGTCCCTTTTGAATGTCCCTTACAACTCCAACGAAGGTGCTACCTACTCCTTAATAGTAGGATAGCATTGTCTAAAGGAAATAGAACGAACAACCCTTTTTTCGAGTAGGTAGAATCTTAAGTACTTGCTCAATGAAAACTTTTCACACAAGCACTTTTCAAAACAAATTTTCAAAACAACTTCGTCACATCCTTGAGGACTGATACAAGGGTTATCACGAAGTAAAAATATTTTCAAGACAAACACACACAAGCAATTTGAAAAATGAGCAAGTACCTAAGAGTCCGTAGATAACTACGAATAGAAAGGGAGCTAACACCTTCCCTTTCTATAATCTACCCCCCGTACTCAGAATATCTCGAAAAAAGGATTTTTCTGTTCTTTTTCCTTTTCCATGATTGGATGAAATAAAAGTCGGTGGCGACTCTTGCTTACCGCGACATTTTGCGAACAAAAAACGCAAAATGCAAATCAATCTTAAACAGTCGGTTCTGCCACCGTATCACAGGGTGCTTGTGTGCAAGTGTATTGTTTTCATGCTTGGTTTTGTCTTTGA
Source organism: Vicia faba (assembly GCA_948472305.1). NCBI lineage: Eukaryota > Viridiplantae > Streptophyta > Magnoliopsida > Fabales > Fabaceae > Vicia > Vicia faba. The sequence continues at coordinate 1,354,555,063 of OX451738.1, read as the reverse complement.
TTAGGGTTTTCTAGTTGATTGGTTTTAGTCTTTCCATACAAACCCTAATTACTAGAATTTTTATATAAAGCGATAAATTGCGGAATTTAAAATTACTACGCTATTACAACACTTATGGGGGGTGTACAAATTATAAATTTGGATTTCAAGAAAATAAACCTAATTAATCTATTACAACCATATTGAATTTATATAAGAATTGAAATAAATAATGTACATAATGAATAAATATACAAGAATACAAATGTAAAGTAAATGGATGTTTGTTTGGATTTGTTTTAGGAAAAGGGTTTTGTTTTAATCTAATTAACCAAAAGGAAATAATTAATTCAAATAATAAAAAGTAAACCTAAATTTACTAGGAAAAGAAATTAAATAAAACCCTAATCTATTAATTGATTAAAAGAAAATAAGTTTGTAAGAAGAATATTTTTGGTGTTTTTGTCTTAAAAAATAGTTTATAGTGTTATAAAATATTTTTGGTCTTTTTATTTTAAAATAATATATTTAAATGGTGTAAAAGAAAATAACTAAAATCCTAGTTTTAAATTAAATTTACAAAACATTTAGTCAAAATAAACAAAGTATGATTAAATAAAATAATTTTTGTGTGAGAAAAAATAAATAACTATATCAAAATACAAATCTAATATTTTTATATTTTTTATGATTTTTTAATATAAGATAAAATATTTAAGACAACAAATAAATAAAAAATAAGAAAAAGAAATAAAAATGGGCCAGGGGCTGTGTAAGTGAAACAGGGGATTAGCAACAAGAAAAAACATAAAGGCCCAAGCGAGGCCCAACGCTACCAAAAAGAAAGTCAGAATGCAAAAAAAATGTGAAAAATCCAAAAGGGTACCACTGGGGCTCGAACCCAGGTCCCTCCGGTTACAGGCGCGCGCTTCAACCACTAGGGTGGCTATACATCCGTTTATATAAATCAAACCATAAATATATATATATGGTAAACACATTCTTGAGGCCAACCTCATCTTCAACTTCACGCCCAGCCAGAAGCTCTGCATCTCATTCAAATCTCAACAAAAATGAAAACTATAAACAAGAAACTTGTAGCAAATTTCCTCACGATTTCAGAAATGCAAAGCAATAGAATTATAGATCAAAGATAAGCATGAATTTTAATGGCCCTAATCTGAACCCTAAAAATCTCAGAAACTTCAATCTTAAAATTCTTTAAGCTCAAGCAAAATTAATGAAAACTATCAACATGGTTAGCTTTAGGGCAATGATATCTACATTTTTCATTCACAAATAAATCATTGATGATGCTTGTATGAAAAATTACAAAGTCAGAAAACTTATCTTGCAAGAGGGTATCGGGTTTGGAGTTTGAGTAACTTTCAGTGAGTTCCAATGATTGAATTAGCTTCCTCAAGTTCCCAGGAAGCTAATGGGATGCTTAGCTTGAGCTGAAAGTGCCTGAGGAATTCTGGAGAAGTCAAGGTGCAAGGTGCTGTTTTTGAAAATGGTGGATGTTGATGGAGGTGTTACAGTGGTGGTGCAGGTGTTGGGATTGTTTATATATGTCATTTAGAACCTTTTGAAAGTAAAAGGCCAATAAACGCACGAGTAAATTTGGATATTGGTATCAAAACTCAGAAATGACAAGTTTTGAAGTGTTTTTGGTGATTGTGTGTTCTTGATGTTTTCAGGGGTCAAGTATGCGTGGGATTTGTGGCAAATGGATTGTGTATGTATAAGCAAGAGGTCTTGAGTGCCTTGGATAGTCAGAAGTACAAGTTATAAGATATTTGCTATGTTACTTGATTTTCAAGAAAAGTGGGAAAACAAGTTTCAAGAGGAAGTACAAGCATGGGCTGAGTGATTGTAAGTGTCTAACAAGTTTCTTATGAGTTGTGGGACTTGTATGATCAGAAGAGAACAAGTGCAAGGCTCAAGAACAAGTTTTGTGCAAAAGAGCACTTTATCAAAATGGCATTGTGCACTTTCTTCCAAAAATGGATATAAAGCATGGCCTTGCATTGAATGCTTGAAATGAGACCTCTAACAGCTATGCAAGAAATTAATTATGGAGTTCCTAACAAGTGTGAGGCCTGAAAAGTAGAGGTTATGCAGCATAACTTTTAAGTTTAATCTTATTCATCACAAAATGAGTTGTAATTCAAGTGATAAAACCCTAACTTCATCTCTTCGATTCTCCCTACTCAAAAATGATCTCAAGGAGTTCTTGGACATTTTGGAAAGATTGAAATGTGCTCTAAAACCCATCTCTGAATTACTTTTGAAGATTCCACTTGGAACTATATTAAAAATTTCCATGAAGTTGGGTCAAAATCCTGACCAAATTAGGGCAAAAATTTCACTAAGTGTTTTGTTTCATGACCATGTGTTCTTAAAATTATAACTTGAGATACAAGCACTTTTGGAAGGAGTTGTGTGAATCAATGTTGTATATTTCATGGAGATCTGCAAATTTCATGTTGGAAGTTTCCTTTGAATCATCTTGCATCATGGTGAAATTTTTCTCAAAGTTGTGAAAATATAAGAAATTTTCAACACTTAGAAAAATTTCTAAGTTTAGAAATTTTAACTTTTCAAAATGAAATCTTGAATTTTTGATTTCTTGATGAATAAGTTTCATATTTTGACATGTTTTGATGAATTGTGATCTTTGACATTTGATTTTGACCAAAAAGTCAAAGTTTGACTTTTTTAGTATACAGTTGACTTTTGATCAGTTGACTGAAAATTCATCTGTCAATCCATTGGACTTGAGCAATGTTTTGAGCCATGTCATTAGGTTAAAATGATGTAATTGGACTCTTGAGATCATGTATTAAACAAATTGATCATTTGCTAGGTCAAAAATCAGAAATTGCCTTTTCCTAGTCAAAACCCTAATTTTGACCATTTTGCCCTTTTGAAGATTTGATCAAATTTCTTGAGGAATTATGGTCCAAACTTGATAAAATGATACATATGAGCTTAAAATATTTATGTAGATAAAAAATTATGAAGTTTGACTATAAATTTGCCATAGTTGACTTTTTCCCAATACAGTTGATTTTTAGGTCAACTGCTCAATTGACTGAGCAAAAGTGTGATCTAAAGCTTGAAAATTGACATGAGTAAACTTGAGGGTCCATAATGATCCATTAAAGTCATATGGGGCATTGGAAGTTCAAAAATCTTTGTGCAATCTTAAACCCTAATTTTGGTCATCAGTGCTTAAGAAGGTGTCTTGAGCTGATCAACCCTAGTGTAGTCTTGAGCCAAATGAGATCTTGTGAGCAAATTCTTGATAAATGAGAGGGGAAATTTTAGGGTACAAAAGCTTCCCCTGTTCAATCTTCTTAATCCTGAAGAGTTAGATTGGTGAGTGTTGCCATTCGTGACTCGAAGGTGGAAGATGATTGGACATTAGAGTGCCCAGAAATTTGCACTCGATGATGTGACAGTTGATGGTATAGGGAATGGGCTTAAAGATTCCATTTGGAGAGATGATGGAAAGTTGTTGGAGATGGGCTTGTAGATGCCATCCATAAATGATTGTTGAATTGTATCTGTAAGCTGAAATTGAATGAGTATCAGAATGGCGTCCGTGTCTGGAGCGTATCTGAACTGTATTTGTAAGATGAATCTGAATGAGTATCAGAATGACATCCGTGTTTGGAGTGTATCTGAACTGTATCTGAAAGCTGAATCTGAATGAGCATCAGGATGGCATCCGTATCTGGAGCATATCTGAAGTGTATCTGAAAGCTGAATCTGAATGAGTATCAAAATGGAATCCGTGTCTGGAGCGTATCTGAACTTTATCTGAAAGTTGAATCTGAATGAGTATCAGGATGGCATCCGTATATAGAGCATATTTGAATTGTATCTGAGAGACTTTGAACATTGTTAAAGGTAGCTTTTGATCAACCTTATCCTGAAAAGGGTAAAATGTTATCTAATATGCAGTGTCATGTTGTATGAAATGCATGGTACAATGATATTATGATATATGCATTTGTGTTATCGATGTTTACAATATATGGATGCGATGTATGCGTATGTGAGCTAATCTGTTGCACTGTTGTTGGATTGGGGAAAATAAATCCCTGACTACTACTGAGGATATGGGGTGTAAGTCTTCATGTTGTGAAGTTGAAGTGTTGATGAATTTCCCCTTAGAGAACTAAAACTTGTTGTAAGGGAAATTCCATGTACTGCTTGTAAAATCTTGTTGGGGAATCTTGAGAAATTGGACGACTTTCTACTGGGGATTGATAACTGGAAGCTTCGTTCCGCTAGGGATTAAACTGCACACTGCGGGGGTTTTCATGGAAATACCTTAGAGAGATTTCCCTATCTCTTAAAGCCATTAGTGATTGTCTTTCTGTTTTGTTCATTTGTAAACGGTAGTTATGTTCAAATGCATATGTTCAAAAATAAATCATTGGACGTTTTTGTAAACAAAACACAAGTGTAAAGAAAAACATATAGTTTTGCACTTTCAAAGGGATATCTTTGTATTGACTTTGAGTAAGTATTTTTGTACAATGAGACAAACATTCTAGTAAGAGAATGTCGTCGTAAAGAATGAAAATTTGATACAAAGAAAAGATAGCTACGTGAAATAATCCCATGGGGTTCCTATTCTGCTATAGCCTTCGTATCTCTGAGCATCTTGTCTATTTGTTGCCTTGTACGAAGCTGATTGAATTGATCAGAACCATCGAGTTTGCAGGTTGTTCGTAAGGTGATCCAACGGGACATAGTCATACGCTTTAAATCCCTAAATTTTACCTGGACCGCCCTTTCGGGTTTTCAGTCCACCGGGATACCCTTTTTTCCCAAGCTTCCCTTTCGGGTTTTCAGCTTGCCGGGTGTACAAATTTTTTTGTTTTATCCCTAATTTTTGCCCAAACCTTTTTGGTTCACCGGGATACCCTTTTTTTTCCTAGGTGTGTCAAGCTAGCGGGTCTCTTATGCGTAGTATCTTTTGACTATATATGTGTTCACAGGGTGCGGCAGGTCGTCGCCATCCATCATGGTTAAGATCATTGCCCCACCAGATAACATGCCTTTGATTAAAAAAGGTCCTTCGTATGTAAGAGTCTATTTTCCCCTGGGATCACCTTGCGGCAGTATGATGCGCTTGATCACCAGATCCCCCAACTTGATACACTTGTCGTCTGACCTTTTTGTTGAAAGCCTTAATCATCCACTTTTGATACATTTGACCATGACAGACAACAGTAAGCCTTTTCTCATCAATCAAGTTCAAATGATCAAGTCGAGTCTGGATCCAATCGTCTTCGTTCATCCCTGCGTCCTTAATGATTCTCAGAGAGGGGATCTGGACCTCAATAGGTAAGACAACCTCCATATCGTACACCAGAGAGTAGGGTGTTTCCCTGGTTGATGTGCGTGTCGTGGTACGATACCCGTGGAGAGCGAACGGTAGCATATCATGCCAGTCTTTGTACGTGACTGTCATTTTCTGTATGATCTTTTTGATATTCTTATTTGCGGCTTCGACATCACCATTCATCTTTGGCCGGTAAGGGGAAGAATTGTGATGCTGGATTTTGAATTGCTCGCACAGGGCAGTGATCATAGTATTATTTAGATTCGTTCTATTGTCTGTGATGATCCTCTCTGGGATACCATACCGGCAGATGAGATTCTGTTTAATGAACCAGGCTACAACATTCTTGATAACAGAAGCGAAAGAGGCTGCCTCAACCCACTTTGTAAAATAGTCAATGGCCACTAAGATGAAGTGGTGCCCATTAGAGGCGGTTGGTTTGATTTCCCCAATCATATTGATGCCCCACATAGTAAAGGGCCAAGGATCCGTCAAGACATTCAGAGGAACCGGAGGTATGTGTACTTTGTCAACATAGATCTAAGACTTATGACAGGTTCGAGAGTGTTGATAGCAATCTGCTTTCATGGTAGACCAGTAATAGCCTGCCTGTAGGATCTTCTTTGCCATCGTATGCCCACTAGAATGGGTGCCAAAAGTACCCTCATGTAGATCAGCCATGATCTTTTCCTCTTCAACCTTGTCTACGCACTGAAGTAACACACAGTCATGGTTGCGTTTGTAGAGAATATCGTTACTAAGGAAGAATTTAGCAGAGAATCTCCTTAAGAACTTCTTATCATTGACTGAAGCTTCTTCCGGATATTCTTGAGCCTCAAGATACCTCTTGACTTCGTGAAACCAAGGCTGGTCCACTACTTCTTCAGTATTAATCTCGTGACAATGAGCTGGTTCATCCATTCGTTCAATGGTGATCTGGGGAGCCTCGTTATCCCATTTAAGTTTAAACATGGATGACATTGTGGCTAGTGCATCTACTAGTTGATTTTCTTCTCGCGGGAAATGCTCGAAGGTAATCTTCTTAAAGTGTCGGATCAATGTCAGCACATGTTATTTGTAGGGGATAAGGTTAGGGTGTTTGGTGTATCATTCCCCTTTGATCTGGCTGATGACCAAAGCTGAATCTCCGAATACATTTAAGGATTTGATCCCCAAATCTATGGTAGGTTTGAGACCAAAAATGCAGGCTTCATACTCTGCCATGTTATTTGTACAATTAAAGCAGAGTCTTACCGTAAAGGGAGTATGACATCCCTCAGGAGATATGAGTACAGCACCAATACCATTGCCAAGTGCGTTGGATGCCCCATCAAAAACCAAGGTCCATCGGGATCCTTGTTCAGGTCCGTCATATGGTCTGAATTCTTCACAGTTGTTTACCATCATGATGTCTTCATCTGGGAATCTAAACTTCATGGATTGGTAGTCTTCCACAGCTTGGTGAGCAAGGTGATCAACTAGTACATTGCCCTTTATTGCTTTCTGGGTAGTATACTGTATGTCATATTCTTTCAGGATCATCGGCCATTTTGCTATTCTCCCAGAGAGGGTAGGTTTCTCAAAGATGTATTTTATTGGATCCATTTTATATATAAATAAGGTAGTATGGGTCAACATATACTATCTTAGCCGGCGAGCAGCCCATGCCAGAGCGCAACAAGTTTTCTCGAGCAGTGAATATCTTGTTTCATAGTCGGTAAACTTTTTTCTCAGGTGATAGATAGCATGCTCTTTTCGGCCAGACTCGTCATGCTGCCCCAGCACACACCCCATTGAATTTTCCAAAATGGTTAGGTACATGATCAAAGGTCTTCCCTCGACTGGTGGCATCAAAACAGGAGGCTCTTGCAGGTACTCTTTGATCTTGTCGAAAGCAGTTTGGCACTCATCATTCCATTTGACTACTCGATCTTTCTTCAGTAATTTGAAGATTGGTTCACAAGTAGCTGTTAGGTGAGAAATGAATCTGACAATGTAGTTTAATCGTCCCAAGAATCCTCTAACTTCCTTCTCGGTGCGAGGAGCAGGCATTTCTTGTATTGATTTCACCTTGGCATGATCTACTTTAATACCTTTATTGCTGACGACAAAGCCTAGGAGTTTACCAGACCTCACCCCAAATGTGTATTTATTCGGGTTCAACCTCAGCTTGTATTTCTTTAACCTCTCAAACAGTTTCTGTAAATGATCGAGATGCTCTTCTTCTGTTTGAGATCTAGCTATCATGTCATCCATATAGACCTCTATTTCGTGATGTATCATGTCGTGAAATAGAGATACCATGGCATGCTGATAGGTTGCCCCAACGTTCTTCAGCCCAAATGGCATAACCTTGTAGCAGAATATGCCCCACTGTGTGACAAAGGTTGTTTTCTCCATTTCTTCAGGCTCCATTTTGATTAGGTTGTAGCCTGAGAAACCGTCCATGAAGGAAAACACTTTATGTTATGTCGTATTGTCAACTAGAAAATCAATGTGGGGAAGTGGGAAATCATCCTTAGGGCTTTCCCTATTCAAATCTCTGTAGTCCATGCACATTCATACTTTTACGTCCTTTTTAGGCATGGGAACAACATTGGCGACCCACTGCGAATAGGAGGTGACGGCCAAGAATCCGATGTTGAATTGTTTCATGACTTCTGCTTTGATCTTCTCTGACATGTCTGGTCGCATGCGACAGACCTTTTGTTTCACCGGTGGACAGTCTTCTTTTGTTGGTAGACGATGTACCACGATATCTGCATCAAGTCCTAGCATGTCTTTATACGACCAGGAAAAGACCTCAACATAACCGTGTAGTAACTGAATCAGACGCTCTTTGACGCTGGGTTCCAAATTGGCACCCACCTTGACTTCTCTTTTTTCTTCTTGGGTACCTAGGTTAATTGTGTCCACTGGTTCTTCGTGGGGCTGAATGGTCCTCTCTTCTTGTTGTAGTAACCTGGCAAGTTCCCCTGGTACTTCACAATCTTCCTCACCTTCGTCTTCGGCTTGGTAGTTTAGATTTTCAGAGTCACAAAAGGCCATAGCAGAGTCGTTACCCATGGGATCCCGAATGGATGTAGATCTGCATTTTGAATGTGAGTGTGTGTAAGAGTATAGCTATCTTTGAAAGAAATGAAAATGTAAAAAACAAAAACAATGAGCACAAAGTTTGTAAGCAAAAACGTCCATGATTCATTGATGTCATATAGAAATGAGATAATAACCCTTACAAATAGACCATTGTGCCTCGGGTAAGACACAAGGTTTTAAGAGTCTGAATTGTTTAAATATCACAGATCCGACAAAATTTAAAGACAAATTATTGTGGGATAAAAGTGATCGGGACAAAATCTCTAGCTTCCCAGTTGCTGAGCCCTCCACTGACAGTTGGGAAAATCCAATCCTCCAGTACAAAGTTGTCTTCATCATCCTCTACTGTGTTGACTTCGCGGTTGCTAATCTTCAAGGGTGGTCCTCCGGCACGAGCATGGTGTACAGCTTTCTGGGCTCCTGAAGTGAAACCCAAACCGAATTTGTCATATTTGTATGGGATATCTGGGAGTTGGCCCCAAATAGTGCACCCACCTTCTTCTATAACTGCCTTGGCATCCTTCAAAGACGACATCTTGAGCGGAGGCCTTGTAATCTTTGGGACTTGAGAAACAGCCTTGGTTACTGCCACATCTTGCGAGACTTTTTCAAAATGCTGGAATGGAGTTTCAATAAATTCACCATATAGTTCCACATATCTGAAGGAATTTAGATAGCTGACCATATACTCTTCTTCTCCATGAACAGTGATGATTTTCCCCTGAATTGGATATTTCAGCATTTGATGCGAAGTGGAGGTAACGACACCAGTATTGTGAATCCACGGTCGGCCTAACAAGAAGGAATATGAGGGGAGAATATCCATTACATAAAAAGTTGAATCAAATGTTTGGGTTCCAACTTTTATAGGGATGTCCACTTCCCCATGCACCATCCTTTTTTAGCCGTCGAAGGACTTCACCACTATATTTCTAGGTTTCAAAGTCAATCCTTCACAGTCAAGCCTATCAAGAGCCTTTTTAGGCAACACATTCATAGACAAATCGTTGTCAACCAAAACATGAGCCAAGGTCGTGCCCCTTCATTCGACTGAGACATGCAATGCCTCGTTATGCTTCCTCCCCCTTGGCGTTAAATTAGCATCCGAAAAACCTAAACCATTGTCTGCAGTCAAGATGGCTACGTAGTCTTGGAACTGATCGGAAGATGTTTCTTAGGGTACATGGGCAGTCTTAAGGAACTTTACCAAGGCTTTTGCATGAGCCTCAGAACATAACAATAAAGCCAGCATGGAAATTTTTGATGGAGTTTGCCCCGGTTGCTCGACTATGTTGTAGTTGCTTCTTTTTATGATTTTTAGAATTTCCTCCATCTCTTTTCGGGAGGTCTCCGGGATAGCTATTGATTGTGCCCTCGTCCGGACAGGCTCAACCAGAATACCTTTGCCTCGAGCTTCGGTTGACTCGGCAGTAGGAATGTCAGTAGGGGCGATAACAAGGATTGTAACAGTTTTGTCAATAGGAGTATTAGCAGAGATGATTGTAGGATTGTGAATAGCCTTTGGAGGAGAAACAACAACGGGAATGATTACGGGTCCAGAAATAGATTTTGGAGGAGAAATTTCTGGAGAGAATACCCTTCTGCTCTGGGTTATCTTACTAGTCCCTGCGATATTACTGATATTAGAGTCAACTTTCTCAGAACTTGAATTTTCAGTAGCTGGCCAATCTTGCTTGATACCGTGGTAGTAGACATCACCTCCATAGTTCCATGGGATGGTTTTGTCTGACGAATACAGGATTGGTCCAGGCATTGTAATCATCAACCGAGCTACCTTAGGAACTGATGTAATTCTAACGGGTCTTTTGGTGGAGACCCTGGAAGAATTATCAGAAATGGTCACTATGGAAACGTCATTGTAAGAAATAGTTGGAATAGAAATCTTTTCGAACAAAATCTCCTTGTCATCTATTAGGCATTGAACGCCTGCTTTTAACAAAGGACATCTGGTTGGTGAGGATAAACAGAAATGACAGCTTTCATCACAGCCTGGGAATACACCGGAATTTAACAAGTTCTTTTTGATAGTCAAGAGTGGGGTCACAAGTTTATCAACCAAAGTAACAAACATCTCTTCCTCAACGGCGTTAACATCACAGTCATGCTTGGGCATAGGGGCAGTGATAACATTAGGCATTTTTGGCGCGTCGAATTCAATCTCTTTAGCTTCAAGAAGATCTTATACTTTGTTCTTCAGAGCCCAACAGTTGTTGGTGTCATGGTCGAGACTCTCAGAATGGTATGCACAGCGGGCATTAGGATGATAGTGAGGAGAGGTTGTGTTAGGATTCTTTGGATCTTCTTTCAAAGTCACTATATTGGATCTTAACAAATGTGGCAATACTTGAGATAGTGTCATATTAATTCGGGTGAATTGTATGACTGGTCTTTCCGTTCTTGGTTGGTTGTTTCTTTGCTGAGCAGGTGCGGGTTTAGGAATCATGACAGCCCCTACCATTGGACGACGTTCATCCCTATCTTGATTTCTTTGAGGATATACAGCAACCACTTCTTTCTTTCCAATGAATGGCTTCCTTACAGCAGCAGAGGATGCATCTTTTTTAATCTTCCCATTCTTTATCCCGGCTTGCACCCTTTCTCCAATCAATATCAATTTAGTAAAACTTGCCGATGAACTCCCAATTAAGTGATTGAAGAAAGGTCTGGACAAGGTGCCCAAAAACATATCTACTAACTCTATTTCAGACAGGGAAGGCTGGACTCTTCCTGCTAAGTCCCTCCATTTTTGCGCGTAGTATTTGAAGCCCTCACTTGAAACCATGGCCATACTCTGGAGTTGAGTACGGGTGGGAGCAAGATCAGCGTTGTATTGGTATTGTTTGTAAAAGGAAGCAGCAAGATCTTCATAGTTATGAATATTGGCTCTTTCTAACTGATAAAACCAATCAAGTTGAGTTTCGGACAGGCTGTCTTGAAAGAAGTGTACCCATAAATCCTTGTCTGCGGTATGAGGCTGTATTTTCCTCACATAGGACTGGAGATGCATATTGGGACATGAAACTCCGTCGTACTTAGAGAACACCGGTGCCTTGAATTTTGGAGGAATGACAATCCCAGATACTAACCCCAACTCCTCAAAGTCCAGTCCAGGCACTTTTTGGATTTCCATTGCACTTAACCGTTCTTTCAGATGCTTATACTTGTCGTCGACTGGAGGATATTGTTCTTCAGAATAATCTTCTTCTTCCTCTTCCTCTTCTGAATCTGGCTGGACAACTTCTTCCTTGCCTTTCCCATATTGATTGCCTTTCTCACCAGATGACGTTGCAAAGTCTAGGGTCCTTCTTTCTTGACCTTGGAACCTTCTTCCCATATTTAGAACTCTGGTTATTTTCTTTGTCTTCTTTTTCTTCTCTTTAACCAGCAAGGTCTTAAACTCTTCCTGTCCTTTGGCTAGATATAAGAACATCTGTTGAAATTGAGCATTTTGTGCTTGGAGGTCCTTCACCGTCTGTTCGAGATCCATCTTACTGAAATAAACAGTAGAAAGATGAGGAGACTTGTTGCAAAAAACCTGCTTATGTTATGACGAATGGTAGATGCATATGCAATGATTTCAAGGATTTTAAAGATTCAAATTTGTTTTAGACAAAAAGGAAACACGCTTTATATTAATAAATTAAAGCTTGAGTACATCGATGCCACTTTGGGAAAAAAATACAAAAAACTCTAAGATAAAAAGGTTGTACGCATCCTCTTTGGTGCGATGTAGGCATTCAGAGTCTGCTCCTCATGAAGTTGCTTAGTGAGTTCCAAAACCTTCTTCTCGCTAGTGTAGAATTGGGCTTCGAAAGTGTCCCGCTCCCCCTTGAGTTGTATCTAATCTCTTTGTAAGTCTTCAAGAGAGGTGGGCATGTCAGGATGCAGGATAGTGTATAGAACATCTCCTTCTATAAGAGGCTCAACGATTACCAGTAGAATGGAGGGATAAGGCATCATAAGGCTTTAAGCGCGAGCTCGTACCCAATTGAAGTAAGGCTCAAGAGGGATGGAATTCTTATGCCCCAATGTCTTGCTATCTATCTTGTTCAACATCCTCCAAGCTCGGATAAATCTCTGGCGATGACCTTGATCGTCGTTCTCGTAGTCAAATACCAAACCTTGAATCAACATTTCATGTGGACCATCCCTTCGGGCGTAACGAAACTATCTTAAGGCTAAGCAGGGATTGTAGGTGATACCTACCCTAATGCCAAGTAATGGGACATTAGGGAACTCTACACAATGGTCGACGATGATAACATTCTCTATAGATCGGGAACACCAATGGATGTCTGAATGTTTGAGCATCATCAACCTTTGGGACCATCTTGAACCTTGCTCGTTCTTCAATATAGATCTAGGAAGATGTGAAATAAACCATCTTGCCAACAGATGAGTACAACACATAAGGATACCTCTTTTCCTTGTAGTGCGAGTGTGAAAAGAATGTAGGATGTCTCCTAGCAAAGTAGGAACTGGGTTGTGGGATAAGAAGATCTTGACGGCACTCACATCTATAAGTTGGTCAGGATTTGGAAACAAAACCGTCACATGGATGAGGAGAGCCACAATTTCTTCAAAAGCTTGCAAATCCAAAGAGTTCCAACAGTTTTGGGCTTTCTGAAACAAGAACTTTTCTAGGAAACCCTTGACACCACTCCTTGTTTCCCAATTAGTTGTGATATCATATGGTTGCAAGTGTAGAGCTTGAGCAATCTCTTCTAGCTTTGGATCTCTTTCTGTACCTTTGAAAGGTAGTTGATTGAGAATGGGAATCCTCAAAGGTTGGGAGAATTCTTCCAAAGTTGGCACAAGTTGATAATCGGGAAATGTGAAGTAATGGTGTAAAGGATCAAAGAACTGAAAGAGCACCTTCATCGTGTCTTCATCAGTGTTGGAGGTGACCAAGTTTAGTAGGCGACCATGTCTCTCGATGAATGGAGAGTTTTTAGGAATCCTTGAAGCTAGCTCCTTGAGTTATGGAGGGATCCTTACAAGATTGACTTGAATAGTTTTCCTGCGAATAGAACCCATGTCCTACAAAACAGAACAAAAATAAATCCCAAGATCCTTGAAATGGTTAGTGAATGATTATGATGTTATGATGTTCATGATGTTATGTACAAGTATGTATATACAAACAAAGCAAACAAGTTCTTAGGTTTAGGCTTGCATGGAGTCTCATAGGTAAGTACCCTCTTGAAGTTTAGTTGGCTCAAACCTGTCCTAGCAATAGTAACAGGGTTCTAAGGAGCTCAATATCACTGGTTTGTTTCCTTGGTCATTGTTTCAGAACAAGCCTCTTTAATGGCGACCGAAATATCCCAAAAAACCAAACCTCAATGAGTATAGTATCGAGTATCTACCAGCTTCGGACTGCACCAAAGTCGGTCATCTCACTATATCCTAATGGCCAAGTTGGTCAAGTAAAGGTTCTAAAAGTTCATTAGTGCTTCATGACATCACTCAGCGGCCCCGTATTCTCCTTGATTAACTCAAGGGCTACCGGTACCCACAAATATGTCGCACTAACGTAGCTATTTCTTAGACCATGTCGGTATAACCCGCATAGTTTCCACAACGTATTGCTACTTACCTATAAGGTATCCCAAATCCGGGTAGAGGATTCAAACCCAAACAAAGAACCATAATGTAAAGCATACAAGTCAAACAAAGAAAGAAAATAAATGTGATCTAACCCAAAGGTAACCCCACTTTTAGAATTTTCCCCAGCAGAGTCACCAGTTCTGTGATACGGTGGGAGAACTGACTTGGGTGTTTTGCGTTTTATCACAAATGTTGCGGTTAGCAAGAGTCGCCACCGACTTTTCTTTTATCCAAAAGGAAAGGTTAAAAAGCACAGGAAATACCTTTGAGATTATTTCTTGAGTTCGAGGGGTAGATTATGAAAGGGAAGGTATTAGAACCCTTTTCATCCATGGTTTTCCATGGGCTCTTAGTTACTTGCTAGATCACTTACTTTTGTTTGAAATTATGCTTTGTGTGGTTTTTGAAAGTATTTTGTAAAGAAGCCATTGTTTAGGAAATCTTTGTAATGATTCTCGTTCGTAAGAATATATACAAAGATGTTGATCTTTTGAAAATGTTTTCAAGTTTGTAAGATGTTTTAAAAGTGTAGGTGTTTGTTTTTGAAAATAGCAAGGATGTTTTGTTTTGAAATTGAGAAGAAATTAGGAGCAATATACCTACTCAAAAGTATTTCATGTTCAATTCCTTTTTCCTTTGACATTGTTATCTTATAATTGATTTGGTAAGTAACCTTATCTTTGGATGTAAACGGAACGGGCGTGGGTCATTGTATAACCATTATTAGCAATGTTACAAGGTATCTTAGCATTCTCTTTAGGGACTAAGATCATTTGAAAGGCAACATAGATAGCGTCATCGAGGGACTATGATCTTGTATTTTTTTGCTTGTTTTTGCTAAGATACCTCACATACGTAATATGGCCATTTTTGTAAGGCAACCAAGTGGATTTACCCTAGGGGGTGCTTGTGTTCAAGTGTATTGTTTTCATGCTTGGTTTTGTCTTTGATTAGGGTTTTCTAGTTGATTGGTTTTAGTCTTTCCATACAAACCCTAATTACTAGCATTTATATATAAAGCGATAAATTGCGGAATTTAAGATTAATACGCTATTACAACACTTATGGGGGGGTGTACAAATTATAAATGGGGATTGCAAGAAAATAAACCTAATTAATCTATTATAACCATATTGAATTTATACAAGAATTGAAATAAATAATGTACATAATGAATAAATATACAAGAATACAAATGTAAAGTAAATGGATGTTTGTTTGGATTTTTTTAGGAAAAGGGTGTTGTTTTAATCTAATTAACCAAAAGAAAATAATTAATTAAAATAATAAAAAGTAAATCTAAATTTACTAGGAAAAGAAATTAAATAAAACCCTAATTTATTAATTGATTAAAAGAAAATAAGTTTGTAAGAAGAATATTTTTGGTGTTTTTGTCTTAAAAAATAGTTTATAGTGTTATAAAATATTTTTGGTCTTTTTATATTTTAAAATAATATATTTAAATGGTGTAAAAGAAAATAACTAAAATCCTATTTTTTTATTTAAATTTACAAAACAATTAGTCAACATAAACAAAGTATGATTAAATAAAATAATTTTTGTGTGAGAAAAAATAAATAAACTATGTCAAAATACAAATCTAATATTTTTATATTTTTTATGATTTTTTAATATAAGATAAAATATTTAAGACAATAAATAAATAAAAAATAAGAAAAAGAAACAAAAATGGGTCAGGGGCTGTGTAAGTGAAACAGGGGGTTAGCAACAAGAAAAAAAACATAAAGGCCCAAGGGAGGCCCAACACTGCCAAAAAGAAAGTCAGAATGCAAAAGAAAAGTGAAAAATCCAAATGGGTACCACTAGGGCTCGAACCCAAGTCCCTCCGGTTACAGGCGCGTGCTTCTACCACTGGGGTAGCTATACATTTGTTTATATAAATCAAACCATAAATATATATGGTAAACACGTTCTTGAGGCCAACTTCATCTTCGACCTCACGCCCATCCAGAAGCTCTGCATCTCATTTAAATCTCAACAAAAATGAAAACTGTAAATAAGAAACTTGAAGAAAATTTCCTCACGATTTCAGAAATGCAAAGCAATAGAATTAGAGATTAAAGATAAGCATGAATTTTAGTGGCCCTAATCTGAACCCTAAAAATCTCAGAAACTTCAATCTTAAAATTCTTTAAGCTCAAGCAAAATTAATGAAAACTATCAACATGGTTAGCTTTAGGGTAATGATATCTACATTTTTCATTCACAAATAAATCATTGATGATGCCTGTATGAAAAGTTCCAAAGTCAGAAAACTTAACTTGCAAGAGGGTATCGGGTTTGGAGTTTGAGTAACTTTCAGTGAGTTCCAATGATTGGATTAGCTTCCTCAAGTTCCCAGGAAGCTAATGGGATGCTTAGCTTGAGCTGAAAGTGCCTGAGGAGTTCTGGAGAAGTCAAGGTGCAAGGTGCTGTTTTTAGAAATGGTTGATGATGATGAGGGTGTTACAGTAGTTTTGCAGGTGTTGGGATTGTTTGTATATGTTGTTTAGAAGCTTTTTAAAGTAAAAGGCCAAGAAACGCACGAGTGAATTTGGAGATTGGATTCAAAACACAGAAATGACAAGTTTTGAAGTGTTTTTGGTGATTCTGTGTTCTTGATGTTTTTAGGGGTAAAGTATGCATGGGATTTGTGGAAAATGGCTTGTGTATGTATAAGCAAGAGGCCTTTAGTGCCTTGGATAGTCAGAAGTACAAGTTATAAGCTATTTGCTATGTTACTTGATTTTCAAGAAAAGTGGGAAAATAAGTTTCAAGGGGAAGTACAAGCATGCGCTGAGTGATTGTAAGTGTCTAACAAGTTTCTTATGATTTGTGGGACTTTTATGATCAGAAGAGAACAGGTGCAAGGCTCAAGAACAAGTTTTGTGCAAAAAAGCACTTTATCAAAATGGCATTCTGCACTTTCTTCCAAAAATGGATATAAAGCATGGCCTTGCATTGAATGCTTGAAATGAGACCTCTAACAGTTGTGCAAGCAATTAATTATGGAGTGCCTAACAAGTTTGAGGCCTGCAAATTAGAGGTTATGCAGCATAACTTTGAATTTGAATCTTGTTCATCACAAAATGACTTGTAATTCAAGTGATAAAACCCTAACTTCATCTCTTCGATTCTCCCTACTCAAAAATGATCTCAAGGAGTTCTTGGACAGTTTGGAAAGCTTGAAATGTGCTCTACAACCCATATTTGAATTACTTTTGAAGATTACCCTTGGAACTATTTGAAAAAGTGCCATGAAGTTGGGTCAAAATCCTGACCAAATTAGGACAAAAATTTCACTAAGTGTTTTGTTTCATGACCATGTGTTCTTAAAATTATAACTTGAGATCCAAGAACTTTTGGAAGGAGTTGTGTAAAGCAACATTGTAGATTTCATGGAGATCTACAACTTTCATGTTGGAAGTTTCCTTTGAATCATCTTGCATCATGGTGAAAATTTTGCTCAAAGTTGTGAAAAAATAAGAAATTTCCAACACTTGGAAAAATTTCTAAGTTTAGAAATTTTAACTTTTCAAAATGAAATCTTGAATTTTTGATTTCTTGATGAGTAAGTTTCATATTTTGACATGTTTTGATGAATTGTGATCTTTTACATTTGATTTTGACCAAAAAGTCAATGTTTGACTTTTCAATATACAGTTGACTTTTGATCAGTTGACTGAAAATTCATCTGTCAATCCATTGGACTTGAGAAATGTTTTTAGCCATGTCATTAGGTCAAAATGATTCAATTGGACTCTTGATATCATTCCTTAAACCAATTGATCATTTTCTAGGTCAAAAATCAAAAATTGCCCTTTCTCAATCAAAACCCTAATTTTGACCATTTTGCTCTTTTGAAGATTTGATCAAATTTCTTGAGGAATTATGGTCCAAACTTGATCAAATGATACATATGATCTTAAAATGTTGATTTGGATAAAAAATTATGAAGTTTGACAGTAAATTTGCCATAGTTGACTTTTTTTCCCAATACAGTTGATTTTTAGGTCAACTGCTCAATTGACTGAGCAAAAGTGTGATCCAAAGCTTGAAACTTGACATGAGTAAACTTGAGGGTCCATAATGATCCATTAAAGTCATATGGGGAATTGGAAGTTCAAAAATCTTTGTTCAATCTTAAACCCTAATTTTGGTCATCAGTGCTTAAGGAGGTGTCTTGAGTTGATCAACCCTAGTGCAGTCTTGAGCCAAAGAAGGTCTTATGAGCAAATTCTTAATAAATGAGAGGGAAAATTTTGGGGTACAACACCAACCCTACAGCATAACAGCAGTATCTAAAGTATAAAAAACAATAAAATGTAATGCATGAAAGAATATAATCAATGCATATAAACAAATAAAGCTGGAAATCAATAACACATAAACACCCAAGAAATGAAGACAAACACAAGTTAGGACTGACTTGCTAAGGATGGACCAGCGATAGGTCAATCTATCCCCAGTGAAGTCGCAAACCGAAATAACCAGCGGAAAATCATCAAAGATAAAATTCAATGAAGTCACCATCGAACGTCTTTTATCCCATGGGAAGGGAAAGGTAAACATCGAGAAAACCTGAAGGGGTGAATCACGATATTGCGATCATAGAGATCGGGTAAGGAATTCGGTTACGTGAGGGGAAATTATTAGCACCCTACACGTCTGTAGTACTCTAAAGGATCCACTTATGTTTGTTCTTATCTAAGGGTGCGAATTCTATGTCTAAAGCTTAAGAGCTGAGAAGATATAAGAGGGGGAATGCATGCAAAAAGGAAAGAGAAAATAATGTATGGAAAATAAAAAGGTTGTGCTTGTTTTGGCCCTACCCCAATGCCTACGTATCCATTTTTAAGGAATCAGAGTAGCCGTAGTTCGGCTTCAAAAGTTTTGTTGGTTTATATTTTTTAAATGAATAATACTAATTTTTCCTTCTGCTGTAACTCGACCTTTGGAGACTTACGCATCAGCACAGAAGTGAATTAACATGTCCTTTTGAAAAGAGTTTGAAAGAAATGCCCGAAGGCAAAAAGAGTTTGTATTAGTTGGTGTTTTTGCTGTGAATAGCATCTAAATGATCTCAAGAGAAAGACTTTAGCCAGTTCTCCACTTATTCATAAAAAGGGTATTTGACACTTGAACCACACCAACGTCTAAAATGGAAGAACAATAAGATCGAGAAGAAACCCGCTTATCATCTCCCATACTCAACAAGGGTATGATTCTTATTAGTAATTTTTAAGTGTTTTGAAATTTTCCAGAAAAAGAAAAGAAGTTTGTTTTAAATGCAAATGCAAAAGGGGAAAGAAAATTCTAAGGGGAGACTAACCTAAATTTATCCCTACTGTTATCATACAACGATTGATCCTATAGTTGAGTTTTGAAAGGGAACTTTCTACCTTATGTTGACATACATGGATATAAGCCTAAGGTCTATTAAATTCACACTTGCAATAGGGTGAATTGAAAACTTAAGGGGATCATACAAAGAGTGGATCTACTTAGAGAAGAAGAAAGAGATGGATAATCATTAAGATTAGTCAACACTATCAAACAGAGCAATGGATGAAAATCTTAAGCACACCAAGAGAGGTGGCCAAGAAGTGATTA
The DNA here is from genome assembly GCA_948472305.1 of Vicia faba. Lineage (NCBI taxonomy): Eukaryota > Viridiplantae > Streptophyta > Magnoliopsida > Fabales > Fabaceae > Vicia > Vicia faba. The sequence continues at coordinate 1,354,535,379 of OX451738.1, read as the reverse complement.
TGCTTGGATAGGAGAGAAGAGTGTTTGAGGTATGAGAGAATAATGAGGGATAAAATCAAACCCTAAACTATGCACACAAACTTTTAAACATAAGCAATTAGTTAAAGTAAACCCTAATATTTTATTTAATCAAGATTAGGTTTAAAAATAGAAGAAAAATTATAAAATTGAGCCAATTAAAACCTAACTTTCTCAAGGCCTGTAAAAGTCAGAAACATGATTTAAATTCCTTGAATTAAATTGAAGAGTTAGAAATGATTGGGATTTTATCAAGGCTAGTGGATAAAGGGGTCAAACTAGAGAGTTTTAGTATAATATTTGTGAAAAAATGTAAAAGTCAAAAGTTAAAATTTAAAATTTTAAAAAAAAAAGATTTTTGTTATCTTAACTCATCCAAGGAATTAAAGCATATTTTCTTTAATTTTCATAAGTAGAGGAAATTAGGTTTTAAAATGCTTCTTAATACCTAAGAAAGAAGGAAGTTTAAAGACCAAAATTAATTTCTAAAATTAGAAGAAAAAAAAAAGAAAATTTAAGTGTAAATTCAATTAAAAATTATAGGAAATTAGTTCAATACCTAAGAGTTATCAAATTTATTTTTATGGAATTTTATTATTGAAGGAAAAATATCAAAAGAAAGTTATTTTCTCAAGACAACAAACAAAAGAAAAGAAAATGATATGGTCAAAGAATAATTTTATTTTCTCATCACAAATTTTTATAAAATCAAAAAAAAAATTATTTCCATGAAGTATATTCAAAATGGAACCTAATATATTTTTTTGGGATTTTTTGTATTAGTGAAAATTAGAAAATAAAATTTTAAAACCTTAATATCATTAAAACCCTAATCAAAGTAAATGATTTATTTAATCCTACAAAAAATGATAAAAAATGAAATAAAATTCAAAATGTGAAAATATACCAAAAAATAAGTTTAGAATATTTTTTTGATAATTTTTCGACAAGGGAAAATATTAAAACAAAAATAGGAAAATGCATTAAAAATTTAAAAAGAAACAAGGCTTATTACACCTATTTTTAAACAAATGCGCTGTAAAAGAAAAATAAGCCATGTTTAATTGCACAGCGCCACGTAATCATCCATGTTAGTGAACCAAGCCTTAACACCTTTTGTCCAGTTTTTCAAGCCTGTTTCAGATCACGATTAATCCCTTAATTCTTGATGAAAACGCATGAAATTGTGATCAATTTAAAGATCTCACTGAGTAGAATAACGTATGATCAAAGATTTTCAAAAATGATTCACAAATCAAAGAGAAAAATGCGCGTGAAGATCGCTGAAATCAACATGTTATGAACTTTTTAAAAATAGAATTTAACCATGCCAATTTCAGATCCATCGATCTCTTTTGTTTCTCCACTAAATCGAACGGTCAAAACATCAAAGTTCATTAGAAAATGGCCAGGAATAAGAATATGCTATTAGTTTCTTCAATCATCGCAAGAGCAAAATAGAAACTGATTATGAAACTACTGTATCAAAAAGCTTGTACATGAGTTGCAGAGCATGATTCAAGCTTCGAAATGGATGCAAATATTCATCAAATTTAAGATTTGGCTAGCTACGCTATCATACACAATCTATATCTTGAAATGCAAGTAGGAATTCAGATCAAGGTTCATGAATCGCTTACCTTGAATGAGTGAAAAATAAATTCACTTTATGCCTCTGAAATAGAGTGGAAATCCTATCAACCTCTCTCTTTTTCCTCTATGAAACGTAGTTATGTAGTAACTGTAACCTTGAGCCAAGAATCTTGAGAGAAAGACTGAAAAATAGAAAATCTATTTTGGAGGGAAAAGTTGAACTATTAAAATTAGCTTCAGATGACTTTGGTACAAATTCTGATCGAGCCTCCCTTAAAATGAGAATAGATTGGAGTTTATATAGAGCCAAGAAGTGTGATGAAGAAGCTTTGCAAAAGGGTATGATAGTCTTTTGTAATTTTAGAGCCGTTGGAGGCAAGTTTATGAACTGCTGCATTTTGGGCTTTCAATGTTCAAGATTGAAGTCGTTTTGGACACTTTAAAGGGGGAGAAAGAAAGAATGAGGCATGCATAGCATGTGTCTTAAGGGTATGGGAAAAAGTAGCAACAATCTGATTTCCTGTCTATTTTGTCCATGACTAGCTCAGTTCCACCTTAAAATCTTCCAATTGACTTGTGCAAATTTTAAATTCTTGCGGCCTTTAAAAAGCTCTTTTCATATAGATCGTCATGGTGATTTGAATCTCTTAATTTGGATTTGAAATGATATATATATGATGGAAGGAAGTTGAGGAAAAGTGATATTGGGCAAGGCAGACTGCACGCGTGTGCATGGGCCTGCATGGAGGCACGTCTGACCAGTTCGTGGTACCAACTTTGAGAATCCACATCTCACTTAACCTTTGACCATTTTGAGTGATTTAAAACTTAATAATCACCTTTCATGGCAAACTCTAAGATACTTTTATTAGATTTTAAAATTGAGGCTTAGATTGGAAGAAATAAGCTCATAGATTTGGCACACCATGTGTTTGATCAAAAACGCACATGACTTGCCAACGAGAAGGCAACTTGACATCTATTTGTGGACAAAACTTCTAACCTTGATAACTCATAAATACTTCATTTTTTAGACTTAAGCACACATTAACAAACTTGTAGGTCTTTTCTCAAACTTTCCAAGCATGTATGATTTGTCTTCTTTTGACAAAAAATAAGAAAGTTATGGATATCCAAAGTTCAGTACTATGGAGACTTAAAGACTTAGGAATTTTTCTAAATGTCCCAATACCTTCTTGAACAAGTTATCTCCACTTTGATCCTTTCTCTTGATCTTGTGACACCAATGATTAAGAAATGTGAAAATAGAATACTTGAATTGATGGTGTGATACGGTGGCAGAACCGATTGTTATACTAGTTTGTGTTTTTTGTTCGCAAAATGTTGCGGTAAGCAAGAGTCGCCACCGACTTTTATTTTATCCAATCAGGAAAAGGAAAAATAACAGAAAAAACCTTTTTCGAGATGTTTCTGAGTACGGGGGGTAGATTATAGAAAGGGAAGGTATTAGCACCCTTTATATCTGTGGTTTTCCACGGGCTCTTAGGTACTTGCTCATTTTGAAATTACTTGTGTGTGCTTGTTTTGAAAAGTTTTATTTTACTTCGTTTTAACCTTTTTTTCTGTCCTTAAGAGTGTTACGAAGTGTTTTGAAAACTTTAGTTTGAAAAGTTTTTTTGAAAGTGTATGGTGTAAAATATTTGTTGTTTTGAGCAAGTACCTAACAGTTACCTACCTACTCGAAAAAAGGTGTTCTTTTCCTCCTATCCTTTAGACCGTGTTATCCTATTATTAGTGAGTAGGTAACCCTAGTCGTTGGATATTTAAGGGACAATCGAAAGGGACGTAATGGTCATTGAAGGCAACATGTAAAGATACCTTAGCAGTTCGAAAAGACTGTCATCATATATATACGTAGGCAACATCGAGGGACAAGATCATTTCTCGTAGGCAACTCGAGGGACATTGAGGGACTGTGATCTTTATGATGACTTTTAGATTAAGGGTCTTTTGCTAAGATATCTCTACGTTCGAGGGACATGACCATTATTTTCCGAGGCAACCAAGTGAGGCATACCCTAAGGGTGCAAGTGTGAAGCAGTGTTTGATTTCAGTTATTTAATCTTTACACAATTAAGGTGATCTACTGTTTTAATTTTATTTGTCTTTTGCATACAAGCCTATTATCCATACATCTAGACAGTTCATAGTTGCGGAAATTAAAAGCGAAAAAGAAAATCTATGCTATTACAAGACTTCGGGGAGGGGGTTACATGACCAAAAATCGGGGATTAAACAGTAAATAATATGCGGTAAACTCTAATTAAAACATATTACAAACCCGAAGCAAATACAATAATTGGAAAATAAAATATTGCGCGCGAGAATTAAGTACGGGAATCAAAGCTTAAATTCTAAAATCTAATCAATTAAAGAGGAAATATTTTTTTGTATTTTATTGTTGAGAAAAATATTTGAAATCTTAACCTAAATCTAATTAATTAAAGAAAAATATTTTTTGGTATTTTATTGAGAAAATTAAATATTTGTGAATTAAACCTAATTTGTCTAATTAATTTTAATTATGAAAACAATCAAGTCAATATCATTAAATTAATTATTTTCCAAAAAAAACTAATTTTAATAAAAAAAACTAATTCTACATTTTTGTGGTTTTCTTGATTTTATGATTAAATAAGAAAATGATTTTTTTGTGTTATTTTTGTAAAAGGAAATAATTAATCAAATAATTAAAATAAATGAAATAAAATATAAAAAAATAAAAATTAGGCCTGTATTGTTGAGCAATTCAGGGGGGTGTAGTATTAAATTTGTTAGGCTCATTCCTTGCTCAGCCCAGTCAACGCGCTAGATCCAGTGTGATGCTCTTTCTGACGGTCCATGGTATGACTTGAGTGTTGGATCTGGATTGATGATGAATCCAATGGCAGGAAGGTTAGTCGTAAATATAATAACATAAATAAAATATAAAGGAAATAAAATGGTATTTCCCAAATGCGCGCGAGATTCAAATCACCCAATAGGATTCTTCCACCTAATTGTCTTCTTCCCCATGACTATTGTTTTTTGCCACACTTTTACCTACAGTCGTTTCCATCACTAAAAGCTATAGTGACGGATTTTGTTCGTAGCCATAAACCTGTAAAATTCGAAAACGCAGCACAAGCAGAATAAATTCAAACCAAAGACATGGATCAATTGTAAATCATCTTCTAAGCATGATAGTACCCCTGATTTTGTCCAATTTTGCCTCTATATGGAATTCCCAATTTGGGACCTCAAAACCCTAACAATAGCATTGTGTCATTCCTGCACTTAAACTTCAATCAAACCAATAAAAAACATTGCAAATATGATAGCAAGCATGAATATATGATCAAAACATGTTTATGATGGATAAATTATTGAAAATGAATCTTGAAAAAAGATGCAAACCGTGGCACTGTGAGGCTTGATTTCTGAAGGTTTTAAGGCTTGAGGATGATTGGAATGGATTCAGAAAATGTCCAGGAACGAATTGCTGACTTGGAATTGCTTGAATCAGTCTATGGAGGAATATATGATCAACACTTTTTTTCACAAAAATTTGAAGTTGACTCCTTTGTTTTCACGACCAAGAACCCTTTTTTATGCTTTGGAAATATTGTGTATATATCATAGAATTATTTAGGTCAACAAAAACTGATCATATCTTTGCAAATTATGGAGATTTAATTTCATTCTTTGCCTTGTATGATCTGTTTCCAAAATAGAACAAATTAAGATCTTTTCCAATCAAATAGCTCTTGCACGAATTTTTTGATTTGCTGGCTGTTCATGGACACATAATATGCTCATAAAATCAAATCTTTGATTTTATTTGATTATTCTACTATTTAAATTGATTTATTTTGATTTAAATGGATAAAAAATCAAAATAAATAATAAAAATAATAAAATAATAGGTGGATAAGCTCAAGGGTCGTGGGCCATCTTAGGAACAAGTTTCAAACAAGAAAACATGGGCCCATTTGGAAAAAAAAGTCATTTTGATCAATGTTGACTTCATGCACATTTCCAAAAATTGGTCAATTTTGACAATACATATCTCCCTCAACTTTAACCCTAAGAGGGTGTTCTTGGACTTTTTAGAAATCTTAGGATATCCCCTAAACAACCCTTTTTATTTCATCTCAATTGGGTCTTCCATGTTCATGTAAGAAGCTTTGACCCAAAAAGTGTTTTTGTTGACTTTTCAAAAGGACCTATAATGTAGAAATTCATATCTTTTGATGAGTGTATATTTTGAACTTGGGGGATGAAGATGAATTGTAGGGAATTGCATCATCTTTAAAATGATCCTTGGATGAAAAATTTCTGATAAAGTATGAAGAAGTTATGCTTGGTCAAAGTTTAGTTGACTTTTCCTAAGAAACCCTAATTTAACAACTTTTGGGTTTTGATGAATTTGGGGAATTCCTTGAGGAATCATGATAAACCCTTGATCAAATAATGTATATCACTTCAAAATGTTGATGTTGATCAAAAATATTGAAGTTTGACTGTATGTGGACCGCAGTTGACTTTTGACCTAGTACATTTGATTTTCAGGCATCTGGGCAATTGACTGAGCAAACTTCTTGTGCAAGGCATGAAACTTGACACGGATGATCTTGAGAACATATTAGAACCATGGAGGGAATCTGGGACCTTTGGAGCTCCCCCACCCTGATGAAAATGGAAACCCTAATTTGAGGTACATTGCCTTAGGAGGGAGTTTGTCTGATCAACTCTTGGGCATCCTTGAGCAAGTTGGTGACCGCAATGGGCATGTGTTAAGTAAAATGAGAGGGAAAATTTTAGGGTACAACAGTTGCCCCTGTTCAATCTTCTTAAACCTGAGGATGTAGATTGGTTGTCTGCCTTTCGTAGTTTGAAGGTGGAAGATGATTGAACACTAAGTGCCCTGAAATTTGCACTCGTCTGAGATGGTGCTGGACTGTGTAGGTAGTATTGGGAATGGGCTTACATATGCCATTTGGAAAAGATGACGGAAGATCGTCAGGACGGGCTTAAAGATGCCATCCAGGATGATGACGGAGATTCGTCGGAGATGGACTTAAATATGCCATCCAGAAGAATGTTGATTTTATGAGATATTCCTTCGATGAGAATTCTTGTTCCTATCGTCGAGGAAGGATCTGTCGAGGAATGTTGGTCTCTGTCCTGGGAGAAATAGAATTTTAGGAGCTTCAGTTGTCTGTTACTCTACTGGGGAATCATCTCTTAATCGAGGAGGTAAAAGTGAACTGCTATCTTGTTGTGCTCTAGGATTTACAGCAATTTGCTGAGGATAATAAGATTGAATATTATTTGGTCGTGCTCCAGGTTTCACAGTGAATTACTGGGGAGATGAGATTTAAACTTGCTATCTGGTCGTAATCCAGGCTTTGCAATTTCTCAATTCTTATCTGGTCGTGTTCCAGGCTTCAGAAGGAATTATTTGGTTATCCGGTCGCATCCGGGTTTCAACTTGAATTTAAGGCATACTAATATTCGGTCGATTTCCGGGCTTCATAGTAATTGGCCGAGTAAATTTCTATTTGGTCGAATTCCAAGCTTCACAGTACCGCATACTGTTATCTGGTCAATTTCTAGGTTTCATAGTGTCTCTTGCCTCTATTTGGTCGTGCTCCGATCTTCACAGCGTCTTATACCATTATCTTGTTATGCGCCAGGCTTTACGGTGTCTTATACCACTATCTGGTTGATTCCAGGGTTCATGGTATTTTGGAGAAATCAAGATATTATCCGGTCGATTCCCAGGCTTCACAGCTTGAATCTAAGATATACAACTATCTGGTCGGGTCCAGGCTTCATAGTCTCTTATACTGTTATCTGGTCGATTTCCAGGCTTCACAGTATGGTGGGGGAATTAAGCTATTATCCGATCGATTTCTGGGCTTCATAGCTTGAACTGGAATAGAAATCTTAGTATCAATTCGAATGAACTAAGGAAAACTTGTGATAACTTCAACTGGGAGAGAAATCTTAGTATCGATTTGACTGATCCCAGGAGAGGTCTCGGATTAACTTTGACTGACATAGAAATCAGGGGAATCTTAGCTGCGATTCGGCTGACCCAGACGAAAGTCTTAACATCTTCAACTAGAATAGAAACCTTAGTGTCGGTTTGACTGAACCAGAAAAAAATGTTGGAATATCTTCAACTGGAATAGAAACCTTAGTGTCGGTTTGACTGAACCAGAGAGAACTCGTGAGAACTTAATTGCATCTTTCCCTGAAAGGTAAAGAGTTAGTCGTATGTAATGTCATGATGTATGAAATGCATTGAGTAATGATGTTCTCAAAATAAATGAGATTGTGTTGTATAATGCATATGCGCATGCCATGATGTATGGATATTCAATGTTCTTGTGATATTCTCTAGATGGGGAGAATAAATCCTGGACTGCTGTTGGAGAGTATAAGGAGTTGAGTTCTTCGTTTCTGCTGGGAATAGTGATCGAAGATGATTAGCTGGAGATTAACATCCATTCTGCTTGAGAATATTCTGCTGGGAGAGACTCTGTCTGAGGATAACCCAACGGGGGAATGACTCTGGGGAAGAGAGATACTTTGTTGGAAGATCTGCTGATTTGGAGAAATAAACTCAGCTGGGGATGAACTTCCATTACTGGAGAGAAGAGCTTTGTTGGAGATTGAGCTCCCGTTGTCGAAGAAATAAACTCTGCTCGGGAGAAAACTTTATAAACTGTTTGTGATTATAAAGCTCAGCTGGGGAATACAGACATTATCTTTCTGAAGGAACCTGCTGGGGAAGGAATTCCTGCTTGGGGATACGGAGGTCAGACTTTGATTGTCTTGGCTCTGTGGGGAATATAGGTATCACTGGCTTGTATGTGATAGTGACTTCGCTTACAATTGTCTCTGCCCCTTGTACCATGCTGGAAAAAGTACATGCGGAGATTTTGTGGATGGATCTATGTCTTAATTGTACTTGAACATGTGTTTAATGAGTGTCAGGATGACATCCGTCTCTGGATCGTATCTGGACTGTACTTGAAACACGTGTTGAATGAGTGTCAGAATGACATCCGTCTCTGGATCGTATCTGAAACATGTGTTGAATGAGTGTCAAAATGACATCTGTCTCTGGATCGTATCTGAACTGTATTTGAAACATGTGTTGAATGAGTGTCAGAATGGCATCCGTCTCTGGATCGTATTTGAACTGTATCTGAAACATGTGTTAAATGAGTGTCATAATGGCATCCGTATCTGGAGCATATCTGAACTGTATCTAAAAGCTGAATCTTAATGAGTATCAGAATGGCATCCGTATCTGGAGTATATCTGAATTATATCTAAAAGCTGAAATTGAATGAGTATCAGAATGGCATCCGTATCTGGAGCGTATCTGAACTGTATCTGAAAGCTGAATCTAAATGAGTATCAGAATGGCACCCGTATCTGGAATGTATCTAAATTGTATCTGAAAGCTGAATCTGAATAAGTATTAGAATGGCATCCATATCTAGAGCGTATCTGAACTGTATCTGAAAGCTGAATCTGAATGAGTATCAGAATGGAATCCGTATCTGGAGCGTATCTTAATTGTATCTGAAAGTTGAATCTGAATGAGTATCAGAATGGCATCCGTATCTGGAGCGTATCTGAACCATTTCTTGATTCTGGTGCTCTTGCTGAATGTTAATCAAGGTATAAGTCTTCCACTATAGACAGGTGACGGGACATAGTCGTATGTTTTAAATCCCTAACTTTTTCCTGGGCCGCCCTTTCGGGTTTTCAGTCCACCGGGATACCTTTTTGCCCAAGCCGCCTTTTCAAGTTTTCGACTTGTCGGGTGTACAAAGTTTTTTTATGTATATCCCTAACTTTTGCCCGAACCCTTTTGGTTCGCCGGGATTCCCTTATTTTTTCCTAGGTGTGTCAACCTAGCGAATCTTTGTTTTCCATGCGGAGTATTTTACGACTATGTCCATGCTTTCAGGATGTAGAGAGTTGTCACTGTCCATAGTGTTATGTTATAGTATTGTCAAAAATGTTTTCTTGATGGCACATGATTCGTTGCTGGAATGCGTGCGTAATGCCCCAAGTGATTCATATGGAGAACTGCCCCTGGTTATTTGGCACTTTTGGAGAGACTGCCCCAGGTGTGTTTAGACATCATGTCATGCCCCTTGCTTATGGAAGATCTGTTATTAGAAGTGTCTTTCCCGCTGAGGTGATTCTGTCCATTGAGAGGATGTTTGTTCATTGAATATCCATTGTGTGGATTTCTCTGCTATCAAACAATTAGTCATATGCGAACAATGTCATTTAAAGAATGCAAAACTCATGTCTGTCTTGAAAAGTTTTTGAAAATGTGTTTTGTGTAGTAACACAAAATTTGTAAGAATGTGATATCGACTCAGGATTCGTAACAAAGCCTACAGGAGTCAGGATACCTTTGTAACAGTATGCTCTCAAACTAACCCATGCTTCAGCTAGGACTTTTAAGGGTAATAACGTGGCCTGGTTCACGGTTCAAGAAACAAAGGATAAAGGCTCAAATTTTATTTGTACCCAACCCGCTCTTCGTGATGTTCTTCAGTCCTATGCTCAGTTAATTGCACGTTTAGATCCCGATTGAGTCTGGAATCTTTGCTCTGATACTTGGTGATGATTTATTTTGAAAAGGCAGTCATTTTTGTAATCTTCTATTTGTCGAGGATTTGTAGTAACCTCTTTTTTTTGGTTTTTGTTATCCCTTCTTTTTCCTGAACTGTTTCTTTTGTGATTACAGTCAGCGGGATGCCCCAATTTTTCTCTTAAGTCTCCTTCATAGGTTTTGACTTAACGGGATTTTATTTCGAGAGATAATGAATGTCTGTCTTGACGATTATACGGAACCATCACCGTCTTTTGTTTTAGAAGGACGTCTTTGATGCCATTCATTGTGTACGAAGCGGCAGATTGTGACTAAATGCGCCTCTGAGTTAACTGAGAAAACTGCCCTGCCCCAGGTTATGATTAAGGGTTTTAATTTGTGTGAAAAGAAAAACTCCTACTTCTTTGGCTCAAAGGGGTTGACTAGGGATTATCTTCCTTATAACTCCATTGTTTAGAATTTACAACAACGCATGTACATCGTCAGTGGGGTCTGTTCGAAAGCATACTGTAGAGATTGTGGTATCATTTTCGTCATCCTCCCTCTAAGGCTTAGAGTTTTTTAATCGAGAGTTGAATATCACAAAAGGAAATAAGAACGCATTTTTGAAATAGTGAATACGAATGAATTGATTCAAGACAAACATGTGCAATGCATTGATGAAATAACGAGGTTTGATATGAATAAATGTTCAAACAAATCAAAAGAAAATTACACATTGAAAATTTTAATGAACGAAAAGTCTTCTTGTGAGAACTTGTCACTTCAGATGGTATGCCTTGGAGGGATGGTAGAAGAACTCAACATGACCGTCTTGTGCGAATTCCAGCACTCCTTCATCAATCAGGTCTTGAATTTTATTTCTCAATTCCCAACAGCTGTTGGTGTCATGTCCAGGACTATTGGAGTGGTACGCGCATCTTGCATTTGGATTGTACCTTGGGGAGGCTATGTTGGGATTCTGAGGAGGGTCCCTTAATATAACCAACTTGTCCTTCAACATGCATTGCAATGCTTGAGCCAATGACATGTTGATTTCGATGAACCGTCTTTCAGATGTATTCTTCTTATGCTGATTTCCCCGTTGTTATTGGCAAGGTTGTGGTTGGGATTGTGATGTAGTAGCAATCTGGAAAGGTTTGTTCCTAACCAAACCAACCTCTTCTCTCACTGGGGGCTGATTAATGCCTTGATCCACAATTTTAATTGTTTGTTTCATGGATCTGCACCCATCTTGGTGAAGCTTGTTGAGAAAAGCTCTTAGCCCTTCTTATCCTCGAGCTAAGTTTTGGATAAGAGCCATCTTCCCCAGCATCTGGATTCTCATTGCTTCTACCTCAGCTTGCAGTTGTTCCAATTGTCCATCCTTGTTGTTGTCAGGATGTTCCTTGGTCAGATTCCTGGCGAAGAGTGTTTTCAGGTCTTCTTGCCCCTTGGATAGATTTAGGAGAAATTCCTTGAACTGGGCATCTTGAGCTCGGAGATCTCTGTTGTCTTGTTGGAGAGCCATTGCTGAAATAAACAGCGAGAACATGAGAGACCTACTTTGAAACCTTCTTATGCAATGATATGTATGATATATGTATGCAATGTTTTCAAGGATCTCGCGGGGTAAACAAGAAAATGTAAGAAGTTGAGATTTTGTAGCTTTAATTAAAGAAATTTGTATCGTTGAGAGTCCTTCTACGAGAGTCAAGCTCACCATATCAAGTGGGTCATAGCCCCTGACTCAAGTTGTTAAGTTTTAATCTTCTGATGACATTGGCTAGAGGAAAATAAATCCCCTTGCCCCTTGCTAGACTTTTGGTTCATCATAACCTGCACCACAGGCCCTTGAGATCCTTGAAATGGTTAAAGAAATGCTATGGTATGATGTTATGATGTGTATGCTATGCGTTTAAGCAAAGGTGCAAAGTGATGTAAGCAAGTAAACCATGCAAGAAATCCAAGTTATTGGATAATAACTGTAAACAAAACCTGCAAGGAACTCATGTTGTCAGGTAATAAAACTCTGCAAGTAATTCAAGTTGAAAGCACACAAGTCACGCAAACAACCTTAGGTTTAGGCTTCCATGGGTTTTAAGGTCATACCCTCTTGAAGTTTAGTTAGTTTCAAACCTATCTTAGAAAAGTAACCAGGTTCTGAAGATTCTCAATATCACTGATCATCCTTTATCGGGCATTGTTTCAGCTCAAGCAATCTTTTCTTGCGGCCGAAATATCCCGAAAGTATGATCTCAATGAGTGTAGCATTGAGTATCAACCAATCCTCAACTTTATACTGAGGCCGGCTATCTCACTACTTTCTAATAGCCAAGTTTGTTCAACTAAGGTTCTAAGGTCCGTTAGTGCTTCACGACACTACGCGGCGGCCCCGTATTCTCCTTGTTTCCACACGAAGGATACCGGTACCAACCAAAGTGTCACACCAACACAGCCATCGCTTAAACCATATCGGTCTATGCCGTATTGTCTCCACGATCTATTGATGTTTACCTAAAAAGTGTCCCCAGATCCAGGTGTAGGATCTTTAATAATACCCAAACAAAAACCCTTAAAGATAAAGCAGGAAAAGAAAACAAGAAAGCAATTTAAAAATGACCTAGATCCTAAGGTAAACCCTACTTTATAAAACTCCCTAGTAGAGTCGCCAGTTATGTGATACGGTGGAAGAACTGACTATTATAATGGTTTGTGTTTTTTGTTCACAAAATGTCACGGTAAGCAAGAGTCGCCACCGACTTTTATTTTATCCAATTAGGAAAAGGAAAAAGAACAGAAAAAACCTTTTTCGAGATGTTTCTGAGTACAGGGGGTAGATTATAGAAAGGGAATGTATTATCACCCTTTCTATCTGTGGTTTTCCACGGGCTCTTAGGTACTTGCTCATTTTGAAATTGATTGTGTGTGCTTGTTTTGAAAAGTTTTATTTTACTTCATTTTAAGCTTTGTTTATGTCCTCAAGAGTGTTACGAAGTGTTTTGAAAACTTTAGTTTGAAAAGTTTGTTTGAAAGTGTATGGTGTAAAAGATTTGTTGTTTTGAGCAAGTACCTAACAGTTACCTACCTACTCGAAAAAAGGTGTTCTTTTCCTCCTATCCTTTAGACCATGTTATCCTACTATTAGTGAGTAGGTAACCCTAGTCGTTGGATGTTTAAGGGACAATCGAAAGGGACGTAATGGTCATTGAAGGCAACATGTAAAGATACCTTAGCAGTTCAAAAGGACTGTCATCATATATTCGTAGGCAACATCGAGGGACAAGATCATTTCTCGTAGGCAACTCGAGGGACATTGAGGGACTATGATCTTTATGATGACTTTTAGATTGAGGGTCTTTTGCTAAGATATCCCTACGTTCGAGGGACATGACCATTATTTTCTGAGGAAACCAAGTGAGGCATACCCTAAGGGTGCAAGTGTGAAGCAGTGTTTGATTTCAGTTATTTAATCTTTGCACAATTAAGGTGATCTACTGTTTTAATTTTATTTGTCTTTTGCATGCAAGCCTATTATCCATACATCTAGACAGTTCATAGTTGCGGAAATTAAAAGCGAAAAAGTAAATCTACGCTATTACAAGGCTTCGGGGAGGGGGTTACATGACCAAAAACCGGGGATTAAACAGTTAATAATATGCGGTAAACTCTAATTAAAAACTATTACAAACCCGAAGCAAATACAATAATCGGAAAATAAAATATTGCGCGCGAGAATTAAGTACAGGAATCAAAGTTTAAATTCTAAAATCTAATCAATTAAAGAGGAAATATTTTTTTGTATTTTATTGTTGAGAAAAATATTTGAAATCTTAACCTAAATCTAATTAATTAAAGAAAAATATTTTTTGGTATTTTATTGAGAAAATTAAATATTTGTGAATTAAACCAAATTTGTCTAATTAATTTTAATTATGAAAACAATCAAGTCAATATCATTAAATTAATTATTTTCCAAAAAAAAAAACTAATTTTAATAAAAAAAACCTAATTCTACATTTTTGTGGTTTTCTTGATTTTATGATTAAATAAAAAAATAATTTTTTTGTGTTATTTTTGTAAAAGGAAATAATTAATCAATTAATTAAAATAAATGAAATAAAATATAAAAAAAAATTGGGTCTGTATTGTTGAGCAATTCAAGGGGTGTAGTATTGAATTTGTTAGGCCCATTCCTTGCTCAGCCCAGTCAACACGCTAGATCCAGTGTGATGCTCTTTCTGACGGTCCATGGTATGACTTGAGCGTTGGATCTGGATTGATGATGAATCCAATGGCTGGATGGTTAGTTGTAAATATAATAACATAAATAAAATATAAAGGAAATAAAGTGGTCTTTCCCAAACGCGCGCGTGATTCAAATCACCCAATGGGATTCTGCCATCTAATTGTCTTCTTCCCCATAACTGTTGTTTTTTGCCACACTTTTACCTACAGTCGTTTCCGTCACTAAAAGCTATAGTGACGGATTTTGTTCGTAGCCATAAACCTGTAAAATTCAAAAACGCAGCACAAGCAGAATAAATTCAAACCAAAGACATGGATCAATTGCAAATCATCTTCTAAGCATGATAGTACCCCTGATTTTTTCCAATTTTGCCTCTATATGGAATTCCCAATTTGGGACCTCAAAACCCTAACAATGGCATCGTGCCATTCCTGCACTTAAACTTCAATCAAACCAATAAAAAACATTGCAAATATGATAGCAAGCATGAATATATGATCAAAACATGTTTATGATGGATAAATTATTGAAAACGAATCTTGAAAAAAGATGCAAACCGTGGCACCGTGAGGCTTGATTTCCGAAGGTTTTAAGGCTTGAGGATGATTGGAATGGCTTCAGAAAATATCCAAGAACGGATTGCTGGCCTTGGAATTGCTTGAATCAGTCTATGGAGGAATATGTGATCAACACTTTTTTTGACAAAAATTTGAAGTTGACTCCTTTGTTTTCACGATCAAGAACCCTTTTTTATGCTTTTGGAAATGTTTTGTATATATCATAGAATGATTTAGGTCAACAAAAACTGATCATATCTTTGCAAATTATGGAGATTTGATTTCATTCTCTGCCTTGTATGATCTGTTTCCAATCAATTAGCTCTTGCACGAATATTTTGATTTGCTAGCTGTTCATGGACTCATAATATGCTCATAAAATCAAATCTTTGATTTTATTTTATTATTCTACTATTTAAATTGATTTATTTTGATTTAAATGGATAAAAAATCAAAATAAATAATAAAAATAATAAAATAATAGGTGGATAAGCTCAAGGGTCGTGGGCCATCTTAAGAACAAATTTCAAACAATAAAACATGGGCCCATTTGGAAAAAAAAGTCATTTTGATCAATGTTGACTTCATGCACATTTCCAAAAATTGGTCAATTTTGACAATACATATCTCCCTCAACTTTAACCCTAAGAGGGTTTTCTTGGACTTTTTAGAAATCTTAGGATGTCCCCTAAACAATCCTTTTGGTTTCATCTCAATTGGGTCTTCCATGATCATGTAAGAAGCTTTGACCAAAAAAGTGTTTTTGTTGACTTTTCAAAAGGACCTATAATGTAGACATTCATATCTTTTGATGAGTGAATATTTTGAACTTGGGGGCTGAATATGAATTGTAGGGAATTGCATCATCTTCAAAATGATCCTTGGATGGAAAATTTTTGATAAAGTATGAAGAAGTTATGCTTGGTCAAAGTTTGGTTGACTTTTCCTAAGAAACCCTAATTTAACAACTTTTGGGTTTTGATGAATTTAGGGAATTCCTTGAGGAATCATGATAAACCCTTGATAAAATGATAGATATCACTTCAAAATGTTGATTTTGACCAAAAATCTTGAAGCTTGACTGTATGTGGGCCACAATTGACTTTTGACCTAGTACAATTGATTTTCAGGCATCTGGGCAATTGACTGAGCAAACTTCTTGTGCAAGGCATGAAACTTGACATGGATGATCTTGAGAACATATTAGGACCATGGAGGGAATCTGGGACCTTTGGAGCTCCCCCACCCTGATGAAAATGGAAACCCTAATTTGAGGTACATTGCCTTAGGAGGGAGTTTGTCTAATCAACTCTTGGGCATCCTTGAGCAAGTTGAGGACCTCAATGGGCATGTGTTGAGTAAAATGAGAGGGAAAATTTTGTGGTACAACAGATGGTTAACCAAAATTCCACTTGGTCAACTTTGATTTTGGTTGACTTTTAGTCAAAAAGACTATTTTGCCCTTTTTGATCAATTGAGCTTCTTTCAATCAAAATTTATGGTCAAACTTTCTATCATAGATGCCTATAAACATGTTAAGGAACATGGAATCAAGTATTGCCCAAGAAATAAAAAATTTCTTGATTAAACCAAAAACCCTAATTTTGGCTCTCTGTCTTAGGAGATGATAATCAAGCTTCAAAACCCTCAATCTCTTGGTCAAACTGAGAAATTCCTTGAAAAAAATGTTTTATATGATGATGAGGAGATGATGCTTCACACATTTGTCTTTTGTAAGCCTCAAACTCCTCAACTGATCAAAACCCTAATCTTGAGAGATGAACAGTAAAAATGTGATTCTTCTCCAAACTTTGCAAATTTCCATCTTCGGATGATCATATAGGACAAATGGAATGTCTACTAGTATAAGAAACCCTTGTAGCTTGAGAGAGTTTAAATATTTAAGATATGAGATCCTCTTTTTCACTGATTGACCAAACAAACATCCTCTAGAGATTATAGAGGAACTTAGGAACCTGAATACCTTAATCCTTATCATGAGAATGTATGAATGTGTATGATGAAAGTATAAGCCAAGTGACTAAAATGAAGAGGGAAAATTTTGGGGTGCAACAGGTGGTGATGATAAAAGTCTCAATGATATGCGTAAATAAGGTATTATTTTACCGTTTTGTAGAATGTTAGCTTAATAATGAAAATATTACTTTAGGCAAAAAGATAGTTATGCATTATTGTGTAAATAAGTGTGCATGTTTGAATCATTAGGATATAACCACAAATGTGAGTGACTTTCAATTGTTCCCCAAATTGTTAACATTTTAGTAATTGTTATTTTAGCTTGTGTGATTCATGTTAAATCTTGTTGTTGAATAGAAATTTTGGAAACTTAGAAGGGATCAAGGAATTATTTCTGTATTACGAGAGTTACCACCATTTTCAAAAGGGCCTCATTTAACCTTGTGAGTGTGTGAATCTTTGTAAACCCTTTTGAGCTTTAAATTGTAAATTTTTGTAATGAATCTATCAAAAATCCAACAAATTATTAACTATACCACTTAGTAATTTTGTTGATGATAAAAAAGAGATTCAATGATGATTCATTCTAAAAAATTTCTTGTTTGTAAACACTTTACCCAATTGTTTAAAATAGCCTTTTTTGAAGAGCATTTGCTTGAATAAAAAGGAAATAAATATTGAAAGTTGAGGAGGTTGTTTAAAAGAAAGAAAAATTTGGTGGCACAATGCATCCTTTAAGAAAAATTCAAAAAGAAAATATTGAAGAAATAATAATAATGAAAAATATCAAAAAGGGAAAAGAGAAAGGAGTATTGTGAGAAAAGAAATCAAACATTGTGAAAAATAAGGATGAAGCAAGAATGAATGTTATGAATAATTTGAAATGCTCTTTGTGATATTTACCCATTTTGCTTCAATGGCCTTACATATATAATTCTTTGTTTTTAACCCAAGCCAAGTTACAACAAATAAAAGTCTTTTGTGATCTATGTTTCCTTGATCTTCTTTTCAAATTATTTGATGAATGCATGAATTGTTCTGGATATTAGCACAATTACTAATGAGAGTGTTTTGTCCCTTGTCATGTGTACATAATTCATACTTTGTTGATTGAGAGTAGGTGATTCAAATATGAACATGTTTTTACTAATTTATGCATAGCTTTATGTTTGTGTTTAGAACTTATTTCATTATCATGTTTTGATTCTGAAAATAGTTGATTTATGTTTGTGACCGCATTTGTTGGGTTTGAACCATCCAATGTTCTCTTGTTGATTTTGTTTTTATGAGTTCATATTGTTGTCTTGGTTTTTACCTTTGATTTAGGGACAAACAAAGACTTTAGTTGGGGAGAGTTGTTAAGTATCAACTTTTGAGTAATTTTCATATCATTTACTGACACTTTCAAACCCTTTATTATATTTTTAATTAGGATAAGCACTTATTTTAAGTCATTTTGCATAAATACAAATAATTTTGAATTTCTTAATATGTTTGTTAGTTTTTCAGAAATTTTTGTTCAAACATTGCATCCTGAGGCCGGCTAAAAGTTGAAGTTGCAAGGAAGCATCGCACGACAAAGGAAACATCGTCCGACGATGCAGAGGAGAAATCTTTGTCTGAATGGCTGAATTTTGGTGCAACTACTGGAGCGTCTCTCCCCTAGAGCATCCGATGAAAGAAGAGTCGTTCGGCGAAGCATCTTTGTCGTTGGGAGATGGTTGATATTTTATGCTTGTTCCATACGTCTAGTACAGTTATGTGGTTCACTTAGCTAGCATCGCCCGATGATGCTTTATGGTTGTCCGGTGATGGTAGGCTGATTACCCTTGTTTATATGTCACTTTTATGATATTTTGTATCATTCTTCTTCAATCTCTTGTACTTGGTAATCTAGAAACAACACTTTTGAGAGAAAAAACCCATTTTCCTGCATTGTTACCAAAATTAAAGCTTTACAACCTCAATCTTTAATATTCAAGGTTGATGTCCATAAAGCTTTGTTGCTTATTTGTTGATCAAGTTATCATGACTATGGGGAGCTAAACATCTCTTGTGTTAAGATTAAAGGTAGTTAACCTAGCTATTATGTATTTCTTTTGATCATTTTGTATATGAACTTGGTTGATGATTAATATATGTTGAATATCTTTGCTTTCTTTGTTCTTTTTATGGTTTGGATAATTATTGAGAAGTAAGTTTCAAACTTGACCTAAGATATTCATCTATTAATGAGCAAACTCTAGAAATAGATTTGTGAGTTAGTATTCACTTGTATCAAGCTTTAAAGGTTATCATTTTAATAGTTAGGTTGAGAGATCATTTAAGGATTAACATGATAGTACTCACAATATTGCTTAGACATGAGTTGTATTGAGAGGATACGTGAATATATCGATCATTAATTAGTTCATATGCTTGATTAATCGAATATGTATGAAATAGGTTAATGAAAACTAATCTTGACATGCTTTTTATCAAAACAAACCTTTCAAACAAAAATCTCTGTTTTATCCAAATCACAACATCTTGCATGAAACTAAATCTTTTTGTTACTAAAACCCAATACCAAAACTTTGTGTATGAACCTAACACTTAAATTTACTAAAACTATATAACTACAGAAATATCACATCAATCCCTGAGGAAAACGATAATATAATTACTTGTGTTGAAAATATGTACAACAGCGGCATAACTCGTTGTGTTAGTCTCAAAGCAGCAATAAGTTATCTTTTCTCTGTGATATAGCTTGTTGCATCAGTCTTAAGACAACAATAAGTTATCTATTTTCAAACTTGTGTTATTTATCTCCTAGGTTACGGTAAATACACAAAATCCACGATTACTTTTTTTAGGTGTTGACGGGTCATTCGCGTCATCATATCTAGGACGATCATACTCTTTGCTCGGGTATTAGTGAGTTAACTGCATCACCATTGCGTATTTATCTTTCGGTTTATCTTTATCATTCTAAATCTTTTTGTCAAATTTAGGGTCTTCAATTATTTAACAACTCTCTGATCCGAATGGGTGAGACCTCCGTATTCTTGCACCTTCAATCAAAGAGCAATTAAATATGGGTAGCTGTCATGCCCCAAATTTGTCTGCATTAGTGTTATTTGTTAAAATAGTTTATTGATTCGTTTTTTTTTCAAAATTTTAGTGTTACATTCGTCTAGAGTTACAATATTGACTTATACAAGATCATTGCTTTAAATAAATAAAAAATATTAGGGAGGCGTGTCCATTTTGTTTATTTATTAAAAGGGGGTGTGTTTAGCGACGTAAAATAGTGGCTTATTATCTCTTTTTAAGGGGTCCATTAAGCTCTTTTAAGGCCCATTAGGTTAAATGGTTGACCGAGGTCAACTTCTGATCTTCTTAAAATTATTCAAATTATTATTGTTATTGCTATAATTATTGCTATCATTATCTAAAATATTATATTTATTATTATTGTTGTCTGAATTACTATTATTGTTATATTAATTAGCATTTATATATATATATATATATATATATATATATATATATATATATATATATATATATATATATATATATATATATATATATATATATATATATATACGGTATAGTCAATTCTAGGGTTTTTGAACCCTAATTCCTAAAGCAGTGCCCAATCTTTTATCTTCTTCACCAAGGCACCCAAGCCCAAATCCAAAACTCATATACTTTTTGAATCAAATATTGGAATGAAATTTGTTTTTTATTAAATAGGAAACGAATTACAAATACAATATGGTTCGGATACATTGTACAAATCAAAACCCTAATTTTATTCTATAACAGAATCTCAAATCAAATCTTCTAATTTCTGAATCAAATCTCTAAGATTGAATCAATCAACTCTAATTTATAACCAAAACTGCCAATTACTAATATAATTTCCTAATTTAAACTTATAACTGCTAAAATCCTAAAACTATAAATAAAACCCTAAGATATTGGATGAAGGACGAATAAAAAACTCTTGGAGATTCTTGACTACCTCTGTTAATCCCGTACCCTCACTAAAAGCTCTACCTCGGTGGAAAACTTGGGTTTCACGACTGAAACCCTAAGTTCTTCAGAGCTAAACCCCTTGTGTTCCTAGTACTTACAAAGAAGAAAGAAAAGAGGAGATTAGAAGAGGAGATCGGAGAACCAGAAGAGAAAGTTACACAAAGATTCACGACACAGACGATAACCCTCACTACTTGTATTTTAGGGCTCAATTAATTGTTGTGATTGATGTTTGGACTCTGTTTAATTGTGAAATTTTGGCTCAATTTGAGTTTCTGGGTTTAATTTAGGGTTAGGGTAAAACACCTCAGGGTTTGTTGATTTGGGTTAGGGTTAGGATACAAATAGGTTAGGGTTTTGTGATTTGGTTAGGGTTGAAGAAGTAAAGTTAGGGTTCATGTGGAACCTTTAGGGTTCTTGGTGTTTGGATGAAGATTTCCTAGGGTTCATGATTGGGCTATGGGTTTGGTAGAAGGTTGGATGAAGATCGTGCGAATCAGGGTTAGGGCTTGAAGGTTGGGATGAATATTGTTGGGGTTCTAGGTTTCTAGGTTGATGTTTGGATGAAAGATCCATGACGGATCTTCTGGGTTTGGATGAACACCTCCGACGGAGGCGATTTTCGACCGGCAGTGGGGACAATAGTTTTTTAGAGAGAAGAGCAAGCATCTCTCTCTAACTCTCTGATAGTGTTGTGCTTTTTTTGTTTAGAGAGAGAAAAAAGAATGAAAAATGAGCCTCGAGCTCATGATTTTGTTTATATAATTCTCCCTCTATTCTTTGATGCGCGCCAGGTGGCTCCTTGAGAGCCTCTGGATGAGGTGACCATTGAATGGTCTCTTGCACTCTCACACACCATACGCTTAGTCAATGTCGCATCTCAACCATTTATTTGAAATACTTTATATCAATGGTTCAGGCTCAACGCTTGCTGGCCTTTTGATCTATATCCAACGCGCCAGATCTCTGTAGCACACCATACTCCATACGCATCTCCGCATATTGCTCAAACAAACCCAGAGTTTGTTTTGGGCTCCTGTACCAAATCCCGGGCTTGAGTCCAGTCTATGTGCACCACCCTTTTACTTCCCCAGTTCAAACATACACTCCCTGCGCCTTTTGGATTTAAACATGGTTATGGGATTAAGCTATTCATATTTACACCCCCCTGATTAATTAATGCACCCCATGCTCTATATTAATTAATTTAATTAAATAATTTGTTTCATTTATTTATTTTATTTTATTTATACAATGTCTCATAACACTTTTTAATATATTGCATTAAAATATTTTTTTGCATTTTTTCATTAAAATATTTTAGTAAATAAATATTGGATTAGTATTAAAAATATTTGATATATTTGTAATAATAAGAAAATAGTTATTTATTGATTATTTTCTAAAATAGTAACCACATTTTCCTTCTATTTATCAAACATTTTTATCATTCAAATTTATCGTTTTCTCAATTTGCATAATAAATTCTAAAACAGCTAACCCATCATATTTAACACTTTTTCTACTAATTTAATTTCAAATTCAACTTTATTTTCAAAAAAGGATTGTGGATATATTTTCTATTAACTGCGAACTGTGTCACGACTACGCTATTTTCAAACCCAGACAATGTTCAAGGATAATTTCAAAGTTTTCTATAATTCATAAAAAAAAACTAACCAAACACATTCGAACTGCGAATTCGGACTCTGATTCTTTGCAAGGAGATACGTAGGCACACGATTAAAACCAAGGCGGGTTCACAACTAAAAAACTAAAATTATTTTTCTTAAATATTTAGGAACATTTACTACCAAATTCCCATCTCACCCTTAAACCTAAAAGCGGAGTCCCTTGAGAATAAGAGAGATGAAGGGTGCCTAACACCTTCCTTTCATCTAATTGACTTACAAATTTAGAATCTATGTACGAATTAGGGTTATCCGTTATTTTCCTATCCTTAGGATAAAAAATAATGATGGTGACTCTCTATTTTTTATCGGTTACGACACCTGTTGAGGATTGGACCTGCACTTGGTCCTCGGTTGGGCATGGTCAGCCCAACGTTGCTACGAGTAAGGCCCAACAAGGCCCTGATAGCGGTGATCATTGGGGAACGTCTCCCACACGTGCACGTTGAGGATGTCTCCCACACTTGCACGTCGAGGATGTCTCCCACACTTGCCGTCAAGGACGCCTCCTCCACGTGCCCGTTGAGGATATCTCACCCACGTGCTCATCAAGGACATCTCCTCCACGTGCCTGCCAAGGGTACGTGGCCAAAGTTCCTTCGAATATTTCGGAGTTCATTCTACTCTCATAAATAATGGGTCCTCTACCTCCGAAGATGACAGGGAACTTGAACCATGATAGAGACCAGGATCCGGGCAATCTCTATTATGGGTTTGGGAATCCGATCCAAAATGGGGACCTTGGCCCAGCGCTGGGGCTATAAATCCCCTCTTTCTCTAGAGGATCAAGTACACTATTATATTCACTCTAACTACATACTTACACTTTCATTCTGAATCTTACTTTGGCATCAGAGTGTCTTGCAGGTACCTCCTTCCCTGCATTTTTCCTTCATCACAACAGAAGTCCAAGTGTTGCAGACCACGAAGATCCTCCTGATCCTGGTAAGATCAAAAAGCTTTTAATACTTTAGATTGAAAATGTATTATTAAAGATCTTGTTCAATTTGACTTTGATTAAAGGTTTTATGATTGGATTCTTACGATTCTACACTCAACCAAACTGTCAATAATGATAAATAGGAAAACTGCATGATTTTTTTCTTGTTAGAGAGGAGTGAGGCAAGGAGATCATCTCTCCCTTTTCCTCTTTTACATTGTTAAAGAGGCACTTAGTAGGAAATTGTCTATGTTGGTGGATGTAAGTAAGTTGGTATGCATATTCGTTGGTATGTCAATCATTCTTAAGCACACTTTTTTATAGACAGCCATTCTAACATTCTGGGGAGTTTTCTCATCTAACGTTGGAGTTTTTATCTCCTTTCAAGTTATATGGAATCATGATTGCTATTAAATATGTTAATAGTAGGAATTGGAGAAATCTTTGACTTAAAAGTGACTCAATGTTGATTATTCATCCATTTTTAATATGAATCTTATCTTTTGACATCTTTTAATGAAATAGAAAAATATTTTACACACTATATTTCTTTTAGATTATATATATATATATATATATATATATATATATATATATATATATATATATATATATATATATATATATATATATATATATATATATATATATATATATATATATATATATATATATATATATATATATATATATATATATATATATATATATATATATATATATATATATATATATATATATATATATATATATATATATATATATATATATATATATATATATATATATATATATATTATTTGTTGATTATGATATTTTATGAGATTCACTTCATATTTATATTTTTGAAAGTTTTTTTAAAGGATAAATTGAACATATCCAACAATAATTTTTATTAATTTTTGATAGATTCTATAATTTTTAATTTTTCTTTTTTATTCGAAAATTTATCCTAATTAATATTAAACCTATACTAAGAAACGAGAGCGCAATTATACTTTAATTTCTTAAATGTACGAGTTATTATCACTATGGTCTTTAAATGTATAAAAATTACAAACACATTCACAAATATCTCTTTGAAATTGTGAAAGACCTAACCCATTAGAATAACATTGAGTCATTCTATTAGAATAAACTAACATAATCTCTATCTTAGCCATTTTGTAAAACTTAGTGATTTTCTATTAATATATATAAAATTTTAAATTTTTGTTTAACTTTATTTCCCCTTCAATTTCATCCCATTTAAATTATTTTTCTTATAACTTTATCATTTTATATCCTATTAAAGAAGAAAATGAAATAGAAAAGGCAAACAAACATTTAAGTCACAATTTTAACTATTTGTGATAAAAAATTATCAATTACTACTATATTTGACTAGATTTGAAATGTATCCTTGTCATCTTATGTAGAACATTATGTCCAAATGGGGAAAATTTACCCTTATTGAACCATTTTAAAAATTATTTATGATTCTCCATAAATGATTTTCAAACAATTTCTTATTTATAAAAATGTGTTTTTATCACTATTTTTAAATTTATATACAACTCGGGGTGTGAATGGTTATCATATATTGTGATTCAATCCATTTTTATGGTTATGGTTTACAAACCAAACCATTAATCACAAAAACTGATTTAAAAAATATAATTGGTTTCAAACCGGATTAAAACCGGTTTAAAACCAGTTTTAATTTTAATCCAAATTATTTAAATATAATTTAATTTATATTTAATTTATTTTAATTAATAAAATTTTAAAATTAATTCAGTACTAATTTTTTAAAACATTAATAAAGCACATCATTTCTTTAATTAATTTTAAGCAGATTTTAAAAAATTGTCGCGGTCGTATTATAATTTTTGCAATTTCGGTCGATAGAGGTGTTACGACATTGATTGTGTTCGTCATAGTGTAAATTATTAATTATAATTTATTTTTTAATATAAAACGGATATAACAGTATCGATATCGACATATGTCCAAAATATTTTGTCGCAGTCGTTCTCACGGTCACAAAGCATTTTTTAAAACATTTTTATGTTTAATTGATCTTTTTTGTTTTATCAATCCTAAAAGAAAAATCAATTAATACTGAGATAGTATTAATTAATTTACTGTGCACATTCATTTTCTTATATAAAGTATATATATATTGAATGATAAGAGATCAAGTTCAAACAAATTTCTTTTAAATTTAAATTTGTCTTCTACAGTGATAATAATATATCTTGCTTTTTAAATGTTTAGTATACTATATCTTTCAATTTATTTGATAGTGTTTGCATATTTTTTAACTATAATTAAATATTTTTATATTTATTTAATAATTAATCATTTGAAATAAAGTGTTAAACATCATTCAATTTTTATGAAAATGTGTAGAATTTATTTTTTTTGAGAAAGTGTAAAAATTGAAAAACAGAAAAATTTGATGAGAAAGAAATTTGAATACTCAATAACCATTTTATGGGTACGGTTTACCACTTTGACTATAAATGAACCACCAAATCCAATATTTAATATTTGAATTGGATTTTAATAAATGAAACAATTTGAATATGAACTTGGTTATATGTAACCAATTTTTTTCACATCCGTATATACAACTCAACAACATGTCATATCATACACCAAAAGAAAATTAGATAGAATCATATTTATATCAATTAAATTATGATAATTGTGTTGGGGTATAGTATATTGAATGCCGTATCTAAAATAGAAAACCTTAGTACATTACACGTAAAATAGTTTATATCCCATTCGTTACGCTTTAAAAATAGACGTAATTAGAAATTTGTATTGCATAGTGACCGTTGATTGTCCTTATCCTAGATCAAGAAAGTGTCAATGTGGTTCCCATAACAAGGACTAATCCGTCATTTCATTAATATAAAAAACGCGCATGTTCTCTCTTCTCGTGAATTATAGGAGCCTCTCAAAATCCACACACTCTTCATTGTGTCTCTTTAAATTCCTCAAACACAATCCTCTATAAATTAAGACCAAACATAAAACAAAAGATTCAAACAAACCTCAAACACTTCACACTCGTAAAAAAAAAAAACATCATGGCTTCGAAAAACAACATGAAATTCGATTATGATAATGAATTAACAAACCAGTACAACACACCGCATAAGCTATCGCTTCCACGGCCGTGTTTTCCGTCTGACGCTCCAACTCCGCCGCCGCGGACGACGGCTATCTCGGTTCCGTTTAAATGGGAGGAAGCACCGGGGAAGCCTAAGCCTAGGCCGTGTGACATAGGATCGGAAGTGAAAGAGAGAGACACCAACGTTGCTAGAGCTTTGGAGCTTCCTCCGAGGTTGTTGTTGTCTTTGGAGAGTAACATTAACGCGCCGTCACCGACAACCGTTTTGGAGGGACCTTACGTTGGACGCGCCGTGTCGTTTACGACGTCGTATAGGGATAATAATAAGGAGAGTGTGAGTTTTGGGTCTAGTAGGTGGGGTGTGATGAAGAAAAATAATAGAGTTGATGGTGAGGGTAGTTTTGACTTTTCAAGTTGGAGTGTTGAGGGTGGTGATAAAGTGAAGATTACAAGGGTTAGAAGAAGGGGAAGCTTCTCAAGCTTCTCACATGGAAGTTCACATTTTTTGGTATGTCCCTTTTCATATTTTATTAATTCTTTTTTTTGTCCATGATTTTGGTTAATTTAGATAATGTGTTGTGCAAAATATATTAATTGAGAAAATAAATCTATTTTGAAAAATGGGAGTATTGACTTATTGTTGTAAGTTTCATAAAATAGGATAAAAATGCAATTAAGCCATAATTAAATTGTGGGGATCACTTTTACTTAAGGTGTGGCTCTATTCATCTAAAACTTTGGCTTATGAAAATTGTCTTTATGAACAAGAAACTTTTATGATAAAAAGATCTAATTTGATACTCTGTCTAATGTAATTTAAATAATATATTTGTTTTAAAATAATTGTGATTCTCACGTAGAAATAATAATAGTTTTTTTTAATTATATCTTTTAATTATTATTATGTAAACTATTTCTAACACATAAATATGATTAATTTAATAAAAATACAATGTGTAATTTTTAATTTATGTGTAAAAATTTTAAATGTCAATTATTCTTCATGCTTCACGATCATTGGAGAATTTTAAAATTAGATTCAGATTGCAAATAATTAGTATGCATTTTCTTCTAGAAAAAACATCTCCATTTTCCATATGTAGTATTTGGTGTTTTTGGTTTTATGGTTGCTTGCTATGAAATCTAATATTGTGAATAATGTATAATGCTTAGCCAAGAAGATATTTCGTAGATAAAGGTAATGTTCAACTAGAAATAAAAGG
The DNA here is from genome assembly GCA_948472305.1 of Vicia faba. Taxonomy (NCBI): domain Eukaryota; kingdom Viridiplantae; phylum Streptophyta; class Magnoliopsida; order Fabales; family Fabaceae; genus Vicia; species Vicia faba. The sequence goes on along the minus strand of OX451738.1, from coordinate 1,354,507,340 downwards.
ATCTTCATGTGAAACTTCACTAGCATGTGGATGGTACATGTATTAAAATTTCTCTCTTTTTGTATTAAATATACACTCATTAGAAAATGATTGGCTCAATTTTAAATGTAAAAGAACACAAGCTTAAATGTTTTTTTATTCCAAATTTTAGGGTTAATTTAATGGCACTAGGGATTGAAATACGGTGTCTAATCACATACTAGTAGTCATATATCAATTGCTAAAAAACATTTAGAGTCAAATTGAAAATTTACAAAGATGAAAAACATTATATTTGTATGGATGGAAAAGTAAACTTAAGTTGATGAAATAGATAATCATAAAAGAATTGCAAGATGAATGTAAAACTTTATGCTTCGATGATGTTTGGTAGCAAAAAAGTAGAAATTTCACTAGAATAGATAGATAACTAAAAAGTATTGCGTTTGTTTTGCTATGACTTTTAGAGTTTGTTGCGTATTAATATGATTTATTCTGGTTGTTGTGTTAATTAAGTAGCTTATTGAGAAGCAGTTAAATTCTACAATTGTAGGCAAGCATTTATGGAAGCTTTAAGCAAGTGGTCCCATGGAGGCGCAAGCAAGAAAAGCAACAGAGACCTAGCACCTTTTGATGTTTAACTAATCAAATGTTACATAAAAATGTCTTCTCTCTTAGTGCCTTTTTACCTTCTCAAATAACATTAACACTACCACTTTTATTGTATAGTAAAGAGGACGAATAAACCATCAATTTAGTTTATAAATTATCACTTTCTATTCATTTTGATCTCTCGACAATGGCAACTCTTTTGGATCAAATTGAAAATGAATGATACTTTATAGATCAAATTGATTATTTATTCGGAGCAAGAATAGGTTATAAATTTAAAATATTCGGTTTTATAGATTAGCCAAGTTACAAATAAAAAGGAACAAATGACTATATTGTGTTTGTATGAAATCACTTAATCATATTATTACTCATGTTACAACTTGGCTAATTTATTATAGGGTGTGTTTCTTTTATGGATTAAATTTTATTTTCAAGAATGTGAAGTTGAAAATTTCATATTCCTTCATTTGTTTTAGGTTTTATTAAATTATATTCGAATACTTTTTATTCTTGTAAATATAATTTATTCACGGATTTATTAATTTTTATTTTCGTGCAAAAGGGTGAAAATTCTGCATTCCCATATAATAGGAACAAGAGATGATCATTCATAAACTCTCATTCAAAATTATTTTAACTCTTACATTTTATTTTTTTAAAAATAAATTAATTAAATTTTTTTAATTATTTAATGTAATATTTTAAACAAAGACACCATTAGTTTTTTACCATAATGTTTGTTTGGATAACTTGCAATGCAAGGTAAACAAAGACAGAGATGAATAAATCAAGGTAATATAAACTGAACTGAGTGAAAAGTGTTTTTTATTGAATGAATTTGTACTTGTTAAAAAGTACAGACACGTGGCACTTATGCTGGTAGGGTGGCTAAATACTTTAAGGCTTTTTTTGGTGGTTTAGGATTTGCTCACGGTGGTGAAAAATACTATTTGGTGGTGTTTTTGATAGGTGTGTCGTGAGCCGTTGCATTCCTCTTGGGAGCGATGGGGTTTCATCACCCCTTGTAGGCGGCATGGTCTCCTTGCCCTTTTTGGGTCTTTCACAAACATATCACTACACAGTTTCTCAAGCACAAGGGCTTGATAAAGGGTGAATTGCTTAATTGATTCATGTGTTGGGTGAGTTTATCTGATGAGACTTTAAGCCATTAGGTGAGACTTTAAGTTTAAGCATGTCTGATGAGACTGTAAGTCCATCAGGCGAGGCGTGTAAAAGAGTATGTATGATGAGACTCTAAGTTAAATCCTTTAGGAAATGATCTTTCGTGGAGGTCTAGCATTCATTTTTCCTTGAAAGGAGACAATGATCTTTTCTGTGGAAGTCCAATGTATTTATATTGCCTTAAGAGGCAGCAAAGATATTCCCGTAGAAGTATGACATACTCATGTTGCCTTGAGAGGTAGCTAAAATCTTCTCATGGAAGTCCAACCTATTTATATTGCCTTAAGATGTGACAATGATGTTCTCGAAGAAGTCCAACATATTTAACACTAAAACCAAAATATTCATCTTGCTTATAAATAATCATAAATTCGTACATATGTAGACAACAATACCCCTCTAGAAATTCGTAAATAACTTAACTATAATAATATTTTAAGCGAGTGAAGTTCCAAGTCCTATGGACGAGTCTCCCATCCAATTCTTCCATCTTATATGTTCCATGTAGTGGCTTCTACAATATGTGATATGTTATTTCTTAGTTGCGTTAAAATTTTCCCTGTTGGGAGGGCATGATAACTTATCTTAACACCAAATTGCCTTCCTCCTTGGCATTACCTTGGAATTGTATCTTCTTGTCGCTCTTTGCTTGGCAGTGAACTCTTAGATGTGGACGAAATTTCTTACCTCGTCAATTAAGTTAACAATGCACCTCAGTCCTGAGTCATTTACCTCCTATTCAAACTGAGAACGTCTCCATGAGGGCATAGCGATCTCTACTAGTAACGTAGCATTTGCCCCGTACACCATGACAAAATGGGTTTCATTGGTAATTGAACGAAGGGTGGTATGGTATAACCGCATTATTTCATGGAGTAAGTCGACCCATAACCCCTTGGCATCAACCAACTTTTTCTTGATTCCTTTCAATATCACCTTGTTCGCTGATTCTGCTTATTTATTGGCTCATGGGTGTTGAGATGTCAAAATGGGCTAGCCCATATGGGCCACCCCGCCCGGCCCGAAAAATCATAGGCTTTGAGCCTTCAAATTATAGCCCATATTTTTAAAGGCTTTTTTAGCCCAGTCCTGAAAAGCCCGCTATCCATTAGGGCTAGCCCGCATGGACCGTGGGTAGCCCATTAGGCCCGCATAGCTATAATTTTTTTAAAAATTATGTTAATTCTTATATTTTGTTACTCTAAAATAACAAATTGATTTTTCTATCTTCACTAAATTTTGTCTCTATTCTATTCAATTTTTCTCTTTTAAATATTACACATTACTATAATCAACATGTTTTCCCCGTATTCTATTAGTTTCTCTTATGTTAAATATTTGAGTATTATTTTCTACAATTTAGAAATGTATTGTATTTAAAAACATATTATAGTATTTATAAAAGATAATATAGTACTTAAAAATATATTAGGTTCAAAATAATATGATTTTTTATTTTATTTATAATAAATATTATGGATTTTTTTTATTATTAAAAAAGCTTGTTTAGGGCTGAGTAGCCCGAAGCCCATCTAGGGTCGGGCTCAGGTAGTAATTTTGAGGCCCATATTACAATAGAGATTTTTTGGCTCAACCCTAAAAACCCCAAGCCCATCAGAGTCGGTTTGTTTAGGGGCGGCTAGCCCATTTTGACAGCTCTATGTGGGTGGATGATAACTCACATTTGTGAGTTATTACAAGAATTAATACTTGAATCTATATTTTTATTTTCATCATTAAGTAGTTTAATTGATTACATTTTTGTTGTTTTAGAGTAGTTTTTAAAGAACATAATATGTGCTCTTTTTGTTAGATTTTATGTGTTTGTTGCTTGTGTAGAGTTAACTTCTGATGAGACCTATCTTGACAGTCTAGATCCATAATTGTTACCCAACTAAAAGTGGAAGGCTGGAGGTAGTTGAGACAAAAGAGAAATATCAATTACATATTTAGGGCACACGTGGCAACAATATGCAGATTGAAGAATACTTTAAGTGATTATGTAAAGGGATAATATCGAGGCATTAGAAGACAAAAATTATGTACCACAATACATCCACTACAGTGCTTAGCTGCTACAAAGGACAACACTGGCTGATTGCATGTGCCTTCAGCCAACCACATTACACCCCATCCTTCACATGCTATCTGTACCTAATTCTACATTGGTATGAATTAGAAGAAATAGAGGGAATATTGTTGATCTCCTTGGGCCAGAATTCACAAATATCCACAAGCCCATGATCCAAGAGAGGGCATAAACCCTAGTTTGAAGTGACTATGAAAGGAAATTGAATAAAATGAAAACAGTTCAGCATTTTAGAGATAAAAACACTTAGAGAAAACTAGAGAAGGAAGTGATTTGAGTAGAGTGGAGACTCTTATTCTTATCATATCATGTGTATGCTACCAGTATCTGGTGTGACAGAAGTCGTCTCTTAGTAACTAATAATTGCAAGAATACAAAAAAGTTACTCTTAGGTTGTTATTTCTTTTTCACTATGTGTTCAAGAATGCTTAGCTTAGGAACCATTATTGATGTTTGTACTAAGTTCACCATGAGTTAAACCCTTTTGTATTGAGCAATGTGAAGTTAATATAAAATAGTCTTTTATGTTAAATGATGTGTTATTAATGCTTTGTTTTATCACATGTTAAATTGTTATAAATCTTCTTCTTTGACTAATCAACTTGAGAAAATATATAAGCTTGTTATTATGAGAGATCCAACAACAAGTGAATTTCATGATAAAAGTGATTGAAAATAGTAGAATAGAGATACTCACTAGATTAGCTACTTTAGAGATAAAGAGCTACAATCATAGAGGATATTCATAATAAAACCAAACGTGCAATAAAGGTTACAAGTGAGGCTTAGTGATTTCTCCCACTGCTTTAATGTATATGTTTATGATGTTATAGAGATACACCATAAGATCATGTTTTGATCTTTTATGGCATGACATAACACATCATGTACACATAAATTACATGTTATATTAATGGAACATTGCCCAACATGCTCTCTATTATTGAACTCACTTATTTTCTTTAATTGTTTTATATGTTGTTTGCTATTAACCTGAACGTGTGACAACCATAAACTATTTTTACCTTTCTAATTCTCATTTACAAAATATAGTCTTTACAAAATCAATCTAAGTTATTTTCTACTCCCTATTGGTTCGACATCCTTACTATTCTATCACTTGCTACTTAAAACATGCATGTATGCTCACATGCGACATCACACATTTTCAACCAACTGTGGCCAATAGAAACAACTTTATTTTCACTCATAGTTCACGATGAAATTCAGTAATTGTGGTGCTGAAGAACTACGTCATCCATTTTAGGAAGAGGGATGACATCCAGGGTTAGGAGTTCCCTCATTACTTTTAGACTAATTAGGTAACATTCTTGGTTGATCTTCCAATCCCTTCTATTTTCACCCACGCACCCATTAGGTGGTTAATATTTTAGGCTTACGTGGATGGTACACAAGACCTCCCCCAACAGGTTGAGAGCAAGCTTTCTTATGAAGATGTTTTAGGGGTGTGACTTCTACTACAAGATACTTCACCTCGATTGTTCTAGAACTAGCATCTGAGTTGAATGTTGTTTTGAGGGAGGTATGGATCTTGACCTACACATGTTCACATGACATACCAGCTAGAGACCCTCAGAAATATCCAATGTTGTTAGATCCAGCTGAATCCCCTAAAAGGTGCTCCAAAACAAGATATATGGTGAGTCCCTTGGTTTGGTTAATACTCGTTTCACATTGGAGTTTGTATATTTAAGCGTGATGATCATGGAATCATTATTATGGAGGAGTGTGACAATCACGTCTTCCCTAAAAAAGGATTTTGGGTTCCCAGACCTACTAAAGATATTGAAAGCTTTTTGATGGGAAATCTTAATACAATACACAGCGGAAAACAAAAAATTTCCCTTAAGTTTATCCTTACAAATGAGCATGATAAGTGATAGAAATTGTTGTACCCCAAAATTTTCCCTCCCATTTTTAAGACAAATTAATTCAAGATACCTCCTCATGCTCATAATGGTCTCAAACACTCAAGACTACTCAAAGAATGATCAGATGAACCCTCCTCCTAAGTAATTATCTACAATTAGGATTTTGGTTTTCTCAAAGGAAAATGGACTTCTAATGCCTCAAGGTTGTCTCATAGTTCCTCATATGCTTAAAAGAATCCTCATGTCAAGTTTCAAGCCTTACATCACAAATTTGCTCAGTCAATTGCTCAGATGAGTGAAAATCAATTGTATTGGACAAAAAGTCAATTGTGGTCAACATACAGTCAAATTTCAAGATTTTTGGTCAACATCAAGATTTTGAGGCCATATTCATCATTTGATCAAGTGTTGATCATGATTCATTAAGAAAACTCAAGATTCATCAAAAGTCAAAAGTTGTTAAATTAGGGTTTTCTTTAGGAGAAGTCAACTGAACTTTGACCAAGCATAACTTTCACATGCTTCTTCAGAAAATTCCCAACCAAATACCATTTTGATGGAAATTCAATTCTCTACAACTTTGTATCTCTAAGCTCAAGGCAAAAATGCTTCATTTGAGAGATATAGGCCAAAACATTACAGGTCTTTTTAAAAGTCAACCAAAAGACACTTTTTGTCAAAGAAATTTATATCAAGATAAAGTCTTCAAATGAAAAAAATGACCCACGTGAATATTGTAGGGGACATCTTGAGGTCTCCAAAAAGTCTTAGATCATCTTCATATGATAAAAATTGAGTCAGTTATGATTTATGCAAGTTGGGCAATTTTGAAAAAATGCATGAAATCCAAATTGAGCAAACTTGAATTATTGAGCTTATCTTTTAAAGTCCAAAAGTGTTCTTGACCTTATAAGGGACCTCTAAGTCCATTCATGCACCATTTTAATTTTTATTTCATTTATTTTTATTTTTATTCATTTAAATTCAAAAACAATCAAATAAATATTAAGTGGAGGTATAAAGCATAAAAGGCTTTAGATTCAAATCTTTTGGAGGCCCAAGGTCACATTGCAAACTGTGTGAGCCTATTTGCGAAACAAATCGTCATGGTTTTGTCTTATTTCAATCTATTTTCAAACAAAATCAAAGGTATGTTATACAAGGTTCAAGCCCATGCCTTAACCTAATCTATTCTCCTATATATACTCTTCATATTCAGACAAAAGGGGGACGAAGAAAAGCTTCTCAAAAAACACGCTCTCAAAAATATCCAATTTTATCAAAAAATAAGGCAAACTCAAAATCAACTTCCAGGCATCCTCAAGGCCAAGCAATCATCCCAATCGATTCTTGAGGTGCCATAGAGTAAGTTGGGATCGTTCTTGATGATTAAAAGTTCCTAAAACGAGCATTCCAAGCATGGTCGGTTTTCATATTTTTTGTGAATTTCATATTTTGACTTTTATAATGCTTTGATTGAAACTAACGATTCAAACGTGTTCCTGAGATGAAATAGTACAAGATTGACCCCTTGTATGAGGCCCATAATTCCAGAACACCTCATCACCCTTGTTACACCAATTTACTTTATTTTCATCATGTCTCTTTGTGTAGGATGAATTAGAAAAAACTAAGGCCACCATTGGATTCACAAGGGTCGATTTAGGGGCTAGGGTCATTCTTGTTCAATAAAATCTGTTGTTTTGCAGGTTACAAAAATCACCTCGTCGAAGAAGACGACCGGAGCTAGGGCTTCGGCGCCTCTCTGGTCCACTCGTTTTATAATATATTTAACTTGTTTCATTTGATAAGCGGATGAGAGCGTAGCATCGCTGGTCAAGGCGAAGGTTTGTGAGCGTAAGGGCGTGGGTTTGATCCTTGTGTTTCACTATGTTTTTGTTATTTTTCATAATTTATACAAGTTTCCTATATATCATGCAGCGCCTGTTTCTAAACACAAATGAGCGCTTGGCCTAGTGGCACACAGTGCAGCTGTGAAGCAGGAGGGCGTGGGTTCAACACCCACCCCATGCAGTTTTATCCTTATTTTTGTTTAACCTAATTTCCTTGATTTTTCTAACCCTAATTTTTTCTTTTTTTTCTTAATTATTTCCTTAATCAACCATTAACCAATTTTAATCCTTTCTCAAAACCCTAATAAATTAGGTATAGGTTTTTTTAATCAATAATTAATTTTTGACATTATGTTTTTATTATTATTTACTAATTAATTAGGTTAATTAATATTTTATTAATATTAAAACTAATTAGACTTTAGGTATTTTTATTAATTAAAATTAATTAGACTTCGGGTTCTAATTATTTAATTAACATCAAATTATTTTCTAAAAAAAACATAAACAAACATTCAAACACTTTTCCTAATATTTTTCTTATTTCTTTTAAATCCTTAGACGAATGTATAGGTCATACAATTATTGTAATAGCTTATATTTATTTTTCCGTGTTTTTTCTATTATGTAGCTGCTCACACGGTGTAAGAGCTTAGGTTTAAATTCTGCATTTTACTTTCCCTCATTTTCTTATGTAACTGCCCCAAAGCCTTGTAATAGCGTAGGATTTACTTTCTACACCTTTATTTTCCTTCTATATTTTATATTGCTGGTAATTAGAGTTTGTATGGCAAGATTAAAATCAATCGATAGAAAACCCTAATACAAGATAAATAACTGAACTGAACACACTTTTCACACTCACACCTCTAGGGTGACCTCTCTTGTTTCCTTACAATTACTGGTCATGTCCCCCGAAAATAAAGATACTTTAGCAAAATAACCTCTCGAACATAGATCATAGTCCCTCGATGAACCTTCGATGTTGCCTACGAAAAATGATCTAGTCCCTCCAATACAATTGCTAAAGTATCTCTATCTGTTCGCTTTGATGACCATATGATGACCCTTCGCATGTCCCTTCACATCCAATAGATGGGGATACCTACCAACTAATGGTATGGATAGTACTATCTCTAAAGAAGAAGGAAAAGAATAAGAATGATCTTGAGTGGGTAAGGAACTTTTAATCGCTTGCTCATAACTCTTTTCTAAAAAATAACCATTATACACATCACCTTTTCAAAACAAATATTTTCAAACACTTTGCACGCGTTCTTGAGGACTGATACAAGAATCATTACAAAGTTAGCCATATTTTCGCTTTTCAATATATTTTCAAACAAATCACACACAAATAAATTTTTTAAAAGTGAGCTAAGAAATTAAGAGCTCGTAGATAATTACAGATGAAAAGGATGCTAACACCTTCCTTTTTCATAACTTACCCCCGAACTCAAAATCTATCAAAGATCTTTCCTGTTCTTTTCACCTTTCCTAAATATTGGATAAAAGAAAAGTCTGTGGCAACTCTTGTTATTCGCACATTTGGATAAAACCAAAAAAGTAAATTCTCCTACCGTGTTACAGAACTGGCGACTCTGCTAGGGAGTACTTAAAAAAGAGGGGTTACCTTAGGGTTAGATCACTTTATTTGCTTTAATTGATTGTTTTGCTTGCTTTACTTTAGGGGTTTCTGCTTAGGTTTATTATTGCTTGTAAGATCTTACACCCGGATCTAGGGATGCCTTAGGTAAGTAGCAATAGATCATGAAAATTGTACGGCATAGACTGATATGGTTGAAGTGATGGCTACGGTTAGTGCGACACTTTAGTTTGTACTGATGTTCCTTGAGTCAGTCAAGGATAACATTAGGTTTCTGTGTGGAATCATTAGCACTAACTTACTTTTATAACCTTAATTGACCCATCTTGGCCATTAAAAAATAGTGAGATGGTCGGATTTGGTGAAATCCAATTTTGGTTGATACTTAATGTTATGCTCGTTGAGATTCGACTTTCGGGATGTTTTGGTGGCAAACCAGTTGTCGTGCTAAAATAAGTCCTGCGGGAAAGATCGGTGATATGAGATCCTTAGGACCTGGTTACTATTTTTAGGAATGGTTGAGCCAACTAAACTTTAATGGAGAAGGGTACTTACCTATGGACTTCATGCAAGCCTTTAAACCTAGTGTTCTTGTGTGATTTGTTTGTGTTTTCTATCTATCTAACACAAACATGACATCATAACATGATATCATCATGACATGGTATTTTTACTAACCATTTCAAGGATCCTAGGGATATTTGGTGCAGGATTATCATGAGCCAAATTTCTAGCAAGAGGCAAGAGGATTTATTTTCCTCTAGTCAGATGTCGTCAATATCAAAATACATTCTCTTGAGTCAGAGGCTAGGACCCACTTGATATGGAGAGTTTGATTCTTATTGAAGGATGTTCAAAAATAAAGACTCAAAGTTCTTCAAGACAAAGTTGCAACCAAATTCTTTTTTCTAATATTTTAATTCCGCGAGATCCTTGAAAATATTGCATATGCATCCATATGTAACACATATCATTGCATAACAGGTATTCTCAAGACAGGTTTTCTCATCTTCTTGTTATTTATTTCAGCAGAAAATTGGATCTTGAACAAATCGTCAAAGATCTCCAAGCTCAGAATGCCCAATTCCAACAGATGTTCCTATACTTAGCTAAGGGGCAGGAAGAATTAAAAGTACTTGTCACCAGTGAGAAAAATAAGAAGACAAAGAAACCAATTGGTGTTCTTAACATGGGAAGAAGGTTCAAAGGTCCTGTCAAACAAGCTCAAGATCTTAATATCCCATCCGATGAAGATAACAAACATGATGAAGATGGTAAGAGTGTGAAAACTGAAAGAAGCAGTTATTGATGTTGTAGAGCGGCAAGAAAAAAGTAAGTTATTAATTTACCGGGTGATATTTAGGTTATATAATATCGTGTCCACGGAGAATGGTTATTGAATTGTCGTTCGACAAATCTATAGTTAATGAGTTTGGGGATAAATGGGTTGAAAGAAAATATATTAACAGAAAATAAATGTATAAAAAGGAAAAAGGAATAACTTATCAAGCATGCATATATACTACTTCTCACAGACTTAAACCTATCGACATGTTATACTCAACCTACAATATTCATCAATGTCACTACGTATCACTCACAACCTAAGTCATTTCTAACCCAAATTGAGAGGCCGACTGCATCACCTCGGTAGTGATCTCTCAACCACCTCAACAACACAGAAGTCAATCGTGCTCGCTTGCATCAACGATCTCTTAGAGCGACACAAATAACACATATGCATTAAGCTCTGATATCCAAGTAGATGTCAGCTCTAAATCTACTTCTCCAAAACCATAACCTAAAAAATGAATGAAATGAAGTTATAAAACAAATCTTAGCAGGCCATACTAAGCAGGTCTGGCACGCTAAGCGTGACTTCCTTATTTTACACATCAAACCGACCTAAATCATGCTAAGCACTATCCGCGCTAAGTAGGCTTCAAAACATTGGTTCTGCCAAATGGTCAAATACAAGCAGCACGCTAAAAAATGCACTGAGCGCACTCGCGCTTAGTGGCCTCTTGTGCGCTAAGCGGGCTCACCTGGACAGAACGTCCCAAAACTAGTCTTTTGTTACGAAAACACACATCCGGAGCCGTGTCTTCGACACTTTATTTCTCAATGCTCAAAAATGCAACAAATACCTACAAAATGAATGGAAAAACATCGAACGATGCATTATGTACATAAAAACACAAATAAACACAAACTAAATGTATTTACACAAAAGTCGGGTTTATTCAACAATATTAACAACAAAAAGTTGATAAGTGCAACAAAAAGTGTATACAAAAATAACTACAATTTACACTTATCAAACTCTCTCCAACTTGAACTTGTTTGTCCTCAAACAAAGCCAAACAACTCAAAGAACCAAAATTAATCAACCAAAATATCATGAATCAACAAGTTTTGAAAACAAAAACAAATGCAATGGTTTAAATGAAAAATGATACACACGAAGAAACATACCTACCACTAAACTACAACGATAACATAAACATGAAACAAATGCCAAATACAAAAATTAAGCCAAACATTCTAAAACAATACTAGTTCACAAATGAATCACACCTAGCAAACACAATCATCGGTAGATGAAAAACACACAAAAATGGGGCATTTTCACTCATCCAACAATCTTGCAAACAATAGACTAAATTATGCATTCATCCAAAAACTCATATTGAAAATATAAAGGCAAAAATCTCAAGGGCTTTTGAAGGTTGTAATGTGGCTTGGTTAAAAAACAAGGGATAAATCCTAAAGCTAATCGAAACAAAAACTTGCCTAAAACTAAGGGAGTGATCAATTCAGAAAGATTCAAGCAAAATAATTTCAATCAAAATTCTTATTGATACCAAATTTCAAACCAACACACATCACTTGTTAACATAACATTATTCCATACTCTTTTTGTTTTTGTTTTTCAAAACTTTTCTTTATTTTTCTTTTCTTTCTTTTTCATTTTTTCTTCTTTTTCTCTTTCTCAACCTCATAACAATTAACAACATAAGTGAGCAAACAAATCTCTCTCCAATTTGAATTCAATCAACATTAAAGTGAATACTCCATACTTTCAAAGGTAAGGTAAAAATTCAACTAAAAAATCGTTGTTGAGGGTTCAAGAAAACAAAGAATCAATATCCATACAAAAATATGAACCAAACACTCATAGAAAATCATTTAGCAAAAGCAACAGGGATATCGACAAAGAGGATCAAAAGGGGTTAACAAAAGTTCACACACTCAAAAGGTGAATTGACTATTTGGCCAAGGGTTAGTTGTGCTCAAAATGGAACCAAAAAAAAAGCCTTGATCATGGTCAAGATTTCATATAATCAATACAAGCAAAATATTAAGCACAATAAAATCCAGTTAAAACAAGAGTTGTGGTCTCCGGCATATGTGAATAATGGAAAGCAACCTCACAAAAGAGTAGGAACTAAAGTGATTCACAAATAAACAAGTATACAAAAGAATGAATGGCATAAAAGTTGTAAAAAGTCTAAGTATCATGAATATGCTAAAGTATAGAAAGCGATAAACACATACCTCGAATGTGTACAAAACTTTAAAAAAATCATTACCATGCATTCGCAAGTTGAAACACTCAAACTTGGAAAATCACCAAAAGTGACCTCAAGCTATCGAGCCAAAATTTAAGTCCAAACAACAATAAAAGAATTAATTATACTAATATTATTTACTATTTAAAGCCTAGGTGTAAGTGAGAAAAAGAAAAACTAAGAAAAAAATTAAAAAGAATTCATTGGTTCTGCACAGTAGAGCGCACTTAGCGTCTTAGAGCGTGCTTAGCGCGCTACACCAGTTGTAGAAAAACAGGACAACAACTGGTGCAGCTGTTATGCAAGCTCCACAATCACCCTACACACTCAATTTATAACAATTACAATATTTACAATATTAACAATCAAACTTTCACAAGCTAAACACGACAAGCTTACGGAAAAACACAAATTGACATAACGAAACAAACGGGAGAAAGTGAATTAAACAAGTTGAAAAGTGAAAATTTAAAAATTTAAAACAAGTCCAATTTCAACTTGTTAAAACACAAGTCACATATAAAAAAACAAATACAAATAAAACATGCTTGTTTTACGTCGTAAGCTCGACCCCTTTATTGTGCGAGCTAGTAACCTCCTCTCGTCATGCCATGGTACTGTCACACCGTGCAAACCTAAAGAAAGTGTCTTAACATCCAGACAACAAACATTACGAAAACGAGACAATTTACAACAATACGTGAAAACAAAGAAAAAACACATATATGCACAAGTATCATATACAAGTTAATATACAATTTCTATACAACATATACATTAATTACAAAACTCAAAAACAAAAGAATTATCGCAATGCGAAAACAATAGAACCAATCCCCGACAACAACACCATTTTGTTATTGTTATAGAGCGGCAAGCAAAAAGTAAGTTATTAATTTACCGCGTGATATTTAGGTTAAATCGTATCGTGTCCACAGATATTGGTTATTGAATTGTCGTTCAACAAATCTATCATTGATGAGTTTGGGGATAAATGGGTTGAAAGAAAATGTATTAACAGAAAATAAATGTATAAAAAGGAAAAAGGAATAACTTATCAAGCATGCATATATACTACTTCTCACAGACTTAAACCTATCGACTTGTTATACTCAACCTATAATATTCATCAATGTCACTACGTATCTGTTGTACCCCAAAATTTTCCCTCCCATTTTCTTCAAGACATTCTTCTAAGATTCTCAATTACTCAAGGATTCTAAAGAGCTGACTGGTCAAACCTCCTCCTAAGAAAAGGTATTCAATTAGGCTTTGATGCTTCTCAAGGAAGATTGGATTTCAAGGGTCTAAAATGACTTCCATGGTTCATCATAGTTCCTCAATAATGCTTATGTCGAGTTTCAAGTCTTGCCTCACATGTTTGCTCAGTCAATGGCTCAGATGACTGAAAATCAACTGCATTGGGTAAAAAGTTATATGTGGTCAACATACAGTCAAACTTCAAGATTTTTTGTCAACATCAACATTTTTAGGTGATATTCATAATTTAATCAAGGGCTGACATTATTCCTCAAGGAAATCCCTCAAATCATCAAAGGTCAAAATTTGCCAAAATTAGGATTTTGATTGAAGATGACTGATCATTGACTGTTCACATAGTGCATGACCTAATAGCTTGAAGCATGACCTTAAGGACTCAAATACAACATCTTGACCTAATTATATGTCTCAATACATTTCCAAATATACAAGTGATTGATAGTTGAAAATTTGAATCAATTGATGAAAAGTCAACGGTCACACAAAAGTCAAACTTTGACTTTTTGGTCAACAATGTAATTCAAAAATCAAGTATCATCAAGATATTAAAAACTATCAAACTTTGTCATCAAGAATCAAGAAAGTCAACAAAAGTCAAAAGTCAATATTTTCAAACACTTAGAAAAAATTCAAGTGTTTTGTACCTAAAAAACCCTAACTTCACAAGCAAGTTTCCTCAAGATACAAGTTGATTCAAGGAAAACTTTCAACATGAAAGTTGTAGGGATTGATGAATTCTACAACTTTGTTAATGTGCGGTGATCCTAAAAAAGTGATTAATTTAACAAATATGAGCCCATGAAGTTATGATGTTTTTATCCAACACTTAGAAAAAATTTCAACAAGTTTTGGTCAGTTTTTCATGCCAACTTCTTAACCAATTTCCACCAAGTTCCCATTTGATTTAGCCAAAGTGGTCAACATGAAAGTTGTATAAAATGTATCAATCTTTCCAAAATGTACAAAAACACAATTTTATCATGCTTGATCAAGGAGTATCAAAGAAATGAAGTTAGGCATTTCATGCTTGAATTTCAAGTCATTTTGTGAAGAACTCAAGATAAAATTTCATAACCTTACAATGCAATCTCACTTTCCAGGCCATGTTGCTTCTAAATCTCCACATAATCAGAGATTTGCACGAAATTATGGTGCATTACACAAGTATTTGAAGCTTTATCCACTTGATCATACCATTTTTTGATGAAATTGCAAAAAGCTCCATATCCATTTACATAAAGATCACTTTAATTACAAAGTCCACTCCTTGAGCCTCTAACTTGTTTATTCTGATCACACTCAACATGAACGCATATAAGCAACATCTCAAAGCCTACTAACCACCCTACAATGCATTGGAACAATGTTTCTTCAAAATTACTTCAAAACTAAGAAACCAAGCCATAACTTGTTATCTTGCAAACCTGATTACTTCATCTCTTCAAACATTTTGCCTATAAATATAAGGTTCGTTTGCAGGCCAAAGCACGAATTCACAAGCCCTCAAACACTCTCAAACTCAGAATCACCAAGAAAACTCCATTGTTTCACATTTGAAGCTTCCAACACCCAACTTCAAATCCACTAGTGTGTTTTCTTTTTTTATCATTCAAACCTCATCTATACATCATATAGAAGCCATCCATACCCATGTTTCATCACTGTAACATCATCTTCATCATACACGATTTTCACTTTTCACACTTGTAAGTTGAGTTGGTTAGAGATATCCAGAAGTTCTCAGCACCAAGTAAGCATCCAAACAGCTTTCTCAGGGTACAAGCAAGCTCACCAAATCATCATTTCACCTCTGGAAGTCGTGTAGAGGGCATTGAGATTTTGCATCAAGAGGTAAGTTTTCCAAACTTTGAAATCTCTATACAAGCATCATTTGCATTTATTTTATAAAGATAAAATGTAGATATCGTGTTTATGAAGATAACCATGTCCTTAAATTGCATTTTAGTTAACTATGTGATGAGAATTTTGGAACTGAAGTTTCTGAAACATTAGGTTTTCAGTTTGGTACCAAACAAAAGTCGTCCTAACCATTGATCTATAGCTTTTGAAAGTTATATGGTTGGATTTGTGGTTAAAATTCAAGCAGGTTTGATATTTACATCTTTCAAAATGGTTGAGAAATATAAGAGTTTGAAAATTAAAAATGTTGGTGTTGTTGTTCTGGCGCGAGGAAGAAGATGAAGTCCATAAATTTTAATTTCTCAAATAAGTTTATTATATATTTATTGGTGGTTGTATCATAACCGGATGAAACATCCACCCCAATGGCAAGCGTGTGTGTGTGTAAGGCGTTAGTGTGCCAGGGCAGATGTTCGATCCCTGCCTTTGGCATTTTATTTTCAACATTTTGTTTATAGATCAGGTACATGCAAATCCAGCATGCATTGATGCACCCCTCATCAACACCATTAGATCATCATGTAATCAGATCTAACACACCACATGCGTGTCCCATGATGCACCTTCTGAACAATATCCTCACTGGATTACAAACAGGCGCCTGGGCCTCCCTGGCTTGGACCTTTCATTTTTGCTTTTCTAACACCCCCATTTTACTTGTTCAAACACAGACCCATTTTATTTCTTTTTTTATTATAATTAACTTTTTTCTGTTTTCTAAATCATTTTTATTTAATCAGAAAAATCATAAAAATCATTAAAAAAAATTAGATTTAGGTTTTCAATTAATTAATTTAATTTTTGATAAATAAAAATTAATTTATTTTAATCACTTTGACTTTATTTAGTTAGAATTAGGTTTTATACTTCAAATATCTTTTCTAAATAAAACACCAAAAATATTTTCTAAATACTTAGAATTCTTTAGGTCTTAATTAATTTAATTTTTGATAATAAAGATTAATTAATTTAATCACACCTTATTTTATTCTAAATAGTTAAATTTTAAATTAAATTAGAATTAGATCTAATTTTTTATTTTCACATTTCAAATACTTTCTAAACAAAGAAACAACAAAATATTTTCTTAAGTTGCCTTCTATGACTGTACGATGACAATTGCTAAAGCGTCCTACAAGTTACCTTCTATGATTATACGATGACCATCACCTGTCCCTCACATCCAACAATAGGGCTTCCTACTAACTAATGGTAGGATAACACTATCTAAAGGAGGAGGGAGAGAACAAAGACTTTTTGAGTAGGTAGATCGCTCGTAATCGCTTGCTCACGAACTAAAACAATTTCCACATTTCACACTTTCAAAACAACTACTTTCAAAACACTTTAGAAACACTCTTGAGGACTGATACAAGGATTATTATAAAGAAAACTGCCTTACATTGGCATTTTTCAACACACTTTCCAAAACAAACACTTTCATCCAAATATTTTCAAAATAAAAATTTTGTATACATTCTAAACGATACGAGAATCATTACAAAATTGTCGTACTTAGGCATTTTCAAAAGATCAAGGTTAAAGATAGGGAGAGGAACCAAAAGCCCTAATGTGATTTTGTGGTGATTGAAACAATATGGTATGATGAAGGGATCTTAGGGGCAAAAATTGGGGTACAACAGTATATTACAGGGATCTGAGAAGGGCGAGCCCCAAAGATAACTTCCCACTTCTACATATTGATGTTATGGTCGACAACACTGCTCAGCATAAGGTATTCTCTTTCATGGACGGTTTCTCGGGTTATAATCATATCAAGATGGAACCTGAAGACATGGAGATAACAACCTTCGTCACACAGTGGGGCACTTTTTGCTACAAGGTTATGCCTTTTGGGCTAAAGAACATCAGCGCAACATATTAATGTGCCATGGTAGCTTTATTCCATGACATGACCCATCACGAGATAGAGGTCTACATCGATGATATGATAGCCAGATCTTAGACTGAAGAAGAGCATATTGACCATCTACATAAGTTATTTGAGAGACTGAAGAAGTACAAGCTGAGGTTGAATCCGAATAAGTGCACCTTTGGGGTGAGATCCGATAAGCTCTTGGGTTTTGTTTTCAGTGGTAAAGACATTGAGGTTGATCCCATAAAAGTTAAAGTTATTCAATAAATTCCTCCTCTCCGTACCGAGAAGGAAGTTTGAGGTTTCTTGGGACGACTGAATTACATTGCTCGATTCATTTCTCATTTGACTGCTACATGTCAGCCAATCTTCAAGCTGCTGAAGAAAGATCAAGTAGTAAAGGGGAATAACGACTTTCAAGTAGCTTTTGATAAAATCAAAGAGTACTTACAAGAACCTCTGATTTTGATGCCACCAGTTGAAGGAATACCTTTAATCATGTACCTAACAGTGTTAGAGAATTCAATGGGGTGTGTACTGGGGCAACATGACGAGTCTGGTCGAAAAGAGCATACAATATACTACCTTAGAAAAAAGTTTACCGACTGTGAAACAAGATATTCACTACTCGAGAAAACTTATTATGCTTTGGCATGGGCTGCTCGCCGACTGAGACAATATATGTTGACCCATACCACTTTATTGATTTCTAAAATGGATCCCATCAAGTACATATTTGAGAAGCCATCCCTCTTCGGAAGAATAGCCCAGTGGCAAATGGTCTTAACAGAATACGACATTCAGTACACCACTTAAAAAGCAATCAAAGGAAGTGTATTGGCAGATCATTTGGCATATCAAGCCATAAATTATTACCAATCTATGAACTTTGATTTCCCGGATGAGAACATCATGCTAATTACATATTATAAAGAACCTGAACTGTATGAAGGACCTGAGATCCCGGTGGACTATGGTTTTTGACGGAGCTTCTAACGCACTTGGCAACAGAGTCAATGCTGTAATTATCTCTCCTCAAGGTTTCCATACACTCTTCACTGCCAGAATTTACTTTGACTGCACCAATAATATGGTTGAAAATGAAGCATGTATCATGGTAATTAGAGTTTCTATTTACCTGAGAATCAAATTCATGAGCGTATATGGGGATTCAGCCTTGGTAATCAGTCTAGTTAAGAGAGAATGGGATACAAAGCATCTGAATCTTATCCCTTACCAAGAACATGTGCTAACCTTGATTTTGTACTTCGAAGAGATTACTTTTGAGCATATCCCAAGAGAAGAGAATCAGTTGGCAGACGCATTAGCTACCATGTCATCCATGTTCAAGGTTAGATGGGACAATGAGGCTCCCAGAATTACCATTGAAAGATTCGACGAACCGACACACTGCTATGAAATTAAGACTAATGGAGTAGAAGAAAAACCTTGGTTTCATGAAGTGAAAAGGTACCTTGAAGCTCAAGAATACCCTAAAGGGGAATCGATCAACGACAAGAAATTCCTACGGAGCTTCTCGGCTAAATTCTTCTTGAGCAATGGAATTTTGTACAAGCGCAATCACGATTCAACTCTGCTTCGTTGTGTGAACAAGAAGGAAGCATAGAAAATTATGGAGGATATGCACGAAGGCATCTTTAGTACTCACTCCAGTGGGCATACTATGGCTAATAAGATTTTGAGAGCAGGTTACTATTGGTCAACTATGGAAACTGATTGTCACCATCACTCGAGAACTTGTCATAAGTGCCAGATCTATGCTGATAAAGTTCATGTGCCTCTGGTTCCTCTGAATGTTTTGACTTCTCCTTGGCCATTCGCAATGTGGGGCATTGATATGATCAGAGAAATCAAGCCTACTGCTTCTAACAGATATTGCTTCATTCTCTTCGTCATTGACTACTTTACAAAATGGGTTGAAGCAGCCTCGTTTGCCTCGTTTGCCTCGTTTGCCTCTGTTACTAAGAACGTTGTGGCCCGATTCCTTAAGCATAACCTCATTTGTCGGTATGGCATCCCTGAGAGAATAATCACAGACAATGGTGTCAATCTCAACAATACTATGATCATTGAACTCTGCATGCAATTCAAGATCAAGCACCACAACTCTTCTCCATATCGACCAAAGATGAATGACACAGTGGAAGCTGCCAACAAGAATATTAAGAAGATTATACAGAAGATGGTTGTGACTTACAAAAAATGGCATGAGATGTTACCATTTTCTCTTCATGTCTACCACACTTCAGCGTGAACATCAATTGGGGAAACCCCATTCTCTCGGGTCTATGGAATGGAAGTTGTCCTACCTGTCGAAGTTCAAATTCCTTCTATGAGAATTATGAAAGATGCTGACTTAGACGAAGACAAGTGGATTATACTAGGTTGGATCAGTTGAATCTGATTGACGAAAAGAGGCTTACGGTTGTCTGTCACAGTCAGATGTATCAGAAGCGCGTGATCAAGGCAATCAACAAGAAAATCAAGTATCAGGTATATCAGGCTGGTGACTTGGTAATAAATTGCATCATTCTACCGCAAGGTGATCCCAGGGGAAAATGGACTCCCTCCTATGAAGGGCCATTTGTTGTCAAGAAAGTATTTTCGAGTGGTGCTATGATACTAACCACCACGGACGATGAAGATTTCCCACACCCTGTGAATGTAGACATAGTTAAAAGATACTACGCATGAAAAAGACCCGCTAGGTTGACTGGCCTAGGCAAAAATAAGGGCATCCCGGTGAACCAAAAGGGTTCGGGCAAAAATTAGGGATATATATAAAAGATCGTACACCCGATAAGTCGAAAACCTAAAAAGGCGGCTTGGGCAAGAAAGGGTATCCTGGTCGACTGAAAACCCAAAAGGGCGGTCCAGAAAAATGTTAGGGATTAAAAGCGTACAACTATGTCTCGTTGGATCACTTATTGCAAGCTTTATTACTAAAGTCAAAAGTTCAAATGGTACAAAATCAATCAACTTCTTCCGACAGCAAGGGATAAGATGTTCAAAGACATTGGGGCAATAGTGAAGTTGGAACCCAACGAGATCACTTCCACATAGCTATATGTTTTATTTTCACTTTATACTCTTTTCATTTCACGACAATTTCCTCTCACTAGGATTTATGTCTCTTTGTATAAAATCGTCTGTTTATGGGTAAACTATCAATACAAGTACACCCTAAAATTCAAACTTTTTATTTTTCTATTTTGTTTGCAAAAACGTCCAATGACTAAAATTGAATGAACATATGCATATGAACACGACTAACTGTTAACAAATATAGGCATAAGAACTGGAATAAGCATTTACTAAAGACTCTAGGAGTTGGGATGACATTCAAACTATTCACAAATCCCTACAGAGCCACTTCCATGAGATTATCCCTGCAGTGTAATCTTCACAAATTCATTTTCAATGAAGATACATTTCCCACAATTTCCCCGACAGATCTTTTTCTCGGCAATATCACCAACCTACAGAGTTCCAATTAGTACAGTTCACGAAAGTTCTCTTTCCCAGCTGAGTTTATTCTTCCAAAATTGTAAAACCTCCTGCAGATTTCTTCTCTCCAGTAGAGTTTGTTTCCTCAGCAGAGTATTTCTCCATCAACAAGGTTTATTTCACCAATAGGGTTTATTTCCTCAACAGATTACAGTCTCCCCAACTTGAGTCTATTCCTCGAATGGCTACGAACACCGGAAAATTTCCTTTCCAGTAAAGTCGCCACTATACCCAGAGAGTTGCAACAAAACCTGGAACCAGACCAGGTATCAGTCAACTTTATCCTCCCCAAATGAGTCAGAAGGTTATCCATCTCTTTTATCCTCAATCAGGCCATATAAGAATTAAACTCCCTAGACAAGTCAGAAGGTTATCCATCTCTTTTATCCCCAGTCAGGGTATATAAGAATTAAACTCCCCAGTAGAGCGACGAACGACTAATGTTCCTAAATTTTTCTCCCCAAACAAAAGTCAACATTCCCCAGCGAAGTTTCCTCAAATAACAAGTAGGATTCCCCAACGGAAGCATTCTAGACAAGGTTGAAGATTGCACATGTTCTTCATCCTCAGAACTAGTCAGGGATTCATTCTCCCCAGCAAGATGTCATACGGAACTGTTGATACACTTCCATTAACATTTCACATTCATATATCATTTTCCAATATCATAACATATACATACGAAACGCATATGGCACAATCTCATTTATTTTGAGAAAATCATTATGCAATGCATTTCATACGTCATGACATTGCATACAACTAACTCTTTATCTTTTCAGGTAAATTCACAAACATACGAATATCATCAACAATTCTCAAATGGATCCAAGATTAATTCCTAAAACAAGACGAGGCAACTATCTACGTGACTGGGTCAGAGATTAATTCCCAAAACAAGACGGAGCAACTATCTCTATAGCCAACAAAAAGCAAGTTCCATATTAATTCCTGAAACAAGACGGGGAAACTATCTATACAACCGAGCAAAGATTAACTCCCAAAACAGGATGGGAGAACTATCTTTCTTTCTTTATGGTCAGATGAAAATCAATTCCCGAAACAGTACGGGATGACTATCTTTATCACCAAGTGGTATGAACTCTCGAAAAAGGACAGGTTTACCAACAAAAACAGATTGTAGGTCAATTTCCAAAACAGGACGGGGAGACTATCTACATGAAGAACACTTCCTTCAGAGACCTCTTTTGTCTCATATTAAATCAACCATGGATTTATTCTGATACTTCTTCCAATAGACTTTTTCTGGCTCAAATTAAATCAACCATAGATTTATTCTGATACTTCTCCCAGTTAAAGATGGACAAAGACATCTTTTGGCTTAGATTAAATAAACCATAGATTTATCCTGATACTTCTCCTAGTTAAAGATGGACAAAGACATCTTCTGGCTCAGATTAAACCAACCATAGATTTATTCTGATACTTCTTCCAGTAGACTTTTTCTGGCTCAGATTAAATCAACCATAGATTTTTTCTAATAATTCTCTCAGTTAAAGAAGGATAAAGACATCTTATGGCTCAGATTAAATCGACCATAGGTTTATTCTGATACTTTTTCCAGTAGACTATTTCTGGATCACATTAAATCGATCATAGATTTATTCTGATACTTCTCCCAGTTAAAGACGGACACAAACATTTTCTGGCTTAGATTAAATCAACCATAGATTTATTCTGATACTTCTTCTAGTAGACATTTTCTGGCTCAGACTAAATCGACCATAGATTTATTCTGACACTTCTTCCAGTTTAAAGACAAAAAGACCTCTTCTGGCTCAGTCTAAATCAAGTGTATGTTTATTCTGATACTTCTTCCAGTCAAAGTCAAGTGTAGACGTGGCCTAAGTTCTATCTGCAGTTACTTTGGATGGCATCTATAATCCCATCTCCTAAAACTCTCCATCATCTCTCCAAATGGCATCTTTAAGCCCATTTCCAGTATTACATCAACCAACAACATTACTTCGGGCACATGCGAGTGCAAATTTGTGGGCACTTAAGTGTTCAATCATCTTCTACCTTCAAATCACGAATGATGGAAATGCCAATCTAACTCTTCAGGTTTAAGAAGATTTAACAGGGGCAGCTCTTGTACCCCAAAATTTTCCCTCCCATTTTCTTCAAGACATTCTTCTAAGATTCTTAATTACTCAAGGATTCTCAAGATTTGACTGGTCAAACATCCTTTTAAGAAAAGGTATTCAATTAGGGTTTGATGATTCTCAAGGAAGATTAAGTTGAAAGGGTCTCAAATTACTTTCATGGTTCATTAGAAGTCCTCAATAATACTTATGTCAAGTTTCAAGTCTTGCCTCACATGTTTGCTCAGTCAATGGCTCAAATGGCTGAAAATTAACTACATTGGGTAAAAAGTCAATTGTGGTCAACATACAGTCAAACTTCAAGGTTTTTTGTCAACATCAACATTTTGAGGTGATATTCATCATTTGATCAAGGTTTAACCATGATTCCTCAAGGAAATCCCTCAAATCATCAAAGTTCAAAAATTGCCAAAATTAGAGTTTTGACTGAAGATGATTGTTCATTGACTGTTGACATAGTGCATGACCTAATAGCTTGAAACATGATCTTAAGGACTCAAATACAACATCTTGACCTAATTTATTGGCTCAAGACATTTCCAAAGATACAAGTGATTGATAGTTGAAAGTTTGAATCAATTGATGAAAAGTCAATAGTCACACAAAAGTCAAACTTTAACTTTTTGGTCAACATTGGAATTCAAAAATCAAGTATCATCAAGATATTAAAAACTATCAAAGTTGATCATCAAGAATCAAGAAAGTCAACAAAAGTCAAAAGTCAATATTTTCAAACACTTAGAAAAAATTCAAGTGTTTTGTACCTAAAAAAACCCTAACTTCACAAGCAAGTTTCCTCAAGATACAAGTTGATTCAAGGAAAACTTTCAACATGAAAATTGTAGGGATTGATGAATTCTACAACTTTGTTAATGTCGGGTGATCCTCAAAAAGTTCTTAATTTAACAGATATGAGCCCATGAAGTTATGATGTTTTTATCCAACACTTAGAAAAAATTTCAACAAGTTTTGGTCAGTTTTTCATCCCAACTTCTTGACCAATTTCCACCCAGTTCCCATTTGATTTAGCCAAATGGTCAACATGAAAGTTGTAGATAATGTTTCAAGCTTTCCAAAATGTACAAGAACACAAGTTTATCATTCTTGAGCAAGAAGAATCAAAGAGATGAAGTTGGGCATTTCATGCTTGAATTTCAAGTCATTTTGTGAAGAACTCAAGAGCAAATTTCGTAATCTTACAATGCAATCTCACTTTTCAGGCCATGTTGCTTCTAAATCTCCACATAATCAGAGATTTACACGAAATTATGGTGCATTACACAAGGATTTTAATCTTTATACACTTGATCATACCATTTTTTGATGAAATTGCAAAAAGCTCCATATCCATTTACATAAAGATCACTTTAATCACAAAGTTCACTCCTTAAGCCTCTAACTTGTTTATTTTGATCACACTCAACATGAATGCTCAGAAGCAACATCTCTAAGCCTATTAACCACCATACAATGCATTGGAACAATGTTTCTTCAAAATTACTTCAAAACTAAGCAACCAAGCCATAACTTGTTATCTTACAAACCTGGTTACTTCAGCTCTTCAAACCTTTTGCCTATAAATATGAGGTTCGCTTGCAAGCCAAAGCACGAATTCACAAGCCCTCAAACACTCTCAAACTCATAATCACCAAGAAAACTCCATTGTTGCACATTTGAAGCTTCCAACACCCAACTTCAAATCCACTCGTGTGTTTTCCTTTTTTATCATTCAAACCTCATTTATACATCATATAGAAGCCATCCATACCCCTGTTTCATCACTGTAACATCATCTTCATCATACACGATTTTCACTTTTCACACTTCCAAGTTGACTTGGTTAGAGATATCCAGAAGTTCTCAGCACCAAGTGAGCATCCAAACAGCTTCCTTAGGGTACAAGCAAGCTCACCAAATCATCATTTCACCTCTGGAAGTCGTGTAGAGGGTATTGAGATTTTGCATAAAGAGGTAAGTTTTCGAAACTTTGAAATCTATGTACAAGCATCATTTGCATTTATTTTATAAAGATAAAATGTAGATATCATATTTATGAAGCTAACCATGTCCTTAAATTGCATTTTAATTAACTATGTGATGAAAATTTTGGAACTGAAGTTTCTGAAACATTAGGTTTTCAGTTTGGTACCAAACAAAATTTGTCCTAACCATTAATCTATAGCTTTTGAAAGTTATATGGTTGGATTTGTGGTTAAAATTCAAGCAGGTTTGATGTTACATCTTTCAAAATGGTTGAGAAATGGAAGAGTTTGAAAATAAAAAATGTTGATGTTGTTGTTCTGGCGCGAGGAAGAAGATGAAGTCCATAAATTTGAATTTCTCAAATAAGTTTATTATATATTATTGGTGGTTGTATCATAATCGGATGAAACAGCCACCCCAGTGGCAAGTGTGTGTGTGTAAGGCGTTAGTGTTCCAGGGAAGGGGTTCGATCCCTGCCTCTAGTATTTTATTTTTCAACATTTTCTTTGTAGATCAGG
Source organism: Vicia faba (assembly GCA_948472305.1). Classification (NCBI taxonomy): domain Eukaryota; kingdom Viridiplantae; phylum Streptophyta; class Magnoliopsida; order Fabales; family Fabaceae; genus Vicia; species Vicia faba. The sequence continues at coordinate 1,354,481,320 of OX451738.1, read as the reverse complement.
TACATGCAAATCCAACACGCGATGATGCACCCCCTCATCAACACCATTAGATCATCATACAATTAGATCCAACACACCACGTGCGTGTCCCATGATGCACCTTCTGAATAATATCCTCACTGGATTACAAATAGGCGCATGGGCCTCCTTGACTTGGGCCTTTCATTTTTGCTTTTCTAACAACCCCATTTTCCTTGTTCAAACACAGACCCATTTTATTTCTTTTTTTATTTTAATTAACATTTTTATTTTTTCTAAATCATTTTTATTTAATCAGAAAAAATCATAAAAATCATTAAAAAAATTAGATTTAGGTTTTCAATTAATTAATTTAATTTTTGATAAATAAAAATTAATTTATTTTAATCACTTTGATTTTATTTAATTTGAATTAGATTTTATTTAATTTGAATTAGGTTTTATTTAATTTGAATTAGATTTTATACTTCAAATATCTTTTCTAAATAAAACACCAAATATATTTTCTAAATACTTAGAATTCTTTAGATCTTAATTAATTAATTTAATTTTTGATAATAAAGATAAATTAATTTAATCACACCTTATTTTATTTTAAATAATTAAATTATAAATTAAATTAGAATTAGGTCTACTTTTTTATTTTCACATTTCAAATATTTTCTAAACAAAGAAACAACAAAATATTTTCTTAAAATACTTAGAATTTTTAGGGTTTTTTTGCATCTTTCCCCCTTCTATCTCCACGCATTTGTTTACTTTTCACATTAATATAATTATGTAACTGTCAAAAGTTTGTAATAGATAATTAGGGTTTATCTCTTTCCTCCCCCATTCATAAACTTGTACTCTCATTCCCGAAGCATTGTAATAGCGTAGGACGTTTAATTTCCGTAATTGATTGCTTTCCCTATTACTGTTAGTAATTAGGGTTTGGATGGCAAGATTAAAATCAATCATTAGAAAACCTAATCTAAAAGATAAATACCTGAAATCAAAACATTTCCCACACATGCACTTCTAGGATAACCTCACTTGTTGCCTCAGATTTAAACAGTCATGTCACTCAAACGTGGGATGCTTTAGCAAAGACCCTCGATTAAAAGATCTTAGTCCCTCGATGACCCTTCGATGTTGCCTTCGGTAAACGATCTTAGTCCCTTATGACAATTGCTAAAGCGTCCTATAAGTTGCCTTCTATGACTGTACGATGACCCTCGCATGTCCCTCACATCCAACAATTGGGCTTCCTACTAAATAATGGTAGGATAACACTAATTAAAGGAGGAAGAAGAGAACAAATAATTTTTGAGTAGGTATATCGCTCATGATCGCTTTCTCACGAACTAAACTACTTTATAAACACTCTTGAGGACTGATACAAGGGTTATTATAAAACAAACTACCTTACGTTGGCATTTTTCAACACACTTTCCAAAACAAACACTTTTATCCAAATATTTTCAAAACAAACATTTTGTATACATTCTCAATGATACGAGAATCATTACAAAATTGTCGTACTTAGGCATTTTCAAAATATTTATAAACATACACAAACGCAAAACATTTATCAAAATGAGCTAGCAATTAAGAGCCCTAGATAACTATGGATGAAAAAGGTGCTAACACCTTCCCTTTTCATAACCTACCCCCCGAACTCAAGAAAATTCTCAAAGGTATTTCCTGTTCTTTTCACCCTTTCCTTTATTGGATAAAAGAAAAGTCGATGGTGACTCTTGCCATCCGCAACATTTGCGATAAAACACAAAATCCAAAAGTCAGTTCTCTCACCGTATTACAGTATCACTCACAACCTAAGTCATTTCTAACCCAAATTGAGAGGCCGACTGCATCACCTTGGTAGATATCTCTCAACAACCTTAGCGATACAGAAGTCAACCATCCTCGCTTGTATCGATGATCTCTCAGAGCGATACAAATAACATAAAGGCATTAAGCTTTGATACCCAAGTATGTGTCAACTCTAAATCTATCTCTGGAGTTCAAAAACTAACAGATAATCATCCTAGATAAGAATCTAAGCAGTATATGTCTATAACAACTCATATCCCTCACACATAGTAAAAATCCAAGACAACAATCCACAAAGATTCGTAAAGCAAGTTTTATATAACTCCAAGGGCGACAAATATACATCAATTTAAAGAAAATATACATACAAACCCAACCAATAGAGAATACACAAATAAAAATAGAAATGAAGCACAAATTTGCCAGTTTGTCAGTGCCGATGAGAGAGCAATCCACCTCGGATTATCCGTATGCAAGCTCCATAGTTGTTATCTAAGCTAATCCTAAAAAAAATTGAAGGTTGGTGGAGTTGGGAGCAAAAACTTCGCCAAAACCATAACCTAAAAAATGAATGAAATGAAGTTATAAAACAAATCTTAGCAGACCGTGCTAAGCGGGCCTGGCGCGCTAAGTGCGACTTCCTTATTTTACACATCAAATCGACCTAAATCGCACTAATCGGGCTTCAAAACATTGGTTCTTCCAAATTGTCAAACGCAAGCAGCGCACTACAAAATGCGCTGAGCATACTCGCGCTTAGCGACCTCCTGCGTGCTAAGTGGGCTCTCCTGGACAAAACGTCCCAAAACTGGTCTTTTATTCCAAAAACGCGCATCTGGAGCCGTGCCTTTGACACTTTATTCCTCAATGCTCCAAAATGCAACAAATATCTACAAAATGAATGGAAAAACATCAAACTGTAAACTATGTACATAAAAACACAAATGAACACAAACTAAACGTATTTACACAAAAGTCGAATTTATTCAACGATGTTAACAACAAAAAATCGATAAGTGCAACAAAAAGTATATACAAAAATAACTATAATTTGCACTTATCAGCAGTCTTGGTTTTGAAAAATCTCCTGATGAAGAGGAAGATGATTATTTGGATGAGCAATATCCCCCTATTGATGAGAAGTATAAGCTGCTAGAAGAGCGTCTGAGAGTTATGGAAATCCATAAGGTGTCTGGATTGAACTTTGATGATTTGGGTCTGGTTTCAGGAGTTATCATTCCTCCTAAATTCAAAACTCCTGTCTTTGCTAAGTATTATGGTGTTTCCTACCCGAAGCTGCACCTGAGGTCATATGTTCGGAAAATTACCATATACTACTGACAAGAAATTGTGGTTGCATTTCTTTCAAGAGAGTCTGTCTGGGACACAACTAGAATGGTAATATCAACATGAAGGTGCCAATATTCACACTTGGGAAGATTTGGCTGCAGCCTTCTACAAACAATATCAATATAAGTCTGATATGGCACCAACCCGCATGCAATTGTAGAGATCATGGGCTCCGAGGAAGGTTTCAAAGAATACACACAGAAGTGGAGAGATCTTGCGGGAAGAGTTCAACCTCCTTTGGATGATAGAGAGTCGGTTGATATATTCATGAGTACACTGACAGACCCCTTCTATAATCATCTGCTTGGAAGTTCTTCAGCTGTTTTCACTGAACTGATATTGATAGGGGAACATGTTGAGAATGGAATCGGAAGTGGTAAAATCCAGGTGGCCACATCTTCAAATACTATGAAGAAGGATTATAATGGTAAGAGAGAATCCAATGTTGTGTACGTCCAGAAGGGTCGTAATAAGAATGATCACAATCAATCTGTGGGGGCAGTACTGATCTCTAATCTTGTGACAGTGCAACAACAACAAAATAATCAACATAGGCAGAATACACCCAGGAGACAATTCACAAAAATCAACACATCGTTGGCTCAGGCGTTGCAGCACATGTTGAAGGCAAGGTTGATTACATTGAGAGAACCACCTCAGAATCCCAATACTTCCTCTCCCTGTTATAATCCCAATGCAAGTGTGCATATCACTCTGATAGCCTCGGGCATGACACTAGCAACTGTCGGGTTCTGAAGAACAAGATCCAAGACATGATTGACGCTAAGGAAATTGAATTTGATCCTCCTGAGATTCCTACTGTGATTACTGCACATATGCCTAATCATGACAAGGCGTTAATGCTATTGATGATGTTTCTGCTGTGGAAGACACTGATAGTGATTGCGACATAGACAGTTGGATCTTTCCTACTACCGGCAACAGGCTCAATAATTGGAAGACTGAAGACATTATCCCAATCTCCTTTAGTTAGGATTAAATGCTATTTTCTATTTTATTACTTTCAACTTTTTTGGTTATGTGATTTAAAAAATAAACTTTAAGCCGTGTGCCTTCCCCGAGGTACAATGGTTCATTTATTAGGGTTGTCATTATTCATCAACATATTTTTATTTAATAAATCGTTGGATGTTTGCATTCAAATTTTGCGCTCGTTGTATTTATTTTACTTTATTTTGATTTCAAAATAGATGTGTTCTTACAAACACCCACACAACAAATTGCATATTAGTATCCATCCGGGATCCCATTGATAACAATTCTGCTATTGCCAATTATGACTTTGAAAATCAGATCTACCAAGGCGAGGATGAAGGTGGGAAAGATTGTGAAATACCTGGAGAACCTTTTAGGCTGTTAATGTAAGAAGAAAGAGCCATAAGATCACATGAGGAGCCAGTCAAGGTTGTGAACTTGGGTACTGAAGAGGACAAGAAAGAAATCAAGGTAGGTGCCAACCTAGAGGACAATGTCAAAAAGAAATTAATCCAGATGTTGCGTGACTCTTTTTAGATATTTGCATGGTTTTATGAAGACATGCCAGGGCTTGATACTGATATTATGGTTCACCGTCTACCGATGAAGGAAGGTTGTCCTCCTATAGAGCAGAAGGTTCGTCGTATGTGTCCTGAGATGTCTGAAAAGATCAAAGTTGAGGTTATGAAATAGTTCAACATAGGTTTCTTAGCTGTTACATCCTATCCGCAGTGGGTTGCAAATGTGGTGTCAGTACCTAAGAAGGATGGTAAGGTGCACATGTGTATAGACTATATGGATCTAAAGAGGGAAAGCCCCAAAGATGACTTTCCGCTTCTGCATATTGACGTTCTGGTTGATAAAAGCACTCAGCACAAGGTAGTTTCCTTCATGGATGGTTTCTCCGGTTATAATCAAATCAAGATGGCACCTGAAGACATGGAGAAGACTACTTTTGTCACACAATGGGGCACTTTCTATTACAAAGTTATGCCTTTCGGTTTGAAGAACACCGGTGTAACATATTAGTGTGTTATGGTAGCTTTATTTCATGATATGATCCATCACGAGATAGAGGTTTACGTTGATGACATGATAGAAAAGTCTCAGACTGAAGAAGAACACCTTGTCCACCTGCACAAGCTGTTTGAGAGATTGAAGAAATACAAGCTGAGGTTGAATCCAAACAAGTGCACATTTGGGGTAAGATCTAGTAAACTCTTAGGTTTCGTCGTCAATGGAAAAGGTATTGAATTTGACCCCATCAAGGTTAAAGCCATTCAAGAAATTCCAGCTCCCTGTACTAAGAAGGAAGTCAGAGGTTTCCTGGGACAATTGAACTACATTTCCAGATTTATTTCCCATTTGACTGCTACTTGTGAGCCAATCTTCAAATTACTAAAGAAAGATCAAGTAGTGAAGTGGAATGACAATTGTATTATAGCCTTTGACAAAATCAAAGAATATCTTCAGGAACCTCCAATTCTTATGCAACCAGTTGAAGGAAGACCTCTAATCATGTACCTAACAATATTAGAGAACTCAATGGGGTGTGTATTAGGGCAACATGACGAGTCTGGTCGAAAAGAGCATGCAATATACTACCTTAGAAAAATTTTTACCGACTATGAAACAAGATACTCACTGCTCGAGAAAACTTGTTGCACTTTGGCATGGGCTGCTCGCCGATTGACAGTATATGTTGACTCATACTACCTTGTTGATCTCTAAGATGGATCCAATAAAATACATATTCGAGAAATTCGCTCTTTTAGGAAGAATAACAAGATGGAAAATGGTCTTGACAGAATATGATACTCAGTACAATAATCAGAAGGAAATCAAAGGAAGTGTATTGGTAGATCATTTGGATCATCAGGCTGTAGATGACTATCAGTATATGAATTTTGAATTCCCAGACGAAAATATCATGCTAGTCACTGATTATGAAGAACCTGGACCGTATGAAGGACCTGAACCGGGCTCCTGATGGACTATGGTTTTTGATGGAGCTTCCAATGCGCTTGGTAATGGAATTGGTGTTGTAATTGTCTCCCCCAGTGGTTTCTATACACACTTTACCGCCATATTATGTTTTGACTGTACCAACAACATGGAAGAGTACGAAGCATGCATTATGGGTATGAAGGCTGCTATCGATATGAGAATTAAATTTTTGAATGTATATGGGGACTCATCCCTAGTGATCAGTCAGATTAAGGGAGAATGGGATACGAAACATCCAAATCTCATTCCTTATCAAGAGCATGTGTGATGCGGTGGGAGAACTGACTTGGGATATTTTGCGTTTTATCGTAAATGTTACGGTTAGCAAGAGTCGCCACCGACTTTTATTTTATCCAAAAAGGAAAGGTGAAAAAGCACAAGAAAGACCTTTGAGATTGTTTCTTGAGTTCGGGGGGTAGATTATGAAAAGGGAAGGTATTAGCACCCTTTTCATCCATGGTTTTCCATGGGCTCTTAGTTACTTGCTAGATCACTTGCTTTTGTTTGAAATTGTGCTTTGTGTGTTTTTTGAAAGTATTTTAAAAAGGCGTCATCGTTTAGGCAAACTTTGTAATGATTCTCGTTCGTAAGAATGTATACAAAGTGTTGATCTTTTGAAAATGTTTTCAAGTTTGAAAGATGTTTTTGAAAGTGTTGGTGTTTATTTTGAAAATAGCAAGGATGTTTTGTTTTGAAAGTGAGCAAGTAACTAGGAACGATTTACCTACTCAAAAGTATTTCATGTTCATTTCCTTTTTCCTTTGACATTGTTATCTTGCCATTGATTTGGTAAGTAACCCTATCTTTTGATGTAAACGGGACAGGCGTGGATCATCGTATAACCATGATTAGCAATGTTGCAAGGTATCTTAGCATTTTTCTTTAGGGACTACGATCATTTTGAAAGGCAACTTTTGATAGCGTCATAGAGGGACTATGATCTTGTATTTTGCTTGTTTTTGCTGAGATACCTCACATGCATAACATGGCCATTTTTGTAAGGCAACCAAATGGATTTTACCCTAGGGGTGCTTGTGTGCAAGAGTATTTATTTTTCATGCTTGATTTGTCTTTGATTAGGGTTTGCTAATTGATTGGTTTTAGTCTTTCCATACAAACCCTAATTACTAGCATTTATATAAAGCGATAAATTGTGAAAAGTAAAATTACTACGCTATTACATTATTAGGGGAGGGGAGTGTACAAATTTACAAATGGGGATTGCAAGAAAATTAAACCTAATTATCTATTACAACCATATTGAATATTGTACAAAATTGAAAATAAAATGCAAGAATATAAATGGAAAAGAAATGTTTTTTGTTGTTTTTATGAAAGGGTTTTTGTCTTGACCTAATTAAAGAAAATGATTAATTAAAATTAAATAAAATTAAATAAAATTAACTTAAACTAATTAAGAAAAGAAATTAATTTGAAAAGGATTTTTTAGGGTTTTTTATGAAAAGGTTTTAAATTAATGAAAACAAAATGAAGATTAATTAATTAAAATAACCTAAATTCTAAATTAATTTTAACTAAGAAAATAAAATAATATATTAATTTTAACCTAAGTCTAAAAAATAATTATTTAAGAAAAAAGAAAAGAAATTTATTTATTTTAAAGAAAATGTTTTTTTTATCTTTTTGTTTTATGGAGAAAATAAAAATATATAAGTATAAATAATAAAAAATAATAATTTTTGAATTTTTTGTGATTTTGTGAAAATAATAGTAGTGATAATAATAATAATAATATTAATAATAATAATAATAAAGGAAAAAAAATAATGAGATTGGACCAGGGGGTGCTGAAGTAAGTCAGGGGTTGGAAGGTCAGCAAAAACAAAAAGCCCATCAAAGGAGGCCCAGGCGCTGGCTGAAACAAACAAAAAATGAGAAAAATATGTGAAAATTGCAAAATGGCAGCGTTGGGGCTCGAACTCACGCCCTCTGCATAATATGCGTGCTGCCTTACCACTAGGGTGGCTATACATCCGGTGTTTAATACCAAACCAATGTATTATATTTTAAGACACTTCCTGAAGACAACATCATCTTTAACCTGATGTCTGCCTGAACTCCTGCATCTCATTCATCTCTCAACCAAATTGAAAAATGTGAACATGAAACTTGTGGCAAATTCCACCACGATTCCAGAAATGTAAAGTATTAAAACTATGAATCTAAGATAAGCATGGATTTTGAACAGTACCAAATTTAACCTAAATTTTCTAGAAAGTTCAGGTCAAATATTCTCTCTACTCAGGCCATATAAATGAAATCTATAAATATGTACAGTTTCAGGACAATGATATCTACATTTTGTCTTTGAAAATGCAAGCCTAACAATGCCTAAATAATGAGATGAAAAGTCAGAAAACTCACCTTGCAGTTGGAGATCGTGTTTTTAGTTAAAGCTGCTTTCAAAGTGTTTTAATGATTGGGTTAGCTTCCTTGAACCTCCAGGAAGCTATTGCAAAGCTTACTTTATGCTGAGAGTTCTTGAATCATGTTGAAGAAGTCAATGTGCAATGCCCTGTTTTTGAAAATGGAGGATGGTGTAAATGGTATTACAGTTTGAGAACAGGGGTTGGGATAGCTTTTATATGTGTATTAGAAGCTTTGTGGATGGTTTGGCCAAGAAACGCACGAGGGGATTTGGAGATTAGATTCAAAAATCAGAAATGACAAGTTTTTGTGCTTGTATGGAAATTTATGGCTTTGGGGAGTTTGAGGGCTTGTTCAATCGTGTGTTATGTTGAAATACACTTGTATAATTATATGGAAAAGGTTCTTTCACTTTAGGAGGTCAGAAACACAAGATATAGACTTATGGTTATGTTACTTGATTTTTAAGAAAAGTGACAAACAAGTTTCAATGTGTAGTACAAGCATAGCCTGGGTTTATGGGAGGCTCTAGACATGTTTCTTTTGCCTTTGACATTTCTTGTGATCAGAAGGAACACGTTAGGAGCTCTATGCATTGACTTTGTGATTAAAGCTTCTTTACAAGAATGGAATGGTTACTTTGTGCCACAAATGGAAAATTTACTTGGATAAAGCTTGAATCAAGTGGATAATAGCTCAAAAGCAAGTGGAAAATTTAAGTGGATAAAGCTTGAGTTTTAGAGGCCTGCAAAGCAAGATTGTGCAGCATAGGTTTGAAATTGAATTCTTGTTCATCACAAAATGACTTGTAATTCAAGTGTGAAAACCCTAACTTCCTCTCTTCGATTCTCCCTGCTCAAGAATGATCTCAAGGAGTTCTTGGACATTTTGGAAAGCTTGTAATGTGCTCTACAACCCCTCTTTGAATAAATTTTGAAAATTCCACTTGGGACTATATGAAAAAGTTCCATGAAGTTAGGTCAAAATCCTGACCAAAACTAGGGCAAAATTTCACTAGGTGTTCAGTTTCATGACCATGACTTTATGAATCAATAACTTCAGATCCAAGCATTTTTAGAAGAAGTTGTGTAAATCAATGTTGTAGATATCATGGATATCTACAACTTTCATGTTGAAAGTTTCTTTTGAATCCTCTTGCATCATGGTAAAAAATTGGCTCAAAGTTGTGAAAAAACATGAAGTTTTAAACACTTAGAGAAATTTCTAAGTTAGAAAACTTTGGCTTTTCAAAATGAAATCTTGACTTTTTGATTTCTTGATGAATAATTTTCATATTTTTACATTTTTTAATGAATTGTGATCTTTGACATTGAATTTTGAGCAAAAAGTCAAAGTTTGACTTTTCAATGTACAGTTGACTGAAAATTCACTATCAATCCAATTGATCTTGAGCAATGTTTTAGGTCATGCCATTAGGTCAAAAATATGCGATTGAACTATTGAAACCATGCTTCAAACCAATTGATCATTTGCTAGGTCAAAATTCAGAAATTGCCTTTTCTCAGTCAAAACCCTAATTTTGACCATTTTGCCCTTTTGATGATTTGATCAAATTTATTGAGGAATTGTGGTCCAAACTTGATCAAATGATACATATGAGTTTATAATGTTGACGTGGATAAAAAATTATGAAGTTTGACTGTAAATTGGCCATAGTTGACTTTTTCTCCAATACAGCTGATTTTTAGGTCAACTGCTTCATTGATTGAGCAAAAGTGTGATCTAAGGCTTGATACTTGACATGAGTAATCTTGGGGGTCCATAATGATCCATGAAAGTCATATTAATAATTTAAAGTTTAAATATCCTTGTGCAATCTCAAATCCTAATTTTGGTCATCAGTGCTTGAGGAGGTGTCTTGAGCTGATCAACCCTAGTGCAGTCTTAAACCAAGAGAGATCTTTGTGAGAAAATATTTGATAAGTGAGAGGGAAAATTTTGGGGTACAACAACATGTATTGACATAATTTTGTACTTCGAAGAAATCGCTTTTGAACACATTCCACGAGAAGAGAATCAATTGGAAGACGCATTGGCTACCATGTCATATATGTTCAAAGTTAGATGGGACAATGAAGCTCCTCAAATTACTATTGAGAGACTAGACGAATCGACACATTGCTACGAAGTCGATACTGATGGAGTTAAAGAAAAATCCTTGGTACTACAAAGTAAAAAGATACCTTGAGACTCAAGAATATCCTGAAGGGGCATCTTTTAATGATAAGAAATTTCTAAGGAGGTTCTCTGCCAAGTTCTTTCTGAGTAACGGATTCTTGTACAAGCGCAACCACGATGAAACTTTGCTTTGTTGTGTAGACAAGAAGGAAGCTGAGAAGGTTATGGAAGATATGCACAAAGGAGTTTTTGGCACTTACTCTAGTGAACATACAATGGATAAGAAAATTCTGAGAGCATATTATTATTGGTCTACTATGGAAACTAATTACCATCGTCATTTTAGAACTTGTCAAAAATGCCAGATTTATGCTGACAAAGTACATGTGCCTTTGGTTCCTTTGAATGTCTTGACTGCCCCTTGGCCATTTGTAATGTGGGGCATTGATATGATTAGAGAGATTAAACCTACCGCTTCTAATGGGCATCATTTCATCCTGGTCGCTATTGATTATTTTATGAAGTGGGTTGAAGCAGCCTCGTTTGCCTCTATTACCAAGAATGTTTTGGCTCGGTTCATTAAGCATAACCTCATTTGTCAGTATGGCATACCTGAAAGGATCATCTCGGATAATGGCACCAATATCAATAACACTATGATCACGGAACTTTATATGCAGTTCAAGATTAAGCACAATAATTCTTCTCCGTATCAACCAAAGATGAATGACACAGTGGAATACACCAACAAGAACATCAAGAAAATCTTGCAGAAAATGACGGTGATGTAATAAGACTGACATGAGATGTTGCCATTTTCTCTTTATGGTTACCACACTTCAGCACGTACATCAACCGGGGCAACCCCGTTCTCTCTAGTCTATAATATGGAGGTTGTCTTACCTGTCGAAGTCCAGATTCCTTCCCTAAGGATTATGAAAGACGTAGGTTTATATGAAGACGAGTGGATTCAGACTAGGCTTGACCAGATAAATTTGATTGATGAGAAAAGGCTTGTGGTTGTTTTCCATGGGTAGATGTATCAGAAGCGCATGATCAAGGCCTTTAATAAGAAAGTCAAATATCAGGTGTACCAGGATGGTGATTTGGTGATAAAGTGCATCGTCCTACCACAAGGTGATCCCAGGGGAAAATGGACTCCCATGTACGAAGGGTCATTTGTGATCAAGAAGATATTTTCTGGCGGTGCTATGATACTTACCACCATGGACGGTGAATATTTCCACATCCTGTGAATGCAGACATAGTTAAAAAATAATACGCATAAAAAAGACCCGCTAGGTTGACTGGCCTAGGCAAAAATAAGGGTATCCCCGCGAACCAAAAGGGTTCGGGCAAAAATTAGGGATATATATTTATTAAAAAAATGCACATCCGACAAGTCGAAAACCTGAAAAGGCGGCTTGGGCAAAAAAGGATATCTGATAGACTGAAAACCTGAAAGGGCGGTCTAGGAAAAAGTTAGGGATTAAAGCGTACAACTATGTCCTGTTGGATCACCCATCTACTTACAGCCAACATGATTACCGATGTCAAGTTCAAATGGTACAAACCAATTCAATCAACTTCTTCCAACATCGAGAGATGAGATGATTGAAGACATATGGGCAATATCATAATTGGAACTCGATGGGATCATTTCCACATAGTTGTTTTTCTTTGTTTCTCTTTTTACTCTTTTTCTTTTACGACGACTTCCTCTTACTAGGATTTCTGTCTCTTTGTATAACATTGTATGTTTATAGGCGAACCTTCTAAAATCAATACATAAAATTTCAAATTCAAAATTGTTTTCTTTATTGTCTCTGTTTTGTTTGCAAAAACTTCCAATGATTACATTGAATGAACATATACATTTGAATATGATTATTGTTTACAAATATATACATGAAAATAGGATTAGCATTTACGAAAGACTCTAGGAGTTGGGATAACATTCAAAGTTGACCATAAATTCCCACAAAGCAATATCCTCAGATCTTTTTCCATAAATTAATCCCCGTCAGAGTTTATCTCCTCAGCACAATGTACAGGGTTTATTTCCCCAATGGAGTTTATTTCTCCAATATTGCAAATTCCCCGACAAGATTCTCTTCTCCGATCAAATATCACCCAATTTTATCCTCCCCAGAAGAGCTAATTCTCATATCTGAAACTTGGTTAGATAACACATCAGAGGATTATCCATCTCTTTTATCCCCAGTCAGGATACATAAAGATCAAATCCTTCAATAAAAGTACGACGAGTAGCCGATTCTCCTTGAATGCTTCCATCCCCAAGCAGAAGTCGAACATCCCCAACAGAATATCCTTAAACAGAAAGCGGAAACCCCCAGTAAAGGCATACTAAACAAGCTGAAGAATGACTATCTTCATCCCTAGCAACAGTCAGGGATTTATTTTCCCCAACCATAGATTATTATACGAAGCTACTGATACGATCCAATAACATATTTCATCTATACATCATTTACAAAATATCATGACATATGCATACTGTGATACGGTGGCCAGAACCGGGACGTGTTTCCCTATTTGTTTAAGGAATTTGCTGGTTTGCATTTTGCGTTTGTGTTTGCAAAATGTCGCGGTAAGCAAGAGTCGCCACCGTCTTTTATTTTATCCAACAAGGAAAGGAAAAAAGCACAGAAAAATTCCTTTTTCGAGATATTTCTGAGTACGGGGGGTAGATTATAGAAAGGGAAGGTATTATCACCCTTTCTATCCGTAGTTATCTACGGGCTCTTAGGTACTTGCTCATCATTTTCAAATTGTTTTCTTTGTGTTTGTAGGCTTTGAAAAGTTTTTGTTTTGACTTCGATTTAACTCTTGCTTATGTCTTCAAGAGTGTAATGAAGTGTTTTTGAAAACTTTGTTTTTAAAGGAGTGTAAGTGTGAAAAATTTGTTTGGAATGAGCAAGTATCTAAGAACTAATCTACCTACTCGAAAAAAGAATCGTTATATTCTTGTTTCCTTTAGACAACGCTATCCCACTATTAGTGAGTAGGTAGCATCATCGTTGGAGTTTTGAGTGTCAATTCAAAAGGGATGCACGGTCACTAAAGTAATGTTAGGACGTCTTAGTAATAACCCTAATGTCTTAGATCAATTATTCGAGGCAACTATTCCGAGGCAACCATTCCGAGGCAACTTTTCCGAATCGGGACTTTGATCTTTGTTTAGACAAAAGGACGACCACTAAAGCATCCTATACTCAATGACCATTTACCGAAGGCAACCAAGTGGGAGTGTACCCTAGGAGTGCGCATGTGCGAATGATTCAATTTCAGTTTATTTATCTTTGCACATTTAGGGTGATCTAACTGTTTTAAAATTAATCATACATTCTTGTCATGCATCCCTATATCATACATCTAACAGTTAATAATTTGTGGAATTTAAAGTGCGGAATTTAAACTACGCTATTACAAGGCTTCGGGTATTTACATAGCCAAAAACAAACCCTTTGAAAATAAAGCGATAAATGTAAATAAATGTCCTAATTAAAATATTACAAACTGTAGGCAGTTACATCAATATGGTAAATAATAAAAATAAAGCGCGCGAGAAGAATTAAGATCGACGAGAATTTAAGGTTTTGACCCTTCTAACCTAATTAAAAGAAAAATTGTTTTTTTGTTGTTTTTAATAAAAGAAATAAGTTTTATAAATTAAATATGCAATTAATTAGTTTATTAAATTAATTAATAAAAATAATTACATGACCTATTTTGGTTTCTTTGGTTATTTTAGGAAAAAAAAAATATAATTAAGTTAGTAATAAAACCTATTTATTCTAATTATTTTTAAGTTATTTACAAAAAGAAATTAAAGTTTTACCTAAAATTAAAATTTAATTAAGAAAAAAAATCCTAAATCTATTTTTATGTGATTTTTATATTTGTTTATTGATAAAAAAAAGGATTAAAAGAAATAAATAAAACAAATAAAATATGAAAATAAAGATGGGTCTAGTAGCAAAAGTAAACAGGGGGTACAATCATCAGAAATCCCTAGGCCCGAATCTTTGAAAGCTTCCTGCTCTAACTATGGTGTTTTTTGATTCTTGCGTGGAACCTATGATTCAATCATCCATAAATGTTCTATATAAACTCAAACAAACGTTAGCATACCATAAAATGTGATTAAAATTAGAGATTCAAAGTTTAAAATTTTACCAAACCGGTGTTGTCAAATGGGGGGCGTGCTAGGCGTGTGATGAATTTATCTTGGGCCTTGTAAGACTCTTGAGGACTTCAAGAGGATGGTTTGAGGCTTGATGTCAATTGAGAGAGACCGGAACCTCGAGATATGACTTGCACCAATTCTTTGATTTCTGGAGAGCTTTTTGAAGAGCTTTTAGAGAGCTTTTTGAAGAGCTTTTTGAGAGCTTTTTAGAGAGGATTTTCGTACCTTTCAAGCTTGTATGGCTCTATATTTATAGATGAGAATGAGGAGACAAGAAAGCATGGAAAGAATCTCCCTCATAATGTTGTGTTTTAAGACCATGATCAAAATTTGAAAAAAATGTCATATTTGATGATTTTATGCCATTTTCACATGTGGATGAACCTGGACATATTTGAAGAGTTATTTCACGAAATCAATTGACATAAACCAGCATAAAACTTTCCCAAAATGGATTCACATCAAAATTTACATTATTTCTATTATTTATTTATTTAATTCTGAATTTTAATGAATAAAATATCAAAATAAATAGCATAAATAATAGAAAATGTATGGGTGGACTTAGAGGTCGTGGACCATGTTAGGAATGAGTTTAAAACTTGAAAAGATAGGCCCATTTGGAAAAAATCCAAGTTTGGTCAATATTTGCTTCATGCATTTTTTTCAAAAATTGTCCAACTTTGACAATGCATATCTCTCTCAATTTTAACCTTATGAGGGTGTTCTTGGACTTTTTAGAAAGCTTAAGATGTCTCCTAAGAAACCTCTTTGGTTTCATCTCAATTGGATCTTCCATGTTCAGGTAAGAAGCTTTGACAAAAAAGATGTTTTTGTTGACTATTCAAAATGACCTATAATGTCCAAATTTATATCTTCTTGTGAGTGCATATTTTGAACTTGGGAGATGAATACTAATTGTAGGTAATTACATCCTCTTATAAATGAGCTTTGGATGGGTCATTTCTAATAAATTATGAGAAAGTTATGCTTGGTCAAAGTTGAGTTGACTTTTCCTACAAAACCCTAATTTAGCAACTTTTGAGTCTTGATTAATTATAAGCGATCCTTGATGAATCATGATCAACCCTTGATCAAATGATGAAATATACTTCAGAATGAGGATATTAACCAAAATTCTTGAAGTTTTATTGTATGTGGGCTACAGTTGACTTTTGCCCTAGCAAAGTCGATTTTCAGGCCTTTGAGCAATTGACCGAGCAAACTTCCTCTGCAAGGCTTGAAAGTTGGCATGGATGATCTTGAGAACATATTAGGACAATGTTGAGCATTTGGGGTCCCTTGGACTCAAGTATATTGATGCAACATGAAACCCTAATTTGAGGTAGACTGCCTTAGGAGAGAGCTTGTCTGGCCAACCCTTGGACTACCTTAAGCAACTTGGGGATCTTTCTTGAAATGTTTTGAGAAATATGGGAGGGAAAATTTTGGGGTACAACAACTTCCCCTGTTCAATCTTCTTAAACCTGAAGATTTAGATTGGCTTTCGTGCCTTTCATGATCCAAAGGTGGAAGAGGATTGAACACTAGAGTGCCCAGAAAAATTTGCACTCGCATGAAGTGGTAATTGTCTTGTGATGTCGGGAATGGGCTTACAGATGCCATTTGGAAATTGCTGACGAGGGGATGGTGTGATACGGTGGGAGAACTGACTTGATGTTTTGTGTTTGTGTTCGCAAATGTTTCGATTTAGCAAGAGTCGCCACCGACTTTTTATTTTATCCTAAGGAAAGGTCAAAAAGCACAAGAAAGACCTTTGAGATGTTTTCTTGGGTTCGGGGAGTAGATTATGAAAAGGGAAGGTGCAAGCACCCTTTTCATCCATGATTATCCATGGGATCTTAGTTACTTGTTTAGATCACTTGCTTTGCTTTTCAATTGTTTGAAATGGTGCTCTTCAATTGTTTGAAATGGTGCTTTGTGTGTGGTTTTGAAAGATGTTTTGGAAAGAGGCCATCGTTGTGGCAACCTTTGTAATGATTCTTGTTTGAATGTATACAAAGGAGTTTTTGTCTTTTGAAAAGTTTCCAATGTTTGAAAGTTTGGATTTTGAAATTGTGTTTAAAAATAGCAAGGATGTTTTGCAAACTTTTGATCAAGTAACTAAGAGTTATCTACCCTATTTTACTCAAAGATCTTTCTTATGTTTTTAACCCTTTTAACAATGTAGTTTCACCATTGTATTTGGTGAACAACCTTGTGTTAGGATGTTAAACGGGACAAGCGCGGGTCATCGTATAGACCATGATAACAATTGTGTCAAGTATTTTTGGCAATTTTCTTGAGGGACTTGATCATTTTTGTTTAGGCAACTCAGATAGCGTCATCGAGGGACTATGATCTTTTTTTTTGCCAACTCATATAGTGTCATCGAGGGACTATAATCTTTTGTTTTGTTTTTGTTTTGCCAAAGCACTTGAGCAGCATACCATGGCCCATTTTTGAAGGCAACAAGTGGATTGTAACCCTAGGGGTACAAGTGTGCATTGTGTTTGTTTTTCATGCATTTTTGTCTTTGATTAGGTCAAACTATTTGTTAATTTGATTTTGGCATACAAACCCTAATTCTCTAATCATGGCATAATTGAAAGCGTTAAGTGCGAGAGTTTAAATTCTAAGCTATTACAACATGATTATGGGAATGGGGGTAGAATTTTGAATAGGGGGATATTTGACAAGAAATATAAACCCTAGTTACTATTACATCCAAATTGAATTTCCAATGCAATAAAATTTAAATGTACAATATTTAAATAAACAAGATAAATGAATATTAAATAAAATGTATTATGCAAAAAAAAAGAAGTTTTTATTTGTTTATGTATGTAAAGTATTTTTTTATGTGGAAAAAGGTGTAAAGAAATAAAATAAAAAGTTGATTTTATTTAATTAAGGGGTAAACCCTAATTTTCCTTAAGAAAATAATATTATATATTATTTATATACAAAAAATATATTAACATGTACAAAAATGAAATATATTGAAGAAAAGGTATTTTTTAGTATAAACAATAATAAAAATAAGAATGTGATATTTTTATATTTTTATTCTAAGTTTTTTTAATAAAAAAAAATATATATATATATATATATATATATATATATATATATATATATATATATATATATATATATATATATATATATATATATATATATATATATATATATATATATATATATATATATATATATATATATATATATATATATATATATATATATATATATATATATATATATATATATATATATATATATATATATATATTAAATATATTAAGTATGTATAAAAATAAAAATAAAATATATTCAAGAAAATATTTTTAGTGTGAATAAAAACAAGAAATAAAAATATTAGTATTATTTACATTGTTTTTAAGTTTTATTAAATAATATAAAGTATTTAAATTGCTTTTATGTTAGAAAAATCAAAATAAAATACCTAATAAATGTAAAAAAAAAGTGAAAATATTTTTAAGTATTTTTTATGTTTGAAAAAAAAAATATCAAAGTCAGAAATGAAATTAAAATACAAAAATAACAAAATATAAAGAAAATGGGTCAGGGGGTGCATTTAGAAAAAGGAGGGTGTTAGAAGCAAGAAGGCCAAGCCCAGCCCATCAGCTTCATCTTCTTCCTCCAGACTTGTCAAACGCGCGCGCCTGGTTCAAACTGGAACATCCTGGAAACATGATCTTTTGCCAAAACTCACAACATCAAACTTGTAGAGAATTTAAATACGAATCTAACCATATAAAGCATTAATCCTAACTCTCAAAGACCAGAGAGAATTTCTCTGGCCCTAAAATCTGACCTAACTTTTTCAGCATGTTCATGGATGAAATTCTCCTAGCACACTTAATATAAATGAAAACTGAGCATATGTACAACTTCATGGGATTGAATACTACATTTTTCATTCACAAACCTAAGGCTAAATGTTCCTAAATAGAGAGATAGAAAGTGATGAAAAACCTTTTTCAGTTGGATTCGAGTTGGACAATGCAGAGACTTTCAGTGAGGCCTAAGGTTCTTTTGAGCTTGCTTGATGTTCCCTGGACCTATCCCAATGCTTAGTTTGCTTTGAAATGGTCTGAATCTCTCTATAGAACTCAACCTGCAAAGCTTCAAAACAGAAATGGTGAACACTGTATATGGAGTTACAGTTGGAAATGGAGGTTTGGGATAGCTTGAGTGAGTTGAATGGAAGGTATTGGAACAAGTTTGAGGCCAAACGCACGAGTGGTTTGTGTGATGGATGTGAATCTGCAGGGAATGCCCTGTTTTGCAAGAAGAAAGTGATTTGGTGTTTTGGAAGGCTTGAGTGTTCAACAAATCGTGTTTCTGACTCAAGGCAATGCAAAAAACTTGTTTGGAATGTTGGCAAGAGTTGAATATATCAGATGCTCAAGTTGTTGACCTTTTGCATAATTACTTGGTTTTGAAGTAAAAAGTGAGAGTTGACAATGTTATGGTTGTACTGGCTTGTAACCTAGCTGCACAAAGTTGTTGAACTTTTCCTGACATTAGGGAGCCTTGTTTGCAGCAAAGGGCTTAGTGTATGGCTCAATAAATGTAACTTGACATAAAGCATACTTTATGTAAATGAAAGTGCTACCTTTATGCCCAAAATGGATTTATTCATTGTGCCAAACTCCATTGATCAGAATAATACCAATGTCCAATGTATTTGCAATTAATTTTTGAGTTTGAATTGGTTTAGATACCTGTAAACAAGTACAAATCTAGTTTGGACAGATTTTGCAACTTGTATGAACATGTATTGGCCATGGATACAAAGTGAGTTTTTGCCAACTTCAAGCATTCGATTCTCCCTAACCACAAATGTGTTTGAGGAGTTCTTGGACAATTTGGAAAGCTTGAAACAATTACTATAATCCATCTTTGAAATGCAACTTGAGACTCCAAGTGGAACTATGTGAAAAATGGCCAAGAAGATGGGTCAAAATCCTGCCTAAACTAGGGCAAAATTTCTCTAAGTTAAAAGTTTTAGGGACCCTTGTTCCAAAAATCATAACTTGAGATACAAGCTTCTTTTGAGAAAACTTTGTGAATAAAATTTGTAGACTTTGTGGAGGACTACAACTTGGATGTTGTAAGTTTTGTTTGAATCCATTTTCATCTTAGTGAAAATGTGGGGCAAAGTTAGGAAAAATTAAGAAAATTTCATAACTTAGAAAATTTCTAAGTTATGAAATTTTTCAATTTCAAACCCTAATTTGCAATTTTGGGTTTCTTGATGAACAAGTTTCATAATTTGACATATCTTGATGAAAAATGACCCTTGGCACTTTATTTTGACCAAAAAGTCAAAGTTTGACTTTTCAGTGTACAGTCAAATTTTAATCAGTTGATTGAAAAATTCATCTGTCAATCCAATGCATTTGAGATCTTTTGAACTTGTTGAATATGTCAAGATGATGCCATTGAGTACTTGAGTCCATGGTTGAACTTTATTTTCCATTGGCTAGGTTAAACAGTCAAAAATTGCCTTTGTACAGTCAAAACCCTAAAAATGACCATTTTGCCCTTTTGGTGATCTGATCAAATTTCTTGTGGAATTGTGGTCCAAACTTGATCAAATGGCTCATATGAGTTCATAATGTTGATGTGGGTCAAAATTCATGAGGTTTGACTGTAGATTGGTCACAGTTGACTTTTTCCCCAATACAACTGATTTCTAGGTCAACTGTCCAATTGATTGGGCAAAAATTTGATTCAAGGCTTGAAATTTGGTATGGACAAACTTATAAGTCCAACATGAAGTATGAAAGTCAATTTGGACATTGAAGGTCAAAAAATCCCTGTGCAAACTCAAACCCTAATTTAGGTCAACAGTGCAGGGAGGTGTCTTGAGTAGAGCAAACCCTAGCTTAGTCTTGAGTTCCAAGAGTCTTGTGATGAGAAATGTTGATAAAATAAGAGGGCAAATTTTGGGGTACAACAGTTGCCCCTGTTCAATCTTCTTGAGCCTGAAGAGTTAGATTGGCAAGTTTGCCTTTCGTGACTCGAAGGTAAAAGAGGATTGGACACTAGAGTGCCCGTAAACTTGCACTCGTCAAAAATGTTGTTGAGGTAATGGGCTTAAAGATGCCATTTGGAGATGGTAGAATATTGCTGGAGATGGGCTTAAAGATTCCATCTAAGATTTTTTTGTTGAAAATCAGTAGAATGAACGTCAGAATGGTATCCGTATTTGGAACGTATCTGAGTTGTATCTGGAGATTGGGTTTGTATGAGCAGGGGAATAGAATCTGTGTTTAGAGCGTATCCGAGCTGTAACTGTATTTGATTCTTGAATGAATATCAGAATGACTGCCGTGTCTGGAGTGTATCTGTATTCTGAATGGGTAACAGAGAAAAATCTGCGTATATAGCCTATATGTGTTGTGGGCAAGTTATGAATGAGTGGCAGAATGGCAACCACGTATGGAGCGTATCTGGACTGTATCTGAAATTGAGATCTGTATGAGTAGCAAAATGACTTCCGTGTCTGGAGTATATCCGAACTGTAACTGGGATTTGAATAAGTGACAAAATGACTTTCGTGGTGACTGCACTAGGGAGAATCAAACTTCTGGTGTAAGGGTCAGAATGGAATCCGTGTTTGGAGCGTATCTGAATTTGAAGCTGATAGTCGAATCTGAATGAGAAATAGAATGGCTGCCGTGTCTGGAGCATATCTAGTCTGTATCGGATTGCTGAAGTTTGAATGATTAGTAGAATGACCGCCGTGTCTGGGGTGTATCCATACTGTATTTTGACTTGAAATTTTGAATGAGTAATAGAATGACCGACGTGTCTGGGGTGTATCCATAATGTATCTGAATAATTGTTAACGATAGCCTTTTAATCTTATCCTGAAAAGGGTAAAATGTTAGCTAAAACACAAATTTATGTTGCATGATACATATGATGCAATGAAATGTGTTTCATCAATGTTTATGATATATGAATGTAATGGATGTGCATGTAAGCTAAGTAGCTGTCTTGATGAGGAAAATAAATCCTTGTTAATTAGAGATAATGAAATCCTCGACTGCTGCCGGGGAAAGTGAACCCTTGACCGATGCTGGGGATTCCAAAAATCTTTGATTGTTGAAGATGAGAAATCCTTGCTGACTTCTTGGGGATTAAAGATCTTTGATTGTTGAGAATGAGAAATCCTGGGACCACTGCTGGGGATTGAAAATCCTTGGTGACTTGTGGGGATTTAACAAGAGCTTTGACAATTTCTGTGGGGAATGAGAATCCTTCATGACCTTCCTGGGAAATAAGGAAAACTCTGAAAATCTCTACTGGGGAATTAAAACCTGGGAGGCTTTGAATGGAGAAATAGGAAATAGAATCTTTGTTCTGTTGGGAAATAAACTCTGTGGGGAGAGTGTTTACTCGGATGGGGAAATCAAGAGCTTGGGTTGTATGCCAATCTACTGGGGAAGTTGGGGAAAGCTGAATAGTTCTCGTTGGGGATTGATAGTTGGAAATTTGACTTCGTTGGGGAAGAAGGTTTAGAATATTCTAGCTCCGCTGGGGATATGTATTTCAGGGTTTTCGGGCTCCTATGGGGATCGGGAGTTTGGAGACTTAACTCTGATGGGAACTTTGAAACTTAACTCCACTGGGGAATAAGGTTTAGAATACACTGACTCCGCTGGGGATCTGGAAATTTAACTCCACTGGGGATATATTCTCCAAGGTTTTAGCTTTGTTGAGGAGCTAGATGATGTACTGCAGGGGATTTCTTCTGGAATAGCCTAAAGACGTCTTCCTACCCTTTCAATCTACCAGTAATTATCCTTTCTCAATTTTGTTTTATTTGTAAGCAGTGATTATATTCAAATGCATATGCCTATTTAACAAAATATTGGACGTTTTTCAAATAAAACATAAGTGTAAAAAGAAAGGAAAGGCCAGCAAATTTATGCACTTTGAAGTATCTTTGTATTAACTTTTGTAAGTATCTTTGTACAAAGGAGACAGACATCCTAGTAAGAGAATGTTGTCGTAAAATTGAGAAAAAATTTATACAAAAGAAAGATGGCTATGTGTAACAATTCCATGGGGTTCCCATTCTGCTATAGCCTTCACAACTCTGAGTATCTTGTCCATTCGCTACTTTGTCCGCCGATGATTGGATTGATCAGAATCCTGGAGCTTGTTGGTGAAGAGATTGTCCTTAAAGTGATCCGACGAGACATAGTCATACGCTTTAATTCCCTAACTTTTGCCTGGACCGCCCTTTCGGGTTTTCGATCCACCGGGAAACCCTTTTTTGCCCAAGTCGCCCTTTCGGGTTTTCAACTTGTCGGGTGTACAAATTTTTTTATTTATCCCTAATTTTTGCCTGAACCTCCCTTTTGGGTTTTCGATTCACCGGGATGCCCATTTTTGCCCAAGTCGCCCTTTCGGGTTTTCAACTTGTCGGGTCATTTCATGCGTAGTATCTTTTGACTATGTCTGCGTTCGCAGGGTGCAGCAAGTCGTCACCGTCCATGGTGGTCAGAATCATTGCCCCACCGGAAAAGATGCTCTTGATCACAAATGGTCCTTCGTAAGTAGGAGTCCACTGGCCCCTGGGATCACTTGGCGGCAAGATGATCCGCTTGATTACAAGATCTCCGACTTGATATACCTGATGTCTGACTTTCTTGTTGAAAGCCTTGATCATCCATTTTTGATACGTCTGACCATGACAAACAACCGTAATTCGTTTCTCGTTGATCAAATTAAGTTGATAAAACCGGGTCTGAATCCAATCGTCTTCACTCAAATCGGCATCTTTCATGATCCTTAAGGAAGGAATCTGAACCTCCATAGGTAAAACAACTTCCATGCCATATACCAAAGAGAAGGGGGTTGCCCCTGTTGAAGTACGCGCCGTGGTACGATATCCATACAGATCAAACGGTAACATCTCATGCCAGTCCTTGTAGGTGACTGTCATCTTTTGAATGATCTTCTTGATATTTTTGTCCGCGGCTTCACCAACACCGTTCATCTTTGGCTGGTAGGGAGATGAATTGTGATGATAAATCTTGAACTGCTCGCACATAGCGGTGATCATAGTGTTATTCAGGTTTGTACCGTTGTCCCTGATAATCCTGTCGGGGATACCGTACCGGCATATGAGATTGTGCTTAATGAAGCGGGAAACCACATTCTTTGTAACAGAGGCGTAGGAAGCTGCTTCGACCCACTTGGTAAAATAATCAATAGCGACCAAGATGAAGCGATGTCCATTGGATGCCGTAGGCTTGATCTCTCCAATCATGTCGATTCCCCACATTGCGAATGGCCAAGGAGCTGTTAGCACGTTGAGAGGAACAAGAGGAATATGTACTTTGTCGGCGTAGACTTGACATTTGTGGCAAATACGGGAATGTTGATGACAATCAGCTTCCATGGTAGACCAGTAGTAACCTGCCCTTGGAATCTTCTTAGCCATCGTATGTCCGCTCAAGTGGGTGCCAAATGTGCCACTATGTATTTTGGTCATGATCAACTCTGCTTCAACCTTGTCCACACAACTAAGTAGAACATAATCATGGTTGCGCTTATAAAGGATACCATTGCTCAGGAAGAACTTGGCAGCAAATCTCCTTAAGAACTTTTTGTCATTGACGGAAGCTCCTTCAGGGTATTCTCGAGTCTGGAGATACCTTTTGATTTCATGAAACCAGGGTTGTTCCAATACTTCTTCTGTATTAATCTCAAGACAGTGTGCAGGTTCGTCCATTCGCTCGATGGTGATTTGAGGAGCCTTATTATCCCAGTTGAGTTTAAACATGGAAGACATTGTAGCTAGAGCATATGCTAACTGATTTTCTTCTCGCGGAAAATGCTCAAAGGTAATCTGCTCGAAATGAGGCAGCAATGTCAGGACATGTTCTTTGTATGGGATAAGATTAGGATATTTAGTGTCCCACTCTCCTTTGACTTGACTAATAACCAAAGCCGAGTCCCCAAATACGACCAAATATTTGATTCCCAAGTCTATAGCAGCTTTGAGACCAAAGATGCAAGCTTCATATTCAGCCATGTTGTTGGTACAGGTGAAGCAAAGTCGGGCAGTGAAGGGTGTATGGCAACCTTCCGGAGAAATGAGTACCGCACCAATATCGTTGCCAAGTGAATTTGAAGCACCATCAAAGTACAGGGTCCATCGGGATCCTTGTTCAGGTCCGTCATACAGTCTGTTACCTTCAATGTTGTCCAATGTCATGATGTCCTCGTCAGGGAAGTCGAATCTCATAGATTGGTAATCTTCGACGACTTGATGAGCTAGATGGTCAGATAGTACACTCCCCTTTATAGCTTTTTGGGTAGTATACTGGATATCATACTCAGTCAGGATCATTTGCCATCTAGCGATTCTTCCAGATAAAGCAGGCTTCTCGAAGATATACTTGATCGGATCCATTTTGGAAATCAGCAAAGTGGTATGAGTCAACATATACTGCCTTAGCCGGCGAGCAGCCCATACCAAAGCGCAAAAAGTTTTCTCGAGCAGTGAGTAATGAGTCTCACAGTCGGTAAACTTTTTGCTAAGGTAATAAATGACATGCTCTTTTCGGCCAGACTTGTCATGTTGGCCCAGTACGCACCCCATTGAGTTATCCAAAACGGTCAAATACATGATTAACGACCTTCCTTCGATGGGTGGCATCAAGATAGGAGGTTCCAGCAAATACTCCTTGATCTTATCGAAAGAAACTTGATAATCACTATTCCATTCAACCACCTGATCTTTCTTCAACAACTTGAAGATTGGCTCACAGGTAGATGTTAGGTGAGAGATGAACCTCGCAATATAGTTTAAGCGTCCCAAGAAGCCTCTAACCTCCTTTTCAGTGCGGGGGGCAGACATTTCCTGTATAGCTTTGACCTTAGCAGGATCAACCTCAATGCCTTTGTTGCTGACGATAAATCCCAAAAGTTTACCAGACCTGACTCCAAAAGTGCACTTGCTTGGGTTCAGTCTGAGCTTATACTCCTTCAATCTGACAAACAGCTTTTGCAGATGATCAAGGTGTTCTTCTTCTTTCTGTGAACGGGCTATCATGTCGTCTACGTAGACTTCGATCTCATGATGTATCATGTCATGAAACAAACCTGCCATGGCGCGTTGATAGGTTGCCCCGACATTCTTCAGTCTGAATGGCATCACTTTGTAGCAGAAGGTACCCCACTGCGTGACAAAAGTAGTTTTCTCCATGTCTTCGGGAGCCATTTTGATCTGGTTGTATCCCGAGAATCCGTCCATGAAGGAAAATACCTTGTGTTGAGCTGTGTTGTCAACCAAGATGTCAATGTGTGGCAGTGGAAAATCATCTTTAGGGCTAGCCCTGTTTAAATCCCGATAGCCCACACATATTCTGACTTTGCCGTCCTTTTCAGGCACGGGCACAATGTTAGCAACCCATTATGGATAGGAAGTAACAACCAGAAAACCAATGTTGAATTGCTTCATTACCTCAGCTTTGATCTTTTCAGACATGTCGGGCCTCATTCAGCGGACCTTTTGTTTGATCGGTGGACAGTCTTCCCTTGTAGGGAGACGGTGAACCACAATAGCTGTATCTAGTCCCGACATGTCTTCATAGGACCAGGCGAAGATTTCAACATATTCATTCAACAATTGCACTAAGCGCTCTTTGACACTTGGTTCCAGGTTGGCACCCACTTTTACCTCTTTCCTGTCTTCCTCTGTTCCCAAGTTGATGGTTTCTAGCAACTCTTCATGGGGCAGAATAACCCTTTCCTCTTGTTGCAGAAGTCTGGCTAACTCTCCAGGCACTTCACAGTCTTCATCACCTTCATACTCGGCATGATTGACCAAATCTTCAGAGTCACCGAAGGCTAAAGCAGAATAGTCACCCATGGAATCCGGAGTGGATGGGTACCTGTATTTTGTGAGTGTGGGTGTGTGTAAGGGATAGCCATCCTTAAACAAAATAAAATGTAAAAGGAAAGAAAATGAACACAACAGTTTATAGATGAAAACGTCCAATGATTCATTAAACATGACATATGATAATGAAGAAAATCAAGCCCTTACAAATGGACCTATATGCCCCGGGCAAGGCATAAGGTGAAAATAGTATACGAATTGTTTAGTTATTACAGACCAAAATAAGAAATTGTTCAAGATAAATTACTGGTTGATGAAAGTGATGGGAACGAAGTCTTTCGCTTCCCAGTTGCTTAATCCCCCTTCGACAGTTGGATAGATCCAATCTTCAAAGTTGTCTTCTTCATTATCATCTTCTAAGGCATTAATTCCATGGTGATTGATTTTTACGGGTGGTCCTCCAGCCCTGGAGCGATGCACAACTTTCTGGCCAGCAGCGGTATAACCTAGTCCAAACTTGTCTGTCTTGTGAGGAAAATTAGGCAGTTGCCCCCACACTGCACTCCTTCCTTCTTTGATTACAGCCTTTGCATCCTTGAGGGATTCCATCCTAGACACATGCTTGGAAACGATAGGCACATCTGTCATTGTCTTTGCAACCGCGACTTCAGGAGAAACTTCCTCGAAATGTTGGAAAGGCATTTCTATGAATTTGCCATCCTCCACATAGCGGAAGGAGTTGAGGTGACTTATCATGTACTCTTCCTCACCGTGCACCGTTATAATCTTACCCTGAACAGGATACTTTAGCATTTGGTGTAAAGAGGAGGTAACTGCCCCAACATAGTGGATCCATGGTGTTGTGCCCAAAAATTTGCCCTCCCATATTTCTCAAAATATTTCAAGAAAAATTCACAAGTCCAACCCGGCGCGTCATATTCAGGTATTCTTTCGCCAAGATATCTCTGATGACGTATGCTCAAATTCAGGTTCGGCTCAAGAGTCAATTCTTTAAAGAAGGTATCCGACTGTGTGAGTTTTCTCGAAGAAATATGGTGAAAAAGTGTGCTGAAAGTGCAGTTTTTACGGCCTAAAAAATTCATAACTTGAAGATCGTGACTCGTTTTGAACCCGTTCCGGTGGCCAAAATTCCGTCTTGACATTATCTACTTTTTCATCTCTCACGGCTGGAAGCCAATTTCGATCAGAAGGTCTTCAAAAATGTGGATTTATCAAGTATTTTCATACAGAAAATTTGTGACAGAAGTTTATTTGCGTCATGTTCAGAAAATCATAACTTGGTCGATTTTCATCGTATCGAGCTGGTTTCGGCGCCAAAATTTCACAAATTGAGTTGGCTACATTTTCACAGAAGGTATTGAGTTGAAACGGTATTCAAAAGGCCTTCGTTTTTTGCTCAGAGTGCGTGATACGTTGAAAATCCTGAATGCTGAATAATATTTCATCTGGGCCGAAACTTCGAAAATTCATAACTCGGTCAATTTTTATCGGATTGGGCTCATATTTTTACACAAGGTCCCTGACTCATAGATCTACAACTTTGCTTCAAAAGTCGAGACCGGATTATGCTCCGATCAATACCAGTTATTTATTGAAGAACGTGTCAGAGTCGACACTGGAGCCCAAAATAAGTTTGTCTGAGCTGAAACTTCAAAAATTCATAACTAATTCACCATTTATCCGATTGAGCCGATTTTCGGACAGGAGTTAGTTCTTGATGTCGGCTACATTTTGTTTTCACATTTCAACTTCAAAAATTGCACTTAAGTCCCTGCGATTTAGCCTGGAAAGTGACGAACTCAAGTGAATATTGGAGGCCCAATTGCACATTCAAAGCCCATTTTCTTTACCCTAATTTCCATTATATAATCACATTCTTTTCACACAAACCAGGGAGGAAAAAAAAGAGAGAAAAAACCTGGCCACAACACTGTCAGAATATCAAATTCTTTCAAGAATCCTAAAACCTTGAAATCCTTATTACAAATCCCTCTCTCACTACAAACAAGCCATCACAGTTACAAACCAACACCTCACTACTTCTTCAGTAAGGGTAAGGCTGGCTTGATCTCCATGATCCAAAAGGCATAAAAGCATTCAGGTCACTAATTTTCCAGTAAGGGTAAGATTGATTTGATCTCCATGATCAAAAGGGTATAATCATTCATACATTCCATATTGTGCCTAAACATTAAATTTCTTCATATATTGACTTTATTTGCATTTTATGATTTTATTTAATGTGTTCATGAGATTCAACACTGCAGATTTAGACAGGATCTCATGCAGGTTTATTAAGGAACGTTGAGGCCAAAACACAAATGGCCAAAAGTCAAAAGCCAAATGGCCAAAGTAGAACAACTTATGCATGACACCAATACATGGCGAGACAGACATCCTGAGAAGATTAAGGAACGTTGAGGCCAGAATACAAATGGCCAACAGCCAGAACACAAATGGCCATGAAACCCAATCCAATGGCCAAAGAATGCAGACCGTTCAAAAAAACCTCCCCTTGGGCCTGAAACTCCCCTTGGTTTGCATCCTTTTTAATTTTATTTTCTTTTCTTTTCTAATTCTTTTTTAATTGTTTTAATTGTTTTTTTTTACCATAAAATAATTTTCTATAATAAAAACAGAAAAATAAAAATACAAATATCTTTAATTATTATTAATTTCATCACTAACCTATTTTTTGTAAATAAACTCTAACAATTAACTTAGTTTAATTTAGGTTTTTAAAACTTAAATCTTTTTCTTAACAAATTAAAAATATGTAGATATTAGGGTTTTTAACTTTTTCATCCTTTTTTTTAATAAATAATTTTCTCATCATTATTATCATTATTATAAATTATCATTAATTTTGTAAATAAACATGTAAATAAATTAATTAACTAGTAAATTAGGTTAACTTTAATATTTTCGTTAATAATTAAAATAATCTAGATTTAGGGTTTCCTTTTAATTCTTGTTCTTTATTTTTCATAAATACAAAAAAACACTAAAACACTTTCTTTTCTTTAATTAAATAATTAATTGGACTTTAATTTAATTTAATTTCATGCAAAGGGTCAAAACCCTCGGACGTCCTAATTTTAATTCTTTTCATGCATTATTTCTTTCGATCATTATGTAATTGTTTCTCAGATGTAATAGTAATTAGGTTTATCTTTCCGTCTTTACTTTCCGCATTTTTTTACCAAACGGGTCTTTGTAATTTGGCGATGTATAGACCCGCGCCTTGTAATAGCGTAGGATTTTACTTTCCGCATTTAAATTTCTGCACTTTTAATTATAATCGCATGAAAGAATGTATGGCCTAAATTAAAAAACAAGCGTAGATCACCATGATGCATGTGCAAGATAAAACATAAACTGAAAACAATACACAAATTCACACACCACTCTTAGGGTACGCCTCACTGTTGCCTTACCTTCGAAACGTGGTCGTCGAGTATAGGACGTTTTAGTAAGTCCTTATGTCCATGACATGATCCAGTTGCCTCGAAACGGTTGCCTCGGAATTAAAAAGGATCAATGGCAAAAGGGTAGCTTCTAAGGTGTCCTACTGTTGCTCTAGTGACCACACTGTCCCTACAAACGAATTGACCCGAACACCTCCAACGGTGGTGCTACTTATCTCTCAATGGTGGGATGGCACTACCTTAAGGACATTTACACAGCCTAATTCCTTAGGGTAGGTGGATGAATCGTAGATACTTTCTCTAATTCAAAACAAATCAAAACTCTTTTCACACCGACACTTTTCAAAAACATTCAAAACAATTTTTCAAACACTCTTGAGGACTGATACAAGAGTCGATCTGAAATCTTTAAACGAAACTTTTTTCAAACTCACTCACGATTGAAAAGCAAACACTTTGAAAACACAAATGAACAAGTATCTAAGAGCCCATGGATAACCATGGATAGAAAGGGTGCTAACACCTTCCCTTTCTATAAATCTACCTCCCGAACCGAGAGATAATCTCATAAGGAATTTTGCTGTGCTTTTGTCCTGTCCATGTTGGAGAAAATAAAAGACGGTGGCGACTCTTGCTTCCGCGACATTTCGCGAACCAGCGTTAAACAGTCAGTTCCAGATCCACTGATCACACATGGCCTTCCCAATAAGCAAGAATATGAAGGATGGATGTCCATCACATAAAAGGTAGAGTTGAAAATTTATGTGCCCACCTTGATAGGAATGTCCACTTCTCCATGAACCATCCTCTTAGAACCGTCGAAGGCTCTAACAACGATGTTACTGGGCTTGAGGGTCAATCCTTCGCAGTCCAATCTATCTAACGCCTTTTTCGGTAGCACATTCAAAGATGAACCAGTGTCAACCAGAACATGGGCAAGCGTGGTTCCCCTGCATTCTACTGAGACGTGCAGCGCGTCGTTGTGTTTCCTTCCCTTAGGGTCAAATCAGCATCAGAAAAACCAAGACCATTATCAGCAGTAAGGCTAGCCACGCACTCTTGAAATTGGTCAGCCGAAGTTTCTTGAGGCACGTGTGCCGTCTTTAGAAATTTGATTAAGGCCTTAGCATGAGCCTCAGAGCAGAGTAGGAGAGCCAACATGGATATTTTTGAAGCGGTCTGCCCTAGCTGTTCCATGACATCGTAGTCACTCTTTTTGATTATCTTTAAGATTTCTTCCATCTCTTTCTGGATGGTCTCGGGGATAACCACAATATAACCACAGTATAAGCCTTCGTCTTGACAGGAGCTTCTAGTATCCCCTAACCTTTATTGGAAGTAACATCAGAGGGTCCAGCTTCGGGTACATCAACTTCTTCAATTATCGGGCTTTGCACAGATGGCTTGATAGGCACAGAAACTCTCGAGGGTCCGAAGACTGCTCGTGGAGGAGCAATCTCCGGAGAGAAGATCCTTCCGCTGCGAGTTATCTTGCTCGTTCCTGCAATATCCCCTATATCAAGGATTTCATCATCAGAATTCTCTTGGATTGATTCAATATGTTTGATACCATGATAGAAGATTTCTCCTCCGTAGTTCCATGGTATCGTCTTGTTAGATTCATACGGGACAGGCCCCGGCATGGTGATTTTTAACGGCACAAACTTAGGATCAGGCATAATCTTGACAGGCCTTTTGCAAGCCTTTGGAAGATTGTCGGAGACGGTTATTATCGCAATGTCATTGGTCGGAGTAACAAAGGTGGTAGGAGTAACAGGAGTGAAGGTATCAACATGAGTCTTTTGAAAGAGTATCTCTTGGGTATCCATCAGGCGTTGGATGCCTAATTTCAACATTGGGCAGTCAGCTCGTATGTTTAAACAAAAGTAACAGTCTTTTCCACAGCCTGGGAATATCCCGACTCTCATCAAATTCACTTTAATCACTGGTAACGGAGTCAAAATGTCAGCAACATTGGTAACATGAAGGTCTTCCATAACGGCATGAACATTATGACCGTGCTTGGGCATTGGGGCAGAAATCACATTCGTCTTTTCGGGCGCATCAAATTCTACCTCCTTGGCATTAATCAAGTCTTGGATTTTGTTCTTAAGAGCCCAACAGTTGTTGTTATCATGCCCTACACTGTCAGAGTGGTAAGCACATTTTGCATTGGAGTGGTAATATGGAGAAGAGGTATTAGGGTTCTTTGGCGCTTCCTTCAAATTGGTAAGATTCAGCTTTAACAAATGAGGGAGTACTTGAGCCAGTGTCATGTTGATTCGGGTGAATTGCCGTTGTGGCCTTTCTACCCTTTGCTGATTAGATCTTGGCTGATTGCTGCGAGGTTGATCATTTGAAGAGTTTTGGATCATTACAGCCCCTACCATTGGTCGGCGCCCCATTCTTCCTTGGCTTTTCTGAGAATAAACAGTAGAAACTTCCTTCTTAGCTGGGAAGGTCTTCTTAATAGCAGTGGACGCGGAGGCATCTTTCTGAATCTTGCCACTTTTAATGCCGGCCTCGACCCTTTCACCGATCAGAATTAGTTCGGTGAATCCCGCGGAGGAACTCCCAATTAAATGATTTAAGAAAGGGCCATACAGGGTCCCTAAAAACATGTCAACCAGCTCTCTATCCGACAATGGTGGTTGCACCCTTCTAGCCAGATCACGCCACTTCTGGGCATATTCTTTAAATCCCTCATTAGAGGCCATACCCATACTCTATAGTTGAGTACGAGTAGGCGCTAAATCAACATTGTATTGGTATTGTCGGTAGAAAGCAGCAGCTAAGTCTTCCTAGTTATGAACCTCCGATCTCTCGAGTTGATAGAACCAGTCCAATTGTGTGCCTGACAAACTGTCTTGGAAAAAATGGACCCAAAGATCTTTATCAGAGGAGTGGGGTTGGATCTTTCTGACGTAGAATCTCAGATGCATTTTTGGACAGGACAAACCGTCATACTTAGCAAATGTAGGAACCTTGAACTTGGGAGGAATGACGATCCCAACGACCAACCCTATTTCTCCGAAATCTAAACCAGGTACCCTTTGCAACTCCATGGATGCTAACCGATCCTCAAGATTTTTAAATTTATCATCCGCCGGGGGATATTGCTGTTCGGAGTAATGTTTGTCTTCTTCCTCTTCCTCCTCTTCAACTTCAGATTCAGAAGGCATCACAGTTCCTTTTCCTTTACCAGCCCCTTCATCAAATGTCGAGGGGAATTCGAGAACTTTTATAGCATGGCAGTCAAACCTTCTTCCCATAATGACCACACCAGGTCTTTTCTTCTTTTTCTCTTTATCTTTCTCCAACAATGCTTTAAGGTCCTCTTGACCCTTTGCTAAGGTCATGAGGAGTTACTGGAATTGTGAATTTTGTGCTTGCAGATCCTTAACCGTCTGCTCCAAATCCATCTTGCTGAAATAAACAGCAGAAAGATAAGGAAACCTGGTGCAAAGACCTGTTTATGCATATGATGAATGATATGTTATTCATGTAATGCATTCAAGGATTTAGATATTCAAATTTGTTGCAAACAAAAGGAACACACATCATATTAAGAAGAAATTTGTTAGTACATAAGTGCCCCATGGGCAAAATATTACAAAATTCTTAATGTAAAAAGACATTGCGCATCCTCTTTGGTGCGATGTAAGTGTTGAGAGTTTCCTCCTCATGAAGTCGGCGGGTAAGCTCCAAAACCTTCTTCTCACTGGCATAGAAGCTGGCTTCAAAAGTATTCCATTCCTCCTTGAGTTGGATCCAACTCTTTTGCAATTCTTCCAATGATGTCAGCATCTCAGAATGTAGGAGGGTGTATGGAACCTCTCCTTCCATAACAGGCTCTTTGATCACGGGGAGAATGTGAGGGTATGGCATCATAAGATTCTGGGCGCGGGTTCGTACCCACTTGAGATAAGGCTCAAGGGGGATGGACTTCTTGTGCCCCATTGTCTTACTATCCCCTTTGTTGGGCATCCTCCAAGCTCTGATGAACCTTTGTCGAAGTCCTTGCGTATCATTGTCGAAGTCAAAAACTAAGTCAGGAATCAGCATATCATGAGGGTCATCCCTTCTAGTATATCCAAACTTTCTTAGAGCTAAACGTGGGTTGTAGGTAATGCCTCCCCTAATGCCAAGTAGTGGGACATTAGGGAATTCTCCACAATGATCAATGATGATGACATTTTCTCTGGACCGAGAACACCAATGAACATCAGAATGTGTGAGGGTCATCAAACATTGTGACCATCTTAAACCCTGCTCATTCTTCAAAACTGATTGGGGAAGGTGAGAAATAAACCACCTTGCTAGAAGAGGAGTACAACACATGAGAACACCTCTTTTCCTCATTGTTCGTGTGTAAAATGAGTGTAGGATGTCCCCAAGCAATGTAGGCACAAGATTCCGAGATATGAAGATTTTGACAGCATTCACATCTATAAATTGATCAGGGTTTGGGAACAAGACCAACCCATAGATGAGGAGTGCCACAATCTCCTCAAAAGCTTGTAGATCTAGAGAGTTCCAGCAGTCTTGTGCCTTCTCAAACATAAACTTTGCCAAGAAACCCTTGACACCACTTCTGGTTTCCCAATGACCCTTGATATCAGATGGTTGCAAGTGTAAGGCTTGAGCAACATCTTCAGGCTTTGGTTCTTTTTCCGTACCGTTGTAGGGTAGTTGATGAAGAATAGGAATCCCCAGGAGTTGAGAAAATTCCTCCAAAGTAGGTACTAGTTGGTAATCAGGAAATGTGAAACAGTGGTGTAGGGGTCAAAGAACTGGAAGAGAACTTTCACCATATCTTCTTCAATGTTGGAGTTGACCAAGTTGAGAAGTCTACCATGTCTTTAACTGAAAAGAGAATTCTCTGGAATCTTGGAAGTAAGCTCCTTGAGTTGAGGAGCGATTCTCACAAGGTTGACTTGAATTATTTTCCTGCAAAGAGATTCCATGACCTACAAAACAAGAACAAAGATGAAGATCCAAACCCTTGAAATGGTTAGTGGATGCATATGATGCTTTATGATGTTCATGATGTATGCACAAGCACATGTACAAACAAGTCACACAAAAACCCTAGTTTCAAGCTTGCATGAGGTTTCATAGGTAAGTACCCTCTTGAAGTTAGTTGGCTCAACCTGTCCTATAAATAGTAACCGGGTTCGAAGGAGCTCAATATCACTGGATTATTTTGTGTTCATTGTTTTGGTTTAGCCACTTAACTGGCGACCAAAATATTCCAAGAAAACAACCCTCAATGAGTGTAGTATCGAGTATCTACCAACTTCGGACTGCACCAAAGCCGGTCATCTCACTACCCCTAATAAGGCCAAGATGGTCAAGTAAGGTTCTAAGAGTCCATTAGTGCTTCATGACATCACCCAGCGGCCCCGTATTCTCTTTGATTGACTCAAAGGCTACCGGTACTCACAAATATGTCGCACTAATATAGCTATTGCTTCAACCATGTCGGTATACCCCGCCCAGTTTCCACAACATATTGCTATTTACCTATGAATGTTTCCCAAATCCGGGTAGAGGATTTCAAGCCCAAACAAGAGAACCAAATGTAAAGTAATCAAAGCAACCAAGATAAGCATGCAAAGGGTGATCTAAGCCCTAAGGTTACTCCACTTTTAAAGATTTCCCTAGCAGAGTCGCCAATTCTATGATACGGTGGGAGAACTGACTTGAGGTTTTGCGTTTGTGTTCGCAAATGTTTTGGTTTAGAAAGAGTCGCCACCGACTTTTTATTTTATCCTAAGGAAAGGTCAAAAAGCACAGGAAAGACCTTTGAGATGTTTTCTTGGGTTCGGGGAGTAGATTATGAAAAGGGAAGGTGAAAGCACCCTTTTCATCCATGGTTATCCATGAGCTCTTAGTTACTTGTTTAGATCACTTGCTTTGCTTTTCAATTCTTTGAAATGGTGCTCTTCAATTGTTTGAAATGGTACTTTGTGTGTAGTTTTGAAAGATGTTTTGAAAAGAGGCCATCATTGTGGCAACCTTTGTAATGATTCTTGTTTGAATGTATACAAAGGTGTTTTTGTCTTTTGAAAATTTTCCAATGTTTGAAAGTTTGGATTTTGAAATTATGTTGTGAAGTGTGTTTAAAAATTACAAGGATGTTTTGCAAGCTTTTGATCAAGTAACTAAGAGTTATCTACCCTATTTTACTCAAAGATCTTTCTTATGTTTTTAACCCTTTTAACAGTGTAGTTTCACCATTGTATTTGGTGAACAACCTTGTGTTAGGATGTTAAACGGGACAGGCGCGGGTCATCGTATAGACCATGATAACAATTGTGTCAAGTATTTTTGGAAATTTTCTTGAGGCACTTGATCATTTTTGTTTAGGCAACTCAGATAGCGTCATCGAGGGACTATGATCTTTTGTTTTGTTTTTGTTTTGCCAAAGCACTTGACATGCATACCATGGCCCATTTTTGAAGGCAACAAGTGGATTGTAACCCTAGGGGTGCAAGTGTGCATTGTGTTTGTTTTTCATGCATTTTTGTCTTTGATTAGGTCAAACTATTTGTTAATTTGATTTTGGCATACAAACCCTAATTCTCTAATCATGGCATAATTGAAAGCGTTAAGTGCGAGAATTTAAATTCTAAGCTATTACAACATGATTATGGGAATGGGGGTACAATTTTGAATAAGGGGGTATTTGACAAGAAATATAAACCCTAGTTACTATTACATCCAAATTGAATTTCCAATGCAACAATATTTAAATGTACAATATTTAAATAAACAAGATAAATGAATATTAAATAAAATATATTATGCAAAAAAAAAAGTTTTTATTTGTTTATGTATGTAAAGTATTTTTTTATGAGGAAAAAGGTGTAAAGAAATAAAATAAAAAGTTGATTTTATTTAATTAAGGGGTAAACCCTAATTTTCCTTAAGAAAATAATATTATATATTATTTATATACAAAAAATATATTAACATGTACAAAAATGAAATATATTGAAGAAAAGGTATTTTTTAGTATAAACAATAATAAAAATAAGAATGTGATATTTTTATATTTTTATTCTAAGTTTTTTTAATAAAATAAAAATATATGTATATATATATATATATATATATATATATATATATATATATATATATATATATATATATATATATATATATATATATATATATATATATATATATATATATATATATATATATATATATATATATATATATATATATATATATATATATATATATATATATATATATATATATATATATATATATATATATATATATATATATATATATATATATATATATATATATATATATATATATATATATATATATATATATATATATATATATATATATATATATATATATATATATATATATATATATATATATATATATATATATATATATATATATTAAATATATTAAGTATGTATAAAAATAAAAATAAAATATTTACAAAAATAAAATATATTCAAGAAAATATCTTCAGTGTGAATAAAAACAAGAAATAAAAATATTAGTATTATTTACATTGTTTTTAAGTTTTATTAAATAATATAAAGTATTTAAATTGCTTTTATGTTAGAAAAATCAAAATAAAATACCTAATAAATGTAAAAAAAATGTGAAAATATTGTTAAGCATTTTTTATGTTTGAAAATAAAATATCAAAGTCAGAAATGAAATTAAAATACTAAAATAACAAAATATAAAGAAAATGGTCTAGGGGGTGCATTTAGCAAAATGGGGGTGTTAGAAGCAAGAAGGCCAAGCCCAGCCCATCAGCTTCATCTTCTTCCTCCAGACTTGTCAAACGCGCGCGCCTGGTTCAAACTGGAACATCCTGGAAACATGATCTTTTGCCAAAACTCACAACATCAAACTTGTAGAGAATTTAAATACGAATCTAACCATATAAAGCATTAATCCTAACTCTCAAAGACCAGAGAGAATTTCTCTGGCCCTAAAATCTGACCTAACTTTTTCAGCATGTTCATGGATGAAATTCTCCTAGCACACTTAATATAAATGAAAACTGAGCATATGTACAACTTCATGGCATTGAATACTACATTTTTCATTCACAAATCTAAGGCTAAATGTTCATAAATAGAGAGATAGAAAGTGATGAAAAACCTGTTTCAGTTGGATTCGAGTTGGACAATGCAGAGACTTTCAGTGAGGCCTGAGGTTATTTTAAGCTTACTTGATGTTCCCTGGACCTATCCCAGTGCTTAGTTTGCTTTGAAATGGTCTGAATCTCTCTATAGAACTCAACCTGCAAAGCTTCAAAACAGAAATGGTGAACACTGTATATGGATTTACAGTTGGAAATGGAGGTTTGGGTAGCTTGAGTGAGTTGAATGGAAGGTATTGGAACAAGTTTGAGGCCAAACGCACGAGTGGTTTGTGTGATGGATGTGAATCTGCAGGGAATTCCCTATTTTGCAAGAAGAAAGTGATTTGGTGTTTTGGAAGGCTTGAGGGTTCAACAAATCGTGTTTCTGACTCAAGGCAATGCAAAAAACTTGTTTGTAATGTTGGCAAGAGTTGAATATATCAGATGCTCAAGTTGTTAACCTTTTGCATAATTACTTGGTTTTGAAGTAAAAAGTGAGAGTTGACAATGCTATGGATGTACTGGCTTGTAACCTAGCTGCACAAAGTTGTTGAACTTTGCCTAACATTAGGGAGCCTTGTTCGCAGCAAAGGGCTTGGTGTATGGCTCAAGAAATGCAACTTTACATAAAGCATGCTTTATGTAAATGGAAGTGCTACCTTTATGCCCAAAATGGATTTATTCATTGTGCCAAACTCCATTGATCAGAATAATACCAATGTCCAATGTATTTGCAATTAATTTTTGAGTGTGAATTGGTTTAGAGACCTGTAAACAAGTACAAAGCTAGTTTGGACAGATTTTGCAACTTGTATGAACATGTATTGGCCATGGATACAAAGTGAGTTTTTGCCAACTTCAAGCATTCGATTCTCCCTAACCACAAATGTGTTTGAGGAGTTCTTGGACAATTTGGAAAGCTTGAAACAAGTACTATAATCCATATTTGAAATGCAACTTGAGACTCCAAGTGGAACTATGTGAAAAATGGCCAAGAAGATGGGTCAAAATCCTGCCTAAACTAGGGATTAAATTTCTCTAAGTTAAAAGTTTTAGGGACCCTTGTTCCAAAAATCATAACTTGATATCCAAGCTTCTTTTGAGAAAACTTTGTGAATCAAAGTTGTAGAATTTGTGGAGGACTACAACTTTCATGTTGTAAGTTTTGTTTTAATCCATTTGAATCTTGGTGAAAATGTGGGGCAAAGTTATGAAAAATTAAGAAAATTTCATAACTTAGAAAATTTCTAAGTTATGAAAATTTTCAATTTCAAACCCTAATTTGAAATTTTGGGTTTCTTGATGAACAAGTTTCTTAATTTGACATATCTTGATGAAAAATGACCCTTGGCACTTGATTTTGACCAAAAAGTCAAAGTTTGACTTTTTAGTGTACAGTCAAATTTTGATCAGTTGACTGAAAAATTCATCTGTCAATCCAATGCATTTGAGATCTTTTGAACTTGTTGAATATGTCAAGATGATTCCATTGAGTACTTGAGTCCATGGTTGAACTTTATTTGCCATTGGCTAGGTCAAACAGTCAAAAATTGCATTTGTACAGTCAAAACCCTAAAAATGACCATTTTGCCCTTTTGGTGATCTGATCAAATTTATTGTGGAATTATGGTCCAAACTTGATCAAATGGCTCATATGAGTTCATAATGTTGATGTGGGTCAAAATTCATGAGGTTTTACTGTAGATTGGTCACAGTTGACTTTTTCCCCAATACAGCTGATTTCTAGGTCAACTGTCCAATTGATTGGGCAAAAATTTGATTCAAGGCTTGAAATTTGGTATGGACAAACTTATGAGTCCAACATGAATTATGAAAGTTAATTTGGACATTGAAGGTCCAAAAATCCCTGTGCAAACTCAAACCCTAATTTAGGTCAACAGTGCAAGGAGGTGTCTTGAGCAGAGCAAACCCTAGCTTGGTCTTGAGTTCCAAGAGTCTTTTGTGATGAGAAATGTTGATAAAATGAGAGGGAAAATTTTGTGGTACAACAGTTTCCCCTGTTCAATCTTCTTGAACCTGAAGAGTTAGATTGGCAAGTTTGCCTTTCGTGACTCGAAGGTAAAAGAGGATTGGACACTAGAGTGCCCGTAAATTTGCACTCGTCAAAAATGTTATTGAGGGAATGGGCTTAAAGATGCCAATTGGAGATGGTAGAATCTTGCTGGAGATGGGCTTAAAGATTCCATCTAAGATTTTTTTGTTGAAAATCAGTAGAATGAACGTCAGAATGGTATCCGTATTTTGAACGTATCTGAGTTGTATCTGGAGATTGGGTTTGTATGAGCAGGGGAATGGCGTCTGTGTTTAGAGCGTATCCGAGTTGTAACTGTATTTGATTCTTGAATGAATATCAGAATGACTGCCGTGTCTGGAGTGTATCTGTATTCTGAATGGGTAATAGAGAAAAATCTGTGTATAGAGCCTCTATGTGTTGTGGGCGAGTTCTGAATGAGTGGCAGAATGACAACCATGTCTGGAGCGTATCTGGACTATATCTGAAATTGATATTTGTATGAGTAGCAGAATGACTTCCGTGTCTGGAGTATATCCGAACTGTAACTGGGATCTGAATAAGTGACAGAATAACTTCTGTGGCGACTACACTGGGGAGAATCAAACTTCTGGTGTAAGGGTCAGAATGGCATCCGTGTTTGGAGCGTATATGAACTTGAAGCTGATAGTCGAATCTGAATGAGAAATAGAATGGCTGCCGTGTCTGGAGCATATCTAGTCTGTATCGGTTTGCTGAAGTTTGAATGAGTAGTAGAATGACCGTTGTGTTTGGGGTGTATCCATACTGTATTTTGACTTGAAATTTTGAATGAGTAATAGAATGACCATCGTGTCTGGGGTGTATCCATACTGTATCTGAATAATTGTTAACGATAGCCTTTTAATTTTATCCTGAAAAGGGTAAAATGTTAGCTAAAACACAAAGTTATGTTGCATGATACATATGATGCAATGAAATGTGTTTCATTAATGTTTATGATATATGAATGTAATGGATGTGCATGTAAGCTGAGTAGCTGTCTTGATGAGGAAAATAAATCCTTGTTAACTAGAGATAATGAAATCCTCGACTGCTGTCGGGGAAAGTGAATCCTTGACCGATGCTGGGGATTCCAAAAATCTTTGATTGTTGAAGATGAGAAATCCTTGCTGACTTCTTGGGGATTAAAGATCTTTGATTGTTGAGAATGAGAAATCCTGGGACCACTACTGGGGATTAAAAATCCTTGGTGACTTGTGGGGATTTAACAAGAGCTTTGACAACTTCTGCGAGGAATGAGAATCCTTCATGACCTTCCTGGGAAATAAGGAAAACTCTGAAAATCTCTACTGGGGAATTAAAACCTGGGAGGATTTGAATGGAGAAACAGGAAATAAAATCTTTGTTCTGTTGGGAAATAAACTCTATGGGGAGAGTGTTTACTCGGCTGGGGAAATCAAGAGCTTGGGTTGTATGCCAATCTACTGGGGAAGTTTGGGAAAGCTGAATAGTTCTCGTTGGGGATTGATAGTTAGAAATTTGACTTCACTGGGGAAGAAGGTTTAGAATATTCTAGCTCCACTGGGGATATGTATTTCAGGGTTTTCGGGCTCCTCTGGGGATCAGGAGTTTGGAGACTTAACTCTGATGGGAACTTTGAAACTTAACTCCACTGGGGAATAAGGTTTAGAATACACTGGCTCCGCTGGGGATCTGGAAATTTAACTCCGCTGGGGATATATTCTCCAAGGTTTTAGCTTTGTTGAGGAGCTGGATGATGTACTGTAGGGGATTTCTTCTGGAATAGCCTAAAGACGTCTTCCTACCCTTTCAATCTACCAGTAATTATCCTTTCTCAATTTTGTTTTATTTGTAAGCAGTGATTATATTCAAATGCATATGCCTATTTAACAAAACATTGGACGTTTTTCAAATAAAACATAAGTGTAAAAAGAAAGGAAAGGCCAGCAAATTTATGCACTTTGAAGTATCTTTGTATTAACTTTTGTAAGTATCTTTGTACAAAGGAGACAGACATCCTAGTAAGAGAATGTTGTCGTAAAATTGAGAAAAAATTTATACAAAAGAAAGATGGCTATGTGTAACAATTCCATGGGGTTCCCATTCTGCTATAGCCTTCACAACTATGAGTATCTTCTCCATTCGCTACTTCGTCCGCCGATGATTGGATTGACCAAAAGCCTGGAGCTTGTTGGTGAAGAGATTGTCCTTAAAGTGATCCGACGAGACATAGTCATACGCTTTAATTCCCTAACTTTTGCCTGGACCGCCCTTTCGGGTTTTCGATCCACTGGGTAACCCTTTTTTTCCCAAGTCACCCTTTTCATAATTTGACATATCTTGATGGAAAATGACCCTTGGCACTTGATTTTGACCAAAAAGTCAAAGTTTGACTTTTCAGTGTATAGTCAAATTTTGATCAGTTGATTGAAAAATTCATCTGTCAATCCAATGCATTTGAGATCTTTTGAACTTGTTGAATATGTCAAGATGATGCCATTTAGTCCTTGAGTCC
This sequence comes from Vicia faba, assembly GCA_948472305.1. NCBI lineage: Eukaryota > Viridiplantae > Streptophyta > Magnoliopsida > Fabales > Fabaceae > Vicia > Vicia faba. Next base: position 1,354,438,398 of record OX451738.1, on the reverse strand, counting down.
ATGGTTGAACTTGATTTGCCATTGGCTAGGTCAAACAGTCAAAAATTGCCTTTGTACAGTCAAAACCCTAAAAATGACCATTTTGCCCTTTTGGTGATCTGATCAAATTTCTTGTGGAATTTTGGTCCAAACTTGATAAAATGGCTCATATTAGTTCATAATGTTGATGTGGGTCAAAATTCATGAGGTTTGACTGTAGATTGGTCACAATTGACTTTTTTCCCAATACAGTTGATTTCTAGGTCAACTGTTCAATTGACTAGGCAAAAATTTGATTCAAGGCTTGAAATTTGGTATGGACAAACTTATGAGTCCAACATGAAGTATGAAAGTCAATTTGGACATTGAAGGTCCAAAAATCCATGTGCAAACTCAAACCCCAATTTAGGTTAACAGTGCAAGGAGGTGTCTTGAGCAGAGCAAACCCTAGCTTGGTCTTGAGTTCCAAGAGTCTTGTGATGAGAAATGTTGATAAAATGAGAGGGAAAATTTTGGGGTACAACAGATGGGCTTAAAGATTCCATCTGAAGGAGTGTCGATCGCATAAGAGATTCCTTAGTGAGAGCTTGTATACCTGTCGTTGAGGAAGATTCCGCTGGGGAGGGCCGATCTTTGAGAGAAGTAGAATTTTAGGAGCTTCGGTCGTCCTTATTCCAATTAGGAAACATCTCTGTTGAATTTTAGGAACTTCGGTCGTTCGTATTCTACTGAGGAATCATCTCTGCTGACATTTAGGAACTTCAGTCATCCGTTGTTCAACTGAGGAATAATCTCTACTGACATTTAGGAACTTCAGTCATCCGTTGTTCAACTGAGGAATCATCTCTGGTGACATTTAGGAACTTTAGTCATCCGTTGTTCAACTGAGGAATCATCTCTACTGACACTTAGGAACTTCAGTCATCCGTTATTCAACTGAGGAATCATCTCTGCTGACATTTAGGAACTTCAGTCATCCGTTATTCAACTGAGGAATTAACTCCGGCTTAAGGAAGCGGAAGTGAACTGCGTATCTAGTTGTGTACATGCTGCACCGCGACCTACTAGGGAAAGGTGAAACTGATCGTGTTTGATAGGTCTGGGTCTTACAGTGTTGTGGACTGCTGTCTGGAGATAAGAGAAAAGAAACCTGGATAGTAGGGTTATGAGAAGGAACCTGGGTAAGGTTACTTCGTGAGGAGTTTGGATAACACTGCGTCTGAACCGAGAAGGAACCTGGGTAAGGTTACTTTGTGAGGAGTTTGGGTAAAACTACGTCTGAACCGAGAAGGAACCTGGGTAAGTTTGCTTTGTGAAGAGTTTGGGTAGAACTGCATCGGGACTGAGGAGGAACCTAGGTAAGGTTACTTCAGGATGAGTCTAGGGGAAACTACATCAGGAAAGAGAAGGAACCTAGGTAAGGTTTCTCCAGGATGAGTCTAGGTGAAACTACATCGGGAAAGAGAAGGAACCTAGGTAAGGTTGCTCCATGATGGGTGTGATACGGTGGGAGAACTGACTAGAGGTTTTGCGTTTCGTTCGCACTTGTGCGGTTAGCAAGAGTCGCCACCGACTTTTCTTTTATCCAAAAGGAAAGGTAAAAAAGCACAGGAAAGACCTTTCGAGAATTTTCTCGGGTTCGGGGGGTAGATTATGAAAAGGGAAGGTGTTAGCACCCTTTTCATCCATGGTTTTCCATGGGCTCTTAGTTACTCGTTTTAGATCACTTTCTTTTATTTGATTATGTGCTTGTGGTGTGGTTTTTGAAAGTATTTTGGAAATTTTCTTTGTAATGGTTCTCGTCTCTATAAGAACGTATACAAAGTTTTGTTTCGAAAAAATGGTTCAAAGATGTGTTTGTGAATCGTGTTTTGAAAAGTATTTTGAAAAGAGGTCTTGTAATGGTTATCGTCTCTATAAGAACGTATACAAAATGTTTTGTCTTTCGAAAGTGTTTTGAAAAAGAGGTTTTGCAATGGTTCTCGTCTCTATAAGAACATATACAAAATGTTTTATCTTTTGAAAATGTTTTGAAATGGAAGTGTAGGTGTGAACGTTTTTGTCGTGAGCAAGCGAGTAACTAAGAGCGAATCTATCTACTCGAAAGATCTTAAGTTGTTCTTTTTTTCTTCCTTTTAATGGTGCTATCTTACCATTGATTTGGTAAGAAGCCCCACCATTGGATGTAACGGGACAGGCTTGGGTCAATTTTTACAATCATTGAAGGCAACTTGTGAGACGCACTAGCAATTTTTGAGGGTCGAGATCGTTTTAATTGAAGGCAACATCGAGGGTCGTCGAGGTTCTACGATCTTTGTTTATCAAAGGGTCATTTTCTAGAGTGTCTCATATTCGAGGGACATGATTGTATTTCCGAGGCAACAAGCGGGGTTACCCTAGAGGTGCGCGTGTGAGAAAGTGTGTTGATTTCAAGTTATTTATTCTTGGATTAGGTCATCTAGCGATTGATTTTTGAATCTTGCCATACATGCCTAATTACTATACAGTATATAGAAAGTAATAAATTGTGGGAATTGAAATTCTAAGCTATTACAAAAGTATCCGGGAATGGGGGTACAATTGTTACAAATGGGGATGAATCAAAATATCAAGCAATACAACCAAATTGAATTGTTACGCGATTTAATATAAAGCTATGACAATTTATGAAATAAAGAAATCAATAAAGTATGAAATGCAATATATTTACTTGAAAAAGAAAATAAAACCTATTCTAAAAAAAAGAATTCATTTGAAACTTTATTAATATTTGTGTATTTTATTCATTATGTAAACTAACTTTAAAGAAAGAAAATAAATTAAGTTAATTCTTTTGATGTTTTTATTAAGTGTAAAAAATTAATAAAGATAAATTAAAAGAAAAAGAAAAAGATAAAAAATTAACTTCAAGATTTAAATTAATTTAATAAAAAATGTATTGAGTTTTATTAAATTGTTAACAAAAAAGAAGTAAATTAAAAAAACAAGTACAAATGGGCTTAGGGAAATTCAAAGGTGCTAGGCCCAAAGATATATTGTCATTGCTGAAACAAAAAAGAAACAAGGCCAGATGGGGGGGTGTGAGCTAGCAACCGTGTGGGCCTAAAGGTTTTGCCAAGACATGCTCAATACTCTCTTAAACTGTCTAATGCTTGATTAGGGAAACAAAAAAAAAGGATTAGGGTTTTTACCCCTTTTGGTATAGCGGCGCCGCTCTGTCTCTTTCGTTCTCCCTTCATCTTTTCATCTCTTCTCTATTTCGTTGATCTCTCTGTCCCTATTCTTCTTCCTAATTTCGTGAGTGAAACGCTTTTGGCCTCTTGGTCTCACTCTGGTTTGTGCTTTTTTTGGAAATCCCTAAGTTTGAAATGAAATTATCTAAAGGGTTTGAAATGCGTTTTGATCTGATCTTCCCCTCACTTTCCGTTACTGGAGCTCTCTTTCTCTCACCTCCTAACGATTCTCACTTGTTTTGCTTCTTGAAAGAGGTTACGTTCTGTCTTTGCTAAGCTTTAAACAATTTTTGTCATTTTTTATCTTGTTCATGTTTTTTCCATTAACCTATTGTGCTATGCTTTGAGATGCAGGAAGTGTTATGAGGGAGATAAAGTATCCATACCTATTTGGAAATTCCTGTGGAGTGAAAAGGAAAGGTGAGATGGAAAGTAACGCTCCCTGGTGGTCGGAGGCGTGAGGAGGAAGAGATGATGGTTGGATGCGCGCTTCTGGTAACCTTTTCTGTCCTTTGAGTTTTGAATGATGATGGTGATGTACTTCTGGATTTTTGTTATTTTTCGTGCTTTGTTGGATGTTATTTACTGATGATTTGATGATGTTGTTGGTTTGGATATTGATTTGATGATGTTGATGGAATGTTGGGATGTTGGGATGGTTTTGGGCAGTTCTAGAAGCTTGGCTTGAACTGTTTTTACAGGTTTTGGTTGAGTATATTTCTTCTGGTTTTTTCCTTGTTACATTTTAGTTTGAACTGTTTGGATTTGGATGTTTTTGGGTTTTTGAATGTTGGTTTGACAGTCTGATGAGTTTGCAGGCTTTGTGAGTTTTTGAAAATGGTTTGTAACAGTTTTTTGAAGGTTGTGGAATACTTGGAGGTTTTTGATGCTGTTGGAATACTCTTTACTGTTTGGGTTTGACAGTTTTGAGGTTTGAGAACTGGTTGTGCAATTTGTTTTCCTTTGTTTTTTTTTATTTTTGGTTTAACGGGTTGGCTTGGTATGTTGTTACTGTATGTTGAGTTAACAGGTTGGGATGTATTTTGGAGGTTTTTGGTTATGCAGTTTTTTGGTTATGTGTTTGGTTATGCAGGTTTTTTGGTTGTTTGAGGATGGTGGACTGTTTTACAGTTTTAGGGATTTTGGTTTGAAATGGTTTTACAGTTTGTTTGAGGTTGGGCAGCTTGAAGGTTTTTGGAACTTTTACAGTTTTGAAAACTTGGTTCTTTTGAGATTTTCTCCAGTTTTGATATCTTTTTGTTCTCTCCTTTTTATTTGAGCCTTCTCTACTGTTATATTCATGTGGTTTCTTGTTTGACAGCTTATTCAAAATGGTGGGAAAACCACCAAATTTTGAATACTTTGGGCATGTTCTCCTTATGCTCTTTTCCTTGCAGTTTTGTTTTCTAGCAATTCTGGTGCAATTGTGATAGCAGGGCAGCATCCCTAGGTGACTTCTTTCCTCTCTCTCTCTCTCAATGACCCTAAGCCAAATGCTTTTTTTTCTTCTGAAAAGTTTGCAATTTATTTGGAAAATGATGATTATGGCTTATTGAACAAGCCTCTTGCTTGTTGATTTAGTCTACTATATGTTATATTTTCTTCTTGCTGATGTTGTTTTGTTTGCTACTACTATGCTGCCTCGTTCTTGCTGTTTGTATTTTGTCCAATTTGTTGCATTGTTTGAAACATTTGTTTTGGCCATTCTGCTATTTTCCTTTGGACAATTTGCGATGTTGTTTGTTATATTTGTTTGGCCATGCTGCTATTTGGCTTTGGACAATTTGCGCTGCATTTTTTGGAACATTTGTTTTGGCCATGCTGCTTGCATTTCTTGTTTGGGTAGCCTTGTTGCATTTGGACAAATTTGCTTGCATTTGTTATTTTTCTTTTTGTGAACCAAGGAGAAAAATCTTCTTGTGATTTGCAAATAGAAAAATAAAAACGTGATGAATTAAAAATATCCCTCTGATTCCAAATTGCAAACTTTAATGATGAACGCATTTTTTCTTTTGAAGATTCTTGCTTATGCCCAGTTAACTATACTAACTATTTTTTTGTCTTTCGTTTTCATGTGAGCACAACTGGATGGTGGCAAAGCAGAGGAAGCAAGAGATTCTGTGGCAAGCATGGAAGCAATGGAAGCTCAGTCATCCTTAGGCATAGATTCATATTCTTTGTAATTTAGAGAGAAATACTCAAACAATTGTACTAATTTATTTTTCAAATACAATAAGTTGTAAAACCTAAAGCATTTAAATAATAAATTATTTTGTAACAACTTTTGGAATAAATGAAAAAAAGTCTTATGAGGTATTCTGATGTCCATTAAAATCCTTTACTGTCAATAACTCGCAATTTTCTCTTTGCATCTTCACTAATTCTTTAAGATTCCCGATCAAGATAATTGAAACTGCATTCCAATAATTCCAATCAAGATAACTTAAATTCCAATAATCATGTAATCTTGCCACTGCATTCCAAATAAACACGCACTGTGTATTCCATAAACAAACAAATGTTTATTCCATAAACAATCAAATGTTTTAAAAGACGCAAATTAACTGGTTAATCTGGATCAAACAAAACATGAATGTTCCAATGACGGTCTTAGATCCCATCTCTTGTCCCAAATGAACATGCCTTGAGAACAAACAGTAACCTTTCAGTAAACTCGAAAAAGCATGAAAACGTGTGAAAGCCAATTGGATCTTTGTGAATTCATTTCTTTTGAGAATTGCAAGTAAAACCCTAATTGCTTGTTTACTGCCACAGGAGAAAATATGTCTGATCGATTCCTGAGCCAGCTTGAACATCTGAGAAACCCTAGGGTTGTGTTTTTTCTATGAAAAATGAGAGGGAAAATTTTGGGGTACAACAGCTGCCCCTGTTCAATCTTCTTGAACCTGAAGAGTTAGGTCGACGAGTTTTTCCGTTCGTGACTCGAAGGTAAAAGATGATTGGACACTAGAGTACCCATAAATTTACGCTCGACAAAGGTGTAATTGAGGGAATGGGCTTAAAGATTCCATTTGGATAGTATGTTAGAATCTTGTTGGAGATGGGCTTGTAGATGCCATCCAAGAATGTTTGGTTGTAAATCGACAGAATAAGCATCAAAATGGTGTTCGTATTTGGAACATATCTGAACTGTATTTGTACTTGAATCTAAATAAGCGAGAGAATGACTTCCGTGTCTGGAGCGTATCTGGACTATATCAGTATTCGAATCTGGATAAATGACAGAATGGCTTCCGTGTCTGGAGCGTATCTGAACTTCATTTTGAAATTAAGTCTGAATGAGTGACAGAATGGCTTCCGTGTCTGGAGCGTATCTGAACTGCATCTTGAAATTAAGTCTGAATGAGCGACAGAATGGCTTCCGTGTTTGGAGCGTATCTGGGCTGTATCTGAACTTGGAATTTGGTTAAGTATCAGAATGACTTCCGTGTCTGGAGTGTATCCGTACTGTATCAATAATATTGGAATATTTGTTAACGATAGATGTTAATCTTATCCTGAAAAGGGTAAAATGTTAGCTGAAACACAAAGTTATGTTGCATGAAATGTATGATGCAATAAATGTGCTTTATCCATGTTTATGATATATGAATGTAATGTATGCGCATGTAAGTTGATTTGATGTATTGCTGAGGAAAATAAATCCTCGAATGCTGCCGGGGAAAATAAATCCTTGACTGCTGCCTGGGAAGATAAATCCTTGACTGTTGAGGATTCCACTGTGAGAGTAATGCCATATACTTCTTGAGGAATCTTCTTGGGGAATACAGAGAATTTTAATGACTTTTACTGGGGATTACTGACGGGAGTCTTCGTTCTGTCGAGAAGCAATAAAAACTCTGTGGGGAAAAAGTTTATCTTGTAATGGAAACTCTGTGGGGGAAAGCTTATTCCGCTGGGGAGTTCACGAGTTTAGGTTGTCTGCCAATTTACTGGGGAGTTACCCTAGGTTGGGGAGAAACAGAAGTTAACCGTTAGCTGGTTGATTTTCAGGCTTCAAGATAACTTGCTGGGGAAACCTGGAGAAACTGGATAAGTTCCGCTACAGGTTAAAAGTTTCAGCTCCACTGGTGTTGTACCCCAAAATTTCCCTCTCATCCTTCAGGAATTCATCCTGAACTCTCAGACTTTCTCTTAAACAAATCCAAGCCCTTTATTGTCATTCCTTTCCAAGTAAACAAGTTACAAGAGCAAAATGGTCATTTGCAAGCTCAAAAGTCAAAACTTTTACCTTGGAAAAGTTAAATTCTAAATACTTAGAATTTTCCTAAAAAAGGGAAAAGTGTTTAAGAAGAAAATGGCACCTCAGAGCTTCTGAACCAACCTCCAGGCAGAAACGGTCAGAAGTTGCAAATTTGGCTCAGCACATAACATTCAGTCAGAGGGTGGCTCTTCAGCAGCTACACCAACTCAGTCAGAGATTGTAAATGTGGTTCAGCACGTGATCTTTAAATATAACATGGCGCTTTCAGCAATTACGCAAAAGTTCAGCCAGAGTTTGTTGGAGAAGTATAAAGAAGGCAACAAAGCCTGAAACTCCTTCAGAACGTACTAGGATCAGAAGGTAGATCAAAGGAACATGCTGGGAAGTCTGGAAAACTCTCAGAATTTGCTGAGGCAGCAAGAGGCCAAGGTCAGAACTTGGTTTACGTTGTTCTTTTTGGTGAAGCAGAACTGGTGGCTCAGGTTTTAGGTAATGGTGCAAAACCTCCTATTACAAGATTTTGGATTTTGACAAATCTCATCACCATTTAATGCTCATTAATGCTCACAACCACTTATGAGCATTCATCCAAGGGGTCTCTCCAAGTGTGGCTTGGTAACACCTTTGTGCAGGCTTAGGCATGGGTCTATGCGCCACTTTTCGCCTATAGGTGTCACTTCTCCTTAATCCTCGCTTACTGTTCCGACCTAGGCTAAAAAGCTGTCCATCATCACAACTTTTCATGAACTTCCTTCAAAAACAAGTTAACCTCTACTGCATAATATTGGCGCCATTTAACGTTCAAAAATCCACAAAGCCTTGCCTATAAATAGGACACCATTGTCCATCACAAAAGAGGTGAAAAAACATCCAGAAAAATTGCTAGAAGAGGAACAGAAAACTCTAGCGAAGGAAACCTTGTGAAACTCTGCCAAAATCCCCAGTGTTTCATAACTTTGAACTTCCTGCCTCTAAACTTCATTGATACTCAGTTTGTTTCCTGACTAGAGAACGCCCCTATAGTTTCTGAACATACATACACATATCTTCTCCATCCACCCATTCTAAAAAGAACCTGTCCAGAACATCATCAGAGCTAAAGTTAGCTCAAACTCACAAATTTTCTTCCAACAGCAAGGTAAGCACCTGCTGACTCTCATCACGCTGCTAAGCATCATCAGCTTTGAATGCTCAATAAACACAATGTAAATATCATGTTGTTGCTGTATGCGTTCTGAGGATTTTCATACCTCTGAATGCTTAAGTAGGAAGTGAATCAGTGTAGAACCTGTTTGTGACCTTGTTGGTTCTGCTGTCTGAAACACTTTGACACCTGCTGAGATTATCCTAGGCATGCCTTCTGTTTTGTGGAAAAATAATAAAACTGCAAATGTTCTGGCTAGCACAGGGGGAAATCAAGCTCTGACTTTGACGTCAACACTTCTGAGGCCTGTTTTGCTGTCAATAATATCAGAACTTCTGAAAATTATTGTGTTTTCAGCAGGGTCAGAACTTCTGACCTTCCCACTAACAGGTTTCTATTTTGCAGGGCACCAGAGTCAAGTTCTGACTCATACAGTTTCACTAACAGGTTAATAATCCTACAGCAGGCCTGGGTCAGAACTTCTGACTTTCTCTCAGCAGCGCGCTAGCCCTCTTTGTCTTTCTCTTTTTCTTCTCCTTGTTATTTTCTTTTCTTATCTATTTTTCTCGTTGAACCACTCCATGTACAAGTGTGTATCCCCCATCCCCTAAATATTGTAATAGCGTAGGATTTTACATTTCCGCATTTTATTGCTTTCAAATGTAAATGCTAGTAATTAGGATATGTATGGCAAGATAAAATCAATGAAATAGAAAATCCTAATTCAAGATAAAATCATGCATGCAATAAAACACACTTGCACACAAACACCCCTTTAGGTATCTCCACTTGGTTGCCTAAACAAATGGCCATGGTATGCATGCTAGGTATCTTAGCAAAACAAAAGATTATAGTCCCTCGATGACGCTATCTTGGTTGCCTAAACAAAATGATCTAGTCCCTCAAAAATTTGCTAAAGATACTTAACACAATTGCTATCATGGTCAATATGATGACCCACGCTTGTCCCGTTTAACATCCAAATACAAGGTTGTTTACCAAATACAATGGTAAAACAACATTGTCAAAAGGGTTAAAAAAATGTATAGGAAAGATCTTTGAGTAAAATAGGGTAGATGACTTAGTTACTTGATCAAAAACTTGCAAAACATCTTTTCTATTTTCAAAACACACTTCATAACACAATTTCAAAAGGTTTCCCAAATCAAATTTTCAAACATTGAAATCTTTTCAAAAGACAAAACATCTTTGTATACATTCAAACAAGAATCATTTCAAAAGTTGCCACAATGATGGCCTCTTTTCAAAACATTTTCAAAAAACCACACACAAAAGCACCATTTCAAACAATTGAAAAGCAAAAGCAAGTGATCTAAACAAGTAACTAAGAGCCTATGGAAAACCATGGATGAAAAGGGTGCTTGCACCTTCCCTTTTCATAATCTACTCCCCGAACCCAAGAAAACATCTCAAAGGTCTTTCCTGTGCTTTTTGACCTTTCCTTTGGATAAAATAAAAAGTCGGTGGCGACTCTTGCTAAACCAAAACATTTGCGAACACAAACGCAAAACCTCAAGTCAGTTCTCCCACCGTATCACAGAATTGGCGACTCTGCTGGGGACTATTATATAAAAGTGGGGTTACCTTAGGGTTTTAGATCACCTTTGCATGCTTATCTTGTTTGCTTTGATTGCTTTACATTTGGTTCTCTTGTTTGGGTTTGAATCCTCCACCCGGATTTTTGGGAAACATTCATAGGTAAATAGTAATACGTTGTGGAAACTGTGCGGGGTATACCGACATGGTTGAAGCAATAACTATATTAGTGCGACATATTTGTGGGTACCGGTAGCCTTTGAGTTAATCAAAGAGAATACGGGGCCGCTGAGTGATGTCATGAAGTACTAATGAGCTCTTAGAACCTTACTTGACCATCTTGGCCTTATTAGGGGTAGTGAGATGACCGACTTTGGTGCAGTCCGAAGTTGGTAGATACTCGATACTACACTCATTGAGGGTTGTTTTCTTGGAATATTTCGGTCGCAGTCAAAGTGGCTAAACTGAAATAATGAACACAGAAAATAATCCAGTGATATTGAGCTCCTTAGAACCCGGTTACTATTTATAGGACAGGTTGAGCCAACTAACTTCAAGAGGGTATTTACCTATGAAACCTCATGCAAGCCTGAAACTAGGATCTTGTGTGATTTGCTTGTACATATGCTTGTGCATACATCATGAACATCATGAAGCATCATTTGCATCCACTAACCATTTCAAGGGTTTGGATCTTCATCTTTGTTCTTGTTTTGTAGGTCATGGAATCTCTTCGCAGGAAAATAATTCAAGTCAACCTTGTGAGAATCCCTCCTCAACTCAAGGAGCTTACTTCCAAGATTCCAGAGAATTCTCTCTTCAGTGAAAGACATGGTAGACTTCTCGACTTGGTCAACTCCAATATTGAAGAAGACATGGTGAAAGTCCTCTTCCAGTTCTTTGACCCCCTACACCACTGTTTCACATTCCCTGATTACCAACTAGTACCTACTTTGGAGGAATTTTCTCAACTCCTGAGGATTCCTATTCTTCATTAACTACCCTACAACGGTACAGAAAGAGAACCAAATCCTGAAGACGTTGCTCAAGTCGTACACTTGCAACCATCTGATATCAAAGGTCATTGGGAAACCAGAAGTGGTGTCAAGGGTTTCTTGGCAAAATTTCTGTTTGAGAAGGCACAAGAATGCTGGAATTCTCTAGATCTGCAAGCTTTTGAGGAGATTGTAGCACTTGTCATCTATGGGTTGGTCTTGTTCCCAAATCCTGACCAGCTTATAGATGTGAATGTTGTCAAGATTTTCATATCTCGGAATCCTGTGCCTATATTGCTTGGGGACATCCTACACTCATTTCACACGCGAACAATGAGGAAGACAGGTGTTCTCATGTGCTGTGCTCCTCTTCTAGCAAGGTGGTTTATTTCTCACCTTCCCCAAACAGTTTTGAAGAATGAGCAGGGTTTGAGATGGTCACAACGGTTGATGACCCTCACACATTCTGATGTTCATTGGTGTCCTCGTTCCAGAGAAAATGTCATCATCATTGATCGTTGTGGGGAATTCCCTAATGTCCCACTACTTGGAATTAGGGGAGGCATTACCTACAATCCCTGTTTAGCTTTGAGGCAGTTTGGATATGCCCGGAGGGATGGCCCTCATGACTTGCTGATTCCTGACTTGGTTTTTGACTTTGACAACGACACTCAAGGACTTCGACAAAGGTTTATCCGAGCTTGGAGGATGCCCAACAAAGTGGACGGTAAGACACTGGGACACAAGAATTCCATCCCCCTTGAGCCTTATCTCAAGTGGGTACGAACCCACGCCCAAAATCTTATGATGTTGTATCCTCACATTCTCCCCGTGATCAAAGATCCTTTTATGGAAGGAGAGGTCCCATACACCCTCCTACATCCAGACATGCCAACATCATTGGAAGAATTGCAAAAGAGTTGGATACAACTCAAGGAAGAGAGGAACACTTTTGAATCCAGCTTCTATGCCAGTGAGAAGAAGGTTTTGGAACTTACCCGCCGACTTCACGAAGAGGAGACTCTCAACACTTTCATCGCACCGAAGAGGATGCGCAACGTCTTTTTACATTAAGAAGCTTTGTAATATCTTGCCCATGGGGCATTTATGTGCTAAAAAATTTCTTCTTATTAATATGACGTGTGTTCTTTTTGTTTGCAACAACTTTGAATTTCTGAATCCTTGAATGCATTACATGAATACATATCATTCATCATATGCATAAACAGGTCTTCACACCAGGTTTCCTTATCTTTCTGCTGTTTATTTCAGAAAGATGGATATAGAGCAGATGGTCAAAGATCTGCAAGCACAAAATTCTCAGTTCCAACAACTCCTCATAACCCTGGCAAAGGGTCAAGAGGACCTTAAAGAACTGTTAGAGAAAGAGAAAGACAAAGAGAAAAAAGAAGAAAAGGGCTGGTGTGGCCACTATGGGAAGAAGACTTGAGCATCAGGCTAGGAGAGTTCTGGAATTCCCCTCAACGTCTGACGAACGGGTTAGTAAGGGAAAGGGAGTTGCAATGCCCTCTAAATCTGAAGTTGAAGAAGAAGAGGATGAAGATTACTTCGAACAGCAGTACCCTCCGGCGGACGATAAGTATAAGAATCTTGAGGACCAGTTGGCAGCCATGGAAGTGCAAAGGGTACCTGGGCTAGATTTCGAAGAACTAGGGTTGGTTGCTGGGATCGTCATTCCTCCCAAGTTCAAAGTGCCTACATTTTCTAAATACGACGGTTTGTCCTGTCCGAAGATGCATCTGAGATCCTACGTCAGAAAGATCCAACCTCACTGTTCTGATAAGGATCTGTGGGTCCACTTTTTTCAAGATAGTTTGTCGGGTACGCAATTGGACTAGTTCTATCAACTTGAGAGATCTGATGTCCACAATTGGGAAGATTTGGCTGCTGCTTTCTACCGACAATACCAATACAATGCAGATTTAGCGCCTACTCGTACTCAACTGCAGAGTATGGGTATGGCCTCTAATGAGAGATTTAAGGAGTATGCCCAAAAGTGGCGGGATCTGGTTGGTAGGGTGCAGCCATCATTGTCGGATAGAGAGCTGGTTGACATGTTTTTAGGGACTCTGTCAGGTCCATTCTTCAATCACTTGATTGGGAGATCATCTGCAGGGTTCACCGAATTAATTCTGACCGGTGAAAGGCTCGAAGTTAGCATTAAGAGTGGTAAAATTCAGAAGGATGCCTCTGCTTCCATTGCTATCAAGAAAACCTTCCCAGCCAAGAAGGAAGTTTCTGCTATTCATACCCAGAGAAATCAAGGAAGAACAGAGCGTCGACTAACGGTAGAGGCTGTGATGATCCAGAATTCCTCAATCGATCAACCTCAAAGCAGTCAACCTAGGGCTAACCAGCAAAGGGTAGAAAGGCCACAACGGCAATTCACCCGGATCAATATGACACCGACTCAGGTCCTCCCTCATCTGTTAAGGTTAAACCTTACCAACTTGAAAGAAGCGCCGAAAAACCCAAATACCTCTTCTCCCTATTATCATTCAAATGCAAAATGTGTGTACCATTCGGAGAGTGTAGGGCATGACACCAACAACTATTGGGCCCTTAAAAACAAGATCCAAGATTTGATAGATGCCAAGGAGGTAGAGTTTGATGCCCCTGAAAAACCTAATGTGATATCCGTTCATATTCCAAAACATGGTCATAATGTCCATGCAATTGTGTAAGATCTTCATGTTACCGCTGTTGATGAACTAATGACTCCGTTGCCAATGATTAAAATGAATCTGTTAAAAGCTGGGATTTTCCCGGGATGTGAAAAAGATTGTTACTTCTGTTCAACCTTGCAATCCGAATGCCCACTGTTGAAATCAGGCATCCAATGCCTGATTGATACTCAAGAGATCCTCTTTCAGAAAACTCATGTTGCTACTATCACTCATGTTACTCCTGTTATCTTTGTTACTCCAATCAATGACATTTCTATAATCACCATTTCCGACAATCTTTCCAAGACCTGCAAAAGGCATGTTAAGATTACGCCTGATCCAAAGCTTGTACTGTTGAAGATTACCATGCCGGGGCCTATCCCATATAAGTCCAACAAGACGATACCATAGAATTATGGAGGAGAGATCTTCTACCATGGTGTTAAGCAGATAGAATCAGTCCAAGAGAACTCCGATGAAGAAACTCCTGGCATAGGGAATATTGCAGGGACAAGTAAGATAACTCGTAGCGGAAGAATCTTCTCTCCGGAGATTGCTCCTCCACGGGAAGTCTTCGGACCCTCAAGTGCTCCTGTGCCTGTCAAGATATCTGTGTGAAGTCCGGTTATTGAAAAAATTGATGCCCTCGAAGCTATACCCTCTGCTATTACTGCCGATAAAGGTAAGGGGATCCAAGAAGCGCCCGTCAGGATGAGGGCTCAGACTTTGGTTATCCCCGAGACCACCCAAAAGGAGATGGAGGAAATTTTAAAGATAATTAAGAAGAGCGACTATGATGTCGTAGAGCAGCTGGGGAAAACCCCTTCAAAAATCTCTATGCTGGCACTATTACTCTTCTCTGAGGCTCATGCCAAAGCCTTGATCAAATTTTTAAAGACGGCACACGTGCCTCAAGAAACGTCTGTGGACCAGTTTCAAGAGTGAGTAGCTAGCCTTACAGCTGAGAATGGTCTTGGCTTTTCTGACACGGATCTAACCCCTAAAGGAAGAAAGCATAATGATGCGCTGCATGTCTCGGTAGAATGCAGAGGGACCACACTTGCTCATGTTCTGGTTGATACCGATTCATCTTTAAATGTTCTACCAAAGAAAGCATTGGATAGATTAGACTGTGAAGGTTTGACCCTAAAGCCCAGAAATATCATTGTTAGAGCCTTCGACGGTTCTAAGCCGATGGTTCACGGAGAAGTGGACATCCCAATCAAGGTGGGAACGGAAATTTTCAACTCTACATTTTATGTGATGGACATCCGTCCTTCATATTCATGCTTGTTGGGAAGGCCATGGATCCACAACGCTGGGGCAGTCACTTCTTCTCTACACCAAATGCTAAAATACCCAGTCCAGGGTAAAATCATAACGATTCATGGTGAGGAGGAGTATATGATAAGTCACCTTAACTCTTTCTGCTATGTGGAGTTAGACGACGAATTTATAGAAACACCTTTCCAACACTTTGAAGAGGTTTCTCCTGAGGTCGCAGTAGCAAAGACAATGACTGATGTGCCTATCATTACCAAGCTTGTGTCTCGGATGTCATCCCTTATAGATGCGGAGGCTGTAATCAAGGAAGGAGAAAGTACAGTGTGGGATCAACTGCCAGATTTTCCTCACAAGACAGACAAGTTCGGATTGGGTTTCACTGCTGCTAGCCAGAAATCTGTGCGTCGCTCCCGGGCTGGAGGACCACCCTTAAAAATCACTCATCACGGGGTTCATGCTTTAGAAGATGATGATGAAGAAGGAAATTTTGAAGATTGGATCTTTCCAACCATCGAAGGAGGACCGAACAACTGGGAGGCGAAAGACTTCATTCCCATTACTTTCATCAATCAGTAATTTATCTTTTGAACATTTATGTTGGTCTGTAATAACTTTTAAACAATTCGTACACTTTTTTGCCTTGTGCCTTTCCCGGGGTGCATAGGTCCACTTGTAAGGGTTTTGATTCTTCATTCTCATATGCCATTTTTAATGAATCATGGACGTTTTCATCTATAAAATTTTGTGTTCATTTTCTTCCCTTTTACATTTTATTTTGTTTAAGGATGGATATCCCTTACACACACCCACACTCACAAAATGCAGGTACCCATCCACTCCGGATTCCATGGGTGACTATTCTGCTATGGCCTTCAGTGACTCTGAAGATCTGGTCAATCATGCCAAATACGAAGGTGATGAAGACTGTGAAGTGCCTGGAGAGTTGGCTAGAATTTTGCAACAAGAAGAAAGGGCTATTCTTCCCCATGAAGAGTTGTTGGAAACTATCAATTTGGGTACTGTCGAAGACAGAAAAGAGGTTAAAGTGGGTGCCAACCTGGAGCCAAGTGTCAAAGAGTGCTTAGTTCGGCTGTTGAATGAGTTTGTTGAGATCTTCACCTGGTCCTATGAAGATATGACGGGATTGGATACATATATTGTGGTTCACCGTCTCCCTACAAGAGAAGACTGTCCACCAATCAAACAGAAAGTCTGCCGAATGAGGCCCGATTTGTCTGACAAGATCAAAGCTGAAGTGATGAAGCAGTTCAATGCTGGATTTCTGGCTGTTACTTCCTATCCACAATGGGTTTCTAACATTGTACCCGTACCTAAGAAGGACAGAAAAGTCAGAATGTGTGTGGACTGCAGAGACTTAAACAGGGCTAGCCCTAAAGATGATTTTCCGTTACCACACATCGATATCTTGGTTGACAACACAGCTCAACACAAGGTATTCTCTTTCATGGACGGATTCTCGGGATACAACCAGATCAAAATGGCCCCCGAAGACATGGAGAAGACTACTTTTGTTACACAGTGGGGTACCTTCTGCTATAAAGTGATGCCATTCAGACTGAAAAATGTTGGGGCAACCTATCAGCGAGCCATGGTAGCTTTGTTTCATGACATGATACATCATGAAATTGAAGTCTACGTAGACGACATGATAGCCCGTTCACAGACAGAAGAAGAACACCTCGACCATCTGCAAAAGTTGTTTGTTAGGTTAAAGGAATATAAGCTCAGACTAAACCCTAGCAAGTGCACTTTCAGAGTCAAGTCTGGTAAACTTTTGGGATTCATCGCCAATAACAAAGGCATCGAGGTTGATCCTGCCAAAGTCAAAGCTATACGAGAAATGCCTGCCCCCCGCACTGAGAAGGAGGTTAGAGGTTTCTTGGTACGCTTAAACTATATTGCAAGGTTCATCTCTCACCTAACATCTACCTGTGAGCCAATCTTCAAGCTAATGAAGAAATATCAGGTGGTTGAATGGAACAATGATTGTCAAGTTGCTTTTGATAAGATCAAGGAGTATTTGCTGGAGCCTCCTATCTTGATGCCACCCGTCGAAGGAAGACATTTAATCATGTATCTGACTGTTTTAGATAATTCAATGGGGTGCGTACTAGGACAACATGACGAGTCTGGCCGAAAAGAGCATGCCATTTATTACCTTAGCAAAAAGTTTACCGACTATGAGACTCGCTACTCACTGCTCGAGAAAACTTGTTGCGCTTTGGTATGGGCTGCTCGCCGGCTAAGGAAGTATATGTTGACACATACCACTTTGCTGATTTCCAAAATGGATCCGATCAAGTACATCTTCGAGAAGCCTGCTTTATCCAGAAGAATCGCTAGATGGCAGATGATCCTGACTGAGTATGACATCCAACACACAACCCAAAAAGCTATAAAGTGGAGTGTACTAGCTGACCATCTAGCTCATCAAGTTGTCGAAGATTACCAATCTATGAGGTTCGACTTCCCTGACGAGGATATTATGACATTGGACAACATTAAAGGTAACGGACCTTATGACGGACCTGAACAAGGATCCCGATGGACCCTGTACTTTGATGGTGCTTCAAATGCACTTGGCAACGGTATCGGCGCGATACTTATCTCTCCAGAAGGTTGCCATACACCTTTCACTTCTAGACTCTGCTTAAGCTGCACCAACAACATGGCCGAGTATGAAGCTTGTATCTTTGGTCTCAAGGCTGCTATTGACTTGGCAATCAAATCTTTGGTTGTATTTGGGGACTCAGCTTTGGTTATCAGCCAAATCAAAGGAGAGTGGGATACTAATCACCCTAACCTCATCCCTTACAAAGAACATGTCTTGACATTGTTACCACATTTTGAGCAGATCACCTTCGAGCACTTCCCGCGAGAAGAGAATCAGTTGGCGGATGCGTTAGCTACAATGTCCTCCATGTTTAAACTTAATTGGGATAACGAGGCACCCCAAATCACCATTGAACGAATGGACGAACCAGCACATTGTCACGAGATTAATACCGAAGAGGTGGTGGACCGACCTTGGTTTCATGACATCAAAAGGTATCTCGAAGCGCAAGAGTACCCTAAAGGAGCTTCAGTCAATGATAAGAAGTTCTTAAGGAGGTTCGCAACCAAATTCTTTCTGAGCAATGGTATCCTATACAAGCGCAATCTTGATTGTGTCCTACTCCGTTGTATGGACAAAGTTGAAGCTGAGCAGGTCATGTCTGAACTACATAATGGCACCTTTGGCACCCACTCAAGCGGCCATACGATGGCTAAGAAGATTCTACGGGCAGGCTACTACTGGTCTACCATGGAAGCTGATTGTCATCAACATTCCCGTACTTGTCTCAAATGCCAAATCTATGCTGACAAGGTACATATTCCTCTAGTTCCTCTCAATGTCTTAACAGCTCCTTGGCCATTCGCGATGTGGGGAATCAACATGATTAGAGAGATCAAGCCTACAACATCCAATGGACACCGTTTCATCCTGGTGGCCATTGATTACTTTACCAAGTGGGTCGAAGTAACATCCTTCGCCTCCGTTACAAATAATGTGGTTGCCCGCTTCATCAAGCAGAACCTCATATGCCGGTACGGTATCCCCGACAGGATCATTACGGACAACGGTACAAATTTTAACAATACTATGATCACCGCTCTGTGCAATCAGTTCAAGATTCAACATCACAATTCATCTCCTTATCAGCCAAAGATGAACGATGTTGTTGAAGCTGCGAACAAAAATATCAAGAAGATCATTCAAAATATGACAGTCACCTACAAGGACTGGCATGAAATGTTACTGTTTGCTTTGCACGGGTACCGTACCACGGCACGCACTTCAACCTGGGAAATACCCTTTTCTTTGGTATACGACATGGAGGTTGTTTTACCTATCGAGGTTCAGATTCCCTCCTTGAGAATCAGGAAAGATGCTGGTTTGAGTGAAGACGATTGGATTCAGACCCGACTTGATCAGCTTAACTTAATTGACGAAAAGCGACTTACCGCTCTTTGCCATGGTCAGGCGTATCAAAAACGTATGATTAAGGCCTTCAACAAGAAAGTCAAGAGACAAGTATATCATGTCGGGGACCTTGTAATCAAGCGAATCATCTTGCCATAAAGTGATCCCAGGGGCAAAATGACTCCTACTTATGAAGGACCGTTTGTGATCAAGAACATCTTTTCTGGTGGGGCAATGATTCTGACCACCATGGACAGCGACGACCTGCCGCACCCTGCGAACGCAGACATAGTCAAAAGATACTACGCATAAAATGACTCGACAAGTTGAAAACCCGAAAGGGCGACTTAGGCAAAAATGGGCATCCAGGTGAATCGAAAACCCGAAAGGGCGGTTCAGGAAAAAATTAGGGATAAATAAAAAAGATATGTACACCCGGCAAGTTGAAAACCCGAAAGGGCGACTTGGGCAAAAAAGGGTTTCCCGGTGGATCGAAAACCCGAAAGGGCGGTCCAGGCAAAAGTTAGGGAATTAAAGCGTATGACTATGTCTTGTAGGATCACTTTAAGGACAATCTCTTCACGGAAAATCTCCAAGCTTCTGATCTATCCAATCATCTGCGGACGAAGCAATGAATGGACAAGATACTCAGAGTTGTGAAGGCTATAGCAGAATGGGAACCCCATGGAATTGTTACACATAGCCATCTTTCTTTGTATAAAATTTTTCTCATTTTTACGACAACATTCTCTTACTAGGATGACTGTCTCCTTTGTACAAAAATACTTACAAAGTTAATACAAAGATACTTCAAAGTGCAGAAATTTGCTTGCCTTTTCTTTCTTTTTACACTTATGTTTTATTTGAAAACGTCCAATGATTTGTTAAATGAGCATATTCATTTGAATATAATCACTGCTTACAAATAAAACGAAAAGAGAAAGGATAATTACTGATAGGTCGAAAGTATAGGAAAATGTCTTTAGGCTATTCCAGAAGAAATCCCCTATAGTATGTCATTCGGATCCTCAACAGAGCTAAAACCTTGGAGTATATATCCCCAGCGGAGTTAAGTTTCAAAATTCCCATCAGAGTTAAGTTGCTAAACTCCCAATCCCCAGCGGAGCCAGAAGACTTTAAACCACAAATCCCCAGCGAGGATAAAACTTTCTTCCCGAACAGAGTCCAACACCTCAACATCTAAACCACGGTGGAGTACTATCCAACTTCCTCATATCCCCAAGTAGAGCGGCATGCAACCCAAGCTTTTGAAAAAACTCTCCAACAGGATAAACATTTCCCCACAGAGTTATTTCCCAGCAAAACGAAGATTCTTGTTCTCATTTCTCCAGTTGAAGCCTCTCAGGTTTTAATCCCCCATTAGAGATCGTCAGTTTTTCTTTATTTCCCAGGAAAGTCATGAAGGATTCTCAATTCATCGCAGAAGTTGTCAAATTCTTGTTAATCCCTACAAGTCACCAAGGACTTTCAATCCCCAATAGTGGTACAAGGGTTTCTCATTCTCAACAATCAAAGATTTTGAATCTCCAACAACAGTCAATGGTTTATTTTCCCCAGCAGCAGTCAAAGATTTCATTATCTCCAGCTATCAAGGATTTATTTTCCTCAAACAAAACGACTACTCAGCTTATATGCACATCCATTACATTCATATATCATAAACATTAAATAGAACATTTTATTGCGTCATACATGTCATGCAACATAACTTTGCGTTTTAGCTAACATTTTACCCTTTTCAGGATAAGATTGAAAGCTACCTTTAACAAATGTTCAAAGATTTCAGATACAGTATGGATACACTCCAGACATGGCAGTCATTCTATTACTCATTCAGAATTTCAAAGTCAAGATACAGTATGGATACACCCTAGACGCGACGGTCATTCTATTACTCATTCAGACTTCAGCAACCAGATACAGACTAGATACGCTCCAAACACGGAAGCTATTCTATTTCTCATTCAGATACAGACTAGATACGCTCTAGACACGGAAGCCATTCTATTTCTCATTCAGATACATTATGGATACACCCCAGACACGGCGGTCATTCTATTACTCATTCAGACTTCAGCAACCAGATACAGTATGGATACACCCCAGACACGGCGGTCATTCTATTACTCATTCAGACTATCAACTTCAGATACAGTCCATATACGCTTCAGACACGGTTGCCATTCTGTCACTCATTCAAACCTATTCCCCAACCCAGAGATACTCTAGACACGGATGTATTTCTGTCACTTATTCAGATTTCAGATTTCATATACAATACAGATACATTCCAGACACGGCAATCATTCTGATATTCGTTCGAAGAATCAGATACAGTTACAGCTTGGATACGCTCCAGACATGGACGCCATTCCTTTGCTCATATAGATCCAATCTCCAGATACAACTCAGATATGTTCCAAATACGGATACCATTCTGATGTTCATTCTACTGATATTCAACAAACATTTTGGATGGCATCTCTAAGCCCATCTCCAGAAAGATTCTATCATCTCCAAATGGCATCTTTAAGCCCATTTCCTCAACCTTCATTTTGACGAGTGCAAATTTACAGGCACTCTAGTGTCCAATCCTCTTTTACCTTTGAGTCACGAAAGGCAAACTCGTCAATCTAACTCTTCAGGTTCAAGAAGATTGAACAGGGGCAGCTGTTGTACCCCAAAATTTGCCCTCTCATCCTTCAGGAATTCATCCTGAACTCTCATACTTTCTCTTAAACAAATCCAAGCCCTTTATTGTCATTCCTTTCCAAGTAAACAGTTTACAAGAGCAAAATGGTCATTTGCAAGCTCAAAAGTCAAAACTTTTACCTTGGAAAAGTTAAATTCTAAATACTTAGAATTTTCCTAAAAAAGGGAAAAGTGTTTAAGAAGAAAATGGTACCTCAAAGCTTATGAACCAACCTCCAGGAAGAAACGATCAGAAGTTGCAAATTTGGCTCAGCACATAACATTCAGTCAGAGGGTGGCTCTTCAGCAGCTACACCAACTCAGTCAGAGATTGTAAACGTGGTTCAGCACGTGATCTTTAAACAGAACATGGCGCTTTCAGCGGTTATGCAAAAGTTCATCCAGAGTTTGTTGGAGAAGTATAAAGAAGGCAACAAAGCCTGAAACTCCTTCAGAACGTACTAGGATCAGAAGGTAGATCAAAGGAACATGCTGGGAAGTCTGGAAAACTCTCAGAATTTGCGGAGGCAGCAAGAGGCCAAGGTCAGAACTTGGTTTACATTGTTCTTTTTGGTGAAGCAAAACTGCTGGCTCAGGTTTTAGGTAATGATGCAAAACCTCCTATTACAAGATTTTGGATTTTGATAAATCTCATCACCATTTAATGCTCATTAATGCTCACAACCACTTCTGAGCATTCATCCAAGGGGTCTCTCCACGTGTGGCTTGGTAACACCTTTGTGCAGACTTAGGCATGGGTCTATGCGCCAATTTTTGCCTATAGGTGTCACTTCTCCTTAATCCTCGCTTACTGTTCCAACCTAGGCTGAAAAGATGTCCATCATCACAACTTTTCATGAACTTCCATCAAATACAAGTTAACCTCTACTGCATAATATTGGCGCCATTTAACGTTCAAAAATCCACAAAGCCTTGCCTATAAATAGGACACCATTGTCCATCACAAAAGAGGTGAAAAAACATCCAGAAAAATTGCTAGAAGAGGAACAGAAAACTCTAGCGAAGGAAACCTTGTGAAACTCTGCCAAAATCCCCAGTGTTTCATAACTTTGAACTTCCTGGCTCCAAACTTCATTGATACTCAGTTTGTTTCCTGACTAGAGAACGCCCCTACAGTTTCTGACCATACATACACATATCTTCTCCATCCACCCATTCTAAAAAGAACCTGTCCAGAACACCATCAGAGCTAAAGTTAGCTCCAACTCACAAATTTTCTTCCAACAGCAAGGTAAGCACATGCTGACTCTCATCACGCTCCTAAGCATCATCAGCTTTGCATGCTCAATAAACACAATGTAAATATCATGTTGTTGCTGTATGCATTCTGAGGATTTTCATACCTCTGAATGCTTAAGTAGGAAGTGAATCAGTGTAGAATTTGTTTGTGACCTTGTTGGTTCTGCCTTCTGAAACACTTTGACACCTGCTGAGATTATCCTAGGCATGCCTTCTGTTTTGTGGAAAAATAATAAAACTACAGATGTTCTGGCTAGCACAGGGGGAAATCAAGCTCTGACTTTGACGTCAACACTTCTGAGGTCTGTTTTACTGTCAATAATATCAAAACTTCTGAAAATTATTGTGTTTCCAGCAGGGTCAGAACTTCTGACCTTCCCACTAACAGGTTTCTGTTTTGCAAGGCACCAGAGTTATAAGTTCTGACTCATACAGTTTCACTAACAGGTTGATAATCCTGCAGCAGGCCTGGGTCAGAACTTTTGACTTCCTCTCAGCAGCGCGCTAGCCCTCTCTGTCTTTCTCTTTTTCTTCTCCTTGTTATTTTATTTTCTTATCTATTTTTCTCGTTGCCTAAACAAATGGCCATGGTATGCATGCTAGGTATCTTAGCAAAACAAAAACAAAATAAAAGATCATAGTCCCTCGATGACGCTATCTTGGTTGCCTAAACAAAATGATCTAGTCCCTCAAAAATTTGCTAAAGATACTTAACACAATTGCTATCATGGTCAATACGATGACCCACGCCTGTCCCATTTAACATCCAAATACAAGGTTGTTTACCAAATACAATGGTAAAACAACACTGTCAAAAGGGTTAAAAAAACGTATAGGAAAGATCTTTGAGTAAAATAGGGTAGATGACTCTTAGTTACTTGATCAAAAACTTACAAAATATCTTTTCTATTTTCATAACACACTTCACAACACAATTTCAAAACTTTTCCCAAATCAAATTTTCAAACATTGAAATCTTTTCAAAAGACAAAACATCTTTGTATACATTCAAACAAGAATCATTACAAAGGTTGCCACAACGATGGCCTCTTTTCAAAACATTTTCAAAAAACCACAATCAAAAGCACCATTTCAAACAATTGAAAAGCAAAAGCAAGTGATCTAAACAAGTAACTAAGAGCCCATGGAAAACCATGGATGAAAAGGGTGCTTGCACCTTCCCTTTTCATAATCTACTCTCCGAACCCAAGAAAACATCTCAAAGTTATTTCCTGTGCTTTTTGACCTTTCCTTTGGATAAAATAAAAAGTCGGTGGTGACTCTTGCTAAACTGAAACATTTGCGAACACAAATGCAAAACCTCAAGTCAGTTCTCCCACGGTATCACAGCTGGGGATTGGTAGTTGGTAGTCGCATCTCCGCTGGGGATCTGTTAGTTCAAAGTTTTGACTCTGCTGGGGGATCTTAATGATGTGCTGTAGAAATTGCTCATGGAATAGCCTAAAGACGTGTTCCTAATCTTTCTACCTGTCAGTAATTATTCTTTTTCATCCTATTTATTTGTAAACAGTAATTATGTTCAAATGCATATGTTCATTAATGAATCATTGGACGTTTTTGCAAATAAAACACAAGTGTAAAGAAAAAAAGAAAATAGTTTTCTGTACTTTGAAAGAGATATCTTTGTATTTACTTTGAATAAGTTTTTTGTACAAAGGAGACAGACATCCTAGTAAGAGGATGGTGTCATAAAAAATGAGAAAAATTTATACAAAGAAAGATGGCTAAGTGTAAAAATCCCATGGGGTTCCCATTCTGCTATAGCCTTCGTAAATCAGAATATCTTGTCCATTCGTTTCTTCGTTCGAAGATGATTGAATTGATCAGAAGCCTCAGAGTTTTTCTTTGAAGAGATTTGTCCTTAAAGTGATCCGACGAGACATAGTCATACGCTTTAATTCCCTAACTTTTTCCTGGACCGCCCATTCGGGTTTTCAGTCCACCGGGAAACCCTTTTTTGCCCAAGTCGCCCTTTCGGGTTTTCAACTTGTCGGGTGTACAAATTTTTTGTTTTATCCCTAATTTTTGCCTGAACCTTCCTTTCGGGTTTTCGATTCACCGGGATGCCCTTGTTTTGCCTAGGTGTGTCAACCTAGCGGGTCTCTTATGTGTAGTATCTTTTGACTATGTCTGCGTTCGCAGGGTGCGGCAGATCGTTGTTGTCCATGGTGGTTAAAATCATTGCCCCACCAGAAAAGATGTTCTTGATCACAAATGGTCTTTCGTAGGTAGGAGTCCATTTTCCCCTGGGATCACTTTGTGGCAAGATGATGCGCTTGATCACAAGATCTCCAACTTGATATACTTGGCGCCTGACTTTCTTGTTGAAAGCTTTGATCATCCGCTTTTGATACGGCTGACCATGGCAAACAGGAGTAAGTCTCTTCTCGTCAATTAAGTTTAACTGATCAAGTCGGGTTTGGATCCAATCGTCTTCACTCAAACCAACATCTTTCATGATTCTCAAGGAGGTAATCTGAACCTCAATAGGTAAAACAGCCTCCATGCCATATACCAAGGAATAGGGTGTTGCCCCAGTTGAAGTGCGAGCCGTGGTATGGTACCCGTGGAGAGTAAACGGTAGCATCTCATACCAGTCCTTGTAGGTGACTGTCATTTTTTGTATGATCTTTTTGATATTTTTGTTCGCGGCTTCGACAGCACCTTTCATCTTTGGCCGATAGGGAGATGAATTGTGATGTTGAATCTGGAACTGCTCGCACAAGGCGGTGATCATAGTGTTGTTAAGGTTCGTACCGTTGTCGGTGATGATCCTTTCGGGGATACCGTATCGACAAATGAGATTCTACTTGATGAAGCGGGCAATAACATTCTTTGTGACAGATGCGAAGGAAGCTGCTTCGACCCATTTCGTGAAGTAATCAATGGCCACTAGAATAAAGCGGTGTCCATTGGATGCCGTAGGCTTGATCTCTCCAATCATGTTGATTCCCCACATAGCGAATGACCAAGTAGCTGTTAAGACGTTGAGAGGAACTGGAGGTATATGTACCTTGTCCGTATAAATCTGATATTTGGGACAAGTTCTGGAATATTGATAGCAGTCAGCTTCCATGATAGACCAGTAGTAGCCTGCCCTTCGAATCTTCTTAGCCATCGTATGCCCGCTAGAGTGAGTGCCAAAGGTACCATTGTGCAGTTCAACCATGATCTGTTCAGCTTCAATCTTGTATACACAATGGAGCATAATGCAATCATGATTGTGCTTGTATAGGATACCATTTCTCAGGAAGAACTTAGCTGAGAATCTTCTTAAGAACTTTTTGTCATTGACTGACACTCCTTCAGGATATTCTTGAGCCTCGAGATACCTTTTGACTTCATGAAACCAAGGTCGGTCCACTACTTCTTCGGTATTAATCTTATGGCAGTGTGCGGGTTCGTCCATCCGTTCAATGGTGATTTGGGGAGCCTCATTATCCCAGTTAAGTTTAAACATGGATGACATTGTAGCTAGAGCATCTGCTAGCTGATTTTCTTCTCGCGGGAAGTGCTCGAAGGTAATCTGCTCGAAATGTGGTAACAATGTCAAGACATGTTCTTTGTAAGGGATGAGGTTTGAATGCTTAGTGTCCCACTCTCCTTTGATCTGACTGATGACCAAAGCTGAGTCTCCAAACACAACCAAAGATTTGATTCCCAGGTTTATAGAAGCCTTGAGACCAAAGATACAAGCTTTATACTCGGCCATGTTGTTGGTATAGTTAAAGCAAAGTCTGGCGGTGAAAGGAGTATGGCAACCTTCTGGAGAGATGAGTACCGCGCTGATACCGTTGCCAAGTGCATTAGAGGCACCATCAAAGTACAGGGTCCATCGGGATCCTTGTTCAGGTCCGTCATATGGTCTGAGATCTTCAATGTTGTCCAATGTCATGATGTCTTCGTCAGGGAAGTCGAACTTCATGGATTAGTAATCTTCGACAGCTTGATGAGCCAGATGATCAGCTAGCACACTCCCCTTTATAGCTTTTTGGGTTGTGTACTGTATATCATACTCTGAAGATCATCTGCCATCTAGCTATCCTTCTAGACAAAGCAGGCTTTTCAAAGATGTACTTGATCGGATCCATCTTAGATATCAGCAAAGTGGTATGAGTCAACATATACTGCCTTAACCGGCGAGCAGCCCATACCAAAGCGCAACAAGTTTTCTCGAGCAGTGAATATCTTGTTTCACAGTCAGTAAACTTTTTGCTAAGGTAATA
This sequence comes from Vicia faba, assembly GCA_948472305.1. NCBI lineage: Eukaryota > Viridiplantae > Streptophyta > Magnoliopsida > Fabales > Fabaceae > Vicia > Vicia faba. The sequence goes on along the minus strand of OX451738.1, from coordinate 1,354,411,090 downwards.
AATGGCATTCTCTTTTCGGCCAGACTCGTCATGCTTCCCCGGTACGCACCCCATTAAATTCTCTAGGATGGTCAGATACATGATTAGCGGTCTTCCTTCGACGGGTGGCATCAAGATAGGAGGTTCTAGCAAATAATCCTTGATTTTATTGAAAGCAACTTGACAGTCATCATTCCATTTAACTACCTGATCTTTCTTCAACAGCTTGAAGATTGGTTCACAAGTAGATGTTAGGTGAGAAATGAACCTAGCAATGTAGTTTAGGCGTCCCAAGAAACCTCTGACCTCCTTCTCAGTGCAAGGAGCAGGCATTTCTTGTATAGCTTTGACTTTGACAGGATCAACCTCGATGCCTTTGTTGATGACAATGAAACCCAAGAGTTTACCGGATCGGACTCCAAACGTTCACTTGTTAGGGTTTAATCTTAGCTTGTACTCTTTCAACCTGACAAACAGCTTTTGCAAGTGATCAAGGTGTTCTTCTTCAGTTTATGATCGGGCTATCATGTCATCTACGTAGACCTCTATCTCATGATGTATCATGTCATGAAACAAAGCTACCATGGCGCGCTGATAGGTTGCCCCGAAATTCTTCAGTCTGAATGGAATCACTTTGTAGCAGAACGTACCCCAATGTGTAACAAAAGTAGTTTTCTCCATGTCTTCAGGTGCCATTTTGATCTGGTTGTAACCTGAAAATCCGTCCATGAAAGAAAATACCTTGTGCTGAGCTGTATTGTCAAACAAGATGTCAATGTGCGGAAGTGAAAAATCATCTTTAGGGCTGGCCATGTTTAAGTCTCTATAATCCACACACACTCTCACTTTGCCGTCCTTCTTTGGTACGGGCACAATGTTAGCAACCCATTATGGATAGGAAGTAACAACAAGAAATCCAGCATTGAACTGCTTCATAACTTCTGCTTTGATCTTTTCTGACATGTCGGGCCTCATGCGGCGGACTTTTTGTTTGACTGGTGGACAGTCCTCTCTTGTGGGTAGACGGTGTACCACAATGTTTGTATCAAGTCCCGACATGTCTTTGTATGACCAGGCAAAGATCTCAACATATTCATGCAACAGCTGAATTAGGCGCTCCTTAACACTCGGCTCTAAGTTGGCACCCACTCTGATTTCCTTTTTGTCATCCTCAGTTCCCAAGTTGATTGTATCTAACAGCTCCTCATGAGGTAGAATAGCCCTTTCTTCCTGTTGTAGCAGCCTAGCCAATTCTCCCGGTACCTCACAATCTTCCTCACCTTCGTATTCGGCATGGTAGACCAGATCTTCAGAGTCACTGAAGGCTATAGCAGAATTGTTACCCATGGAATCTGGAATTGAAGGGTACCTGCATTTGTGAGTGTGGCTGTGTGTAAGGGTATAGCCACCTTTAAACAAATAAAATGTAAAAAGAAAGACAATGAACACAAAAGTTTATATGTGAAAACGTCCATGATTCATTAAATGGCATATGAAGATGAAAAATAAGAACCCTTCCAAATGGACCTATGTGCCTCGGGTAAGGCACAAGGTTAAAAGTGTACGAATTGTTTGAGAATTATTACAAACCAACAGAAATGTTTGAAAGATAAATTACTGTCGTATGAAAGTAATCAGAACAAAGTCTTTTGCCTCCCAGTTGCACAGTCCTCCGTCAACAGTAGGGAAAATCCAGTCTTCCAAGTTGCTCTCCTCTTCACTATCCTCCAAAGCATTGACTCCATGAGGGGTGATCTTCACAGGTGGTCCTCTGGCACGGGCGTGGCCCACGGCCTCCTGACCAGCTGAGGTGAACCCCAAGCCGAATTTGTCTGATTTGTGGGGAAAGTCTGGAAGTTTCCCCCAGATTGTGCTTCCTCCTTCTTCAATCACAGCCTTTGCATCTTTGAGAGACGACATCCGAGGCGGAGGTCTGGTAATCATGGGTACAAAAGACACTGTCTTGGTTTTCGCAATCTCTTGAGTTACCTCTTCAAAATGCTGGAAAGGGGTTTCGATGAATTCGCCATCCAATTCTACATAGCGAAAAGAATTTAGATGGCTTATCATGTATTCCTCTTCGCCATGAACAATTATGATTTTCCCCTGGACAGGGTACTTGAGCATTTGATGCAGAGTAGAAGTGACGGCTCCAGCATTGTGAAGCCAGGGTCTTCCCAACAAGCAAGAATAGAAAGGACGGATGTCTATCACATAGAATATGGAGTTGAAGGTTTCAGTTCCCACCTTAATCGGGATGTCCACCTCCCCGTGAACCATCCTTTTAGAACCATCAAAGGCTCTGACAATGATATTGCTGGGTTTCAAGGTTAGGCCATCACAATCTAACCTATCCAAGGCCTTCTTTGGCAAGACATTTAGATACGAACCAGTGTCTACCAGTACGTGTGCTAGGGTGATCCCTCTGCATTCCACCGAGACATGAAAAGCGTCATTATGTTTTCTCCCTTTGGATGTTAAATCAGCATCGGAGAATCCTAGACCATTGTCAGCTGTTAAGCTAGCCACACATTCCTGGAACTGATCCGCAGAGGTTTCCTGTGGCACATGGGCTGTCTTCAAAAATCTTATCAGAGCCTTAGCATGAGCTTCGGAACAAAGCAACAGGGCCAACATGGAGATCTTTGAGGGGGTTTGCCCCAGATGTTCCACAACATCATAATCGCTTTTCTTGATTATTTTCAAAATCTCCTCCACTTCTTTTTGAGAGGTTTCAGGGATGATCAACGGATGAGCCCTCGTCATGACGGGCTCTTCTTGGATCCCTTTCCCTCGAACCTCAGTAGCAGCAGAGGGGTTAACCACAGGGGTTGCAACTTCTTCAATGATTGGAGTTTTCGCAGATATGTTGACCGGTGTAGGAGTAACTTTAGGAGCAGCTGAGGGTCCAAAGATTGCCTTTGGAGGGGCAATCTCTGGAGAGAAAATTCTTCCACTGCGGGTGATTTTGCTCGTTCCGGAAATGTTTCTAATGTCGGAAGTCTCTTCATCAGAACTCTCTTCGGTTAATTCAACTTGCTTAATACCGTGGTAGTAGATTTCTCCACCATAGTCCCACGGTATTGATCTGTCAGACTTGTACGGGACGAGACCGGGCATGGTTATCTTCAAAGGTACAGTCTTCAGAGCGGATGTAATCTTAACAGGTCTTTTGGAGACCTTGGAAAGATTGGAGGATATGGTTATTATTGAAACATCATTAACAGGAGTCGGTGTAACATGAGTCTTCTCAAAAAGGATTTCTTGGTTATCCATTAGGCGTTGGATGCCTAACTTCAACAATGGACAGTCGGTTGGTAAGGATTAACAAAGGCAACAATCTTCTTCACAACCTGGGAAAATCTCAGCCTTTAGCAAATTAAACTTGATTATTGGTAGCGGAGTTATCAAATCGTCAACAGTAGCAACAAAAAGATCTCCTTCAACAGCATGGGCATTGTGGCCATGCCTTAGCATTGGAGCAGAGATTACATTCGGCTTTTTAGGGGCGTCGAATTCCACTTCTTTATCGTCTATCAAATCCTGAATCTTATTCTTCAGGGCCCAATAATTGTTGGTGTCGTGCCCTATACTCCCTAAATAATAAGCACACTTGGCATTCGAATGGTAGTAAGGAGAAGTTGTATTCGGATTTTTCGGGGCCTCTTTCAGACTGGCAAGGTTTAACTTCAAGAGATGGGGTAGAACCTGAGCAGGAGTCATGTTTATCTGGGTGAATTGTCGTACAGGCCTTTCCACCCTTGCTTGGTTGGTTCTAGACTGATTGTTTCTGGGCTGATCAGTTGCAGACTTCTGAATCATAACGGCCCCCACCGCTGGTCGGTGCTCAACCCTTCCTTGACCTCTTTGGGAGTAGACAGCTGAGACTTCGTTCTTTACTGGAAATGGATTTTTGATGGCAGCGGAAGCAGATGCACCTTTTTGAACTTTCCCGCTCTTGATTCCGGCTTCAACTCTCTCACCAGTTAGAATCAACTCAGTGGACCCCGCAGAAGAGCTTCATATCAGGTGATTAAAGAAAGGCCCTGACAGAGTTCCCAAGAACATATCTACTAGCTCCCTCTCAGATAGAGGTGGTTGTACTCGTCCTGCCAAGTCTCTCCATTTCTGGGCATACTCTTTGAAGCCTTCACTGGAGACCATGCCCATACTCTGTAATTGAGTACAAGTTGGTGCTAAGTCCGCATTGTATTGATAATGCTTGTAGAAGGCGGCCGCCAAATCTTCCCAATTATGCACATCAGACCTCTCTAACTGGTAGAACCAATCCAACTGCGTCCCTGACAAACTGTCCTGGAAGAAGTGTACCCACAGGTCTTTGTCAGAAGAATGTGGTTGAATTTTCCTGACATAAGATCGTAGGTGCATCTTGGGATAAGACACCCCATCGTATTTGGCAAACAGTGGCACTTTAAACTTCGGAGGGATAACTATTCCAGACACCAACCCTAAATCTTCAAAGTCCAGCCCAGGCACTCTCTGTATCTCCATAGCTGCCAGACGTTCTTCCAAATTTTTGTATTTGTCATCTGCAGGGGGGTATTGTTGCTCCGAGTAATCCTCATCTTCCTCTTCTTCAGCTTCAGAATCTGAGGGCACATCAGTCTCTTTACCCTTTCTCTCCCCTTCCTCAGAGGTTGATGGAAAATCCAGGACCTTTATGATTTGACCCTCAAACCTTCTGCCCAAGGTAGCCACACCAACTCTCTTCTTTTTCCTTTTCTCCTTTTCCTTTTCCAGCAAAGTCTTGAGCTCCTCCTGCCCCTTAGCCAAGGTAATGAGTAGCTGTTGAAATTGTGAATTCTGAGCTTGCAAGTCTTTGACCGTTTGTTCAATATCCATCTTGCTGAAATAAACAGCAGAGAGATGAGGAAACCTGGTGTGAAGACCTGTTTATGCATATGATGAATGATATGTATTCATGTAATGCTTTCAAGGATTCAGAAATTCAAATTTGTTTTAAACAAAAAGAAACACACGTTATATTAATAAGATAGAATTGTTAGTACATCAATTCCCCATGGGCAAAATAATACAACATTCTAAGGTAAAAATACATTGCGCATCCTTTTTGGTGCAATGTAGGTGTTAAGAGTTTGCTCTTCGTGAAGTTGACGAGTGAGTTCTAAAACCTTCTTCTCACTGGCGTAGAATTGGGCTTCGAAAGTATCGCGTTCTCCTTTGAGCTGTATCCAACTCCTTTGCAGATCTTCGAGTGATGTTGGCATGTCAGGATGTAGGAGGGTGTATGGAACCTCTCCTTCCTTAACTGGCTCTATAATCACTGGGATAATGGAGGGGTAAGGCATTATAAGACTTTAGGCGCGGGTTCGTACCCACTTGAGGTAAGGCTCAAGGGGGATGGAATTCTTGTGTCCCAATGTCTTACTGTCTACCTTGTTAGGCATCCTCCAAGCTCGGATGAACCTTTGTCGGAGTCCTTGATTGTCGTTGTCGAAATCGAAAATCAAGCCTTGAATCAGCATGTCATGTGGGCCATCCCTCCGGGCATAACCAAATTGTCTTAGAGCCAAGCATGGGTTGTAGGTGATGCCTCCCCTAATGCCAAGTAGAGGGACATTAGGGAATTCCCCACAATGGTCGACGATGATAACATTTTCTATGGACCAAGAACACTAATGAATATCTGAATGTGTAAGAGTCATCAACCGTTGTGACCACCCAAAACCTTGCTCATTCTTCAAAACTAATTGGGGAAGATGAGAAATAAACCATTTTTCCAGAAGAGGAGTGCAGCACATGAGAACGCCTCTTTTCCTTATTGTTCTAGTGTGAAGAGAGTGTAAGATATCTCCAAGTAATGTAGGTACCGGATTCCGAGACATGAAAATCTTGACAGCATTCACATATATGAGTTTGTCAGAGTTAGGGAACAAGACCATCCCATAGATGAGAAGAGCTACAATCTCCTCAAAAGCTTGTAAGTCTAAGGAATTCAAGCAGCTTTGGGCCTTCTCAAACAAGAACCTTGCCAAGAAGCCTTTGACACCACTTCTAGTTTCCCAATGACCTGTGATATCTGATGGTTGCAAGTACAGGGCTTGAGCAACATCTTCAGGTTTTGGATCTCTTTCCGTACCGTTGAAGGGCAGTTGATTGAGAATAGGAATCCTCAATAGTTGAGAAAATTCCTCCAAAGTAGGCACCAACTAGTAGTTAGGAAATGTGAAACAGTGATGAAAGGGGTCAAAGAACTGGAAGAGAACTTTCATCATGTCTTCCTCTGTGTTGGAAGTGACTAAGTTGAGAAGACGACCATGTCTCTCGGTGAACGGAGAGTTCTCAGGAATCCTGGAAGCAAGCTCCTTGAGTTGAGGAGGAATTTTCACAAGGTTGACCTGGATAGTTTTCCTGCGAAGTGAATCCATAACCAACAAAACAGGAACAAAGATGAACTCCCAAAAATCCTTGAAATGGTTAGTGGATGCATATGATGCTCATGATGTCCATGATGTTATGCCCAAGTATGTATGTACAAGTAAATCACACAAGTTCCTAGTTTAGGCTTGCATGGGGTTTAATAGGTAAGTACCCTCTTGAAGTTTAGTTGGCTCAACCTGTCCTAAAAATAGTAATCGGGTTCTAAGGAGCTCAATATCACTGGATTGTTTTCTGTGTTCATCGTTTCAGTTTAGCCACTTTGACTGCGACCGAAATATTCCAAGAAAACAACCCTCAATGAGTGTAGTATCGAGTATCTACCAACTTCGAACTGCACCAAAGTCGGTCATCTCACTACATCCTAAAAGGTCAAGTTGGTCAAGTAAAGGTTCTAAAATTCCATTAGTGCTTCATGACATCACTCAGCGGCCCCGTATTCTTTTTGATTGACTCAAAGGCTACCGGTACACACAAATATGTCACACTAACATAGTTGTTTCTTAGACCGTGTTGGTATACCCCGCACAGTTTCCACAATGTATTGCTATTTACCTATGAATGTTTCCCAAATCCGGGTAGAGGATTCAAACCCCAACAATAGAACCAAAGAGTAAAGCAAACAATTCAAGCAAGATAAGCATGTAAAGGTGATCTAAAACCCTAAGGTAACCCCACTTTTATATTCTCCCCAACAGAGTCGCCAGTTCTGTGATACGGTGGGAGAACAGACTAGAGGTTTCGCGTTTCGTTCGTACTTGTGCGGTTAGCAAGAGTCGCCACCGACTTTTCTTTTATCCAAAAGGAAAGGTAAAAAAGCACAGGAAAGACCTTTCGAGAATTTTCTCGGGTTCGGGGGGTAGATTATAAAAATGGAAGGTGTTAGCACCCTTTTCATCCATGGTTTTCCCTGGGCTCTTAGTTACTCGTTTTAGATCACTTTCTTTTGTTTGATTGTGTGCTTGTGGTGTGGTTTTTGAAAGTATTTTGGAAAATTTCTTTGTAATGGTTCTCGTCTCTATAAGAACGTATACAAAGTTTTGTTTCGAAAAAATGGTTCAAAGATGTGTTTGTGAATCGTGTTTTGAAAAGTGTTTTGAAAAGAGGTTTTGTAATGGTTATCGTCTCTATAAGAATGTATACAAAACGTTTTGTCTTTTGAAAGTGTTTTGAAAAAGAGGTTTTGCAATGGTTCTCGTCTCTATAAGAACGTATACAAAACATTTTATCTTTTGAAAATGTTTTGAAATGGAAGTGTAGGTTTGAAAGTTTTTGTTGTGAGCAGGCGAGTAACTAAGAGCGAATCTATCTACTCGAAAGATCTTAAGTTGTTCTTTTTTTCTTCCGTTTAATAGTGATATCTTACCATTGATTTGGTAAGAAGCCCCACCATTGGATGTAACGGGACAGGCGTGGGTCAATTTTTACAATCATTGAAGGCAACTTGTGAGACACACTAGCAATTTTTTAGGGTTGAGATCGTTTTAATCGAAGGCAACATCGAGGGTCATCGAGGGTCTACGATCTTTGTTTATCAAAGGGTCATTTTCTAGAGTGTCTCATATTCGAGGGACATGATTGTATTTCTGAGGCAACAAGCGGGGTTACCCTAGAGGTGCGCGTGTGAGAAAGTATGTTGATTTCAAGTTATTTATTCTTGGATTAGGTCATCTAGCGATTGATTTTTGAATCTTGCCATACATGCCTAATTACTATACAGTATATAGAAAGCAATAAATTGCGGGAATTGAAATTCTAAGCTATTACAAAAGTATTCGGGAATGGGGGTACAATTGTTACAAATGGGGATGAATCAAAATATCAAGCAATACAACCAAATCGAATTGTTGCGCGATTTAATATAAAGCTATGACAATTTATGAAATAAAGAAATCAATAAAGTATTAAATGCAATGTATTTACTTGAAAAAGAAAATAAAACCTATTCTAAAAAAAAAAAGAATTGATTTGAAACTTTATTAATATTTGTGTATTTTATTCATTATGTAAACTAGCTTTAAAGAAAGAAACTAAATTAAGTTAATTCTTTTGATGTTTTTATTAAGTGTAAAAAATTAATAAAGATGAATTAAAAGAAAAAGAAAATAATAAAAAATTAACTTCAAGATTTAAATTAATTTAATAAAAAAATGTATTGAGTTTTATTAAATTGTTAACAAAAAAGAAGTAAATTAAAAAAACAAGTACAAATGGGCTTAGGGAAATTCAAAGGTGCTAGGCCCAAAGATATATTGTCATTGCTGAAACAAAAAAGAAACAAGGCCAGATGGGGGGTGTGAGCTAGCAACCGTGTGGGCCTAAAGGGTTTGCCAAGACAGGCCCAATACTCTCTTAAACTGTCTAATGCTTGATTAGGGAAACAAAAAAAAAACGATTAGGGTTTTTACCCCTTTTGATATAGCGGCGCCGCTCTGTCTCTTTCGTTCTCCCTTCATCTTTTCATCTCTTCCCTATTTCATTCATCTCTCCGTCCCTATTCTTCTTCCTAATTTCGTGAGTGAAACGCTTTTGGCCTCTTGGTCTCACTCTGGTTTGCGCTTATTCTCAGTGGTTTTCCTTCTTGAAAGAGGTTACATTCTGTCTTTGCTAAGCTTTAAACGATTTTTGTCATTTTTTATCTTGTTCATGTTTTTTCCATTAACCTATTGTGCTATGCTTTTAGATGCAAGAAGTGTTATGAGGGAGATAAAGTATCCATACCTGTTTGGAAATTCCCGTGGAGTGAAAAGGAAAGGTGATATGGAAAGTAACGCTCCCTGGTGGCCGGAGGCGTGAGGAGGAAGAGATGATGGTTGGATGCGCGCTTCTGGTAACCTTTTCTATCCTTTGAGTTTTGAATGATGATGGTGATGTACTTCTGGATTTTTGTTATTTTTCGTGCTTTGTTGGATGTTGTTTGCTGATGATTTGATGATGTTGTTGGTTTGGATATTATTGATGATGTTGATAGAATGTTGGGATGTTGGGATGGTTTTGGGCAGTTCTGGAAGCTTGGCTTGAACTGTTTTTACAGGTTTTGGTTGAGTATATTTCTTCTGGTTTTTTGCTTGTTACAATTTAGTTTGAACTGTTTGGATTTGGATGTTTTTGGGTTTTTGAATGTTGGTTTGACAGTCTGATGAGTTTGCAGGCTTTGTGAGTTTTTGAAAATGGTTTGTAACAGTTTTTTGAAGGTTGTGGAATACTTGGAGGTTTTTGATGCTGTTGGAATACTCTTTACTGTTTGGGTTTGGCAATTTTGAGGTTTGAGAACTGGTTGTGCAGTTTGTTTTCCTTTGTTTTTTATTTATTTTTGGTTTAACAGGTTGGCTTGGTATGTTGTTACTGTATGTTGAGTTAACAGGTTGGGATGTATTTTGGAGGTTTTTGGTTATGCAGTTTTTTGGTTATGTGTTTGGTTATGCAGGTTTTTTGGTTGTTTGAGGATGGTGGACTGTTTTACAGTTTTAGGGATTTTGGTTTGAAATGGTATTACAGTTTGCTTGAGGTTGGGCAGCTTAAAGGTTTTTGGAACTTTTACAGTTTTGAAAACTTTCAGTTTTGTTTTCTAGCAATTCTGGTGCAATTGTGACAGCCGGGCAGCATCCCTAGGTAACTTCTTTCCTCTCTCTCTCTCTCTCTCTCTCAATGACCCTAAGCCAAATGCTTTTTTTTCTGAAAAGTTTGCAATTTATTTGGAAAATGATGATTATGGCTTATTGAACAAGCCTCTTGCTTGTTGATTTGGTTTACCATATGTTATATTTTCTTCTTCCTGATGCTGTTTTGTTTGCTATTGCTATGCTGCCTCGTTCTTGTTGTTTGTATTTTGTCCAATTTGCTGCATTGTTTGGAACATTTGTTTTGGCCATGCTGCTGTTTGCCTTTGGACAATTTGCGTTGCTGTTTGTTATATTTGTTTGGCCATGCTGTTGTTTGGCTTTGGACAATTTGCGCTACATTGTTTGGAACATTTATTTTGGCCATTGTGATACGGTGGGAAAGAACTGACTGTTTTTTAGAATGCTGGTTTGCGTTTTGCGTTTGTTTTTGCAAAATGTCGCGGTAAGCAAGAGTCACCACCGTCTTTTAATTTATCCAACAAGGAAAGGAAAAAAGCACAGAAAAATTCCTTTTTCGGATATTTCTCGGGTTCGGGGGGTAGATTATAGAAAGGGAAGGTGTTAGCACCCTTTCTATCTATGGTTATCCACGAGCTCTTAAGTACTTGCTCATATTGTTTTCAAAATTGCTTTCTTTGTGCTTGTGGGTTTGAAAAAGTTTTTGTTTGAAAACTTCGATTTAACTCTTGCTTCTGTCCTCAAGAGCGTATGAAGTGTTTTTGAAAACTTTGTTCGAAAAGTGTAAGTGTGAAAAGTTTTGGTTTTTTGAAAGAGCAAGTATCTAAGAACCATCTACCTACTCGAAAAAGGAATCGTTCTATGTTATCTTCCTCTAGACAATGCTATCCTACTATTGATGAGTAGGTAGCATCGTCGTTGGAATTTGAGGGTCAATTCGAATTAGGGACTTACGGTCACTAAAGAAATGTTAGGACGCCTTAGCGGTAACCCTAATGTCCTAGATCATTTGTTTTGAGGCAACAATATCTGAGGCAACCGTTTTGAGGCGACTATGATCTTTGGACAAGAGGACGACCTCTAAAGTGACCTATACTCAATGACCATGTTACGAAGGCAACCAAGTGGGGTGTACCCTAAGAGTGCGCATGTGCGAGTGTGTCGTTTTCAGTTTATTTTATCTTTGTACATGTTAATGGTGATCTATGATGATTTTAGGTTGAAACATTCAATCTTGTCATGCATACCTATTATCAAACATCTAACTGTTATATTTTACGGAAAATAAATTGCGGAAATTAAATTACAAGGCGTCGGGTATTTACATCGCCAAAAACAACCCTTTGAAATTTAAATGCGGAAAAAATAAATAAAGCGATAAAAATAATTAAATGGTCCTAATTATCTATTACATTCCGGGAAAAAGTACAATATTGAATAAATAGATCGCGTGCGAAAAAATTAAATCGAACGCAAGTAGGGTTTTGACCCTTTGTTATTTAAAGAAAAGATTTTTTTGTTTGTTTTTGAATTAAGAAAGAAATTATCTAAGTTAAATATTAAATTAATAAATAAATTAATTAATTAATGAAAATAAATTATTTTTGGATTTTTGGTATTTAAAGAAATAAAATAAAATTAATTAATGTTAGTAAAAACCTAATTAAGTCTAATTGATTTTAATTATTGAAAAAAATATATTAAAGTTATTTCTAATTAATAGCCTAACTTAATTAAATTAATGTTTGTTAATAAAAATTAAAATTTGATTTTATGAAGAAAATATTTTTGTAGTTTTAATTTTATAAGGAAAAAGATTTGATTGGTTAGAAAATAATAAAAATAATTAAATCAAAATAAAAATAAGCAAATAAATAATAGAAAGAGTTAGGGGGGTATGGGCCTGTTTGGAGTGTTTGAGAAGCAATTCTGAGGGCCCAATTGTGTTAGCCTCGTTTGACTTTCCCTGAACTTGGTGTGGACACGTTGACCAAAGCCTTAGTGGTCCTTTCATCCCCTTCCATCAGATCTGGCCATTGGCCATCTGTCTATTGGATAGATGATGGTGTATGATGCACTGCTGCTCCTTATGCGTATTGGAATACCTGAAGAAACAAAATAACAAAGAGAGTGGGGGATCTGGGATTCGAACCCAGGTCTTGTTGGTCATTGGCAGGCACGCTTACCACTTGGCTATTGTGTTCCATTTGTTAATAAAATACAAAGACAATATTATAAGATAAAACACGTTAATGTGCCAGAAAATAAAAAAAAGCGCGAAAATTTGAAAAGGGCCAATCAGAGGAGGACACGATGTCGTCCCTGTCCTCAGGCCTGAAACAAAATTACCTACGGATTTGAATCCGCAGCTAAATGCATAGGTTGTTCCTAAAATTCACCTCAGGCTATATAAATTCCTCCCAAGACCATGGTTGCATTCGTCTTCCTCTCCCGGTCACGTCCATAGCCATCATTAAGGCTAATTTTACCTGTAGCAAAAACGCCCAAAAAAGCTCCAAGAACCCTAGTGTGATCGGTGGATCTGGAACTGACTGTTTAACGCTGGTTTCGCGAAATGTCACGGAAGCAAGAGTCGCCACCGTCTTTTATTTTCTCCAAATGGAAAGGACAAAAGCACAGAAAAATTCCTTATAGAGATTGCTCTCGGTTCGGGAGGTAGATTTATAGAAAGGGAAGGTATTAGCACCCTTTCTATCCATGGTTATCCATGGGCTCTTAGATACTTGCTCATTGTGTTTTCAAAATGTTTGTTTACTTTTCAAGTGTGAGTGAGTTTGAAAAAGTTTCGTTTTAAAGATTTCAGATCGACTCTTGTATCAGTCCTCAAGAGTGTTTGAAAAATTGTTTTGAAAGCTTTTTGAAAGTGTCGGTGTGAAAAGAGTTTTTTGATTTGTTTTGAATTAGAGCAAGTATCTATGAGTCATCTACCTACCCTAAGGAATTAGGCTGTGTAAGAGTCCTTAAGTTAGTGCCATCCCACCATTGAGAGATAGGTAGCACCACCGTTGGAGGTGTTCGGGTCAATTCGAAGGTTCGGGACATGGTGATCACCGGAGCAATAGGAAGACACCTTAGAAGCTACCCTCATGCCATGTTCATGGACATGAGGACTTACTAAAACGTCCTCTACTCGACGATCACCTTTCGAGGGGCAAGGCAACAATGAGGCGTACCCTAGGGGTGGTGTGTGATTTGTGTGTCATGTTCATTTATTTTTGTCTTGTTCATGCATTGGTGATCTACGCGTTACTTTTATTTTTGACATTCATTCTTTCATGCAAATTAATTAACAGTTTAAAAGATGCGAGAATTAAAAGTTCTACGCTATTACAAAGGCGCGGGTCCACATCGCCAAATTAATCCAGGACCTGATTTGAAAATAAAATAAAGTGCGAGAAATATAAATGTCTAATTAGTCTATTACATGGCTTTAGGAGAATTACATAAAAAGAGGAAATAAAATAAGCGCGCGAATTGGAATCACGATCGAATGCGAGGGCGTTGGACCCTTTTTTAGGAAATTAAATTACGATTAACAAATTAATTAAGTTAAAATAAAAGGAAAAGATTTTTTTGAGTTTTTTGTATTTATGGACTTTTAGTAAGAATTAATAGAATTTAAACCTAATTCTAACTATTTTTAATTTATTAAGAAAAATATGTTAAAGTTGAATCTAAAATTAACCTAATTAATTAATACAATTTTATTTACAAAAATAAATAATTAATTATTAATAATGATAAAAGAAAAGAAAAAGATAAAAGTGATTAAAACCTAATTCTACAAATTTTTTTTTTAAGTTTATTAAGAAAATATTAAAATTAATCCTAGAATAAAAAACTAAATTAATTGATAACATTTATTTACAAAAATAACATTTAAATAAAATATATTTTATTTTGTGACTTTCTGATTTTTTTTTTTATATTTTGTGAAATTAATTTCTTGATGAATTAAATAAAAATAAATAAAACAAAGAAATACAAAAAAATGAAAAGAAAGAAGATAGAAAAGCAAACCAATGGGGGGTTCTGCCCCAATCTGGAGGTATTGTCTAGCAATTAGGCCCAAGAAGCTTGGCCTTTTCTGACTTCTCAGTGATCACGTGTAGCCTGGTTGACTTATGCACATGGTATTCCTCAGATCCTGGCCCTTTGATTGACTTTTATGGACATGTGGCGTACCAAGATATTGGATGTATGATGGACCATAGGCCAGGAATTGTACCTGCACGTGTTATGAATAAAAACATTGAAGAATATGGGGGACCTAGGATTCGAACCCAGGTCCCAAGGCTTGCCAGCGTCACCTTCCACCAACTGTGCTGCATGTTCATTCATAAATATAATGGGACAAAATTATTATATGAGAAAAAAGCATGTTTATTGGTAGAAACAAAAAACGCGCTAAAATATTTGAACGCTCCAACCAGGCTGAGACAAGTCATCATCTTCTCCATTCATTTGCTTTTGGCCTGAAAAAATAGAACAAGATTGCGGGGGTTTTAAACCCCCACTATATGACACACAGAAAAATAGCGACTAAAACCCTGTCGCTCATAAATTGAGCGCGACATATGAAATTGGTTCGTCATGAGCCCCTGATTCCAATGATGCCACTTAGGTTGGCTAATTTTCCCCCAGGCGTAAAGCCCTAATTCGTGGTTCCTGCAACCCTAAAAAACAACAATGGCAATTCGCTGTACAAGCCGTATTAATTCAATCCAATGATACCATGAGTTTCGTTGAGTTCATATTAGTATAAAACAAGTATTAGAATGGATGAATGTGACGTGAATGATGAAACACGATTATGCAAAAAATGTGAAACAGTTTGACTTCTATGTACCAATTCTTGATGCTATGGGCGTGGAAAAGTATTCAGTCAGGTTCAATGATGTCTTGGCAAGCTAATGGTGTGGTTATTTTCCTTTGAATCGTGCTAGAAGGCAGTTTTCAGTTTTGATTTTTTTCACAACAATTGCAAAGTGCATAAGAGGTTTTGGGCGCAGCTTGGAGGGTCTTGTGCATTAGGTTTTGATCAGTATATGTATGGGAACAGATTAGGGTTGAAATTTGGATCCAAAACCCTTTGCATTGATGTATGGAATATTTGATTTTCATGCATATTTTTTCAAATCTTTTTCATGTGATTTTGATTCCAATCATGGCCAATCTTTCCAATTTGGGTTGTGCACGAATCTTGAGTCTTTAAGGAGAGCAAATACTGCACAAAAAGATTCAAATGCATTGGTTTAGTATTTTTTTCATATTTTGTTTAATTAAATGAATTAATAGTAATTAAAAATTCAAATAAATAAAAAATGATGAAATAAATCCCCTTTGGGCCAAATGGTCGTGCATAGCCTTTGGATGATGAATCTTGGAAGAAAATGTGGCCCATTAGCAAATTTGAGGCATTTGAAGTAAAGTTGACTTTTCAAAATTCCCAAAAATTTCCCAACTTCCACAAGGCATATCTTGCTCCATTTTTAAGCTTTGATCATGTTCTTGGACATTTTGGAAAGGTCTTGAAGTCCTCTAACCAATGCCTTTGGTCCCATGTCATTTTGATTTACCAATCTCAAGTTATGGTCTTTGACTTAAAGTCCCTTTTTGTTGACTTTTGAAAATGACCTATAATGTTGAAATTGATAACTTTTTGTGAGAGCATTTCTTGGACTTGAAGTGTGAAGAGGAGTTGTAGGAAATGTGATTCTCTTCAAAATGAGCTTTGGATGGAATTTTTCTGATAAAACATGTGGGAGTTATGCCTTGGTCAAGTTACAGTTGACTTTTTCAACTGTCCAAATATGGAAACTTTTGCATCTTGAGACTTTTTGAGCCATGCTTTGAGAATCATGATCAAGGATTGATCAAATGATGTTTGTGGCTTCAAAATAAGATGTTGACCAAAAATTTGGATTTTTGACTGTCAAATGACCATTTTGCCCCTACAGTTGACTGTAGGGCAATTAGGGTTTTTGACTGTGCAATTTTATGCTGTAAGTCTTGAAACTTGGCATGAGGATGCTTGACCATGTTTATAGGCATGTGGGACTTGTTTGGGCCCTTGAAAACTTCAACTTCTTTGTCAGAACCAAAACCCTAGTTTTTGGCTGTTAGGAGGCCTTTGAACTGTGCAACCCTTGGGAGATTTTGCAGCATGCTCTTTGCAATTCTTGAAGAATATGGGAGGGAAAATTTTGGGGTACAACACCTAGCTATGGTGATTCTTGGTACAAGTCATATAAATGAAATTCAATAATACAAAAAGTTTGCAAATGTCTTGGTGATCACAAACATGTAATTATTTTGTCCAAAAGATGCCAGAATGAGGATTTACGAATTCAAGAAAGAAACGGATCCGTGTGGTACTTACAGTGCGTTTGGGCGTGTATGGGAGCTTGCTTTGGGTTGGTTTTAACTCAATGAACCTCCAGAAATTGATTGAGATCCTTCTTGGCTTCTGAGATCGCCTCTAAGTATGAATTCAGATTCAAGTTTTTTCACCACTTTTTCAAGTTTTGTTTTGATTGTTCTTGCAGCCTCTAACCTCTATTTCGTGTCCTTTGGCTTCTACATGTATTGTGGAATGCATTAGGTTAAGAATTATGGTCAAAATCTTCACCCATCATGGCTTGCATATTTGATTTGATTCACTTTTGAAAACTTGCCAAATTTGTCAAAAAGCCATCTTTTTGCACATGATCTTGTGTGATACGAATTTAATGATGATATTGATGAGAATCCAATCCTGAAAATAGAAAGAAATCTCATGTAATCAAAGTTTGGGATTTTATTTGATTTAATTTGATTAAAAATGAAATAATTCAATAAAAAATCAAATAAAATAATAAAATTGATAAATGGACACATGGCTGAATCTAGGACACGTGTGCAATGGGGCAAGATCAAATAAGGTGGAAAAGAATGGGCCCATTTGACAAAATTTGAAGTTTTGGGGATAGTTGACTTTTGGCAATTTTGCAAAAATGTCCAACTTCAACAATGCATAACTTCTTCAATTTTGAACTTTTGGAAGTGTTCTTGGACTTTTTAGAAAGCTTTAGATGTCCTCTAACCAACCCTTTTGGTCTCATATCATTTTGATATTCCATGCTCAAGTTATAAACTTTGGCAAAAGAGGTTTTTTTGTTGACTTTCAAAAATGACCTATAATTTCCAAATTTATAACTTCTTGTGAGTGCCTTTTATGATCTTGGGGTATGAAGATGGATTATAGGAAATTGCACCCTCTTAAAAATGAGCTTTGGATGGGTTATTTCTCATAAAGTATGAGAAAGTTATGTTTGGTCAAAGTTGAGTTGACTTTTCCTATAAAACCCTAATTTAGCAACTTTTGAGTCTTGATGAATTTTGAGCAATCCTTGATGAATCATGATCAACCCCTGATCAAATGATGAAATATCCTTCAAAATGATAATGTTGACAAAAAATATTGAAGTTTGACTTTTTATAGGTCACAGTTGACTTTTGCCCTAGCACAGTCGATCTTTGGACCCTTTGAGCAATTGACTGACCAAACTTCCTCTACAAGGCTTGAATTTTGACATGGATGACCTTGAGATCATATTAGGACGATGGAGAGCACTTGAGGTCATTTGGACTCAAGGATCTTGATGCAACACAAAACCCTAATTTGGGGTTGACTGCCTTAGGAGATAGCTTGATTGTCCAACTCTTAAGCAATCTTGAGATACTTGGAGACTTTTCTTGCAATGTCTTGAGAAATATGAGAGGGAAAATTTTGGGGTACAACGGCCATGCTGCTTGCATTTCTTGTTTGGGTGGCCTTGTTGCATTTGGACAAATTTGTTTGCATTTGTTATTTTTCTTTTTGTGAACCAAGGAGAAAAATCTTCTTGTGAATTGCAAATAGAAAAATAAAAACGTGATGAATTAAAAATAGCCCTCTGATTCCAAATTGCAAACTTTAATGATGAACGCATTTTTTCTTTTGAAGATTCTTGCTTATGCCCAGTTAATTGTAGTAACTATTTTTTTGTCTTTCATTTTCATGTGAGCACAACTGGATGGTGGCAAAGCAGAGGAAGCAAGAGATTCTGTGGCAAGCATGGAAGCAATGGAAGCTCAGTCATCCTTAGGCATAGATTCACATTCTTTGTAATTTAGAGAGAAATACTCAAACAATTGTACTAATTTATTTTTCAAATACAATAAGTTGTAAAACCTAAAGCATTTTAATAATAAATTGTTTTGTAATAACTTTTGGAATAAATGAAAAAAAGTCTTATGAGGTATTCTGATGTCCATTAAAATCCTTTATTGTCAATAACTCGCAATTTTCTCTTTGCATCTTCACTAATTCTTTAAGATTCCCGATCAAGATAATTGAAACTGCATTCCAATAATTCCAATCAAGATAACTTAAATTCCAATAATCATGTAATCTTGCCACTGCATTCCAAATAAACACGCACTGTGTATTCCATAAACAAACAAATGTTTATTCCATAAACAAGCAAATGTTTTAAAAGACACAAATTAATTGGTTAATCTGGATCAAACAAAACATGAATGTTCCAATGACGGTCTTAGATCCCATCTCTTGTCCCAAAAGAACATGCCTTGAGAACAAACAGTAACCTTTCAGTAAACTTGAAAAAGCATGAAAACGTGTGAAAGCCAATTGGATCTTTGTGAATTCATTTCTTTTGATAATTGCAAGTAAAACCCTAATTGCTTGTTTACTGCCACAAGAGAAAATCTGTCTTATCGATTCCTGAGCCAGCTTGAACATCTGAGAAACCCTAGGGTTGTGTTTTTTCTATGAAAAATGGGAGGGCAAATTTTGGGGTACAACAATGGGTTTAGGTGAAACTACATCTGAACTGAGAAGGAACCTAGGTAAGGTTGCTTCATGATGGGTTTAGGTGAAACTACATCAGGAAAGAGAAGGAACCTATGTAAGGTTGCTCCGTGATGGGTTTAGGTGAAACTGCATCTGAACCAGGAAGAAACCTAGGTAAGGTTGCTTTGCGAGGAGTTTGGGTAAAACTACATCGGGAAATTGTAAGGAGGAACCTGGGTAAGGTTGCTTCAGGATGAGTCTAGGTGAAACTACATCGGGAAATTGTAAGGAGGAACCTGGGTAAGGTTGCTTCAGGATGAGTCTGGGTGAAACTACATCGGGAAATTGTAAGGAGGAACCTGGGTAAGGTTGCTTCAGGATGAGTCTGAGTGAAACTACATTGGGAAATTGTAAGGAGGAACCTGGGTAAGGTTGCTTCAGGATGAGTCTGGGTGAAACTACATCGGGAAATTGTAAGGAGGAACCTGGGTAAGGTTGCTTCAGGATGAGTCTGGGTGAAACTACATCGGGATATTGTAAGGAGGAACCTGGGTAAGGTTACTTCGGGATAAGTTTGTGTAAAACTACATCGGGAAATTGTAAGGAGGAACCTGGATAAGGTTGCTTCAGGATGTGTCTGGGTGAAACTACATCGGGAAATTGTAAGGAGGAACCCGAGTAAGGTTACTTCGGGATAAGTTTGTGTAAAACTTCAGGAGGAACCTGGGTAAGGTTACTCTGTGATAAGTTCGTGTAAAACTTCAGAATGAACCGGGGTAAGGTTACTTTGAGATAAGTTCGTGTAAAACTTCAGAATGAACTAGGGTAAGGTTACTTTGAGATAAGTTTGTGTAAAACTTCAGGAGGAACCTGGGTAAGGTTACTTTGTGATAAGTTTGTGTAAAGCTGTATGTAGGAGAAACCTGTGTAAGATTGCTTCGTGACGAACCCGTGTAAAGTATGTTTAGTTTCCGGAGTTAATCTTGAACTTGCAGGAAGTTGTTGATGATAACCATCTTTCTTGAAAAGGTACATGATTAATTGTATATGATGCATGACATGCATTGTATGATGATGTTCTCAAAATAAATGAAATTATGTTGTATGCAATATGTATGCGCACATCATGATATATGAACATGAAATGCTATTGTGGTACGTCCGAGTTTGGAAAAATAAATCCCTGACTGTTGTTGGAGAATAAAGAGTTTCGCTCGCTGGAGATAACGACCGAAGATGATTGGGAGAATAATCCTGCAGGAGAGAATAACTCCGTTGGGGAATGGACTGACGAGGAAATAACTCTGTGGGAAGTATATACTTTGCTAGAAGATCTGCTGATTTGGAGAAATAAAAACTCAGCTGGGGATGAATTACCGTTGCTGGTGACAGTGAACCCTATTGGGGATTGAATTTATGTCTGTGAAAGGAATGAACTTCGTTGGGGATGATTTTCCAATGGTGACTTCACTGAGGATAATATTTCAGACTCTACTGAGGATAATCTTCCAGACTCCACTGGGGATAAATAAACTCTGCTTGGGGAAAATCTTACCGACCCATTCATGGTTGCGAGCCTCAGCTGGGGAGAAGTAACACCACTGTCCTTTTCTTACTCTGCGGGGAGTGGATGTTACTGGGACGCATGCCGAGGATATGACGATGGCTTTGCATCGAGACTTTTCTACCCATGTATCTGCGGGAGAAGGTGCCTGTGGAGGCCTTGTGGATCGAGTAT
The DNA here is from genome assembly GCA_948472305.1 of Vicia faba. Lineage (NCBI taxonomy): Eukaryota > Viridiplantae > Streptophyta > Magnoliopsida > Fabales > Fabaceae > Vicia > Vicia faba. The sequence goes on along the minus strand of OX451738.1, from coordinate 1,354,390,515 downwards.
TATCCCAACCTATGAGGTGCTTGGTAATTGCCGATTGAAATGATAAATCTTCTTCTGGTAGGCTAGTGACAAGATGACGGGACATATCGCACGCTTTAATCCCTAACTTTTGCCTGGACTGTCTTTTCATATTTTCAATCCACCGGGATACCCTTTTTTGCCCAAGCCTTCCTTTCGGGTTTTTGACTTGTCGGGTGTACAAATTTTTTCACTTTTTTATCCCTAATTTTTGCCCGAACCCTTTTGGTTCGCCGGGGAGCCCTTATTTTTTCCTAGGCCAGTCAACCTAGCTGGTCTTTATTCATGCGCGGTATTTTCTGACTATGTCCACGCTCTGAGTGTAGGGAGTTGTCACTGTCGGAAGTGTTGTGTTGCCATACTACCAGAAGATGTTCGTTTGATCATGCAAGATTCGTTGCGGGAATCCATGTCTAATGCCCCAAGTGACTCAGATGGAGATTTTCCCCTGGCTATTTTGCATCTTTGAGAGATTCTCTGAATCTTGACTTGACTGCCCCAGATGATAGACAATGCTCATGCCGTGCCCCTTGGCTGGAAGTGTTTTTTCCACTTGAGGTGACCCTTTTTATTGAAAAGGTTTTTGTTCACTAGATATTCGTCGTGCGAATTTCTCTGCTGTTGAATAAATAGTCATATGCAAACAATGTTATTTTAAGAATGCAAAGCTTATGTCTGTTTTGAAGTTCTTTGAAAATGCAGTTTTCAAGAAAACAAGCAATTTTTTGTAAAATGTGATGTCAACTCAGGATTTACAGCAAGCCCTACAGGATTCAGGATACCCTTTGTAACAGTATGCTTTCAAACTAACCCATACCTCAGCTAGGACTTTCAAGGGTTATAACGTGGTCTGGTTCACGGTTCAAGAAACAAAGGATAAAGGCTCAGATTTTATTTGTACCCACCCGTTCTTCGTGATGTTCTTCGATCCTAAACTCGTCTAATTGTGCATTTAGACCCTGTTTTGAGTCTTTGCTCTGATATTCCAGTGATAGTTCGGATACTGACAGATTATTTTGAACAGGCAGTCATTTTGTTGAGAGTTTGTAGGACCTCTTTCTTTTTGATTTTGTTATCCCTGTCTTTTTGCCTGAACTGTTTCTTTCTTGTGATTACAGTCAGCGGGATGCCCCCGTTTTTTCTTAAGTCCCTTTCATAGGTTTTGACTTAATTTTTATTTGGAGGGATAATGACTGCCTGTCCTGACGATTATAGGGAACCATCACCGTCTTTTAGTTTGGGAGAACGTCTTTGATGCCATTCATTGTGCACCTGGATTAACTGAGAAAACTACCCTGCCCCCGGTTGTGATTAAGGGTTTTAATTTGTGTGAAAAGAAAAACTCCAACTTCTTTGGCTCAAAGGGGTTGACTAGGGATTATCTTCCTTATAACTCCACTGTTTAGGATTTGAAACAACGCCTATACATCGTCAGCGGGGTCTGTTCAAAAGCATATTGTTGAGATTGTGGTATCATTTTCGTCATCCTCCCTTTAAAGGCTTAGAGTTTTTTAATCGAGAGTTGAACGTCACAAAAAGGAAATATGAAGCAATTTAAGCATAGTGAAAACAATTAATTCAAAACAGACACGTGTAATGCATTAATGAAATAAAAAAGTTTTACATGACAATAATTGTTTGAATAAGCAAAGAAAAATACAACTTCAGAATTCAAATGAACAAAAGTGCTTTCAATCCTAGCCATATTTTGGCAAGGGAGCAGTGATCACATTGGGAGTCTCAGGAGGGTCGAATTCGATCTCCTTAGCGTTAATCATATTCTGAATCTTGTATTTAAGCGCCCAACAATCGTTAGTATCATGCCCCGGGCTACCGGAATGATAAGCACACCTTGCATCTGGGTTGTAGTTAGGAGAAGAAGTCTTAGGGTTCGGATGAGGGTTTATCACCGTAATCAGATTCATCTTCAACATGTGGTGCAATGCTTGTGACAATGGCATGTTGATTTGGGTGAACTGCCTTTGAAGTGTTTCCCCTTTTGGCTGATTATTTCGTTGTTGTGGTCGTTGTGTGCGTGCCGAATTAGAGATCAACACTGCCCCCACAGATTGGTGGTAGCCTGCCTGGCTACGCCTCTTCTGGCCGTGCACAGCATTGGCTTCCCTCTTGCCACCAAATGACTTCTTCTTTGTACTCGAAGAGGTATCTTTCTGGATCTTACCACTCAGGATCCCAGCTTCTACTCTTTCTCCAGTCAGAATCAGTTTGGTGAAACCCATTGACTAGCTACCGATCAAATGATTGAAATAGGGACCAGACAAAGTCCCAAGAAACATATCCACCAACTCCCTATCAGACAGAGGGGGTTGGACTCTTCCAGCAAGATCTCTCCACTTCTGAGCTTAGTCCTTAAAGCCTTCGCCTGTACCCATAGACATACCCTGAAGCTGAGTACGCGTGGGAGCAAGGTCGGCATTATACTGGTATTGCTTGTAAAAAGCAGCAGCAAGGTCCTCCCAGTTGTGGACGTTAGCTCCTTCCAGTTGATAGAACCATTCAAGTTGAGTCCCTGACAGACTATCTTGAAATAAATGAACCCAGGGATTTCTATCAGCAGTATAGGGTTGAATCTTTCTGACGTATGAGCGGAGGTGTAGCTTCGGGCAGGATACCCCGTCATACTGAGCAAAGACAGGAGCTTTAAACTTGTGAGGGATCACCACCCCAGATGCCAATCCCAGATCTCCAAAGTCCAACCCATGTATCTTCTAAATTTCCATTGCACTGAGCCGGTCTTCAAGTTGCTTATATCTATCCTCAGTAGGAGGATACTGGTCCTCATCAAAGTTTATGTCATTGTCAGAAACCACAGGGCTAGGACCCTTTCTTTCCTCTTGATTCTCTCCCCCTCCAGATGAATAGGATAAATCAGTCTCCTGTCGCAAATTGTTCCCGAATCTGCGACCCATATTCAAGAGGACCACCTTCTTCTTCTTCTTCTTCTTCTTCTTGTCCTTCAAGATAAGAGTCTTCAAATCTTGTTGACTCTTGGCCAAGTTCAAGAACATTTCCTGAAACTGAGCATTCTGAGCTTGAAGAGCCTTGATGGCTTGATCAGTAGGTGTTTTAGAAGACATGATTGCTGAAATAAATAGCGAAGAAGATGAGAAACCTGTAATGGTACCTTTAATGCAATGATATGTATGATATATGTATGCAATGTTTTCAAGGATCTCGCGGGGTAAACAAGAAACTGTTAGAATTTGATTGAAGAAACTTCGCGTTTATTGAGAGTCCTTCTTCAAGAGTCAAGCTCACCATATCGAGTGGGTCATAGCCACCGACTCAAATTATCGTGTTTTGATCTCTAGATGACATTGGCTAGAGGAAAATAAATCCCCTTTGCCCCTTGCTAGACGTTTGATTTACCATAACCTGCATCACAAACCTTTGAGATCCTTGAAATGGTTAAGGAAATGTTAAGGCATGATGTTATGATGTGTATGTTATGCTTTTAAGCAAAAGTACGAGGTAACGTAAACAAGTAAATTCGGCAAGAAATCCAAGGTATTGGATAAGGACTGTAAACAAAACCTGCAAGGAACTCAAGTTGTTAGATAACAAACATGTGCAAGTAGTTCAAGTTGAAAGCACACAAGTCACACAATAGCCCTTAAATTTCAGGCTGGCATGGAGTTTAGGTATTACCCTCTTTCAGTTTAGTTGGTTCAACCTGTCCTAGTAATAGTAACCGGGTTCTAGAGGTTCTCAATATCACTGACCATCCTCGATCGGTCATAATTCCAGTTTAGCAACCTTTTCTTGCGGCCGGAATCATCACGAGAGTATGGTCTCAATGAGTGTAGCATACTGCTACTTTTCTATGGCCAAGTTGGTCAATTATAGGTTCTAAGGTCAGTTGATGCTTAATGGCCCATTAGCAGCCCCATACTCTCCTTGTTCCTCCACAAGGGGTATCGGTACCAACTAATGCGTCACACCAATGTAGCTACTGCTTCAACCGTATCGGTCTACGCGGTACAGTTCCCTCACAGTCTATTTCTACTTACCTAAAAGGTATCCCCCAGATTCGGGTTAGGATCTATAGTAACTCCGATACAAATCACACAAAATAAAGCAAACAAATCAAACAATTGAAAACAATATGATGAACTATTTCTAAGGTACACCCCACTTATTAACTCCCCAGCAGAGTCGCCAGTTCTGTGATACGGTGGCCAGAACCGGGACATGTTCCCTATTTGTTTAAGGAATTTGCCGGTTTGCGTTTTGCGTTTGTGTTCGCAAAATGTCGCGGTAAGCAAGAGTCGCCACCGTCTTTTATTTTATCCAACAAGGAAAGGAAAAAAGCACAGAAAAATTCATTTTTCGAGATATTTCTGAGTACGGGGGGTAGATTATAGAAAGGGAAGGTATTAGCACCCTTTCTATCCGTAGTTATCTAAGGGCTCTTAGGTATTTTCTCATCATTTTCAAAATTGTTTTCTTTGTGTTTGTGGGCTTTGAAAAGTTTTTGTTTTGACTTCGACTTAACTCTTGCTTCTGTCTTCAAGAGTGTAATGAAGTGTTTTTGAAAACTTTATTTGTAAAGGAGTGTAAGTGTGAAAAATTTGTTTGGAATGAGAAAGTATCTAAGAACTAATCTACCTACTCGAAAAAAGAATCGTTCTATGCTTGTTTCCTTTAAACAACGCTATCCCACTATTAGTGAGTAGGTAGCATGATCGTTGGAGTTTTGAGGGTCAATTCGAAAGGGACGCACGGTCACTAAAGCAATGTTAGGACGTCTTAGTAATAACCCTAATTTCTTAGATCAATTATTCGAGGCAACAATTCCGAGGCAACCATTCCGAGGCAACTTTTCCCAATCGGGACTTTGATCTTTGTTTAGACAAAAGGACGACCACTAAAGCATCCTATACTCAATGACCATTTACCGAAGGCAACCAAGTGGGAGTGTACCCTAGGAGTGCGCATGTGCGAATGATTCAATTTCAGTTTATTTATCTTTGCACATTTAGGGTGATCTAACTGTTTTAAAATTAATCATACATTCTTGTCATGCATCCCTATATCATACATCTAACAATTAATAATTTGTGGAATTTAAAGTGCGGAATTTAAACTACGGTATTACAAGGCTTCGGGTATTTACATAGCCAAAAACAAACCCTTTGAAAATAAAGCGATAAATGTAAATAAATGTCTTAATTAAACTATTACAAACTGTAGGCAGTTACATCAATATGGTAAATAATAAAAATAAAGCGCGCGAGAAGAATTAAGATCGACGAGAATTTAAGGGTTTGAACCTTCTAACCTAATTAAAAGAAAAATTGTTTTTTTGTTGTTTTTAATAAAAGAAATAAGTTTTCTAAATTAAATATGCAATTAATTAGGTAATTAAATTAATTAATAAAAATAATTACATGACCTATTTTGGTTTCTTTGGTTATTTTAGGAAAAAATAAAATATAATTAAGTTAGTAATAAAACCTATTTATTCTAATTATTTTTAAGTTATTTACAAAAAGAAATTAAAGTTTTACCTAAAATTAAAATTTAATTAAGGAAAAAATCCTAAATCTATTTTTATGTGATTTTTATATTTGTTTATTGATAAAAAAAGGATTAAAAGAAATAAATAAAACGAATAAAACATGAAAATAAAGATGGGCCTAGTAGAAAAAGTAAACAGGGGGTGCAATCATCAGAAATCCCTAGGCCCGAATCTTCGAAAGCTTCATGCTCTAACTATGGTATTTTTTTATTCTTGCGTAGAACCTATGATTCAACCATCCATAAATGTTCTATATAAACTCAAACAAAAGTTAGCATACCATAAAATGTGATTAAAATTAGAGATTCAAAGTTTAAAATTTTACCAAACCGGTGTTGTCAAATGGGGGGGGGGGGGGGGGGGGGGGGGGGGGGCGTGCTAGGCGTGTGATGGATTGATCTTGGGCCTTGTAAGACTCTTGAGGACTTCAAGAGGATGTGTTGTACCCCAAAATTTTCCCTCTCATCCTTCAGGAATTCATCCTGAATTCTCAGATTTTCTCTTAAACAAATCCAAGCCCTTTATTATCATTCCTTTCCAAGTAAACCATTTACAAGAGCAAAATGGTCATTTGCAAGCTCAAAAGTAAAAAAAATTTACCTTGGAAAAGTTAAATTCTAAATACTTAGAATTTTTCCTAAAATAAAAGTGTTTAAGAAGAAAATGGCACTTCAGAGCTTCTGAACCAACCTCAAGGCAGAAACGGTCAGAAGTTGAAAATCGGGCTTAGCACATAACGTTCAGTCAGAACATGGCTCTTTTAGCAGTTACGCAAGTTCAGCCAGAGTTTGCTAGAGAAGTGTAAAGAAGGCAACAAATCCTGAAAATCCTTCAGAACGTATTGGGATCAGAAGGTAATGGGATCAGCAGATTGGGTAAAATGTTGAAGCAGAATCACTAAGTCCAGAGTTTTTAAAGGCAGATCAAATGAGCATGCTGGGAAGCCTAGAAAACTCTCAGAATTTGTTGAGGCAGCAACATGCCAAGGTCAGAGCGTGGTTTATGTTGTTCTTTTTGGTGAAGCAGAACTGCTGGCTCAGGTCTTAGGTAATGATGCAAAATCTCCTATTACAAGATTTTTGATTTTGACAAATCTCATCACCATTTAATGCTCATTAATGCTCACAACCACTTTTGAGCATTCATCCAATAGGTCTCTCCACGTGTGGCATGGTAACACCTTTGTGAAGGCTTAGGCATGGGTCTATGCGCCACTTTTCACCTATGGGTGTCACTTCTCCTTAATCCTCGCTTAGTGTTCCAACCTAGGCTGAAAAGTTGTCCATCATCACAACTTTTCATGAACTTCCTTCAAGAACAAGTTAACCCCTACTGCATAATATTGGCGCCATTAAACTTTCAAAAATTCATAAATCCTTTCCTATAAATAGGACACCATTGTCCATTAAAAGGGGACGAAAGAAAATCCAGAAATATTGCTAGAAGAGGAACAGAAAGCTCTAGTAAGAAAACATTGTGAAACTCTGCCAAAATCTCTAGTGTTTCATAACTTTGAACTTCCTGCCTCCAAACTTCACTGATACCCAGTTTGCTTCCTGACTAGAGAACGCCCATACAGTTTCTGACCATACATACATATATCTTCTCCATCCACCCATTCTAAAAAGAACTTGTCCAGAACACCATCAGAGCTAAAGCTAGCTCCAACTCACAGATTTTCTTCCAACAGCAAGGTAAGCACCGGCTGACTCTCATCACGCTGCTAAGAATCACCAGCTTTGCATGCTCAATAAACACAATGTAGATATCATGTTGTTGCTGTATGTGTTATGAGGATTTTCATGCCTCTGAACGCTTAAGTAGGAAGTGAATCAGTGTAGAACCTGTTTGTGACCTCTTTGGTTCTGTCTTCTGAAACACTTTGACACCTGCTGAGATTGTCCTAGGCATGCCTTCTGTTTTGTGGGAAAATAATAAAATTGCAGATGTTCTGACTAGCACAGGGGGAAGCCAAGCTTTGACTTTGACGCTAGCACTTCTGAGGCCTGTTTTGCTGTCAATAATATCAGAACTTCTGAAAATTATTGTGTTTCCAGCAGGGTTAGAACTTCTGACTTCCCCACTAACAAACTTCTGTCTTGCAGTGCATGGGGGTCAGAACTTTTGACCTTCCCACTAACAGGTTTCTGTTTTACAGGGTACCAGAGTCAGAAGTTCTGACTCATACATTTTCACTAACAGGTTGATATCCTGCAGCAGGCCTGGGTCAGAACTTCTGACTTCCTCTCAGCAGCGCGCTAGCCCTCTCTCTCTTTCTCTTTTTCTTCTCCTTGTTATTTTATTTTCTTATCTATATTTCTCGTTGAACCACCCCCCATGTACAAGTGTGTAACCCTCATCCCCTAAATATTGTAATAGCGTAAGATTTTACATTTCCGCATTTTTATTGCTTTCAAATGTAAATGCTAGTAATTAGGATATGTATGGCAAGATAAAATCAATGAAATAGAAAATCCTAATTCAAGATAAAATCATGCATGCAATAAAACACATTTGAACACAAACACCCTTAAGGTATCTCCACTTGGTTGCCTAAACAAATGGCCATGGTATGCATGCTAGGTATCTTGGCAAAACAAAAACAAAACAAAAGATCATAGTCCCTTGATGACACTATATTGGTTGCCTAAATAAAATGATCTAGTCCCTCAAGAATTGCTAAAGATACTTGGAAATATTGCTATCATGGTCAATACGATGACCCGCGCCTATCCCGTTTAACAGCCTAATACAAGGTTGTTTACCAAATACAATGGTAAAACAACACTGTCAAAAAGGTTGAAAACGTATAAGAAAGATCTTTGAGTAAAATAGGGTAGACAACTCTTAGTTACTTGATTAAAACTTGCAAAACATCCTTGCTATTTTCAAACACACCTCACAACACAATTTCAAAACATTTCCCAAATCAAACTTTCAAAACCTTGAAATCTTTTCAAAAGACAATACACCTTTGTATATATTCAAACAAGAATCATTACAAAGGTTGCCACAACGATTGCCTCTTTTCAAAACATTTTCAAAACCACACACAAAGCACCATTTCGAACAATTGAAAAGAAAAAGCAAGTGATCTAAACAAGTAACTAAGAGCCCATGGATAACCATGGATGAAAAGGGTGCTTGCACCTTCCCTTTTCATAATCTTCTCCCCGAACCCAAGAAAACATCTCAAAGGTCTTTCCTGTGCTTTTTGACCTTTCCTTTGGATAAAATAAAAAGTCGGTGACGACTCTTGCTAAACTGAAACATTTGCGAACACAAATGCAAAACCTCAAGTCAGTTCTCCCACCGCATCACAGGATGGTTTGAGGCTTGATGTCAATTGAGAGAGACCGAAACCTCGAGATATGACTTGCACCAATTCTTTGATTTCTAGAGAGCTTTTTGAAGAGCTTTTAGAGAGCTTTTTGAAGAGCTTTTTGAGAGCTTTTTAGATAGGATTTCCATCCCTTTCAAGCTTGTATGGATCTATATTTATAGAGGAGAATTAGGAGACAAGAAAGCATGGAAAGAATCTCCCTCATAAAGTTGTGCTTTAAGACCATGATCAAAATTTGAAAAAATGCCATATTTGATGATTTTATGCCATTTTCACATGTGGATAAACCTGGACATATTTAAAGAGTTATTGCATGAAATCAATTGACATAAACCAGCATAAAACTTTCCCAAAATGGATTCACATCAAAATTTACATTATTTCTATTATTTACTTATTTAATTCTGAATTTTAATGAATAAAATATCAAAATAAATAGCATAAATAGTAGAAAAATGTATGGGTGGTTTTAGAGGTCATGGACCATGTTAGGAATGAGTTTCAAACTTGAAAATATAGGCCCATTTGGAAAAATCCAAGTTTGGTCAATATTTGCTTCAAGCATTTTTTTCAAAAATTGTCCAACTTTGACAATGCATATCTCTCTCAATTTTAACCTTATGAGGGTGTTCTTGGACTTTTTAGAAATCTTAGGATGTATCCTAAGAAACCTCTTTGGTTTCATCTCAATTGAATCTTCCATGTTCATTTAAGAATCTTTGACAAAAAAGGTGTTTTTGTTGACTTTTCAAAATGACCTATAATGTCCAAATTTATATCTTCTTGTGAGTGCATATTTTGAACTTGGGAACTGAAGATTAATTGTAGGGAATTACATCCTCTTCAAAATGAGCTTTGGATGGGTCATTTCCGATAAAGTATGAGAAAGTTATGCTTGGTCAAATTTGAGTTGACTTTTCCTACAAAACCCTAATTTAGCAACTTTTGAGTCTTGATGAATTATGAGAAATCCTTGATGAAACATGATCAACCCATGATCAAATGATGAAATATACTTCAGAATGAGGATGTTGACCAAAAATCTTGAAGTTTGACTGTATGTGGGCCACAGTTGACTTTTGCCCTAGCACAGTCGATTTTCAGGCCTTTGAGCAATTGGCCGAGCAAACTTCCTCTGCAAGGCTTGAAACTTGAAATGGATGATCTTGAGAACATATTAGGACAATTTTGAGAATTTGGGGTCCCTTGGAATCAAGTATCTTGATGAGACATGAAACCCTAATTTGAGGTAGGCTGCCTTATGAGAGAGCTTGTGTGGCCAACCCTTGGACTACCTTGAGCAACTTGGGGATCTTTCTTGAAATGTTTTGAGAAATATGGGAGGGAAAATTTTGGGGTACAACACATACCAAAAGCATATACTATTCTCATGTATTTTGAGAGCATCATTACAAAATTCATTACATACATCATGACATTGCACAAAACTAACTTTGTCTTTTTAGGTTAAGTTCGCAAACAGACAAATACAACCAGTAATTTACAGACAGGTTATGGATCAATTCTTGAAACAGGACGGGGCAACTATCTATATAACTGGCATTCTTCTTCAGAAGTTTATTCTGAAAAGAAACTCCTTCAGGGCCTTCATTCTGAAAAGTATTTCTCCTTCAGAGACCAAATTCTGAAAAGCATCTCCTTCAGAGACCGAGTTCTGAAAAGCATTCCCCTTCAGAAGTTTATTCTGAAAAGCATTCCCCCAGAGACTGAATTCTGGCGAGCATTTCCTTTAGAAGTTTATTCTAAAAAGCATCTCCTTCAGGGCCTTCGTTCTGAAAATCATTTCCCTTTCAGAGAGCAAGTTCTAAAAAACATTTCCCCTTCAAAATTTTATTCTGAAAAGCATTCCCCAAGAGACTGAATTCTGGAGAGCATCTCCTTCGGGGCCTTCACTTTGAAAAGCATTCTCCTTCAGAGGTTTATTCTAAAAAGCATTCCCCTAGAGACTGAATTCTGGCGAGCATCTCCTTTAGGGCCTTCGTTCTAAAAATCATTCTCCTTCAGAGGTTTATTTTAAAAAGTATTTCCCACCAGAGACCGAGTTCTGGCGAGCATTTCCTTCAGAGGTTTATTCTGAAAAGCATCTCCTTCAGGGCCTTCGTTCTGAAAATCATTTCCCCTTCAGCGTCTTCATTCTGAAAATCATTCCCCTTCAGAAGTTTTTCTGAAAGGCATTCCCCCAGAGACCGAATTCTGACAAGTATTTCCTTCAGAAGTTTATTCTGAAAAGAATCTCCTTCAGGGCCTTCATTCTGAAAAGCATTTTCCCTTAAGAGACTAAATTCTGAAAAGAATTCCCCTTCATAAGTTTATTCTGAAAAGCATTCCACCAGAGACTGAATTCTGGCGAGCATTTTCTTTAGAGGTTTATTCTGAAAAGCATCTCCTTTAGAGCCTTCGTTCTGAAAAGCATTCTCCTTCATAGACTGAATTCTGAAAAGCATCTCCTTCAGAGCTCTACTCTAAAAATAATTTTCCTTCAAAGATTTTCTAAAAAGCATTCTTCAGATACAGTCAGGCGTAGACTCATTCCGGTATTCCTATCAATAGTTATTTTGGATGGCAACTCTAAGACCATCTTCGACGACACTCTATCACTTCTGCAAATGGCATCTTTAAGCCCATTCAAGCAGTATAATCAACCAACAGTGTTACTTCATGCATATATAAGTGAAACATTTTGGGCACTTAAGTGTTCAATCCTCTTTCACCTCTAGATCACGAATGGTGGACATGTCAATCTAACTCTTCAGGTTTAAGAAGATTGAACAGGGGCAGATGTTGTACCCCAAAAATTGCCTCCCATTTTTAAGACAAACTAATTCAAGATACCTCTTCATGATCCTAAGGATCTCAAACACTCAAGACTACTCAAAGAATGATCAGATGAACCTTCCTCCTAAGTAATGGCCTACAATTAAGGTTTTGGTTTTCTCAAAGGAAATGGACTTCTAATGCCTCAAGTTAGTTTCATGGTTCCTCATATGCTTCAAAGAATCCTCATGTCAAGTTTCAAGTCTTACATCACAAATTTCCTTAGTCAATTGCTCAGATGAGTGAGAATCAACTGTATTGGACAAAAAGTCAATTATGGTCAACATACAGTCAAACTTCAATATTTTTGATCAACATCAAGATTTGGAGGTAACATTCATCATTTGATCAAGGGTTGATCATGATTCATCAAGAAAACTCAAGATTCATCAAAAGTCAAAAGTTGATAAATTAGGGTTTTCTTTAGGAGAAGTCAACTGAACTTTGACCAAGTATAACTTTCACATGCTTCATCAAAAAATTCCCAACCAAGGCCCATTTTGATTGAAATTAAATTCTCTACAACTTTTTATCTCTAAGCTCATGGCCAAAAATGCTTCATTTGAGAGATATGGGCCAAAATATTACAGGTCATTTTAAAAGTCAACCAAAAGATACTTTTGTCAAAGCTATTTACATCAAGATAAAGTATTCAAATGAAAAAAATGACCAACATGAATATTGTAGGGGACATCTTGAGGTTTCCAAAAAGTCCTAGATCATCTTCATATGATAAAATTGAGTGATTTATGATTTGTGCAAGTTGGGCTATTTTGAGAAAATGCATGGAATCCAAATTGAGCAAACTTGAATTTTTAGGCTAATAGGCTTATCTGTTAAAGTCCAAACGTGTTCTTGACCTCATAAGATACCTATAAGTCCATTCATGCACCATTTTAATTTTTATTTCATTTATTTTGACTTTTATTCATTTAAATTCAAAATTAAATCAAATAATATTAAGTGGAGGTATAAAGCATAAAAGGCTTTTGATTCAAATCTTTTGGAGGCCCAAGGTCATATTGCAAACCGTGTGAGCCTATTTGCAAAACAAATCTTCTTAGTTATGTCTTATTCCAATCTATTTTCAAACAAAATCAAAGATATGTTGTACAAGGTTCAAGCCCATGCCTTAACCTAATCTATTCTCCTATATATACCCTTCATATTCAGACAAAAAGGAGAACGAAGAAAAGCTTCTCAAAAAATACCCTCTAAAAAATCTCCAATTTTGTCAAAAAAATAGGGCAAACTCGAAATCAACTTCCAGCCATCCTCAAGGCCAAGCAATCATCCCAATCGATTCCTGAGGTGCCATATAGTAAGTTGGGATCGTTCTTGATGATCAAAAGTTTCTAAAACGAGTATTCCAAGCATGGCCGATTTTCATATTTTTGTGAATTTCATATTTTGATTTTTACAATGCTTTGATTGAAACTAACGATTCTAACGTGTTCCTGAGATGAAATAGTACAAGATTGACCCCTTGCATGAGGCCCATAACGCTAGAACACCTCATCACCATTGTTACACCGATTTACTTTATTTTCATCGTGTTTCTTTGTGCATCATGAATTAGCAAAAACTAAGGCCACCATTGAATTTGCAAGGGTCGATTTAGGGAGGTAGGGTCATTCTTGTTCAATAACGTTTATTGTTTTACAAGTTACAAAAATCACCTCGCTGGAGAAAACGACCGGATCTAGGGCTCCAGCGCCTCTCTGGTCCACTCATTTTATAATATATTTAACTTGTTTCATTTGATAGACGTAGCACCGCTGGTCAAGGTGAAGGTTTTTGAACGTAAGGGTGTCGGTTCGACCCTTGCACTTCATAATGTTTTTTTTATTTTCATAATTTATGCAGGTTTCCTATATATCATGCAGCGCTTGTTTGCAAATACAAACGAGCGCTTGGCCTAATGGCAAGTAGTGCAGCTTTGAAGCAGGAGGGCGTGGGTTCAACACCCACTTCATGTAGTTTTACGCCTTTTTTTTACCTAATTTCCTTGATTTTTCTAACCCTAATTTTTTCCTTTTTTCTTAATTATTTCCTTAATCAACCATTAACCAATTTTAATCCTTTTTCAAAACCCTAATAAATTAAGTTTAGGTTTTTTTAATCAATAATTAATTTTTGACATTATGTTTTTATTATTATTTACTAATTAATTAGGTTAATTAATATTTTCTTAATATTAAAACTAATTAGACTTTAGGTATTTTTATTAATTAAAATTAATTAGACTTAGGATTTTAATTATTTAATTAACATCAAATTATTTTCTAAAAAAAACATAAACAAACATTCAAAAACTTTTCTTAACATTTTTCTTATTTCATTTAAATTCTTAGACGAATGTATAGGTCATACAATTCTTGTAATAGCTTAGATTTATTTTTCCGTATTTTTTCTATTATGTAGCTGCTCACAGAGTGTAATAGCTTAGGCTTAAATGCCACATTTTACTTTCCTGTATTTTCTTATGTAATTGCCCTAAAGTCTTGTAATAGCGTGGGGTTTACTTTCTACACCTTTATTTTCCTACTATATTTTATATTTCTAGTAATTAGGGTTTGTATGGCAAGACTAAAATCAATCGATAGAAAATCCTAATACAAGATAAATAATTGAACTGGACACACTTTTCACATTCACACCTCTAGGGTAATCTCTCTTGTTGCTTACAATTACTGGTCATGTCCCTTGAAAATAAAGATACTTTAGAAAAAGACCCTCTCGAACAAAGATCATAGTCCCTCGATGACTCTTCGATGTTGCCTACGAAAAATGATCTAGTCCCTTCGATACAATTGCTAAAGTATCTCTATTTGTTTCTTTCGATGACCATACGATGACCGTTCTCTTGTCCCTTCACATCCAATAGATGGGGCTATCTATCAACTAATGGTATGGATAGTACTATCTCTAAAGGAGAAGGAAAAGAATTAGAACGATCTTGAGTGGGTAAGTAAATTTTAATCGCTTGCTCATAACTCTTTTCTAAAAAATAAACATTATACATATCACCTTTTCAAAACAAATATTTTCAAACACTTTGTACGCGTTCTTAAGGATTGATACAAGAATCATTACAAATTTAGCCGTACTTTTGCTTTTCAAAATATTTTCAAACAAATCATACACAAAACAAATTTTTAAAAGTGAGCTAAGAAATTAAGAGCCTGTAGATAACTACGAATAAAAAGGGTGCTAACACCTTCCCTTTTCATAACTTACCCCCGAACTCAAAATCTATCAAAGGTTTTTCATGTTCTTTTCACCTTTCCTAAATTTTGGATAAAAGAAAAGCCGGTGGCGACTCTTGCTATCCGCACATTTGGATAAAACCAAAAAAGTCAGTTCCCACCTGTGATACGGTGGCCAGAACTGGGACTGTTTCTAGGAATGCTGGTTTGCGTTTTGCGTTTGTATTCGCAAAATGTCACGGTAAGCAAGAGTCGCCGCCGACTTTTATTTTATCCAACAAGGAAAGGAAAAAAGCACAGAAAAATTCCTTTTTCGAGATATTTCTGAGTACGGGGGGGTAGATTATAGAAAGGGAAGGTATTAGTACCCTTTCTATCCGTAGTTATCTATGGGCTCTTAGGTACTTGCTCATCATTTTCAAAATTGCTTCTTTGTGTTTGTGTGATTTGAAAAGTTTTTGTTTTGACTTCGATTTAACTTTTGCTTATGTCTTCAAGAGTGTAATGAAGTGTTTTGAAAACTTTATTTGTAAAGGAGTGTAAGTGTGGAAAAAAAAGTTTGTTTTGTTTGAGCAAGTACTTAAGAGCTAATCTACCTACTCGAAAAAAGAATCGTTCTATGTTCGTTTCATTTAGACAGCGTTATCCCACTATTAATGAGTAGGTAGCACCGTCGTTGGAGTTTGAGGGTCAATTCGAAAGGGACGTACGGTCACTAAAGCAATGTTAGGACGTCTTAGTAATAACCCTAATGTCTTAGATCAATTATTTAAGGCAACAATATCTGAGGCAACCATTCCGAGGCAACTTTGATCTTTGGGATAAAAGGAAGACCACTAAAGCATCCTATACCTAATGACCGTTTACCGAAGGAAACCAAGTGGGAGTGTACCCTAGGAGTGCGCATGTGCGAGTGATTTAATCTCAGATTATTTATCTTTGCACATTTTAGGGTTATTTAACTGTTTTAAAGTTTTACATACATTCTTGTAATGCATCCTAATATCATACATCTAACAGTTTAATATTTTGTGGAATTAAAAGTGCGGAAATTAAACTACGCTATTACAAGGCTTCAGGTATTTACATAGCCAAAAACAAACCCTTAAGAAATAAAGCGATAAATGAAAATAAAAGTCTTATTTAACGATTACAACTTGTGAGCAGTTACATTAATAGGATAAAAATAAAACAATAAAGCGCGCGCGATGAAATTAGAACGAGAGAGAACCAGGGTTTTGACCCTTTCTAACCTAATTAAAAGAAAAATTGTTTTTGTTGTTTTTTAAGAAAAGAATTAGGTTTTAAATTTAAATATACAATTAATTAGCTAATTAATTTAATTAATAAATAAATGGCCTCTTTTTGTGTTTTGGTTATTTTAAGAAAAATAAAATATAATTAAATTTGGACAAAACCCTAATTTTCTAATTATTTTTAATTATTTACAAAAGGAATTAAAGTTATCTAATATTAACAACCTAATTAAATTAATTTAGTTTTTGATTAAAAAATAAAATTTTAAACCTAATTTGGTGAAAAATATTGTTTTTATGATTTTTTTGATAAAGAGAAATAATTAATTTGTTAGTAAAAATTAAATAAATAAATAAAATTAAATAAAACAAATATAAAAAAAAGAATATATAAGAAATTTGGGCCTGAACAAAGCAGCTTGGGAGGGGTGTAAATAGAAATTCTGGGCCCAAGAAGATAAGGTCCACATTGACCTTCTGAGATCCCCTGCCATGCATTTGACTAGGTGTATCATGGTCTTTCGTTGATGGCCTTTGGATCTGGATCTCAGGACACCTAGCTGATTGGATTGTGAGGATGCATGATGGTCCTTTGGCTCGTGTATGCACCTGATTAATGAAGAAAAAATAATATGGAAGGAATAGGGGACCTGGGATTCGAACCCAGGTCCTGAAACACTATCCAACGCTCCACTCACCAACTGTGCTGGATTCTTGGTTTGTTCATAAGATAAGCAATAACTATAATATATAAAATAAAGGGAGTTAGTGGATAACAATGAAAATGCACACCAGAATTCGAATGGTCCAATGGAAAGGCACCAGCTAGTCATCTTCTTCCCTTCTCTGTGGGTAAAAGTCCCAGACTTTTACCTACGGACGTTTGTCTGTCGCTACAAACCTGTACATCCTCAAAATTAAACATACGCATGATAAATAAAAACTAAAGCCGTGGATAGCTTCGTCTTGACCTGCTGAGTTCAATGGTGGCCCTTTCATGGCCCAATTTTACCTATACATGAAGATCCCAAATCGAGCCATAAAACCCTAACAATGGTGAAATCTTGTACAGGCCATGAAAATGAAATCAAATA
This sequence comes from Vicia faba, assembly GCA_948472305.1. Classification (NCBI taxonomy): domain Eukaryota; kingdom Viridiplantae; phylum Streptophyta; class Magnoliopsida; order Fabales; family Fabaceae; genus Vicia; species Vicia faba. Next base: position 1,354,373,218 of record OX451738.1, on the reverse strand, counting down.
TTACAGAAAGCTTGCATATGTGATGGTGAACAAGGATATATGATTAGAATGTGATGAATGTGCAAGAATTACGCAAACCGATTCCAAGAAATAACTCAGTTAGTGGATGACTTACAGTGCGTTTTGGTACTGGAAAAGACCTGTTCTTGATTGATTTTGCTTGCTGAGGATCCCAGGAAGTGATTGGGATGGTCAGGAGGCTTTGAAATTGCTTCAAAGTATGAATTCGTGTTTGCACTTTTTCTTGTTTTTTTTCAATTTGGTTCTGATTGCTGCGCCTCTCTCTCACCTCCTTTTAGGTCTACAATGGTTCTTTATGTACTGAGGAGTGAATTAGGGTTTCAAAACTGATCTCAATCTTCCTCCATCAATGAATTTGATTTTGATTTCATACACCTTGAATATCTTTCCAAAATAGTCCAAATCCAATCTTTTTGTGCACCTCATGCCTTTACACGAATTTGATCTCATGCTAGCTGGAATTTAAGACCTGAAACATGTACGAAATCTTGAGTTTTCAATATTTTGGATTTTCTATGATTTGTTTTGATTTAAATTGATTAAATTCAAATCAAAATCAAAATAAATAGTAAAAATAGGATAATGACAAGTGGCAAAGGCTAGAGCTCGTGGACCATGTTTCCAACTCAAAACAAGTGCAAAAGATTGGACCTATTTGGCAAAAATTTGCAATTTTAGGCATAGTTGACTTTTGACAATTTCGTAAAAAGGGTCAACTTCACCAATGCGTAACTTCCTCAATTTTGACTCTTTGAAGGTGTTCTTGGACTTTTTAGAAAGCTTGAGATGTCCTATAAGCAAAAAAATTTGTCTCATATCAATTTGATATTCCATGCTCAAGTATGAAGCTTTGACAAAAAAGGTGTTTTTGTTGACTTTTCCAAGTGACCTATAATGTCAAAATTCATAACGTTTTGTGAGTGTATATTTTGAACTTGGGAGCTGAAGATGGATTGTATAGAATGGCATTCTCTTCAAAATGATATTTGGATGGGTCATTTATAATAAATTATGAGAAAGTTATGCTTGGTCAAAGTTGAGTTGACTTTTCCTACAAAACCCTAATTTAGCAACTTTTGGTTCTTGATGAATTATGAGCAATCCTTGATGAATCATGATAAACCCTTGATAAAATGATGAAATATAATTCAAAATGTCGATTTTAACCAAAAATCTTGAAGTTTGACTGTATGTGGGCCACAATTGACTTTTGCCCTAACACAGTCGATTTTCAGGGCTTTGAGCAATTGACTGAGCAAACTTCCTCTGCAAGGCTTGAAACTTGACATGGATGATCTTGAGAACATATTAGGACAATGGTGAGAATTTGGGATCCCTTGGACTCAAGTATCTTGATGCAACATGAAACCCTAATTTGAGGTAGACTGCCTTAGGAGGGAGCTTGTCTGGTCAACCTTTGGACTACCTTGAGCAACTTGAGGATCTTTCTTGAAATGCTTTGAGAAATATGGGAGGGAAAAATTTTGGGTACAACACCACCGTATTACAAAAACGATTACCCATGGTTGCGATTAAAACCTTTGATTCAAAATTGGATGAACAAAGAACAACGGTCTACTCAGTCTACACAAACAAAATTTCTTTAATCAATGCTAGTTACTACAAATGAAGACCTTGAGAGAGAGTACGAGTAGGGTTCAAAATCGAATTTCATCAAGTATGTTAGCTTCTGCATAAGGGTTCTATTTATAGAATCGCTTATATGGACTACAAGCTGAAATAAATCCACTTAAGTGCATTGTACCTTACATTGTATTATATTTCACTTGAGTGCAGAGTAAGTTACGATATTCTATATTCTACTTAGGTTAATCGTACCTTACAGTTTTCTATAATTTGTTACATTTTCAATTTTATTAAATCACATATTTAACATAATAAATAGTGATATGACAGAACCTTCTGTGATAATTTTGTATGTATAATGAACTTTTTTCCTCATGTCTATGTTGAACACAAGGCACATATTGTGTCACCCTTGTCCACTTTAATGTTAGGCCCTTAGACATATATTATGTTACGTATGATGGGCAAATCTATCTAGGTCACTCATGTCCCTCAGCATGATTTGTGGAGTACCCATCAACCATATTAATGGTCATCGTGTTACGAACAACATTTGATTGACAATAAAACACTCGACTCTACATCTAGGGTCCATAGTGGTTTTAGGTCGAAGGGTGGTATACACCACTATCAGTTTGAGAATAACTTATAAGCTTGCATCATTCTATGTAGTATTATATTGGTGAGACAATTCAGTATAAATATTACTCATAACATTCATACCTATATGAAGATTTGATAACTCTTTATCCATGATCTGTGAGATGTGATCATCAGCCTATCCACATAATAGTCTCAATGCTTTACTGTTATCCCACTTCACAATAAAGTTTGAACATGAATACTTTAAGAATAATGTCTTTGTATTTAATGAGATCTCGTGATTAAGTCACTGTTGTACCCCAAAATTTGCCCTCTCATTTATCAAGATTTTTCTCACAAGACTTCTTTGACTCAAGACAAGATTAGGGTTTGGTCAGCTCAAGGCATCTCATCTTGCACTGATAACCCAAAATTAGGGTTTGAGTTTGCACAAGGATTTTTAGACCATCAATGCTTCATGTGACTTTAATACCTCATTTTGGACCCCTAAGATTGCTCATGATAAGTTTCAAGCCTTGAATCACATATTTGATCAGTCAATTAGACAGTTGACCTAAAAATCAGTTGTATTGGGGAAAAAGTCAACCATGGCCAATTTACAGTCAAACTTCATAATTTTTTATCCTCATCAACATTTTAGACTCATATGTACCATTTGATCAAGTTTGGATTACAACTCCTCAAGAAATTTGATCAAATCATCAAAAGGGCAAAATGGTCAAAATTAGGGTTTTGACTGAAGAAGGGCAATTTCTGATTTTTTTTTAACCTAGCAAATGACCAATTGAGTTCAAGCATGATTTCAAGGATTCAATGGCATCATCTTGACTTAATTACATGGCTCAAAACATTTCAAATTCATTGGATTGACAGATGAAATTTGCAGTCAACTAATCAAAAGTCAATTGTACACTGAAAAGTCAAACTTTGACTTTTTGGTCAAAATCAAGTACCAAGGTTCATAATTCATCAAGATATACCAAAATATGAAACTTGTTCACCAAGAAAGCCAAAATTGAAAATTAGGGTTTGAATTTGAAAATCTTCATAACTTAGAAATTTTCTAAGTATGGAAATTTTCTTATTTTTTCTTAACTTTACACCACTTTTTCACCATGATGCCTAATGATTCAAGGAAACTTCCCAACATGAAAGTTATATATCTCCATGAAATCTACAACTTTTCTTCACAAACTTTTCCCTAAAAATGCTTGGATCTCAAGTTATAAATTTGTGAATACATGGTCATGAACTTCTTAACTTAGTGAAATTTTGCCCTAATTTAGGCAGGTTTTAGACCCAACTTCATGGAAATTTTTCACCCAGTTCCAAGAGGTATCTCAAAATTAATTTCAAATATGGATTATAGAGAACATTTCAAGCTTTCCAAAATGTCCAAGAACTCTCCAAGATCATTTTTTAGTAGGGAGAATCGAAGAGAGGAAATTGGCAATTTCTCACTTTTTTGTTCAAGCCATTTTCATGAAGAACCAAGTTGCAAATCAATCCTATGTTGACTATTTCATGTTGTACATGTCCTAAAATTGCTACACACTCCTTAATTAAATGCTTAATCATTTGACAGAGCCTCTATCCATGCTTTTAAACCTTTATCCAACTTATAATTCCACTTATGGCAAAACGGTTCCATTGCCATTTTCATAAAGAACCACTTTTGCAAACTTTACATTTTTTGAGCTTTGAACCTGCCCCCTTGATGCATACAAACCACACAGGTCTCAAGCAAGTTGTACAAACTCATATCAACCCTAAAGTAAGTTGGTACAAGCATGTGGGCTTTGTCTTATCACTTTGCCTCAAGTACAAGAAAAGTTGCAAAAAGGCTAGGGCTTGCACAGCTGATAGAGAGCTAACCTAAATCATTTCAATGCTAATATACAAACTATATGCAACACATAAAACACCAAGCCAAGACCTGAAACACGGAGAGCGAGCAAAACACCAAAAAACTGTCCAAAACATACAGTTTTTGCACAAACACATCCAGCTTTCATTTGGCTTGTGCGTTTTGTATTTAGATCATTCCAATACCTTACATACTTGATATCAAACCCATCCAAACCATCATCCCTGTTCTGTATTCTCTTTTCCACCATCTGCCATTGTTGACTTTGAAGCTTGCAGTTGGACTTAGTCAGGGAGTTCTGGCCACTTTCAGAGCAAGGCAAGGGTTGGAATAGATTCAGGGAAGCTCAAGCAAGCATCAGGCCTCCATTATCTGGTTGTAATCCAGGCTTCGCGATGTCTCATACCATTATCTGGTCGAAATCCAGGCTTCATGGTATTCGGAGAAATCAAGATACTATCTGGTCGAATCCAGGATTCATAACTTGTATTAAAGACATACCACTATCTGGTCGTAATCCAGGATTTATAGTATTCTTGGTTGCTATCTGGTTGTAATCCAGGCTTCACAATGTCTTCTACCATTATCTGGTCGTAATCTAGGCTTCATGGTCTTGTATTGCTATCTGGTCGTAATCCAGGCTTCACAATATCTTGCTGAGTTGTTATCTGGTCGTAATACGGGCTTCACAGCTTATGTTTATGATATACCACTATCTGGTCGAATCCAGGCTTCATGGTAGCTTGCTAAGCTGCTATCCGATCGTAATCCGGGCTTCACGGCTTGCTGAAGGTTAAACTATTATCCGGTCGAATCCAGACTTCATAGCTTGCTTTTAAGAGATACCACTATCTGGTCGTAATCCAGGCTTCGTGGTAGTCTGATAGTGTTATCTGGTCGTAATCCGGGCTTCACAATATGCTGTAGAAATCAAGATACTATCCGGTCGTACCCAGGCTTCATAGCTTAAGTTTTGTGAGAATTTGATTATATCTTTCCTGAAAGGTAAAGGTTAGTTGTATGTAATGCATGATATGTATCAGGCGATGATGTTCTCAAAATAAATGAGACGGTGTTGTATGATGCGTATATGCATGTCATGATGTATGGATGTGTAATTTTTTTATGATATTCTCTAACTGGGGAAAATAAATCCTGGATTGCTGTTGGAGAATATGAAGAGTTTCGCTCGCTGGGGATAACGACCAAAGATGATTTAGAGAATAATCCTGCTGGAGAATATATTGGTGAGAGAATGACTCTGTGTGGAAAAGATACTTTGCTTGAGGATTTGCTGATTTGGAGAAATACCCTCGGCTATGGACGAATTACCGTTGCTGGTGATGATAAATTCTGTTGGGGATGAATTTCCTGTTTGTGAAAGGAATGAACTCCGCTGGGGATAATGTTTTAGTGGCGACTTTACTGGGGATAATTTTCCAGACTCTACTGGGGATAATCTTCCAGTGCTGGTGATAGATAAACTCTGCTTGGGGAGACTCTTACCGACTCATTTGCAGTTGCGAGCCTCAGCTGGGGAGAATTAACACCACTGTCCTTTTCTTACTATGCGGGGAGTGAATGTACCTTAGTCATATTCTTCAGCTAGGTTTATTCATGTACCTGGTGAATAGAGCAACTGTAAGGTCTGGACATTTCTTGTTTGCCCCGGTTTCTGATATTACGAGTAATCATCTTTTGTTTCGCATGTAAATATTTATGAGCACCAATTATTGTCAAATGCATATATCAAAAATGAACATTGGATGTTCTTGCAAAACAAAATAGAAAAAGGGAGAAAAAAATTGAAATTTCTTTGCGAAAATGAATTGTATTGACTTTGAAGTTTGGCCTGTAAATAGGCGTTTTGTACAAGAGGATGACGTCCTAGAAAGAGTACGCCGCCGAAATGATAGAGTTTATACAATTTGTGAAAAATAAAGAAAAAAAGTTATGTGAATAATCCCACTGAGTTCCAACTCTGCTATTGCCCCTATGTCTTTGAGCGTCTTATTACTTTACTACTTGGCTGAAGGTAGATCAGATTGATTAGTTTCGTTCGAGCTTGATAGGCGATACCAAAGTCTGGTTACAAGATGATCCAATGAGACATAGTGTTACGCTTTGATCCCTAATTTTTGCCTGGACCGCCCTTTCGGGTTTTCAGGCCACCGGGATACCCTTTTTTGCCCAAGCCGCCTTTTCAAGTTTTCGACTTGCCGGGTGTACAGTTATTTCATTTTCATCCCTTATTTTTGCCCGAACCCTTTTGGTTCGCCGGGAAGCCCTTATTTTTGCCTATGCCAGTCAACCTAGCGGGTCTTTGATTATGCTTAGTATTTTTTCACTATGTCTGCATTGACGGGGTGAGGAAGGTCGTCACCATCCATGGTGGTTAGAATCATAGCTCCTCCTGAGAAAATGTTCTTAACCACAAATGGCCCTTCGTACGTAGGGGTCCATTTGGCCCTAGGATCACCTTGCGGCAGTATGATGCATTTGATGACCAGATCCCCGACTAGATATTCTTGTCGTCTAACTTTCTTGTTAAATGCCTTGATCATTCGCTTTTGATACGTCTGACCATGACAAATAGCAGTAAGTCTCTTCTCGTCGACTAAGTTCAGCTGATCAAGCCGGGTCTGAATCCAATCATCCTCACTCAAACCTGTATCTTTCATAATCCGAAGAGAGGGTATCTGAACTTCAATGGGCAAGACTGCCTCCATACCATATACCAAGGAATAGGGTGTTGCCCCTGTTGACGTCCGCGCTGAGGTACGGTACCCATGAAGAGCAAATGGTAATATCTCATGCCAGTCTTTATAGGTCACCATCATCTTCTGCACAATCTTCTTGATGTTCTTATTAGCCGCTTCAACAGCCCCGTTCATCTTCGGCCAGTAAGGAGAAGAGTTGTGATGCTGTATCTTAAACTGCTTGCAGAGCTCGGTGATCATTGTATTGTTGAGATTTGTACCATTGTCCGTAATTATCCTCTCTGGTAAGCCATATCTACAAATCAAATTGTGTCGGATGAACCGTTCCACGACGTTCTTGGTTACTGTAGCAAAGGAAGCTGCTTCGACCCACTTCGTAAAATAGTCAATTGCTACCAAGACGAAACGATGCCCGTTGGACGTAGTAGGTCTGATCTCGCCAATCATATTGATCCCCCACATTGCAAAAGGCAAAGGTGTCGTCAAAACATTCAGAGGAACTGGAGGTACGTGCACCTTATCAGCATAGATTTGGCACTTATGACAGGTCCGAGAATGCTGATAACAATCGGCTTCCATTGTGGACCAATAATATCTTGCCCGTAGGATTTTCTTCGCCATGGTGTGTCCACTGGAATGAGTTCCAAAAGTACCTTCATGTAACTCTGCCATGATCCTTTCCACCTCGTTCTTATCCACACATTGCAGTAAGGTCGAATCATGATTACGCTTGTAAAGGATACCATTACTGATGAAGAACTTCATCGTGAATATCCTCAGAAACTTCTTATCATTAACAGATGCACCCTCGGGGTATTCCTGAGCCTCAAGATACCTCTTTACCTCGTGAAACCAGGGTTTATCTGTTACCTCTTCATTCTCAATATCACAGCAATGTGCGGGTTCATCCAACCTCTCGATGGCAATCCGGGGAGCCTCATTGTCCCACCTAACTTTGAACATAGAAGACATCGTAGCTAGCGCGTCCGCCAACTGGTTCTCCTCTCTTGGGAAGTGTTCAAAGGTTATCTCCTCAAAGTGTGGAAGCAACATCAACACATACTCCTTGTAAGGAATACGATTTAGATGTTTCGTAACCCACTCGCCTTTGATCTAACTGATCACGAGAGCAAAATCTCTGAATACACTCAAGAACTTAATCCTTAAGTCAATAGCTGCTCGAAGGCCCATGATGCATGCTTCATACTCCGCCATATTGTTGGTGCAGTTAAAACATAATCGGGCGGTGAACGAAGTATGATAGCCTTCAGGAGATATGATCACGGCGCCAATGCCATTACCCAACGCGTTTGAAGCTCCATCAAAATACATAAACCATTGGGATCCTTCCTCAGGTCCTTCATCCAGTCCAGGTTTTTCACAATTGGTCACCAACATGATGCTCTCGTCCGGGAACTCGAAATTCATAGACTGGTAATCATCCACTGCCTGATGCGCCAAATGATCTGCCAACACACTTCCCTTGATTGCCTTTTGGGTTGTGTATTGGATGTCATACTCAGTCAAAATCATCTGCCATCTTGCTATTCTTTCGGACAATGCGGGCTTTTCAAAGATATACTTGATTGGATCCATCTTTAATATCAATAAGGTAGTGTGAGTCAGCATATACTATCTCAGCCGGCGAGCAGCCCATGCCAAAGCGCAGCAAGTTTTCTCAAGCAGTGAGTATCGGGTCTCACAGTCGGTAAAATTTTTGCTAAGGTAGTAAATAGCATGCTCTTTTTGGCTAAACTCGTCATGTTGCCCCAGCACGCACCCCATTGAATTTTCGAGTACTGTCAAGTATAAGATCAAAGGTCTCCCTTCAACTGGAGGCATCAGAATAGGTGGCTCTTGGATATATTCTTTGATCCTTTCGAAAGCGGCTTGACATTCATCATTCCATCTTACCACTTGATCTTTCTTCAGCAGTTTGAAGATTGGCTCACAAGTAGCGGTCAGATGTGAAATGAACCGAGCAATGTAATCCAACCATCCCAAAAAGCCTCTGACTTCTTTTTCTGTTCGGGGAGCTGGCATCTCCTATATAGCTTTCACCTTTGCAGGATCCACTTGAATACCTTTATCACTAACCACGAAACCCAGCAGCTTACCAGACCTCACCCCGAAGGTGCACTTGTTCGGATTTAACCTCAGCTTGTACAATTTCAACATGTCAAATAGCTTCTGGAGATGGTCAAGTTGTTCTTCCTCAATCTGAGACCTCGCAATCATGTCATCAACGTATACCTCAATCTCATGGTGAATCATGTCGTGGAACAAGGAGACCATGGCGCACTGATACGTTGCCCCAGTATTCTTCAATCCGAAAGGCATGACTTTGTAGCAAAAGGTACCCCACTGCATAACAAAAGTTGTCTTCTCCATGTCTTCGGGAGCCATCTTAATCTGATTGTAACCAGAAAAACCATCCATAAAGGAGAAGACCTTATATTGTGCGGTGTTGTCAACCAGAACATCGATATGAGGTAGAGGGAAATCATCTTTAGGACTCGCCCTATTCAGATCCCTATAGTCCACACACATCTGAACCTTACCATCTTTCTTTGGCACCGGAACCACGTTGACAACCCACTGTGGGTAAGAAGTAACAGCTAGAAAATCGGCATCAAACTGTTTCATGACCTCAGCTTTGATTTTCTCAGACATCTCTAGGCGTATACGATGAACTTTCTGTTTCACTGGAGGACAATCTTCTTTGGTTGGCAAGCGGTGTACCACGATATCAGTATCTAACCCAGGCATATCTTCATAAGACCAAGCAAAGATCTCAACATAGTCACGCAGCATCTGTATCAACCGTTGCTTAACACTAGTCTCCAGAATTGCACCTATCTTGACCTCTTTCTTGTCTTCCTCGGTACCCAAATTCACTGATTCCACTGGCTATTCATGCAGCTGTATGGCCCTCTCTTCCTGAAGTAACAGTCTAGCAAGTTCTCCAGGCACTTCACAATCATCCTCGCCTTCGTCTTCGGCTTGGTTGATCGGACTTTCGAAGTCATAACTGGCAGTAGCAGAGTCGTTATCAGTGGGATCCAGAGTGGATGTAGACTTGTATTATGATATGTGAGTGTGTGTAAGACAAATAGCCGTTTTGATAAAGTGCAAGATAGAAAAGAAAAACAAGGAGTGCAAAATTTATAATGCAAGAAAACGTCCAATGCTTTATTGATGATATATGGAAATGACACATAATAAGCCCTCACAAACAAAGCCACGGTGCCTCAGGCAAGGCACCGGGCCGTAAAGGTTTTAAATTGTCTGTTACAAGTCTTAAAAAAAAAGTCTATTACTGTGTAATAAAAGAAACGGGCACGAAGTCCTTCGCCGTCCAATTGTTCAAACCACCATCGGTAGTCGGGTAAATCCAGCTATCAAAATCTGACTCTTCATCATCATCTTCAATCGCATACACTCCCGGATTACTGATGCGCAGGGGAGGTCTTCCAATCCGCGCACGTCGAACAACCCTTTGAGCTTCTACAGTAAAACCCAAACCAAACTTGTCATTCTTGTGTGCAAAGTCAGGGAGCTGGCCCTAATTCGTGCACCCACCTTTTTCAATAATAGCCCTGGCATCCTTGAGGGAAGCTATCTTCATTGGAGATTCGTCAGCAGCAATTTCAGTCGACGCCAGAGTCTGGGGGACCTCTTCAAAGTTCTGGCACGGGGTTTCAATGAACTCCCCATCCATCTCCACATACCAAAAAGAGTTAAGGTGACTCACCATGTACTCTTATTCCCCTCGTACTGTAACAATCATCCCCTTCACTGGATATTTCAACATCTGATGGAGCGTATAAGTCACTGCCTCAGCTTTATGAATCCATGGGCGACCCAACAAGCAAGAATAAGAAGGTCGAATGTCCATCACATAGAACGTAGACGTAAAATTCTGGGAACCAACCTTAACAGGGACATCCACCTCTCCATGTACCATCCTTTTGGACCCATCAAAGGCCCTAACCACAATATTACTTGGCTTCAGAACCAACCCTTCACAATCCAGCCGATCTAATGCTTTCTTGGGTAAAACATTTAAGGAAGACCCAGTGTCCACCAGCACGTGGGCCAAAGTAGTGCCCCTGCACTCGATCGAGACGTGCAGAGCATCATCGTGATGTCTTCCTTTGGCAGTCAGATCTGCGTCAGAGAAACCCAACCCGTTGTCGGAGGTCAAACTAGCCACACAGTCTTTGAATTGATCAGCAGATGTTTCTTGTGGCACATGTGCAGTTTTAAGGAAAGAAATTAAAGCTTTAGCATGGGCTTCTGAGCACAACAATAAAGATAACATGGAGATCTTCGACGGGGTTTGCCCCAACTGTTCGACTATGTTGTAGTCGCTTTTCTTGATGATCTTCAGAATTTCTTCTATCTCTTGCCTAGAGGTTTCAATAATGACTTTTTTAGGTGCCTCCATCCGGGAAGGCCCACCTGTAACTTCTTTTCCCTGAGTGTCAGATGACTCGGCGACAGGGGTGATAACTGGAGTAAGAATTGTAACAGCAGCTGACGTACTGGCAGACGGAATAACAACAGGCTTTTGAACAGTTGGAGGAGAAATCTCAGGAGAGAAAAGTCTTCTGCTTCGGGTGACCTTGTTAGACCCGACAATATTGCTGACATCAGTATCAGCCTCTTCAACCTTCAAGTCTTATTTTATCCCATGATAATACACATCGGCCCCATAGTGCCACGGGACAGCTTTATTCAAAGTGTAAGGGATAGGTCCAGGAATAGTAATGATCAATGGAGAAACTCTCAGAACAGATGTAATCCTAACAGGCTTTCTCGAGGAAGCCTTGGAAGGATTGGCAGAAATGGTTATTATGGAAACATCTTCAACAGGAATCAACGGAACCAAAGTTTTCTCGAACAAGATCTCTTTGTTATCCATCAGGCGCTGAACACCTGACTTCAATAAATGGCAACCAGCAGGTAGGATGAACACATGTGGAAACCTTCGCCACAGCCCGGAAATAAACCGGCCAACAATAGTTTCTTCTTAACGGTCATCAACGGAGTAGAAATGTCTTCCACGGGGGTTACAAATGAATAATTATCCACAGCATTTACTCCATGCTTGGGCATAGGAGCAGTCATGACATTAGGCTTTTATGGTGCGTCAAACTCAATTTCCTTAGCTTCAATCAAATATTGCACCTTATTCCTCAAGGCCCAGCAATTGTTGGTATCATGCCCTGGGCTATCAGAGTGATAGGCACAACAGGCGTTTGGATTATACAGCGGAGAGGTGGTACTGAGATTCTTCGGAGCTTCCCTCAGAGTTACCAGGTTAGTCTTCAACAATTGCGGTAAAATTTGAGATAAGGTCATACTGAGCCGAGTATATTGTCTTTGCGGTCTCTCTACTCTTTGCTGATTGTTGCATTGTGGGGCAACAGTAGGTCTTGATATTACCACCGCATTCACTGCTTGACGATGCTCAGGTCAGTTTTGGCTCCTCGAGCTGTAAACTGCACTAGATTCCTTCTTGAAATGCTTATTTTTTGTACTCGATGAAACACCTTTATGTATCTTGCCACTTCTGATACCAGCTTCGACTCTATCCCTAGTCATAATCAATTCAGAGAACCCAGACGATGAACTACCGATCAAATGATTAAAATATGGACCCGACAAAGTCCCAAGAAACATATCCACCAACTCCCTATCAGACAGAGGGGGTTGTACTCTTCCCGCCAGATCTCTCCATTTCTGAGCATAATCTTTAAAACCTTCGCTCGCACCCATAGACATACCCTGAAGTTGAGTACGCATGGGAGCAAGGTCGGCATTATACTGGTATTTCTTGTAGAAAGCAGCAACAAGTTCCTCCCAGTTGCGGACATTAGCTCCTTCCAATTGATAGAACCATTCAAGTTGAGTCCCTGACAGACTATCTTGAAAGAAATGAACCCAGAGGTTCCTATCAGCAGTATAGGGTTAAATCTTTCTGACGTATGAGCGGAGGTGGAGCTTTGGACAAGATACCCCGTCATACTTAGCAAAGACAGGTGCTTTAAACTTGTGTGGGATCACCACCCCAGATGCCAGCCTCAAATCTCCAAAATCCAAACGGGGAACCTTCTTAATCTCCATGGCACTCAAACGGTGTTCAAGTTGTTTATACCTATCCTCAGCAGGAGGGTACTGGTCTTTATCAAAATCAGTGTCATTGTCAGAAACCATAGGGCTAGGACCCTTCCTTTCCTCTTGATTATCTCCTCCTCCAGATGAATGAGACAAATCAACTTCCTCTCGCAACCTATTCTCAAATCTGTGACCCATATTCAGTAGGACCACCCTCTTCTTCTTCTTCTTCTTGTCCTTCAAGATAAGAGACTTCAAATCCTGTTGACTCTTGGCCAAGTTCAAAAACATCTCCTAGAACTGAGCGTTCTGAGCTTGAAGAGACTTAATTGCCTGATCAGTAGGTGTTTCAGAAGACATTTTATGCTGAAATAAACAGCGAAGAAGATAAGAATCCTATAATGGTACCTGTAATGAGGTGCATGGTAATGGAATGCGTATGAAATGATTTCAAAGACTTAGGGAGATTCAAATTTGTAAACCAAAATAAAACACACTTTATTAGATTAAACTGGTAACAAATGTTTAACAAATGCCTTTAAGGCGTTACAAAAGAAATAAACTGAAAAGCAAATCTAGGCTAGAAATAATAAAAGACATCAGAAGTCCCATGGTCGTTTTCCTTTCGTGCTGACATAATCGTTGATTGTCCTCTCATTCTCAAGCTGCCTTGTAAGCTTCAAGATCTTTCGTTCCTGCTCATGATACTTCTCTCTGTAGGTATCCCTTTCTTCCTTTAACTGGATCCAAGATCTCTTCAATGCCCTCTGATCAGTAGGCATATAGGGATGGAGGACTGTATAAGGAACCCCTTCTTTATCAGTATGCTCCACAATCACTGGCAAGACAGCTTCATAGGGCATCCCCAGCTTTTGAGCACGGGCTCGAACCCACTAGACATAAGGCTGCATCAGGAGGGAAGTTTTCAATCCTAGCTCATGTGGGTCAGACCTGTTCACCATGCCCCAGGCTCGTATAAATTTGCGGCGATGTCCCTCAACATCCCCTTGTAGTCAAAGACAATGTCTGTAAGCAGCAGCTCATAAGGACCGTCCCTTCGAGCTCGTCCAAAATGTCGTAAGGCCAAACAAGGATTATAGGTTATTCCTCTTCTAATTCCAAGCAACGGAACATTGGGAAGTTCCCCACACCGATTAATGACAGCTACCGTTTCCATATCTTTAGAAATCCAAAGGATGTCCGTATGAGCAAGGGACATGATTCTGTAAGCCCAACTTACACCTTCCTCATTCTTCAATACAAACTTGGGGAGGTGCAAAATAAACCACCTCGCCAGCAGCGGTGTACAACACATGAGAGTTCCCCTTCTCCGCACAGTACGGGTATAGAGAGCATGTAGAATATCACCTAGAAGAGTAGGCACTGGGTTACGAGACATGAAGATCTTGACTGTGTTCACATCGACGAAAGAATCTGGATTCGGGAACAGAACTAAGTTGTAGATGAGGAGAGCCAGGATGTCTTCAAATGCTTGAAAGTCCAAACTATCCCAGAACTGTTGAGCTTGATTGATCAAAAACTTTTCCAAGAAACCTTTAACCCCACTCCGAGTATCCCAGTTAGATACGACATCAACCATTTTTAGATGTAGGGCTGAAGAAATATCCTCTAGCTTAGGAGCTATCTCCAAACCTATATAAGGTGTCTGCTCTAGAATGGATATACCCAGTAAATCAGAAAACTCCTCCAAAGTAGGGACTAGCTGATAGTCCGGGAAGGTAAAACAGTGATGCAATGGATCAAAGAATTGGAACAACACGCTCATCATTTTCTCATCCAACTTGGAAGTGACCAGGCTAAGGAGATGACTGTGTCTTCTAACAAAGGAAGAAGTATCAGGAAATTTTGAAACTAACTCTCTGAGATGAGCAGGGATTTGCACGAAGTTGACTCGAATGGTATTTCTGCGTATAGAGGCCATGATCTGCAAAACAGAACAAAGATGAATCCCCTCGGTCTTTGAAATGGTTAGTCTAATGAAATATGCATGTGATGTCATGATGCATGATGTCATGATAAAAACATACCACAGGTATCACAGATAGCAAACATGGTAAGGGCAAACAAGTCACATAATAGCCCTTAAGTTTAGGCTTGCATGGAGTCTAGGTACTACCCTCTTGAAGTTCAGTTGGTTCCACCTGTCCTAATAATAGTAACCGAGTTCTAGAGGTTCTCAATATCATTGACCATCCTCCATCGGTCATAGTTTCAGCTCACGTAATCTTTTCTTGCGGCCGGAACCATCTCGAGAGTATGATCTCAATGAGTGTAGCATCTCGCTACTTCTTATGGCCAAGTTGGTCAATTATAGGTTCTAAGGTCAGTTGATGGTTAATGACCCATATAGCAGCCCCATACTCTCCTTGTTCCTCCACAAGGGATATCGGTACCAACTAATGTGCCACATCAACGTAGCTACTGCTTCAACCGTATCGATCTACGCCGTACAGTTCCCTCACAATCTATCGCTACTTACCTAAAAGGTATCCCCCATATCCGAGTTAGGATCTATAGTAACTCCGATACAAAGCCCGCAAAAATAAAGCAATCAAATCAAACAATAGAAAACAATATGATGAACTAATCCTAAGGTATACCCCACTTATTAAATCCCCAGCAGAGTCGCCAGTTCTGTGATACGGTGGCCAGAACCGGGACTGTTTTTAAGAATGCTGGTTTGCGTTTTGCGTTTTGCGTTTGTATTCGCAAAATGTCGCGGTAAGCAAGAGTCGCCACCGACTTTTATTTTATCCAACAAGGAAAGGAAAAAAGCACAGAAAAATTCCTTTTTCGAGATATTTCTGAGTACGGGGGGTAGATTATAGAAAGGGAAGGTATTAGCACCCTTTCAATCCGTAGTTATCTACGGGCTCTTAGGTACTTGCTCATCATTTTCAAAATTGCTTCTTTGTGTTTGTGTGATTTGAAAAGTTTTTGTTTTGACTTTGATTTAACTCTTGCTTCTGTCTTTAAGAGTGTAATGAAGTGTTTTGAAAACTTTGTTTGTAAAGGAGTGTAAGTGTGAAAAAAAAAGTTTGTTTTGTTTGAGCAAGTACTTAAGAGTTAATCTACCTACTCGAAAAAAGAATCGTTCTATGTTCGTTTCCTTTAGACAGCACTATCCCACTATTAATGAGTAGGTAGCACCGTCGTTGGAGTTTGAGGGTCAATTCGAAAGGGATGTACGGTCACTAAAGCAATGTTAGGACGTCTTAGTAATAACCCTAATGTCTTAGATCAATTATTCGAGGCAACAATATCCGAGGCAATCATTCCGAGGCAACTTTGATCTTTGGGACAAAAGGATGACCACTAAAGCATCTTATACCTAATGACCGTTTACCGAAGGCAACCAAGTGGGAGTGTACCCTAGGAGTGCGCATGTGCGAGTTATTTGATTTCAGATTATTTATCTTTGCACATTTTAGGGTTATCTAACTGTTTTAAAGTTTTACATACATTCTTGTCATGCATCCTAATATCATACATCTAACAGTTTAATATTTTGCGGAATTAAAAGTGCGGAAATTAAACTACGCTATTACAAGGCTTCGGGTATTTACATAGCCAAAAACAAACCCTTAAGAAATAAAGCGATAAATGAAAATAAAAGTCCTATTTAACTATTACAACTTGTGAGCAGTTACATTAATAGGATAAAAATAAAACAATAAAGCGCGCGCGATAAAATTTGAACGAGAGAGAACTAGGGTTTTGACCCTTTCTAACCTAATTAAAAGAAAAATTATTTTTGTTGTTTTTTAAGAAAAGAATTAGGTTTTAAATTTAAATATACAATTAATTAGCTAATTAATTTAATTAATTAATAAATGGCCTATTTTTGTGTTTTGGTTATTTTGGGAAAAATAAAATATAATTAAATTTGGACAAAACCCTAATTTTCTAATTATTTTTAATTATTTACAAAAGGAATTAAAGTTATCTAATATTAACAACCTAATTAAATTAATTTAGTTTTTGATTAAAAAATAAAGTCTAAACCTAATTTGGTGAAAAATATTGTTTTTGTGATTTTTTTGATAAAAAGAAATAATTAATTTGTTAGTAAAAATAAAATAAATAAATAAAATTAAATAAAACAAATATAAAAAAAGAATAGAGAAGAGATTTGGGCCTGAACAAAGCAGCTTGGGAGGGGTGTAAATAGCAATTATGGGCCCAAGAAGATAAGGTCCATGTTGACCTTCTGAGATCCCCTGCCATGCGTTTGACTAGGTGTATTATGGTCTTTCGTTGATGGCCTTTGGATCTGGATCTCAGGACACCTGGATGATTGGATTGTGAGGATGCATAATGGTCCTTTGGCTCATGTATGCACCTGATTAATGAAGAAAAAATAATATGGAAGGAATGGGGGACCTGGGATTCGAACCCAGGTCCTGAAACACTATCCAACGCTCCACTCACCAACTGTGTTGGCTGCTTGGTTTGTTCATAAGATAAGAAACAATTATAATATATAAAATAAAGGGAGTTAGTGGATAACAATGAAAACGCGCGCCAGAATTTGAATGGTCCAATGGAAAGGCGCCAGCTAGTCATCTTCTTCCCTTCTGTGGGTAAAAGTCCCAGACTTTTGCCTATGGACGTTTGTCTGTCGCTACAAACCTGTACATCCTCAAAATTAAACATACGCATGATAAATAAAAACTAAAGCCATGGATAGCTTCGTCTTGACCTGCTGAGTTCAATGGTGGCCCTTTCATGGCCCAATTTTACCTATACATGAAGATCCCAAATCGAGCCATAAAACCCTAGCAATGGTGAAATCTTGTACAGGCCATGAAAATGAAATCAAATATTACAGAAAGCTTGCATATGTGATGGTGAACAAGGATATATGATTAGAATGTGATGAATGTGCAAGAATTACGCAAACCAATTCCAAGAAATAACCAAGGTCGTGGATGACTTACAATGCGTTTTGGTACTGGAAAAGACATGTTCTTGATTGATTTCGCTTGCTGAGGATCCCAGGAAGTGATTGGGATGGTCAGGAGGCTTTGAAATTTCTTCAAAGTATGAATTCGTGTTTACACTTTTTCTTGTTTTTTTTCAATTTGGTTCTGATTGTTGCGCCTCTCTCTCACCTCCTTTTAGGTCTACAATGGTTCTATATGTATTGAGGAGTGAATTAGGGTTTCAAAACTGATCTCAATCTTCCTCCATCAATGAATTTGATTTTGATTTGATACACCTTGAATATCTTTCCAAAATAGTCCAAATCCAATTTTTTTTGTGCACCTCATGCCTTTACACGAATTTGATCTCATGCTAGCTGGAATTTAAGACCCGAAACATGTACAAAATCTTGAGTTTTCAATATTTTAGATTTTCTATGATTTGTTTTGATTTAAATTGATTAAATTCAAATAAAAATCAAAATAAATAGTAAAAACAGGATAATGACAAGTGGAAAAGGCTACAGCTCGTGGACCATGTTGCCAACTCAAAACAAGTGCAAAAGATTGGGCCCATTTGGCAAAAATTTGCAATTTTAGGCATAGTTGACTTTTGACAATTTTGCAAAAAGGGTCAACTTCACCAATGCATAACTTCCTCAATTTTGACTCTTTGAAGGTGTTCTTGGACTTTTTAGAAAGATTGAGATGTCCTCTAAGCAACCCTTTTGGTCTCATCTCAATTTTATATTCCATACTCAAGTATGAAGCTTTGAAAAAGAAGGTGTTTTTGTTGACTTTTCAAAGTGACCTATAATGTTAAAATTCATAACTTTTTGTGAGTGCATATTTTGAACTTGGGAGCTGAAGATGGATTCTAGAGCATGGAATTATCTTCAAAATGAGCTTTAGATGAGTCATTTCTCATAAAGTATAATAAAGTTATGCTTGGTCAAAGTTGAGTTGACTTTTCCTACAAAACCCTAATTTAGCAACTTTTGGTTCTTGATGAATTATGAGCAATCCTTGATGAATCATGATCAACCCTTGATCAAATGATGAAATATACTTCAAAATGAGGATGTTGACCAAAAATCTTGAAGTTTGACTGTATGTGGGCCACAGTTGACTTTTGCCCTAACACAGTCGATTTTTAGGCCTTTGAGCAATTGACTGAGCAAACTTCCTCTGCAAGGCTTGAAACTTGATATGGATGATCTTGAGAACATATTAGGACAATGGTGATCATTTGGGATCCCTTGGACTCAAGTATCTTAATGCAACATGAAACCCTAATTTGAGGTAGACTGTCTTAGGAGGGAGCTTGTCTGGTCAACCCTTGGACTACCTTGAGCAACTTGAAGATCTTTCTTGAAATGCTTTGAGAAATATGGGAGGGGAAATTTTGGGGTACAACACCACCGTATTACAGAAACTATTACCCATGGTTGAGATTAAAACCTTTGATGCAAAATTGGATGAACAAAGAACAACGGTCTTCTCAGTCTACACAAACAAAATTTCTTTAATCAATGCTAGTTACTACAAATGAAGACCTTGAGAGAGAGAGTACGAGTAGGGTTCAAAACCGAATTTCATCAAGTATGTTAGCTTCTACATAAGGGTTCTATTTATAGAACCGCTTGTATGGACTACAAGCTGAAATAAATCCACTTAAGTGCATTGTACCTTACATTGTATTATATTTCACTTGAGTGCAGAGTAAGTTACGATATTCTATATTCTACTTAGGTTAATCGTACCTTACAGTTTTCTATAATTTGTTACATTTTCAATTTTATTAAATCACATATTTAACATAATAAATAGTGATATGACAGAACCTTCTGTGATAATTTTGTATGTATAATGACCTTTTTTCCTCATGTCTATGTTGAACACAAGGCATAGATCGTGTCACCCTTGTCCACGACATATATTATGTTACGTATGATGGGAAAATTCTATCCAGGTCACTCATGTCCCTCAGCATGATTTGTGGAGTACCCATCAACCATATTAATGGTCATCGTGTTACGAACAACATTTGATTGACAATAAAGCACTCGACTCTACATCTAGGGTCCATATCAGTTTGAGAATAACTTATAAGCTTGCATCATTCTATGTAGTATTATCTTGGTGAGACAATTCAGTATAAATATTACTCATAACATTCATACCTATGTGAATATTTGATAACTCTTTATCCATGAACTGTGAGATGTGATCATCAGCCTATCCACATAATAGTCTCAATGCTTTACTGTTATCCCACTTCACAATAAAGTTTGAACATGAATACTTTAAGAATAATGTCTTTTTTTTAATGAGATCTGGTGATTCAGTCACTGTTGTACCCCAAAATTTTCCCTCTCATTTATCAAGATTTTTCTCACAAGACTTCTTTGACTCAAGACAAGATTATGGTTTGGTCAGTTCAAGGCATCTCATCTTGCACTGATAACCCAAAATTAGGGTTTGAGTTTGCACAAGGATTTTTAGACCATCAATGCTTCATGTGACTTTCATACCTAATTTTGGACCCCTAATATTGCTCATGATAAGTTTCAAGCCTTGAATCACATTTTTGATCAGTCAATTGGACAGTTGACCTAAAAATCAGTTGTATAGGGGAAAAAGTCAACCATGGCCAATTTACAGTCAAAATTCATAATTTTTTATCGTCATTAACATTTTAGACTCACATGTACTATTTGATCAAGTTTGGATTACAACTCCTCAAGAAATTTGATCAAATCATCAAAAGGGCAAAATGGTCAAAATTAGGGTTTTGACTGAAGAAGGGCAATTTCTGATTTTTTAACCTAGCAAATGACCAATTGAGTTCAAGCATGATTTAAAGGATTCAATGGCATCATCTTGACTTAATTACATGGCTCAAAACATTTCAAATTCATTGGATTGACAAATGAAATTTGTAGTCAACTGATCAAAAGTCAACTATACACTGAAAAGTCAAACTTTGACTTTTTGGTCAAAATCAAGTACCAAGGGTCATAATTCATCAAGATATATCAAAATATGAAACTTGTTCACCAAGAAAGCCAAAATTGAAAATTAGGGTTTGAATTTGAAAATCTTCATAACTTAGAAATTTTCTAAGTATGAATATGTTCTTATTTTTTTTCAACTTTACACCACTTTTTCACCATGATGCCTAATGATTCAAGGAAACTTCCCAACATGAAAGTTATATATCTCCATGAAATCTACAACTTTTCTTCACAAACTTTTCCCTAAAAATGCTTGGATCTCAAGTTATAAATTTGTGAATACATGGTCATGAACTTCTTAACTTAGTGAAATTTTGCCCTAATTTAGGCAGGTTTTAGACCCAACATCATGGAAATTTTTAACCTAGTTCCAAGAGTTATCTCAAAATGCATTTCAAATATGGATTATAGAGCACATTTCAAGATTTACAAAATATCCAAGAACTCTCTAAGATCATTTTTGAGTAGGGAGAATCGAAGAGAGGAAATTGGCAATTTCTCACTTTTTTGTTCAAGCCATTTTCATGAAGAACCAAGTTGCAAATCAATCCTATGCTGGCTATTTCATGATGTAAAGGTCCTAAACTTGCTACACACTCCTTAATTAAATGCTTACTCAGTTGACAGAGCCTCTATCCATTCATTTGAACCTTTATCCAACTTATAATTCCACTTATGGCAAAGAGGTTCCATTGCCATTTTAATAAAGAACCACTTTTGCAAACTTTACATTTTTTGAGCTTTGAACCTGTCCCCTTGATGCATACAAACCACACAGGTCTCAATCAAGTTGTACAAACTCATATCAACCCTAAAGGAAGCTGGTACAAGCATGTGGGCTTTGTCTTATCACTTTGCTTCAAGTACAAGAAAAGTTGCAAAAAGGCTAGGGCTTGCACAATTGATAGAGAGCTGACCTAAAATCATTTCAATGCTAATATAAAAACAATATGCAACACATAAAACACCAAGCCAAGACCTGAAACACGGAGAGCAAGCAAAACACCAAAAAACTGTCCAAAACATGCATTTTCTGCACAAACACATCCAGCTTTCATTTGGCTCGTGCGTTTTGTGTTTAGATCATTCCAATACCTTACATACTTGATATCAAACCCATCCAAACCATCATCCCTGTTCTGTATTCTCTTTTCCACCATCTGCCATTGTTGACTTTGAAGCTTGCAGTTGGACTTGGTCAGGGAGTTCTAGCCACTTTCAGACCAAGGCAAGGGTTGAAATGGATTCAGGGAAGCTCAAGGAAGCTCAAGCAAGCATCAGGCCTCCATTAAAGTCACTACATTTCCATACACGATTCCAGTTGAAGGAGGTAAATTTTCAAACTCTATCTCCTTGTACAGGCAACCTTATGCCACGATCTGTGAATAAAAAATGTGGTTCTCATCATAATAAAGCTATACATATTATTATCTTGCATTGATTTTACTTGTGCTAAGAGAATTTGGAAGTTGAAATCTATGAAAATATTAGGCTAGAATTTGGGGCTTTTAAAATTCTCTTTGATCTCTGATAATTAGATTACATAACTTATATGGTTGGATTCGTGAGTTCAAATACTACATTTTTCATGTTACAAGTTTTCATTTTTATGGAAGCATGAGGAAGTTACAGGGGATCCGACCAAGGCTTGAGGAAGAACATGAAACAGGGCAATGGCACGTTTTGTAATATGTTATTTTTGTTTCAATAAGGATAATAGATGTATGGCCACCCCAGTGCTAAAGCAGCGCGCTGGTGAGACCCATGTCCTGAGTTCGAACCTGCGCGCTACTTTTGCATTTTTACAATTTTTTCCTTTTCAGTTTTTGACCCTTTTTTTTTGCAGATTGGGCTTGGCTATTGGGCTAGTGTTTTTGCTCATCATCACTACTGATTTACTACATCACCCCCTTGCTAACTCTTTTCATATTTTATTTTTTATTTGTTTTATTTTCATTTAAATATTTTTATTATTTTCTTTAAATGATATAAAATCTTAAAAAATGTAAATTAATATATTAAACTTTTATTTTTTTTTATTTATTATTTTCTCACATAAAGAATATAGTTTATTTTAATAGGATATAATTTATCTTTCTTAATAAATTTGTAAATATAATTAAATATACTTAGTATTTTTATTTTGCATTTCATATTTATAAATCCTTATTTTTGCTTACATACAAATTTTATGTTTTATTATAATATTATTTATTATTTTTATATTTACACAAGAAAATACACAAAAGATAATAATATAGAAACTTTATTTTCTTTTAAATAAAATTAGGGTTAAACCCCTTTCAAAAATTAAGTCTTTTTTTTCTTATTTTAGGTTTAGATTAAATATTCTTTTACATAAAAACAAGACACAAAAATCCCTTTTTACATGTACATTGCATTACATTTAAATATTGTATTGTACTTATCTTAAATTCGTACAAATTCAATTTGGTTGTAATAATGTATTTAGCTTTATATTTGTGCAAATCCTCATTCAAACTTGTATTCCCCTTCCCATAAATTGTTGTAATAGCTTAGAAATATTTACATTACGCAATTTATCGCTTTCATATGCCATGATTAGTAATTAGGGTTTGTATGACAAGAAAAAACCAAAACAAATAGAACACCTTAAATACAAGACAAAATCAAAAGCATGAAAATGACATACTTGCACACAAGCACCCTTAGGGTTTCTCCCACTTGGTTGCCTAAAATAAAACGGCCATATTACGCATGCGAAGTATCTTGGCAAAACAAACAAATATAAGATCATAGTCCCTCGATGATGCTATTCAAGGTTGCCTTACAAAATGACCTTGGTCCCTCAAAATGCTAAGATACTTTGCAAACATTGCTAATCATGGTTATACGATGACCCACGCCCGTCCCGTTTACATCCAAAGATAGGGTTGCTTACCAAATCAATGGTAAGACAACAATGTCAAAGGAATAGAAATACATAGGAAAGACATTTGAGTAGGTAGATAGCTTCTAGTTACTTGCTCCATTTCAAACAAAATCCTTGCTATTTTCAAAACAAACACACACACATTTCAAAAACATCTTACAAACATTGAAAACATTTTTCAAAAGACAAACATCTTTGTATACATTCTTACGAACGAGAATCATTGCAAAGATTGCCTAAACATATGGCCTCTTTTACAAAATACTTTCAAAACCACACCAAACACCATTTCAAAAAAACAAAAGCAAGTGATCTAAGCAATTAACTAAGAGCCCATGGAAAACCATGGATGAAAAGGGTGCTAATACCTTCCCTTTTCATAATCTACCCCTCGAACTCAAGAAAACATCTCAAAGGTCTTTCCTGTGCTTTTTCACCTTTCCTTTTGGATAAAAGAAAAGTCGGGGGCGACTCTTGCTAACCGCGACATTTGCGATAAAATGCAAAACCTCAAGTCAGTTCTCCCACCGCATCACAGAACTGGCGACTCTGCTGGGGAATTTTATAAAAGTGGGGTTACCTTAGGGTTTATATCACATTTATTTGCTTACCTTGTTTGACTTGTTTGCTTTATATTATGGTTCTTTGTTTGGGTTTGAATCCTCCACCCGGATTTGGGAAACATTATAGGTAAATAGCAATACGTTGTGGAAACTGTGCGGGGGTATACCGACATGGTCTAAGCAATAGCTATGTTAGTGTGACATATTTGTGGGTACCGGTAGCCTTTAAGTCAATCAAAGAGAATACGGGGCCGCTGAGTGATGTCATGAAGCACTAATGAACTTCTAGAACCCTTTACTTGACCAACTTGGCCTTTAGGATGTAGTGAGATGACCGTCTTTGGTGCAGTCCGAAGTTGGTAGATACTCGATACTACACTCATTGAGGGTTGGTTTCTTGGGATTTTTCGGTCTCCATTAAAGAGGCTTGAGCTGAAACAATGACCAAGGAAAAAATCCAGTGATATTGAGCTCCTTAGAACTCGGTTACTATTGTTAGGACAGGTTGAGCCAACTAAACTTCAAGAGGGTACTTACCTATAAAACCCCGTGCAAGCCTAAACTAAGAACTTGTTTGTTTTGCTTGTATATACATATTTGTGCATGACATCATGGACATCATGAACATCATATGCACTCACTAACCATTTCAAGGATTTTGGAGATTCATCTTTGTTCTTGTTTTGTAGGATATGAATTCACTTCGCAGGAAAACTATCCAAATCAACCTTGTAAGAATTCCTCCACAACTCAAGGAGATAGCTTCAAGGATCCCTGGGAACTCTCCATTCACCGAGATACATGGTCGTCTACTCAACTTGGTCACCTCCAACACATAGGAGGATATGATGAAGGTTCTTTTCCAGTTCTTTGACCCTTTGCATCATTGCTTCACATTTCCTGACTATCAACTTGTGCCCAATTTGGAAGAATTCTCTCAAATTTTGAGGATTCCTATTCTAAATAAACTACCTTTCAACGGTATGGAAAGATATCCAAATCCAGAAGAGATTTCTCAAGCTCTGCACTTGCACTCATCTGATGTCACAACTCATTGGGAAACTAAAAGTGGTGTCAAAGGCTTCTTGGCAAAGTTTCTGTTTGAGAAAGCCCAAAGCTGTTGGAATTCCCTAGACTTGCAAGCTTTTGAGGAGATTGTATCTCTTCTCATCTATGGGATGGTCTTGTTCCCCAATCCTGACCAACTCATAGATGTGAGCACCGTCAAAATCTTCATGTCACGCAACCCGGTGCCTACATTGCTTGGGGATATCTTACACTCTTTTCACACTCGTACAATGAGGAAAAGAGGTGTTCTTATGTGTTGCACTCCTCTCCTGGCAAGATGGTTTATTTCTCATCTTCCCCATTCAGTCTTAAAGAATGACCAAGGTTTGAGGTGGTCATAAAGGTTAATGACGCTTAAACATTCAGATATTCATTGGTGCTCTCGATCCAAGGAGAATATTATCATTGTTGACCGTTGTGAGGAATTCCCTAATGTCCCTCTACTTGGAATTAGGGGAGGCATCACCTACAACCCGTTCTTAGCTCTAAAATAGTTTGGTTATGCCCGAAGGGATAGCCTACAAGATATGCTGATTCAAGGTTTGGTTTTCGACTACGACAACGACGATCAAGGACTTCGCCAGAGATTCATCCGAGCTTGGAGGATGATAAACAAGGTGGATAGCAAGACTTTGGGACACAAGAATTCCATCCCTCTTGAGCCTTACCTCAAGTGGGTACGAACCCACGCTCAAAGTCTTATGATGCCTTATCCTTCCATTCTCCCAGTGATTATTGAGCCTGTTAAGGAAGGAGAAGTTCCACACACTATCCTATATCCTGACATGCCTACATCACTTGAGGATCTACAAAGGGATTAGATACATCTCAAAGGAGAGTGTGATACTTTCGAAGCCCAATTCTACGCAAGCGAGAAGAAGATTTTGGAACTCACTAGGCTACTTCATGAAGAGCAGACTCTAAATACCTACATTGCACCAAAGAGGATTTGAAATGTCTTTTTATCTTAGAATTTTGTATTATTTTGCCCAAGGGGCATTGTTGTACTCAAATTCTATCTTATTAATATAACGTGTGTTTCTTTTTATTTAAAACAAATTTGAATTTTTTAAATCCTTGAAAGAATTGAATGTATACATATCATTCATCATAAACATAAACAGGTCTTTGCAACAAGTTTCCTCATCTCTCTACTGTTTATTTCAGTAAGATGGATCTTGAACAAACGGTTAAAGACCTTCAAGCTCAAAACACACAATTTCAATAGTTACTCGTGACCTTAGCCAAGAGGCAAGAGGAGCTGAAGACTCTGCTAGTAAAAGAGAAAGAGAAAAAGAAGAAAGAGAAGAAACTAGCTGGTGTGGTAATCATGGGCAGAAGGTTTCAAGGACAAGCTAGAAGGACCTTAGATTTTCCAACAACATCTGATGAAGGGGAAAGAAAAGGAAAAGAAACGGCAGTTCCATCAGACTCTGAAGAGGAGGAGGAAGAGGAAGACTACTCTGAAGAACAGTACCCTCCGGCTGATGATAAGTACAGACACCTGGAAGAGCATTTAACTGCTATGGAAATACAGAGAGTACCAGGTCTAGATTTTGATGAATCGGGGTTAGTGTTAGGAATTGTGATCCCACCAAAGTTTAAAGTGCCATTATTTGCAAAATATGATGGAGTGTCGTGTCCTAAAATGCACCTCCGATCATATGTCAGAAATATTCATCCGCACTCCACCGACAAAGACTTGTGGGTCCATTTCTTCCAAGATAGTTTATCCGGAACGCAACTTAATTGGTTTTACCAATTAGAAAGGGTTGACGTCCACAATTGGGAAGAACTTGTCGCGGCTTTCTATAAACAATACCAGTACAATGCCGATTTGGCGCCTACCCGTACTCAACTTTAGAGTATGGCTATGGTTTTAAATGAGGGCTTCAAAGATTACGCGCAAAAGTGGAGAGATCTAGCCGGAAGAGTGCAACCCCCTCTGTCTGAAAGGGAGTTGGTGGACATGTTCTTGGGAACTCTATCGGGCCCTTTCTTCAATCATCTGATTGGGATTTCATTTGCTGGGTTTACTGAGTTAATTTTAACCGGAGAGAGGGTGGAAGCTGGTATAAAAAGTGGGAAGATTCAGAAGGACGTGTCTGCCTCTACAGCTGTAAGAAAACCTTTCACTGGGAAGAAGGAGGTATCTGCTATTTATTCACAAAGGAATCAAGGAAGAACTGAATGCCGACCAGTGGTGGGGGCCGTTATGATTCCAAAGCCTGCATCTGATCAGCCAAGGAATAACCAGCCAAGGGTGGAAAGGCCAGTCCGGCAATTCACCAGGATTAATATGACTCTAGCCCAGGTTCTACCACATCTTCTGAAATTGAATCTGGCAACTTTAAAAGAGGCCCCAAAGAATCCCAATATTGTGTCCCCTCATTATCATCCAAATGCCAGATGTGCATACCATTCTGAAAGTCCAGGGCACGACACTAACAGATGTTGGGCTCTGAAGAACAAAATTCAAGACCTATAGATGCAAAGGAAGTTGAGTTTGATGCACCTGAGAAACTGAATGTCATTTCTGCTCCGATGCCTAGGCATGGTCACAATGCCAACACTGTTGAGGAAGATTTATTTGTTGCCACAGTGGATGAATTGTTGACTCCGCTCCCAATCATTAAAATGAATTTGTTGAAAGCTGGTGTATTCCCAGGTTGTAAGGAAGACTGCCATCACTGCTTATCCTCACCCGCTGATTGCCCTCTGTTGAAGACAGGTATCCAACGCCTGATTGATAACCAATAAATTCTGTTTGAGAATGCTCCTGTTTTACCCATTCTTGTTAAAGACATTTCAATCATAACCATCTCCTCCAATCCTTCCAGGGTCCCTAAAAGGCCCGTTAGGATTACACCTGCTCCAAAAACTACTCCACTTAAGATCACAATGCCCGGGCCGGTCCCGTACAAGTCAGATAAAACAGTACCATGGAATTATGGTGGAGAAATCTACTACCATGGTATCAAACAAGATGAACTGACTGCCAAAGAAGAGAGCTCCGAAGAAGAAAACTCCGACATTATCAATATTTCCGGAACTAGCAAGATTACCCATAGTGGTAGAATCTTCTCTCCAGAGATTGCCCCTCCAAAGGCAGTTTTTGGACCCGTGGCCGTTCCGAAGATTACCTCTGCACCAGTGATTATACCTGCAAGCGTACCTACCGACAAAAATAACACAATTCATGTCCCTACCAATACTTCTACTACTGAGAATAGAGGAAAAAGCATTCAAGAAGAGCTTGTCTGGGCGAAGGCTCAATCGTTAGCTATTCCCAAAACATCCAAGAAGGAAAGGAAAGAGATCCCGAGGATAATAAAAAAGAGTTACTTTGATGTGGTTGAACAATTGGGGAAAACTCCCTCCAAGATCTCCATGCTAGCATTGTTGTTGTGCTCTGAGGCACAAGCGAAAGCTTTGGTAAAATTTCTGAAGACAACTCATGTGCCACAAGAGACGTCTGCTGACCAATTCAAAGATTGCGTGGCCAATTTGACAGCTGATAACGGCTTGGGCTTCTCTGATGCTGATTTGACACCCAAAGAGAGGAAACACAATGAGGCATTGCTTGTCTCTGTAGAGTGTAGAGGAACAACTCTGGCCCATGTCTTGGTAGACACAAGTTTATCTTTGAACGTCTTACCGAAGAAAGCTCTTGACAGATTGGATTGCGAAGGGCTGACATTGAAACCCAGTAACATAATTATGAGAGAATTTGATGGCTCGAAGAGGATGGTCCATGGGGAGGTGGACATCCCGATAAAGGTGGGAACTCAGACTTTCAATTCAACCTTCTATGTGATGGACATCCGTCCCTCTTACTCTTGTTTGTTAGGACGGCCTTGGATCCATATCGTCGGTGCTTTCACCTCCACACTACATCAAATGCTGAAATACTCGGTCCAAGGTAAGATCATAACTGTCCACGGGGAAGAAGAGTACATGATTAGTCATCTGAATTCTTTCTGATATGTGGAGTTGGATGGCGAGTTCATTGAAACTCCGTTTCAAAATATCGAGGAGGTCTCTCAAGAAGTAGCGGCAACCAAGGCAGTATCTTCGATTCCCAAGATCTCAAGGCCTCCGCTTCGGATGTCATCACTAAAGGACGCAAAGGCAGTAATAGAGGAGAGTGGATGCACCATATGGGGGCAGCTTCCGGATATTCCATACAAATCAGACAAGTTTGGCTTGGGGTTTACTTCAACTGCTCAGAAGGCTGTGCACCATGCCCGTGCTGGCGGGCCACCTTTGAAGGTTAGTAACCAGGAGGTCAACGCAGTGGAAGATAATGAAGAGGATGGCAGCTTGGAAGATTGGATATTTCCTACTGTCAACAGAGGACTTCGTAACTGGGAAGCCAGAGACTTTGTCCCAATAACTTTCATCTCTCAATAATTTATCTTTTACATTTCTGTTGGACTTGTAATATTCATGAACAATTCACACTTTAAAAACCTTGTGTCTTACCCGAGGCACAATGGTCCATTTGTAAGGGTTTTTATTTCATCTTCATATGACATTCAATGAATCATGGACGCTTTTTCACATACAAATCTTTTGTGCTCATTGTCTTTCTTTTACATTTTATTGTTTAAAGATGGCTATACCCTTACACACACCCACACTCACAAATGCAGGTACCCCTCCATTCCGGATCCCATGGGTAACAATATTGCTATAGCCTTCAGTGACGCTGAAGATCTAATCTACCAAGCCGAATACGAAGGTGAGGAAGATTGTGAAGTGTTAGGGGAATTGGCCAAACTACTACAACAAGAGGAAAGAGCTATACAGCCTCATGAGGAGCTATTGGATACAATCAACTTGGGTACTGAGAAAGATAAAAAGGAAATCAAAGTGGGTGCCAATCTAGAGCCGAGTGTCAAGGAGCGCCTAATTCAGCTTCTGCATGATTATGTTGAGATCTTTGCCTAGTCATACGAAGACATGCCGGGACTTGATACAGACATCGTGGTACATCGTCTACCCACAAGAGAAGATTGTCCACCAGTGAAACAAAAAGTCCGCCGCATGAGACCTGACATGTCAGAGAAGATCAAAGCAGAAGTCATGAAACAGTTCAATGCTGAATTTCTGGTTGTTACTTCCTATCCTCAATGGGTTGCCAACATTGTTCCCGTGCCTAAAAAGGACGGTAAAGTATGGATATGCGTGGATTATAGAGATTTAAACAGAGTCAGCCCTAAAGATAATTTTCTGCTTCCTCACATTGACATCCTGGTTGATAACACGGCCCAGCACAAAGTATTTTCCTTCATGGACGGATTCTCAAGCTATAACCAAATCAAAATGGCACCTGAGGACATGGAGAAAACTACGTTTGTCACACAGTAGGGCACGTTCTGCTACAAAGTGATGCCATTCGGGCTGAAGAATGCTGGGGCAACCTATCAACGCGCCATGGTAGCTTTGTTTCATGATATGATACATCATGAGATAGAGGTCTATGTAGACGACATGATAGCCCAATCACAAACTGAATAGGAGCACCTTGATCACTTGCAAAAGTTTTTTGTGAGATTGAAGGAGTACAAACTAAGGTTGAACCCGAACAAGTGCACATTCGAAGTCCAGTCCGGTAAACTCTTAGGTTTCACTGTCAGCAACAAAGGCATCGAGGTTGATCCTGCCAAGGTTAAAGCGATACAAGAAATGCCTGCTCCTCATACTGAGAAGGAAGTCAAAGGATTCTTGGGACACCTGAACTATATTGCCAGATTCATTTCTCACCTAACATCTACTTATGAACCAATCTTCAAACTGTTGAAGAAAGATCAAGTAGTCAGATGGAATGATGAATGTCAGATTGCTTTTGACAAAATCAAAGAGTATTTACAAGAACTTCTTGTCTTGATGCCACCAGTCGAGAGAAGACCACTGATCATGTATCTGACCGTTTTAGAAAACTCAATGGGGTGTGTATTGGGGCAGCATGACGAGTCTGGCCGAAAAGAGCACGTTATTTACTACCTGAGCAAAAAGTTTACCGACTGTGAAACCAGATATTCACTACTCGAGAAAACTTGATGCGCTCTGGTATGGGCTTCTCACCGGCTAAGACAGTATATGTTGACTCATACCACCTTGCTGATATCTAAGATGGATCCGATAAAGTACATCTTTGAGAATCCTGCTCTGTCTGGGAGGATAGCTACATGGCAGATGATCCTAACGGAATATAACATATATTACACTACCCAAAAAGCCATAAAGGGCAGCGTGCTAGCTGATCATCTTGGTCATCAAGCTATAGAAGATTATTAGTCCATGAAGTTTGAATTCCCGGACGAAGACATCATGAAATTAGACAATTGTGAAGAAATCAGACCATATGACGGACCTGGACAAGAATCCCGATGGACCCTGTTCTTTGATGGGGAATCCAATGCACTTGGTAATTGTATCGGCGATGTACTCATATCTCCGGAAGGGTGCCATACTCCCTTTACTGCCAGACTTTGCTTCAACTGTACGAACAACATGGCGGAATACGAAGCATGCATCTTTGGTCTCAAGGCTGCCATAGACTTGGGAATCAAATCTTTAGTTGTATTTGGAGATTTAGCTTTGGAGTATCAGTCAGATCAAAGGAGAATGGGACACTAAGCACCCAAACCATATCCCTTACAAAGAACATATTTTGACATTGTTACCACATTTCGAGCAGATTACCTTTGAGCATTTCCCGCGAGAAGAAAATCAGCTAGCAGATGCTCTAGCCACAATGTCATCTATGTTTAAAATTAATTGGGATAACGAGGCTCCCCAGATCACCATTGAACGAATGGATGAAACAACACACTGTCACGAGATTAATACTGAAGAGTAGTGGACCAGCCTTGGTTTCAAGAAGTCAAAAGGTATCTCGAGGCTCAAGAATATCCAGAAGGAGCTTCAATCAATGATAAGAAGTTCTTAAGGAGATTCTCCGCTAAGTTTTTCCTGAGTAATGGCATCCTGTACAAACGCAATCATGATTCTATTCTGCTCTGTTGTGTGGATAAGATTGAAGCTGAAAAGATCATGGCTGAATTACATGAAGGTACCTTTGGCACTCACTCTAGTGGGCATACGATGGCGAAGAAAATCCTATGGGCAAGCTATTATTGGTCTACCATGGAAGCAGACTGCTATCAATACTCCCGAACCTGTCATAAGTGTCAAATCTATGCAGACAAAGTGCACGTGCCTCCGGTTCCTCTAAATGTCTTAACAGCTCCTTGGCCCTTCGCTATGTGGGGAATCGATATGATTGGGGAGATCAAGCCTACAGCCTCCAATGGACACCGTTTCATTCTAGTGGCCATTGACTATTTCACAAAGTGGGTCGAAGCAGCTTCCTTCGCATCCGTTACTAAGAATGTTGTTGCCCGCTTCATCAAGCAGAATCTTATTTTCCGGTAAGGTATCCCAGAAAGGATCATCACTGATAACGGTAAAAACCTTAACAATACTATGATCACCGCCTTGTGCGTGTAGTTCAAGATTCAACATCACAATTCATCCCCCTATCGGCCAAAGATGAATGGTGCAGTCGAAGCTGCTAATAAAAACATTAAAAAGATCATACAGAAAATGACAGTCACCTTCAAGGACTAGCATGAAATGCTACCGTTTTCTCTCCACGAGTACCGTACCACGGCTCGCACATCAACTGGGGAAACACCTTATTCTTTGGTTTATGGCATGGAGGCTGTTTTGTCTATTGAGTTTCAAATCCCCTCTTTGAGAATTATGAAAGATGCAGGTTTGAGTGAGGACGACTGGATCCAGACCTGGCTTGATCAACTAAACTTAATTGATGAGAAGAGACTTGCTGTTGTTTTCCATGGTCAGATGTATCAAAAACGGATGATCAAGGCTTTCAACAAGAAAGTCAGACGCCAAGTATATCAGGTTGGAGATCTAGTGATCAAGCGCATCATCTTACCACAAAGTGATCCCAGGGGAAAATGGACTCCTACCTATGAAGGACCATTTGTAGTCAAGAACATCTTTTCCGGTGGGGCAATGATCTTAACCACCATGGACGGCGACGACCTGCCACACCCTGCAAACGCAGACATAGTCAAAAGATACTATGCATAAGAGACCCGCTAGGTTGACACACCTAGGCAAAAAAAGGGCATCCCGGTGAACCAAAAGGTTCGGGAAAAAATTAGGGATAAAAAATAAAAAAAATATGTACACCCGGCAAGTTGAAAACCCGAAAGGGCGACTTGGGCAAAAAAGGGTTTCCCGGTGGATTGAAAACCCGAAAGGGAAGTCCAGGCAAAAGTTAGGGAATTAAAGCATATGAATATGTCTCGTCGGATCACTTTGAGGACAATCTCTTCACTGACAAACTTGGAGCTTCTGATCAATTCAATCATCTTCAGACGAAGCAACAAATAGACAAGATATTCGGAGATACGGAGGCTATAGCAGAATGGGAACCCCATGGGATTATCACACATAGCTATCTTTCTTTGTATAAATTTTTCTTATGACACCATCCTCTTACTAGGATGTCTGTCTCCTTTGTACAAAATACTTATTCAAAGTAAATACAAAGATATCTCTTAAAAGTACAGAAAACTATTTGTCTTTTTTCTTTATATTTTTGTTTTATTTGAAAAATAAAAAAGTCCAATGATTCATTAATGATCATATGCATTTGAACATAATTATTGTTTACAAATAAACAAAATGAAAAAGAACAATTACTGACAGGTTGAAAGGATAGGAAAACGTCTTTAAGATATTCCATGAGCAATCCCTACAATATGTCATTAAGATCCCCAGCGGAGCTGAAACTTCAAACTATTAATCCCCGGTGGAACCCATCCAGTTTCTCCAAATTCCCCAGTAAGTTGTCTTGAAGCCTGAAAATCAACCGGATGACGATTAATTTCTGTTTCTCCCTAACCTAGGATAACTCTCCGGTAGAGTGGCAGATGATCGAAACTCCTGAACTTTTTCCTAAAACAGGAATAAGCTTTTTCCCCACAAAGTTTTCATTGCTCCCCAACGGAACAAGGACTCCCATCCCCAGTAGAAGTCATCAAAATTCTCTGGATTCTCCAAGCAGATTCCTTAAGCAATATACATCATTGCTCTCACAACAGAATTTTTGTCAATACTCCAACTTCAAGACATGAAGAATCCACATATCCTCAGCAGCAGTCAAGGATTTATTTTCCTCAGCAATACAGCAAATCAACTTACATGCGCATACATTACATCCACATATCATAAACATTGATAAAACACAAATATTGCATCATACATTTCATGCAACATAAATTTGTGTTTCAGCTAACATTTTACCCTTTTCAAGATAAGATTAACAGCTACTGTTAAACAATGTACTATCAGATACAGTTCAGATACGCTCCAGACACGGATGCCATCCTGATACTCATTCAGATTTCAAGTTCAGATACGCTCCAGACACGGATGCCATTTTGACACTTATTCAGATTTCAAGTCCATGATACAGTCCAGATACGCTCCAGACACAGAAGTCATTCTATTACTCATTCATATTCAAGTTCAGATACAGCTCGGATACACTCCAGACACGGATGCTATTCTGTTGTTCATGCAGATTCAGTCTCCAGATACAGCTCAGATATGGACACCATTCTGATACTTATTCTTTTGACTTACAAATTACAATTCAACAAACATTGTTGGATGGAATCTACAAGCCCATCTCCAACAAGATTCTATCATCTCTCCAAATGGCATCTTTAAGCCCATTCTCTCAACTACACATTGACGAGTGCAAATTTACGGGCACTCTAGTGTCCAATCATCTTTTACCTTCGAGTCACGAACGATAAAGCTCGCCAATCTAACTCTTCAGGTTCAAGAAGATTGAACAGGGGCAGCTGTTGTACCCCAAAATTTTCCCTCTCATTTATCAAGATTTTTCTCACAAGACTTCTTTGACTCAAGACAAGATTAGGGTTTGGTCAGCTCAAGGCATCTCATCTTGCACTGATAACCCAAAATTAGGGTTTGAGTTTGCACAAGGATTTTTAGACCATCAATGCTTCATGTAACTTTCATACCTCATTTTGGACCCCTAAGATTGCTCATGATAAGTGTAGGTGTTTAGGTATTGGCTTGCATTTTTGGTAAATCCCAAGTGTATGTGTGAATGTCATGACTGGTGTCATAACATTCTAGTTTAGTTTGTACTGACTCATTAGGTACCTTTGCAGAAAAATATTGTAATTCAAGTACTGATGTTTATAAGTGTGTATCTGAGCATTTTGCAAAATGATCACATTTTGCTAAATCAGTAGACAGGTTTTCTCAGATGTCATAACAGATGTTATGACATCCTGTTCTGAACTAACAGGTTTGCAGGTTGGATAAGTCTGAGTTTTTTCAGGAAATAACTCAGTCTTTCCTGAACAGAATCCTGCGTTTTCTGAGGGGTAACCTAGCTCAACCCTAACCTGGTTAATAAAGTCCTGTGACCTGGTCTTTAGGTCAAACGGAATTAACCCTAGGTTTTTGTGGAAACCCTAACTGAAGTTGCAGCTGCTATATATTCAACAGAGCTGCTGTTTTTCAAGGCATCCCTTTTATTGATCAGAAGATCATTTGTAATCTGTATAGATTTGATTATTGTACTCCAAGCAATTATCATTGTGATAAGTGACTTGGAATAGGTTTCGAGTTGTAAGGGCTGTGTAGCACTCAAAGCTTTGAAGCAAGAGTGTTTGAATGTTCCTTGACTAAAGCTGTGAAGCAGAGTCAAGTTAGTTGTGTGCATCACTCAAAGCTGTGAAGCACGAGTGATTGTGTTGCTTGATTAAAAAGCTGTGAAGCTTAATCAAGTGTTTGTTTTTTGAAGAGTGTCTTCATCAATTTTTAAGTCAAATTGGTTTATGTATCACTGCTGTGATTGAGGGGGAGTGAGTAGGAACTCAGGTTTAAGTTGTACTTAGATTGGAATTGCATTGGGTAGGTCTTAAGTGAAGGAGATAAACTGGTTGGTTTATTCCTGAATTAACATCTCTTATAGTGGATTTCCTCCCTGGCTTGGTAGCCCCCAGAGTAGGTGTTGTTGCACACTGAACTGGGTAAACAATTGACTGTGTTCTTTATTGCTTTTGTATTTACTGTCATATAGTAAGTCAGATACGGTGTCATAACATTGAACGTGACATTGAGTATCCGCAGCCAGAATTTCAATAAGTTTCAAACCTTGAATCACATTTGTGATCAGTCAATTGGACATTTGACCTAAAAATCAGCTGTATTGGGGAAAAAGTCAACCATGGCCAATTTACAGTCAAACTTCATAATTTTTTATCCTCAAAAACATTTTAGACTCATATGTACCATTTGATCAAGTTTGTATTACAACTCCTCAAGAAATTTGATCAAATCATCAAAAGGGCAAAATGGTCAAAATTAGGGTTTTGACTGAAGAAGAGAAATTTCTTATTTTTTAACCTAGCAAATGACCAATTGAGTTCAAGCATGATTTCAAGGATTCAATTGCATAATCTTGACTTAATTACATGGCTCAAATAATTTCAAATTCATTGGATTGACAGATGAAATTTGCAGTCAACTGATCAAAAGTCAACTGTACACTGAAAAGTCAAACTTTGATTTTTTGGTCAAAATCAAGTACCAAGGGTCATAATTCATCAAGATATACCAAAATGTGAAACTTGTTCACCAAGAAAGCCAAAATTGAAAATTAGGGTTTGAATTTGAAAATCTTCATAACTTAGAAATTTTCTAAGTATGAAAATTTTCTTATTTTTTCTCAACTTTACACCACTTTTTCACCATGATGCCTAATGATTCAAGGAAACTTTCCAACATGAAAGTTGTATATC
The DNA here is from genome assembly GCA_948472305.1 of Vicia faba. Classification (NCBI taxonomy): domain Eukaryota; kingdom Viridiplantae; phylum Streptophyta; class Magnoliopsida; order Fabales; family Fabaceae; genus Vicia; species Vicia faba. Next base: position 1,354,335,898 of record OX451738.1, on the reverse strand, counting down.
TCCATGAAATCTACAACTTTTCTTCACAAAATGTTTCCTAAAAATTCTTGGATCTCAAGTTATAAATCTGTGAATACATGGTCATGAACTTCTTAACTTAGTGAAATTTTGTCCTAATTTAGGCAGGTTTTAGACCCAACTTCATGGAAATATTTCACCTAGTTCCAAGATGTATCTCAAAATTCATTTCAAAGATGGATTATAAAGAACATTTCAAGCTTTCCAAAATGTCCAAGAACTCTCCAAGATCATTTTTGAGTAGGGAGAATCGAAGAGAGGAAATTGGCAATTTCTCACTTTTTTGTTCAAGCCATTTTCATGAAGAACCAAGTTGCAAATCAATCTTATGCTGGCTATTTCATGTTGTACAAGTCCTAAACTTGCTACACACTCCTTAATAAAATGCTTACTCAGTTGACAAAGCCTTTATCCATGCTTTTGAACCTTTATCCAACTTATAATTCCACTTATGGAAAAAAGGTTCCATTGCCATTTTCATAAAGAACCACTTTTGCAAACTTTACATTTTTTGAGCTTTGAACCTGTCCCCTTGATGCATACAAACCACACAGGTCTCAAGAAAGTTGTAAAAACTCATACCAACCCTAAATCAAGCTGGTACAAGCATGTGGGCTTTGTCTTATCACTTTGCTTCAAGTACAAGAAAAGTTGCAAAAAGGCTAGGGCTTGCACAGCTGATAGAGAGCTGACCTAAAATCATTTCAATGCTAATATACAAACTATATACAACACATAAAACACCAAGCCAAGACCTGAAACACGGAGAGCAAGCAAAACACCAAAAAACTGTCCAAAACATACAGTTTTTGCACAAACACATCCAGCTTTCATTTGGCTCGTGCGTTTTGTGTTTAGATCATTCCAATACCTTACATACTTGATATCAAACCCATACAAACAATCATCCATGTTTTGTATTCTCTTTTCCACCATTTGCCATTGTTAACTTTGAAGCTTGCAGTTGGACTTGGTCAGGGAGTTCAAGCCACTTTCAGAGCAAGGCAAGGGTTGTAATAGATTCAGGGAAGCTCAAGGAAGCTCAAGCAAGCATCAGGCCTCCATTAAAGTCACTACATTTCCATACACGATTCCAGCTGAAGGAGGTAAATTTTCAAACTCTATCTCCTTGTACAGGCAACCTTAGGCCACGATATGTGACTAAAAAATGTAGTTCTCATCATAACGAAGCTATACATATCATTATCTTGCATTGATTTTAGTTGTGCTAAGAGAATTTGGAAGTTGAAATCTCTGAAAATATTAGGTTAGAATTTGGGGCTTTTAAAATTCTCTTTGATCTTTGATAGTTAGATTACATAACTTATATGGTTGGATTCGTGAGTTCAAATGCTACATTTTTCATGTTACAAGTTTTCATTTTTATGGAAGCATGAGGAAGTTACAGGGGATCCGGCCAAGGCTTGAGGAAGAAGATGAAACAGGGCAAGGGCACGTTTTATAATATGTTATTTTTGTTTCAATAAGGATAATGGATGTATGGTCACCCCATTGGTAAAGCAGCGCGCTGGTGAGACCCGTGTCCTGGGTTCGAACCTGCGCGCTACTTTTGCATTTTTACAATTTTTTCCTTTTCAGTTTTTGACCCTTTTTTTTTTTGCAGATTGGGCTTGGCTATTGGCCCAGCGTTTTTGCTCATCATCACCACTGATTTACTACATCACCCCCTTGCTAACTCTTTTCATATTTTATTTTTTATTTGTTTTATTTTCGTTTAAATATTTTTATTATTTTCTTTAAATGATATAAAATCTTAAAAAATGTAAGTTAATATATTACACTTTTATTTTTTATTTTTATTTTTTTCTCACATAAAGAATATAATTTATTTTAATAGGATATAATTTATCTTTCTTAATAAATTTATAAATATAATTAAATATACTTAGTATTTTTATTTTGCAATTCATATTTATAAATCCTTATTTTTGCTTACATACAAACTTTATATTTTATTATAATATTATTTATTATTTTTATATTTACACAAGAAAATACACAAAAGATAATAATATAGAAACTTTATTTTCTTTTAAATAAAATTAGGGTTAAACCCCTTTCAAAAATTAAGTCTTTTTTTCTTCTTATTTTAGGTTTAGATTAAATATTCTTTTACATAAAAACAAGACACAAAAATCCCTTTTTACATGTACATTGCATTACATTTAAATATTGTATTGTATTTATCTTAAATCCGTACAAATTTGATTTGGTTGTAATAATGTATTTAGCTTTATATTTGTGCAAATCTCCATTCAAACTTGTATTCCCCTTCCCATAAATTATTGTAATAGCTTAGAAATATTTACATTACGCAATTTATCACTTTCATATGCCATGATTAGTAATTAGGGTTTGTATGACAAGAACAAAACAAAACAAATAGAACACCTTAAATACAAGACAAAATCAAAAGCATGAAAATGACATACTTGCACACAAGCACCCTTAGGGTTTCTCCCACTTGGTTGCCTAAAATAAAATGGCCATATTACGCATGCGAAGTATCTTGGCAAAACAAACAAATATAAGATCATAGTCCCTCGATGACGCTATTCAAGGTTGCCTTACAAAATGATCTTGGTCCCTCAAAATGCTAAGATAATTTGCAAACATTGCTAATCATGGTTATACGATGACCCACGCCCGTCCCGTTTACATCCAAAGATAGGGTTGTTTACCAAATCAATGGTAAGACAATAATGTGAAAGGAATAGAAATACATAGGAAAGATATTTGAGTAGGTAGATAGCTTCTAGTTACTTGCTCCATTTCAAAAAAAATCCTTGCTATTTTCAAAACAAACACACACACATTTCAAAAACATCTTACAAACATTGAAAATATTTTTCAAAAGACAAACATCTTTGTATACATTCTTACGAACGAGAATCATTACAAAGATTGCATAAACGAATGGCCTCTTTTACAAAATACTTTCAAAACCACACCAAACACCATTTCAAACAAACAAAAGCAAGTGATCTAAGCAAGTAACTAAGAGCCCATGGAAAACCATGGATGAAAAGGGTGCTAATACCTTCCCTTTTCATAATCTACCCCCCGAACTCAAGAAAACATCTCAAAGGTCTTTCCTGTGCTTTTTCACCTTTCCTTTTGGATAAAAGAAAAATCGATGGCGACTCTTGCTAACCGCGACATTTGCGATAAAACGCAAAACCTCAAGTCAGTTCTCCCACCACATCACAGTCACATTTAAGGTTTCATTAAACTGACTGACTAGTTATTCTAGGGACTTTATTATTTTGAAAAAATAAATATAATAAAGAAATGCATTTTATTATTACTAAATAATCTGATACTAGTATTAAAACTATTGGCCTCTAGGACTTACGCTAAAACTTTTATGCGTGGCGTGTTTGTTGTTAACACCTTCCGATCATACCTTCTCCGGGAGAAGGTGGATTCTCTCACACCCCCAACAAAACCCCCCAACGATGTATTCATGGTCTTCTTAGAACTTTATTGGAACATCTCCGTGAGAAGATGGTGGAACCAATCGTGAGTAAATGGTATGTGTGTCACATGTTAGTTTTACCTGGGACCCATGGTGGGCCCCAATTGTACTTGATAAAAGTATAAATAAATGACATATATTGGTGATTAAGGATTCTCATAGGCTTTAAGGTTGTTATAGTATTGAGAGCTAGCTCATGTGGGGGTGATAAACCCTTGTACGTGTGTATTTATGTATTGTAGTTAGTTTCTAATTATCACGACACTGATGTACTTATAGTCACAAAGGTTTGAAACCAAGTCTTCTTAGAATGTAGCAACCACTATAGGAACGAATGGTTGATTCCCTGAAATCTAGGAAGAGTAGTTAGGTCTCATGACTTCCTATGTAACGTCTATTGACCCAATACACGTTTTACACACAATCACACATTATGGATTGAGATACTGGAGGTCAGGGCGACGTTTTTACAAAATGGGTGTCGTAACTGCAAAAGGGGTGTCGTATCCGGAAGAGGGGACACTCGAAATAATAAAAGGGGCTCTTGATAAGGATGGTGGCCTAAACATGTACCTTTCGCCCCCTCCCCTAGGTCCTTTTAAATTATAACACTACAAATTTTGACATTTCTTAAGTTTTCATCATTCTATATTGGATTTCAAACTTTCAGTCAACTTCATCATTTGCTCTCATTAAATTGTACATATATTCTATATTGATATTTTAATCTAAGGAAGATCGTATACAATTTTCTTTAATTTATTATTTTTAATTTATTATTTTTAATTTATTATAATTTTATTTTTAAAAAATACCAATACATTATAACGCCAAAGAGAATGACGTCTCCTCTTATGCAGTCAACGCACGCACCATTTCCCTTGGCATCAGGGTGGTGCATGCGTCATGTGCATTAGCACATGTATATAAATTTGATTGTATGCATCATAGGGCCCGACGCCTCCTCTTGCATTCCATTTTTTTAAACATGATTTATTTTGAATATTGGTTATTTGTTTTTTTAAAACTTGATTATTTAAAAAAGATCACACAAATCAAAGTTGGACTCTTGCTTGTCAAAAAGTGATCCAAATCCATAAAAACAAACATCGTCCTTTTTGTGGTCACGTCTCCTCTAAATATAATTTTATTCTTTGACTATTTATCTTAAAGATAAATGATCAGAAATAAAATTATAAAGTTTGAATACATCAACTTCACATGTTTTTATATATAATTTAAAAACTATGGATACTTCCTTAAATAATTTTAAATGAATGTATACAAAATATTTATAATAGAAGATGGTTAAAATTATTGATAAAATAAATGTAACTCGGAGGTGTTTAGAAACAAGTGAGAGAATCCTCACACTTATTTTCGTAAGATTTTGGGTAAGTATGTGATGTATCTCTCATAAATATATGTTGTTTATGCATAAAGACTACAATAAAAAATGCGCCCTCATGTTGAACCCCATAATTGATGAATATGATATCTAGAATCGTTGGTTCGAATAAATGACCGACCAACTTGTATCGAAATTTCTTTCCACATAATAGTGGGTAGGAGACATTGTCCTATTAAAAAAGTGTGACGATTATATATATATATATATATATATATATATATATATATATATATATATATATATATATATATATATATATATATATATATATATATAATTCTTTAATGTAATATGACAATATTCAACAATAAGTATCAACCGTGATTGGTTCATAAAGACATTTTTTAATTCATTACGAAAGCTTTAGGATAAAAATCCATGTTAGGACAATACTAGTATAAGAATAATTAAAGTGGTCTATGATAAAATAAGTATCATTTAGAAAAATGTAGTTATAAATTTTCAATATAATATTAATTAACTTCTATAATTGTTACCCTGTAAACATGTTTAAAGGAAGTTGATGATTGTTGTCGCTCGACTCCCCCTGCTCATGATTGAAAGGAAGTTAAAAACAGGCTTCTAATTTAAAGGTAAAAAGAAAAGTCTAGTGCATAGGTGTACTAATAATTCCCTTTTTCAGAAATCAAAGGAGCCATTCACGGAATTAAGGAAGAAAAACTGACAAGGATAAGGAAATATCAATCCACAAGATGAAAATGATGACATGTGACCACGATGGCCATGTCATTATGCTACCGTCCAAAATTATAGGCTCTATTTCACTTTGTAATTTTGTTCTTCCACAACTTGTAAAAATTGATAATTGTAGATATTTTTATTGTTTAAGATTTACATGATATTTGCCCAACATGTTGTGAAAATATAAAGTCATTTGTTTTGTAGAAAATGTCAATACATTAGAAATCACTGATTTCTGTGATAAAGAGAAGATTAAGCATAATTTATTAAATATATATTAATTTATTTTAGTACATAAGTCTCATATATAGAGAACTCATATTATTGTTTATGGATCATCTTATAATCATTCAGTTGTATTTCTTCTCATTTATATACTATTATCTTATATTTTAGTTGTGTTATAATTATTTCATATTATTCTGATACTTAACAGTGGTATCAGAGCATTTGGTGTTGGTCCATATTTCGCTGCAAATATTATTCACGTTGAAATTGTGCAAGCCGGTTTAATTGAAATAACCATGACGCCAAAATTTGAGATTGAGAAGTTCAATGGGAGTAATTTCTCCCTGTGGAAATTGAAGATAAAGGCAATCTTGAAGAAGGATAATTGCTTAGCAGCAATTGAAGATATAACTGAGGGAATATCTGATGAGAAGTGGAATGAGATGGATAACAACGTTGTTGCCAACTTGCACATAGCATTGGCGGATTCAGTTTTGTCTAGCATTGTCGAAAAGAAAACTGCAAAGGAGATTTGGGATGTTCTCATCAAATTGTACGAGGTCAAGTCACTTCACAACAGAATTTTCTTAAAGAGAAGACTCTACACACTTTGAATGAGTGAATCTACATCCGTGACAAATCACATCAACACTCTTAATACGATGTTTGCTCAACTTACATCGACAAATTTCACCATAGCAGAAAATGAATGTGCAGAACTTCTACTTCAGAGCTTACTAGATTCATATGATCCACTTGTCGTCAACTTAACAAATAATAATGTTACAGACCCTCTATACTTTGATGATGTTGTCAGAGTTATTCTTGAGGAAGAGTCCAGGCGTATAAATAAGGAAGACCGTCAAGAAAACTCAAAACAAGTAGAAGCTTTGACAATGACAAGAGGCAGATCAATGGAACGTGGCCCCAGTGGGAGCCAAAATCATGGTAGATCAAAATCTCGAAGTAAGATGAATGTGAGATGCTACAATTGTGGCAAGAAAGGGCACTTGAAAAGAGATTGTTGGTTTAAGAAGAATGGTGAGAAGTCTTCTGAGGCAAGTTCATCTCAAGGATGTATTGCCAATACCTCTGATGATGGAGAGATTCTATATAGTGGAGCAATAACTAATTCCAAAGGTAGTAAACAACTCACTGATGTTTGGAAAATTGATTCAGGAGTAACATGGCATATGACTCCTCGACGAGATTGGTTTTACACTTATCAACCTATCTCAGGAGGATCAGTGTTCATGGGAAATGATTACACCTTAGAAATTGCTAGTGTTGGTACTCTGAAAATAAAAATGTATGATGGTACAGTTTGCATAATTCAAGAGGTGCGACATGTGAAAGGGTTGAAGAAGAATTTATTGTCTATTGGACAATTAGATGATCTCGAGTGCAAGACCCATATTGAAGGTGGGATCTTGAAAGTGGTGAGAGGTGCTCTAGTAGCGGTGAAGGCAGAAAAATTATCTGCAAATTTGTACATTCTTATGGGAGAGGCGTTGCAAGAAGGTGATGTGTAAATTGCATCAACTAGTCAAGAAAACTTAACAACAATGTGGCATCGCAGACTGGGCCACATGTCAGAACGAGGCTTGAAAGTTCTTGTGGAACGTGATCTCTTACCCGGGCTCAAATCAGTAAGTCTACCTTTCTGTGAGCATTGTGTAATAAGCAAACAAAATAGTTTGAAGTTTGATAGATTAACTACTAAGAGCAAACACATACTTGACTTGATTCATTCTGATGTGTGGGAGTCACCGCAAATGTCCATAGGAGGAGCAAAATATTTTGTATCATTCATTGATGATTACTCCAGGAGATTGCGGGTATACTCAATCAAGAAGAAGTCAGATGTGTTTTCAATATTCAAGCAATTAAAAGCACTAATTGAGCTTGAAATTGGAAAGACGATTAAGTGCTTGAGGACAGACAATGGAGGAGAATATACAGATGGTGATTTTTTGGCATTTTGCAAGGAAGAAGGTATAATGAGACAATTTACAGTTGCTCATACGCCTCAGCAGAATGGTGTAGCAGAGCGGATGAATAGAACTCTCCTAGAAAGGACTAGAGCTATGTTGCGAACTGCGGGATAACTAAGTCATTCTGGGAAGAAGTCGTGAAAACTGCATGTTATGTGATAAATAGACCGCCATCAAGTACAATTGGTTTAAAGACTCCGATGGAGATGTGGAAAGGAAAGCCAGCTGAGTATTCTACTCTACATGTGGTTGGATGTCCTGTGTACGTGATGTACAATTCTCAAGAAAGAACTAAGCTGGATCCAAAATCCAGGAAATGCATATTCTTGGGCTATGGTGACGGTGTCAAGGGGTATCGCCTGTGGGATCCCAGTTCTCGCAAGGTTATTGTCAGCATGGATGTAATCTTTGCAGAGAATGAACTGCAAAGGGAACGGGAAAATGATAGTACTTCTAAAGATATCACTACTTTTCATATAGATGGAAAGTTTGTAGAAGATGATTCTTTTGAAGAAGAACCAGAGCACGAGGTACAAGAACTAAAGGAACCCGATGGTGTTGAAGTTCGACGACCAGCACGTCAGAAAAGGAAACTAAATTGGCAGTCAGACTATGTTATGGCAAGCCATGATGCATATTGTCTTCTAACAGAAGATGGAGAACCATCAACCTTTCAAGAGGCTGTGAGTTGCTCAAGTGATTCTCTGTGGATGGCAGCAATGCAGGAAGAAATGGAAGCCTTACATAGAAACAAGACATGGGATCTTGTTGTACTTCCAGAGGGTCGGAAAGCCATCGGCAACAAATGGATCTATAAGATTAAGTGTGATGGTAATGATCAAGTGGAAAGATATCGTGCAAGACTTGTGGTTAAAGGATATGCTTAAAAGGAAGGAATTGATTTCAATGAAATATTTTCTCCGGTGGTTAGACTTACCACTATCAGAGTAGTGTTAGCTATGTGTGTTGCTTATGATTTACATCTTGAACAATTGGATGTAAAGACTTCTTTTCTTCATGGAGAACTTGAAGAAGAAATATATATGCTACAACCAGAAGGTTTTGAAGAAAAAGGAAAAGAAAACTTGGTTTGCAGGTTGACCAAACTTCTGTACGGTTTAAAGCAAGCGCCGAGGTGTTGGTACAAGAGATTTGATTCTTTCATTATTAGCCTTGGATACAACAGGTTGAGCTCAGATCATTGTACATATTACAAGAGGTTTAAGGAAAATGCTTTCATCATTTTGTTGTTGTATGTGGATGACATGTTGGTGGTAGGCCCCAACAAAGATCAAATCCAAAAATTGAAGGCACAATTGACTAGGGAGTTCGATATGAAGGACTTGGGGCCAGCAAGCAAGATTTTAGGGATGAAAATTTACCAAGATAGAAAAGATAAGAAGATTTGGCTTTCTCGAAGAAATTATCTATGAAAAGTTTTGCGGCGCTTCAACATGCAAGACTGTAAGCCAATATCTACCCCACTTCCTATCAATTATAAATTATCCTCAAGTATGAATCCTAGCAATGAAGTGGAGAGGACGAAAATGTCTCGAGTACCCTACGCATCAGCGGTGGGAAGCCTTATGTATACCATGATATGTACAAGGCCAGACATTGCACAAGCAGTGGGAGCGGACAGTCGATTTATGGTATATCCTGATAAAGAGCATTTGAATATTGTGAAGAGGATCCTGAGATACATTAAAGTAACCTCGGATGTTGCATTATGTTTTGGAGGATTGAAGTTTGGTGTCAGAGGATATGTTGATTCAGATTATGCAGGTGATCTTGACAAAAGAAAATCTACTACAGACTATGTGTTTACAATTACAGGAGGAGTGGTAAGCTGGTTATCCAAATTGAAGACTATTGTAGCTCTATCTACTACAGAAGCTGAGTATATGGCAGCTACCCAAGCATGCAAGGAAGCTATATGGATTCAAAGGTTATTGGAAGAGCTCGAATACAAACAACAAAAAATTATTGTGTATTGTGACAATCAAAGTGCCTTGCACATTGCAAGAAATCCAGCTTTTCATTCCAAGACAAAGCACATAGGAGTTCAATACCATTTCGTTCGTGAAGTAGTAGAGGAAGGGAGTGTGGACTTGCAGAAGATTCACACAAAACACAACCTAGTAGATGTTATGACAAAGCCGATCAACGCTGACAAGTTTTATTGGTGCAATTCTTCTTATGGCCTATCTAAAACGTAGCAACATGGAATTAACAAGGGATATAAATTTTGGAAACAAACAAAATAACTTTAAGTGGGAGATTGTGAGAACATAAAATCATTTATTTTGTAGAAAATGTCAATGCATTAGAAATCACTGATTTCTATGATAAAGAGAAGATTAAGCATAATTTACTAAATATATATCAACTTATTTTAGTACATGGGTCTCTTATATATAGAGAGAACTCATATTGTTGTTTATGGATCATCCTATAATCATTCAATTGTATTTCTTCTCATTTTTATACTATTCTTTTATATTTTAGCTGTGTTATAATTATTTCATGTTATTCTGATAATGAACGTATGCTTCAAATATAATTCACCAAATCTTCGTCACTTTCTCAACTCTGCTGCACCTTTAGTTGTTGCTTTTTTCACAAACCATTCTTCGGTGAGTGTGTTACTTTCCTCAAACGCGGTACCAAATCATTCTGCTGCATTTATGGAGTCTAAACTGTGGTCCACAACGTGCTCTTTTTGACATTTTTCTCCCTCATTTAGTTTCAAAAAGGACCTATGTTTTCATCTCTCTCATTCTGTTTTCATCTAAGTTGAAAAACAAGAAACTTGTTGAAAAAGTGTCCAAGGTTTGCAACTGTTTCTTCATTTTCCTTGTATGCCATGTTTGTTTGTTACATTCTATGTTCTTAAGTAAGCAAATGGGTCACTTGTTATTTGGTTTTTGAGAGCTATTACAATCACAAGAAGGAAAAGTTTCAACCTTTACTTACTCAACTATACACTCTTTTAAGTTGTTTGAGTTGAGGTGAGTGGCAGTGTTGTTGAGCTTAATTTGGAAACAAACATATACAAGAGAAATTGTACTATCTCTGTCCCCTTAAAAAGATTCCTCATTGCTTGTTTTTTATGCTTGTTGAGTTTTTGCTTTTGTTGATGTTATTAAGAAATGTGTGTGTGTTGTGTTGGCCAAGATTTACACAAAATCATAGGATTCTATTACTTTAGTGTCTCTTCTAACTTCAATTTTCATGCACTTTGTCAATTTTACAGCTAAAAGTAGGTGTATTATTGAACCTTCTTCCATTTTCCGATTCATGGGGAAGATTTCAACACAGCCTCTATCTCGAATGCCTTCCAATTATGATGAAGTTTTCATGCATCAAACCTTGCTCTTTGATGATAGTCTAAAGGTAACTTTGATCCAATAGTTCCTCCTTTATGTTTAGAATAGAGTTTTCAAGTGTGATTTTTTAACTTCTATTCTCTTTTTTTTTTCATCTATACTTATAGGATTTGAAAAATCTGAGAACACAATTGTACTCAGCTGCTGAATATTTTGAACTCTCGTACACCAATGATGACCAAAAACAAATGTGAGTTAAAAGTGTTTGAGTATGAACAAACAATTGTATCCTTTATACTCTTGTTAATTCTTAATCATCTGTTACTGTTTTTTATTTGCAGATTGGTTGAAACGTTGAAGGATTATGCCATCAAAGCTCTTATAAATACTGTGGACCATTTAGGATCTGTAGCCTACAAGGTGAATGATTTGTTAGATGAGAAGGTCAATGAAGTTTTCGGGGAAGAGCTACGTTTATCATGTGTTGAACAGGTATGCTTCCACCTGATTACATAAACAACTTAATTAAACGCTTATATTATAAGCACTTATCATATAAGTGTTTATATAGAAGTTATTTCACAAGTGCAGAGTTTCATAACATAGTATTTCTATAATGTGGTACATTAGAGAATAAGGACATGCCATGCTTTTATGGATTATGAGGGGCATACACAACAGTCTCTGGTGATTAGTACTCCAAAACATCACAAGCGTTACATTTTGCCAGGTTAGTTTAGAAGACATTATTTCACAATGTAGTTCATTTATGCTACTCATTAGTAAGCATTTTTCCTGTGATTTTCAATTATAACATTTCTCATATTCACAAATTCAACAGTTGGGGAGACCTTGCTTGGTACCAACTCAACAAAATCAAAATACATAGGATGCCACCTAGATGATGAAGATGATTGGCAGCATTTCAGGAATGGTATGTTATCTCATTGTATGCAACTTATTCCATTCCATTTTTCTATGATACAACCATAGACATAAGTTTATAGATTTTCTTACCTGATTTGTAATTCACAGCTGTTCGCGCTACTATAAAAGAAACACCAACGCCTACCTCGAGGTTCATACAAACTCAGCATACTGTTAAATGTGTCAATTCTCTGTTAAACTGCACAACTATTTTGATAAAATTCTTTTAAATTCATGTTGCTACAGTAAAGGGAATTCTCCATCACCTTGTTTACAATCTCAGAGAGTTGGAGCTTTTTCTTTCACTTCAACTAACATGACCAAAAAAGATTTAGGTACTATACGCATATTCAATAATATAACATTTCTGTGTAATTGTCACACTAAGACTAGAGATTTGATTCTCTATTGAAATTTGAATTGAAATCTTAACATGTATGTGCTATAGAGAAGAGGACAGTTTCACCGCACAGGTTTCCACTTTCGCGAACCGGATCAATGTCAAGTAGATCTACAACACCGAAGACTAGTAGATCAACTACTCCAAACTCAAGAAACAGAAACGCAACAAGTCCTTCAAATGCAAGAATAAGGGTAAGCAAAAAGCTAATTGAAATAGTGATTGATATATTGCAATAAGATTACATGAATCATGATTGATTGTATTCTCATGTCATTCAAACATAAATGTTGTGGTTTCTATGATGGACTCTATTATGCTTTCATTTGCAGTATCCTTCAGAGCCGCGCAAATCAGCTTCAATGCGGTTATCTTCTGATACAAACAACCTAAAAGATATGGAACAACACCCGAGTAAAAGTAAGCGCCTTCTTAAGGCTTTGCTTAGCAGACGCAAATCTAAGAAGGATGATACATTATACACTTACTTGGATGAATATTGATGGTAGTTGAATCTGTGTCTGGTGTCTGACATAGACACATGCGGTTTATGTCAATCACTATTGTTTTTTTTTAAATTATCATCAGTATCGAGTTATAAGTGTTAATGTTGTGTCTGATGTCTATGTCAGTGCTTTATAGGGTTTGCTTGTTTGTTTGAGTAGGTTGCCCCTCTTCGATTCTTCCTTCTTTTCTCTTCTTTTAATGTTCATTTCTTTATGATTTGAAATGAACATATATGTGGTAATTTTGTTTTCGCTACCAATATTTATTGTGTCTGATGTATTAAGGCAATTGTTCATCAGCTTTATTTTTATTTAGCTATAGTTGTTTCAGATCCAAAATCTACTTCCAAATCACTGCAATTTATCATAACAATTGTCATGAAAATGTAAAGATAACTATGAATTTGATTGGAGAATTGTTGAAGAGTAGAGAGAGTAACCTGGTGAAATCCCATTGAGATTGGGATTGAGTGTGTAGTGTGGCAGCCATGTGTGAGAGTCTTCAACAACTTCAAGTGGCGAAGGTGGGAAGAAGAAAACGAAAACAAAATGCATGAAATCAAATTTAGGTTGAAACCGAATTTTGCTGGATATCGGATCCAGTTCAGTTCTAATGGATTGAGCTGGCTGACCCGTTTCGTGTTACGTTAGTCCACGCATGGCAGCAGAGACAGTTTTTAGCTTCCACAAATCCATCTTTCCTGTCCCAATCTTCAATGGAGTAAAATTTAACAGCGTACCCCCTACTTTTATATTTGTACTCCTATATTTTTGTAAAAATGTCAAGTTTATCCTTAATAGATTTTAACTTTTTTATTATTCATCAAAAATTTACTAAAAAATTTAGAAATTGCACTTCAACGGCTCTGTTTTGGAAGACTTCAAGAAAGACTTCTGATGCGTATACATCTAAATCGGAACAGTTGAATCAAGTGTTTTGATATTATAAAAAACGTTTTGAAAGAGTTTGTCCAAGTCTTCCGATTTGAACGGAACATTTTAATTAATCGGAACACTTTTGAAAAGTCTTCCGGTGCGAAGAATTATAAACCGAGACACTTATGAAAAGTCTTCCGTTGCGAACAGGTCTAAACCGTAACATTTTTCCAAAGTGTTCTGGTGGATCCTAAAATCTAAACCGGAACACTTTCTGTAAGTCTTCCGGTACGCATTGTTAAAAAAAAAATTTACTTTTAAATTTTTTTTATACTTTTCAGGTATGGAAATTCTGCACCAAATTTTCTTTAAAAGCGAGTCATGTGTAGATACCACTGATGTATTCTCCACTACTCAAACATTCGATACACGAGAACAGGTTATAAGCTGGATTAAAGAGGTTGGAATCAAAATCATGGTAACTGTTATTATCAAGCGTTCGGACACCGAAACGAGCAAAAGAGGAAGAAGGAACAAAATAATATTTGGGTGTGATAAAGGGGGTAAATACAAAGATAAAAGTGAAACTCAAAGGCGACTAAGAGATGTGGATGTCCATTCAAAATCAGGTCGACTCCGTCAAAAGATGGGTATGGATGTAAGGTTGATGTAAAATATGGAGTTCATAATCATGGATTACCTGATAAGCTTGAAGGCCATGTGTTTGTTGGTAGGTTGTCCGTAAATGATAAGAAACATGTTTTTGATTTGACAAAGATACATGTTCCACCTAGGCACATATTGCTTTCTTTGCAAGAGCTAGATCCTGAGAACATGACTTAGATCACGCAAATATATAAGCAGAAGAGTGTGATAGAAAAAGAGATAAGAGGGCCAAGAACTGAGGTACAACATCTGCTTAAGCTCATAGAGGATGCGGGGTATGTATATTGGAGTAGAAAAAGAGATGACTCAGAAGTTGTGAGAGATATTTTTTGGGAGCATCCAGTTCGGTTAAGTTGCTGAATATGTTTCCTATCGTGTTAGTTATGGACAACACTTATAAAATAAATAAATATAGGCAATTTATGCTTGAAATTATTGGCATGATATCGACCGAGTTGACATTTGTTGTTGCATTTTATTATATGGAGTCTGAGCAGACAGATAGTTTTTGTTGGATCTTGGAGAAGCTGGAGGAATTGTTTGTGAACAAAGATTTGTGTCCACAAGTAATTTTGACGGATAGAGATCTTGCTTTGATGAAAGCAGTTGAAATTGCTTACCCCACAACAACTTCTTTATGTCCACCACCTGAAAAAATAAAAACCAAGGGAGGAGTTAAGAAGAAAGGGAAGAAACTGGTTGGATATGATGTTTACAGAGACCCTTCAAAACATGAGTATGCTGAACAAGCATCTCAATCTTTAGAGGCTATCTCAACCATCACAAAATCAATTTCAACCATCATAGAAGAAATCACAATCAAGGAAGCAGTCACAATCAAAGAAATAATACACTCTTCAGTTTCCAGTTCATATCAGGTCATATATTCAAGAGATTGTGGATGTTAAACTGGATGGTGATTGTGGATTTAGAGTAATTGCATCATTACAGGGGTATAGTGAGAATGGTTGGCCAATGGTCCATCGAGAGTTGGATATGGAAATAAGAGAGAATAAGAGTTTATTATGAGAAATTATTCGGAGATCGGTTATCAGAAGTGAGATTAGGATTGATGATAGAGTCCACTGATCGACAGCTAGAGGAGAAATGGCTTACACTTCCTGACATGGGTTATATGATAGAAAATCGCTATAATTTCATTCTTGTGCATTTAGAAAACCCGTGCTTGACCTTTTTTCCTATGACAAACTCACCTTTACTTACTCCAAATATTTGGTGCATTGGTTTAGTCAACCATTCACATTGGGTTCAGGTAATCAAGTTAATTTACTTTTCTTATTTAATATATACCATTACTTGATTTTACTTTGTTTTACTTTATTTATTTAATATGACATAACTTGATTTTACTTTATTTTTAATAATCAGGTAAACATGAAAGACGGGTTCCCGTTACCACCGATTTCGACAGATTGGAAGAAGTTTCGTGCACCAGATGCAATTTCTTGGATGTTAAGATTTGCGGGATGTCTACAACTTTGGCTACATCTTTCACCTGTATTACCTTCGTTTGTTAGTTTAGTATAAATTCTTTATGTTATATTTTGTGTAATGTTGACTCAAATTGTTATCACCAACATTTGTTTATTATAACATATATTGAGCATTACATCAACATCCATGTTCATATCTTCATCGCTCTGCAACTCTACAATATTGTAACATATCCTTCCATCAACATCCATGTTCCAGTTTTCACGGTATGAAATCTTCCTCACCCTTCTGTTATCACCTTCAGGTAGTAACTCGTAGTCAATCTTTTTCTTCAATGAATCGAGGTTCAAAAATCCGTTTGGGATCCGAAACTTCACAACATCTTGTATTCCATTGAAATACACTTATGCATCAACCAAAATATTAGCAAAAGACATTCTGAAAATCTGATGTTTTTCTAAACAACACAAGACCCCTATTTATACTACTTTTAATTTATTATAGATCACTCAAAATTGTCGGTTCAATCACAACCACTCAAATTTCCGGTTCAATCAAAACCACTCAAATTGTCGGTTCAATCAAAACCACTCAAATTGTCGGTCCAATCAAAACCACTCAAACTGTCGGTCCAATCAAAACCACTAAAACTGTCAGTCCAATCAAAACCACTCAAACTATCAATCCAATCAAAATTATTCAAACTGTCGGTCCAATCAATATAATTCAAATAAATTATAACGTTACTACATATGAATAACATAAACTATCCACATAATATAATATATATAACGCATAATGTTAATACACATAACATAAGTCATAAAAATATGTCATAAACATAATTCATAAAAACATGTCATAAACATAAGTCATGTTGAATGGAAAATACGTAACGCCTCAAATAAATCTGTAAACTCTGGATCATCTGCTTCAGCACCATGTTTTTGGAGGTGACGATGTAACAAAATAGAAACACGAGCCAAGTTAGGATTAGCTGGTCATGGATCATACACAAGAACTGGCACCTCCCTTGGTGCACTCTGAGGTGGCGGTACTAATCGAGGATGTGACACACGATAATACCAATCCAAATAATAGGGATCGGTCTCTGATGCAAAGGTGACCTATGATGTCAGACAGGCCACCTCAAGGACACTCTAATCATAGCCAATTCAATCAACATCGACATCAAGATCATGAACAACAAGAGGCAAGGGTGGAAAATACTGCCTATATCCAAACTGACGTATGCATCTATCAGGAAAGTAGAGAACAATAGTGCCTCCCCACTGTAGGCCCCCTCGGTACATGAGCTCTTCAAACGCACACCACTTTCTGTGATCCTCAAATAGGCACCATATGACATCAACTGGTGTCAACACATCCAAAATGGGCCGCAAGGCATCCACCTTCATGGATCCTTGCTTGTAGGACCATCTCATAGCTCTAGGAAGTCCAGGGTTTTCAGCTGGTGTCCAATTTTCTTCCTTTCTTCCAAGTGCGGGAAAATAATCATGAATCCAACATTGTTTCAATGTCAACAATTTTAATTAAAAAAATACTACATTAGCATAATAAATTATTTAATAAAGAAATTTAATAAATACCTGAAGAAGAGTGAGATATCTGTTGTACCCCAAAAATTTTCCTCTCATGTTTTCCAAGATCTTCTCTTACATGGGTGGTTACAAACACTTGCTTAAAGAAAATAATTTTTTTGAAGATGGTCAAGTGCCTTTCGATGGGCATCTGAACAAGGTACTTCGATTGGCATCTGAATAAGATGTCTTTCAATTGGCATCTGAACAAAGGCGTCTTTCGATTGGCATCTTAACAAGGTACCTCAATTGGCATCTGAGCAAGGTACTTAGATTAGTATCAGAACAAGGTGTCTTTCAGTTGGAATATCAATAAAATGATACTTCAAAGGCATGTCAACAAAGTGATGCTTCAATGGCATGTCAACAAGGAAAAGGCTTCCTTTGTGCTTGCCTTTGATCCACAAGGCAAAGACTTCCTCTGGGATTGCCTTCAATCCACAACGCAAAGGCTTCTTCAACCTGCCTTCGATTCACTAGGAAAATACTCCCTCTATGCTTGCTTTCAACATACAAGAAAAAGGCTTCCTCTTCATGCTTGCCTTTGATTCACAAGGCAATAACTCCTTTCATGTGTGCTTCGACTTACAAAATAGTGGTTTCCCTCATGCTAGCTTTGACTCCACCTCTAAACCCTTCAACACACAGTTTTATACACTTTGACACATAGTATGGTCAAGTCGAAGAAACATACAAGTGGTGTGTTGTACCCCAAAATTTTCCCTCTCATATTCCTCAAGACATTGTAAGAAAAATCTCCAAGTGGCTCAAGCTTGCTCAAGAGTTGGTCAGACAAGCTATCTCCTAAGGCAGTCAACCCCAAATTAGGGTTTTGTGTTGCATCAAGATATTTGAGTCCAAATGACCTAAAGTGCTCCCCAATGTCATAATATGTTCTCAAGGTCATCCATGTCAAGTTTCAAGCCTTGCAGAGGAAGTTTGCTCAGTCAATTGCTCAAAGGTCCCAAAATCGACTATGCTAGGGCAAAAGTCAATTGTGACCTATAAACAGTCAAACTTCAAGATTTTTTGTAAACATTCTCATTTTGAAGTATATTTAATCATTTGATCAAGGGTTTATCATGATTCATCAAGGATTGCTCAAAATTCATCAAGACTCAAAAATTGCTAAATTAGGGTTTTGCAGGAAAAGTCAACTCAACTTTGACCAAGAATAACTTTCTCATACTTTATGAGAAATGACCCATCCAAAGCTCATTTTGAATAGGATTCAATTTCCTACAATCCATATTCATACCCCAAGTTAAAAAAATTCACTCACAAGAAGTTATAAATTTGGACATTATAGGTCATTTTTTAAAAGTCAACAAAAACACCTTTTTTTCCAAAGCTTATAACTTGAGCATGGAATATCAAAATGAGATGATACCAAAAGGGTTGGTTAGAGGACATCTCAAGATTTCTAAAATGTCAAAGAACACTTCCAAAAGTTCAAAATTGAAGAAGTTATGCATTGTTGAAGTTGGACATTTTTGCAAAATTGCCAAAAGTCAACTATCCCCAAAACTTCAAATTTTGTCAAATGGGCCCATTCTTTTCCATTTGATTTGTGCTTGTATAGTTGCCCACGTGTCCTAGCTTTAGCCATGAGCCCATATATTATTTTTATTATTTAATTTGATTTTTATTTGAATTTATTCATTTTAAATCAAATTAAATCATATAAAATCTAAAACTTTGATAACATGAGATTTTTTTGCTGTTTCAGGCTTTGATTATCATCATTAACATCATCAAATTTGTATCAGGCCATATCATGTGCAAAAAGATTGAATCAAATCAAATTTGGCAAGTTTGTAAATGGGAATCAAATCAAATTCAAAGGCATTGATATGAGAAGATTTTATCCATAATTTCTACCCTAATACACCACACAATACATAAGCAAGCCAAAGGAGTCGAAACAAGGGTTGGAAGCTACAGGCAGAGGCAGTATCAGAAATTGGAAAATTGACAAAAAAGTGAGATATCAAAGTTCAAACTAGAGGCGTTTTCAGGACTTGGGGCTTGTCTCAATCGACTGTTGATCATCTCCAGAAGCTTTTGCAATCCAGACCACGTGTTTTCAAGCACTATAAAGCACTATAAGTACCACGCGGATCCGCTTCTTTCTTGAAATCGTAAATCATCATTCTGGCATCATTTGGACAAAGTAATTGCATATTTGTGATCACAAGGACATTTGCAAACTTTTTGTATTATTGAATTTCATTTATATGATCTGTAACAAGAATCACCATAGCTAGGGTTCTTGGAGCTTTTTTGGGCGTTTTCTTTTCAGGAACAATTGACCATCAAGAGAGGTATGGTTGTGACCGGGAGGGAAGGACGAGTACAATCATGTCCTTATAACTCATTTTTGTGGCCTGAGATGGATTTTAGGATGGGCCTGTGCTTTTAGCTGCGGATTCAAATCCGCAGGTAATATTGTTACAGGTCTGAGGACAGGGATGAGATCGTGTCATCCTTCGATTGGCCAATTCAAATAATTTTCGCGCATTTTTTTGTTTTGCTGGCATATGACTTGTTTTATTATATTATGTTTTATTTGTATTTTACTAACAAACAGAACAAAGCAGCGTAGTGGCAAGGCAAGCGAAGCATTATCCTACAGGACCTGGGTTCGAATCCCAGGTCCCCCACTTTCTTTGATAATTTTGTTTTTCAGATGATCACATGCATATCTCAAGCGTGCAGCCCACCATGGTCCTCCATTCTCCAAACGCCAGATGGCCAAAGGCCAAATCTGAGAGTCCAAGGCTGAGGGTCCATCATAGGCAAAGTCCAAGCGTGCACACCAGATCCAAAAAGTCAACCAGGGCCAACGCTTTTGGGCCTCCCAATTGCTAATCACACCATATAATCAGGCCCATACTCCCCTATTCTCATTTATTTTATTTGTCTATTTAATTGTTTTATTATTTTCATTTTGATTTACTAACCAATTATAATTCAGTCTTTTATAAAATAAAAATCACAAAAAATATTTTTTATCCCAAATCAAATTTTAGTCTTTTATTTTTATTAACAAATCTATTAATTAATTAGGTTTTAATTAGAAAAACTTTAATTCTTTTTACAAATAAATAATTAATTAGATTTAATTAAGTACTAACCATTAATTCAATTAATTTCATTTTTCTTTCTTAAAATAACAAAATCAAAAAATATGTCATAATTTGTTTTTTTTTCATTTAATTAATTTAATTTAATTTAGTAATTAATTTAGGTTAATTTCTTTCTTAAAATAAAAATAACAAAAAAACATTTTCTTTAACCGAAAGGGTCAAAACCCTAATCATGCGCTTGACTTAATTTCTCGCACGTGATTTACTTTCTTTTATCATATAATGTACTTGCCTCCGGATTGTAATAGTAAATAGGACTTTTATTTATTTTTACCGCTTTATTTATTTTTAAAGGGTTTGTCTTTGGAGATGTAAATACCTGACGCCTTGTAATTTAAATTCCGCATTTTATTTCCGCAAATTATAATTGTTAGATGTTTGATAATAGGATGGCATGACAAGACTGAATGTTTTAACCTAAAATCAACTTAGATCACCCTTAACATGTACAAAGATAAAAATAACCGAAAACGACACACTCGCACATGCGCACTCTTAGGGTACACCCCACTTGGTTGCCTTCGTACGCAGTCATTGAGTATAGGTTGTTTTATAGGTCGCCCTCTTGTCTAAAAGATCATAGTCGCCTCGAAACGGTTGCCTCAGATATTGTTGCCTCAAACAAATGATCTAAGACATTAGGTTACCACTAAGACATCCTAACATTGCTTTAGTGACCGTAAGTCCCTAATTCGAATTGACCCTTAAACTCCAATGATGGTGCTACCTACTCATCAATAGTAGGATAGCATTGTCTAATGGAAATTAGCATAGAACGATTCCTTTTTCGAGTAGGTAGATGGTTCTTAGATACTTGCTCATTCAAAAAAAAAAAAACAAATTTTTCACACTTACACTTTTCGAACAAAGTTTTCAAAAACACTTCATACACTCTTGAGGATAGAAGCAAGAGTTAAATCGAAGTTTCAAAATAAAAAAACTTTTTCAAACCCACAAGCACTAAGAAAACAATTTTGAAAACAATATGAGGAAGTACCTAAGAGCCCGTAGATAACCACGGATAGAAAGGGTGCTAACACATTCCTTTTCTATAATCTACCCCCCGTACTCAGATAATCTCGAAAAAGGAATTTTTCTGTGCTTTTTCCTTTCCAGTTGGATAAAATAAAAGTCGGTGGCGACTCTTTCTTACCGCGACATTTTGCAAACACAAACGCAAAACGCAAACCAGCATTTCTAAAACAGTCAGTTCTTCCCACTGTATCACATGGTGCCTTCGAAGGACATACATTTGGTCCATTCGAAGGACACATAAATGGTGCCTTCGAAGGACATACAGTTGGTATATTTGAAAGACACACAATTGTTGAAAACAAGTTCTATTTTGCCTTTTGATGAGTTTGGTTCAAGATGCTTGCTGGCAATGTCCTACATGCTACCTAGCCCAAGCCTCCTGCACAATTACATTCGAAGGAAATGACAAAAAAAGCTTCAACTAGCCAGAATGAAGTGTTCGATTGGGCTAGTTGGGTATTTTCAGAGCCATCGAAAGGAGAAATTCAGAGCTAATGGAAGAACAAGGAATGGAGGCATTCAAAGGAGTCAGGGAATGAAACATGTCCAGGTTCATTCAAAACCCAAAAGGGTAAGAAATCACCAAAAATGGCAACTTTTCAAATCCTTGATCTTTGCTTTCAAAGCCATGATTAATGGCTGATAGTTTTCGATTCTGCCTTCAAAGCCTAATTAATGGAGGATTCTTGCCATTTCCATTCCCCACTACCTCCTATAAATACTAGACTAAGTCAGAAGCAAAGGGGGAGGAGACAAAGTGTATCACACAGAATACCAATCGAAGCTGCAGACACATTGCCAAACGAAAGCATTTTTGCCACACACGCACGTTTCCCCATAATAGCTCCACAAAACTTCCAAAGTTCCAATAAGATTGTCAGAATCAAAGCAACCTCTATAGGCCTCCTCAATCCAAAACAAGCACCCCACCGGTAACAAACCTTCGATCTCAAATTCACTTTATATGTAATTTAATTTTTGATTGTATATTTATGCTGCATAACGTTTATGATGGTTAGTGTGTTACATGTAAAGTCTAAAGTAACAGGATACCTTTACTAAGGCATGTGAAATGGATTCCTTCGAATCTTAAATCCAACTCAGATGGTGAAAAAGGATGTGTGCAGTCGAAAGGACCTGGGTTCGATACCAAGGCCTTAGAATTTTATTTTTTCTAACTTTTTATGCAGATTCAATGCTTCCTGGCTACACACGCTCACCATACACCATCAAGTCCATGCCATCAGATGCACATCTGATACGGATCTAACGCCCTAAGCATACAGCCTCACCATGGACTCTCTTGGGGACCCCCCCCCACTGAATCCAAGGGCAGATCTGGGCTTCTCTTACTTGGCCCCAACGAATTTCACTGCATACCCCCTCTATTTCTTTTGCTATTAGGCCCATTTGTATTTTTGTTTCATCTTTATTATTTACTTCTTTTAATTTTGTTTTAATTTGTTTAATCAGTAAAAAACAAATAAAATCACAAAAAAATATTAGGTTAGTATTTTTGTTAATTAAACTAATTTTGTAAATTAACAAATATTTATTTAAACCATTTTCTTAATTTAAAAATTAATAGAATTATGATTTATTTGAATTCATTTTTCTTCATGAAACAAAACAAAATAACAAAAAGATTTCATTTTTAGGATTTAGAATTCCTTTCAATTCGTGCGCATTTATTATTTTAGCATTTGTTATTCTTATCATTATTGTATCTGACTATGGGTTGTAATAGTTAAAATTAGGACTTTATTTTCTGCCTTTTATTTCTCCCCCAAGTTTTGAACTATGTAATTAATCCTCCTCCCTGAAGCCATGTAATACCGTAGATTTAAATTCCCGCATTTTATTTCCTGTACATATTTTAACTGTTTAGATGTATGATTAATATGATTGTTTGACAAGAATTAAAACCAACGTTAGCAAATTAAACAACAAGACAAAAATAACTGAAACACAATACAATTACACATGTGCACCTTTAGGGTACTCCCATTTTGGTTGCCTTTGGAAAAATAGTCACGACTCTCGAAATGTGAGAGATGTTAGTGGCTACCCTCCGGTTTTAAAAAGATCATAAGTCCCTCGATGACCCTCTCGATGTTGCCTCGGTAAAAAATAATCTTAAAACCTTAGGGTAGTTACTAAAGTTTCTTACCCAGTTGCCTTCGTGACTATAAATGTCCCTTCGAATTTCCCTCAAACATCCAAACGACTAGGGCTACCTACTCACTAATAGTAGGCTAGCACTGTCTAAAGGAAATGAGGAAAAGAACAGATCTTTCGAGTAAAGTAGATAGTTCCTAGATGTTATGCTCAAAAACAAACTTTTTACACTTACACAAAAGAATTTTCAAAAAACCTTTTCAAAATGCTTTATTAACACTCTTGAGGACTGATACAAGAGTTATCGTAAAGCAAATCTCTGCACTAAGGTATTTCAAAAATACTTTTCAAAAACACACAAAAACACAAGGTATTTCAAAAAATGAGCTAAGCATTTAAGAGCCTGTAGAAAACTACAGATGGAAAGGGTGCTAACACCTTCCCTTTCTATAATCTACCCCCCTTACTCAGAAATAATCTCGAAAGGTCTTTTTCTATTCTTTTCACCCTTTCCTTTGTTGGATAAAAGAAAAGCCGGTGGCGACTCTTGCTTACCGCAACATTTGCGAATACAAATGCAAAACTAGTATAAATAGTCGGTACTTCCATCGTATTACAGAACTGGCGACTCTGCTGGGGAATAACTTATAAAGTGGGGTTAACTTAGAGTTTAGTTCATTTTTAAATTTCTTTACATTGTGTGTTTTGTATGCTTTACTTTTGAGGGCTTGTTTGGTTTGTTACTAAAAGATCCTACACCCGGATCTGGGGCACCTTTTAGGTAAGCAGCAATAGGTCGTGGATATTGTATGGCGTAGACCAATATGGTTGAAGCGATGGCTGCGTTAGTGTCACATTTGTTGGTACCGGTATCCCTTGTGTTAAAACGAGGAGAATACGGGGCCGATGTGTGGTGTCATAAAGCACTAACGGACCTTAGAACCTTAGTTGAACAAACTTGGCCATTATAAAGTAGTGAGATAGGCGGCCTCGGTATAAAGCTGAAGATTGGTTGATACTCGATGCTACACTCATTGAGATCATACTTTCGGGATATTTCGTCTGTGAGAAAAGATCGTTTGAGCTGAAACACTGCCTGATAAAGAAAGATCAGTGATATTGAGACTCCTTAGAACCTGGTTACTTTTCTAAGACAGGTTGAACCAAGTATACTTCAAGAGGGTATTTTCCTATAAACCCCATGCAAGCCTAAACCTAAGATCTTGTATGTTTTTTGCTTGTGTGTGATTAAATTGTTCAAATATAACATCATGCATCATAACATCCATTCTCATTTCACTAACCATTTCAAGGACCTCTAGGGCCTGTGATACAGGTTATGATGAACCAGACATCTAGCAAGGGGCAAGGGGATTTATTTTCCTCTAGCCAATGCCGTTAAAAGACCAAAACACGATAACTTAAGTCAGAGGCTATGACCCACTTGACATGGTGAGCTTAATTCTCTTAGAAGGACATTCAACGAGACGAAGTTCTTTAATCAAAGTTGCAGTCCGATTCTAACATTTTCTTATGTTTACCCCATGAGATTCTTGAAAACATTACATGCATGTCTTCCAATACAAGTTTCTTATCCCTTCGTTGTTTATTTCAGCAAGAAGAAATGGAACTCGAACAAAAATTCAAGGATCTTCAAGCACATAATGCTCAGTTCCCGCAGATGTTTTTGGCTCTAGCTAAAGGGAAAGAGGATCTAAAGACTCTCATCTTGAAAGACAAGAAAAAGAAGACTAAGAAACTGGCCGGTGTCTTGAACCTATGGAGGAGAGTTAAAGGACCAACGCGAGCTCTAGACTTCTCCACTCCGTCAAATGAGGGAGACACCCAAGATAACGATAACAAGAAGACTAATGAAGAAGACAATAGTTCAGGGTCTGAAGAAGACGAAGCTGACTACTATGAGGAGCAGTATCCTCTTACTGATGACAAATACAAGCAACTGGAGGATCATCTAAACGCCATGGAAATCCAGAAGATACCAGGATTGGATTTCAGTGAACTAGGGATGGTCCTAGAGGTGGTCATCCCACCTAAGTTCAAGATCCTTGTCTTTGCCAAATATGACGGGGTCTCTTGTCCTAAACTTCACTTAATATCATACGTCAGAAAGATCCAGCCTCACATTGCTGACCGAAAGTTATGGGTCCATTTCTTTCCAAGAAAGTTTGGCTGGCACTCAACTAGAGTGGTTCTACCTGGAAAGACTTGGTTGCTTCTTTCTACAAGTAGTACCAATAAAATGCTGACCTAGCACCAACTCGAGTGCAATTGCAGAATATGTCCATGGACTCCAAAGAAGGATTCAAGGAATATGCATAAAAATGGAGGGATTTAGCTGACAGGGTACAACCTCCTCTGACTGATTGGGAGATGGTAGACATGTTCATGGGCACTCTGACGGGCCCGTCATTTAATTTGTTGATCGGGAGTTCCTCGTATGGTTTTACAAAGATGGTTCTGATTGGGGAAAGGATTGAAAGCGGTATTAAAAGTGGGAAGATCCCAATGGCCTCAACCTCTAATGAGGTGAAAAATCCCTTTGTTAGTAAAAAAGAAGCTAATTGTCTATGGTCAAAGGAGCCATAAAAAAAATAACCACCATCAGTCCGTGGGAGCGGTGTTAATTTTTAATCTTACATTTGTTCAACAATAACAGGGAAATAGACGTAGAATAAAGTTTCAAGAGAGGAAGTACACTAAGATTAATATGCCATTGTCTCAAGCATTACAAATTTTGCTAAAAGCGAAACTGATCACACTAAGGGATCCTCCTCAAAAACCCGATACCTCCTCTCCTAAGTATAATTCGAATGCGAGATGTGCCTACCATTTTAATAGTCTTGGGCACGACACTGATAGCTGTTGGTCTTTGAAAAACAAGATTCAAGATTTGATTGAAAACAAGGATATTGAATTTGACCCTCCTAAGGCTCCCAATGGGATCACTACCCCCATTTCAAATCATGGCCAAGATTGAGAGTGTTTTATTTCATTTGAATTATCAGTTGTAATTTCTTTGTTGGCTTAAACACTTATCTTTATGTCAGACTTTGGTTATTCCCATTAATGCATTGCATATGTTTGTCATGAATTAATTTATTTGTATTCACTATATTCAAACTGTGTTTTTTACTTCCTTTCTTATGATATTCAACTCTCAATTAAAATCTATAAACCTTTAGAGGGAGGATGACGAAAATAATATCATAATCTCTATAGTATACTTTGGAACAGACTTTGCTGAAGATGTACATGCATTGTTTCAAATCCTAAACAGTGGAGTTATAAGGAAGATAATCCCTCGTTAACCCCTTTGAGCCTAAGAAGTAGGATTTATCTTTTTCATGCAAATTGAAACCCTTAATCATAACCTGAGGCAGGGTAGTTTCTCATTTAATTTAAAGGTGCATTTAATCGTAAGCTTCCTCTTCATGCACGACGAGTGGTGTCAAAGATGTCCTTCTAAAACAAAATATGGTGATGGTTCCACATAATCATCAAAACAGGCAGTAATTATCTCTCAAAAGAAAAGCCCGCTGAGTCAAAACCTATGAAGGAGACTTAAAAAAACGGGAGCATCCCGCTGAAACGAACCCCCTTTGGGTTGGTTGGTTTGTTGTGTTGTAGTTGGGTTGTTTTTTATTTAGTTTGGGTGGTGGTAGGTTTTAATCACAAAAAAACGATGATTGCCTTCTTAAATAAACCATCACCAAGTATCAGGGCCAAGATTCCAGAATTCAATGGGGATCTAAATGCACAGTTAACTGAGTATAGGACTGAAGAACATCACGAAGAACGGGTTGGGTACAAATAAAATTTGATCTTTTATCCTTTGTTTCTTAAACCGTGAACCAGGCCATGTGTTTACCTGGGGATTTGGTAAACAACCGCTGATCTTCCAAATGGTTACTTATTTGGTTACTCGCAGGATCGATCAGATTGATCCTATGGACATAGGTTGATTTTGAAGTTTAATTAATGTGGATAAGGCTTTAAGTAAATTGTTTAAAGTAAATTGCATAAAGGAAAAGGCTTGGTAAAATAAACAAGGCTTGAATGTAAAGGTTCGACAGGAATCTTAAAGGGAAAAAGCATGTAAAGTACTGGAAAAGTAAATGACTTGAATTAATAAATTGGTGTTTCACACATACATTTCTCAACAATTCGTTCGCTCACACTGGGTACTTGAATCTAAATGAGTGACTATGTATCTATTGTGAACACACGCGAGAAACTACACGTCTACTCCTATTTATACAAAAACATTCCAAGTAACCGTCGGGCAGTTGCACTGCTTCGAGATCAAGCCACTTGTCACGTTCTCCATGCTCGACGCTCCAGATCCTTGCACGTTCGCACGTAGTAACTGCTGGAAACCGTTTTCCCTCCAAAGCTTTGAATTTCAAACTGCTCCACTCTGGACCATCGAACACGTTCGTCAAGAGACGTCTTCGACGAAAACTTCTTCGACGTCGAAGGCAATCAGCCTTCTTCCTTGGAAGAAATCTTCTAAGTATTTGGCCATCTTTCGACGGGCACTTCGACAGGCTTAGCCAGTCGAAAGCATCTTTCAGCTTTTAATGGCTGCCATCAATCAAAACAAAGGTGTCGAATTTAGGAGCCAACAAATTGCCCCCCAAGAATGCCTTATTTCGACTCTGAAAGAAAAAGGCATTCTTTGAAAACATCATTCGACACCTGTTTTTCCACGCTTAGTAACAAGTTAACTTGTACACTTTTTGTTGCTTTTTACCAACTATTGGCAATCCCAAGAAACCATCATTGACTTGATCCTAGGACGTCATTGTCAGTACGGCGTGCAGAACCAAACATCACTTCATAATTTGTCATTATGACGAATTCAAAAAACGAGGACGCACGCTGCGTCTCTCTGTTTCTGCAGAAACGGCCAAATCAACAGGATGCTGCCACGCGTCCCACTACTTCCTGCAGCATTAAATGACATTTAATACCCTCGTAATTGGGAATTTCTCCCACTACTATAAATAGTAGTGAATATCCCATTGTGGGACTTTTCACGCAAACTATCTCTCAAACTCCCTTGCTTCCTTGCAACCTTGTTCCCTTTGCAGAAAAACTCTTCCTTTTCCAACTTCATCTTCATCCTCAACAATGGCTTCTGCTTCAACTGCCCCCAAGACTAACGCACCAACTGAACAACTTGCTAAGCCCAAGGTCTTTGTAACTGCTCCGGTAGTGAACGCTACAGGGAAACGAAGGGTCCCCGAACCATCCGACATCTCCGTTCGTGACGCTTACTCGCGTCACTTGATGATTCCGGTTGGATACTCCAACCAAATCTTCGCCATGGCTGGACCCATGCACCCAAGCATTTCTGAAGCTCTAAAGATCAAGAGCTACTTCCCCATCGTCGAGAAGCTCAAGCCAATAGCTTGTGCTAAGAAGGATGCAGAAGATACCGAAGACCCCACACACGAGAAGATCGACCTTCGTTTCTTCAACAGAAGCGTTAGAGTCTTCAGGTCCTGCCCTAATCTCACCCAGGACTATGTTGCTTGGTTAACAAAGCTGGAAAAACATCAAACTCCAGTCTGGAAGGAAATGGGCATTTTTGACCTAATAATGCTGTCGAAGACAGGTTTAAACTACTCCCCAGAGATGCTTATAGCTTCGATGCTGTTCTGGGATAACTCTCACTTCACCTTTCACCTTCCATGTGGGATGTTAACCCCCACACTTTTCGACGTAGCAGCCATCACTGGCCTTCGACCAACCGGAGATTACTTCGACCCGGAAGAGATGTCGGAGGACCAAATTGGCTTTTCTGAGACGAAGCCAACATTCACCACCTTTATCAACCATTTTCATGACCAGTCGACAGACGCAGTGTCAGACGTTGAACACATAGCGTTTCTAGCCTTATGGCTAACTCGCTTCGTGTTCTGTTCGAAGTCTCTGCAAGTGACCAAAAAGATGGTCACTCTGGCCACCCAACTGCATCACCGCCAGAACATCTGTTTGGCAGAACTAATTCTGGCCAGTCTTTATGACTCAATCAGCAGTGGGGTTACTCTTTTGAAGCATATCGAAGATAGGAACAGTCTGTTACTCGCTGGGCCTTTCTGGCTACTTCAATTGTGGCTCAACGCCACTTTCGAATCCTTCTTACCCAAGAAGAGTCAGATAAACGAACAAGCCCCAGCGATAGCCAATAGACGGATCGAAGGAATTAGGCTGGCTCTACTGACGCCTGTGGAAGATGGGCTAGAGTTCCAACAAACCTTCACTAACTTCGTGCTGATGTTCGCTCGAAGGAAGGAATTTGTTTCGACTATGGCTCCATTCGCTCAGCGAAAGGTGGGGCCAGCTTGGTTCACAAGGCCACATCCCAAGGAGTCGAGTGGTCCCAACGTTGATGAGCACTCTGTACTTTGGGAGGCATTCCTTACCCCAAGGATTATGCCTCTTCGATTTAAGAGTTCTAAGACTCATCTGAGTCTGCTTGCCTATCAACCAAATCTGGTATCTCGCCAGTTTGGTATCATCCAAACCCTGCCTTCTCCCATTTTCCAAAAAGAGAAGTCAATGTTGTACTTCTGCAACGATTATACAGAAGACGCTGCTACCAGGCATATCGGAAGATATGCTGGTCGAACCATCCTCTCGCTGTTCAACTACCAGCTTAACTTCCTTTGTACGCCATCTTTCGAAGAATGGTGGAGAAGCTATTACGCTGAGTACTTCTTCGACGAGAAGGACTTCATAGCAGAGTTGCAGAAGTCTTTTGTCCTTGTGTTTGACAAAGTGAAGAAATGTAAGCTCACATTCTCACATTATTTTTTATATTTCTCTTCGACTGTTAGCTTGTTAACTTTTCCTTTTTGCTTTCAGTTGTTCGAAAGCCTTTGGTCAAGAAGGCTCCAGGAGGCCCACAAGGAGGAGTCCCTTCGACCAAACCTCAACCGCCGGCGAAGACTATAGCGCCGGCGAAGACAACAGGCAACCAACAGGGGGAAGGCTCTTCGAGGAGGCCTCCTGCATCGGTAACCAGATTTTCTTCATTTTCATTCTGGCTTTCGATTTTTTATTTTCGACGTAATTACTCAATCGAATTCCTATTGGTTTTCCAGGCCCCTTCGCCCAAGAAAAGGGCAGCGTTGGTGATCGAATCGGGAAGTGACGACGACAGTGATACCCCTCCTACTCCCTTAAAGAGGAGGAAGTTAACGAAGGACGCTTCTGTTCCCACTCCAGCTTCTGAAGGTCGAACCGTCAGAATAAAGGTTGGTGCGAGAAAGCCTAAGCCACCTGCAGTGGTCATCGAAGAACCAACTGAGGAGGAACTGAACGCTCTAGTTAACAAGCCTGTCGAAAGTGATAATTCCAGCCCTGGGGCTGAAGCCAATCCACAAGTAATCTATTGGACCCTTCTCTTATAACTTAGGCATAAATACCAGTATTTGATTATATCTCTTTCGACATCTGAAGATTTGTCTTCTTCCTCTTTTTCAGGAAACTACTGGAAGTTCCCCACCAAGGACTTCAGAAACTCTGGAATCTGCTGACCTTAGCAGGCCTCAGGTGCAAGATTTGGGCAATGACGAAGCCCACACTGAGCATGAGGCCAATGCTGAAACAGTGGAGAAGACAACTGAAGAACCTATGGCGGAGGAAACACAGCCAGAAAAGGTTCCTGTGGTGGTCTTGTCGTCAGAAGAGAATCCTGAAGGAAGAGACCAAGGCAATGGCGAAGAGAATCAAGATGCTGTTGACGAAGAGCATGAAGGTGGTACTGGCGAAGAACACCAGGATGACGCCAACGAAGAACCACAGAATGACGCTGGCGAAAGACCCCAAGGTGAAGTTAACGAAGAACCACGAGTCGACGCTAGTACCGCCTCAGTTCAAGTCGAAGAGCAACCAAACGAGACACTCAGCATTCAACAGCCTCCAGTCCAAGATAATGCTATGGCAAGGGTCACCTCCTCAAAACATAGGTCGAAAGAAGACTTGGAAATCTTGAAACGAACTGACCCTATCAGCTACCTCAATGCAATCGTCGAGAGTAAGAGTTCTTCTGACACTAGTCAGGAAATTCCTACTCTGTCAGGGAAATCTACTGAGACTTCTCCTCTTGATGATGCGTTGGCGAAGGTCAAGGCCCAGTTCTTCAAGAGAGATTTAATGAAGGCTTTAGAGGGGGACCCCACTGCTCCATCTTGCTTAAAAGAGGTTTTGAATGCTGTTGATTTCGATGCTGTAGCCCCAGAAATCTCGGACTTAATCATGGAATTACATTCTATGATTGACCAAGTCTCAGCGGATTATCGGCGCCAACGAACTTTCAACAGTCAGCTCGAAACGCTGCATGGCAAGAGCCTATCTGCGTGGACTGCTGTCACAAGTTCGACTTCTCGAATTGCCGAGTTGTCGAAACAGAAAGCGTCTGCACAGGAAAGGTTCGATGCTATTGAGCGAGAGAATGTCTCCTTCCGAGCACAAATTGCAGAGATAGAGGCGAAGATAAACGCCAACACTGTGCTCCAGGAGGAAATTCTTTCGACCATCCCAGACGCTGAGAGCCAGACTGAGGTCAAGCAAGGCCTGGAGTTCGCTGAGAGGGCCCAAAGCCTCGACGCTCAAATTGCCAAACTGGAGCAAGAGAAATCTTGGTGCAAGAAGAGGTTGGATTTGCAGCATGCTAAGTATCTTCGACTTAAGAATTCTCTTTCCTTTTGATTCTCTTTTGTAACCATCTTCTGTAATCGCTTTCGACAACAATTGCCATTTTGGCAGAAATTAATAAAAATTTCCATTTTGGCATTTCTATGGTTAATTTAGTTTATTATTTTATCTTTATCTCTTGAAGTATAGGCTTATATTTTTTCAAATATTTACCATTTACTCTCAAGAGCCTTTTATCACCACTTATCTCTTCGACTTCATAGGCTCCACCAGAAAAAATTTGGATAATTCTGAAGGGTCCTTCCCATTTGGGTGACCATTTCCCCATGCTTCGATCCCGTCGATCCATGGGAAGAATTACCTTCCAAACTAAATCTTCAGGCAAGAATACCTTAGGTTTTACCTTTCTATTATAAGAGTCTTCGACTCTTTTCTTCTGAAGCCTGAGTAAGTCGAGAGCATGTAATCTCTCTTCGTCTAAATCCACCAATTCATCTAACATCATGTTCCAATAAACCTCAGAAGGAATATCATAATGCCTCTGAACTCTTGCAGATTGAAGACAAATTTCTGCTGGCAATACTGCATCATGGCCAAAAGTTAGCCTATATGGTGTTGTACCAGTGGCTTCTTTTGGGGACGTTCGACAAGCCCATAAAATCTGGTCTAACGTCTTATGCCAGTTCTTTGGTTTCTTCCCAACATGTTTCTTTATCAAGCCAATTACTACTTTGTTAGCTGCTTCGACTTGACCATTCGCCTGTGCATAGTAAGGCGTGGATGTTAGGAGTTTGAAACCTGTTTCCTGAGCAAATTCCTGCATCTTTCGACCAGTGAAAACTGAACCTTGATCAGTTGTTATTGTCTCAGGGATTCCATACCTAAATATAATGTTCTTTTGAATAAATTCAATGACATTTTCTTGGTCTACATTGACTAAAGGGACAGCTTCGATCCACTTAGTAAAATAATCAATGCCTACCAATATGTATTTCTGACTCTTTGATGATGCTGGTCGAATCTCTCCAATAAGATCCAACGCCCATCCTCGAAAGGGCCAAGGCTTCACTATCGAGTGAAGTTCGCTTGCTGGTACATGCTGGATGCCTGTATGAACTTGACACTCTTGGCAACCTTTGGCGAACTCAACACAATCTTTCAGCATAGTGGGCCAATATAGTCCTTGTCGAAACAACAACCATTTCATCTTATGGCCTGCTTGGTGAGCCCCACATGCCCCAGCATGCGTAGTCGAAAGGGCTATGTATGCTTCAGTTTCACTTAAACATTTCAGCAACACCCCTTCAGGCGTCTTCTTGAATAACTCATTACCCATGAGTACAAAACTCAACGCCCTGTATTTTGTCTTTCGTTCTGTCGGAGCTCCTGGATTTTGAAGATAGTCCACAATGGGTTTCCTCCAATCCTGGTCTGACAAATTATCAATGAACGAAATCTCGAAGTTTGAGTGATCAGCATATCCTAACCTTGTTGATTCCAAGTCTGTTGGTGATAGACAAGTTGCTCTTATCTTCTCTCGAACTTCGATTGCTCTTTGTAATCTCGTTTTTGAAATTTTATACCCAGATGCAATCTGTGCCAAGTCATTGGCTATTTGATTTTCGACTCTGGGTATGTGTCGAATATTGACACTTTCAAATTGTTTCAATAAACGATTTGCTATCACAAAGTACATAATGAGATTCTCTCTTATGCATTTATACTCCTTTGTGACTTGCTTGATGACTAACTCTGAGTCTCCCATTATTTCGACTCGAGTTGCCCCCAATTCCAACAATATCTCAAGGCCAGTAATTAGAGCTTCATACTCAGCCTCGTTGTTCGAACAAGAACCTTCGATTTGGTACTTGAATGTTGTTGGAATTTTATCTGGAGAAATAATCAAGACTCCTACTCCTGTTCCATTTTTATGGCTGGAACCATCGAAGTAGAATTTCCAAGGTTCTATCTCCACATAATTAATATCCTCGACTTGAATAGAGTGGTCGACTATGAAGTCTGCAACCACTTGTCCTTTTACTGCCTTAAGAGGCATAAAGGTCAAGGAGTATTCAGTCAATGCTAATGCCCACTTGCCAATTCGACTATGCAAGATAGGTTTCGACAACATATATTTGAAAACATCAAAATGAGACGAAACATAAACATCAACTGGTTTTATATATTGTTTGAGCTTTGTACAAGAGAAATACAGACATAGACACAATTTTTCAACTTCGCTATATCTAGTTTCTGCATCATTCAAAACTCGACTGAGATAATAGATGGGTCTTTCGACTCCATTCTCATCCTCTTGGGCTAACATACTTCCCAGAGTTTTGTCAGATGCAGCTATGTACAATCTCATACTCCTGTTGCTACAAGGAGGCACCAAAATAGGTGGCTTAGTGAGGTACCCTTTGATTTTGTCGAAGGCTTCTTGTTGCTCTTGCCCCCATTCGAACCTCTCCTTATTTAGTCGAAGTAAGGGTGAAAAGGCCTGAGCTTTCCCACTTAGGTTAGATATAAACCTTCTCAAGAAATTTATCTTGCCCAAGAGAGATTGCAATTCCTTCTTATTCGATGGCGCTTTCGCTTCCAAAATTGCCTTCGTCTTGTTCTGATTGATTTCGATTCCTTTCTTGTGGACAACGAAGCCCAAGAAATCTCCAGCCTTCACACAGAACGCACACTTCAAAGGATTCATCTTCAGACCATGTTCTCTCATTCTTTCGAATGATTGTCGAAGGTGGTCAAGGTGACTCTTCCTGGAAACAGATTTTATAACAATATCATCAATATAAACTTGCATAAACGTGTTAATAAAATCATGGAAGATAGTATTCATTGCTCGCTGGTACGTTGCCCCAGCGTTCTTTAGGCCAAAAGGCATCACTACCCATTCGTAAGTGCCTAAGGCCCCAGGACATCGAAAAGCTGTTTTCGACACATCCTCTTCAGCAATGAATATTTGATTATATCCTGAATAACCATCGAGCATACTCAGGTATTCGTAGCCAGCAGCAGAATCGACTAGCATTTCCGCCACAGGCATAGGATATTCATCTTTGGGGGTGGCAGCATTCAAATCTCTGAAATCTATGCACACCCTTAATGTGCCATTTTTCTTAATTACTGGCACAATATTTGCAATCCATTCGACATACCTTGTAACACGGATGAATTTGCATTTCAGAAGTCTTTCGACCTCCGTTTTGATCTTCGACAAAATTTCTGGAGCGAAGCGTCTTGGATTTTGCTTGATTGGCTTCTTTCCAGGTTTGATTGGCAACTGAAGTTCTACCAATCCTCTGTCGAGACCAGGCATTTCGTCATAATCCCATGCAAAACAGTCTTTAAACTCTTTTAGCAATTGGATTACTTCCAACCTAAGTTCTGGATCAATTTTGGCGCTGATGTAAGTTGGCCTATTCTCTGATCCTTCGCCTAAGTTGATTTCTTCTAAAGGGTCTTGTGCTAACATCTTAATGTTGTTCGCCAAGGGATCCTTTTCGAAGCCCAAAGGCTCATCGTCATAGATCGCGTCGAGCCTCTGTTCCTGCACTTCGTCTGGCATGATATCAGGAGGTCTTGGATCGAAATCCTTTCCTGGGCCAACAGCAGATAATGGTTGGTCATTGGCCTGTGTGGCCATATACTTTACTTCGGCTTCGAGAGCCGTTATCATCTTGGTTTCAGCCACATAGGCCGAAATTCGCTTCAGAGATTGTGACTCAGTCATTATCACTGAATTCACTTCCCCAACCAGTTGGTTGGATACCAGTTAGCCCACTGAATTCTATGTGGGACACGTCCTCTCTATCCCATTGGAAACCATGCTCAGGATGCAGGTATAGGGAACAAAAGGTGTTTGGCGCTGGCGCCATGTCGAAGTCAGGAGCTGGACATGGCCCTATGTGAGCCAAGTTTTTGTCGAAATCTGTTACACCCAAGTGGTTTACTTCGCCAAGGTAGTAACTCTGATCAGCCTCTATGTTTTCGACCAGCCCATCTGGGCGCCATAGAAGCAGTCTTTGATGCATCGATGAAGGCACAGCACCTACACCATGTATCCACTCACGACCTAACAAAAGGTTGTAGTTAGGTTTGGCTGATATGACCATGAACATTGTTGGTCGAAGGATCGACCCAACTTTTATGTCGAGCTGGATCACTCCCATGGTGGTCCCAATGCCTCCCTCATAGTTGGAAAGGACCATATTGTGAGGTTTTATTTCTTCATCCCTTTTGCCAATCTTTATCAGCACAGAATGAGGGATAATATTGATAGTGGCCCCACAGTCGACCAATATCTTGTTCACAGTGGTCTCTTCGAGCTTGGCCCTTATGAACAAAGGTTTGAGGTGATTCTTCATCTCCTCTGTAGGTGGCTCGAAGAAGCCATTTTGTTCTTCTGTAGTGCCATTGTCCATGACAAAATAGCACACTGGCCTGTGTCTGGCCATTTCTTGTTCCATCTCCCAGTCACTGGTTTCGACTTCTACTTGTCGATTGAATTCCCTAGGCAGCATTGAAACAACGTTCACCATTATGTCCAGGGTATCGTCGGACTCAGCATCATCTTCGTCTTCGACTTCGCTCTGGTTAGGCCAAACTAGCCTGTTGGTAACTGGTTCTCTCTCAAGAGGCTTTCTTTGTTTCCTTTGAGGCACATTCGAACTAGTCTCAGCCTTAGGTTCATTGGCAGCCTCCCTTTCAGCTTTTCGCCTTCTTTGATACCTCCTCCATTGGGATCTCGACATAGGATTTTTTCCCTTGTAGTTGCTGGACACTTGAGCGACCTTGGGTGCAGCAACTTGAGGATCTTTCTTCTGGATTAAAGAGGAACCTCTTGGCACTTCGAAAGAATGCCATTTGTCTTCACTTGGCCTTTTCCGGCCAGATGTTTTGTACCAAGTGTCTACTGGTACATTTGTCGGAGGCCTAAAAGTCAAAGGCCTCTTGTCTTGATTAGAACCCCTTCTGGGATCACGTCGAAGGTCAGAATTCTCCCTTCTCTTGTTCGCTGCTCTCACTCCTTGTATGTGCTCAGCAGCTTTTTTATCAAAGATAGAACTGCATCTTGGACACAGCATAACCTCTGATTTCTTCTTCTGGCATCTTTGTAAAAAATCTGCCAAGTTTTCGTTTTCCTTAGGGAAAGCCGTTTTATTTGCCTGCTCTTGCCTTATGGCTTCTTCTGATGCTTTAGGGTCAGAAAGTTCAACCATGTTGATATTCATGGTATCCTTATTAGCAAGAGTTAGTTGTTTCATTTGTGTTTCCAGTTTCTCCGCCTGGCCTTGAACAGTGGCCAAATGGGAACTGGGCTTTGGTCCAGTTGTTTGTGCTTCAGCAGTCTTCGACTTTGGATCTTCGACCGCTTTCTGGACAGCCTCAATTGTCTTCCTGGATAAGTTTCCAGAAAAACTGCCAAAGATTGGCATGTTGATGTGGTCCTTAGAGATTTCGACCATGTTAATGCCTGGCTTCTTCGACTGGATCTCGGTAGCCTCTATCATGTTCACCTCAGAGGGTTCTGCATAGTGGGCTTCAGCCTTCATTGGATTGGAGTCGACAGCCATGGGGGATTTGTCAGCAAACTTTAATCTCCCTTCCTCAATAGCGTCTTGGACAAGGTTCCTGAAAAGAAAACATTGAGAAGTTTTATGGCCCAGAAAATTATGATATTTGCAAAAACCTCTCTTCTTTCTTTGATCAAGAGGAGGCACTTTTACCCCAGGGGGTACTATCATTTGGCCATCTTTAACTAGCAAGTCGAATATTTCATCACATTTTGTGATGTCAAAACTGTAAGTCTTTTTTGGGAACCTATCGTTGGTCTTGTCTGGACCAATGGGATTTTTCCCATTTGAGGGGACTAACTGTTTACAAGAGTATGGAGGCCCTTGTTTTAGTTCTGCTAAATCGACTTCTCCTTCTTCGACAGCTAAAGTATC
This sequence comes from Vicia faba, assembly GCA_948472305.1. Classification (NCBI taxonomy): domain Eukaryota; kingdom Viridiplantae; phylum Streptophyta; class Magnoliopsida; order Fabales; family Fabaceae; genus Vicia; species Vicia faba. The sequence goes on along the minus strand of OX451738.1, from coordinate 1,354,297,336 downwards.
GTCGAAGGATTCTAGATCTTCGTCATCCATCTCAACGTAAGCTATTCTCTCTCTCTTGTGAGTTTTCGTTGCCTTAGCTTTTTCAGCCTTGAGGCGTTCGACTTGTCGAACTCTATCGGCCAGTTGGGCCATGTCTCTTAGGTACTGAGTATCTAGCTTCTTCCTAATGGAATAGTCTAAACCTCCCGCGGCCATTTCGACCAGCTCATGTTCTGGCACTTGTGTAAAACATCTCGCCTTAAGCAACCTAAACCTATTCAGATATTCGTCTATAGGTTCAGTGAAACGTCTCTTAACACTCGCCAGTTCTTTCAGGCTTATCTTGGTTTGCCCCATATAGAATTGTTCATGGAACAATCTTTCCAATTGGGTCCAATGGTGGATCGAATTGGGGGGGAGAGTTGTAAACCAAGTAAAAGCGTTCTTGGTTAAGGAACTTGGGAAGTATTTGATTCTTAGGTTTTCATTGTTTGAAATGTCTCCTGCTTCGATCAAATACCTAGCCACATGTTCGACAGTAGATTCTGTCGTGTCCCCAGAGAACTTAGTAAACTTGGGGACTTTGGTTCTAGGGGGTAAGTCAGTTTGTAACACATATTCTGACAATGGAGATGTAAAGTTGGGCCTTCGAAAGCCCATGTTCATTCCATTCTGAGTCATGATTCTTTCGATCATGGTTGCCAGATTGTTCTCCAAACCCATGTTTTGGTATTGGACATGCTGAACCACTTCGTCAGCATTTTGGTTTCTGTTAACTAACCTTACCTCTGGGGCTATTACCCTAGGTTCTTCGACATGTTGTTCTACAGGCTGTTGAGCCTGATTGATGGTGGTTTCTTCCTCTACAAATATCCCCTGATTTCCTCTTATTTGCGCCCTTTGGGGCTGTCGAATAGGTGGGGGTGCTCCAAAGAAATCAGCCAAACGCGTCATTTGCGCTGTAACTTGCTGATTCGATTGAGTAGTATTTTGTATTAGAGGATTTAGCACTGTACTCAAAGTTTGTGCCAACATTTGCACCATATCATGGTTGCTTTCGTCCATCTGTTGCCTCAAGACTGCTGTCGAGGCATTTGTAAGGCCATGGGCTACTTGGGACGTTCCTCCTAAGAGTTGGGTCCTATTTCTATTCGCCATGCCTACTCCAGAGCCTTGGAGTGGCGAAGTGGCACTCACGAAAGGGTCTGAATAAGTGGACGCAGCATTCGTCAGGCTTGCCAATTCAGAAGTTGGCATACCATAGAATGGAATAAATCCTGGGGGAACCACTGGCCTTGGGCCAGTATTTCCCCTTGGAGGGGGGGTTCCCAAAGTCATTCTGGGGCCTGCAAACGAAGTAGTTGGCCCCGTGGTTGTGACTGACACTGCTGGTATCGAACCAGCATTCGTCGCTTCACTCACGGTCATATTAACCGTTGCTCCCACACTCGTTTGTGGGATTTCATTGTTGTTTGGCGGATTCGCCATCTCTTCCCTTCTTCTGGCAGTATTATTATCGTTGGTGTATATTCTACCACTCCTTAATAACATACAACTCGAAAAGATGAGATTTTTCAACAATCAACACACAGTCCCACCAGGTGTGCCAATTTGTTTACCTGGGGATTTGGTAAACAACCGCTGATCTTCCAAATGGTTACTTATTTGGTTACTCGCAGGATCGATCAGATTGATCCTATGGAAATAGGTTGATTTTGAAGTTTAATTAATGTGGATAAGGCTTTAAGTAAATTGTTTAAAGTAAATTGCATAAAGGAAAAGGCTTGGTAAAATAAACAAGGCTTGAATGTAAAGGTTCGACAGGAATCTTAAAGGGAAAAAGCATGTAAAGTACTGGAAAAGTAAATGACTTGAATTAATAAATTGGTGTTTCACACATACATTTCTCAACAATTCGTTCGCTCACACTGGGTACTTGAATCTAAATGAGTGACTATGTATCTATTGTGAACACACGCGAGAAACTACACGTCTACTCCTATTTATACAAAAACATTCCAAGTAACCGTCGGGCAGTTGCACTGCTTCGAGATCAAGCCACTTGTCACGTTCTCCATGCTCGACGCTCCAGATCCTTGCACGTTCGCACGTAGTAACTGCTGGAAACCGTTTTCCCTCCAAAGCTTTGAATTTCAAACTGCTCCACTCTGGACCATCGAACACGTTCGTCAAGAGACGTCTTCGACGAAAACTTCTTCGACGTCGAAGGCAATCAGCCTTCTTCCTTGGAAGAAATCTTCTAAGTATTTGGCCATCTTTCGACGGGCACTTCGACAGGCTTAGCCAGTCGAAAACATCTTTCAGCTTTTAATGGCTGCCATCAATCAAAACAAAGGTGTCGAATTTAGGAGCCAACACCATGTTATAACCCTTAAAAGTCCTAATTGAAGCATGGGTTAATTCGAAAGTGTTGTACCCCAAAATTTGCCCTCCCATATTCTTCAAGATTTGCAAAGAGCATGCTTCAAAATCTCCCCAAGGGTTGCACAGTTCAAAGGCCTCATAACAGTCAAAAACTAGGGTTTTGGGTCTGGCAAAGAAATTGAAGTTTTCAAGGGTCCAAACAAGTCTGATATGCCTACAAACATGGTCAAGCATCCTCATGCCAAGTTTCAAGACTTACAGCACAAAATTGCACAGTCAAATGCCCTAATTGCTCAGCAGTCAACTATAGGGGCAAAATGGTCATTTGACAGTCAAAAGTTCAAATTTTTGGTCAACATCTTATTTTGAAGCCACAAACATAATTGGATCAATTCTTGATCATGATTCTCAAAGCATGGCTCAAAAAGTCTCAAGATGCAAAAGTTTCCATATTTGGATAGTTGAAAAAGTCAACTGTAAATTGACCAGGGCATAACTTCCACATGGTTTATCAGAAAAATTCCATCCAAAGCTCATTTTGAATAGAATGACATTTCCTACAACTCCTCTTCACACTTCAAGTCCAAGAAATGCGAATTTTTTTTATTAATAACCAAGTATTAAAAAAATATTTCGCAAATAACCGGGTTTCGGAAAAAATTACGCAAATAACCATGTTTGAGATGGCTCCACAAAGGAGGAGCCAAGTCATTTGGCGCATGCACCTAGGGTTTTGCCCTAGGCGCCATCTCACTTGGCGCCTCCATTGGCTTTTAGCCAAGTGAGATGGCGCATGCTCCTTAAAAAGGAGAGGAGGCGCCATCTCACTTGGCGCCTAGGGCAAAACTAGGGTTTTTTGCTGTTTTATAAATAATTCGTCTGTTTCTTTGAAATTTCTCACACTTTCTCGCACTGTATTTTTATTTTGTACTCCCTTTTTTACGTAATGACGTCGCCTATGATTTTTAGCAGAGATGGTTACGTTATATTCTCCGCCACGAAACCCGCGATGAAAATGAAATTCTGGCACATTCACTCCATGGAGCGTCTGAAGCGGGAGTTGATGCGGTGGCTAGATGGAGACATCACCGAGGGGGAAAAAATTCGAAGGATCCAGCGAAAACGAACAACAACCTCGCATGCGACAGGAAGACCTAATGTGTGGTTGGAGGAAGTCAAAACAGACAGTGATGTAATGCTGATGATGCATGGGTCAGATGAAATTGTGTTAACAGTTGTAATTTCCTAGATTGATTATCGTTAATCATTGTTGTACGCGAAAACCCTAATGTAATTTTCTATATTGATTATCGTTAATCATTGTTGTACGCGAAAACCCTAATGTAATTTCCTATATTGAATTTCTTAAATTGTGTGAACAGTTTTATTAACGGGAAACCCATAATGTTTACAACACAAATATTGAAAAGATTTATTGTATTACAAAATTTATGTGGTCGAGCCAGACGCCCGATTCGGACAGTTTTTGCGATTGTGTCCGACCTGACGGCATAAACCACACTTTCTTTCCAACCTGTCAAGATCGTCCATTTCTGTTGTTATGCGCCTGCTTTTGGGACGACCCTTCTTGTTCCTTCGCATTTGGTCATTGTGCCAAACTATATCACCGTTGTATTCAGGCCAATAGTCCGGTTTTGCCACCAAAGGAAAGTTGTTGTTGTAAACAGTGAGCAACGTTTCAGATTTATAAACGTTTGAGAGCAGTTGAAGCGCGTCTTGATGGGTATGCGCACAAGCGGCAATGACATGAGAGTAAGGCATACGAAAAGCTTGAAACCTGCCACAATCGCACCATTGAGAAGGTAAAATGACCCTGTATTCTTGTCTTGCCAGGCCTTCATTGTGGTCAATTGTCTCTTTCACAATGAAGTTGTGGCTATGGCGGTCAAACCGTGTAACCATGTGAGTGTTGGCTTTAGCACTTTCAGCCTTAATGTATTTCATACAGCTTTCACTCCATAGTTGTCCTGATTGCAAGACCGCATACCACATTTCACCTCTTTTGGCAAATAACGCAGCCATCCTAAAATACGTGGATTTCACCAAGGCAGTGATGGGGAGGTTTCGTATGCCCTTGAATACCCCATTCATTGATTCAATCAAATTTGTTGTCATATGCCCCCATCTTTGGCCATTGTCGTATGACCTAGTCCACTTTTCGACCGGTATATTGTCGATCCACGTACCGGCTTCTGGGTTAGACAAACGGATCTCGTTGCGGTAATATTTGAATGTGGGCTGTGTCAGTGCGTATCCCGCATTCATCACCGCTTTCCTCAATGTTTTGTCCTTGACCTCCCTCGAGAAATTCTGGACGATATGCCTGACGCAATAGACATGCGTAGAAGGAGGGTCATGCCAACCATTTGCCAGATTATTATAGGCACTTTCAATGGAGGCATGTCTGTCCGAGATCAAACAGAGATCTGGTTGAGGAGCCACGTGTGTACGAAGATTTTTCAGGAAAAAGCTCCAAGCACCACCGGTCTCCCCCTCGACAAGGGCAAACGCAACGGGGAAAATGTTATTGTTGCCATCTTGTGCAACTGCCATCAAAAGCGTGCCTTTGTACTTCCCATACAACCAAGTCCCGTCTATTTGTAGAATTGGTTTGCATGATGCAAACCCTGCGATGCATGGTTGAAAAGCCCAAAAGACGCGACTGAATATTCCGTTGCCATGTAGTAGACTACCATCTTGAGCGTACGCTGGCAATGTTTCCAGAACATAAACACTACCTGGAGAATATGTCTTGAGTGCATTTAGGTAGCGGGGAAGTTCTCGGTATGACTCCTCCCAGTTTCCGTACACCCTTTCAATCGCCTTAGTCTTTGCTAACCACGCCTTACGGTAAGACGGAGTGTAGTTAAAAACCGTGGTGATGTGGGAGATGATTGTTTTCACCTTCAAAGAAGGGTCGTTGCTGACCAAGGGTAGGATTTCTTGACATATTAGATCATGGTTGAGTTTTCGGTGGTCTTGTGATTGAGTGGAACTTACACAAGTATGGGTAGTCATGGAACCTATGACCCAGCAGTCACCCCTTAGTCTGTATGAAGCGGTCAGCTTGAACATGCAGTCAGGGTGGACACACTTGATCTTGTACCTTTCCGGGTTTACACGATCCACCTTATAATCAACCGAGTTGAGCATGTGAAATTTTTTGATGGCCCTTATGCATTCCTCTCTATTACGAAACTTGTCCTTCTCTTTTAAATTTTCATCTGATTGCATATACGGTTGGAAAAACAAGTCCGTAGAAGGTTCATCTCCGCCCATGTTGAAGTTTGTCATGTGCGTAGGTGGTGTGTAGATTTTGTCGGTAGGAATACTTGGGATGCCATCATCGTCAGAATCGTCGTTCACCATTTCATCGAACTCTAACTCGTTATCTTCTTCCTCATCATCAACTGCATCCACCTCATCTTGCTCATTCTCCAAAGGATCAACCTCCTGTGTCACCGAAGGCTCTACCTCCTGTGTCACTGGAGGCTCTTGAAACAGAACGTACAACTCAATAGAGTCGTTTCCAGAATAGACATGGCTGGAAATCATGTTCTGGAAATCCTCGTCATCTTGAATTGCAACCTTATAAAATATGACTTGGTTGTTTCCAAAAAAGACTGGACTCTGATAAAATATCTGGGATACTGGGCCTCGTTCAAGTTTGGCCTCCAATCTTTTCTTAAAGTAGGAGAAATTTGCTTTCCCGTTTAAGAGAAATCGGACATTGTCGGTGTTTCTAAACAAAAACCCAACTGTGGGACACATGTATGTCTCACCGTTGAAATGTGCTTTGACAACAAATTGTGGTGAAGAGGCCATTGTGTAGAATTGTTTTAGGTATGAAGGTGGGAATGTTTTGGGTTTATTGATTATATGAAGGTAAGAATGCTGGAATGTTTGAAGGTTAGATGACTGATTCGAAGGTTGGGAAATTTTACAGTTTAAGTGAATGAATGTTATGTTCAACCTAAGGCAAAATATTTCAATTAAGTAAGTGATGCAACCCCCCAAGGCTGCCAATTATATTACATGCATGGGCTTATGCTGCCACCTAGCCGGGCCCTATTCTTCACACATAAAAGTTTTGTCTAAGCCTGCCACCCATCAGCTCCAATGGCCTTGCATGCAACAGAGAAAGGAATCCCAAAGGCTGTCACGTAGCCTGAGACAATGCTGTAAAACGTGACACCTCTTATTCACCAAATGGGGTGGCGACAACATTCATTTTTGTACTATTTCGCCAAGTGAGATGGCGCCTCCCTTACTGTCCAATCGTGATACATGCATGGGCTTATGCTGCCACCTAGCCTGGCCCTATTCTTCACACATAAATGTTTTGTCTAAGCCTGCCACCCATCAGCTCCAATGGCCTTGCATGCAACAGAGAAAGGAATCCCAAAGGCTGTCACGTAGCCTGAGACAATGCTGTAAAACGTGACACCTCTTATTCGCCAAATGGGGTGGCGACAACATTCATTTTTGTACTATTTCGCCAAGTGAGATGGCGCCTCCCTTACTGTCCAATCGTGATACATGCATGGGCTTATGCTGCCACCTAGCCTGGCCCTATTCTTCACACATAAATGTTTTGTCTAAGCCTGCCACCCATCAGCTCCAATGGCCTTGCATGCAACAGAGAAAGGAATCCCAAAGGCTGTCACGTAGCCTGAGACAATGCTGTAAAACGTGACACCTCTTATTCGCCAAATGGGGTGGCGACAACATTCATTTTTGTACTATTTCGCCAAGTGAGATGGCGCCTCCCTTACTGTCCAATCGTGATACATGCATGGGCTGCCACCTAGCCTGCAAGAGTGACACCTTACATTATTTGTAAATGCATGCATGCATATGTGTAACTCCCTAAGCATGCAAATGTGACACCTCGCAGGCATGCAACCACTACATCAGAATTATTTGCCTATAAATACATACCTTATGAAACATATCTCACACCCACACAACTCTCACTCTCTCACTCTCTGCTACGAAATATTTCTTAAGTCTATCATACTCCTTATTTCTTCCTAAGTCTTTCATTCACTCAAGCGTTCTGAAGAATGGCCCTTCTAACAATGGGAGATACTCACAGAGGCACAAGGGAAAACATTGCTGCATTTGTAAGTCTCTTCTTTGGTTATACATTTTTCATACTTTAAAAAACGTGTTGTTCATCTTAATTAATCTTACTCTTGTTTAATTATGATCTCAGGATACACAAAGATTCAGAATCCGTTCGCACAAATACCTGGCCCCCGACCCTTTTATCGTCCCTTATCTGGAATATGCAGGTTTTGGACACGTGATAAAGATCTCCAACTGCACCATTGACTCCAAATTCATCCTTGCAATGTTGGAGAGGTGGAGACCGGAGACCCATACATTTCACCTACCAATAGGTGAATGTACCATCACTCTCAAAGATGTCTACATGCTACTGGGCCTCCCTATTGACGGTAAAGCGGTGAACGGGTCGGTTCAACAACCCAACTCACAATGTGAAGAACTGTTGGGTAGGGACATGGTAGAAGGTGGTGGAGCAAGAGGGCAGGGAATACTACTCACTGACCTGAAACGGCATTATGCAAGTATGGAATTAAATGAAAATTCCTCAGAAAATGACCGAGTAGTAAAAGCCCGAACGTATATTATGATACTTTTTGGTACTTTTTTATTTCCCGAAAGTACGGGAAATAGTGTAAATTTCATGTACTTACATTTACTAACCAATTTTGATAAAACTAGAAAATTTAGTTGGGGTTCTGCAGTATTAGCCCACCTGTACAGTTCCTTGTGCAAAAACGCAGTCAAGGAAAAATGTACATTTTATGGGTGCGCATTTTTACTACAAGCCTGGGGTTGGTGGAGGATGGAGTCCTTAAACCCCATCAACAACAACACTTTTGGTTTCCCTTACGCAACAAAGTAAGTCATTAAGTTATAGCATTTATAACTATTCTTCTCTTTCCAAAATATATGCTAAAAATAACATGTTTCTCATTTCCTATAGGTACTGCGTGAGGGGTATGGATTACGGCAAGAATCCCAGATTCAATGTCGCACTCTACCGGAATCTGTTGGATCACCTAGGCCCAGATGACGTAAGTCGTAGCTTTTAACTTTTGTTCATTTTATTTATTTATACATTACTTTTGCGCTTACCTGATTTAAATTTTATCGCAGTTCGTCTGGAGACCATATTTGGGTTTGGACCATTCTCCAAATCCAGAGGATGCAGCAACTTGGACTGCAAAGACTGCACTCATTCGGTTCAACATTGTGGAGATGCACCACAGCGACCGTGTGAAGATGCAGTTCGGAATGATCCAAGAGATACCTAGTGACCCAACAGATTTGTCCCCCTGGCATCTAAAAAGGGTCGACGCCCAGTGGAATCTAACCAACTGGAAAGACTTTGCTCCAGAATGGTGTAAAATGTGGCAAAGGCGTCACCGCTACATCTTGCAATCCCCTGTTTTCCTTACTCAAGGTAACATGCGACACACCGATCAATATATGTCGTGGTACAGGTCGGTTAGTAACCCAGATATGCACGTGTCTCATCCGAGGTACTTGGTTGACCCACGCACACAATGGGCACAACCCTCGATTCCCCACCAACAAACCCAAAATCCATCAACCTCAAACCCACCCCCAAGAAGAAACAGACCAACAAACACACAACCACATTCCCCACCACAACACAACTACAACCAAATGCCGTACTACCAACCACAATCACCGCCAAACTACCAATACCCAGATATGCCTCAAACCCAAACACAATACCAACCCCAATACCAGCAAACCCACATACCCCAAACACAATTTCAGTCTTCCACATATCCCAATATGGGGCCCTCAACATCCAGCCTTAGCCCTGATATGGGAATGTCAGAAGATTACGACCAACCCGACCAAACCTACCATCAACCACAATATCACCAAACTACCCAACATCCACAGTACCAAACACCCCAAGATCCATTTCCTTTCTACCCCCCATACTCAGACGACCAATGCTACCGACCAACCATGGAACCCCACCCACCGCCAACACGACCAAACTTCGAGGGCATGGGTAACCGACTGTACCAGAGCGGATCTTCGAGATATGGAGATCTTACTGATTTTATGGATTCGGATCGCATTGACTTCGCTGGGCCATCGACCTTGCCGCAACAGGAAACGAGACGGCACCCAGCAAGAGAAAGGCGAGGACGGGGATGCGGAACTGGGGGTCATTACCGGGTTCCTGGGGATCATTGATGTATCTTTTTTTTTTCCAGTATTTTTTGTAACTATTTTTTTACTGTTATTTAAATGTAAAACAGTTGAATGTAATTATTTTTTTTCAAATAAAAAATCAATTTTGGTTATCTCTGTCTAATACGCAACGCGCAGGAAAGGAAAAAAAAAATTTTTTTTTTGCCCTAACTTTGCACATAGGCGCCATCTCATTTGGCTTAGGGCTTGCCATTTGCCCTTAGGCGCCAAATGAGATGGCGCCTCCCTTATAAAAATAGGAGGATGCGCCAAATGAGATGGCTCCTCCTTTATGGAGCCATCTCAAACATGGTTATTTGCGTAATTTTTTCCGAAACCCGGTTATTCGCGAAATATTTTTTTAATACTTGGTTATTAATAAAAAAAATTCAAGAAATGCTCTCACAAAAAGTTATCAATTTCAACATTATAGGTCATTTTCAAAAGTCAACAAAAAGGGACTTTAAGTCAAAGACCATAACTTGAGATTGGTAAATCAAAATGACATGGGACCAAATGCATTGGTTAGAGGACTTCAAGACCTTTCCAAAATGTCCAAGAACATGATCAAAGCTTAAAAATTGAGCAAGATATGCCTTGTGGAAGTTGGGAAATTTTTGGGAATTTTGAAAAGTCAACTTTGCTTCAAATGCCTCAAAATTGCAAATGGGCCACATTTTCTTCCAAGAATCATTATCCAAAGGCTATGCACGACCATTTGGCCCAAAAGGGAGTTATTTCATCATTTTTTATTATTATTTGAATTTTTAATCACCATTAATTCATTTAATTAAATAAAATATGAAAAAAATACAAAAGCATGTATTCTAAATCTTTTTATGCAGCTAATAGGTCTAATAAAACCTAAGGATTTCGTGCATGCCCAAAGGAGAAAGATTCCATGCAAATTGGCTAGGTTTCATGATAAAAAGATTTGAAAAGATTATGCAAAATCATAAAAATCAAAAGCATTGATTCCATGGATATTGGACTTGTTTTGTTGACCTAAAACATTCCATATACATATACAAATGCAAACCTAATGCTAACAACCTTCAAGCTGCGCCCAAACCTAAGAACAAACTTTTGCATTTTTGTCCAAAAATTCAAAACTGAAAACTGCATTCTAGCACAATTCAAAGAAAAGTATTGATTCCAATAGCTTGCCAAGGCCTCAAGGAACGTTTCTGGATCAAAACCACAACCTCTAACGCAGAGAATTGGTAACACGAAGCAGTCCTGTTCTCAATATTTTTTATATTCGTGTTTCAATTTATACGCATCATTCTTGCATTTTTCTTGTTGATTTGTACTAATTCAATCATTCTGAAGCTAACCATGCCATTCAATTAAGTTTTCGTGCCTTATATGGGAATCCACCATTGGAGCCTTCTAGGTTTTCAGAGGTCATAAATTAGGGCTTTCCTCTTCAGGAAAAATTGAGACACAAGACCCACGCCATTGAAACCAGAAGCTCATGACCAATCAATTCCATACCTCGCGATAAATTTATGATCAACAGGGTTCTATTCGCTATTTTTGTATGCATCATTTAGTGGGGGTTTAAAACCCCCGCTATCTAGTTTGTTTTTTTCAGGCAAAATAAAGAACAGATGAAGAAGACGCTTATGTGTCATGACGTGAAAGGGCAGTTCAAATCTTGGCGCGTGTTTTGCTAAAATTCCAGAATAGTGCTTATTTTCCATTATAATATTTGCATCCCATATAATAAACAAAGAGCGCATGTGGTACAGTTGGTGGAACGTGCACTTGGTAAGCATTGGGACCTGGGTTCGATTCCCAGGTCCCCCATATTTCTCTACGTTTTTCACTTTTCCGTGTTCAGGTGATCAATACGCCTAGAGGTTCACCATGCACTCTCATCAATGGATTGCCAAGTGTCCAGGAACGTCCATCCAGTGGCTAGCATCTGCATTCCACCATGCACCTTAGTCAGCTATTCTCTACGTGGCCATTAAAAGTCAAACAAGGCCAGGAATTGATCGGGCCTGATTGCTACAAAAACACCTCCATTGGGTCAACAAACCCCCTCCTGTTTGCATTTCTCTCTTTCATTCTTTTTTTATTATTTGCTTTAATTTAATTAGTCTCTTTTTAATTCTTTAAATTAATTTTTTATAACATAAAAAATAATAAAAAAATCAGAAAGACAAAAAATATAAATATCTTTTATTTAATATTATTTTGTAAATAACTTTATTAATTAATTTAGCTTTAATTCTAGGTTTAATTTTAATGCTTTTTTTGTGATAAACTAAAAAATGTAGAATTAGGGTTTTAAATGCTTTTATTTTTTTTATTTTCTTTTACCATTATTAATAATTAATTAGTTATTTTGTAAATAAATTTGCCATTAAATAATTAGGTTAAAATTAGGTTAAATTTGAACATTTTTTTTAATAAATAAAAATAGTTTAGAATTAGGGTTTTAATTTCATTTAATTTTCTTACTAAATTCCATAAATACAAAAAACTCAAAAATAATTTCTTTTTCTCATTTAACTTAATTAATTTATTAATTGTAATTTAATTTCCTTAAAAGGGTCCAACGCCCTCGCATTCGATCACAATTCTATTTCGCGCGCTTATTTTATTTCCTTTTTATAAATTTCATGTAATTCTCCCAAAGCTATGTAATAGATTAATTAGGGTATTTATTTTCCGCATTTTGTTTTATTTCAAATCGGGTCTTGGATTAATTTGGCGATGTAGACCCGCGCCTTTGTAATAGCGTAGGACCTTTTAATTCCGCATCCTTTAACTGTTAAATAACTTGCATGAAAGAATGAATGTCAAAAATAAAAGCAACGCGTAGATCACCAATCCATGAACAAGATAAACATAAATGAAAACGACACACAAATCACACAGCACCCCTAGGGTACGTCTCACTGTTGCCTTGCCCCTCGAAAGGTGGTCGTCGAGTAGAGGATGTTTTAGTAAGTCCTCATGTCCATGAACATGGCATGAGGGTAGCTTCTAAGGTGTCTTCCTATTGCTCCGGTGATCACCATGTCCCGAACCCTCGAATTGACCCGAACACCTCCAACGGTGGTGCTACCTACCTCTCAATGGTGGGATGGCACTACTATAAGGACATTTACACAGACGAATTCCTTAGGGTAGGTAGACAACTCATAGATACTTGCTCTAATTTCAAAACAAATCAAAAAAATACTTTTCACACCAACACTTTCAAAAAGCTTTCGAAAGCAATTTTTCAAACACTCTTGAGGACTGATACAAGAGTCGAACTGAAATTTTCAAAGAAACTTTTTTAAACCCACAGTTGAAAAGCAAACAAACAATTTTGAAAACACAAATGAGCAAGTATCTAAGAGCCCATGGATAACCATGGATAGAAAGGGTGCTAACACCTTCCCTTTCTATAAATCTACCTCCCGAACCGAGAGCAATCTCTATAAGGAATTTTTTTGTGCTTTTGTCCTTTCCATTTGGAGAAAATAAAAGACGGTGGCGACTCTTGCTTCCGCGACATTTCGCGAACCAGCGTTAAACAGTCAGTTCCAGATCCACCGATCACAGAAAGCATACTGTTACAAAAGGTATCCTGACTCCTGTGAGGCTTACTGTAAATCCCGAGTTGAATTCATATTCTTACAAATACCTTTTATCTTCTAAAAATGCATTTTCAAAACTTCAAGACAAACATAAACTTTGCATTATTTGAATATCGTTGTTTGCATACAATCATTTGTTCAACAACAGAGAAATTTGCACGACTAATATTCAATGAACGAAAATCCTCTCAATGGACAGAATCACCTCAGATGGAAAGACATTTCCAGTAACAAGCATTTAATAATCAAGGGGCATGGCATGGTGTCTAACTAATCTAGGGGCATTCGAGTTAAGATTCGAGGAATCTCTCAAGAGTGTCAAATAGCCAGGAGCAGACCTTCGTCCAATCACTTGGGGCATCGACCATGAGTTCCATCAAGGGGCCATTAAGAAAACATATTCCTGGAAATATCACCAACCTATGGAGTTTCAACATTATGGTCCAAGGGAATTCTTCTCCCCAAGCAGGAAGTAACACCCCCCAATGGAGTTTCCTCAAACAAGAAAACAGGGTTCCCCAGCGGAAACAATCCCCAGAATATTGAAGATACACATGATCTTCATCCCCAACAACAATCAGGGATTTAGTTTCCCCAGTTCAATAACACTGCAATAGAACAGCTGATACACTCATACACTGCATTCATACATCATTCACCAATATCATAGCATATACGTACAAAATGCATATAGCACAGTCTCATTTATTTTGAGAATGTCATTATGCAGTGCACCCCATACATCATGACATTGCACACAACTAACCCTTTATCTTTTCAGACAAATTTCTTCAGAAACTAAATTCTGATGAGCACCTCCCTCAAAGGCTTCCCCAGAAGGTCATTCTGAAAAACATATCTTCTAGATGAATTCAGGTGTAGGCATCTTCTAGTTCATCATTCAGACAAAATCAAGTGTGGATTCCTTCCAGTACCTGCTGAAGTAGTAGTCGTCAAATATTCCTTCATTACCTTATTGAAGTAGTAGTTGTCAAATATTCCTCCATCACCTTGTTGAAGTAGTAGTCATCAAAGATTCCTTCATTACCTACTGAAGTAGTAATCGTCAGGGATTCCTTCATTACTTGTTGAAGTAGTAGTCGTCAAAGATTCCTTCATTACCTTGCTGAAGTAGTAGTCGTCAAAGATTCCTTCATTACTTGTTGAAGTAATAGTCGTCAAAGATTCCTTCATTACTTGTTGAAGTGGTAGTTGTCAAAGATTCCTTCATTACTTGCTGAAGTAGTAATCATCAAAGATTCCTTTGTTACTTGCTGAAGTAGTAGTCGTTAAAGATTCCTTCATTACCTTGCTGAAGTAGTAGTCGTCAAAGATTCCTTCATTACTTGTTGAAGTAGTAGTCGTCAAAGATTCCTTCATTACTTGCTGAAGTAGTAGTCGTCAAAGATTCCTTCATTACTTGCTGAAGTAGTAATTGTCAAATATTCCTTCATTACTTGCTGAAGTAGTAGTCGTTAAAGATTCCTTCATTACCTTTATGAAGTAGTAGTCGTCAAAGATTCCTCCATTACCTGCTGAAGTAGTAGTCGTCAAAGATTTCTTAATTTACCTGATGAAGTAGTAGTCGTTAAAGATTCCTTCATTATACGTCACAGTCAAGCTTCATACTTGCCAACACAAAACAAGTTCCAGATTAATACCTGAAACCAGACAGGACAACTACCTGTGGACGACTGATTGTAGAATAATACCTAAAACCAGACATGACAACTATCTACATGATCAGATTAAATATTAATACCCGAAACCATACGGGAAAACTATCTTTCTTCCGCTTAGGTCAGAGATTAATACCTGAAACCAGATAGAACAAATATCTCAACGAACGACAGAAACAAGTTCCGTATTAATACCTGAAACAAGACAGGACAACTATCTGTGAACAACTGATTGTAGATCAATTCTCAAAACAAGGCGGGGTGACTATCTACGCGACCAGATGAAGCAATCTTACATGGATTCCTTCTCAATTTCCAAATGCAACTTTACACGAGCTCATCCTGAAGCAATCTTACACGGATTCCTTAACAATTTCCAAATGCAGCTTTACACGAGCTCATCCTGAAGCAATCTTACACGGATTCCTTCTCAATTTCCAAATGCAGTCTAACACGGACTCATCCTGAAGCGTCCCTACACAAGCTCCTTCTCATGTATCTCCAGATGCAGTCTAACACAGACTCATCTTGAAATATCCCTACACAGGTTCCTGCTAATACATTTCCAGATAGAAGTTAATTTCATCCTCCCTAGCAAGTTACTGTGAATCCTGGATTTCAACCAGAAAACAGCAAACTTTCATCTCTCCAGTCCAGAGATAACACCTCAGTAGAGCCATAGACAACTAAATCTCCTAGACTCTATTCCCCACAGAGTTTTCCTCAAGCAGGAGAATAACATAAATCAACATTCCCCAGTGGAGTCCTCCCCAAACAACAGGAACAGGAATCCCCACAAAGAGACCTCTTATGAGGTCAGCATCTACTTTGGATGACATCTTTAAGCCCATCTCCGACGACTCTCTGTTATATTCTCCAAAATGGAAGTTGTAAGCCCATCTCTGATATCATCAACCAACACATCATCGAGTGCAAACTTATGGGCACTCTAGTGTTCAATCATCTTCCACCTTCATATCATGAAAGGTAAACAAGCCAATCTAAATCTTTAGGTTTAAGAAGATTGAATCGGGGAAGCTGTTGTACCCCAAAATTTGCCCTCTCGTGTTTTCCAAGATCTTCTCTTACATGTGTGGTTACAAACACTTGCTTAAAGAAAATAATTTTTTTTGAAGATGGTCAAGTGTCTTTTGATGGGCATCTAAATAAGTTACTTCGATTGGCATCTGAACAAGGTGTCTTTCAATTGGCATTTGAACAAAGGTGTCTTTCGATTGGAATCTTAACAAGGTACCTCAATTGGCATCTGAGCAAGGTACTTCGATTAGTATCAGAATAAGGTGTCTCTCGGTTGGCATATCAACAAAATGATACTTCGAAGGCATGTTAACAAAGTGATGCTTCGATGGCATATCAACAAGGCAAAGGCTTCCTTTGTGCTTGCCTTCGATCCACAAGGCAAAGACTTCCTCTGGGCTTGCCTTCAATCTACAAGGCAAAGACTTCCTCTGGGCTTGCCTTCATCCACAAGGCAAAGGCTCCTTCAACCTACCTTCGATTCACTAGGAAAATACTCCCTCTATGTTTGCTTTCAACGCACAAGACAAAGGCTTCCTCTTCATGCTTGCCTTCGATTCACAAGGCAAGAACTCCTTTCACGTGTGCTTCGAATCACAAAATAGTGGTTTCCCTCATGCTAGCTTTGACTCCACCTCTAAACCCTTCAACACACAGTTTTCTACACTTTGACACATAGTATGGTCCAGTTGAAGAAACATACAAGTGGTGCCTTCGAAGGACATACATTTGGTCCATTCGAAGGACACACAAATGGTGCCTTCGAAGGACATACAGTTGGTCCATTTGAAATACACACAATTGTTGGAAACAAGTTTTGTTTTGCCTTTTGATGAGTTTGGTTCAAGATGCTTGTTGGCCAAAGTCTTACATGTTTCCTAGCCCAAGCCTCCTACACAATTACATTCGAAGGAAATGACAAAAGAAGCTTCGACTGGCCAAAATGAAGTGTTCGATTGGGCTAGTTGGGTATTTTTAGTGCCATCGAAAGGAGAAATTAAGAGCCAATCGAAGAACAAGGCGTGGAGGCATTCGAAGGAGTCAGTGAATGAAACATGTCCAGGTTCATTCAAAACCCAAAAGGGTAGGAAATCACCAAAAATGGCAACTTTTCAAATCCTTGATCTTTGCTTTCAAAGCCATGATTAATGGCTGATAGTTTTCGATTCTGCCTTCAAAGCCTAATTAATGGCTGATTCTTGCCATTTCCATTCCCCACTGCCTCCTATAAATACCATACTAAGTCAGAAGCAAAGGGGGAGGAGACAGACTGTATCACATAGAATATCAATCGAAGCTGCAGACACATTGCCAAACGAAAGCATTTTTGCCACACACGTACGTTGCCCCATAATAGCTCCACAAAACTTCCAAAGTTCCAACAAGGTTGTCATAATCAAAGCAACCTTTGTAGGCCTCCTCAATCCAAAATAAGCCCCCCACTGGTGACAAACCTTAGATCTCAAATTCATTTCATATGTAATTTAATTTTGATTATATATTCATGTTGCATAACGTTTATGATGGTTAGTGTGTTACATGTAAAGTCTATAGTAACAGGATACCTTTACTAAGGCATGTGAAATGGATTCCTTTGAATCTTAAATCTAGCTAAGATGGTGAAGAAGGATGTCTGCAGTAGAAAGGACCTGGGTTCGATACCCAGGCCTTGCAATTTTATTTTTTCTAACTTTTTATGTAGATTCAATGCTTCCTGGCTATGCACACTCACCATACACCATCAAGTCCATGCCATCAGATGCACATCTGATCCAGATATAATGCTCTGAGTACACATCCTCACCATGGACTCTCCCGGGACCCCCTCCCCACTGAATCATATTTCTTTTTCTATTAGGCTCGTTTATATTTTTGTTTTATCTTTATTATTTACTTCTTTTAATTTTGTTTTAATTTGTTTAATCAGTAAAAAAGAAATAAAATCACAAAAAAATATTAGGTTAGTATTTTTGTTAATTAAACTAATTCAGTAAATTAACTAATATTCATTTAAACCATTTTTTAATTTTAAAATTAATAGAATTAGGATTTATTTAAATTCAATTTTCTTCATGAAACAAAACAAAATAACAAAAATATTTCATTTTTAGGATTTAGAATTCCTTTTAATTCGTGTGCATTTATTATTTTAGCATTTGTTATTCTTATCATTATTGTATCTGACTATGGGTTGTAATAGTTAAAATTAGGACTTTATTTTCTACCTCTTATTTCTCCCTCAAGTTTTGGACTATGTAATTAATCCCCCTCCCTAAAGCCATGTAATAGCATAACTTTAAATTCCCTCATTTTATTTCTTGTACATATTTGAACTGTTTAGATGTATGATTAATAGGATTGTATGACAAGAATTAAAACCAACGTTAGTAAACTAAACAACGAGAGAAAAATAACTGAAACACAATACAATTGCACATGTGCACCTTTAGGGTACTCCCACTTTGGTTTCCTTCGGAAAAATATTCACGAATCTCAAAACGTGAGAGATGTTAGTGGCTACCCTACGATTTAAAAAGATCATAAGTCCCTCGATGACCCTCTCGATGTTGCCTCGGTAAACAATGATCTTAAAACCCTAGGGTAGTTACTAAGGTTTCTTGCCTAGTTGAATTCGTGACTATAAACGTCCCTTTGAATGTCCCTCAAACATCCAAACGACTAGGGCTACCTACTCATTAATAGTAGGCTAGCACTGTCTAAAAGAAAGGAGGAAAAGAATGAATCTTTCGAGTAAGGTAGATAGTTCCTAGATGCTATGCTCAAAAATAAAAAATTTACACTTATACAAAACAATTTTCAAAAATTCTTTTCAAAATGCTTTATCAACACTCTTGAGGACTGATACATAAGTTATCATAAAGCAAATCTCTGCACTAAGACATTTCAAAAATACTTTTCAAAAACACACAAAAATACAAGGTATTTCAAAAAATGAGCTAAGCATCTAAGAGCCCGTAGAAAACTACGGATGGAAAGGGTGCTAACACCTTCCCTTTCCATAATCTACCCCCTTAATCAGAAATAATCTTGAAAGGTCTTTTTTTTTCACCCTTTCCTTTGTTGGATAAAAGAAAAGTCGGTGTTGACTCTTGCTTACCGCAACATTTGCGAATACAAATTCAAACCAGTATAAACAATCGGTTCTGCCACCGTATTACAATATCCAACAAGTTATTTGCACCAAAATAGACAAGCATCTCCAAGAGCATCGTATAGGGTAACCAATGCAGCTGTTCCCTAACTATAACGGTGAAGACCATTCAAGTCCCTAAATAATAGCATATATTTTTCATCGACGAGCATAAATGTCTTGTCAGTAAAAATAGTGCAACCAACCAACAACAGTATATATGCTCTATCACATATGCTTAAGAAGAAGCAACTCGATGATGTACAAATACATCATACAACCACCACAACTTATAAAGTGGTCCTCTGCATGCTCAAACCTTACTCATTACAACAGACCTTAGCACTCCCAAGTAGTCAACATCAATAGATGTAACAAGATCTTTTATAACGTGCTCAGGACTCCAGAAGACGCCCCTTATGGGTAAGTGAAGTAGACACACAACATCATCAAGAGTAATCATCATTTCACCATATGTCATGTGAAATGAAGATGTCTTCGAGTGCCATCTCTCTATAAAAGTTGAAATCAGGTTCGGGTTTATCTTGTGTAAACTAGTTCTTTGTAGAGAGGTTAGACCGGATTGGTTCACTCAATACTCGATCTCTTTCGAGAGTTGAAGTGGAAATCAACTCTATAGCTTTATCCTGTGAGTAGCACATTTAAGCTCCTTCTTCGAACCTCTCTCCCGAAAACAAAAATATGCATATTAATAAACACAAATAAACATTATAAATTTATGAAATTTACTTAACATAAAAATTTCATTTACTTAGATGCCCATACCATAGACGTCGAGCACAATGATGCTCGTATCTAACCATAAGAGATAACTTAGACAGTCCTCCTGGATATCCTTCAGGCTTCTGTGGAGGTTTTTTTGAAGCAGATCCAGATGCACCATCCTGCCTCCAAGGAAGTCTGCCGTCTGAGCCTAATGTGCGCACCATCCTACAAAAAAAAAATTCAAACTGAAACACATCTTGAAAGTGTTACGGTTTGTAAAACCTGAAAAATTTCGGAAGACTTATAAAATGTGTTCTGGTGTGTTAGTTAATGAAGCAAAAGAGTTATGAAATGTGTTCCAAAAATTTAAACTCAAACTGAACACTTCCAAAATGTGTTCCAGTGTGCTAATTTTTTCGGATGAGTTAAAAAAAGTGTTTCAGTACACGAAAATTTTCGGAAAACTTACCTAAAGTGTTTCAAAGTAGAAAAATGTGAACCGAAAGACTTGCAAAATGTGTTCCGGAATTTATTCTGGTTCAGAGCTTTTTAGAAGAGTTTGTGAGCGTGAAAGTGAGATATGATCTTTTTTTGAAAGTTATACTATTTATATGAAGGGTATTTTCGTCCAAAAAAAATTCAATTGTAGGGGTACAAGTATAAAAGTAGGGGTATAAAGTACAACTTTCCCACGGAGAATTAAACTCAAACTCATCCCAAACGGGTGCGGGATGGGTTTAAGTATCTTCTCTCCACCACCATTCATTTAATGAAATCAAAATTTTTAATAAAATTTATATTTTTCCAAAATAAAACAATCTCAAATAGATAGAATTTGGAGTTGTATCTTTGTAATCACACTAGATATTAGTTTTTTACTTTGATTTAGAGAAACTCTGATGAATTAGATGATATGTTATAGCTATACTATGATTTTATAATATTTCTTTTGTATAAATTAAACCAAACAACTGATATGAATAAAATGAAATACATAAAGTAATAAATACGTAGTACACAATGAAGTCGAAGTAAGTCAAATTAAAATACAATCGATAATAAAACCAAAGTACAAATACTATAAACAATTGCATATGACGGACTCAAGATCCCTGTTTATACGTTGCCTCATGTAATGCAATGTCTCATGTGCCTCCGTCGTCATGGCATCTACAACTCCCCTGGCCTTAGATCCATCCAAAAAGAGTCTTATGTCAATCCTCGTCTGCTCAATCTCCATGATACAACGACATTTGAGAAACACATCAACAACATGATTTATCCTTGTCAACTCATCATCTAGTATTTCCTGATGAGTTGGCCTTAGTGGATATCCTAGCATCTTGTATCATATAAGGATGTGGCATCCTGAAGAACCATCGAATGTAACTGTCTGTGTAGCTCCAGCCGCTAAGAGATATGGTACTTTGTGCCTCCTCCGATACCGGATGATTAAAATAATCATCAAATATAGAATCCATATTTCATTGCGGGAGGTGCAGACACAGAAGGGTCTCTAGAAATATATCGTCATCACCAGACGCCTACTTTTCTCTATGTAGCTAATGTGCGTACACCCTCTCTAGGAATCGAAACCTAGTATGACAACCTCGAGTGACTTCTAAGTCCTTCATGGTATCCTCTGAGTCAACTCCCAGATAGTCTTCCATAATCTTCAATGCATCATATCTGTTAATCTTCATGTGATCTAAAAGTTTCCCCTTAATCGTGAGATGCAACAGACACAAGACATCGTCTAGTGTGATAGACATTTCACCACGTGGAAGACAAAATGATGATGTCTCTATGTGTCATATCTCTACAAATGCAGACAATATAACATGGTTAACTGTAAGATAATCAGTCATGCACAAGTCTCTCAATCGCAGATAGCCGCAAGATATCCTGAAACCATTGATCATAAGTCTGCTGCATACCTATAATCATCCAACCATGGTTGGTGAATTTTAGAGCATCACAATCATGTATAAAAATAAATCATTGTCACAAAACTTTTAATATTATATCAAACATAATTTACAAAGAATGAATCCAACTAAATTTTACCTCTCTGTCCCAAACATATATGGCAATATGTGGTCCGGGTAAAGAGGCGGTAGTGATAAGTCTGATAGGCTTCCTCTAAACCCCTCAGGTGACTGTAATGCCTCTTATGCTTGGGGTGCCTCTAGTTTCTCGGGTACCTCTAGTGTCTTAGGTACCTGTGGTGACTCAAGTACCTTTGATGCCTCAGGTGCATGAATAGGTGAAACATATCTCCTATGGAAAGACGGAGGCGGAGATGCATAAGTAGGTGATACTCGTCTCTTATAGGAAGAAATGGTGGAGATGCATGAAACCCAGAAGTTGAGGTCACCGCTTCAACCGGGATAGAAATAACAGGTGCATGTGATGGTTAACTTTGTTTTCTCTTTGAACTGATGCATATTGTGTAATCCTGTCGTGCCTCAATTTGTCTTTCCTATCAGCCATAATGCATGTAAGTAAACTACATAAGCGTTATACATATGAAGCATAATTAGTTCAATTAAAAAAGCGAAAAAAATACTGACTAATAAACTCCTAAGATGCATCTCCAATTTCTAAGAATCTAAACATTGAAAAAATTCGGATATGCATCTTCAAAATTTTCTATAACTCTCATTAGCATTAATAGTGGAAATATAGTCCCTCAAAACATCAAAAATAGTGCATTAATCAATAAAACTATATATCAAACATGTTTCTCATTTACATAACATGTATAAACTACCTATTTCATAACCTAGTACTCAATTTCTACAAATTTATATAGAAACTCAAAAAAGTTTAAAAAAATCAATAACTTACAAATTATGAGTTTACTTTGGCGTTGAGTGAGCTCTTTGATAGACTTGATGTTGATGGAAGAAGCTTTGAAGTTGGTTGAATAAATTTGAGAGATGTGAGTTGAGAGAGTTTGAGAAACTTTAGAGGTTTATAGAGAGTGTTTTTTAAGAAGTGAAGAAGGAGAAAGGGTTCTGGCGCATTTTTGATCAAGCATCATCATGCATCTTCATAACTTTTACGGAGATACGTTTACATAATTTTTTTCAATGTCTTAGGTTCTGATTCAGAAATGTATTGAGTTGGGGCATGTTCGGAGATGCATCTTTATAATTTAAGGGTATTATTATATTTTCACAAGAGTGTGATAATAATATATAGGATGCGTTAAGTATTTCCCTTACCAATATTGTAAAAAGAAAAAGAAAAATAGGAGAGGTTAATATTGTTTGATATTTTATTTTTTCATAAAATATGAGGGGTCTATATTTTAGGAGGAACGTGTAATTTAGTTTTACTTATATTATGAAATTATTATAATATCCTAATTATATGCTTATAAAAAATATATACATTAACTATCGACCAGGTCGGTGAATATTGTTACCAACTCGTCAAGAACGTTATGATATTTCATATTTGAGTGGACTGAAGAGGCCACCATATTTAGTGTTGTTGTGAAGATTTTGTCCAGAATACAATTGTAAGCATTCTTACTGATAATTATCAAAAAATACATATCAATTATTATAATGTCTCTTCTTTCTCTAAGTGTGACCATTAGTTCGATGTATTATCATGGATGATTTACAATATTGTTGAAGGCTTGTATGTCACCACATCCTTTGTATGTTGACAACTTTTATCTCTTTAACCTAACTTCTCAAAAAGCTTTGCGTACATAATGTGCACGAGCTTCCCCAATTTATGAGGATTACGGACACATCTAAGTTTTCCATAACATCCATTATTACCAAGGGAAAGATTTCATTTGTGATCCTATCCACCTTTTCATTATCACAGAACTTGAGGATATATCTCTTTGGCTTCCCTTTAGAAGATGCCTCTCATTCTCTGTTGATCGGCATAATATCGATGTTTCTTCTCTTAATGGTGCCCTTGAACGGGTTCCTTGGTATGGGAAGACCTCCAGTAGTGGATGTGATGTATTATTGCTTTCCTTTTTGATCTTTTTATTTTTTGATGTTACTCTTGTTTTTTTTAGCCCCGTCCGCAATCTTTATAGTCTTCTTGGAAGATTTTTTTTGGCAGGGGGACCATTTCTTGCCCTCTTTCTTCCTCTCCAAGTCATCTTTTAGACCCCCCTCCTAAGTGTATAGAGTGAGTATCCCCTTATGTTGTTGCACCAAGTTTGTAGACGTTTTTTAGTAGATTGCTTGCCCCCATAGATACCTAAATTGGCTTGTTGTTGCTGGAGGCTCTGAATCATCTCTTTTCTAAGAGCCATCGCTTGCAACAAAGTTTTCTTTGAGGTCTGGCCTTGGAATGGTTGTTGGGAAGTATTAGAACATCATAAGAACAAGGAATGTACCTTGTTTGATCTTCGGAGGTATAATACGGTGGGAGAACTGACTTGGATGTTTTGCGTTTTATCGCAATTGTTGCGGATAATAAGATTCGCCACCAAATTTTCTTTTATCTAATAAAGGAAAGGGTGAAAAGAACATGAAAGACCTTTTGAGAATTTTCTTGAGTTCGGTGGTAGGTTATGAAAAGGGAAGGTTTTAGCACATTTTTCATCCATAGTTGTTTACGGGCTCTTTAGTTGCTAGTTCACTTTGAAATGCTTTGTTTGAAATATGTTTGTGATTGTTTTTGAAAGTATTTAAGAAAAGTGCCTTCGTTTAGGCGAATTTTGTAATGATTCTCGTCTCTATAAGAATGTATACAA
Organism: Vicia faba; assembly: GCA_948472305.1. Taxonomy (NCBI): domain Eukaryota; kingdom Viridiplantae; phylum Streptophyta; class Magnoliopsida; order Fabales; family Fabaceae; genus Vicia; species Vicia faba. The sequence continues at coordinate 1,354,272,745 of OX451738.1, read as the reverse complement.
AGTGTTGACTTTTTGAAAATATTTCATGAAAGTGTTGGTGTATTTTGTAAGATGTTTTAAAAATGGTTGTGAGCAAGAAACTATGAACGTTCTACCTACTCAAAAAGTTTTTGTCCATTTCCTCCTCCACTAGATATTGCTATCTTACCATTGATTGATAAGAAGCCCTATCATTGGTTGTGAAGGGACGGGGGTGGGTCATCGTATAGTCATAGAAAGCAACATTGTAGGATACATTAGCAATTTTTGTAAGGGTCTAAGATCATTTGTGAAGGAAACATTTGAAGGGTCATCGAGAGACTATGATCTTGTTTTTTATTGTTTTTGCTAAAGTATCACACGTTTGCGTAACATGACTATTTTTATCTTTGGGCAACAAGTGAGGTCAACCCTAGAGGTACAAGTGTGCAAAGTGTTTGTTTTCATGCTCTTTGTCTTTGAATTAGAGTTTTCTATTTGTTGGTTTTATGTCTTGCCATACAAACCCTAATTACTAGCATTTATATTGAAAACGATAAATTGCGGAAACGTAAAATTCTACGCTATTACATCATTTGGGATGGGGATACAAATTTACAAATGGGGGAAGCAAAAGGAATTAAACCTAATTACTATTACAACCATATTGAATATGAATAAGTAATGTACAAGAATGTATGGTAATATACAAGGAAAAAGAAATTGCTTTTGTTTATGTCTTTGAGAGGTTTTTAATTCTAATTAGGTTAAGTAAAAAAATAAAATGACTAATTCAAATAAAAACTAAACCAAATTGATTTAAGAAAAGAAAGTAAATTAATTAAGAGAAGGCAAGTTTTTTAGGTTTTTGTATGAAAAAGATTTTATATTAATTAAACTAGTATAAAAGGCTAATTAATTAAAAGGAACCTAAGTTCTAAATTAATTTTAGTTAAAATAAAATAAAATAAAATAAAATAAAATAAAGTCTAATTATTATTTAAATTTAAGAAAGGAAATTAAATTTGTTAGGAAAATGTTTTTGGTCTTTTTATCTTTAAAAGAAATAAAATAAAAAGTATTTTAAATATGTAAATAAACAAATAAAATATTTTTTTGGATTTTTGATTAATAGAAATAATAATAATAATAATAATATTAATAATAATAAAAAAGGGAAAATAAAATAAAATAAAATATAAAGTTTAAAGTCACGAGGGTATGAAAATAATTTGGGTGGTTTTTGAAGTAAAAACAATTTTAGGTTTTAGGCCCAATATGGTTTTTGTAAGTCAAAAAAATAAGAAAATAAAAACAAGGAAATGGGCTGCGTCGCAAAATAAATGAGGGGGGTGATGGTGAGTAAAATGGGGCAAGGCCCATTGGATGAGGCCTAGTGCGCTGCCTGTTCAAACAAAAAATGATGGAAAAATATGAGAAAAATCACAAAAGGTCTCGCTGGGGCTCGAACCCAGGACCTTCCATAATAATGGCTTTACACGCGCGCTCTCTACCACTGGGGTGGCTACACATCTGATGTCTTATATCAAACCATAAATATATATTACAAAACCAGTTCTAATAATAAACTTCATCTTCTTCCTCACGCTAGCCAGAGCCTCTGCAACTCATTCATTTCTCAACCATTCTTAAAAGTATGAACATCAAACTTGTTAGAAATTTCACCACGATTCCAGAAATGTAAATAACTTAAACAATGGCTCAAAGATGAGCATGAATTTTGACTAGTACCAATTCTAACCTAATTTTTTCAGAAATTTCAAACTTAAAATTCTCACTACTCAAGCAATATAAATAAATTCTAAGGACATGGTCAGATTCAGGGAAATGATGTCTACATTTTATTTTTGAAAATGGAAAGCTAACAATACCTATATGAAGAGATTGAAAATTAGAAAACTTACCTCAAAACTGGATTTCGTGTTTTGAGTTAGAGCCCACTTCAAGATGTTTTAATGGCTTGGTTAGCTTTCTTGAACCTCCAGGAAGCTATTCCAATGGTTGCTTTGAACTGAGAGTGCTTGAACTGTTCTAGAGAAGTTCAAGTGCAGACCTCCATTTTAAAAAATAGAGGATAGTTAAAATGGTGTTACCGTTTGAAAATAGGTATTAGGATGTCTTATATATGAGGTAAGGAAGCTTGTGAAATGATTTGGAGAGGAAACACACGACTGGTTTGAGAGTTGGGAGTTTTTGGTCAGATCCTGCACAACAATGGAGTTTTTGTGCAATCTCTGTTTTCAGGGAGTTTTAGTGCTTTTCAATTTGTTTCTTTGCTTGCAAATGACTTGTGTATCTATAAGCAAAAGGTTAGAGATGTTTTGCACAAGGGATTTCTGAGTTATAAGGTTATGGCTAGGTTGCTTGATTTTGAAGGAAAGTGAGAAATGTAGTTTCAAGGTAGAAGGTACAAGCATGTAGAGTGGTTAGGCACTTTAAACATGTTTGTTTCTGATCACTTATCTTGAGTGTGGACAGAGACAACAAGTTAGGAGCTCAAGGAGAGTTGACCTTTGCAAAAACAATGCTTTATCAAAATGGAAATGGTAACTTTGTTCCATAAATGGAAAACCAACTTGGACAAAGTTTCAAACACTTGGATAAGGTCTTAATAAATTATGTAAACCATTAATTATGGAGTGAAACACAATTTTGAGGCCTGCAAAGCAAATATTATGCAGCATGGCCATGGATTTGGTTATGTGTTCATCACAAAATTGCCTTGTAATTCAAGTTTGAAACCCTAACTTCATCTCTTCGATTCTCTTAGCTCAAAAATGATCTCATTGAGTTATTGTACACTTTTAAAAGCTTGGAACATTATCTACAACTTTGATGTTGGCCATTTTGAAAAAATCATCTTGGAGCCTGGCGAAAATTAACCAAGAAGTTAGGTCAAAAATCTGCCAAAACTAGGTCAAATTTTCACTAAGTGTTTAAGAAAAAATGCATGACTTTGTGAATTCATAACTCAAAATCTAAGAATTTCTAGAACTTTATAAATAAATAAAATTTGTAGATTTCATCAAGATCTAAAACTTTCATGTTGGAAGTTTTCCTTGAATCATCTTGCATTTTGATGAGAATTTGGCATGAAGTCATGAAAAAACAAGGCTTAAAAACACTTAGATAATAAGTCTTAAAAACTTTGAATTTTCAAAATGACTTTTGAATTTCTTTATTTCTTGATTATAAAGTCTCATATTTTTGAATGTCTTGATGAAATGTGATATTTGAAACTCAATTTTGATTAAAAAGTCAAAGTTTGACTTTTGGGTGTATCAGTTGACTAAATTTCAACTATCAATCAATTGCTCTTGGGAAATGAATTGAGATATGAAATTAGGTCACAATGATGCATTTTAATCCTTGAGATCATGTTTCAAACCAATAAGTCACGTATTAGGTCAAAATTCAGAGACTAGCCATTCTCAGTCAAAATCCTAATTTTGACCATTTTGCCCTTTTGGTATTTTGAATAATTTTCTTGAGGAATTGTGATCCAATTTTGATCAATTGATACATATGACTTCAAAATGTTGATATTGGTCAAAAATCTTGAAGTTTGACTGTAGGTTGATCATAATTGATTTTTTACCCAATATAGTTGATTTTAGGTCATCTGATCAATTGACTGAGCAATTTTGTGATCCAAGACTTGAAACTTGACATGAGCAATCTTGAGGGTCCATAATGATCCATGAAAGTCATTTAAAGTATTATAAGTCCAATTGTCCTTGTGCAAACTCAAACCCTAATTTGAGATATCAATGTTGAGGAGATGGCTTAACCTAGTCAATACTTGTATAGGCTTGAACCATTGAAGATCTTTGTGAGAAATATATTGAGAAAAGAGAGGGCAAATTTTTGGGTGCAACAGAAGGGATTAAATCTTTTGTTGTAGGAGCGTAAAAGAGATTTACTAAGATATGATCATCCTTAATCGTATGAGGGAGCAGAACCTGTAACACTAGAGGCCGACGAGGACAGGGAGTGACTGCCGGTGCACAAGGAAAGACAATGAGCGGATCTTGGTAGCTTCTATACAAAAATTGAATTTACATCAGAATGAGAGAGATTCTGAGGTTATGCAGGTATGAGACTGCATGATTGAAGGAAGACTTATAAGGATTGATTGACACTACCTATCTCAACAAGATGCATCTTCTTTTTGGTAGCCTAACAAATAAGAACTCCATAGTTAAACGTCCTTGACTTGGACTAATATTTGGATGAGTGACCTTATGGGAAGTTTCCCAAAAAGTGTGTGAGTGAAGACAAAGTATGCAGAAAATACCCGTGTTAGTTTGTGGAGTCAATCGATAATCTGAAAGCAGTCTGAGGCATTATAGAACCTCCCTAGTGAGATTGATAACACTAAGGATTGGAGCAGATACAACACCACTGTTGTGTTGGATGGTTGATTGAGTGGCTCTTGATGTTTCCATTATCTGAAGAGTTCGATTTGTGTTTCAAACGAGAAGAAGATGGGATCAAAGTTTGCCAAGTTGCGGTGAAGAGACAATAGTTTCTAATGGAATTTCGTAGGAATTGATGTCGATTCTCACAGAAGACACCAATGTTTCGTTCAAAAACCAAAAATAATTGATGATAGGGTAAAATAAGACTTAAGCACAGTGAGACAAGCTCCCGGTACGAAGGAGTTGTGTGAAACTGCAAAGTTTGCACTTCAACTTCCAAGTTATTGATTCGGTGAAAAATAGTATAAGTGTGAAAATGAGTAGAATACCCGAGTCTTAGCGCGTGAAGGGTTTTATGTAGAAAGGGCAGATAAAACCACTCCTGCTTGATCCAACGTCTTGTGCGGATCACCATCTGATTAGATCTTGAGTGAAATCGTACCTAATCCTTTGTGGCACTTGTTTTTACGCCTTGATTTATAGGCCTTATGAGCGATCATAACAAAGATTGTAAATTCTTTTAATTCAATCACATTATAAATATGCAATGCAGGACATAGAAATATGAGTGTCACAATGTCCGACACTTATATCTAAAACGTCAAAAAAAAAAAATATATATATATATATATATATATATATATATATATATATATATATATATATATATATATATATATATATATATATATATATATATATATATATATATATATATATAGTATTTGAGTTTCATTCATTTAACTATTACTAAAAAGAGTTAAAATATTTTAATCAAAATTAATATATTTAATTCTTTTTTAAATATTATTTTAATATATATTTAACTCTTTTAAGTGTGTATGAGACACCGATTTAAAATGTCAATGCGAATAAAAAAATTAATTTTTACAAACATCTGATTGATTATATATATATATATATATATATATATATATATATATATATATATATATATATATATATATATATATATATATATATATATATATATATATATATATATATATATATATATATATATATATATATATATATATATATATATATATATATATATATATATATATATATATATATATATATATATATATATATATATATATATATATATATATATATATATATATATAAAATCAGTCAAATGTTTATAATTTTTTTATTCGCATTGACATTTTAAATCGGTGTCTCACACACAAGAGTTAAATATGTATTGAAATAATATTTTAAAAAAGAATTAAATATATTAATTTTGATTAAAATATTTTAATTATTTTTAGTAATAGTTAAATGAATGAAACTCAAATACTATCGTGTATATATATATCAGTGTTGGTGTTTTATATTTTCTTTGCTCATCTATACATATTTTTTTGATAAGCAAGATTTAATTGATAATAATTAGGAGTACAAGGGTGCTCAAACCCATTACACCAACAACAATAAAGACAATATTGATGAAATTCAAGGGAGCATGAAATCAATAATACAATGATGAACATTTTCTACGTCTATCTATGGTCAATAACTTGCCAAATCCACGAATCTTCTTCTTTTTTATCTCCCCTAATAGAGTTTGCTTATTGATATTAAAATGTGTCTATTTACATCGTGAAATGGTGGTCATATCACTTATATAGTTTTTTATTCCGAGAGATTAAACTAGTTTTTAATATTTTTTCCAAAAATTAAAATAGGGCCCTTTGAGGCTTGAGCATATTCCAAAAATTAAAATTAAAACGTGTTAAATTGAATTAAATGAAATAATCTCATGGATAAGGCTATTTTACCAAGTGAGTAGGGCCCTTTGAGGCTTGAGCATATTCCATTGGAATATTTGGTTTCATATTTTCCTTCTAACTCGAAAAAGGGGTATATTATTGGTATAAGAACAAATATTCTCTGCGTCGCTTTCTTTCTTTCTTTCTTTCTTTCTTCTATTAACTCTGTGTCTTCTGAACTTGCATTTTCTCAATGCTCTCTAACCCAACATCACTCTCATCTTATCTATCCCGAAATCGTATCAAGTACCAGGTAGCCAGGTACGTTTTCTCCCAACGTCGTTCTTCTTTACTATGAATATGGTGTTGTCTTTTAATCATTTACGTGCTAAAGCTTTTGCTTCTCTTCATGTTTTAGTTGTTTTTATTAATTGTTTATTGCATGTCATTTATATTCAATTATCTTACTCTGTTCAACTGTTCTTTGGTATAAGTTTTAGTATTTCTTGTCAAAGTTACATTGCTATTTGCTAACATATCTGGTCTTTATTGTTGATTTATTATGAAGTTATATTGTTGCTAGAATGCTGGGTTTTTTTTTTCTTCCAGAGTTCATAAACATTTATGATGCCGTGCCGTTTTGTATAATTGAGTTAGGTCAAATCAGATATTCTTATCGATGTATCCTCAAATATGTTGAACAAAAGTTAACATATATTCTATTCTGAGGTCACGAGTCATGACATTCATTGTGTATTATGGAGCAGAGTTTGTATAGTTTAATAGTTTGAATAAACATACAAAATTATATTACAACACAAACGAATCACAGAAAAGTGGATCGTCCATCCTCTTCTCTCTCCCTTTGGTGTTATTGGATATACATTCATCATGTCAATAAGGGTTGGTTATCTTCATGTCATTCTTCATATCCGCCCGAGAAAACAGAGTCAAAAATTGCCTTATACATCATCATCTAGCTGAACCCTTACTGTGATCTATCCCTTTAGGGTTTACCAAATTATATATTACCCACCTGCAATTAGCTAAATGATTAACTAACTTCCATTGTGAGAAGTGTAATTAAAATTGTAAAACAAATACTCATAGTTTACCTATTAAAAAGAAGGGGTTTATTGACTTTCAATGTATGCGGTGGAATTTCCAACTCGAACTGGTTTTAATCTCCTTACAAGCTTTCTTCCAAATTCAAGTAACATAATAAGGAGGCTAAGGAAGAATAGTAGGCAGAGATGCAGTTTTTCTATTGAGTAGCACTTAAAGGAGACGTTGCTTCCACTCTGATTGTTTTTGACCAATAACACCCTTTTCTCATCCCACCCTGCATAACAGGCTTTATCAGAAAAGAAAGAAAAAAAAGGTGTGCAAATAATCAAACTAATATATCTCTAGTGACACTATTTTCTATAATCATCCAGATAGTTTGTCGCAGCTCAATCCCCATAAGCTCTGACTCATTGCAACTTAATAGATATGTCAGATTTTTAATAATGTAGTCATATTAGAACTTTTTTGTTTGAGCTTACTGACAGACAGAAATAATGGTTAGTAACCCCAATAGGGGAAAACATTTTTGACAACTTGCTAGTTAAATTTCTTTCCTCAAGTCAATTTTTCATGCAACCATTCTTAATCTGAAATTATTTTTCTTTTCGCTGTGCATTAGAGCTAGGTCATCATAAAGGAATTCACCTGTAAATTCAGCTGAGACCGGGTATGCACACTGATGAAACATAGCTCTGTGTTGTGTGGCTGTAAAGATTTGGACTGTTGGATGCTAATTAAATCATCTAACCAAGTAGGAAACCAACTAAGAGTTTAACAATCCACAAATGAATATTGGGTTTGCTGCTGAGAAGAGAGGAACTAGGCGAATTCTGAAAGAGTGAAAATGGTTGTGGTTCTTTGAAGTTAGTATTTTAACCAAATCCAACTTGTGTAAGGGGAAACCTTTCTAGGTTATTATGTGGACTAATGGTAAGTCATGTATAGTTAAGTAGAACTTTTTTGACCACGTACATCTGCCCAAACCCACCAACCAGGTCGATCTCTGCTAGAAGATCAGACATTACTACCACAATTTAACCAACCAAGATACAGAAAACAGTCATGGTATGCGTCACATGTGCGAGTTCGTGTTGGATTGCCAGGCACAAAATACATTATTTTCATCTACAAAGAAATACTTACAAGACAATGCATTTGGCAAGTTAGTCCAATCATGAGGGATCATCTTCACTTCTGAGGCCTTGATCAAGTCAAAAAGTGCTTGATTAACCTGAATTTTGAAATGTTTTAGTTCATTTTCAATGTATTGTTAGAGACAAAGTACAACGTGCAAATTCTGAAGTAAGTGTGATATAATAGTTTAATTTATTAGGTAACTATTACATGCAAATTATACCTCTTCAGGCCGCTCATGGCTCACTAAATGACCGCCATGAAGATCTACCATCCGAGCCATTGGATGAAATCTCTCGGCAAGTCTTCTTGCATAATATAGCTGAGCAATTATATCATCCCTGAACATGCAGCACTCTCGTTAAAACTGTGAAGTAGATGCTAATGTATATGTGACTCATGTATGGGTGCAGCATTTTCATGCATAATTTGCCTAATGTGTGTGCGAATAATCTGTGCATGATTGAGTGTAAGTCTCATTTCTAAAGCACTACATTAATGTCTCCACACACAGTACACACCTGCCATGAATGACGGAAACAAGAAAACCTGCAGATTTGATTACTTCGATCTCTGTTTGTGTCATTTTATGGTTCCAACATGCACTGAGTTGACCGTCAAAGCCGTGGTTAGATTGCATTCCACTACTTGATATTCCTTTAACATATTGCTGAAAGAGAGGATGACAGAAACTTAGAAAAACTATAAGAAAAAAGAAATTGAATACTAAAATCAGCACAGCATAATGATGTGCAATACATTGATCGGTAACTAGGCATAGGGTGTTTGGCGGTTGAGAGTGGATAACTAAATGGTGGCTTAATTATCCCGTATTTGAATGTTCAAAATGAACAAGGGCAAGGAAATGGAGTTTCTATTATAAAACAATGATTCATTTTATTAGATCTGAATTCAATGTACTATTCAAGAAATCATAAGTGGTTTAGAGTATGAATGGATATTAGCTGGCTTATATGATCATAAGTGACATCAATCAATTTCAAGTCTATTTTAGTAGATTTATTAGTTAAATAATCCTTAATGATATATATTAGACTCTAGTTAATTTTACTACATAGATATGGATATGTTAGAGATTAGTAATATGCATTGCTGTCCTAGTAATATGCATACAATTTTCTGCATTTATATACTTTAAATGCAGCCAAGTAGGCTACAACTCTCCGCATAAGTTTCTATTTTCTTTGTAAATATAAATATACATTGCTATTAGACTATAGAAACAAACAAACACCTAAACGAAAGCACCAAAATAATAAAGTCCAAGCATTCTAAGCATCAACAAAACTTAACTAAAATATGCTTATTTAATGTACTCTACCTGGTACAATATCGCTCTCCTCTTCACAGTTCCAACATATTCCTCAAGATATTCCTGCACATCATGAATAAAATTTGTTTTTTGAGCCGTTGGCATAGATTTCTAGGCTGTTTGTAACTGTAGTTCAGACTTCAGAGATGATCTAACACCGGAAGAACAAGATAACCTCCTCAGCTTAATGTTAATTCATTTCAAAATTCTGACTCTCTTATTGTTATCAGATATCGGCCATGGCGACGCTATGGCGGATATAAGTGGCGGTTTTTGGGCTTGCCGCAATGGTAAATATCAGCCACTATTGCGGGTTTTTCTGCCATAATTCTATATGACAGTGCTACCAAGCGGACGGTATGGCGGGATTTTGGCTCTCCGCCATGGACCGCCATTGGCAATAGGCAACACTGCTCTCTTGTATTATACATGAATACAACCTGAGTGAATCAATTTTTTTAAAATCATTACTTTTACAGTAGTTTTATATAGCTGGGGAGAGGGGTTAAGGATACAACTTTGTTATATGTCAGCAGTAAATAATCAACAAAACCAAGAAAACATGCTTACTTGTGAATAGTGGGTGTCCAAATCAACTTCAGCCCTTTGCTCAGGGCTCTTTGCCTTCAAGAAACGGTAAGCAACAGAAAATGTTCGTCGGTCAAACTGCAAAAAAATAGAACAAGAACCGCTTATAAGGACCTGACGCAGATTCCAAACTGGTGTAAAGGTGTATAATAGTTATAGGCAATAATGTACATGTATCAGACAGATCATAATTCCAACATTATATATCTAATTGCAAATACAATCCTGTTAATTTTATATTAAAAATTGAAATAACTGCAAGCAGCTGAATCTAGGTTTAAGTAATTGCAATTACAATTTTTTTACACCCAATGAATTGTTTTGTTATTTCATGTATTGCTAAGGTTGAAGAAATTTGTCATGGTTTATCAACACTTTTTCTTCAATTGTTAACTATAACAATTGAAGAAATAACAATAGGATGATCCTAAATGCTAGAAATTAATCCAACCAACATTAAAAATGATCTGATGTAGCATATTCTGATTGATCAATGCTTTTTAACCTTACCAATTATCAAGTTATCTTCTCAAACTAATTCAAAAGCAGCATAATTGCATCAGGTTCCAAACTAAGCACACTAAACATCTAAAGTCTGCAAAATTTTCATGTAAGTTTCTCAAAAAGGATCACCTAAAATCAGTACTAAGAAATTCTACTTATTATCTATGCAAGTCCACTCATTCTGAACAGAGTTTCAAATTAAAAAAGTGTTGGTAGCAATCAATATAGTTATTTAACTAACGCTACAAAAATTGCATCATCAATGCTCTAATCACATAGTCCCTTAAAAACAAAAATAATACCTTTGGAAAACATTGAAAACCCCCTCCGGTTGCATTGAGCAACGCCAATGAAAGAACTCTATCAGGAACCATTGCTGCTAATTTACAAGCTATCATAGACCCTGTTTCATTAGACAAACACAAATAAATAAAGTTAGCCTAACCAATCTTATATCTTAAATTAAAAACTCACTGGAAAAATGAAAAACAGATAATACTGACCCATCGAGTGGCCAAAAACATGTGCCTTTTTCCAACCTAAATGATCCAACAAAGTAACTGCATCCTTTGCCATGATCCTTGTTCTGCACTCAATAACCATTCACCAATATTCAAAATCACTTGATATTAAAGACTTGTTTGGTGTTCCTTATATCAATATTCAATGAATTCCACTTTTTCAAATTGTTACTTAAATGAAGCCAAACAATGTACTATATCACTGAAATGAATAATCTAAAACATAAGAATAAGTTGTATCTTACGAGTAATCGGACTTTCTGATAGGCACGGAGCTCCGACCCACGCCCCGATTATCAAAAGCGCAAACCTCGATACCACCACCGGCCTCATTGTCACCTCCACTCCAAACGACGTCGTCTTCATCGTTAGGTACGTCTGTTCCAGTTAATCCCTTGATTTGTGGGCCCCACCCTTCATGTGAAGAAGCCAATCCTGAACCATTCAATGAATTCAATCTCCAAAAATTCAGCAAAATTAAAAAAAAAATGATGAAGAATGAAGCGATGATGGAAATAAATAAATACCTATGATTAGAAGGACTTTGGTGGGACCGCGACCGTAAGTTCTGTAAAATATTTTGACGTCATTGTTGAGTTGAGCATCGGCTGGTGCGACGGCGGAGGAGGAGGTGGTTGGGGAGGAAATCTGTGTTCCGACGTCGCAGTACGGCATCGTTGTGGCGGTGCGTGAGGGAGCTAGCGGGAATTGAATTATAACGAGATTTCAGAGAGAAAGAGAAAGAGATGAAAAAAATGTGAAAAGTATTATAGAGAAAATGAGAGAGGTAGTTGGCGGGTACAGGTGGCAGATAAGAAGTGGTTTATGCCACGTGGGACGGTGGTTCGATTTGGGTTTTGGCTTGACGCGGCGAGTGTCAAAGTCAAAATGCCAACTCCAAAATTGAATTCAAAAAAATCAACGAAGCTTACTCTGCTTGGTCGTGGCCGTCTCTGCTGATATCTACAGGTGGCAGATCAGTTAGTAGTATAACTCGTTAAAAGTGCTTATTTGAAACGTGCTTATTTTAAGTGATTGTTTTATTTTTTATCACACGCCCGATCTATTTTTTATTCAATTATAAAAAGTACTTTAACATATACTTAATGTTTAACTGGACCAAGCGAATTATAACAAGCATGTTATGTTTTGTTGTCTGGCTAGGCTCATTTTGTGTTTTAGGATTTTATTAATATCTTGTATTTAAACAGTTTTATGCTCTTATTTTGAGGGAGAAAAATTATTCAATCTCTTTGTTTTATATTTTTTATTTATATTTTTGTTTTATGTTTATCTAATGGATTAAATCTAGATCTGAAAAATAGTTACTCTAATCAATTTATCAATGGGTGCCTTCATTCTTTATCCTCATGGCCCCTCGCTAACCTTCTAATCCTTCTTCTAAAGAGATCATTGAAGAAGTTGTTCACACAACCCAGCTATACCTCAACAATGTTTTACAAGAAAACCAACAACAATTTGATGAACGTTTCAACTTAGCTGCTGCAGCAGATGGAGAACGAGAGAAATGTGGCTGACAATCGCTATGACTCGTTTATGTCGATTTTGACCAAGCTGGTTCACCAAAAAGAGCAGCAACCTACCACCATTGTGCAAGCTACAACCTCATCATCAGGTGTCACAAAAAATATTTCTACTGTTCCCATGAATACTACAGTAGTTTCTCATGTCGTTACACCTTCACGAACCCCAACTCAAACTACTCCCATTTATTCTCAATCACCATTACATACCATTGTCTCCTCAAGCCCTAAAGTTATCACTATTTCTCCACCGTCATTCACAACATACAACCGCCTCTCACAAACCATTCACACCCAACAAATCTATATGCCACCCTACTTTCCAGCGAGATACACACCCAACCAAAATTTTAACTATCAATTTTTACAACAACCTCCATACAACCAGGTTTCTCAAACTACTCCTTTATCCCATTTCCGTACCCCTAAATTGGAACTTAACCTATTTGATGGTTCAAATTCTTTAGAGTGGTTATTCTAAACTGAACAATATTTTAATATTTACCAATTACCACCAGAAAATAGATTGTCAATGATGTCTTTTTACATGAAAGGAGAAGCATTATGTTGGTTTAAATGGATGCATAAAAATCAACTTTTGTTAGATTGAGTCTCTTTTACCAGAGCTTTGGAATTACGTTTTGTTCCTTCAACATATGCTAATTACCAAGCAGAACTGTTTAAACTAAAGCAAACTGGATCATTTGTGGAATATCAAGCTGCATTTGAGAAACTAGGTAATCAAGTTGTGGGGTTATCTCATGAAGCTATCCTAAATTGTTTTATTTCAGGTTTGGCACCTGCTATTCAAAATGAAATTGTCATACACAAACCTGTTTCCATTTCCCAAGCCATTGGACTTGCCAAATTAATCGAATCAAAAATACAGGATTCAAAACCTAAATTTCAAATCTTTTCCCCAATGTTTTCCCTCCCTAACCCCCATACACCAACCCCACCACCCTATTCAGCAACCCTCAAACCAGTCACTACCACCCTGTGATCGGTGGAAATAGAACTGACTATTTTTTAGCTGGTTTCGCGAAATATCGCGGTAAGCAAGAGTCGCCACCGTCTTTTATGTTCTCCAACAAGGAAAGGACAAAAGCACAGCAAAATTCCTTTTCGAGAATGTTTCTCGGTTCGGGAGGTAGATTTATAGAAAGGGAAGGTGTTAGCACCCTTTCTATCCATGGTTATCCATGGGCTCTTAGGTACTTGCTCACTATGTTTTCAAAAATTGTTTGCTTTTCAAGTGTTTGTGGGTTTTGAAAAAGTTTAGTTTGAAAAAAACTTCTAGGTAACTCTTGTATCAGTCCTCAAGAGTGTATGAAGTATTTGTTTGAAAACTTTTGTTTGAAAGTGTAAGTGCGAAAAGTTGTTTTTGTTTTTGAAAGAGCAAGTATCCAGGAGAAATCTACCTACTCTAAGGAATTAGGCTGTGTAAGAGTCCTTTAGACAGTACTATCCCACTATTTAGAAGTAGGAAGCACCGTCGTTGGAGTTATTCGGGTCAATTCGATTATAGGGGCATGTGGTCACCAAAGCAATAGCAGGACGCCTTAGCGGTAACCCTAATGTCCTAGATCCTTTTTATCCGAGGCAACCGTTTCGAGGCAACTGGATCTTTAGACAGGAGAGCGACCTCTAAAACACCCTATACTTGATGACCATCTCGAGGCAACCAAGTGAGGCGTACCTAGGAGTGGCATGTGCATGTGTGTTGTTTTTCAGTTAAATTGTCTTTGCATGCATCATTGTGAGCTACGGGTTGATTTTATTTTCCATACAAGTCTTGTCATGCATCGTTAACAGTTTAATAATTTGTGGGAAATAAAGTGCGGAAGGTAAATCTACGCTATTACAAGGCGCGGGTATATACATCGCAAAAAACAAACCCTTTGGAAAAAATAAACTGCGAGAAAATAAATAAAGCGATAAAAGAGGTCCTAATTACGCTATTACATTCCCGGAACAGATACATAAATATAATCAAAATAATGAATTAAAAATAAATATGCGCGCGAAATAATTGAATCGGGGACGTCTTTAGGGTTTTGACCTTTTTTTGAGAAAAGAATGGAATTGGTCCTTTTTGCAATTAAATAAGTATTAAACCTAATTTACTAATTAATTAATTAATTAAAGAAAAAGTATTTTTGTGTTTTTTTATGTTTTAATGAAAATAAAAAGAAAAGAAATTAAAAGTCAAAAGTTAGTAAAAACCTAAGTCTAATTTATTTTACTTATTATGAAAAATAGTCAAAATTAACCTAATTAAACTAAATCAATTTGGTTAGTATTTATTTAAAAAATAATTAAAATTAATAAATATAATAATAACAAAAATATTTACATTTTTAATTTTCTAAATTTTTATTGGGAAAAATTAATTATGTTAATTTTAGTGATAATAATAATAATTAGAAGAAATAGTTAATAAATAAAATAGAAAATATAAAATAAAAAAAGGAATGAACCAAAGGGGGTTCTGGGCCCATTAGGAGGTTTTGTTAGCAGATTTCAAGCCCATTAACCCCAAGCCTGCGTTGACCTTCTGAATGGTCTACGTGCATGTTGACTGAGGAACACCATGATCCTCCATCTCTGGCCTTTGGATTCACATTTGTGGCCACTTGGCGCCTGGATGCTGGAGACGCATGGTGGGGTACATTTAGGAAGCCTGCATGTGATTAGGTTAGAAAAAATATGAAACAATTATTTTGGGGACCTGGGAATCGAACACAGGTCCCAAGGGACTATGCCTGCACGCCTTAACCAACCCAACTGCCTTGTTCAATTGTTAGTGAAATAAAGACCAAATATAATATTCAGAAATCAATTAATATGCTAGCAAACAAAAAAATGCGCTTTAATTTTAAACGGGTCAATCACACTGTGACGCATCATCGTCTTCTTCATCAAAATTACAGGTTATTTACCTGCGGATTTTTATCCGCAGGTAGTTTCGTAGGCTTTTCTTAAAATCGTCCCTAGGCTTCAAAAACCCATTCCAAGACCATGGTCGGTCTCGTCTCCATCTCCTAAGTCCATTCATGCTCATGATTTGTTCTGATTTCACCTGAAAACAAAATGCCTAAAAATAACACACACAAACCCTAGGCGCGGGTAACATCATATGAAGCCTAAAAACGAAATTGAATATTGCCATTAGGTTAGAAATTAAGCGAGAAACATGGATATGCCAATGTTTTTGAGAAAAAATGCAAGAATGAAGAATCACGATTCCATGTCCAGGGGTGACTTCGTGACGACTTACTGCGCTTTGTAGGTGGTCTAAGGACATGTTTATGATCGCTTTAGCTTCAGTGGATAGCAAGGAAGAAGGCTACGTGCTTATTTTGATCTGAAAACGTCTGCAACCTTGTTCTTGATCTCACACTTTTTTTCAAGAAACTTTGCAATTTTCTTTGGCCGTTTTAGCAATCCTCAGGTCGTGAATTAGGTTTAGGTTACTTGCATATGTATAAGGCAAGCAGTCTAGGTCCAAATTTGGGCTTGTATCCTTGTGTATTTAAGTTTGGAGATTTGGTTGACCACCATTGAAGACCTTTCCATATTTGGTTCAAATCTAGGATTTTATGCACAAAAAAGGCTTAGCACGAATTGGTTAGCTGGCATATGACATATAAAAGCTATTCAAATCACAAAGATGCTATTCCATTAATTTTTAGATTTTATTTGAATTATTATGGATTTAAAATGAATTAAATCAATAAAAATTAAATAAAATGGAAAAATAAATGTTTGATCTTGAAATTAATCATGGGACACGTGTGTGGCATGACAAGGCTGAATCAAGTGGAAGAAAGTGGCCCCTTTTGTCAAAAATTGAAGTTTTAAGGATAGTTGACTTTTGCACATTCATGAAAATTTCCCAACTTCTCCAATGCATATCTTGCTCAATTTTGATTATATGAACATGTTCTTGGACATTTTGGAAAGGTCTTGAAGTCCTCTAACCAATGCCTTTGGTCCAATGTCATTTGGATTTACCAATCTCACGTTATGGTCTTTGACTTAAAGTGCATTTTTGTTGACTTTTGAAATTGACCTATAATGTTGAAATTGATAACTTTTTGTGAGAGCATTTCTTGGACTTGGAATGTGAAGATGAGTTGTAGGAAATGTCATCCCATTCAAAATGAGCATTGGATGGGATTTTTCTGATGAACTATGAAAGAGTTATGCCTTGGTCAAGTTACAGTTGACTTTTAAGCTGTCCAAAAATAGCAACTTTTGCATCTTTGATGATTTTTGAGCCATGCTTGTGGAATCATGATCAAGACTTGATCAAATGATGATTGTGTGCTCAAAATAAGATGTTGACCATAAATTTTGACTTTTGACTGTAAAATGACCATTTTGCCCCTGTAGTTGATTGTGAAGCAAATGAAGCTTTTGACTGTGCAATTTGCCTCTGTGAGTCTTGAAACTTGGCATGTAGATGCTTGACAATGTATATGGGCACATGAGACTTGATTGGACCACTGAAAACCCCAAATTCCTTGAGAGAACCAAAACCCTAATTTTGACTGGCTTATGAGGCATTTGAACTGTGCAACCCTTGAGTAATCTTGAACCATTTGAGGATGATTCTTGATAAACCTTGAAGAATATGGGAGGGCAAATTTTGGGGTACAACAATTGCCCCTGTTCAATCTTCTTAAACCTGAGGATGTAGATTGGCTTGCGTACCTTTCGTGATCCGAAGGTGGAAGATGATTGAACACTAGAGTGCCCAAAAATTTGCACTCACATAGTAGAATATCAGCAATGTGATGTCGGGAATGGGCTTACAGATGCCATTTGGAGAGATGGTGGATAGGAGGATGGGCTTATAGATGCCATCTAGAGATGTCGATCGCGTAAGAGATTCCTTAGCGAGAACTTGCGTACCTGAGAAAGGAAGATAATTTCCTGGCCTGTTACAGGTGTTGATCTTCAATCTCTTCATGCAGATATGCCCTGGCTAGATACAGGTATCGAATCTACAGTCAATCGCTCACAGATATGCCCTGGCTAGATATAGGTATCGAATCCGGAATTAGTCGTCTACAGATATGCCTTGGCTGGATACAGGTATCGAATCTGGAATTAGTCGTCTACAGATATGCCCTGGCTGGATACAGGTATCGAATCTGGAATTAGTCGTCTACAGATATGCCCTGGCTGGATACAGGTGTCGAATCTCTAAACTCTTCATGCAGATATGCCCTGGCTAGATACAGGTATCGAATCTATAATCAATCACTCACAGATATGCCCTGGCTAGATACAGGTATCGAATCTGGAATTAGTCGTCTACAGATATGCTCTGGCTGGATACAAGTATCAAATCTCTAAACTCTTCATGCAGACATACCCTGGCTGGATACAGGTGTCGAATCCACAATCAATCACTCACAGATATGCCCTGGCTAGATACAGGTATCGAATCTGGAATTAGTCGTCTACAGATATGCCCTGGCTGGATACAGGTATCGAATATCTAAACTCTTCATGCAGACATGCCCTGGCTGGATACAGGTGTCGAATCCACAATCAATCACTCACAGATATGCCCTGGCTAGATACAGGTATCGAATCTGGAATTAGTCGTCTACAGATATGCCTTGGCTGGATACAGGTATCGAATCTCTAAACTCTTCATGCAGACATGCCCTGGCTGGATACAGGTGTCGAATCCACAATCAATCACTCACATATATACCCTGGCTAGATACAGGTATCGAATATGGAATTAGTCGTCTACAGATATGCCCTGGCTGGATACAGGTATCGAATCTCTAAACTCTTCATGCAGACATGCCCTGGATGGATACAGGTGTCGAATCCATAATCAATCACTCACAGATATGCCCTGGCTAGATACAGGTATCGAATCTGGAATTAGTCGTCTACAGATATGCCCTGGCTGGATACAAGTATCGAATCTCTAAACTCTTCATGCAGACATGCCCTGGCTGGATACAGGTGTCGAATCCACAATCAATCACTCACTGACATGCCATGGCTAGATACAGGTATCGAATCTGGAACTAGTCGTCTATAGATATGCCCTGGCTGGATGCAGGTATCGAATCTCTAAACTCTTCATGCAGATATGCCCTGGCTAGATACAGGTGTCGAATCCACAATCAATCGTGAAATTCTGGCTGCAGATACTCAATGTCACGTTCAATGTTATGACACCGTATCTGACTTTCTATAAGACAGTAAATACAAAAACAGTAAAGAACACAGTGTTGGCTGAAGATTTTGACAATGTTATTTAGAATTCAAAAGAGTTAAAAGTTCTGATCGAAATGGAATTAAACGCCATATTTCGAAGTTGCAGAAGCAGTGTTTCGAATAAGTGTGTCAAAGCTTGAAGCTTCGAACGGTAATTATGGGAACATATCCAAAGGGGTCTCGAAACAACAGCGAGGCTAGGTTTGGGAAGAGCGTTCGAAACGGAGAAACACCAAAGCATTTAAAATTCAAATGGAAGCGGGACTTTCAAAGTTTGAAAGTTATGTGTTGGAGCATTTGGGGACACGTGGAAAGATGAAAGAAGCATTGTCTTGCATGTTCGAAACGTGGCATGATCCTATAGCGAGACCGTTAGGGTCGAATTAGTATAAATAGAAGTCTTAGTATTAGGATTTCAGGGTGTCATATCTGTTATACAAAATACTCAATAACATTCAAACTACCACATGGCAAGGGAAACGAATGCAAGAGAAATGTATGTATGATAGCACCATGTATTTCTAACTTAATGAAAGCCTTTTTACCATTTCCAGTACTTTCTTCTTTTCTTTTTGTCGAATAACATTTGCAAGTTTCTTTATTTACTGTCTTTTCATTTCAAAGTCTTTTTCTCAAAGTTTTACGTTTTACTGCTTTCTTTATATTTCGAGCACTTTATATTTCAGAGAACTGTTACACTTTCAATACCTTTACTTTCAAGTATTGTTTTTCAAGCGCATATTTTTACTTAAAATCATTTATAGATTTCTTGCATTAAACGCTTTCTTCACATTTTAAACTTCTACATTCCAGAAACCTTTTATGTTAAATGTTTTGCAAATCGAAACCATTTACTTCATTTTTCATACAGTTTTATATGTCTCTTCAATCAGCATTACAATTAGCATTTATTCGTATAACTTAGTTTTCATATACATTTTGACCATATTTTTAACTCTTAGAGAGAGGGATCGAAATAAACCAAACACTTGTACAATAGCAACCATGAATAATTGTTCGATTGTGAGAATAACCTTAATATCCAAGGAGTCCTAGGATCAATCTAGTCGATCCTGTGAGTTACCAGAGAGATTGAATAGCGTTAATAAAGATTATTCGATAGTTTGGAAGACTAGCGGTTGTTTACCAGAAATCACTGGAAACAAATTGGCACACCTGGTGGGACCAATAGTTGGATATCAGAATTAAGGATTGTCGAGACGTAGCCATCCCAGAAACGTAGGAACCTAAGAAGTTTGCTGTTTTATGAACCTGAGAAGTGGTAAGATAACCAACAGCAACCAACCTTTATCCAGAAGAAAACGTTTGGACAAAATGTCTAATTCAGACAATCAACAAGGAGACCAAGGTGGCCCACATGCAACAGGCACTAACGCGTCCATTTCGAGCGGAACATCTAATGTAATCCCTTCGAATGCACAGTCTGTTGCATCTTCAACCAGTAACACAGCCACCAATGGAGTGAGTGGCATATCAACTAACAGTTCGATCTTAGGAACTATGGGCTACCCTGGGGGATTCGTTCCACCACCAGGAACACAATCCCATTTCGCCACACCATTAACTAGACCACCCGGCTTCGATGGGAATAGAATTAGAAGTTCTTCTTACGGAATGCCAACATCTTTTATGGCAGGTTTACACAATTCCACATCGAATTCATCCCCACAACTAGGATCTGGGTCTGGGGCGAACCAATTTATGACAAATAACCAAGGGTCAGTGGGTTATAGCACGTTGCCTATCCTAACCACAGATAACCAGTTGGCTTTTAGGCAATTGATGGATGACAGCAACCACAATATGATAGGGGTGTTAGCGCAAACCATGCAGGAAATATTTGCCCCAATAGTTCAGAATGTGACTGTGACGAACAGGGAAAACGCTGACAATATGAGTCGAATAGCAGATTTCTTTGCTCCCACAGAAAGGCGTAGGCAAAACCAGGCGGAATTTCGAACAAACATGCCTGTTATAGAGCAAATCGCTAACGACCCAATTCATAGACCACCCAGAGAAGAAGCTAACTTAGGGGCCAGAGCACCAAGGTTAGAAGCCCCGATAATTCCGGACCCACAAAGGGAAGTTATGGAACCAAGGGCAAGGATCGAAAGGCCAGAAGCCCCAGAATTTCGAGAAGAACAACCTAGGGGAGTGGTTTTGGTTGGTCGAAATCAAGATGTCGATGCCGTCGTTCATAGGATTCGAAACGATAACATCTTGGCAGAAAATAACCTAACCACCATGATAGAGAGGATCATGGCCCAGAATGGCCTCAATACAGGAATGAGGAGGCCAAATTACGCTTCTCCTATATTGGATTGTATAATGCATACTGATTTACCAAGGGGATACAAAGTCCCTAAATTTACAAAGTTCGCTGGGGATACCAACGAGTCAACAGTCGAACACATAGCGAGATATCTAACCGAAGCGGGAGATATAGCCAATAATGAAGATCTCAGGATCAAATACTTCCCAAGTTCCTTGACAAAAAACGCCTTCACTTGGTTTACCACGTTTCCTCCTGGGTCTATTGACACTTGGACCCTTTTAGAGAGATTATTCCATGAACAATTTTACATGGGACAATCGAAAATAAGTTTGAAGGAATTGGCCAGTGTTAAGAGAAAATTTACTGAACCCATAGATGATTATTTGAATAGATTTAGGCTGTTAAAATCCAGATGTTACACAATAGTGCCTGAACATGAGTTAGTCGAAATGGCCGCTGGGGGTTTGGATTATTCTATTCGAAAGAAATTAGATACTCAGTATTTGAGGGATATGGCTCAATTAGCCGATAGGGTTCGACAGGTCGAAAGACTTAAAGCTGAAAAAGCCAGAGTCTTTAAGAATAGTAAGAAAGAAAGGATTTCCTATGTTGGGACTGAGGAAGTAGAAGAATATCCTGAATTCGAATTCGAAGAGGTCGAAATCGACCTCGCTGAATTAAAACAGGCCCCGCCTTACTCCTGCAAAATGTTAGTTCCCACGAAAGGGAAAGATATTGTTGAAAATGAGAAAAGTGACAAGTTTCCAAAGAAGGTTTATACCTTCGACGTCACTAAGTGTGACGAAATTTTTGACTTGCTTGTCAAGGATGGCCAACTAATTGTGCCATCAAATGTCAAAATACCTCCCTTGGATCAGAGGAAGAAAAGGGGATTTTGCAAATATCATAGTTTCCTAGGCCACAAGACCTCACAATGTTTTCTTTTCAGGGACTTGATTCAAAACGCGATCAAAGATGGCAGACTAAAGTTTGCTGACAAGGTGAAGATGAAAGTGGACGAAGATCCTTTGGACGTCGCAGACACCAACTACTCCGAGCCTGCATGCATTGGAGAGGTAAACATGGTGGAAACTGATCGAAGTGACGCCCTAACAGGAGAGAAGGACACTGGAGTCGAAAACTGGGTGATGGTCGAAGTCAGCGAGGAAGTCACTGAAGACATCCAGAATACGCCAGACACTTCGATTGCTGCACCTGTGGCTGTTGCAGGAGAAACCCAGGCTACTGAAGGCCAAGGGAATCAAAACGAAGGATTGACACAAGTCACTGAGGGCTTGAGGCTAGAATTGGAGAAAGTCCAAATTACGCAGCCAGTTCCCCTTCAGAAGGAAATATGGGACACTCTAGGGGAACCCAGTGGAAAATTTGACTATCTGGTCAAATATTCTGCCCCAGAAAGTTCGAAGGTCCAGATCGAAGATATAAAGCCCACAGGATGGGGCGATGACGAAACTAAAGAGGGGGATGTGGAAATAAATATGGTGGATATGGAAAGACCCCGTTCTGAGATGGAGGAAGTGGAAAAATACTTAGAAAAAGAAAAGCACAGAATGGGGGATAATCACACTGGAGATGCTACTCTCAAAGACTATCTCATGACATGCCACAAAGGAGATCCAGGCATGATATTGTGCCCTAGGTGCAGCATCCTCTGCAACCAAAGAATTGCTGCAAATTTCGAAAGGGTACAGAGGGCTCGAACTGGCAACAATTGGCGCCAGGATAACCAACTTTTTAGGTGCTATCCCAAGGCTGGAGAGAGTTTGTTGGAGTTTGTTTTTCGCTGCTACAAAGGGGCAACTAAGTGCTTGGTTTGCCCAAGGTGTTCTGCTGTGTATGACCAAAGCATGGCCAGGGCCTTCGAAACGATCCCCTTCGCCCCTTGCTGGAACCATCAAGAAACTGCCCAGATGGGCCCGCGTTTCGACAGCAGATACAAACAGCAAAGACCTGATAGCCCTCACCCCAAAGTTTCTCGAAGAGTGACTTTCAAACTCCCTACTGAAGTACCAACCGATAGATGGCTACAAGTCAGAAATGACAAAGGCAAAGACAAATGGAGGAGTGCTGAGCGAAATGCACGCCATGCTGTGACATACAGGAGGCAATTCAACACACAAAAAAGGGAGGAAGTGAGATTAGAGAATTACAAAGGAAGGAACCCCATGTCAAGATCCCAGTGGCGCAGACAGCAAAGGATTCGAAAGGCTGAGAGAGAAGCTGTGGCAAACAAAGGGGATACTTCAACGAAGATACAAGGTGAATCGAGCACCAACAAACCAAAAAATCAGACTGAAGAGAAACCTCCAGTCAATAGGAGGCTTTTTTCTGAAGACCAACGAGACGAACCAAAGGAATACACTCCAGGCCCGGAAGAGGACGAAGATATGATAACGGATAATTTCGAATCGGAGGGGGAGTCTTCATTCAACCTGAACTGTAACGTGGTGTCTGTGCTTCCCTGCGAATTTGGGCAGGAAACCGAAATCAATGAATATGAGGAGGAAGACACCACAGACTTAATGAAACATAGGCCCGTGTGCTACTACGTGATGGACAATGGGGCTGTTGAGGAACAAAATGCGTTCTTCGAACGTCCAGAGCCTGCAATGAAGAATCATCTCAAGCCACTTTTCATTCGGGCGAAAGTAGGTGTCCATGGTGTGAACAAAGTTCTAGTGGATGGGGGTGCGGCAGTCAACCTGATT
Organism: Vicia faba; assembly: GCA_948472305.1. NCBI lineage: Eukaryota > Viridiplantae > Streptophyta > Magnoliopsida > Fabales > Fabaceae > Vicia > Vicia faba. The sequence continues at coordinate 1,354,248,652 of OX451738.1, read as the reverse complement.
CCCCATTTCATGCTAAAAAGGTTAGAGATCCGCGAAGGAGATATCAAGCCCCATAATATGGTTCTATCCAATTATGAGGGAAAAGTGGGTAAAACACTGGGGGTGGTCCAGTTGGAATTGACAATAGGCTCAAGTTGCAGGCCCACCATGTTTATGGTTATCGAAGCCAAGGCCAACTATAACCTACTGCTAGGAAGAGAGTGGATCCATGGCGTGGGGGCAGTTCCTTCGTCAATGCATCAACGACTAGTTCTGTGGAGAGATGACGGAATCGTGGAAAACATTGAAGCAGACCAGAGTTACTTTATGTCAACTGTCAATTTAGTTGACAAAAGGGATTATGATAAAAATCTGGCAAAGATTGCTCCATGTGTTCCAAACGATGAGATGAATGAAACTAGAAACGCCCACTACTACATGACACTTCGTCATGATGGTCTTTACTGGGATAGAACAATAATCAGTGAAGAAGAGGAAGTTGAAGGTGCTATACAAAAACGGCCAGCAGGCTGGGACTTCGACAACCTTAACCATGACTGAGTCTACCTTCTTCGAAAGGATTTCGGCCTATATGGCTGAGAATGAATCGAAAGCGGCCTTAGAGGCTGAAATAAATGAATCAACTGTAAAGACGAATGAAGTTAGTGGGGGGGGGGGGGGGTTCGAAATGCTCACCCATCAAAGAGTTGGAGATGGATCAAAGGTTGGATGCCATCTATGACAAAGAACCCTTAGGCTTCGAAAGGGACCCCATAAACTCAGGTGTCAAAATGTTGGCACAGGACCCGCTCGAAGAAGTCAACTTAGGGGATGAAAAAACGAAAAGAGTAACTTACGTAAGTGCTAAACTTAGCCCAGGCCTCAAGGAAAAAGTGATCGAAGTCCTTAAGGAAAACAAAGATTGTTTCGCATGGGATTATGATGAGATGCCTGGTTTAAAGAGGGAGTTGGTCGAACATAGACTGCCAATCAAAGATGGCAAGAGGCCCATCAAACAAACTCCCAGAAGATTCGCACCAGCGGTTCTCACAAAAATTAAAGCTGAGATCGAAAGGTTGCTGCGCTGCAAATTCATCAGAACAACAAGGTACGTTGAATGGTTAGCAAACATAGTACCTGTTATTAAGAAAAATGGTTCTTTAAGAATTTGCATAGATTTTAGGGATTTAAATACTGCAACCCCTAAGGATGAGTATTCCATGCCCGTGGCAGAAATGCTAGTAGATTCTGCTGCAGGATTCGAATACTTGAGCATGTTAGATGGATACTCTGGATATAACCAGATTTTCATTGCTGAAGAAGATGTTGCAAAAACAGCATTTCGTTGCCCAGGAGCCTTAGGCACCTACGAATGGGTGGTGATGCCTTTTGGTTTAAAAAATGCTGGGGCAACTTATCAAAGGGCGATGAATTCAATCTTTCATGACTTCATCGAAACCTTCATGCAGGTGTATATTGATGATATAGTCATCAAATCTATATCTGCAGAAGCATATTTGCATCATTTAAGCCAATCATTCGAACGAATGCGAAAACATGGCTTAAAAATGAATCCCCTTAAATGTGCATTTTTTGTGCAGGCTGGAGATTTTCTTGGTTTTGTGGTCCACAAGAAAGGAATTGAAATCAACCAGAACAAAACCAAAGCCATAATAGAGACGAAAGCACCTGCGTCAAAAAGGGAGTTGCAATCTCTACTAGGGAAAGTTAACTTCCTCAGAAGATTCATTTCGAACCTGAGTGGAAGGACCCAAGCTTTCTCTCCGTTACTTCGTCTGAAGCAAGGTCAGGCCTTCGAATGGAACGAAGCTCACCAGGAGGCGTTTGACAAAATAAAAGAATATCTTTCCCAGCCTCCTATTTTGTCTCCACCATCATGGGGGAAGCCCATGAGATTGTACATATCTGCCTCTGAAGTTAGCATAGGTAGTATGTTAGCACAAGAGGATGACAATGGCGTCGAAAGGGCCATATACTATTTAAGTAGAGTGCTAAATGATGCAGAGACCAGATATAGCAATTTAGAAAAGCTATGTCTCTGTTTATATTTCTCTTGTATGAAACTCAAGTATTATATAAAACCTGTTGATGTTTATGTTTCGTCTCACTTCGATGTCATTAAACATATGCTTTCAAAGCCAATAATGCATAGTAGAGTTGGAAAGTGGGCTCTGGCCTTAACAGAATATTCATTGACGTTCATGCCCTTAAAAGCTATGAAAGGTCAAGTGATTTATGATTTCATTGTGGATCATTCATTGGTTGAGCCGACAAGCATGAGTTACGTCGAAATGCAACCATGGAAATTGTACTTTGATGGTTCAATCCACAGAAATGGAAGTGGTGTTGGAGTCCTTCTAATTTCTCCTGAAGGAATTCCAACAAAATTCAAGTATAAATTGGATGGTCCCCGTTGTTCGAACAACGAAGCTGAGTATGAAGCGCTCATTGTTGGACTTGAAGCTTTGTTGGAATTGGGGGCAACCAGAGTCGAAATTAAAGGAGACTCTGAATTGGTGGTCAAACAAATCACAAAAGAATACAAGTGCATAAAGGAAAATTTAATGGTATACTTCGTCATAGTCAATAGGCTATTAAGAAAGTTTGAATACATGGATATTCAACACATACCAAGATTAGAAAACCAAGAAGCAAATGACTTAGCGCAGTTGGCTTCAGGTTATAGAGTATCTACCAAGAATCTTAAGGATTTGGTCGAAATATGGGGAAGAGTTATGGCTACTAGATTCACACCATCGGATCTGGAAAGTATGAGATTGGGATATGCTGAGAAACAGGGATTCGAAATTTTAGCCATAAATACTTTGTCAGATACAGATTGGCGAAGTCCATTAAAGAGTTATTTAGCAGACCCAACTCTAAAGGTGGACAGAAAAACAAAATATAGAGCATTGTCATATCTCCTCATGGGGAACGAATTGTTCAAAAAGACCCAAGAGGGTGTATTATTGAAATGCCTAGGAGAAAGTGAGGCATATTTAGCATTGTCTGAAGTCCATAATGGGGCATGTGGGGCACACCAAGCAGGCCATAAAATGAAATGGCTGCTATTTCGATATGGTTTGTATTGGCCTAGCATGCTCAAAGATTGCATAGACTTTGCTAAAGGATGTGAGGAATGTCAGAAACATGCAGGAATTCAACACGCCCCTGCAAGTGAGTTGCATTCGATCATCAAACCATGGCCATTCAGAGGATGGGCATTGGATCTGATAGGGGAGATAAATCCTGCTTCGTCCAAAGGTCAGAAATATATCTTGGTAGGAGTAGATTATTTTACCAAATGGATCGAAGCTATACCTCTGGTAGTTGCTGATCAAGAGGCAATTATCGAATTTATACAAAAGCACATTATCTATAGGTTTGGATTGCCAGAAAGTATAACTACAGACCAAGGCTCTGTATTTACTGGTAGAAAGATGCAAGGATTTGCCCAAGAAATGGGGTTTAGATTGCTAACATCAACACCATACTATGCTCAAGCAAACGGACAAGTCGAAGCAGCAAATAAAGTAATAATAGGATTAATCAAGAAGCATATTGGCAAGAAGCCAAGAAATTGGCACAAAACTCTGGACCAAGTGTTATGGGCTTGTAGAACATCTCCTAAGGAAGCCACTAACACTACGCCTTTCCAACTTACATTCGGCCATGATGCAGTGTTACCAGTAGAAATTCATCTGCAATCAGTTCGAATCCAGAAACAAAACGAAATTCCAGCTGCATTATATTGGGAAATGATGATGAATGAATTAGTTGAGTTGGACGAAATTAGGTTACATGCGTTGGAAATTTTGATGAGGCAAAAAGAAAGAGTGTCCAGAACATACAATAAAAGGGTGAAGAAAAAAGTATTCGTTATTAATGACTTGGTTTGGAGAGTCATATTGCCTATGGATAAGAAGAACAAAGCATTAGGTAAATGGTCACCTCATTGGGAAGGACCTTTTCGAATATTAAAAGTATTCTTAAATAATGCATACGAAGTCGAAGAACTCTTGGATGATAAACGTGTCCTAAAGGTTAATGGGAAATATTTAAAGAAATATAAGCCAAGCCTGCGGGAGATTCGAATAATAACAACGTAAACAAAATATTATAAAGAGCCAAGATGGCAAGATAGAATGCCAAAATGGCGTTGTTCGAATATTACATGTAAAAAACCAAAGTTATGGTCAGATAGACATAAAAATCTAGAAATAAACATTATTTTTCAATCGATTAAAGGTGCTTCGAAATGTTTCAAGTTTCTGCTGAGCAAACCGCCTGGCACCTTCCAAGGTTGCCACTTCTCCTTTAAGTTGTTCTGCGGTCTCCATTTCTGCAAGCCCCTGGTTGAGAAGCTCTTCGAATTGGTTACCTGCAGGATTAGTTTCGAAGGCTAGTTGTTGTTCCTTAGCCTCCTTAACTTTCTGCTGAAGTTCCAGAATCTGCCTTTCCCAAATAAGAATGGACTCAGCTCGAGCCTCATATTCAGTTTTCGCCTGCTTCAGATGCATAGCCTGATCCTCAGCTTCTTGAGAAAGCTTCGAAGCTTGTTCATAAGCGGCATCCATAGCAATGCGTTTCTCGTGAACCTTCTTGGAAGCAGATTCGTCTTGGAGAAGGTAGCCAGTTACGTTGTCCAGCAAATTCTGAAGATCAAACAAGAGAGTACTAACTGGCAAAGAGCAGTTGGAAAGATTAGCCTTTGTGAGCAGCTCCTTCATAGTATAGCAAGCAGTACTATCTTGCTTAAGCACTTCGAATATATCCACATTGAGAATAGTTCTCCTAATTTTGTTGAGAAGAACAACTCTTTCATCTGTGGGAAGAGGATAGCTGGTTGAACTTGTGCCAGCCCTAGCGAGTGGAACGTCCCTCTGAGCCAACTTTGCCTTCATATACCCAATGGGGTCATTTCGCCTCAAGAGTGCCAGTTCCTCGTCAGTCATTCGAGACGGAGAGGATTGGGGGAATTCCACGCGTAGGGGAACCACGTTTGTTTCAACCTCTAGGGTTTCGTTGATGGCATCACCATCCCCTTCATTTGCTTCGTGCTCTTGGTCTTCTTCATCTTCGTCCAAATCTACCACTTCGATACCATCCTTTTCGCCGCTATGTGCGTTAGACTCCGTCCCGGCAGTCGAACCATCATTGACGTCTTCCTCGTCATTGGCGTTTTCCTCCTCAGATTCTTCGTCTGCAGATTCTTCGAAGCCTCGCCCAGAATCAGCTTTTTCTTCTTCAGTCTGAGTATCCTTTGGGTCCTCTTGAAGAGTTTCAAGAGGGGACTTTTGAAGAACCCTTTGTGAATCCTCTGCAGACGTTTGAAGTATCGTTTCGTTCACCTCTTTCAGAGGAATGGAGGTACCTTGGTCATCTGGCTGTTCAGAAGTTCCAGCCAAAACCGCCACATTGGAAGAACCTTTGTTTTGGACCAAATTGCTGGAATCTCCTTGAGGAGAGGAGTTAAGCGGAGCAGCAACTCTGGACGGTGAGGTCGAAATGGTAGAAGTGGGATTCAAGATATTCTGCAAGGAGCAGCAGAATGTTACAGAAAGACATTCACCAAGGTAATAAGAAGTTAAACATTTTTAGAAGAAGTTCGATTTACCTGTGGACCCTCAGAGGAGAGGTTACTAGCTATGCGTTCCAACGGTGGGTTGGAGGTCGAAGGTGGATTTTTGGATTTAGGTAAGGGAGCAGCATCCCTGGAGTCGAGTCCAGAGACACTAGTCGGAACAGTGCTTTTAGGTGTAGCTTTCTTTAGCTTCTTCTTCGAAGCAGTATTTGAGTTTCCTCCAGCAATGGGATCTTCCCCAGTAGTGCTTGGTTTCCGCTTCTTGGGAGTAGTGGGAGGAAGCTTGTTGGTCTGAACGAATTTTAACGAAGTTAGATATAAAAAGCTTGAGTGAATTCGAAGCACCAAAAACTAAGTGATTACCGTTGGAATTGGGGCACTTGTAGTTGTTGGCGTTATTGTTGTTGTTGTAGTTGCAGCAGTAGTAGTTGTGTCGGGTGGATTAGCCTTTTCGGTAGTTTCGATGGAGGCTTGAGAGGCACTCCCTTCCTTCGATTTCGAGGCAGCGGTCTTTATCCTGATAGCTGAAAATCGAAACAATTAAAGCAAAGGTTAAAGATATGGAAAATAAAAGACATTTGGGATTTTTCCCAAGCATTCGCACCTGTGCCTTGATCAGATTTAATTGACATGGCAGAAAGGTCGTATCGAAGGTGTCCTGGGAAATCATGAAGCCAGTATCGAGCCCATGTCACAGTCTCAGATGGCTTTGGTTTCCTTTGAAGATATTTGAACATCTCTTTGCAAGTAAACCACCATGGATATGGGGGAAACCAAGCCAGAGCCAGTTCTGAGGTAGGTAATCTGGGAAATTTAGGTGGATGCATTTCGAATGCCAACCTATACCTATCCTCAGGTGACAGCCCTGAAGGAAGTTTTAGCTTAGAAACTTTTTGTTTAAATTTTTCCTTCAAGGTCTCAGCTGCTTGATGCACAGTGGAGTCCAAGCGCGTGGGGTCGTAAGTAGTTTCAAAATAATTTTGAAAAGCTTTTATCTCTTTTGCATGAGTAAACATACCTTTCTTTGCTGGTACCTGCACATCGAAGGCATCAATTAGTTTCTGTCGAATTGTAAGTGTATCGAACATACAAGTTTGATAAAACTTAATCCACCACTCCAGAAATCCTTTAGCCGCGAGATGGGTAGGTTCGAAGGCTATCAGCTCAAATTGGGCAAAGCCTTGATATTGTTCTTGCTGGATCTTAGCTTCCCTTGCCTTGAAAGTTCGACCAGATGTGATGACGCTCTCAGTTTGGAACAAAGGTTCAGGAATCAGTTGGCATAAGCCAAACTGCCTCGAAACGAAGTTTGGTTGGTAGGCAAAGAGAAGAATTTGGTTCTTAGCTGGGGTTATCCTTGAAGAGATGAGTCTAGGAAGCAAGAAAGCTCTCCATACATCTTGGATCTCCTTGCTCTTGATGGCTTCTGAGAGAGCCATGGTGAACCAAGAAGGTCCATGAGCCCTCGAAGCAAAAGGCGCCATGCTCTCTTCGAACTTGTGCCTTTTTGAGAGTATCATGATGTACTTCGAGAATTGAACCTTGAAGTCATCCTTGTCATCATTAGGAGTTAGTCTTCGAAGCCTAGTGCCTTCGACTATCCTATCACTTATTTCCGAATCTTGCTCATCTATGGTGTTGGCGGTTGATAAAGAAGGTTCGAACATGGCATTTAGCCATAGTTGAAGTAACCAAAATGGGCCAGCTAATAGAATGTTTTTGGGGGTGTGGGATTTGAGGCTCGAAACAGCTGACCTCAGGCTCTCATAGAGGTCAACTAAGAGTAATTCACTTAGGCACACTTTGCGATTTTCGTGTAAATCCCTAGCTAGAGGAATGAACCTACTAGCTACCTGCAGGGATCTACTGCAGAAAACGTACCTAGACAGCCACAGGGTCAAGAAAGCAATGTGCTCTATGTCAGACACATTGTCCCCTTCAGCATGATAATGGCTGATAAATTTGGAAAAGCTGGCTAACTTAACTTCGAAGTCAATTATGCTTGAGTGCTCTTCATTGTCAGGAACATAAGTTTCTCCCACTGGCGACAGCCCAGTAATGGCCGCTATATCGAAGAAGGTTGGGGTAATCATTCCACCTGGGAGATGGAAAGTGTTGTAGGTACTATCCCAGAAATAAAGGGACGCAAACAGCAGAGGATGGCTATAGGTGAATCCAGGTTTCGATAGCTTAATGAGGTTATAAATGCCTAATTCTTCCCATTGCTGGGATTTTTTGGCTTCTACTTTCGTGAACCAGTTTTGATAGGCAATATCAGAAGTAGGGCAAGATCTAAATGGCTTAAAATTGCTTTTTACATAGTCCAAAACAAATGGGTCCTTGGGAGGAACAGTTGGGGTTTCTACGGTATTCGAACTAAGAGATTCTACTGCCCTAGGGGCATCCATTTTGTTGAATAAGGGTTTGAAGCTATAACATACGGGAAAAATTGTCCTGGTGTCCTTTAGTATTTCAAAAACTATAAGAGGGCCATTTAAGGCTAACCTCTTACCGGCAACATGGGTAGGGATGAGTACCTGTGATGCGTACAGCATTTCTTTTTCTTTGGAAATCATTTGAGGAGCAAGAGCAGATTGGCCTTGAATGGTGACGATTTTACTCTCCATGGTTGCTCCTGTAGTTTTTCCTTTCTTCTTGGAGACTTTCTTGAGTTGGGATGAGGTGGAGGAAGACATTTTTGTTGTTTGAGAGCTTAGATTGTTTTATGAGAGAAGAAGAGTAAAAATCCAGAGTATGAAAGATTTAGAGTGTAAAAAAAGAAAAAGGAAGATTAAGTTGATGTTTTATAATGAGAAGATTAAGCATCCACCGAGTAAAAGTGTGATACGTGGAGATCATGGGTTGGTGTGATGAAGAGGTGGCGAGAAGTTGGTATAGGTAATAGGCGTGATTTAAAAATAATCATTGCTCATAACTGCACCACGCTGTGAAGTGACTCTGGGCGGTTAAGGAACCCAAAAGGTGCTATGATTGATGTGACTGGAGTCAAATGCATTAAATGTTATGATGATTCGAAAATCCTATCAAAATCTTGTATAAATGTTTAAAATAGGTATTTCTCAAAGAGATCGAAATACATATTTTAAAGGGGCAATTTGTTGGCTGAAGATTTTGACAATGTTATTTAGAATTCAAAAGAGTTAAAAGTTCTGATCGAAATGGAATTAAACGCCATATTTCGAAGTTGCAGAAGCAGTGTTTCGAATAAGTGTGTCAAAGCTTGAAGCTTCGAACGGTAATTATGGGAACATATCCAAAGGGGTCTCGAAACAACAGCGAGGCTAGGTTTGGGAAGAGCGTTCGAAACGGAGAAACACCAAAGCATTTAAAATTCAAATGGAAGCGGGACTTTCAAAGTTTGAAAGTTATGTGTTGGAGCATTTGGGGACACGTGGAAAGATGAAAGAAGCATTGTCTTGCATGTTTGAAACGTGGCATGATCCTATAGCGAGACCGTTAGGGTCGAATTAGTATAAATAGAAGTCTTAGTATTAGGATTTCAGGGTGTCATATCTGTTATACAAAATACTCAATAACATTCAAACTACCACATGGCAAGGGAAACGAATGCAAGAGAAATGTATGTATGATAGCACCATGTATTTCTAACTTAATGAAAGCCTTTTTACCATTTCCAGTACTTTCTTCTTTTCTTTTTGTCGAATAACATTTGCAAGTTTCTTTATTTACTGTCTTTTCATTTCAAAGTCTTTTTCTCAAAGTTTTACGTTTTACTGCTTTCTTTATATTTCGAGCACTTTATATTTCAGAGAACTGTTACACTTTCAATACCTTTACTTTCAAGTATTGTTTTTCAAGCGCATATTTTTACTTAAAATCATTTATAGATTTCTTGCATTAAACGCTTTCTTCACATTTTAAACTTCTACATTCCAGAAACCTTTTATGTTAAATGTTTTGCAAATCGAAACCATTTACTTCATTTTTCATACAGTTTTATATGTCTCTTCAATCAGCATTACAATTAGCATTTATTCGTATAACTTAGTTTTCATATACATTTTGACCACATTTTTAACTCTTAGAGAGAGGGATCGAAATAAACCAAACACTTGTACAATAGCAACCATGAATAATTGTTCGATTGTGAGAATAACCTTAATATCCAAGGAGTCCTAGGATCAATCTAGTCGATCCTGTGAGTTACCAGAGAGATTGAATAGCGTTAATAAAGATTATTCGATAGTTTGGAAGACTAGCGGTTGTTTACCAGAAATCACTGGAAACACACAGTCAATTGCTTACCCAGTTCAGTGTGCAACAACACCTACTCTGGGGGCTACCAAGCCAGGGAGGAAATCCACTATAAGAGATATTAATTCAGGAATAAACCAACCAGTTTATCTCCTTCACTTAAGACCTACCCAATGCAACTTCAATCTAAGTACAACTTAAACCTGAGTTCCTACTCACTCCCCCTCAATCACAACAGTGATACATAAAAACAATTTGACTAATGAATTGTTGAAGACACTCTTCAAAACATACACTTGATTATGCTTCACAGCTTTTTAATCAAGCAACACAAACACTCTTGCTTCACAGCTTTGAGTGATACACAAACCTAACTTGACTTTGCTTCACAGCTTTAGTCAAGAGACATACAAACACTCTTGCTTCAAAGCTTTGAGTGTTACACAACCCTTACAATTAAAACCTATTCCAAGTCACTTATCACAATGATAATTGCTTGGATTACAATAGTAAAAACTATACAGCTTCTAAATGATCTTCTGTCAAAAAGGGATTACTTTCAAAACAGCAGCCCTGTTGAATATATAGCAGCTGCAACTTCAGTTAGGGTTTCCACAAAAAACTAGGGTTAATTCCGTTTGACCTTAAGACTAGGTCACAGGACTTTATCAACCAGGTTGGGGTTGAGCTAGGTTAACCCAAAGAAAACGCAGGATTCTGTTCTGGAAAGACTGAGTCATTTTCCTGAAAAAACTCAGAATTAACCAAACTGCATACCTGTTAGTTCAGAACAGGATGTCTTAACATCTGTTATGACATCTGAAAACCTGTCTACTGATTTAGGTAAATGTGATTATTTTGCAAAATGCTCAGATACACACTTATAAACATCAGTACCTGTATGACAATATTTTTCTGCAAAGGTACCTAATGAATTAGTACATACTAAACTAGAATGTTATGACATCAGTCATGACATTCACACATACACTTGGGTTTTACCAAAAATGCAAGCCAATAACTAAACAACTACAAACTCCCCCTTTGGCAGATTTTTGGCTAAAGACCCTAAGCAATCAGAGATAGATAGCAGCAGAAAGAACTGAATGCAGAAAAATAGAATGTCTAATTAAGTACCAAAATATATCTCCCCCTCTTTAGCCACAAATGAGAGCAGAACTAAAAAACTGAACACACTTCCAAACTCTACCAGGTACCAGCATCAACTCCACCAATCAGCAACTCCACCAACCTTTAAGCATTGTCATCAGACTCAGAGGATTCGGGCTTCTTCCTTTTCTTGTGAGCAATGTCAACATTCTTCTCTTTGTCTGATGTCTCAACATCCTTAGAGACATCTGGATTTGTTTCAGCATTTGAACAGAGGCAGAAGCTTGGGACCTTCCTGCATGTCTTGTTCTCAACTCTTTGACCTTGGTGGGGTTAGTTCCCACTTTTCTAAGAGAAGAGATCTCCAGGACTTCAGAGTCCAGACAAGAAGAGATTGTCCTAGAATCTTGATCAGAGGAAGAGGTTGTAATAGTCGTATTGGATGATGATGGTGTTTGAGACATTTTGACAGTCTTAGAGGACCAACAGCAACTGAAGAGAAAATTCTGATTGAGAGACTGGGTTTTGATGAGGAGACGAGAGGGGAAGGAAGAAAAGGAGTGTTTATTCAACTTCTTAAAAGAATTGAAGGAAATGGGAAAATATAATTTTAACCCAGTCAGAACAAGCATAACTCCTTTAACCCTTGTTTTAAGCAAAATTAATTGCTACAATTCCTCATGTTGGCAAATACCCAACTTACCCCTCAATTTTCAAATTGATTTGCATCAAGAGCCTTGGTAAAAATGTCAGCCAGCTGTAGCTCAGTGGCAACATGTTCCAATTTGATTGTCTTCTCTTCTACAAGGTCTCTGATAAAGTGATGTCTTATGTCAATATGTTTGGTCCTACTATGCTGAATGGGATTCTTGGAAATGTTAATTGTACTCAGATTGTCACAGTACAATGTCATAACATCTTGAGTGACATTATACTCAGTAAGCATCTGTTTCATCCAGATCATTTGAGAACAGCTACTACCAGCTGCAATGTATTCAGCTTCAGCAGTAGAGAGAGACACACAATTCTATTTCTTGCTGAACCAGGAAACCAGATTATTTCCCAAGAAGAAACATCCTCCAGAGGTGCTTTTTCTATCATCAACACTACCAGCCCAATCAACATCACAGTAACCAGTCAGATTTGGTTCACAGCCATGAGAATATAGCAACCCATAGTTGTAAGTTCCACTCACATACTTCAAAATTCTCTTCACTTGATTGATATGACTGACTTTGGGATCAGCTTGGTATCTTGCACAAACTCCAACTGCAAAGGCAATATCAGGTCTGCTGGCAGTTAAGTACAACAAGCTTCCTATCATGCTTCTGTACAGACTTTGATCCACCTTAACCCCACTTGAATCTTTGGAAAGCTTTAAATGAGTAGGAGCAGGAGTCCTTTTGTGACTGGCATTCTCCATACCAAACTTCTTTACAATGTTCTTAGCATACTTGCTTTGAGATAAGAAGATTGAGTCCTCCATCTGTGAGACTTGCAGTCCAAGAAAATAAGTTAGTTCTCCCATGAGACTCATTTCGAATTCAGCCTGCATCTGTTCAGCAAAATGTATAACCATAGGTTCTGACATTCCTCCAAACACTATGTCATCAACATATATTTGGGCAACCATCAACTTCCCTCCTTCAGTTTTGACAAAGAGTGTTTTGTCCAAGCCTCCTTTTCTGTATCCTTTGTCTGAGAGAAACTTTATTAACCTGTCATACCATGCTCTAGGAGCTTGTTTCAGGCCATATAGAGCTTTTCTCAATTTGTAGACATGATCAGGGTGGTTTAGATCCACAAAGCCTTTAGGCTGTTCCACATAAGCTTCCTCATTCAAGTACCCATTTAGAAAGGCACTTTTCACATCCATCTGGAATAGCTTGAACTTCAGAAGACAAGAAATTGACAATAGGAGTCTGATTGATTCCAGCCTGGCTACAGGTGCAAAGGTTTCATCAAAATCAACCCCTTCAACCTGAGTGTACCCTTGAGCAACAAGTCTTGCCTTATTCCTGGTGACAACTCCTTCAGCATCTGATTTGTTCTTGAAAATCCATTTTGTGCCAATGATGTTAGTTCCTTCAGGTCTAGGAACCAGTTCCCAAACTTCATGTTGCTTGAATTGGTTCAGTTCATCTTGCATTGCACCAATCCAGTATTCATCAGTTAAAGCTTCCTTGACATTTCTTGGTTCCATTTTGGACACAAAACAAGAGTTTGAGATGATTTCTCTAGATCTTGTAATGACTCCACTGTTGGGATCTCCTATGATGAGCTCTTTTGGATGATCCTTCTGAATTCTGATGGAAGGGATCTTGCTAGCTTCCTTTGATTCAGATTCTGTTGTGGTGGTGTTGGGTAGATCATTATGTTGGGTTGGAGACTCAAAGAATGTCTCAACATTACAAGGGACATCTATTTCTTCATGATAATCATCAATTATAACATTTATTGATTCCATCATGGCTTTGGTCCTGGAATTGAATACTCTATAAGCTCTGCTGTTTGAGGAGTATCCTAGAAATATGCCTTCATCACTTTTAGGGTCCAGTTTTCTTCTTTGTTCACGATCTGCCAGAATATAGCATTTGCTGCCAAACACATGGAAGTACTTCACAGTTGGTTTTCTTCCTTTCCAGAGTTCATATATGGTGGATGAGGTTCCCTTTCTCAAGGTGACCCTGTTATGGACATAGCAGGCTGTATTCATAGCTTCAGCCCAAAAATATATAGGAAGTCTTTTGGCATGTATCATTGCTCTGGCAGATTCCTGTATGGTCCTGTTTTTTCTTTCCACAACTCCATTTTGCTGAGGAGTTATAGGAGAGGAAAATTCATGACTAATTCCTTCTGAGGAACAGAAATCATCAAACTTGCTGTTTTCAAATTCCTTGCCATGATCACTTCTGATTCTGACAATACACCCTTCCTTTTCTCTTTGAATTTTTTTGCACAATTCTTTAAAAACTTCAAATACATCAGATTTTTCCCTAATGAAGTTAATCCAGGTGAATCTGGAAAAATCATCCACAACCACATAGGCATATCTTTTTCCACCAAGACTCTCCACTTGCATTGGTCCCATCAAATCCATATGAAGAAGTTCTAGAACCTTAGAGGTGATCAGATGTCTTGACTTTGGATGTGACATTCTAGTCTGCTTACCAACCTGACATTCACCACAAACTCTTCCTTCATCAATTTGCAGTCTTGGAATCCCTCTGACTGCCTCCATGGAGATAATCCTTTTCATACCTCTTAGATGAAGATGGCCAAGTTTTTGGTGCCACAGTTTCACCTCTTTTTCTTCTTTTGCAATGGAACACACAGAGGAGAAATTAGTGTTCTCAGGCTCCCACAAGTAACAGTTGTCTTTAGATCTGACTCCTTTCATTACAGTTTCTTGCTTTTCATTAATTACAAGACATTCAGATTTTGAGAAATTGACCTTGAATCCTAGATCACACAATTGACTGATACTAATGAGATTAGCAGTCAGCCCTTTTACCAGCAGTACTTCATTCAGACTTGGAACTCCAGGGCAGTCCAAATCACCAACTCCTTTGATTTCACCTTTAGCACCATCTCCAAAGGTCACAAAACTGGTGGTGTGAGGCTTAACATTATTGAGGAGGTTCTTGATTCCAGTCATGTGTCTGGAACATCCACTGTCAAAGTACCAGTCTTCCTTTGCAGAGACCCTCAGGGAAGTGTGGGCTATCAGGGCAGTAGCCTTTTTCTTCCATTTAGGAGCATGTGGTACCTTTTTAGACTTAGGTTTGACACCTGAGTTCTGATTAGGGTATCCATGCAATCTGAAGCAGAAGGGCTTTATGTGGCCATATCTCCCACAATGATGACATCTCCATCTTTGGTACCTTTTCTTCATATGTCTATGTTCCTGATGTTGAGAGTTGTGTTGAGACATCTGTTTTGACATTTGCTTATCAGGCCTGATCTTCTTATCTGTACCAGATTTCTTTGCTTCCATAAATCCTAGTCCATATTTATTTCCCACATTTTGTCCAACCTGAAGGATCTCTTCCAATTTGTCTGTTCCATTAGTCAGCATCTTGACGGATTTTGTCATTTGATTCAGTTATGAGTTCAGCAATTGAACTTCCCCTTCTAGATGACTTATAGTTTCAAGGTTTGCCCTTTTTTCAGCCTCCAACTTTATGATGAGTTTTGATTGTTTCTCATTCTGCACACAGACTTCAGTACTTCTGATACACAATTTCTTGTAAGTATCAGCCAGTTCTTCAAAAGTCACCTCTTCATCACTAATGTCACTTTCAGAGGTACAAACACCAGTTAGAGCAGTAACTAGTTTGGCAGATTCTTCTTCAGAATTACTTTCTGAATCACAGTCAGACCAAGTAACAGTCATTCCTTTCTTTTGTTTCTTAAGAAAGGTAGGACATTCAGCTCGAATATGCCCATATCCTTCACAACCATGGCATTGAATTCCTCTGCCTTGATTTCCCTTCTCTTCTAACCTTGGTCTTCTGCTGGAACTGTCAATGTCAGAGGGAATGTTATGAACATTAGACCTTGACTTTGGATCTATTCTTTTGATGAGTTTATTGAACTGTCTTCCAAGCATGGCTATAGCTTCTGAAATATTTTCTTCAACATCAGTGTTGGAAACAAGTGCTATGCTCTTATTCTACTTGTCACCATTTTCAGTGATCCCCATCTCAAAGGTCTTAAGAGACCCAATAAGTTCATCCACTTTCAACTTGCTGATGTCCTGGGCTTCTTCTATGGCAGTTACCTTCATTGCAAATCTTTTAGGCAAGGATCTGAGAATCTTTCTCACCAATTTTTCTTCTGCCATTTTTTCTCCCAGTGCTCCTGAGGTGTTGGCAATCTCCAAGATGTTCATGTGAAAGTCATGAATGGTTTCATCTTCCATCATTTTTAGATTCTCAAACTTGGTAGTCAACATCTGAAGCCTTGACATTTTCACTTTGGAAGTGCCCTCATGGGTAGTTTTGAGAGTGTCCCAAACTTCCTTGGCCAGTTCATATTGATGTACTAGTCTGAAAATGTTTCTATCAATTCCATTGAACAAGGAATTTAAGGCTTTGGAATTTCCCAGGGCTAACTCATCTTCTTCTTTACTCCAATCTTCCTCAGGCTTCAAACTGATTGTCCCATCTTTCTCAGTTATGGTGGGATGGACCATCCTTTGTCAGCAGCTCTCCAAGCCTTTTTGTCCAGAGATTTTAAGAAGGCAATCATACGAGGTTTCCAGTAGTCATAATTAGTTCCATCCAGAATGGGTGGTCTATTTCTAAAAACTCCTTCTTTATCCATAGTGCCAGAAAGTGATATCCCTAGATCTCACCCAGTAATACAGGCAGGGTGCCTGCTCTGATGCCAATTGAAATTCTGGCTGCAGATACTCAATGTCACGTTCAATGTTATGACACCGTATCTGACTTTCTATAAGACAGTAAATACAAAAACAGTAAAGAACACAGTCAATTGTTTACTCAGTTCAGTGTGCAACAACACCTACTCTGGGGGCTACCAAGCCAGGGAGGAAATCCACTATAAGAGATATTAATTCAGGAATAAACCAACCAGTTTATCTCCTTCACTTAAGACCTACCCAATGCAACTTCAATCTAAGTACAACTTAAACCTGAGTTCCTACTCACTCCCCCTCAATCACAGCAGTGATACATAAAAACAATTTGACTAATGAATTGTTGAAGACACTCTTCAAAACATACACTTGATTATGCTTCACAGCTTTTTAATCAAGCAACACAAACACTATTGCTTCACAGCTTTGAGTGATACACAAACCTAACTTGACTTTGCTTCACAGCTTTAGTCAAGAGACATACAAACACTCTTGCTTCAAAGCTTTGAGTGTTACACAACCCTTACAATTAAAACCTATTCCAAGTCACTTATCACAATGATAATTGCTTGGATTACAATAGTAAAAACTATACAGCTTCTAAATGATCTTCTGTCAAAAAGGGATTACTTTCAAAACAGCAGCCCTGTTGAATATATAGCAGCTGCAACTTCAGTTAGGGTTTCCACAAAAAAACTAGGGTTAATTCCGTTTGACCTTAAGACTAGGTCACAGGACTTTATCAACCAGGTTGGGGTTGAGCTAGGTTAACCCAAAGAAAACGCAGGATTCTGTTCTGGAAAGACTGAGTCATTTTCCTGAAAAAACTCAGAATTAACCAAACTGCATACCTGTTAGTTCAGAACAGGATGTCTTAACATCTGTTATGACATCTGAAAACCTGTCTACTGATTTAGGTAAATGTGATCATTTTGCAAAATGCTCAGATACACACTTATAAACATCAGTACCTGTATGACAATATTTTTCTGCAAAGGTACCTAATGAATCAGTACATACTAAACTAGAATGTTATGACATCAGTCATGACATTCACACATACACTTGGGTTTTACCAAAAATGCAAGCCAATAACTAAACAACTACAAATCTCTCACAGATATGCCCTGGATAGATACAGGTATCGAATCTGGAATTGCGACAGTTGATAGTAATCATCTTTGGATTAACCTTTTTTCCTGAAAAGGCAAAACATCAGTTGTATGCAATGTCATGATGTATGAAATGCATGATGTCATGATGTTCAGAGATAGTGTAGTATGCACTTTATCATGTATGTAAGCAGGATGTATGAAATGTGAAATGTCTATGAATGTATTTTTGTCTAGGAAAATAAATCCTTGACGAATGTCGGGAGCTTGTTGAATCCCGGGCTGATGTTTGAAGAGTAGAGTTCTTTGTTTCTGCTGGGGATGATGATTACAAGAATAAAACGGTAGGAGAAGATGACTCAGTTGGGGAATAAACTTGATGAAGAGATTACTTTGCGGGGAATTACTCTGTAGGAAGAGATATTGCACTGAGAATTTGATGATAACTCCGCTGGGGATTCCTGTTGATAAGTTTTGTTGGGGAATTTGATGAACTCCGCTGGGGGATAGGAAGAACTCTACCGAGGACGATCTTTCCGTGGCAATTAGCTGAGGATAACCCAGTTAGACCCTGGTGGGGAATAACCTCTGAATATGGCTGGGAGAGAGATTTGTACTCTGCGGGGGACCAGCTTCCAGACTCTACTGGGGATAAGCTTCCAGAATCTACTGGGGATAAGCTTCAACTCTCCTGGGGAAACTTTTGGACTGTACTGGGGAGATGGCTTCACTGGGGTGTCTGGTATTCCGCTGGGGAACAATCTTATATTTCCGTCGAGGAATATTAAGACTGCCGGGGATGCTTGCTTAGGAACATCTGTATACTCCGCTGGGGAATGTTGAGATCTTCTGGGAATGTCCAACTTCCTTGGGGTTGACAGTAGACTAACTCTGCTTGGGGAGAGTGTCGCTGACTTGCTGGAGAATACTGTGCCTTTTTAGGGCTGACGGGAGACCAACTATGCTTGGGGAGAGAGTACTGCTGATTTGTCTTACTCCCGGGGAGTGGAGGTATCTTGGTCGACAGAGCAACTAGATCGCTTAGACAATTCATTATTGCCCATGTTTGATGTCACCTGTAATTAGTCCTTTGTTTCGCATGCAAATATTTATGATTAGCAATTAATGTCAAATGCATATATCAAAAATGAGCATTGGACGTTCTTTGCAAAACAAAACAGATAAAGGAAAACAATTGGCAATTTGTCTGAAAAAGATGAGCTTGTATTGATTTGAAATTTTACCTGTAAATAGGCGTTTATGTACAAGAGGCTGACGTCCTAGTAAGAGAACGCCGCCGAACAACATAGAGTTTATACAATTTGTGAAAAGGAAAACAAAACAGCTATGTGAAAAATCCCACTGGGTTCCAACTCTGCTATCGCCTTTATGTCTTCAAGCGTCTCATCACTTCGCTGCTTAGTTGGAGATGAAGCTGATTGATCGATGCCGTATGAACCTGATAGTTGATGCCGAATTCTGGATGCAAGGTGATCCAATGAGACATAGTATTATGCTTATCCCTAACTTTTGCCTGGACCTCTCTTTCGGGTTTTCAGTCCACCGGGATACCCATTTTTGCCCAAGCCGCCTTTTCAGGTTTTCGACTTGCCGGGTGTACAGATTTTTTTCATTTCATCCCTTATTTTTGCCCGAACCCTTTTGGTTCGCCGGGAAGCCCTTATTTTTGCCTAGGTGTGTCAACCTAGCGGGTCTTTTATTCATGCGTAGTATCTTTTTACTATGTCTGCCTTGGCGGGGTGAGGAAGGTCGTCACCATCCATGGTGGTTAGAATCATAGCTCCTCCTGAGAAGATATGTTTAACCATAAATGGCCCTTCGTACGTAGGGGTCCATTTTCCCCTGGGATCACTTTGAGGAAGAATGATGCGCTTGATTACTAGGTCTCTGACTTGATACTCTTGTCGTCTGACTTCCTTGTTAAATGCCCTGATCATCCGTTTTTGGTACGTTTAACCATGACAAATAGCGGTGAGTCTCTTTTCATCGATTAGATTTAATTGATCAAGTCGAGTCTGGATCCAATCATCTTCGCTCAAACCTGCATCCTTCATTATCCGGAGAGAGGGTATCTGGACTTCAATAGGCAAGACTGCCTCCATGCCATAGACCAAGGAAAAGGGTGTTGCCCCTGTTGACGTCCGTGCTGAGGTACGGTACCCATGAAGAGCAAACGGTAACATCTCATGCCAATCTTTGTAGGTCACTGTCATCTTCTGCACAATCTTCTTGATGTTCTTATTCGCCGCTTCTACAGCCCCATTCATCTTCGGTCGGTAGGGAGAAGAGTTGTGGTGCTGTATCTTGAATTGCTCGCAGAGCTCAGTGATCATCTTGTTGTTAAGATTGGTACCATTGTCCGTAATGATCCTTTCCGGGACGCCGTATCGACAGATCAGGTTATGCCGAATGAACCGTGCCACGACGTTCTTGGTTACCGTAGCGTAGGAAGCTGCTTCAACCCACTTTGTGAAGTAATCAATCGCTACCAGGATGAAACGATGCCCGTTAGATGCCGTAGGTCTGATCTCGCTGATCATATCAATGCCCCACATTGCAAAAGGCCAAGGTGCTGTCAAGACGTTCAGAGGAATTAGAGGAACGTGCACCTTATCAGCATAGATCTGACATTTGTGACACGTCCGAGAATGTTGGTAACAGTCGGCTTCCATTGTGGACCAGAAATATCCTGCCCGAAGGATTTTCTTTACCATGGTATGTCCACTGGAATGTGTTCCGAAGGTACCCTCATGCAGCTCTACCATGATTCTTTCTGCTTCCGTCTTATCCATACAACGCAGTAAAGTTGAATCATGGTTTCATTTGTAGAGAATGTCGTTGCTGAGGAAGAACTTTGCCGCAAACCTTCTCAGAAACTTTTTGTCATTAACAGATGCACCCTCGAGGTATTCTTGAGCTTCCAAGTACCTCTTCACTTCGTGATACCACGGTTTTTCAGTTACCTCTTCAGTCTCAAGATCACAGTAATGTGCAGGTTCATCCAACTTCCAGATAATGATCCGGGGAGCTTCGTTATCCCATTTGACTTTGAACATAGAAGACATTGTAGCCAGCGCGTCCGCCAACTGATTCTCCTCTCTTGGGAAGTGTTCAAAAGTTATCTCCTCGAAGTGGGGAATCAACGGCAACACATACTCTTTGTAAGGAATAAGATTTGGGTGTTTTGTATCCCACTCGCCTTTGATCTAATTGATCACGAGAGCGGAATCTCCGAAGACACTTAGAAACTTGATCCTTAAGTCAATTGCAGCTTGAAGACCCATGATACATGCTTCATACTCTGCCATGTTGTTGGTGCAGTTGAAACATAGCCGGGCAGTGAGTGAAGTATGAGTGCCTTTAGGGGATATGATCACAGCGCCAATACCGTTACCCAAAGCGTTTGAGGCTCCGTCAAAGTGCATAGACCATCGGGATCCTTCCTCAGGTCCTTCATCCGGTCCAGGTACTTCACAATCAGTCACTACCATGATATTCTCGTCTGGAAATTCAAAGTTCATCGACTGGTATTCGTCCACTACCTGGTGTGCCAAATGGTCTGCCAATACACTTCCCTTGATTGCTTTCTGAGTCGTGTACTGGATGTCATATTCTGTCAAGATCATCTGCCATCTTGCTATTCTTCCGGACAAGGCGGGCTTTTCGAAGATATATTTGATTGGATCCATTTTTGAAATCAACAGAGTGGTGTGAGTCAACATATACTGTCTCAGCCGGCGAGCAGCCCATACCAAAGCGCAGCAAGTTTTCTCGAGCAGTGAGTATCGGGTCTCACAGTCGGTAAACTTTTTGCTAAGGTAATAAATAACGTACTCTTTTCGGCCAGACTCGTCATGCTGCCCCAGCACACACCCCATTGAGCTGTCAAGTATAAGATTAGAGGTCTCCCTTCAACCGGTGGCATAAGGATGGGTGGCTCTTGGAGATACTCTTTGATTCTTTCGAAAGTGGCCTGACATTCATCGTTCCAACATACCACTTGATCTTTCTTCAGTAGCTTGAAGATTGGTTCACAGGTAGCAGTTAGATGTGA
This sequence comes from Vicia faba, assembly GCA_948472305.1. Lineage (NCBI taxonomy): Eukaryota > Viridiplantae > Streptophyta > Magnoliopsida > Fabales > Fabaceae > Vicia > Vicia faba. The sequence continues at coordinate 1,354,227,152 of OX451738.1, read as the reverse complement.
GATGAATCGAGCAATATAGTTCAGCCGTCCTAGAAAGCCTCTGACTTCTTTCTCTGTCTTGGGGACTGGCATCTCTTGTATGGCCTTCACTTTGGCAGGGTCCACTTGAATACCTTTATCACTGACGACGAAGCCTAGCAATTTTCCAGATCTCACCCCAAAGGTGCACTTGTTTGGGTTCAACCTCAGCTTGTACAACTCCAGGCGGTCAAATAGCTTCTGTAGATGGTCAAGGTGTTCCTCCTCAGTTTGAGACCTTGCGATCATATCGTCGACATATACTTTGATCTCGTGATGGATCATGTCATGAAACAAAGCAACCATGGCACGTTGGTAGGTTGCCCCAATGTTTTTCAACCCAAAAGGCATGACCTTGTAGCAAAAGGTGCCCCACTGAGTAACAAAAGTGGTCTTCTCCATGTCTTCAGGAGCCATCTTGATCTGATTATAACCGGAGAAACCGTCCATGAAGGAGAACACCTTGTGCTGAGCAGTATTGTCCACTAGAACGTCGATGTGAGGTAGAGGGAAAACATCCTTGGGGCTCGCCCTGTTCAAATCTCTGTAGTCAACACACATTCTGACCTTACCATCTTTCTTCGGCACTGGAACCACGTTGGCAACCCACTGAGGGTAAGAAGTCACTGCTAGAAAACCGGCATCAAATTGCTTCATAACCTCGGCTTTGATTTTCTTGGACATCTCTGGACGCATACGGCGGACCTTCTGTTTTACCGGAGGGCATTCTTCCTTGGTAGGCAGGTGATGAACCACAATGTCGGTATCCAACCCAGGCATGTCTTCATAAGACCAGGCAAAGATTTCCACATAATCATGCAACATCTGAATCAACCGTTGTTTCACACTGAGCTCTAGATTGGCACCAATCTTGACTTCCTTTATGTCTGTCTCAGTACCCAGATTTACCGTTTCCACTGGCTCTTCATGTGGCTGAATGGCCCTCTCTTCCTGGAGTAACAGTCTTGCAAGCTCACCAGGCACTTCGCAATCATCTTCACCTTCGTCTTCGGCTAAGTTGATCGGATTTTCGAAGTCATAACTGGTAGTAGCAGAGTCGTTACCAGTGAGATCCAGAGTGGATTGGAACCTGTATAGGTGAGTGTGTGTAAATATAGCTGTTTTGCAATATATAATAAAGAAAGAAAAGGAGCGCAAGATTTGAAAGCAAAAAACGTCCAATGCTTTTATTAATGATATATGAAAGTGACACCCAAAAGCCCTCACAAATGAAGCCACGGTGCCCCGGGTAAGACACCGGGCCATAAAGTTTCAAATTATTGTTCGTTACAACTTTAAAACAAAGGAGTTCATTATTGAGTGACAAAAGTAATAGGTATGAAGTCTTTCACAGTCCAGTTGTTTGGTCCACCGTCGGTCGTTGGGTAGATCCAACTGTTGAATTCAGATTCCTCCACGTCGTCTTCAATAGCATTCACTCCCGGGTTGGTGATGAACACAAGAGGTCTTCCAATCCTTGCCTTACGAACAGCCTTCTGAGCTTCTGCGGTGAAACCCAAACCAAACTTGTCAGTCTTCGGAGTAAAATCAGGAAGTCGGACCCAGTTTGCACACTCACTCTTCTCAATCATAGCCCGGGCATCCTTTAAGGAAGCCATCTTCAAAGGAGAACCCTCTTCAGTCACAGTCTCTGCTGCTGCCAATGTTTGAGGCACCTCTTCAAAGTGTTGAAAGGGGGTCTCAATGAATTCCCCCTCCATCTCTACGTACCGGAACGAGTTGAGGTGGCTGACCATATATTCTTCTTCCCCCTGCACTGTAACAATCTTCCCTCTGACCGGGTACTTAAGCTTCTGATGTAATGTGGAGGTCACAGCTCCAGCCTTGTGGATCCATGGACGACCCAACAAACAAGAATAGGATGGTTGGATGTCCATCACATAGAATGTTGAATCAAAGACTTACGAACCAACCCTGATTGGAATGTCAACTTCACCATGTACCATCCTTTTGGACCCGTCAAAGGCCCAGACAACGATGTTACTTGGCTTGAGCTCTAAACCTTCACAATCCAGCCTGTCTAGAGCTTTCTTGGGCAATACATTCAACGAAGAACCGATGTCTACCAACACATGGGCAAGAGTAGTGCCCCTGCATTCAATGGAGACATGCAGGGCGTCGTTATGGTTCTTTCCTTTGGCAGTCAGATCAGCGTCAGAGAAACCCAACCCATTATCAGCAGTCAAGTTGGCCACATAATCGGTAAATTGATCAACAGACATTTCTTGTGGAACATGGGCCGTCTTCAGGAAGGAAATCAGGGCCTTGGCATGGGCCTCTGAACACAACAACAATGATATCATAGAAATTTTAGAGGGGGTGTTCCCCAGCTGTTCAACTACGTTGAAATCACTCTTCTTGATAATCTTGAGGATCTCTTCCATCTCTTGCTTGGAAGCTTCAACATTGGTGGTCTTCGGTGCCTCCGTCTGGGAAGGGACATCAGTAGCAATCCCTTTGCCCTGAGCGTCAGATGACTCGGCAGCAGGGGTAGAAATAGGAACTTGGTCAGGCAGGGAAGTTGGCACACCTGCAGGTGTGATGACAATAGGTCTCTGAATAGCTGGAGGTGCAATATCTTGTGAGAAGAGCCTGCCACTGCGAGTGACTTTAGCAGGCCCGGTGATGTTGGTGACGCCGGTACTAGTATCAAACTCTTGCTTAACTCCGAGCACATAAACATCTGCCCCATAATGCCAAGGGACAGCTTTGTCAGATGTATAGGGAAGGGGCCCCAGAACAGTGATAGTTATGGGTGCAATCTTGTGAACATGCATAATTTTGACAGGCTTCCTCGGGGGAGCCTTAGGAGGGTTGTTGAAAATAGTAACAACGGACACTTCTTCAGTAGGGGCAGTAGGAACATCAATCTTTTTGAACAAGATCTCTTTATTATCCATCAGGCTCTGGATACCTGATTTCAACAAAGGACAACCAGCAGGTGAAACAGCACATAGAAGGCAACCTTTACTACATCCCGGAAATAAACTGGCTAGCAACAGGTTCCTTTTGACAGTCAACAATGGAGTAACAATATCATTCACGAAGGCTACATACAGGTCTTCCTCAACAGCATTCACTCCATGCTGGGGCATGGGAGCAGTCACAACATTGGGCCTTTCGGGCGCCTCGAACTGTATTTCTTTAGCATCAATAAGGTCCTGAACCTTATTCTTCAGAGCCCAACAATCATCCGTAGAATGCCCCGGGCTGTCAGAGTGATAAGTGCAGCGGGCGTTGGGATTGTACTTTGGAGATGTGGTGTTCACTACCTTCGGAGCTTCTTTGACAGCTACCAAATTGGTTGACAATAGTTGCGGCAATATCTGAGACAGGGTCATACTGAGCCGAGTATATTCCCTTCTGGGTCTCTCACCCCTTGGTTGGTTATATTGCCGAGGAGCAGCAGCAGGCTTTGAAATTACCACCGCGTTGACAGCTTGGCGGCGTTCCGGTTTGTTCTGTCTCCTCGGACCAAAAACAACACTAGCTTCCTTCTTGAAGGGCTTCTTTTCAGTACTCGAGGAGGCACTTTTCTGTATCTTCCCCAACTTGATACCAGCTTCTATCCTCTCACCGGTTAAGATCAGATCTGTAAACCCAGCAAAAGAATTCCCAATCAGATGGTTGAAGAATGGACCAGACAGGGTCCCCAAGAACATGTCGACAAGCTCACGGTCCGTCAACGGTGGCTGCACCCTTCCAGCCAGGTCTCTCCACTTTTGCGCGTACTCTTTGAATCCTTCTCCAGTCCCAAGTGACATACCCTGGAGTTGGGTACGTGTGGGAGCGAGGTCGGAATCGTACTGATACTGCTTATAAAACGCAGTAGCCAAGTCCTCCCAGTTACGAATACTGGTTGCATCCAGCTGATAGAACCATTCGAGTTGAGTCCCTGAAAGACTATCCTGGAAGAAATGGATCCATAGATTCTTGTCTGCAGTGTAAGGTTGGATCTTCCTTACATATGATCTGAGATGCAGCTTAGGGCAGGAAGCCCCTTCGTACTTCGCAAAGGCAGGTGCCTTGAACTTGTGTGGGATCACCACCCCAGAAGATAAACCTAGATCTCCGAAATCCAACCCAGGCACGTGTTGAATCTCCATAGCGCTTAGACGGTCCTCCAATTGTTTGTACCTATCCTCAGCAAGAGGGTACTGTTCATCATGGTAATCTGTCTCTTTGTCGGAGACCACAGGACTAGGAACCCTTCCCCCTTGGGGACTATCCTTCCCTACAGAGGAAGTAGCCTGATCAGCCTCATTCTGCAGTGTATTCCCAAACCTCTGTCCAGTGTTAAACAACACAGTCCTCTTCTTCTTCTTTAAAAGTAGAGTCTTCAATTCCTGTTGTCCTGAAGGAAAATTGCGATTAAAACGCAGCGGAATATAAAATTTTCCTTTAGAGATCCTTACGAATGAGCATGGTCAGTGATAGAAAGTTTTACCTCTTGTGGCGATTCAGACTTTTGATGTCGTGATCACGAGCGTTGATGAAGAACAACGCCTCTACTCAGTCCACACGAACAGATCGCTTCCGGTCACAGTGCTAGCTGATCACGAACGGAAACCTTGAGTGAGAGAGAGAGAGTCAAAAACGAAAATGCATCAAATGAAAAAACTTCATCACAAGGGATCTATTTATAGAATCACTCGTGTGGGCTACAAGCTAAAAGCCCAATTAAGGCTATAAGCTAAAAGCCCAATTAAGCTTATGGACATCATACCTTATGATGTACCATATATCACTTATCCACGTGGTACCTTACCACTTTCCGTATTACACTTAAGTGCACCGTACCTTACGGTGTTCCTTATTTATTCTATCTCTCATCAACCTGTCCTTATGTGTGTGACCCTGTAGGTTTTCGCGACGTTGGCAATTATATTAAATTACACATTTAATATAATAAACAGTGAGCGGTATCTAGCAACACATCACTGTTACCCAAGTCACGAAAATGTCATGTGATCTGACCAAACCTTTTCCGTGATAATATTTGTGTTGTACAATTACCCTTTTGCCCTCATGTCTATATTGAACACAAGGCATACACTGTGTCACCCTTGTCCAGTTCAATATTGGGCCCTTAGACATTTATCCTGTTATGCAGGATGAGCAAATTCCATCTAGGTCACTCATGTCCCTTAGCATGCTTTGTGAAGTACCCATCAACCATCTTTATAGTCATCCAGTTACGGATGACGTTTGATCAGCAATAAAGTACTTGACTCTACATCTAGGGTCCATAGTGGTTTCAGGTCGAAGGGTGGTATACACCATTATCATCATGAGAATAACTTATGACACTTTGCATAACATTCTATTTAGTATTCTCATAACGGGTCAATCCAGTATAAATATTACTCCTAATATTCATACCTATGTCAAGACTTGATAACTCCTTATCTATGATCCATGAGATGTGATCATCAATCTATCTTCATAATGATCTTAATGCTTTAATGTTATCCCACTTCACATTAAAGCTTGACTACGGATACTTTAAGAATAGTTTCTTATGTTTAATGGGATCTCATGATTAAGTCACACTTAACATTTCATTAAACCAATAAACCATTCTAGGGACTTTATTATTTTGGAAAACATAATAGAGAAATGCCTTTTATTATTAATAAATAATTCGATACAAGTACCAAAAGTATTGGCCTCTAGGGCTTACACCAACAGTCCCTGGGCTAAGCTCATGACCAGCTCTTGAAACTGGGCATTCTGGGCCTGGAGGGCCTTGATAGCTTGCTCAGTAGTAGGCTCAGAATTCATGATGATCGCTGAAATAAACAGCGAAGAAGATTAAGCAACCTGTAAAAAAGGGGTACCTGTTATGCATATGATGCATGATATGCTATTTATGCAATGCCTTCAAGGGTTCGAAAGTTCAAATTCGTTGTAGACAAAAAGGGAACACACGTTATATTAAGAAATAATCTATTCAGTACATCAATGCCTCATGGGCGAAATATTACAAAATACTTAATCCCAAAAGACACTGCGCATCCTCTTTGGAGCGATGTAGGTGTTGAGGGTCTTTTCCTCGTGAAGTAGACGGGTGAGCTCCAAGACCTTCTTCTCACTGGCATGTAGACTGGTTTCAAGAGAATTCTGTTCTTCCTTGAGTTGGATCCAGCTTTTTTGCATTTCTTTCCAAGATGTCGGCATGTCAGGATGTTGAACGGTGTATGGCACCTCTCCTTCCAAAACTGGCTCTTTGATCACGGGGAGGACATGAGGATATGGCATCACCAGCTTCTGGGAGCGGGCTCGTACCCACTTGAGATAAGGTTCAAGGGGGATGGAGTTCTTGTGCCCCAGTGTCTTACTATCTACCCTGTTGGGCATCCTCCAAGCTCTGATGAATCTCTGGCGAAGTCCTTGTGCATTGTTGTCGAAGTCAAAAACTATGTCAGGAATCAAAATGTCATGAGGGCCATCCCTCCGATCATATCCAAACTGTCTCAAATCCATACATGGGTTGTAAGTAATGCCCCCTCTAATTCCAAGTAAAGGAACATTAGGAAACTCTCCGCAATGATCAATGATAGTGACATTTTCTCTGGACCGAGAACACCAATGTATATCAGCATGTGTAAGAGTCATTAATCGTTGCGACCATCTCAAACCTCGCTCGTTCTTCAAAACTGATTGTGAAAGGTGCGAAATAAACCACCTTGCCAGGAGAGGAGTGCAGCACATGAGAACACCCCTTTTTCTCATGGTTCGAGTGTAACATGAGTGGAGGATGTCCCCGAGCAACGTAGGTATAGGATTCCTGGACATGAAAATCTTGACAGCATTGATATCTATCAGTTGATCAGGATTCGGGAACAACACCAACCCATAGACAAGGAGTGCCACAACTTCTTCAAAGGCTTGTAGGTCAAGGGAATCCCAACATTCTTGTGCCTTCTCAAATAGGAACTTTGCCAAGAATCCTTTGATACCACTTCTGGTTTCCCAATGCCCCTTGATGTCAGATGGTTGTAGGCGTAATGCTTTAGCAACCTCTTCAAGTTTTGGTTCCCTTTCCGTACCGTTGTAGGGTAGTTGACTGAGAATGGGAACCTTCAGAAGCTGAGAAAACTCTTCCAAAGTAGGCACTAATTGATAATCCGGGAAAGTAAAACAGTGGTGCGAAGGGTCAAAGAACTGGAAGAGAACTTTTATCATATCTTCTTCAATGTTGGTGTTGACCAAGCTGATGAGTCTACCATGTCTTTCACTGAAGGAAGAGTTCTCGGGAATCCTGGATGCAAGCTCCTTAAGCTGAGGAGGGATCCTTACAAGGTTGACCTGAATTGTCTTTCTGCGGATAGTTTCCATGTCCTACAAAACAAGAACAAAGATGAAGATTCGAACCCTTGAAGTGGTTAGTAAATGCATATGATGCTTTATGATGTTATGATGTTATGATAAAATCACACCACAAGTATTCACAAAAGCAAATATGATAAGGCACACAAGTCACACCAGACAGCCCTTAGAGTTTAGGCCAGCATGAGGTCTAGGTATTACCCTCTTGAAGTTGGTGGGCTCAAACCTGTCCTATCAAAAGTAACTGGGTTCTAAGGAGCTCAATATCATTGGGTTGTTTTCTATGTTCATTGTTTTGATTTAGCCACTGAACTGGCGATCAAAATATTCCAAGAAAACAACCCTCAATGAGTGTAGTATCGAGTATCTACCAACTTCGGACTGCACCAAAGTCGGTCATCTCACTACCCCTAAAGAGGCCAGGATGGTCAAGTAAGGTTCCTAAGGTCAGTTGATGCTTCACGACACCACGCGGCGGCCCCGTACTCTCCTTGACTTGACTCAAGGGTTACTGGTACTCACTAGAGTGCCACATCAACGTAGAAACTGCTTCAACCGTGTCGGTATACCCCGCACAGTTCCCTCACAGTTTGTTGCTACTTCTAAAAGGTATCCCCCAGATCCGGGTTAGGATCTATGAAACTCCAAAACAGGCCCACAATTTTAAAGCAAACAAAACAAGCAATTGAAAACATAAGAGTGGTCTAATCCTAAGGTACACCTCACTTATTAATGTCCCCAGCAGAGTCGCCAGTTCTGTGATCGGTGGAAATAGAACTGACTGTTTTTTAGCTGGTTTCGCGAAATGTCGCGGTAAGCAAGAGTCGCCACCGTCTTTTATGTTCTCCAACAAGGAAAGGACAAAAGCATAACAAAATTCCTTTTCGAGAATGTTTCTCAGTTTGGGAGGTAGATTTATAGAAAGGGAAGGTGTTAGCACCCTTTCTATCCATGGTTATCCATGGGCTCTTAGGTACTTGCTCACTATATTTTCAAAAATTGTTTGTTTTTCAAGTGTTTGTGGGTTTTGAAAAAGTTTAGTTTGAAAAAAACTTCTAGGTAACTCTTGTATCAGTCCTCAAGAGTGTATGAAGTATTTGTTTGAAAACTTTTGTTTGAAAGTGTAAGTGCGAAAAGTTGTTTTTGTTTTTGAAAGAGCAAGTATCCAGGAGAAATCTACCTACTCTAAGGAATTAGGTTGTGTAAGAGTCCTTTAGACAGTACTATCCCACTATTAAGAAGTAGGAAGCACCGTCGTTGGAGTTATTCGGGTCAATTCGATTATAGGGGCATGTGGTCACCAAAGCAATAGCAGGACACCTTAGCGGTAACCCTAATGTCCTATATCCTTTTTATCCGAGGCAACCGTTTTGAGGCAACTGGATCTTTAGACAGGAGAGCGATCTCTAAAACACCCTATACTTGATGACCACCTCGAGGCAACCAAGTGAGACGTACCTAGGAGTGGCATGTGCATGTGTGTTGTTTTTCAATTAAATTGTCTTTGCATGCATCATTGTGAGCTACGGGTTGATTTTATTTTCCATACAAGTCTTGTCATGCATCGTTAACAGTTTAATAATTTGTGGGAAATAAAGTGCGGAAGGTAAATCTACGCTATTACAAGGCGCGGGTATATACATCGCCAAAAACAAACCCTTTGGAAAAAATAAACTGCGAGAAAATAAATAAAGTGATAAAAGAGGTCCTAATTACGCTATTACATTCCCGGAACAGATACATAAATATAATCAAAATAATGAATTAAAAATAAATATGCGCGCGAAATAATTGAATCGGGGACGTCTTTAGGGTTTTGACCCTTTTTTGAGAAAAGAATGGAATTGGTCCTTTTTGCAATTAAATAAGTATTAAACCTAATTTACTAATTAATTAATTAATTAAAGAAAAAGTATTTTTGTGTTTTTTTATGTTTTAATGAAAATAAAAAGAAAAGAAATTAAAAGTCAAAAGTTAGTAAAAACCTAAGTCTAATTTATTTTACTTATTATGAAAAATAGTCAAAATTAACCTAATTAAACTAAATCAATTTGGTTAGTATTTATTTACAAAATAATTAAAATTAATAAATATAATAATAACAAAAATATTTACATTTTTAATTTTCTAAATTTTTATTGGGAAAAATTAATTATGTTAATTTTAGTGATAATAATAATAATTAGAAGAAATAGTTAATAAGTAAAATAGAAAATATAAAATAAAAGAAAAAAGGAATGAACCAAAGGGGGTTCTGGGCCCATTAGGAGGTTTTGTTAGCAGATTTCAAGCCCATTAACCCCAAGCCTGCGTTGACCTTCTGAATGGTCTACGTGCATGTTGACTGAGGAACACCATGATCCTCCATCTCTGGCCTTTGAATTCACATTTGTGGCCACTTGGCGCCTGGATGCTGGAGACGCATGGTGGGGTACATTTAGGAAGCCTGCATGTGATTAGGTTAGAAAAAATATGAAACAATTATTTTGGGGGACCTGGGAATCGAACCCAGGTCCCAAGGGACTATGCCTGCACGCCTTAACCAACCCAACTGCCTTGTTCAATTGTTAGTGAAATAAAGACCAAATATAATATTCAGAAATCAATTAATATGCTAGCAAACAAAAAAAAACGCGCTTTAATTTTAAACGGGCCAATCACACTGTGACGCATCATCGTCTTCTTCATCAAAATTGCTGGTTATTTACCTGCGGATTTTTATCCGCAGGTAGTTTCGTAGGCTTTTCTTAAAATCGTCCCTAGGCTTCAAAAACCCATTCCAAGACCATGGTCGGTCTCGTCTCCATCTCCTAAGTCCATTCATGCTCATGATTTGTTCTGATTTCACCTGAAAACAAAATGCCTAAAAACAACACACACAAACCCTAGGCGCGGGTAACATTATATGAAGCCTAAAAACGAAATTGAATATTGCCATTAGGTTAGAAATTAAGCGAGAAACATGGATATGCCAATGTTTTTGAGAAAAAATGCAAGAATGAAGAATCACGATTCCATGTCCAGGGGTGACTTCGTGACGACTTACAACGCTTTGTAGGTGGTCTAAGGACGTGTTTATGATCGCTTTAGCTTCAGTGGATATCAAGGAAGAAGGCTACATGCTTATTTTGATCTGAAAACGTCTGCAACCTTGTTCTTGATCTCACACTTTTTTCAAGAAACTTTGCAATTTTCTTTGGCCGTTTTAGCAATCCTCAGGTCGTGAATTAGGTTTAGGTTACTTGCATATGTATAAGGCAAGCAGTCTAGGTCCAAATTTGGGCTTGTATCCATGTGTATTTAAGTTTGGAGATTTGGTTGACCACCATTGAAGACCTTTCCATATTTGGTTCAAATCTAGGATTTTATGCACAAAAAAGGCTTAGCACGAATTGGTTAGCTGGCATATGACATATAAAAGCTATTCAAATCACAAAGATGCTATTCCATTAATTTTTAGATTTTATTTGAATTATTATGGATTTAAAATGAATTAAATCAATTAAAATTAAATAAAATAGAAAAATAAATGTTTGATCTTGAAATTAATCATGGGACACGTGTGTGGCATGACAAGGCTGAACCAAGTGGAAGAAAGTGGGCCCTTTTGTAAAAAATTGAAGTTTTAAGGATAGTTGACTTTTGCAAATTCATGAAAATTTCCCAACTTCTCCAATGCATATCTTGCTCAATTTTGATTATATGAACATGTTCTTGGACATTTTGGAAAGGTCTTGAAGTCCTCTAACCAATGACTTTGGTCCCATGTCATTTGGATTTACCAATCTCAAGTTATGGTCTTTGACTTAAAGTGCATTTTTGTTGACTTTTGAAATTGACCTATAATGTAGAAATTGATAACTTTTTGTGAGAGCATTTCTTGGACTTGGAATGTGAAGATGAGTTGTAGGAAATGTCATCCCCTTCAAAATGAGCATTGGATGGGATTTTTATGATGAACTATGAAAAAGTTATGCCTTGGTCAAGTTACAATTGACTTTTCAACTATCCAAAAATAGCAACTTTTGCATCTTTGATGATTTTTGAGCCATGCTTGTGGAATCATGATCAAGACTTGATCAAATGATGATTGTGTGCTCAAAATAAGATGTTGACCAAATTTTTTGACTTTTGACTGTAAAATAACCATTTTTCCCCTGCAGTTGATTGTGAAGCAAATGAAGCTTTTGACTGTGCAATTTACCTCTGCGAGTCTTGAAACTTGGCATGTAGATGCTTGACAATGTATATGGGCACATGAGACTTGATTGGACCACTGAAAACCCCAAATTCCTTGAGAGAACCAAAACCCTAATTTTGACTGGCTTAGGAGGCATTTGAACTGTGCAACCCTTGAGTAATCTTGAACCATTGGGGGATGATTCTTGATAAACCTTGAAGAATATGGGAGGGCAAATTTTGGGGTACAACACACCCCCTTGCCACTACCCCAAACCCAAACAGCAACCCACCGCAACAACCCACTAAATTCCCAATCTGACGCCTTTCAAATGTCCAGCTTCAATAGCACCGTGCACAAGGTTTGTGTTTTAATTGTGACGGCAAATTCATTCCGGGCAACAGATGTACGGAAGGAAGATTTCTATTGTTGATGATTGCCGATGAAGATTCTGTCCAACTTGATTCCTCCGTATTTGGCGATGAGATTCTTGACTCCTCATCACAAGAGCTACAAGACACTTATTTTCAACTTTCTCCTCAAACCGTTAGTGGACACTTCTACCCTAAGACTCTAAAGTTCAAATGATTAATTAATGGTCTTCCAATTACAGACCTCATAGATACAGGCGGCACACATAACATCTTACAGCCCCGCATTGCTCACCACTTAAAACTTCCCACTACACTAATTCCCAAATTTTCAATTATGGTTGGTAACGGTTCAAAACTCTCATGTTCCTCCCACAGGTCCCCATTACCCTTCAAAATAACTTATTCCTAATTTAGTTCCATTTACTTCCTATTGAAGGGGCATATGTCTTTCTTGGCATGGAATGGTTGAGAACCCTTGGATCCCTTTTTGCTGATTTTTTAATCCCAAGATCTCTTTCAATTATAACTAGTCTGAAATAACTATCAAAGGTGACCCAAAATACCTTTCATCCCCATCCTTCTACAATCAATTTTGTCACCTACTACACACAGATTCAATTTCCTTCATCCATATACTTCTTTATCAACCCTCCTATGATCCTCAATTACCCACATCACCTACCCATAATTCTACTCTAAGTTCCCTACCACCCTCAATTCCCAGCCAGATTAAAACCATTTTATCATCTTATGAGACAATCTTTAAGCCCCCCCAAGGCATACCCCATCTCGCCCTCATGACCACCATATCCCACTTTTCTCAAACACCCCTCAATCAACGTTAAACCCTACAGTTATCCCCATATAAAAAAAGAGGCTATGACAACTATAATTCAAGACATGCTTCATCAGGGTATTATAAAACCCAACCACCGTCCTTATTCCTCCCATGTGCTTATAGTACGCAAAAAAATGGCTCTTGGCATTTTTGCATTGACTATTGTGCACTAAATGCGATCACAATTTGTGATCTTTTCCCCATCCCAACAATATATGAACTTTTTGATGAATTGGGTGTTGCAACTATTTTTTTCTAAAATTGATCTCCGTTCTGGGTATCACCAGATCCAAATTGCTCCAAAGGATACTCATAAAATAGTTTTTTGTACGTTTGACGAACACTACGAGTTCTTGGTTATGCCTTCTGGCCTTACTAACGCTCATAGTTCTTTTCAATCGGTGATGAATGACTTGCTTCGCCCTTACCTAAGACAGTCTTTTTTAGTTTTTTTAACAATATTTTAATTTACAATTCCTCACTTCCTGAACATGTTGATCACTTAAAGTTGATTTTAGACTTGCTTGTTGCTAACCAATTTTATGCAAAATTATCAAAGTATATTTTTGTTGTCCCTGATGTTGATTATCTAGGTCATATTATCTCAAGTCATGGTGTAACCCCAGATCCAACAAAAATTGAAGCTATCTTAGACTGGCCGTGGCCATGTTCACTCACGTCACTCAGAGGTTTTTTAGGCCTCATCGAATTTTATTACAGATTTGTGCATCATTACGCCTCTCTCGTCGCTCCTCTCACCGACTTATTGCGTTCCACTAAATTTTTATGGAGTACAACTGCTGAGATAACATTTACTACATTGAAAACAAAAATGACAGAAACTTCAGTCTTGTGCTTGCCAGATTTCTCCCAAATCTTCATTCTTGAGACCGGTGTTTTAGTTGTTCCTGTTGGTGTTGTTTTATCCCAACAGGGTCATCCTTCGGCCTTTTTCAGCAAGAAGTTGTGTGACAGATTATAGGCTGCTTCAGTGTACGTCCGAGAAATGTATGCCGTCACCGAATATATGAAGAATAGGCGTCAGTATTTAATAGATAGACATTTTCATATCTATACTGATTAGAAAAGGTTAAAGAATTTGTTGGTCCAAACTATTCAGACATCAGAACAACAAAAATACGCAGCAAAGTTGCAAGGTTTTGATTGAGATTTTTTACAAACCTGGGAAAGCCAACCTAGTTGCAGATGCCATGAGCCGAATCGAATTCGAAGCTGTCCTCTTATCCCTCTCTTCACCAGTTCCCCTGCTATTAAAACAACTGCAAGAATATTACAAGAACGAATCAGAAGGCAAGAACTTTAGTGACAAAGGTCTCTTAGATACATCAATACAGGGAGTATTATAGATAAAATAGGAAATCATTTACTACAAAGACAATATCTACATACCACCAATTACGGAACTTTGTCAGGATATCATCATCAAATATCATTCAACTCCTAGTGCTGGCCATTCTGGTCTGCAACCCACTGTTGCTCGTTTATCAGCATCTTTTCTATGGCCTGGTATTTATACAGATGTGAAAATATTTGTCAAATACTGCACAATCAGTCAACAAAATAAGTACATGACTACAAAGAAACATGGTTTACTTCAACCATTACCAGTACCAAACCTCGTACGGGAAGAAATTTCTATGGACTTCATTACCCACTTACCCTCATCCTTTGGTCACACAACTATCTAGGTTATTTGTGACAGATTGATGAAATTTGTCCACTTTATTACCTTGCCAGAAAAATACTCCGCTCGTGACCTTGACAAACGTTTTTCCGTCGAGATATGTCGCTTGCACGGTGTTCCTCAGTCAATCATTTCTGGTCGAGATCCCTTGTTTCTCAGCAACTTTTGGAAAGAGCTCTTCCGAGTTCAAGGCACCACTTTCAAATTTAGCTCCACGTATTATCCTGAGACCGATGGGCAGACAAAAGGTGTTAATTGGTGTTTAGAGGCATTTTTGTAATGTTTTACAAGTGATCATCCTAATCAGTTGTTTAAATACTTACATTTGGTTGAATACTGGCAAAACACTGTGTATCACTCATCCATCAAGATGACTCCCTTCGCGGCCCTTTATGGAAGACCCCCACCATCAATACGACAGGAAATCATAACCTTGTTAAACAAAACCTGGAACTCAATAGACACAAAATGAAAGTACAAAGTAACAAAAAATGTCTTCCCATTACCTTTGAATCAGGAGATCTGGTTTTGCTCAAGCTTTAACCTTATAGACAAAACACCGTCTATAAATGCACTTCTCAAAAGATGGCCAAAAGATATTTCAGACCCTTCAAGATTCGTCGCCGCATCGGTGTCGTCGCCTATGAACTGAAGCTTCCACCTTCATCCCAGATCCACCACGTCATCCATGTCTCTCAACTCCGGATCTAACATGGAGATGATCCCATAGCCCACTTTACACCCATTGCACTAGAGCTTGATGATTTACATGCAGTTACCACGCATCCTTCATCACCAGATCTGAATGTTCAAAGCACTCAAGAGGGAGGGAAGTATAGAAAACGAAGAGGTTAAGCACACAGAGCAAATGGGTCCAGAGGAAAAAGTTTGTGAAAAGATGAGAGAAGACAAGATGAGAGACTGTGGATCTCAACTCTCAAGTACATCTAACATAACAAGGGTACTTGGTTCACGTGACGCCACTTATGGTTTGTCCACACTGCACAATGCTTTATCAAAAGACACATGTTTACAAGACACACACACAATGATTCAATCTGATTCCACTTGCACCGATATAACGCTCCCCAATGACCAACTGTCTTTCGCTTCCTCCAAAAACCATGTGCTGCCTCCTACTTGTCGCCCAATATTTACTTCCTCCAACCCTAATTCAGTTGGGTTGCACACCACGCAATGGGCCTCATCTTTTGTCCCTCCAAAAGCCAAATTATCCAACAACCTTAAGGACAAAGTTTGCCTTGGGCCGAATAGTATTGTTAATAGACCCAAGCGAATTACAACAAGGCCCAACCAATTTAAGGATTATGTGCCCAAATAAATATAGTTTATTATATTATGTTATGTTTTATTGTTGTCTAGGCCCATTTCGTGCCCTAGGGTTTTATTGATATCTTGTATTTAAACAGCTTTATGCTGTTATTTTGAAGGAGGAAAATTATTCAATCTCTTTCTTTTACATTTTTTATTCATCTTCTTGTTTTATGTTTATCTAATGAATTAAATCTAGATCTGAAAAATAGTTGCTCTAACTAATTTATCACTTAAATTTAGTCATTTTTAGAGGTTACTAATTAAACAAAAAAAGAAGCTTCTTAAATATCAATGACTATCTCCACATCTAGCATGAAGGAGGTTGTGATTGTGCTAGAGGCCAAATAACAAAGTCCTTACAAGCTATATTATGATGAAGAGTTTGATGAATTGTGTTATGGAGGAAGGGAAAAAGATTGTGTCAACTGGTACGCAGGGATCAAATCCCTTAAGAAATGAAATATGATACTTTTGAGTGAGTTGTAATGCCATGACTATGTAGAAACTACATGTTTGTTTCATGAATGAGAGGAGAACCACACCAATCATCCAACCAAAAGTTGATGGAGGTTCCTCTACCAAGAGACCAGTTTGAATGATTCTTCAAGTTACTCATCTCAAATATAACGTAGAAGAGAAAATTCGATATTTTATTGTGCCAAATAATTTGAAAAATCTGTCTTTGGGGATTGATGCAAAAGATTCCCTGTTGACTAAGAGATCCCGGACCATTTTCAAATTAGATGTTTCATTTAGTTTCAAAAGTGATCTCAACCCTAAACCACCATGAGCTTGATGAGTACACATTTTGGCATCACTGGCCAAAAATAATAGTAAATGGTGCAAGTGAGCATTCCTTGAATGATGGATTTGATCAACCGGACTCTGCCTACTGTTGAGAGAGTTGAGCCTTTCCAAACAGCCATTTTAAAAATGACTTTGTCAGCAAAATGTCTCAAATAGAAAATTGGAACTCCTAAGTAAATGAAGGGCAGAGATCCTCTAATTATTAGAACGCTCTCTTAAAAATTGAGAGTTATTTTATTTGATTTAACCTCATTTTAAATAACCAATGAGTTTTTTATGAAAAATCTTCACGACCAACATTAGATGTGAATCATTCACGAAATAATATTTTCTGAGTTATATCTAGGGGAAAAAATGACAAATTTGTTCACATCTAGGAAATTTTAAAAATGATTGAATTTGGCAACTTTTATTTTACTAGTACAAAGTCTATCACAATCTAACAATCTAGTAATCTACAAAATATAAAACTTCTGTATATGTGCATAGGTTGTTCTTCATAACATTCTACAATTTTAGAGACTAAATTGGTGATTCATTAGAATAGATAGTTGCATTTAAAACGACTGAAACATGCATCCAATGGTCCAACCAAGAAGCAAACCTGCACCAGCAAGAGCCAAACCAACAGCGAAAGCGAAAACACATTGTCCGATCCCTCGTCTTCTATCCCTAATCTTTTGTCGATTCTTCCTGTTTTGTTTTCCGGCCCTATAGGAAGAGAGGTTGTCCATCAATGGCTGGTTTTTGTTTTTGGACTGAAGACATAGATTCTCCAGCTGCAAAACATATAGCCATTGCTTGTAAGCAAATAGTTGTGAAGCCTGTTTGAAGAATAGAGACGATATTTGCTCCTTCTCGTTGAAGGCTTCCTGTGCTGCCTTTTCAGCCTCTCTCGCCCGAGTTTGGGATCGACATAAGGCTTTCAGTAGCTCTGCCTTGGCCGTGCTCTCAGTATTCATATGGCTATCTTTGTTGTTGCTCGAATCAGAGTCTTTGCTCTCACTGGAACTGAAAATGTGTATAACAGTTCCATAAAAGTTCTTATGACATAGTAATCAATAAAACTAAGCATAGTGTTCTTAAACAGCATTACCTGTTTGAATCCTGAAATGAATAGCCAGAAGTCACGGTTGTAGACGTACAACCGTTCGCATCAGAAGAACACATCTCCGACAACAACGAAGGAATATCCTCCTTGTCGATATCTCTTTGGGGAACAGTTTGTATTTTTCTTAAAGGCTTAATGTTCAGCTGGAGATCGCAGTTCTCAATATACTCAGGAGATTTCTTCGCAACCAAGTAACCTAAGTCGTCTTTTCCTGTAGTGTGCCACCAAGGCCGAGTTTTTTCAGCTCGCAACCAATGCGGTTCCAAATCCGAAAACCAGAATTCCCCTTCGTTATTCTTCTTAGGTGTCAAATACAAGTCATTGTTCAAATCAGCCGCGACTTTTGTAGTTCTTGTATCATTGGTTTTCTTCATACATTTAGGATACACATTCCATTGCCGCTCTAAACCTATAGTATTAGTAACACTTCCAACACATGAAAGAGAATCAACGTTTTTGACAGATCGATCGACATCAAAAGCATCAAACTTAGACTCCCAGGAATAATTTGCATCACCTCCCAAGTTGGTTTTGACATGTAGCCACCATTTCATGCCAGAATCAGTGGAATCATCACTATGAATAAAATCAGATTCCAATTTTTTCGAAACCGGAGATCGATAATCAGAAGGGGACATCCCGAAATCTTGTGTGAAACAATGATTAACTCCATAACCAGCTCTAGCTTCTGCAGATGCCATTATGAGATGGTTTATGCAGAATCCATCATTTGAATCTGTCAGAAACAAACGAGAAACATTAGATGCAATCTATCCACAAACCTCAAATCTTAACCAAACTTAAACTCGAAATCACTTGTACATAAACAGAACAAGAAATCAAAGTAAACAGTCCAAAATCAGATAATTCAACTTTCATGAATTCTCTTATCAAGAGAAAGAAAAACATGTTCAGCAAAATTTCATGCCCCAAAATTCTAAGAACATGTTAAAGATGTAAAAGGGACAAATATTGAGTAAATAAAAACATGTAACCATAAGATATGAATCAGATCATAAACATAAGCTAGCAAGGTTAGAATTTAGAACATCACAGTGAGTTAGAGATAGAGAGAAAGAGAAAACCTTACTTGATTTCCTTAACTTTCAAGATACCATCAAACTCAAAGGTACTCTATAAACTGGTTGTTAGAAACTTGGACTCTATTATTGACTATATGTGAATTTCTAAGCCAAAAATATCTTTTTTTTCTTCTTTTCTTTCCAATTAGTAGTATCTGTTATTATTCTATTTTGTGTCTTTATGTGACTTAGATGTCACAATTATGAACAAGGTTGAGTTTATCGTTTTGGCAAATGGTTTTGTTTGAAAGGTTCAATGCAATGAATGTTACAGGAAAATGGGGGAAGCAAGCGGTGATGCTACGTGGGACCATATCTTTCTGACACGCTACACCTTGTTCGAGTTTGTTTTGACTAGTAAAAATAATAAATCTTTTCTTTTTGTGTTTTTAAAAAATTTCGTTAAAAAATCATCTTTCTAATGTTTATTATTTATATTTTTGGTCTTTAATATTAGATTTGTTTAATAGAAGGTTATATGACCGTTCTTAATAAATATTTTTTTTTATGTTGGTAGTTTTTGAGGTTGTCGGGATGGATTTATTTGGATGAAAAAAATGTTAAATTGTGGGTTTCAAATCTCCTAAAATAAACTCAGTTAAAAACAAGAACAAACATCTTCATACACCAAGAACACATTTTTAAAAAAATTAGAATATTCATCACTATTCATTCCAAAGTCAGGCCAACATGAATTCCAAACGAAAACTCATCATTGTTCATTTGAAACAAACCTCCTAACTACATCTACATCTATCTTTTCACTACCATGTTGTTTCCTTGCATCGCTATCATCTACAATCGTAAATAACATATACATGTTGATGCACAAAGGTTGAAGATGAAGATATAAATGGAAGGAGCGAGAAAGAAATAATAGCTACAACAAATTTGTTGAGGAAGAAATTGTATATTAAAATCTTTTAACTTTCTTACTAAAACCCCAGTTACAAAGTTGTTTATATACACAAAATAAACTGCCACGTATACACTAACAAAACTTATTGATTATATTAACTACCACATAGACATAATACACTAACAAACAAACTTCCAGAAGCTAAGCGCTGCTTCTGGAACAACAACAACATAAGAAGCTTCTGCTTCTGACTAACACAACACGCTTCTAAGTATGAATTACTTCTAACACCATCCCTTAATTCATATTCATCTAACTAAATTCTATAACACCAATTCCATCCCTCAGACGGATAAAGTGTTCAGTCTTGACAGTCTTCGTCAGAACATCTGCAAATTGCTTCTGGATGATACAGTGTGCAACTTTGAACACTCCATTTTGGACTTGACTTCTCATAAAGTGGAACTTCATGTCAATGTGCTTGCTTCTCCCATGCAACACCGGATTCTTGGCAAGCTTATAGCTGATTTGTTGTCAATTATCAACTTCACAGGTTTGCTTACCTTGATCTTCAGATTCTACAACAAATTCATCAACCAAACAGCTTGACACACAGTCAAAGCACCTACAATATATTCAACTTCACAAGTTGACAACACAACCACCGGTTGCTTCTTGGAGCACCAAAAAATGAGACTTCTCAGATATTTGAAAAAATATCCAAAAGTACATCTTCTATCAACTTTGTCTTCATACCAATCAGAGTATGAATAGCATATCAGCTCTGCATCTGATTTAATACCAAAGGGAACAACACTTCATACCTCAGAGTCCCTTTAACGTACCTCAGAATCTTGACAACAACTTGGTAATGCGACCACTTCAATTTGTTCATAAACCTACTCATAATTTCAACCGCATAATAAATGTCAGGTATGGTATTACACAGATACCTTAATGAGTCAACCAACTATTTGAAAGTTGTAGCATTTACTTCATCATCCTCAATATCAAAATCCAACTTGTGATTCGTCTCAGCAGGTGTGATTACAGTCTTACAAGTTGTTAGCTCAAACCTCTTCAGAAGTTCAAATTCATACTTCGGCTGATGCAAAATGATATCCTTCTTAGAATACAAAATATCCATTCCTAGAAAGTATACCCGCTTTCCTAGGCCAGTCATCTCAAACTCATTCATCAGAATTTCTTGAACTTGACTACTTCTTCTGAATAGCTCCCTATTAGAAATATATCATCAACATAGAGACACACCAGAATCATATTGCCTCTAAAAGCATGTTGAACATAAACGTCATACTTCATCTCACACTTCTGAAATCCCTACTTCTTGAAAAATGAATCAATATTCAAGTTTCAAGCTATGGGAGCTTGCTTCAATCTATACAAGGCTTTGTGTAACTTGTAAACCACCCCTTCCTAATTCTATTTCACAAATCCACGAGGTTGTGATATGTATACCTCTTCTTATAACAGACCGTTTATAAATGCAGATTTCACATCCAGATGCACCAAAGGCCAATTTTTATCAACGGTTATTGCAATCACCAATCTGATTTTTTTCATGTCTAGCTACAGAAGCAAACACCTCAAAGTAATCTAGCCCAAATTTCTGAAGAAATCCTCTAGCCACTAGCCTTTCTTTGTTCTTGCCAATTGATCCACCTGGCTTTAACTTCACCTTGAAAATCCATCTGACGTTGATGGTTTTATTCTTCTTTGGAAGCTCAATCAAATCCCAAGTTTTATTTCTTTCTATAGCCTCAAGTTTTTCTTCCATGGCCTTTAGCCACACTTTCTTCTTAAGAGCTTCTTCAATACCCACCATTTTAGAATCTACTAGCATGGCACATTAAATGACTTCTCTCTCAAAGTCTACTTCAGTATCTTGCAACATGTCAAATTCTACAAACCTTTTTGGTATTTGTCTGATTCTTCATGCTCTCCGAACACGTTATGAATCTTCTATAGAACCTGGAATTGTGTTAGCTTTTGGGCCTCCTCCAGAACCATTATCTTCAAAAATACCACCTTTAGTAGCATGATCACCTCCAGAAGCTTGTCTTCTAGAACTTATGTCTTCAGAGTTTTCCCTTCCAGAAGCATGATTACCACCACATTCTGGATCATTGTCAAAATCTGGATCAAAATCAGATTCACCATCTGACTCATCTTCAGAGTCTCTAAAATCATCTTCTGACTCTGACTCTTCTTTAGAACTTTCAAGTTCTGACTCATCTTCATAACCTTCTGAAGTATCTTCATAAGCTAATTCAGGTATTGACAGTACACCAGAATTTGATTGATACTTTCTCCAATCACAAGCTTCTAACTCTTTTACAATGATGTCTCTACTGACTTCCACCTTATTAGAGTCTGGACAATAAAGCTTATATGCACTTGTACAATAGTACCCCACCAGTAACATTACTTTGCTTCTATCATCCAAATTCTTTCTCTTAGCATCTGAAACATGTTTATAGAAAACATAACCAAATACCATGAGATGACTCACACTTTGATTATCTATAGTCCATTCCTCTAAAGTTACAATTTCCTTCAGCTTCTTTGTTGGAGACCTGTTGAGCACATACGCTGAAGTGGCAACAACTTATCCCCATAAGGTATGATGCAACTTCTTATCTTTTAGCATGCTCCTAGACATATCAACCAAAGTTTCATTTCTTATTTCAACAAGACCATTGTTTTGAGGAGTGTATGGAGCAGTAACCTCGTGTTCTATTCCATTCTCCTCACATAACTTCTGGAACTCTGTAGAGTTATACTCACCTTCGCCATTCGTTCTGAGAGCTTTCAACTTATGACCACTTTGTTTCTCAACCTTCACCTTGAACTTCTGAAACTCGATAAACACCTCATTCTTACACTTAATGAGTGTTACCCATGCCATTCTTGTGAAATCACCCACAAACGACATAAAATACTTGTTTCCTCCATGTGATTGTTTTGTAAATGGTCCACATACATCAAAGTGAACTACTCCCAAAGCATGCTATGCTCTTGGGGATACTTTTGACATAAATGTCAATCTAGGTTGCTTGTCTTTCATGCATACCTCACATGACTTCTCAGGCTTCACAATCTTCAGAATGCCATGCACGAGCTTCTTAGAACTCAAATGCCCTAATATTATGTAGTTCAGATGCCCCGATATCTTGTGCCACAACTTACTATCACATTTAATGCCTTCTGCACTAAGGCACTCTATTTCAGTTGTCTCCATATTCACTTTGAATGTTCTGTTGTTTCCCTTCTTAGACTGCATAATCAACTTCTGATTGGAATCATACAACTTCTAGGGAGTTTTCTTTATAGTAATTGAGAAACCTTTTTCAATGAGATAACCCATACTCATTAGATTTCTCTTCATTCCAGGAACATACCAAACATCTTTGATCAGAAAAGTTCTTCCATTCTTCAATCTAACTTTGGCACTTCTCATACCTTCTACATTAAGGTACTTATCATTAGCATATCTGATCTCTGTTCTCTTTCTAGAGTCAAAATCAACCAGCCATTGGTTGTTTCCATTTAGGTGATTTGAGTAACCAGTGTACATATACCATCAGTCTACCAAACACCTTCCATCAGACTCAGAAGCCATCAATAGCACAAGTTCATCATCAGAATCTCTTCTTTCTATATTTTCTTCTTCTGATTTCCTTCCCTTTTTTGACCAACAATCTTTAGCAAAGTGGCCAAACTTCTTACAGCAGTAACATTAAACTTTCTTCTTGTTAGACTTCTCCCTTCCCTTATGATGTTTTTTCTCGTCAGAATTTGAGGCTTCTGCCTTCTGGGAACCACCACCATGTCTCTTCTTGGCTTCTAACTAAGAATGCTTCTGGTCCTTCCTGGCAAAAGAAGCTTTCAGAGCATGCTCAACCTCTCTTTCAGAAGTTCTCTACAGTCAAACGCAACTCTTACGCCTCTAGACTACTTTGCAGCTCTTCAATTCTCATGGTGTCCAGATCTTTAAAATGTTCAATTTCTACAACAATGTAATCAAATTAAGGAGTAAGAGACCTGAATATCTTCTCAATGATTACTTGTTCAAAAAGAGTTTCTCCACACAATTTTATCTCATTTGTGATCAAAATTGTAACACCCCAAAATAAATAGATTATTTATTTGATTGATTTATTATGAGTATTTGTGAATTATTGGTGAATATATGAGGTTTTGTTGAATATGGTGTGTGTTGTGATGTTATGTTGTAGGGTAAGGATGAATTAAGGTGATCTTGGGTATTTTAATAATTTAGATAATTTAGTGTAATTATTTAGAATTATTAATTAGAATTATTCTTAATAAAATAAAAGGGATATTGATGTAGAAACATTGAGGGCAAGGTTGTAATTGTTGAAAGGCTAAGTGGGGGTATGATGGAAAGTTCACAATAGGAGTCTAAGGGTTAAACAAGTAATAAAAGGGAAAATGTTTCATTGTGTGCGATCGTGAAAAAATTGGAAGAGTGTAGCAGAGCTAGGGCAAGAGGAAACTAGAGGATTTACGGTAGAACACAAAGAGGAAGATCTCTTGCTAGGAAAATCTAAGGTAAGAAGGGTGATCCTTGTTATTATAATTGATATTCAGTTTATATGTATGTAGGTTTATTTGGGGCTTTTATGATGAATTGATGATATGATTATTGTGATGAAATTGGTGAATTATGATGTGTAAAATACTATGTTTTAATACCCATAATATGTATGATAATGTGTTGTTGTTGTTATATAATGACATGTTAATTTTTGATGAAATTGGGACTGTAGTGGTATAAAATTGCATGAGAATTGGGACTGAACAGGTGCAGAAATCGCAATAGAGAACTTTTGTTTTTGCAGCGTCGTCGAGTGAGCCACATGTATCATCGGGCAAACCAATTTTGCCTGAGCAGCACCGGGCAAGCTCTGGGCGACAAGACGTGTAATCTTAGGTGCTATTGGAAAACATATGGGAGTTTCTCTCCAACTTCGTTGGGTGAAGAGGTGGTGGGTGTGGCTTCCACGGGCGATATAAGAGGAGAAGGAAAGGATGGAAATAAGGTGCTCCTGGAAAAATTAAGGGGGAATGCATGTCGCCCCAACGTCACTGGGCGAGTGGGCAGCTTCGTCGGGTGAGCCTCAGGCAAGTGGGCAGCTGGCATTTTTTATTTCTTTGTTGTTTTGCATGGAATAAAATGAGTAATATGGTGTGCTTTCCATGAATATGCCACGATGAATATATATCATTATGTGTTAATGAAATATGGTGTATGATGGTATGATATGTTGATTGTTGTGGGTATGTTATATGTTGTATAATAATGTATGAGATGGTGACTTATTGTATGATGATTGCATGAATGATGATACACTTGACTAGTTGTGGTCACTAATATTATGTTGATTGTGCATCATGCATTCATAGCATATGTTTGGACGTTGGTCCATCCAAGTTGTTTAGGACGTTGGTCCAGTGTTGGCATCAATCCCATTATGTCGATTGAGTGTGTTTTATGATGTGCTCCGGTTCCAAGAAGGAACCAATCCTATGGTGGGGATCTTTGGAGGGCGATGACCCAGTGTTCATCAGTGAAGTTTGGTACCACATTCATGAGCCTATGTTGATACATTGCATTCTATGTGATATTTCATAATTGTTGATTTAGACGATGTTGTGTCTTGATGGACAATTGTGTTGATGTTATGAATTAATTGACGTTTTGGTGATGATTTAGGACTTGATGATGATTTATGCATTCATGATGATATTGTTGCAACTGCTATATCTATTCCTTATATCCTTTGTAATGATTTGTGATTACTCACCCTTTCAGTTTGAATGTTGCCTCCACGTGGGTAACACGCAGGGGATCAGGAGTAGTTCGTAGAAGCTTAGAGGATAGCTTCAGAGTGCATTGTTTCTTTCCGTTGAATAAGAAGGGTCTTGCTCTGATATGTAACATCGGGGATTGGGATCACTTGATTTGAACTATACATTCTTTTTGTTGGCATGACCTATAAGTTGTTTTAACATTGTTAAGTTGCTTTGAGTTATAATTCATGAATGATGAATATGATGATGTTCCTTTAAAAGGACTTTTAATAAAATTATGTTGAGACTAATGTTCCTCTGCGTAGTAAATGAATTTATGTGTTGATATTTCGAAAAGGAAATCGATTTATAATTGTTGGAAACTTGTGTTACGAAGTAATATGTTTGTTATGATGTTTGCTATGACGATATGACACCCTTATTGGTGATTTGAGTTTAAATTATTTATTAAATAATTCGTGATTTATCTGTTGGGGTAGAAGGGTGTTACACAAATAACTCTAGAAATGTAATCAGGTACTTTCTTATTGTTCTTCATGTTGAGATTCTCATACTGCTTACATAAAGATTGAAGCTTCACCTTCTTCACTAACTTATCACCGCCGTAGCATTGTGTCGGTATATTCCATGCAGCCTTCACTGTTGCTAAATCAACGATTTTCTCAAACACATTTGCATCCACACACTAATGGATGTAGAACAACACCTTTTCGTCTTTCTTCATTGTATCTCTCTGCGCGGTTCTCTGCTCCTCCATCGTATCTGCTGCAAATAGAACATAACCTTCAGTGACAAGATCAAGCACATCTTGACCACCGAACAACACACGCATTTGAATTATCCACCAATTCCAATTTTTTCCATCAAACATTGGAAGTTTAGTATTTAAATTGTTTACGTCGCTCATATTCATTTTTTAATGCATTGAAACTCAAACATATCTCAGATTTCACCAAAATCTCGTGTTTCCCGACCCCACAAAATCAAGAAATGCAATCTTGTTATGATTTTGACCGTGAATTCAACACGAATTCAGAAACAATGAAATCAATTACACACGTCTCACATACACTCGTGTTTCCCTGTGAATCGAACCCGAGCTCTAGATACCAATTGTTGGTGCACAAAGGTTGAAGATGAAGATAAAATGGAAGGAGAGAGAAAGAGATAAAGAGAGAGATAGATAGATAGAGAGAGAGAGAGAGAGAGAAATAAATGACGGCAACAACAAACTTTTTGAGGAAGAAATTGTATATTAAAATCTTTTAACTTTCTTACTAAAACCCTAGTTACAAAGTTGTTTATATACACAAAATAAATTGTCACGTATGCACTAACAAAACTTACCGACTATGTTAATTACCACGTAGGCATAATAGACTAACAAACTAACTTCCAAAAGCTAAGCACTGCTTCTAGAACGAAAACAACATCAGAAGCTTCTAATTTTGACTAACACAACACACTTCTGAATACGAATTACTTCTAACAATAGAATCATAGATTACAATTTGGTGATTCATATGATAGCAACATTTTTGCAGTGCCTCAAATCCAACTTTACTTTCATTACTAGGTATAAAACCTAAAAACTATGAAAATAAATTTTAAATAACAACACAACACCTAAAATTTCTACATCTTCAATTGCTTAATTTTAATTTCTTTTGAAATTTAATTTTCATATGGTTATCAAAATCTATAGGATATAATTTCAATCTAAATTTGATTTCAAAATCTATAAGATTTCATCTGGTAAACAAGGACCACCATCATCTTTGATTTCTCAGATAAAACACCAATAATATTTCGCTTAGGAAAATGTCATTTATACATAAACTCATAATTTGAATCAGAAACACCATTTGAATAACTAGTCAAAGATGACCTTAAAAACCTATTCAATTCAGTGGAATGATACAAACTATGAATAATCGACAACGAAACAACCAGAGAAGAATTACACAATGTTGTACCCCAAAATTTTCCCTCTCAAGGCATTTCTCACAATGATTCTTAAAATTCAAGCTTATATAAGTACAATTGGGTTTTCCAGCATCAAGTTAAAGAGGAAACTGTTAAAAAGGGCAAACGGATGAAAATAATATTTTTGACAAAATTGGAGAAAATCAAGTCTTCTTGGATTTACCTCCTTCGATTGGCCTTATGGTCTCTTTCAATGCAAGCTTGGCTTGCATCCTTCGACTGGGTGGGCCTCTGGCACGCTGGCTTTGATTCACAAGCCAGGCGCTTCCTGCATGCAACCTTCGATTGCATCTTTGGCCTCACATGGTTCACAATACAATGGTTGCATATGTGCCTGCTTCGATTGGATGTTTGATGCTTGCATGACTGTGTTGACTGGATAAATATTCCCCTCTATGTTTTCTTTGACTCACAAAGTGATGGCTGAATATATGTAGCCTTCGATTGAGCCACATATACCTTCTTGCACGCAAGAGGCTCCCACAAGGCCAGCAGAAACAAGGCAAGAGCCTCATGTAGCCTCCTTCGATTACAAGGCAAAAATCCTCCTCTTGGCATCCTTCGATTGCATCCTTGCCTCCTGCAGCTTCCTTTGTTTAGGCGTGTGAATCTCTTCAATACAAGCTTGAGTTTACATTATTCGTTTGGGCGTGTGGCTCCCTTCATGCAAGTCTTTGTTTGAGCATTGGCCTCTTGTATGCATGCTTGGAGTCACAAAGTTTAGACCTCTTGCATGTAGGCTTCGACAGGGTATTGGCTATGTTTACACTAGTTTCGACTGGACAACATTTCTCTTTAGTATGCTGCAATTCCATCCTTCACAAACTTCAGTACACATGGTTGGTGGCCCCCTTAAAAAGACATATATTAGTGGACTTGAAGGGCATACGTAGGAGTCCCTGTTGAAGGATATACCTTACTAGTCGACTCGAAGGATACATTTGGTCCTTTCAAAGATACATACATGACCCATTCAAGGGACATGTATGGGTGTCCCATTCGAAGGACTTATAAGACCCACCTTAAGGCATACTTTGGTGACCCACCCAAAGGGGGCACACTTTTGGCTCCTTCGAAGGATGCACAAAAGTGACCCATTCGAAAGGCACTTGTTGGTTGAAAATCAAATAACACTGTTTGAAGGAAAATCTGGTCGAAGGGAGGGGTCAAAACGAAAGGATAGAATATTCAAAGATGCTTGCTTCCAAGTTCAGGCCTGGTACACTGGCCATAAAACTCCAAAACCGCTACACAACAGTCATGAAACACTGCCCCATTCTTGCACCAAAATGGCATACGAATACTGCCCCTCGAGAGCTACAAAAGCAGTTTACTCAAATTGTTCAAATTATTTTGTTTTCCCTCCAAAAACTTCAGCCAACTTTGCCTATAAATAAGAGGCTCCATAACATGTTTAAGGGTCTGGACACACATCCAAGGACTATGGGGAACAAATCTTCAACACTCTCAAAAACTCAAACACTCACCAAACATAAACCCAGAATCTAAACACTTGCCTCTTTCGAATCTGAAAAATCCTCATACTTTGTTTTCCTTCAAATCCAATAGAAAGAACATCACATTTGTTCTTCTCCTTCGAATCCAGTATCAAAGGCATAACCCCTGTTTCCTCCCTTCGAATCCAGAAGCATTCAGGGAAACCACTCAAGGTCCAACACACGTTCCAACTTGAAGCAAGGTAAGTCACTCTTACCCTTGAATCTTTTGTTTCAGGCATAATATATGAATAATCTCCCCTTTCGTTTCAAAACATATACATAACATTTTTTTTCTTTTCGTTTCCACCCTTTTAATTTGTTTTCATGATTACCCCTTTTAGTTTTGCTCTTCGTTTTATTAAACATGCTTTAAGAACTAACATGGCCATAAAGTGAGGCCAGCATAGCCTTAGGCCATGTTGCTATTTAATATCTCAAACGAAATAAACAAGGGGAAGGAAGTATGAAACGAAGCTTTAGGCTTCCATGCTAACTTCCAGGTCCAAACGGAAGAGGTAGCCAGAGGCACGCCCGCACTGACTCCCAAGCCCCAATCGAAGGAGGCAGCAAGGGACTTAGGGTGAAAAGGGTACTCCATGCTAAACGAAAGAGACAACCAGAAGGATGGCCATGCTGATTCCAGACCCCAGTCGAAGGAAGCAGAAAGGCAGAATCGAAGGTTGCATCTCCTGCGTTAGGCTAGGCCCCAGTCGAAAGGCACGCCCACACTGACTTCTAGACCCAATCGAAAGGCACGACTTCACTACTTCTAGGCCAAATCGAAGGGAGCCATAGAAGCAGAATCGAAGGATGCTTTTTCCTAAATCGAAAGAGCCCTTTTTCTTTCCTTTATTTTATTTTACCTTTACATTTTCATGCTATTCAATATGGTTGTAATAGTGTAGGATTTATTTTCTGCATTTTTATTATTTTGTATAAATGCTAGTAATTAGGATGTATGGCAAGATAAAAACAACAAGTAGACAACCTAAAATCAAAGACAAAATGCATGCAAATCAAACACACTATTCACACATGCATCCTTAGGGTAATCTCACTTGTTGCCTCGGAAAAATAGTCAAGTCCCTCGAATATGGGCGTTTTAGCAAAGACCCTCGATGAAAGATCGTAGTCCCTCGATGGCCCTTAATGTTTCCTTAGGTAAACGATCTAGTCCCTAAATGACATTGCTAAAATGTCCCATAGGTTGCCTTCTATGACTACATAAACGTCCCACACCCTTCCCTTCACATCCAATGTTGGAGATTCTTACCAAATCAATGGTAAGATAACAACATCTAAAGGAGGAGGAAAAGAACATTTAAGTCCTTTTGAGTAGGTAGGTTGCTCCTAGTTTCTCGCTTGCTCATAACAAAAACATTTCATACACCCACACTTTCATTTTGAAACATTTTCTAAAGACAAAACACTTTGTATGCATTCTTATAGAAACGAGAACCATTATAAAAACACTTTTCAAAATTCCTTTCAAAAACACATTCCACAAACACCTCTTTGAACTATTTTCAAAACAACACTTTGTATGCATTCTTATATAAACGAGAGCCATTACAAACCGTTTTTTCAAAATACTTTAAAAACCCACACCACAAGCACATTTTCAAACAAAAGCGAGTGATCTAGAAAGCAACTAAGAGCCCGTAGATAACTACGGATGAAAAGGGTGCTAATACCTTCCCTTTTCATAACCTACCCCTCTAACACAAGAAATAATCTCGAAAGGTCTTTCCTGTTCTTTTCAACCTTTCCTTTTGGATAAAAGAAAAGTCAGTGGAGACTCTTGCTATCTGCAACAATTGCGATCAAACGTAAAACACCCAAGTCAGTTCTCCCACCGTGTTACACACAAGGTGAAGTTGGCATATCTAAACACACTTCTAAGGTGAAGTTGGCATATTAACTTTTTTGGTGCAGTCCCTTTAATTGGTCAATCGAAACACACTACTATAAACCCTAACTGCCATATCATTATTTTATATGAAACTTCCATTTATTGCATATAAAAAATTAATATTAAATTGAAAAAAAAATTATTTGACAAAATCAATTGTGAATTGAAATCCCTAAATCTCAAACCCTCCTTTCGAAAGATCACCTTCATCTTCTTCTTCTGATCATCCATCTTTCTTCAGTGGTGCAAACCGAATTCGTATTTGTTTCAGTTCATCCTTTCACTTTGTTATCAATAACAATTATCCATCATATTCATCCTCATCCAAGGGTATCAAAAATTTTCCATCTTCGTTATGTTATTGTCTCACCCAGATTCACAATCGAATGTCGCCTTCTTTTTTATAGGTAGTTGTTTGTATCCATCTCAATCTTTATATTTTTCCAAAATCAAGTTGAGTTGAGTTATTATGCATAAATTATCGAATTTGATATTAATTTTGTATGTTTAGTTGAAGTTGATTTTGTGATTAGGGTTTGTATTTTAATTTTAAGCTGGTATGTCATTTGGGGATTGTGGTTTGTATTTTAAGTTGAAGTTGATTCAATTCTTATGTAGGAATTATGGAATTGGGGATTATGGTTTATATTTTATGAAATTCATAAATTCATAAAAAATGCATTTGAGTTGAATTGGTAGTGTAGCGGTATAAATGTTTAAGACTAAGCCATTGGATTGACTAGACTTATACAAATCAAAATAAAAATCGCTACTGCGCTTTATTGTTTCCAAAGGAATGGGAAAAGAGCGAATAACCCAAAAAGAGAGGGAAAGATTCAAGGTAAGGGGGTTCGTTATGCAAAGGGAAGGTATTAACACCCTAAACATCTATGGTACTCCGCAGGAACCTCTTTGTAAAATTTGTATATTTTGGCTATATAAAAAATGTTGTATAAAATAGATGGTGGAGGTGAGAAAAGAAATATATTTATTATTTTTTGCACCCGCCGCGGTTGCGAACCTTTAGTGCCTACGTACCACCTTTTCATGCAATAGGGGATCAGGGTACACGTAGTTCCTCTTTTAAAAATTTTAAAACACAAATGTGTTGGTTACTTTTATGAGATACAACATCATCGTCATTGTCTGTGTGGAAAACATACCTACTACCCACAATCATGAGAAAGGAGAATTTGCATCATCTCAAAGTGGAGGATATGGCTTGGATTTTAAAATCAACAATGCCTCACTTAACACCCAAGTGGAAAATATCTCTCTTCACTATATATTGTAGAAGTATAGTTGTTTGCATCACTACAAGGATTGACAAGAGTTCAATCTTTTGAGAAAAGTTTAAAGATAAAAGCCAAAGTGGCAAAATGGTTTGAAATGAGATTGATTGAATTTTAGTCTTCTCACAAAAATATCAAAGTATTATTAAGTTTATTGAAGTTTATTTATGAAAGTGTTTGAAAATGCATGGACCTAAGTCCAAGTTTATTATGAAAGTGGTTCAAGTTTAAAACAAGAAGAGTTTTCAAAAGGAGGGAGAAGATTTTTGAAATTAAAGAACATGGGAGGAGAAGAATAGGCTATCCTAAATCATAAGGTAAAATCTAGGGATAAGAACCATCTAACCAACAAGAAGCCAATACTTGACTGTGATCAGTGGGAATGAGAACTGACTGTTTTGGATACGCTGGTTCACGTTTGCGTTTGTTTTTGCAACATGTCGCGGTAAGCAAGAGTCGCCACCGTCTTTTATTTTATCCAACAAGGAAAGGACAAAAGCACAGAAAAATTCCTTTTCGAGATGTTTCTCGGGTTCGGGAGGTAGATTATAGAAAGGGAAGGTGTTAGCACCCTTTCTATCCGTGGTTATCCACGGGCTCTTAGGTACTTGCTCATTATGTTTTCAAAAATTTGCTTTTCTTTGTGTTTGTGAGTTTTGAAAAGAGTTTTTGTTTGAAAGAGAGTGTAAGTGCGAAAAGTTTTGTTTTCTTTTAAAATGAACAAGTACTTAAGAACCTCTACCTACTCAAAAAGGAATTAAACTGTGTAAATGTCCTTTAGACAATGCTATCCCACTATTGAGGAGTAGGTAGCATTGTCGTTGGAGTTTTTGGGTCAATTCGATTTAAGGA
Organism: Vicia faba; assembly: GCA_948472305.1. Classification (NCBI taxonomy): domain Eukaryota; kingdom Viridiplantae; phylum Streptophyta; class Magnoliopsida; order Fabales; family Fabaceae; genus Vicia; species Vicia faba. The sequence continues at coordinate 1,354,194,090 of OX451738.1, read as the reverse complement.
ACGTGTGATCACTAAAGCAATGTTAGGACGCCTTAGTGGTAACCCTAATGTCTTAGATCATTTTATCCGAGGCAACCGTTTCGAGGCAACTTATGATCTTTGGACAAAAGGGCGACCTCTAAAACATCCTATACTCGATGACCACGTTCGAGGCAACCAAGTGAGGCATACCCTAAGAGTGACATGTGCGAGTGTGTCAATTTTCAGTTTATATTATCTTTACATGTCATGGTGAGCTACTGTTGATTTTAAGTCAAGATAGATCTTGTCATGCAATCCTAGTTAGCATACATCTAAACAGTTAATGTATGTACATGAATTTAAAGTGCAGGAATTGTAAATCCTACGCTATTACAAGGCTTCGGGGAGGGGGATTATTTACATGTCCAAAATTGGGGGAATAGAGCAGTAAAGTGTAAAAGTTTTAGTTAAGCTATTACAAACCAGTAGGCAGTTACAATAAAATAAACGCGCGCGAATCTGAACATAACCTCTAAAAAATCCTAAGAATAAAATCTTTTTTGTTGTTTTATTTTATTTTGGGAAAATGATCTAAATCTTCTTAATTTTAGTTTTGAGAAAATGTTAAGATAATTAAATGATTAATTAACAAAGTTAATTTAATAGAAAAAACTAGCCTAATGTTTTTGTGGTTTTTCTTTTTAATTGATTTTATGTTGATTTTAAAAAAAGAAATAAAATAGTCAAAACAAAGATGAAATCGAAGGAGCAGGCAGTAAATCAAGAAAGGTATAATTCTGGAGGCCTGGATCGAAAGAGGTGTGGGCTGTCTTTCGATCCAGTGAAGAGGCTTGATCGAAGGTGCATGAGGGGATGCACTTTGGGGGTGTTCGATCTGGATATGTCATCCTTCGATCTGGGAACTCTGGATCCAGTTCGAAGCTAAGCTGCTAAGCTTCGAAGCTATGAATAAGATTCTGAGAATATATTTCCTGCAAAACGAGACAAATGTTAAAGACCCAGGGGGGACTTTACCCCCCTGATTCGAATCTCCTCCCAATTCGGATCCTCCCTCAATTTAAATTTGCTGAATCTGGGTCTGGGTTTGTTTTATCCTGAGATTCGAAGGAGAAACTCAGATCGTGCCCAAGCAATGGCACAATCTCATCTTTGCGCTGTAGCTTACATGCAACATAATCAGTAATAACAAGAATACATATGCAATGTGTATTTAAATGTCATGACGGTGCAATTTTGGTTTTACAAACCCTTACCAATTGAAGATGTATGATCTGTGGCTCTGGGTGTGGAGATGTTTGCAGAATGGCTGCTTTGGCTTGGACTACTTCTGAAAATGTTGACAACCTTTGGTGAGTTTGTGGGCAGCGTATCTCCAAATCCTCCATTTTTTTTTCTCCTTTTTCCCGTCCTCTGTAATGTGTCACTGGCCTCGTATTTATAGGAGTGTGAGGGTGCATGAAAATGGCAAGGGACAACCATTTAACCAGGCCTTTAAAGCCATGAGACAAGAATCAGGCATATTAAAAGATTTCCTTTTTTGAAATATTCATGTCTCTTTGGAATCTTGAATGAACCTGGACACTTTTGATTTTCGAATGCATTCAGGCCATACTCTTCGATTGGTCCTGATTTGAAAAGAATCCCTCTGGTCGAATCAGCTCTTGTGGAGTTAGGAACAGAAAAGGAAAGAATATGGCCTTTAACTCAGGAATTGAATCCACAATCAATTGAATTCTTGCCACATTTGCAAGGAAAACATGCCATTTTCTCATGTTCAGTGTACCTGGACATGTTTTTTGAGCGCCCTCTTGATGGCCTCTTTCGAATGGCCTGGAAGGAGTTCTTCAAATGGCCCTTGTCCAAACATCAATCGAAGGGTATTTATTGAAATATCAATCGAAGAGTCTTTTGCTACGCCAATCGAAAGATCTTGTTCAGATACCAATCGAAGGGTACTAATTAAAATTCCAATCGAAAGGCTTTGTTAACAGGCCAATCGAAAGGTGTTGTTCATGCTAATTGAAGGACATGGTTAACATGCCTGTCGAAGCTGCCTTGACACAATGTTAAATCGAAGGATCCCTTGGCATGCCAATTGAAAGGCTTGGCCCAGGGTGCCAAACGAAAAGGTCTTTCAGAATTCCAATTGAAGGTCTTGACACAATGCCAACCGAAGTACTTGTCCATAATGCCAATCTAAGTGCTTGTCCATAATGCCAATCGAAACATTTTTGGAATGTCAATCGAAGTGCTTGTCCATAATGCCAATTGAAGCGAATTATCCATGCCAATCGAAAGGCTCCTTCAGAATACCAATCGAAGGGTCTTTCAGAATGCCAATCGAAAGGTACTTAAAGCACCACTCAAAAATTTTCTTTTTCCTTAGGCAAGGGTTTATGATCAACCATGCATGGGGAAGACTTTGGAAAACATGAGAGGGCAAATTTTGGGTTACAACAATTGCCCCTGTTCAATCTTCTTAAACCTGAGGATATAGATTGGCTTGCGTGCCTTTCGTGATCCGAAGGTGGAAGATGATTGAACACTAGAGTGCCCAGAAATTTGCACTCGCATGGTGTAGTATCAGCATTGTGATGTCGGGAATGGGCTTACAGATGCCATTTGGAGATTGTTGGTAGGTGGTTTTATCTTTGTTGACCGGTTGTCTCTTCTGACGGGGTGTCTCCTTTGACGAGTTGTCTCCATTGACAGGTTGTCTCTATTGACAGGTTGCCTCTATTGACAGGTTGTCTCTATTTATAGGTTGTCTCTATTGACAGGTTGTCTCCATTGACGGGTTGTCTCCATTGACAGGTTGTCTCTATTGACAGGTTTCACCTCAAAAAATCTTTAGGAATCTATTTGACTGATTTTGTCTCCATTGACTGGCTTCGCCTCAGAAAAATCTTTAGGAATCGATTTAACTGATTTTGTCTCCATTGACTAGCTTCGCCTCAGAAAAATATTTAGGAATCGATTTAACTAATTTTGTCTCCATTGACTGGCTTCGCCTCAGAAAAATCTTTAGGAATCGATTTAACTGATTTTGTCTCCATTGACTGGCTTCGCCTCTGAAAAATATTTAGGAATCGATTTAACTGATTTTGTCTCCATTGACTGGCTTCGCCTCAGAAAAATCTTTAGGAATCTATTTAACTGATTTTGTCTCCATTGACTGGCTTCGCCTCAGAAAAATCTTTAGGAATCGATTTAACTGATTTTGTCTCCATTGACTGGCTTCGCCTTAGAAAAATCTTTAGGAATCGATTTAACTGATTTTGTCTCCATTGACTGGCTTCACCTCAGAAAAATCTTTAGGAATCGATTTAATTGATTTTGTCTCCATTGACTGGCTTCACCTCAGAAAAATATTTAGGAATCGATTTAACTGATTTTGTCTCCATTGACTGGCTTCACTTCAGAAAAATCTTTAGGAATCGATTTAACTGATTTTGTCTCCATTGACTGGCTTCGCCTCAGAAAAATCTTTAGGAATCAATTTAATTGATTTTGTCTCCATTGACTGGCTTCGCCTCAGAAAAATCTTTAGGAATCGATTTAACTGATTTTGTCTCCATTGACTGGCTTCACCTCAGAAAAATCTTTAGGAATCGATTTAACTGATTTTGTCTCCATTGACTGGCTTCACCTCAGAAAAATATTTAGGAACCGATTTAACTGATTTTGTCTCCATTGACTGGCTTCACTTCAGAAAAATCTCTAGGAATCGATTTAACTGATTTTGTCTCCATTGACTGGCTTCGCCTCAGAAAAATCTTTAGGAATCGATTTAACTGATTTTGTCTCCATTGACTGGCTTCGCCTCAGAAAAATCTTTAGGAATCGATTTAACTGATTTTGTCTCCATTGACTGGCTTCACCTCAGAAAAATCTTTAGGAATCGATTTAACTGATTTTGTCTCCATTGACTGGCTTCGCCTCAGAAAAATCTTTAGGAATCGATTTAACTGATTTTGTCTCCATTGCCATAATTGAGAATTTAACTGCATCTTTCCTGAAAGGTAAAGGTCAGTCATATGCAATGCATGATATGGATCAAGCAATGACGTTCTCAACATAAATGAGATTGTATGGTATGATGCGTATATGCATGTATCATGATGTATGGAAATGTGATGTTTTAGTTGGGGAAAATAAATCCCGAACGGCTGCTGGAGAGTAGGGTTGAATTCTTCGTTTCCACTGGGGATGATGAACGAAGATGATTGCAAGAATAAACTTGCAGGAGAGGATGACTCCGTTGGGGAATAAACTCGTGAAGAGATTACTCTGTGGGGAATTACACTGTGAGGAAGAGGTACTTTACTGAGATTTTAATGATAAACTCCGCTGAGGATTCCGTTGATAAGCTCTGTTGGGGATTTTGATGATGAACTCCGCTGGGGATAGAAAGAACTTCGCCGGGGATGATCTTTCAGTTGCAACTCGCTGAGGATAACCCAGTTAGACTCTTGTGGGGATAACCTCTGAATTTGGCTGAGGAGACTTGTTTGTGCTTCGCAGGGGATAAGCTTCCAGAGTCTACTGGGGAAGATGATTCAACTCCATTGGGGAAGCTTTTTTAGACTGCACTGGGGAAATGACTCCACTGTGGTACCTTGTATTCCGCCGGGGAACATTCTTATATTCTGTTGAGGAATATTAAGACTGTCGGGGATGCTCTTATGCTTGCTGGAGAATATCTTTATACTCCGCTGGGGAATATTAAGACCTTCTGGGGATACCCAACCTTTTTAGGGCTGATGGTAGACCAACTCTGCTTGGGGAGAGTATTGCTGATTTGTTCATAGTTGCAAGTCTCAGCTGAGAGAGCTACCATTACTGTTTTACTCTGCGGGGAGTGACGGTATCTTGGTCACATTCTTCAGCTGAACTTACCTTGGTACCTTGGTGGACAGAGCAACTAGACCGCTCAGACAATTCTTATTGCCCCTACTTCTGATATCACCCGTAATTAGTCCTTTGTTTCGCATGTAAATATTTATGAGCAACAATTAATGTCAAATGCATATATCAAAAATGAACATTGGACGTTCTTTGCAAAACAAAACAGATAAAGGAAAAACAATTTGAAATTTGTCTAAAAAATGAGTTTGTATTGATTTTGAAGTTTGCCTGTAAATAGGCGTTTTTGTACAAGAGGCTGACGTCCTAGTAAGAGGGCGCCGCCGAATAAATAAAATTTATACAACTTGTGAAAAGAAAACAAAACAGCTATGTGAATAGTCCCACTGGATTCCAACTCTGCTATTGCCTTTATATCTTCAAGCATCTCATCACTTTGCTGCTTAGTTGAAGATGAATCTGATTGACTGGTGTCGTCCGAGCCTGATAGTTGATATCGAAGTCCGGATGCAAGGTGATCCAATGAGACACAGTGTTACGCTTTAATCCCTAACTTTTTCCTGGACCGCCCTTTTGGGTTTTCAGTCCACCGGGATACCCATTTTTGCCCAAGCCGCCTTTTCAGGTTTTCGACTTGCCGGGTGTACAGATTTTTTTTATTTTCATCCCTTATTTTTGCCCGAACCCTTTTGGTTCGCCGGGAAGCCCTTATTTTTTCCTAGGCCAATCAACCTAGCGGGTCTTTGATTATGCGTAGTATCTTTTTACTATGTCTGCATTGACGGGGTGAGGAAGGTCGTCACCATCCATGGTGGTTAGAATCATCGCTCCTCCTGAGAAGATGTTCTTAACCACAAATGGCCCTTCGTAAGTAGGGGTCCATTTACCCCTGGGATCACCTTGAGGTAGAATAATGTGCTTGATTACCAGGTCCCCAACTTGATACTCTTGTCGTCTGACTTTCTTGTTAAATGCCTTGATCATTCATTTTTGGTACGTCTGACCATGACAAATAGCAGTAAGTCTCTTTTCGTCGATTAGATTCAATTGATCAAGTCGGGTCTGGATCCAGTTGTCTTCGCTCAAACCTGCATCCTTCCTGATCCGAAGAGAGGGTATCTAAACTTCAATGGGCAAGAATGCCTCCATGCCATAAACCAAGGAATAGGGTGTTGCCCCTGTTGACGTCCGTGCTGAGGTACGGTACCCATGAAGAGCAAATGGTAACATCTCGTGCCAGTCTTTGTATGTCATTGTCATCTTCTGCACAATCTTCTTAATGTTCTTATTTGCTGCTTCGACAGCCCCATTCATCTTTTGTCGGTAGGGAGAAGAGTTGTGGTGCTATATCTTGAATTGCTCGCAGAGCTCAGTGATCATCTTGTTATTAAGATTGGTACCATTGTCCGTAATGATCCTCTCTGGTACACTGTATCGACAGATCAGGTTGTGCCAAATGAACCGTGCCACGACATTCTTGGTTACCGTAGCAAAGGAAGCTGCTTCAACCCACTTTGTAAAGTAATCAATCGCTACCAGGATGAAACGATGCTCGTTGGATGCCGTAGGTCTGATCTCTCCGATCATATCAATGCCCCACATTGCAAAAGGCCAAGGTGTTGTCAAAACATTCAGAGGAACTGGAGGAATATGCACCTTATCAGCATAGACCTGGCACTTGTGACATGTCCGAGAATGCTAATAACAGTCGGCTTCCATTGTGGACCAGTAATATCCTGCTCGAAGGATTTTCTTTGCCATGGTATGTCCACTGGAATGAGTTCCGAAAGTACCTTCATGCAGCTCTGCCATGATCCTTTTTGCTTCAATTTTATCCATGCAACGCAGTAAGGTTGAATCATGGTTACGTTTGTAAAGAATGCCATTGCTGATGAAGAACTTTGCCGCGAACCTTCTCAGAAACTTCTTGTCATTAATAGATGCACCCTCGGGGTATTCTTGAGCTTCAAGGTACCTCTTCACTTCATGATACCAAGGTTTTTATGTTACCTCTTCGGTCTCAAGATCACAGCAATGTGCAGGTTCATCCAATTTCCAAATAATGATCCGGGGAGCCTCGTTGTCCCATTTGACTTTGAACATAGAAGACATCGTAGCTAATGTGTCCGAACTGATTCTCCTCTCTTGGGAAATGTTCAAAGATTATCTCCTCAAAATGGCGAAGCAACGTCAATACAAACTCCTTGTAAGGAATAAGATTTGGGTGTTTCGTATCCCACTCTCCTTTGATCTGACTAATCACGAGAGAGGAATCTCCAAAGACACTCAAAAACTTAATCCTTAGGTCAATTGCAGCTCGAAGACCCATAATGCAGGCTTCATACTCCGCCATATTGTTGGTGCAGTTGAAACATAGTCAAGCGGTAAACGGAGTATGAGAGCCTTTAGGAGATATGATCACAGCGCCAATGCTATTACCCAAAGCGTTTGAAGCTCCATCAAAGTACATAGACCATCGGGATCCTTCCTCAAGTCCTTCATCCGGTCCAGGTGTCTCACAATCAGTCACTACCATGATATTCTCGTCTGGAAATTCAAAGTTCATAGACTGGTAATCATCCACTGCCTGATGTGCCAAATGGTCTGCCAATACACTTCCTTGATTGCTTTTTGAGTCGTGTACTGGATGTCATATTCAGTCAAGACCATCTGCCATCTTGCTATTCTTCCGGACAAGGCAGGCTTTTCGAAGATATATTTGATTGGATCCATCTTTGAAATCAACAGAGTAGTGTGAGTCAACATATACTGTCTCAGCCGGCGAGCAGCCCATGCCAAAGCGCAACAAGTTTTCTCGAGCAGTGAGTATCGGGTCTCACAGTAGGTAAACTTTTTGCTAAGGTAATAAATAGCATGCTCTTTTCGGCCAGACTCGTCATGCTGCCCCAACACACACCCTATTGAGTTATCGAGCACTGTCAAGTATAAAATCAAAGGTCTCCCTTCAACTGGTGGCATAAGAATAGGTGGCTCCTGGAGGTACTCTTTGATTCTTTCGAAAGCAGCTTGACATTCATCGGTCCAACATACCACTTGATCTTTCTTCAGTAACTTGAATATTGGCTCACAAGTAGCAGTTAGGTGCGAGATGAATCGGGAAATATAGTTCAGACGTCCTAGAAAGCCTCTGACCTCTTTCTCTGTCTTGGGAGCTGGCATTTCTTGTATGGCTTTTACTTTGGCAGGATCCACTTGAATACCTTTGTCGCTTACAACGAAACCCAGCAGCTTACCGGACCGTACCCCGAAGGTGCATTTGTTTGGGTTCAATCTCAACTTGTACAACTTCAACCTGTCAAACAGCTTTTGTAGATGGTCAAGGTGTTCCTCCTTAGTTTGGGACCTCGCAATCATATCGTCGACGTATACTTCAATCTCATGATGGATCATGTCATGAAATAAAGCAACCATGGCACGCTGATATGTTGCTCCAGCATTCTTCAACCCAAAAGGCATGACCTTGTAACAAAAGGTACCCCACTGGGTAACAAAAGTGGTCTTTTCCATGTCTTCAGGAGCCATCTTGATTTGATTATAACTGGAGAAACCATCCATAAAGGAGAATACCTTGTGCTGAGCAGTATTGTCAACCAGAACGTCGATGTGAGGCAGAGGGAAGTCATCCTTAGGGCTTGCCATGTTCAAATCCCTGTAGTCAACACACATTCGGACCTTACCATCCTTCTTCGGTACCGGAACCACATTGGCAACCCACTGAGGGTAAGAAGTTACTGCTAGAAAACCGGCGTCAAACTGTTTCATAACTTTGGCCTTGATTTTCTCAGATATCTCTGGACGCATACGGCGAACCTTCTGTTTTACCGGAGGACAATCTTCCTTGGTAGGCAGGCGATGAACCACAATGTCGGTATCCAACCCAGGCATATCTTTGTAAGACCAGGAAAACATCTCCTTGTAGTCATGCAACATCTAAATCAACCGCTGTTTCACACTAAGCTCCAGATTTGCACCGATTTGACTTCCTTCTTATCTGTCTCAGTACCCATATTCACTGTTTCCACTGGCTCTTCATGTGGCTGAATGGACCTCTCTTCCTGAAGTAGCAGTCTTATAAGCTCACCAGGCACTTCGCAATCATCTTCACCTTCGTCTTCGGCTAAGTTGATCGGATTTTCGAAGTCATAACTGGCAGTAGCAGAATCGTTACCAGTGAGATCCAAAGTGGATTGGGACCTGTATATGTGAGTGTGTGTAAAATAGCTGTTTTGCAATATATAATAAAGAAAGACAAGGAGTGCAAAATTTGAAATGCGAAAACGTCCAATGCTTTTATTAATGATATATGAAAATGGCACACAAAAGCCCTAACAAATGAAGCCACGATGTTCCGGGTAAGACACCGGGCCATAAAGTTTCACAATATTGTCTGTTACAAATTTAAAACAAAAAGCTTCATTACTGAGTAACAAAAGTAATAGGGATGAAATCCTTTGCTGTCCAGTTGTTTGGTCCACCGTTGGTCGTAGGATAGATCCAGCTGTCGAATTCAGACTCCTCCACGTCATCTTCGATGGCATTTACTCCCGAGTTGCGGATGAACACATGAGGTCTTCCAATCCTTGCACTTCGAACAACCCTTTGAGCTTCTGCAGTGAAACCCAAACCAAACTTGTTAGTCTTCTGAGTGAAATCAGGAAGTCGGCCCCAGTTTGCATACTCACCCCTCTCAATAACAGCCCGGGATCCTTTAAGGAAGCCATCTTCATAGGAGAATCTTCAATCACAGTCTCAGCTGATGCCAGTGTTTGAGGAACCTCTTCAAAGTGTTGAAATGGGGTCTCAATGAACTCCCCATCCATCTCTACGTACCAGAATGATTTGAGGTGGCTGACCATGTACTCCTCCTCCCCTTGAACTGTCATAATCTTGCCTCTAACCGGGTACTTCAACTTCTAGTGGAGCGTTGAGGTTATGGCTCCAGCTTTGTGGATCCATGGACGACCCAGCAAACAAGAATAGGATGGCCGAATGTCCATCACATAGAATGTAGAATTGAAGACTTGAGAACCAACTTTAATTGGAATATCAACCTCACCATGCACCATCCTTTTAGACCCACCAATGACCCGGACAACAATGTTACTTGGCTTCAGCTCCAAACCTTCACAATCCAACCTGTCTAGAGCTTTCTTGGGCAAGACGTTCAATGAGGAACCACTGTCAACCAACACATGTGCAAGAGTAGTGCCCCTACATCAATGGAGACATGCAGGGCATCATTATGGTTCTTCCCTTTAGCAGTCAGATCAGCGTCGGAGAAACCCAAACCATTATTAGCATTTAAATTGGCCACACAATTGGTAAACTGATCAGCTGATGTCTCTTGTGGCACGTGGGCCGTCTCCAGGAAGGTAATCAGAGCCTTGGCATGGGCCTCTGAACACAACAACAGTGGTAACATAGAAATCTTGGATGGGGTTTGCCCCAGTTGCTCAACTATATTATAATCACTCTTCTTAATAATCTTCAGAATCTCTTCCATCTCTTGTTTGGAAGCTTCAACAGTGATTGTCTTCGGTGCCTCCGTCTGGGCAGGCACATCAGTGGCGATCCCTTTGCCCCGAGCATCTGATGACTCGGCGACAGGGGTAAGGATAGGAACTTAATCAAGAACGGCAGTGGGTACACTTTCAGATGTAATGACAACAGGTCTTCGGACAGTTGGTGGAGCTATATCAGGTGAGAAAAGTCTACCCCTACGGGTGACTTTAGCAGGTCCAGTAATGTTGCTGACGCTGATATCAGCATCCAACTCTTGCTTAACTCCAAGAACATAAACATCTGCCCCATAGTGCCAAGGGACATCTTTGTCAGATGTATAGGGGATGGGCCCCGGAACAGTGATGATTATAGGTGCGATCTTCGGAACAAATGTAATTCTAACAGGCGTCCTTGAGGAAGCCTTGGAAGAATTGTCGAAAATGGTAATGATGGCAACTTCTTCAGTAGGAGCGGATGGAACAACAGTATTCTCAAACAGGATTTCCTTACTATCCATCAGGTTTTGGATACCTGACTTTAGAAATGGGCAACTAGGCATGGCAAAAAAACCCAGACCCGCTGGGCCCCGCCCCGAAATTAACGGGGAAAACCCGGCTAAAACGGGTACGGGTGCGGGGGCGGGTAAAACCCGGTTTCTAACTACGGGTGCAGGGGCGGGGGCGGTAAGACACTGAGACCCGCCCGCACCCGCACCCGCCCCGCCCCAAATAATCCAATTACTATAATAACCTTGTTTTAATTATTTTTATGTTACTTTTATTTTTATTTTACAATATTGATAGGTAATTTGAAATCTAACGTGGGAAATGAAAATGCTATTTTACTAACTGAAATGGAGTCTGATGATGAAGGTATTATTCATACTATTTGTATTAAATTTGTCAAGTTAAATTTTTATATTTTAAATTTTATTTTTTAACACAGGTGAGTTGTTGATTGATGGTGCTACTTCTATTTCCAACTCCCGCCTCGAAGATGAAGATTATTAGAAAATTTGTTGTTTATTTGGATCTTTTTTTGTTATGATGATATCGTATATTTTGTTCTATGTTGTTGGAATGGTTATTTTGTTCCATGTTGTTGGAATGGTTCTTTTGTTGATTGTATTGTTTTAATTTTGTATTTGTACTTTGCAAAAAAATTGTTGGTTGTTGGGAGTGATTTATACTTTGATATATTGAAAGATTACACTCTTTTAATGAATCACAAGTTCACAACCAATTATAGTTGATTGAAGGGTTATGATAGAAAAATATTTGGAATGGTGTTTGAATATTAAATCCTACAATTATTTACTCAAATCAATGACGAATTTTGTATTTTTAATGTATTTGTTAATGCTGTCCAGGAAATTTGTGAAAAAAATAGATATTTTTTTATTTAAAAAAAACTGTTTTCGCGGGTGAGGGCGGGTGCGGGTGACCCGTTCTCCATTGGGGGCGGGTTTGGGGGTGAATTTCCATCCCCCGGCGGGTTTGGGGGTGGGGGCGGGTCTATTACTGGAGTTGCGGGTGCGGGGTTAGCTAAACCCGCCCCCGACCCGCCCCGTTGCCATCCCTATGGGCAACCAGTAGGTAAAACAGAACTCATATGGCAACCTTCGCCACAACCCGGAAATAAACCAGCTAGCAACAGGTTCTTCTTGACAGTCATCAGAGGGGTAACAATATCATCCACAGAAACTACAAACAAGTCTTCCTCTACAACATTCACTCCATGCTTGGGCATGGGAGCAGTTACAACATTGGGCCTCTCGGGCGCCTCAAACTCAATCTCCTTTGCATTAATCAAGTCTTGGACCTTATTCTTCAAAGTCTAACAATCATCCGTATTATGCCCCGGGCTCTCAGAGTGATAAGCGCAGCGGGTGTTGGGGTTATACTTTGGTGACGTTGTATTTGGATTCTTTGGGGCTTCCCTTAGAGTCACCAGATTGGTCTTCAACAACTGTGGTAGAATCTGAGACAAAGTCATGCTGAGACGGGTGAATTGCCTTCGAGGTCTCTCGTCCCTTTGTTGTTTGTGATGCGGAGGAGCACCAACAGGTTTTGAAATAACAACCGCATTGACAGCTTGACAGTGTTCAGGTCTATTCTGTCTTCTTAAACTATAGACAACATTGGACTCTTTCTTAAATGGTTTCTTCTCGGTGCTCGATGAGGCACCCTTCTGTATCTTCCCAGCTTTAATACCAGCTTCAATCCTCTCACCAGTCAAGATAAGGTCTGTAAATCCGGCTGAAGAGCTTCCAATCAAATGATTAAAGAAAGGACCAGACAGGGTCCCTAGAAACATATCAACAAGCTCACGATCAACTAAAGGTGGTTGCACCCTTCCGGCAAGGTCTCTCCACTTTTGAGCATACTCTTTAAATCCTTCACCCACTCCTATTGACATACCCTGGAGTTGGGTACGCGTAGGAGCAAGGTCGGAGTTATACTGATACTGCCTATAGAATGCGGTAGCCAAATCCTCCCAGCTACAGATACTGGCTCCGTCTAACTGATAGAACCACTCAAGCTGAGTCCCTGAGAGACTGTCTTGAAAGAAATGGATCCATAAGTTCTTATCAGCAGTGTAAGGCTGGATCTTCCTCACATATGACCGAAGGTGCAGCTTTGGACAGGAAGCTCTGTCATACTTGGCAAAGGTAGGTGCCTTGAATTTATGGGGAATCACCACCCCAGATGATAGACCTAGATCTCTGAAGTCCAGACCGGGCACCTTCTGTATTTCCATAGCGCTCAAACGGTCTTCCAGCTGTTTGTACTTATCCTCAGCAGGAGGATACTATTCTTCATCATAGTCCGTCTCGTTGTCAGAGACCATAGGGCTAGGAGCCCTCCTTTCTCGTGGACTGTCTTTCCCTCCAGATGAGGTGGTCAGATCAACTTTATTCTGCAGCCCGTTTCCAAACCTGCTTCCGGTGTTGAACAAGATGGTCCTCTTCTTCTTCTTCTTCCTCTCTTTCAGAATCAGGGTCTTCAGGTCCTGCTGACCCTTAGCTAGGCTCATGACCAACTCTTGAAATTGGGAATTCTGGGCCTGGAGGGCCTTGATAGCTTGCTCAGTGGAAGGTTCAGTAGACATGATGATTTCTGAAATAAACAACGAAGAAGATAAGATACCTGTAAAAGGGTACCTGTTTATGAAGTGCATGAGATGAATGCGCATGATTTATGATTTCAAAGACAATCGGGATTCAAATTTGTAAACAAGAAAGGAAACACACTTTATTAGATTTAACTTCAGAATTTAAATTGTTCAACAAATTTCCCTTAGGCATTACAAGAATGGAAATACTGAAAAGTAAATAAAAACTGTAAAAGAAATCATCAAAGGTCCATCAATGCTCTCATGGTTTCTTCTTCTCAGTGCAGACATAATCATTCAGGATCCGCTCGTTCTCCAGTTGCTTAGTCAACTTCTGGATCTTCTGTTCTTGTTCATTGAACCTCTCCCGATAAGAATCCCGTTCTTCTCGCAGTTGCATCCAAGACCTCTTCAGTGTGCCAATATCAGTGGGCATATGAGGATGGAGAATAGTTGGAAGAACCCTGTCTTTATCAGCAACTTCAAGAGTAACAGGCCTGACAGCTTCGTATGGCATACCTAACTTCTGGGCACAGATGCGGACCCATCTGAGGTATGTCTCCATTGGCAGCAAAGTCTTTGGTCCCAACTCATGTGGGTCAGATTGGTGAACTCTATCTCAAGCCCTGATGAATCTATGACGCAGCTCGTCGCTATCTCCCTGAAAATCAAAGATGATATGAGGCATCAACATCTCATGAGGCCCTTCTCTTCTGGCTCTTCTAAACTGACGGAGAGCTAAACATGGGTTATAAGAAATTCCTCCATGGGTTCCGATCAATGGAACATTAGGATACTCTCCACAGCGATCAATGACAGTCACCTCATCCAAGCCTTTGAGAGTCCATATAATGTCATTATTAGTAAGAGACATTACCCTATAAGCCCAACCCATTCCTTCTTTGTTCTTCAGTACGGACTTAGGGAGGTGCGAAATAAACCACCTCGACAATAAAGGAGCACAGCACATCAAAGTTCCCCGCTTTCGGGCAGTACGAGCATAGAGCTGATGAAGGATGTCACCCAAGAGAGTGGGTACAAGATTCTGAGAGATGAAGATCTTTATGGCATTAACATCAACAAAAGTGTCAGGATTTGGAAACAATACCAGACCATAGATTAAGAGGGCCGGAATGTCCTCATACGCTTTGAAGTCTAAGCCATCCCAGAAGTAATTAGCTTTGTCAACCAGAAACTTAGCCAAAAAACCCTTAGCTCCACTTCTAGTCTCCCAGTTGGCCATTACCTCCTTTTTAGTCAAGTGAAGGGCTCCAGCAATCTCTTTAGGCCCGAGAGTCTTTTCCCAACCAGTAAATGGAGTCTGCTCCAAAACAGAGATGCCAAGCAACTCAGAGAACTCTTCCAGGGTAAGAACCAACTGGAAGTCTTGAAAGGTAAAGCAATGATATAGCGGATCATAAAACTGGACCAAGACGCTCATCATTTGTTCGTCCAATTTTGAGGTGACTAAACTGAGAAGAGAACCATGCCTCATGATGAAGGAAGTAGTGTATGGAATCCTGACAACCAACTCTTTAAGCAAAGTAGGTACTTGAACAAAGTTGATCCGGATAGTATTCCTACGCATGGGCATCATGATGTCCTACAAAACAGAGCAAAGATGAAACCCTCTTGTCTTTGTAATAGGTTAGTCCTTATGCAAGATGTATGCAATTTTATGATGTTATGATGTCATGGTAAAGGCACACCACAAATATTCACAAAAGGCAAACATGGTAAAGGCATACAAGTCACACAAAAGAGCCCTTAGATTTCAGGATGGCATGAAGCTCAGGTACTACCCTCTTTCAGTTTCAGTTGGTTAAGAACTGTCCTAAAAAATAGTAACCGGGTTCTAGAGGATCTCAATATCACTGACTACCCTCAATCGGTCATAATTCCAGTTTAGCAACCTTTTCTTGCGGCCTGAATCATCACGAGAGTTTAGTCTCAATGAGTGTAGCATACTGCTACTGTTCTATGGCCAAGTTGGTCAATTTAAGGTTCTAAGGTCAGTTGGTGCTTAATGACTCCTTAGAAGACCCATATTCTCCTTGTTCCAACACAAGGGATATCGGTACAGACCAAGGTGTCACACCGACGTAGCTACTGCTTCATCCGTGTCGGTCTACGCCGGACAGATCCCTCACAGTTTATTGTTACTTACCTAAAGGGTATCACCAGATCCGGGTTAGGATCTATAGAACTCCGATACAAGCCCACAAAATTTAAATCATACAAAGCATACAATTGAAAACATAAGTGATCTAATCCTAAGGTACACCTCACTTATAGTAATCCCCAGCAGAGTCGCCAGTTCTGTGATCGGTGGGAATGAGAACTGACTGTTTTGGATATGCTGGTTCGCGTTTGCGTTTGTTTTCGCAACATGTCGCGGTAAGCAAGAGTCGCCACCGTCTTTTATTTTATCCAAGAAGGAAAGGACAAAAGCACAGAAAAATTCATTTTCGAGATGTTTCTCGGGTTCGGGAGGTAGATTATAGAAAGGGAAGGTGTTAGCACCCTTTCTATCCGTGGTTATCCACGGGCTTTTAGGTACTTGCTCACTATGTTTTCAAAAGTTTGCTTTTCTTTGTGTTTGTGGGTTTTGAAAAGAGTTTTTGTTTGAAAGAGAGTGTAAGTGCAAAAAGTTTTGTTTTGTTTTAAAAGGAGCAAGTACTTAAGAACCTCTACCTACTCAAAAAGGAATTAAACTGTGTAAATGTCCTTTAGACAATGCTATCCCACTATTGAGGAGTAGGTAGCATCGTCGTTGGAGTTTTCGGGTCAATTCGATTTAAGGGACGTGTGGTCACTAAAGCAATGTTAGGACGCCTTAGTGGTAACCCTAATGTCTTAGATCATTTTATCCGAGGCAACCGTTTCGAGGAAACTTATGATCTTTGGACAAAAGGGCGACCTCTAAAACATCCTATTCTCGATGACCACGTTCGAGGCAACCAAGTGAGGCATACCCTAAGAGTGACATGTGTGAGTGTGTCAATTTTCAATTTATATTATCTTTACATGTCACGGTGAGCTACTGTTGATTTTAAGTCAAGATAGATCTTGTCATGCAATCCTAGTTAGCATACATCTAAACAGTTAATATATGTACAAGAATTTAAAGTGCGGGAATTGTAAATCCTACGCTATTACAAGGCTTCGGGGAGGGGGATTATTTACATGTCCAAAATTGGGGGAATAGAGCAGTAAAGTGTAAAAGCTTTAGTTAAGTTATTACAAACCAGTAGGCAATTACAATAAAATAAACGCGCGCGAATCTGAACATAACCTCTAAAAAATCCTAAGAATAAAATCTTTTTTGTTGTTTTATTTTATTTTGGGAAAATGATCTAAATCTTCTTAATTTTAGTTTTGAGAAAATGTTAATATAATTAAATGATTAATTAACAAAGTTAATTTAATAGAAAAAACTAGCCTAATGTTTTTGTGGTTTTTCTTTTTAATTGATTTTATGTTGATTTAAAAAAAAGAAATAAAATAGTCAAAACAAAGATGAAATCGAAGGAACATGCAGTAAATCAAGAAAGGTATAATTCTGGAGGCCTGGATTGAAAGAGGTGTGGGCTGTCTTTCGATCCAGTGAAGAGGCTTGATCGAAGGTGCATGAGGGGCTGCACTTTGGGGGTGTTCGATCTGGATATGTCATCCTTCGATCTGGGAACCCTGGATCCAGTTTGAAGCTAAGCTGCTAAGCTTCGAAGCTCTGAACAAGATTCCGAGAATATATTTCCTGCAAAATGAGACAAATGTTAAAGACCCAGGGGGGACTTTACCCCCCTGATTCGAATATCCTCCCAATTCGGATCCTCCCTCAATTTGAATCTGCTGAATCTGGGTCTGGGTTTGTTTTATCCTGAGATTCAAAGGAGAAACTCAGATCGTGCCCAAGCAATGGCATGATCTCATCTTTGCGCTGTAGCTTACATGCAACATAATCAGTAATAACAAGAATACATATGCAATGTGTATTTAAATGTCATGACGGTGCAATTTTGGTTTTGCAAACCCTTACCAATTGAAGATGTATGATCTGTGGCTCTGGGTGTGGAGATGTTTGCAGAATGGCTGCTTTGGCTTGGACTACTTCTGAAAATGTTGACAACCTTTGGTGAGTTTGTGGGAAGCGTATCTCCAAATCCTCCATTTTTCTTTTTCTCCTTTTTTCCGTCCTCTGTAATGTTTCACTGGCCTCGTATTTATAGGAGTGTGAGGGTGCATGAAAATGGCAAGGGACAACTGTTGTACCCCAAAATTTGCCCTCCCATTTCCTCAACATTTTCTTATCACAAGACCTTTGAAGATTAAGATTCAGTTAGGGTTTCCTCTGCTCAAGACTTCTCCTTGCACTGTGGACTCAAATTAGGGTTTGTGTTTGCCTAAGGATGTTTTGACCTAAAATGCCTAAAATGACTTTCATGCTTCATGTTGGACTCCCAAGTTTACCCATGCCAAGTTTCAAGTCTTGATTCCAAGTTTTGCCCAGTCAATTGGACAGTTGACCTAGAAATCAGCTGTATTGGGAAAAAGTCAACTATGGCCAATTGACAGTCAAACCTCATGAAATTTGATCCACATCAACATTATGAACTCACATGAACCATTTGATCAAGTTTGGATCACAATTCCATAAGAAATTTGATCAGATCATCAAAAGGGCAAAATGGTCATTTTTAGGGTTTTGACTGCACAAAGGCAATTTTTGACTGTTTGACCTAACCAATGGAAAACCAAGTTCACATATGGGCTCAAGGACTCAATGAAATGGTCTTGACACATTCATCAAGCTCAAAAGATCCCAAATACACAAGATTGATAGTTGAATTTCCCAGTCAATTGATCAATTTTGACTGTACACTGAAAAGTCAAACTATGACTTTTTGGTCAAAATCAAGAGTCAAGATTCATTTTTCATTAAAACATGCCAAATCATGAAACTTGTTCACCAAGAAATCTCAAAATGCAAATTAGGGTTTGAAAATGGAATTTTTCATAACTTAGAATTTTTCTAAGTTATGAAAAACCCTAATTTTTTCCCAACTTTGCCCCATCTTTTCACCATGATCCATTTGGATTCAAACAAAAGTCAAAACATAAAAGTTGTAGCTTGTTGCATAATCTACAACTTTGATTCACAAAGTTTTCTCATTTGAAGCTTGTATCTCAAGTTACAATTTTTTGAATAAGGGCACTAAACCATTTTTTTAACTTAGTGAAATTTAACCTATTTTGACAAGGTTTTCTACCCCACTTCAAGGCCACTTTTCATACCCTTCCACTTGGAATTTTAATTTGCATTTCAAAGGTGGATTGTAGTACACATTCCAAGCTTTCCAAAATGTCCAAGAACTCATCAAACAACCTCATAACTTGAGAGATTCGAATTTCACAAGTTGGCAAAAATCCACTTTTGTTCTTCACCCAAACATGTTCACAAACTTGCAAATTTGAATTCAGTTTGCTTTATGCTTAATTACAGGTCCTTGAACCATTCCATACTCAATAATTTAATGCATATTCAATGTGTTAAGGACATGTTCTTTGTGTTCTAACATTGCATAATGGTTTAATCCTAAACTAGATAAAGTGCTTTATCCATTTTTGTAAAAAGCTAGCTTTATGTCAATTTGAAATCCAAGCAAGTACAAGCAAAATCCTCTTGGCACAAGATTATGGACAAGTTGCTCTGATCAAGAGAAGATTATGCAGCAGGATTAGAGGCCCCTACTGACCTAAAAACAAAAGTGACCATTGCTTGCTTCATTTTCAAGTAACATTGCATAACTTATCACATATCTCATCTCAGCTTACAAACACAAGAGAGAAGTTATCAAACACATTCCATAGACCAAATCCAAGCTAACCCACGAGCCCTTGCCATCTGAAACACTCCCATTGCTCTAATCACCTTGAAACTGCACAAACAGGGGAGCCCCTGCAGATTGAGTACAAACTCCCACTTCCCTCGAGCATTCTCCCCAAAATCAATTCATACACCTTCCTTACAACATATGCAAGCTAACCCTGTCCTTAAACCTGACCTGTAACACCTCCAAGCCACTTCACCATTTTTAAATTTCTGTTTTGCAGTTGGAGTTCACTAGCTCGATTCAGGGAGTTTCAAGATAAAGTAGGACTTGGAAAAGCATCCTTACACTTCAAGGAAGCTATACAAGTCATCATTTCACTCTAAAACATCCTCCATTGCCAAGCTCGATTCCAACTGAACAGGTATATTCATGGAGTTCTATCTCTCTTATTAGGCATTGTTAGCTTTAGGTTTTTGAAGAAAACATGTCACAATCATAGCCCTGAACACGCTCATATGATTAGATTTCATTTATGTTTCGTGTGCTTAGAGAATTTCATGTCTGAACATTGATGAAAAGTTAGGTCAGAAATTGGGGGAGGAGAAATTCTCCCTCATCTTAGAGAGATAGGTCAAGTTATTTATATGGTTGAAACCGTCTCTTCATGCTGAACATTTCTTGTGTTATGAGTTTTTGCTGAAAAGCCAAGAATCAGGAGTTAGACATTGAAGAACAGGGGCGCGCGTTTTTTCAAATATCTGTGCTGGAGGTTGAAGAAGGAGTGGAGTGGGCTGGGCCTGTGTTATTTTGCTTTTCACACCATCTTTTTTGATTCACACCCCCCTGAGCCCATTTGTTCATTTTTTAACATTTTTGACTTTTTCTTTTTTGGTTGACTTTGTTTATTTTTTCTCATGGCATTAAAAAATTAAAAATATTTTTTCCATCATTTTCTGAATTTCTGGCATATTTATTTGATTTGTTTCTTTATTTATGCATAATATATATATATACCATTATTAGAACAAAATAGAAAAAATAGTGTAAATACATTTTTATTTTTATTTACCTTCTGAAAATATTTCACACAAAAAAATACTCATTTATTTATTTTATTAAAATATTAAATAAATACTTATTTTGTGTATAATACATATTTAGGGTTTAATATATATATATATATATATATATATGCTTATTAATACATTTAAGCTAAAATGTAAAAATACTTGAATTTTTCATTTTTATTAATATTTGATACAAAAATACCTTTTTTTCATAATATACCTCATTATTATTTTATTTTTATAAATAATAAATAAATAGTTGTATTAAATTAGATAATATTCATTTTCTTTTAAAATTAGGGTTTTTTACCCTAAAATTCAAAATACTCCAAAGAATAATACACTTTTATTTTTCTTTTCTCTTTTACATAAATAATATTTTTTCATACATATACAAAACATTTTTTGTGCATCTTGCATTCTTATTTAATTTTTGTACATTATTTAAATTGCAAATATTCAAATGATGTAATAATGTAGATTTAAATTCTTGTCAATATCCCCATTTGAACATTTGTACCCCCTTCCCATATTTGGTTTTGTAATAGCTTAGTAATTTTAATTTCGCACTTTATTGCTTTCTAATGATAACATGTTAGAATTAGGGTTTGTATGCGAAAAAACGATAAAAAATAGTTTGACCTAATACAAGATAAACAAGCATGAAAATGGACACACCAATCACACTTGCACCCCCTAGGGTTTTCCACTTGTTGCCTTCAAATAAAAGGGCCATATTGCATGTTGAACTTCTTTGGGCAAAGCAAACAGTTTGAATGATCATAGTCCCTCGATAAAACTTTTCAAAACAAACAAAAACAAATGATCAAGTCCCTTAAAGAAATTGCCCAAAGACATTTAACGCCGTTGCAATTATGGTCTAAAAACGATGACCCGCGCCTGTCCCTTTCACATCCTAACACAAAGGTTGCCCACCAAATACAATGGTGGAGCAAACTTGTTAAAAGGGTTAAAGTATAGCAATGATCTTTTGAGAAATTTAGGAGTAGATAACCTCTTAGTTACTTGAATTAACTTGCAAAACAAAACACTTGCCTAATTTCAAAATCACACATCACTACACTTTCAAAACAAACTTCAAAAAAACAAATGAAAGCTTTTTCAAAAGACATACATCTTTGTATACATCCCCACATGGATCATTACAAAGGTTGCCACCACATTGGCCTCTTTTCAAAACATTTTCAAAACCCACACACAAAGCACCATTTAAAACAATTGAAAGCAAAAGGCAAGTGATCTAAGCAAGTAACTAAGAGCCCATGGATAACCATGGATAGAAAGGGTGCTAATACCTTCCCTTTCTATAATCTACTCCCCGAACCCAAGAAAACATCTCAAAAGATTTTTTGCTGTGCTTTTTAACCTTTCCTTAGGATAAAATAAAAGTCGGTGGCGACTCTTGCTAACCGCAACATTTGCGAATACAAAAACGCAAAACCTCAAGTCAGTTCTCCCACCGTATCACAGAACTGGCGACTCTGCTGGGGAAAACTTTTAAAGTGGAGTAACCTTAGGGTTTAGATCACTTTTGTTTTCAATTGTTTGCTTTGTTTGCTTTTACATTTGTGGGCTTTGTATCGGAGTTTTATAGATCCTAACCCGGATCTGGGGATACCTTCTTAGAAAGTAGCAACAAGGCTGTGAGGGAACTGTGCGGGGTATACCGACATGGTTGAAGCAGTCTGCTACGTTGATGTGGCACTTTGGTGTGTACTGGTAACCCTTGAGTTCAGTCAAGGAGAGTACGGGGCCGCCGCATGGTGTCGTGAAGCATCAACTGACCTTAGGAACCTTAATTGAACCATCTTGGCCTTTTTAGGGTAGTGAGATAACTGACTTTGGTGCAGTCCGAGGTTGGTTGATACTCGATACTACACTCAATTGAGGGTTGCTTTCCTGGAATATTTCGGTCGCCAGTTCAGTGGCTAAATCGAAACGATGAACAATGAAAGTAATCCAGTGATATTGGGACCTTTAGAACCCGGTTACTTCTGATAGGACAGGTTGAGCCCACCAAACTTCAAGAGGGTAATATCCAGACCTCATGCAGGCCTAAACTCTAAGGGTTTGTCTTGTGTGACTTGTGTGCCTTACCATGTTTGCCTTTGTGAATATTTGTGGTGTATCATAACATCATGGCATCATACAACATCATGAGCATTGGCTAACCATTTCAAGGGTTTCGAATCTTCATATTTGTTCTTGTTTTATAGGACATGGAAACTGCTCGCAGAAAGACAATCCAGGTTAGCCTTGTGAAGATCCCTCCTCAGCTTAAGGAACTTATGTCCAGGATTCCCGAGGGTTCTTCATTCAGTGAGAGACATGGAAGGCTCATCAGCTTGGTTAACACCAACATTGAGGAGGACTTGATAAAGGTCCTGTTCCAATTCTTTGACCCTCTGCATCACTGCTTCACCTTCCCGGATTATCAATTGGTGCCTACATTGGAAGAGTTCTCCCGACTCCTGAAGGTCCCTATCCTTGATCAACTACCCTACAACGGTACGGAAGAGGAGCCCAAGCTTGAAGAAATTGCTAAAGCCTTGCACCTACAGTCATCTGACCTCAAGGGACATTGGGAAGTTAGAAGTGGTGTCAAGGGTTTCTTAGCCAGGTTTCTGTTTGAGAAGGCCCAAGAATGTTGGAACTCCCTTGACCTACAAGCTTTTGAAGAGGTTATGGCCCTCCTTGTCTATGGTTTGGTGTTATTCCCTAACCCAGATCAACTTATTGATATCAGTGCTGTCCAGATCTTCATGACCAGGAATCCTATACCTACACTGCTGGGGGACATCCTTCACTCATGTTACACTCGAACCATGAGAAGAAGGGGTGTCCTTTTGTGTTGCACTCCTCTCCTGGGAAGGTGGTTTATTTCGCACCTTCCACAATCAGTTTTGAAGAACGAGCGGGGTTTGAGATGGTCACAACGGTTAATGACTCTCACGCATGCAGATATACATTGGTGTCCTAGGTCCAGGGAAGACGTCACTATCATTGATCGTTGCGGGGAGTACCCTAATGTTCCTTTATTTGGAATCAAAGGAGGTATTACCTACAACCCATGCCTGGCTTGGAGACAGTTTGGTTATGCTCGGAGGGATGGCCCTCATGACATGTTAATTCCTGACATAGTTTTTGACTTCGACAACGATACTCAAGGACTTCGTCAGAGATTTATCAGAGCTTGGAGGATGCCAAGTAGGATAGACAGCAAGACATTAGGGCACCGGAACTCCATCCCGTTGGAACCTTATCTCAAGTGGGTACGAGCCCGCTCCCAGAAGTTAGTGATGCCTTATCCTCATATGCTTCCTGTGATCAAAGAACCAGTCTTGGAAGGAGAGGCGTCCTACACCATTCCACATCCCGACATGCCCACCTCCTGGGAAGAGATGCAGAAGAGCTGGATCCAGCTTAAGGAAGAACGGAATTCTCTTGAGACCAGTCTACATGCTAGCGAAAAGAAAGTCCTGGAACTCACCCGCCTACTGCACGAGGAAAGGAATCTCAACACCTACATCGCGCCAAAGAGGATGCGCAATGTTTTTTTACCTTAAGGAGTTATTTTGTAATATTTGGCCCATGGGGCATTTATGTACTAACGAATTTCTCCTTATTAATATGATGTGCGTTCCTTTTTGTCTACAACAAATTTTGAATGTTCTAAATCCTTGAATGCATTGCATACATACGCATTCCATTGCACCATACGCATAAGCAGGTACCCTATTTCACCGGTTGCTTAATTCTCTTCGCTGTTTATGTGAACAGTCATCATGAATCCAGACTCATCCAGTGAGCAGGCAATCAAGGCCCTTCAGGCCCAAAGTGCACAGTTTCAAGAGTTGGTCCTAAGCCTAGCCCAAGGTCAGCAAGAGCTGAAGACTCTACTCATGAAGAAGAAGAAGAAAAAGAGGACCGCGCTGTTCAACACCGGACGCAGATTTGGGAACACACTCCATAAATGAAGCTGATCCAACCACTTCTTCTGCTGAGAAGAACAGTCCCCAAGGAGGAGGAGCTCCTAGTCCCGCAGTCTCCGACAACGAGACGGACTATAACGACGAACAATACCCACCTGCTGCTGACAAATACAAGCAATTGGAGGACCGCTTGAGCGCCATGGAGATTCAGAATGTGCCGGGGCTGGATTTCGGAGATTTGGGATTATCTTCTGGAGTAGTAATTCCACACAAGTTTAAGGCACCTGCCTTCGCCAAGTATGATGGGGTCTCCTACCCAAAGCTGCATCTAAGGTCGTACGTAAGGAAAATACAACCTTACACGGCAGATAAGAACCTCTGGATTCACTTCTTCCAAGATAGCCTCTCGGGGTCACAGCTTGAATGGTTCTACCAATTGGATGGAGCTAGCATCCGACACTGGGAAGATTTGGCAACCGCGTTCTACAGACAATACCAATACAATTCTGATCTCGCTCCCACGCGTACCCAACTTCAGGGTATGTCTCTAGGGACGGGTGAAGGGTTCAAAGAGTACGCTCAAAAATGGAGAGATTTGGCTGGCAGGGTGCAGCCTCCATTGACTGATCGAGAACTGGTTGATATGTTTCTGGGGACGTTGTCTGGTCCGTTTTTCAATCATTTGGTTGGTAACTCCTCCGCTGGATTTACAGATTTGATATTAACGGGAGAAAGAATTGAAGCTGGCATCAGGTCAGGCAAGATACAGAAGGCTGCCTCTACAAGTGCTGAGAAGAGGCCGTTTAAGAAAGAAGCAAGTGCCGTCTATGGTCCTAGAAGACAAGTCAAGCCCGAAAGTCGCCAAGCCGTCAATGCCTTGGTCATCTCCAAACCTGTTGCTGCTCCTCAGCAGTACAATCAACAAAGAAGCGAAAGGCCCAAGAGGCAGTATACCCGACTGAGTATGACCTTATCTCAAATTTTACCCCAACTGTTATCCACCAACCTGGTGACCCTCAAAGAAGCTCCTAAAGTCGTCAACACTGCGTCTCCTAAATATAACCCAAATGCCCGGTGTGCTTATCATTCTGATAGTCCCGGGCACACTACTGATGATTGCTGGGCCTTGAGAAACAAAGTGCAAGATCTGATCGATGCAAAGGAAATTCAGTTTGAAGCGCCGGAGAGACCAAATGTTGTAACTGCTCCTATGCCCCAGCATAGAGTAAATGCCATTGAGGAAGAAATGTACGCTGTTTCGGTAAATGAAGTTGTCACCCCTCTGAAGACTGTTAAGAAGAACCTACTGCGGGCCGGTTTATTTCCGGGTTGCGATGAAGGTTGCCTGTTCTGTGCTATTTCCCTATCTGATTGTCCCTTGCTGAGGTTAGGCATCCAAGGCCTAATGGATAGCAAGGAAATTCTATTCAAAAATCTGCTGTTCAGTTGGTTCCGATGAAAGAAGTTTTTGTGATTACCATCTTCAAAAATCCAATCAAGGCTCCCCCGAAGAAGCCTGTTCAAATTATGACTGTTGCACCTGTGATTATTACTGTCCCGGGGCCTCTCCCCTACATATCTGATAAAGCTGTCCCCTGGCATTATGGGGCAGACGTGTATGTAAATGGAATCAAACAAGAATTTGACGCTGGTGCCAGTATCTGCGATATCACTGGTCCAGCCAAAGTTACCCGCAGTGGCAGGCTCTTCTCGCCTGACATCGCACCGCCCGCTATTCGAAGACCCCTCCTTATAAAACCTACAAGTTTACCTGTTCCTGCTGCTGATCAAGTTGTGTCCCCTGCGGCCGAGTCATCAAATGCTCGAGGCAAAGGGATTGAAGAAGAGCCTGCCCGGAAGGAGGCACCAATACCTATAAATGGTGAGGCCTCCCGACAAGAAATGGAGGAGATTCTGAAAATAATAAAGAAGAGTGATTTTAATGTTGTCGAGCAGTTGGGGCATACACCCTCCAAGATCTCCCTGCTCTCCCTATTGCTATGCTCCGAGGCCCATGCTAAGGCCTTGATCTCATTTCTCAAAACGGCCCATGTGCCGCAGGAGACGTCTGCAGTCCAGTTCACTGATTGCATCGCAAATCTGACAGCAGACAATGGCTTGGGATTCTCAGATGCTGACCTGACCGCGAAGGGAAGAGACCATAATGATGCCCTGCATGTCTCTATCGAATGCAGGGGCACTACTCTGGCGCATGTATTGGTGGATACTGGTTCTTCCTTGAACGTGCTACCGAAAAAGGCTTTAGACCGTCTGGATTACGAAGGCCTGGAGTTGAAACCCAGCAATATCATCGTCAGGGCCTTTGACGGTTCCAAAAGGATGGTTCATGGAGAGGTTAACATCCCTGTTCGTGTGGGCTCTCAAGTGTTCGACTCTACCTTTTATGTGATGGATATACGTCCATCGTACTCTTGTCTACTGGGTCGACCTTGGATCCATAAAGCTGGGGCAGTGACCTCCACCTTGCACCAGAAGCTGAAGTATCCCGTCAGGGGGAAGATCGTCACTGTGCAAGGAGAAGAGGAGTATATGGTGAGCCATTTGAATTCCTTCAGGTACATTGAGATGGACGGAGAGTTTATTGAAACCCCCTTCCAGCATTTCAAGGAGGTGCATCCAATTTCAGCAGCTGCAGAGACAATAGCCGAAGAGAATGATTCCTTGAAGATGGCTTCCCTAAGGGATGCCCGGGATGTGGTTCAGAAAGGCAATTGTGCACACTGGGGTCAGCTTCCTGACTTCACTCAGAAGAACGACAAGTTTGGGCTAGGCTTTACTACAGAGGCTCAGAAGGCGTTGCGCAAAGAGAAGATCGGAAAGGCTCCGGTGTTTATTTCCAGCTCAAGGGTGAATGCTATCGAGGAGGATGTGGAGGAAGTTGAGTTTGACAGTTGGATCTACCCGACTACCTGCAACGGACCAAGCAACTGGACGACGAAGGATTTTACCCCTATCACATTTGTCACGCAGTAATTAATTTCTTTTGATTTCCAAATTTGTAACAAACAATATGTTAAAACTTTGTTGGCTCGGTGTCCTACCCGGGGCATCGTAGCTCCATTTGTGAGGGCTTTTTGTATGACATTTTCATATATCATCAATCAAAACATTGGACGTTTGTTGCATTTCAAATCTTTTGCTCTTTTCCTTTCTGTGTTATATATATTGCAAAACAGCTATATTTACACACACTCACTTATACAGGTTTCAATCCACTCTGGATCTCACTGGTAACAGCTCTGCTACCGCCAGTTATGACTTCGAAAATCCGATCAACTTGGCCGAAGACGAAGGTGAGGATGATTGCGAAGTACCTGGTGAACTCGCAAGACTGCTACTCCAGGAAGAGAGAGCTATTCAACCACATGAAGAGCCTGTGGAGACAATTAACCTGGGTACTGAGACGGATAGGAAAGAGGTCAAGATTGGTGCCAATCTAGAGCTCAGCGTGAAGCAACGATTGATCCAGATGCTACAAGACTACATGGAAATTTTTGCTTGGTCCTATGAAGATATGCCTGGTTTGGATGCCGACATTGTAGTTCACCATCTGCCAACCAAGGAAGATTGCCCTCCGGTAAAGCAAAAAGTCCGACGAATGCGTCCAGAGATGTCTGAGAAGATCAAGGCCGAGGTTATGAAGCAGTTTGATGCCGGGTTCCTTGCAGTGACTTCCTACCCCCAGTGGGTTGCCAATGTGGTGCCAGTACCGAAGAAGGATGGTAAAGTCAGAATGTGTGTTGACTACAGGGATCTGAACAGGGCCAGCCCCAAGGATGACTTCCCCCTACCTCACATTGATGTCCTTGTTGACAATACAGCTCAACACAAGGTGTTCTCCTTCATGGATGGTTTTTCAGGGTATAATCAAATCAAGATGGCTCCAGAGGATATGGAGAAGACTACCTTTGTGACTCAGTGGGGCACCTTCTGTTATAAGGTCATGCCATTCGGATTGAAAAATGCTGGGGCAACCTATCAACGTGCCATGGTTGCTTTATTTCATGATATGATCCATCATGAGATTGAGGTATACGTTGACGACATGATTGCAAGGTCTCAAACTGAGGAGGAGCACCTTGACCATCTGAGGAAGTTGTTCGACCGACTCAAGTTATACAAGCTGAGGTTGAATCCCAACAAATGCACCTTTGGGGTAAGATCCGGAAAATTGCTAGGTTTCATTGTAAGTGATAAAGGTATTCAGGTGGACCCTGCCAAGGTAAAAGCCATACAAGAGATGCCGACTCCAAAAACAGAGAAAGAAGTCAGAGGTTTTCTAGGACGACTGAATTACATCGCCCGATTCATCTCACATCTAACTGCTACTTGTGAGCCAATCTTCAAATTACTGAAGAAAGATCAAGTGGTACGCTGGAATGATGAATGTCAGGCCGCCTTTGAAAGGATAAAGGAATATCTCCAAGAGCCACCCATTCTTATGCCACCGGTAGAAGGAAGACCTCTGATACTATACTTGACAGTGCTTGATAATTCAATGGGGTGTGTGCTGGGGCAGCATGACGATTCTGGCCGAAAAGAGCACGCTATTTATTACTTGAGCAAAAAGTTTACTGACTGTGAGTCTCGTTACTCACTGCTTGAGAAAACTTGCTGCGCTCTTGTATGGGCTGCTCGCCGGCTGAGACAGTATATGCTGACTCACACTACCTTATTGATTTCAAAAATGGATCCCATCAAGTACATATTTGAAAAGCCCGCTCTGTCTGGAAGAATAGCGAGATGGCAAATGATCTTGACGGAATATGATATCCAATATACAACTCAGAAAGCAATTAAGGGAAGTGTACTGGCAGATCATTTGGCACACCAACCTGTGGACGATTACCAACCATTGAACTTTGATTTTCCGGACGAAGACATCATGGTGGTAACTGACTGTGAAGTACCTGGACCGGATGAAGGACCTGAGGAAGGATCCCGATGGTCTATGCATTTTGATGGAGCCTCCAATGCTTTGGGTAACGGCGTCGGCGCTGTAATCATATCTCCCAAAGGAACTCATACTCCCCTCACCGCCCGATTATGTTTCAGCTGCACCAACAATATGGCAGAATATGAGGCATGTATCATGGGTTTACAAGCTGCAATCGACTTAAGGATCAAATTTCTAAGTGTCTTCAGAGATTCCGCTCTCGTGATCAATCAGATCAAAGGCGAGTGGGATACGAAACACCCGAATCTTATTCCTTACAAGGAGTATGTGTCGACCTTGCTTCCCCACTTTGAAGAGATAACTTTTGAGCACTTCCCCAGAGAGGAGAATCAGCTAGCGGACGCACTAGCCACGATGTCTTCAATGTTCAAAGTTAAATGGGACAATGAGGCTCCCCGAATCATTATCTGGAAGTTGGATGAACCGGCATACTGTTGCGAGCTCGAGGCTGAGAAGGTTGTTGAAAAACCCTGGTATCATGAGGTGAAGAGGTATTTGGAAGCTCAGGAATACCCTGAAGGTGCATCTGTTAATGATAAGAAGTTCATGAGGAGATTTGCTGCAAAATTCTTCCTCAGCAACGGCATTCTCTACAAACGGAATCATGACTCAACTCTGCTACGTTGTGTGGATAAAGCTGAAGCAGAGAAAATTATGATGGAGCTGCATGAAGGTACATTTGGAACCCATTCCAGTGGGCACACCATGGCTAAGAAAATCCTTCGGGCAGGGTATTTCTGGTCCACAATGGAAGCCGATTGTTACCAACATTCCCGAACTTGTCATAAATGCCAGATCTATGCTGACAAGGTGCATATCCCTCCGGTTCCTTTGAATGTCCTGACGGCACCTTGGCCTTTCGCAATGTGGGGCATCGATATGATCGGTGAGATCCGACCAACGGCATCCAATGGGCATCGCTTCATCTTGGTGGCGATCGATTACTTCACGAAATGGGTTGAGGCAGCTTCCTATGCCACAGTAACCAAAAGCGTCGTGGCACGTTTCATCCGGCATAATCTGATCTGTCGGTACGGCGTCCCAGAAAGAATCATTACGGATAATGGTACCAATCTCAATAACAAAATGATCACTGAACTCTGTGAACAATTCAAGATACAGCACCACAATTCTTCTCCCTACCGGCCAAAGATGAATGGGGCTGTAGAGGCAGCCAATAAAAATATCAAGAAAATTGTGCAGAAGATGACAGTGACCTATAAAGATTGGCATGAGATGTTACCGTTCTCTCTTCATGGGTACCGCACCTCAGCAAGGACGTCAACCGGGGCAACTCCCTTCTCCTTGGTCTATGGCATGGAGGCAGTCTTGCCAATCGAGATCCAGATACCTTCTCTCCGGATAATGAAGGATGCAGACTTGAATGAAGATGACTGGATCCAGACTCGACTTGATCAATTAAATCTGATTGACGAAAAGAGGCTCACTGCTATCTGTCATGGTCAAACGTATCAGAAACGGATGATCAGGGCATTTAACAAGAAAGTCAGACCGCAAGAATATCAAGTTGGGGACCTGGTAATCAAACGCATCATCCTCCCTCAAAGTGATCCCCGGGGCAAATGGACCCCTACTTACGAAGGGCCATTTGTGGTTAAACGTGTGTTCTCAGGAGGAGCCATGATCCTAACCACCATGGATGGTGACGACCTTCCTCACCCCGCCAATGCAGACATAGTGAAAAAATACTACGCGTAAATAAGAGACCCGCTAGGTTGACATACCTAGGCAAAAATAAGGGCTTCCCGGCGAACCAAAAGGGTTCGGGCAAAAATAAGGGATGAAATGAATAAAAATCTGTACACCCGGCAAGTCGAAAACCTGAAAAGGCGGCTTGGGCAAAAATGGGTATCCCGGTGGACTGAAAACCCGAAAGGGCGGTCCAGGCAAAAGTTAGGGATAAAAGCGTAACACTATGTCTCATTGGATCACTTCGCATCCGGAATTCGGCATCAACTATCTGGCTCCAGGTTTCGGCATCGACCAATCAGCTTCATCTTCAACTAGGCAGCAAGGCGATGAGATGTTCGAAGACATAAAGGCAATAGCAGAGTTGGAACCCAGTGGGATTGTTCACATAGCTGTTTTGTCTCCTTTTTTTCAAAATTGTAAACTCTATACTATTTTGCGATATCCTCTTACTAGGATGTCAGCCTCTTGTACAAAAACGCCTATTCACAGGCAAAGTTTAAATCAATACAGATTC
Organism: Vicia faba; assembly: GCA_948472305.1. NCBI lineage: Eukaryota > Viridiplantae > Streptophyta > Magnoliopsida > Fabales > Fabaceae > Vicia > Vicia faba. The sequence goes on along the minus strand of OX451738.1, from coordinate 1,354,162,546 downwards.
ACTTGTCCATACAAATTACCATTGTTTTCTTTTTCTGTTTTGCGAAGAACGTCCAATGTTCATTATTGATATATGCATTTGACTTTAAATTGCTGATTCATAAATATTTGCATATAAAACAAGAGATTAATTACAGGTGACGTCAAAGACAGGGGCAATGTGGAGTTGTCTAATGCAGTCTGGTTGTTTTGTCCGCCAAGGCACCAAGGTAGGTTCAACTGAAGAATGTGGCCAAATCATCTCAATTCCCCGCAGAGTAAAATAGGATGCGACAATACTTTCCCCAAGCGGAGTTGGTTCCCCATCGATCCTGAAAAGGCACAACATTCCCCGGCGGGTCTTAAAGCTCATCCCCAGTAGATTCTGCAAGCTTATCCCCTGCGAAGCACGGACGTCTCACCCGAGTTTTATTTAGAGTTATTTCCTCACAAGGACTTATAACTGGGTTATCCTCAGCTAAAAACCGCGGAAGACCGCTCTCGGCAAAGTTCCTTCAATCCCCAGCGGAGTCTATCTTTGGTATTCCCAAGCAGAGTTTATTTTTGGAGTTCCCCAGCGGAGTTTATCATCATTATCCTCAGCGGAATCCATCGTTAAAGTCCTCAGCAGGCCTCACATCAAGATTTCGGCCAAATATCTCTTCCACAGAGCAATTCTCCGGTCGACCGTCAAGGATTTATTTTCCTAAGACGAAATTACATTCATAAACATTTCACATTTTCATACATATATGATGAAGTGCATACAACACTGTCTCATGTTGAACATCATGACACCATGCATATCATACATCATGACATTGCATACAACTTATGTTTTTGCCTTTTCAGGGAAAAAGACAATCCCAAAAACAACTACCTTCAACTGTCACAATTCCAGATCCGATACCTGTATCTAGCCAGGGCACATCTGAGAGTGATCAGTTTCCAGACTCGATTCCTGTATCTAGCCAGGGCACGTCTGAAGAGTTCGAAGATTCGATTCCTGTATCCGGCCAGGGCACATCTATCAACTACAACATCTCCAGATTTGATTCCTGTATCCAGCCAGGGCATATCTGTTGACCACGTTTCCAGACTCGATTCCTGTATCTAGCCAGGGCACGTCTGAAGAGTTCGCAGATTCGATTCCTGTATCCAGCCAGGGCACATCTATTAACGACTATTCCCAGATTCGACTCCTGTATCCAGCCAGGGCACATCTGTGAGCAACTAACTGTAGATTCGATACCTGTATCTAGCCAGGGCATATCTGCATAAGGAGACTGAAGATCAAACACCTGTAACAAGCCAGGAAAACATCCTCCTTCCTCAAAATACACAAGTTCTCGCTAAGGAATCTCTTATGCGATCAACACCTCCAAATGGCATCTATAAGCCCATCTCCCTATCTACCACCTCTCCAAATGGCATCTATAAGCCCATTCCCGACACCACATTGTTGAGACTCCAGCATGCGAGTGCAAATTTCCGGGCACTCTAGTGTCCAATCTCCTTTTACCCTCGAGTCACGAAAGGCAAACTTGCCAATCTAACTCTTCAGGTTCAAGAAGATTGAACAGGGGCAACTGTTGTACCCCAAAATTTGCCCTCCCATTTCCTCAACATTTTCTTATCACAAGACCTTTGAAGATTAAGATTCAGTTAGGGTTTCCTCTGCTCAAGACTTCTCCTTGCACTGTGGACTCAAATTAGGGTTTGTGTTTGCCTAAGGATGTTTTGACCTAAAATGCCTAAAATGACTTTCATGCTTCATGTTGGACTCCCAAGTTTACCCATGCCAAGTTTCAAGTCTTGATTCCAAGTTTTGCCCAGTCAATTGGACAGTTGACCTAGAAATCAGCTGTATTGGGAAAAAGTCAACTATGGCCAATTGACAGTCAAACCTCATGAAATTTGATCCACATCAACATTATGAACTCACATGAACCATTTGATCAAGTTTGGATCACAATTCCATAAGAAATTTGATCAGATCATCAAAAGGGCAAAATGGTCATTTTTAGGGTTTTGACTGCACAAAGGCAATTTTTGACTGTTTGACCTAACCAATGGAAAACCAAGTTCACATATGGGCTCAAGGACTCAATGAAATGGTCTTGACACATTCATCAAGCTCAAAAGATCCCAAATACACAAGATTGATAGTTGAATTTCCCAGTCAATTGATCAATTTTGACTGTACACTGAAAAGTCAAACTATGACTTTTTGGTCAAAATCAAGAGTCAAGATTCATTTTTCATTAAAACATGCCAAATCATGAAACTTGTTCACCAAGAAATCTCAAAATGCAAATTAGGGTTTGAAAATGGAATTTTTCATAACTTAGAATTTTTCTAAGTTATGAAAAACCCTAATTTTTTCCCAACTTTGCCCCATCTTTTCACCATGATCCATTTGGATTCAAACAAAAGTCAAAACATAAAAGTTGTAGCTTGTTGCATAATCTACAACTTTGATTCACAAAGTTTTCTCATTTGAAGCTTGTATCTCAAGTTACAATTTTTTGAATAAGGGCACTAAACCATTTTTTTAACTTAGTGAAATTTAACCTATTTTGACAAGGTTTTCTACCCCACTTCAAGGCCACTTTTCATACCCTTCCACTTGGAATTTTAATTTGCATTTCAAAGGTGGATTGTAGTACACATTCCAAGCTTTCCAAAATGTCCAAGAACTCATCAAACAACCTCATAACTTGAGAGATTCGAATTTCACAAGTTGGCAAAAATCCACTTTTGTTCTTCACCCAAACATGTTCACAAACTTGCAAATTTGAATTCAGTTTGCTTTATGCTTAATTACAGGTCCTTGAACCATTCCATACTCAATAATTTAATGCATATTCAATGTGTTAAGGACATGTTCTTTGTGTTCTAACATTGCATAATGGTTTAATCCTAAACTAGATAAAGTGCTTTATCCATTTTTGTAAAAAGCTAGCTTTATGTCAATTTGAAATCCAAGCAAGTACAAGCAAAATCCTCTTGGCACAAGATTATGGACAAGTTGCTCTGATCAAGAGAAGATTATGCAGCAGGATTAGAGGCCCCTACTGACCTAAAAACAAAAGTGACCATTGCTTGCTTCATTTTCAAGTAACATTGCATAACTTATCACATATCTCATCTCAGCTTACAAACACAAGAGAGAAGTTATCAAACACATTCCATAGACCAAATCCAAGCTAACCCACGAGCCCTTGCCATCTGAAACACTCCCATTGCTCTAATCACCTTGAAACTGCACAAACAGGGGAGCCCCTGCAGATTGAGTACAAACTCCCACTTCCCTCGAGCATTCTCCCCAAAATCAATTCATACACCTTCCTTACAACATATGCAAGCTAACCCTGTCCTTAAACCTGACCTGTAACACCTCCAAGCCACTTCACCATTTTTAAATTTCTGTTTTGCAGTTGGAGTTCACTAGCTCGATTCAGGGAGTTTCAAGATAAAGTAGGACTTGGAAAAGCATCCTTACACTTCAAGGAAGCTATACAAGTCATCATTTCACTCTAAAACATCCTCCATTGCCAAGCTCGATTCCAACTGAACAGGTATATTCATGGAGTTCTATCTCTCTTATTAGGCATTGTTAGCTTTAGGTTTTTGAAGAAAACATGTCACAATCATAGCCCTGAACACGCTCATATGATTAGATTTCATTTATGTTTCGTGTGCTTAGAGAATTTCATGTCTGAACATTGATGAAAAGTTAGGTCAGAAATTGGGGGAGGAGAAATTCTCCCTCATCTTAGAGAGATAGGTCAAGTTATTTATATGGTTGAAACCGTCTCTTCATGCTGAACATTTCTTGTGTTATGAGTTTTTGCTGAAAAGCCAAGAATCAGGAGTTAGACATTGAAGAACAGGGGCGCGCGTTTTTTCAAATATCTGTGCTGGAGGTTGAAGAAGGAGTGGAGTGGGCTGGGCCTGTGTTATTTTGCTTTTCACACCATCTTTTTTGATTCACACCCCCCTGAGCCCATTTGTTCATTTTTTAACATTTTTGACTTTTTCTTTTTTGGTTGACTTTGTTTATTTTTTCTCATGGCATTAAAAAATTAAAAATATTTTTTCCATCATTTTCTGAATTTCTGGCATATTTATTTGATTTGTTTCTTTATTTATGCATAATATATATATATACCATTATTAGAACAAAATAGAAAAAATAGTGTAAATACATTTTTATTTTTATTTACCTTCTGAAAATATTTCACACAAAAAAATACTCATTTATTTATTTTATTAAAATATTAAATAAATACTTATTTTGTGTATAATACATATTTAGGGTTTAATATATATATATATATATATATATATATATATATATATATATGCTTATTAATACATTTAAGCTAAAATGTAAAAATACTTGAATTTTTCATTTTTATTAATATTTGATACAAAAATACCTTTTTTTCATAATATACCTCATTATTATTTTATTTTTATAAATAATAAATAAATAGTTGTATTAAATTAGATAATATTCATTTTCTTTTAAAATTAGGGTTTTTTACCCTAAAATTCAAAATACTCCAAAGAATAATACACTTTTATTTTTCTTTTCTCTTTTACATAAATAATATTTTTTCATACATATACAAAACATTTTTTGTGCATCTTGCATTCTTATTTAATTTTTGTACATTATTTAAATTGCAAATATTCAAATGATGTAATAATGTAGATTTAAATTCTTGTCAATATCCCCATTTGAACATTTGTACCCCCTTCCCATATTTGGTTTTGTAATAGCTTAGTAATTTTAATTTCGCACTTTATTGCTTTCTAATGATAACATGTTAGAATTAGGGTTTGTATGCGAAAAAACGATAAAAAATAGTTTGACCTAATACAAGATAAACAAGCATGAAAATGGACACACCAATCACACTTGCACCCCCTAGGGTTTTCCACTTGTTGCCTTCAAATAAAAGGGCCATATTGCATGTTGAACTTCTTTGGGCAAAGCAAACAGTTTGAATGATCATAGTCCCTCGATAAAACTTTTCAAAACAAACAAAAACAAATGATCAAGTCCCTTAAAGAAATTGCCCAAAGACATTTAACGCCGTTGCAATTATGGTCTAAAAACGATGACCCGCGCCTGTCCCTTTCACATCCTAACACAAAGGTTGCCCACCAAATACAATGGTGGAGCAAACTTGTTAAAAGGGTTAAAGTATAGCAATGATCTTTTGAGAAATTTAGGAGTAGATAACCTCTTAGTTACTTGAATTAACTTGCAAAACAAAACACTTGCCTAATTTCAAAATCACACATCACTACACTTTCAAAACAAACTTCAAAAAAACAAATGAAAGCTTTTTCAAAAGACATACATCTTTGTATACATCCCCACATGGATCATTACAAAGGTTGCCACCACATTGGCCTCTTTTCAAAACATTTTCAAAACCCACACACAAAGCACCATTTAAAACAATTGAAAGCAAAAGGCAAGTGATCTAAGCAAGTAACTAAGAGCCCATGGATAACCATGGATAGAAAGGGTGCTAATACCTTCCCTTTCTATAATCTACTCCCCGAACCCAAGAAAACATCTCAAAAGATTTTTTGCTGTGCTTTTTAACCTTTCCTTAGGATAAAATAAAAGTCGGTGGCGACTCTTGCTAACCGCAACATTTGCGAATACAAAAACGCAAAACCTCAAGTCAGTTCTCCCACCGTATCACAACAACCATTTAACCAGGCCTTTAAAGCCATGAGACAAGAATCAGACATATTAAAAGATTTCCTTTTTTGAAATATTCATGTCTCTTTGGAATCTTGAATGAACCTGGACACTTTTGATTTTCGAATGCATTCAGGCCCTGCTCTTCGATTGGTCCTGATTTGAAAAGAATCCCTCTGGTCGAATCAGCTCTTGTGGAGTTAGGAACAAAAAAGGAAAGTATCTGGCCTTTAACTTAGGAATTGAATTAACAATCAATTGAATTCTTGCCATATTTGCAAGGAAAACATGCCATTTTCTCATGTTCAGTGTACCTGGACATGTTTTTTGAGTGCCCTCTTGATGGCTTCTTTCAAATGGTCTGGAAGGAGTTCTTCAAATGGCCCTTGTCCAAACATTAATCGAAGGGTATTTATTGAAATATCAATCGAAGAGTCTTTTGCTACGCCAATCAAAATATCTTGTTCCGATACCAATCGAAGGGTACTAATTAAAATTCCAATCGAAAGGCTTTGTTAACAGGCCAATCGAAAGGTGCTATTCATGCTAATCGAAGGACATGGTTAACATGCCTGTTGAAGCTGCCTTGACACAATGTTAAATCGAAGGATCCCTTGGCATGCCAATTGAAAGGCTTGGCCCAGGGTGTCAAATGAAAAGGTCTTTCAGAATTCCAATCGAAGGTCTTAACACAATGCCAATCGAAGTGCTTGTCCATAATGCCAATCGAAGTGCTTGTCCATAATGCCAATCGAAACATTTTTGGAATGTCAATCGAAGTGCTTGTCCATAATGCCAATCGAAGGGAATTATCCATGCCAATCTAAAGGCTCCTTTAGAATACCAATCGAAGGGTCTTTCAGAATGTCAATCGAAAGGTACTTAAAGCACCACTCAAAAATTTTCTTTTTCCTTAGGCAAGGGTTTGTGATCAACCATGCAGGGGGAAGACTTTAGAAAACATGAGAGGGCAAATTTTGGGGTACAACATGGACACTATGAGCTAAGATAGAATTCCAATTCTTTGGATTGAAACTAAACAAGCAAAAATACTAGACCTCTTGAGAGAACCAAACTTCAAGTGTATTAAGTCTTCACAAAAATTAGGCAGAGTAACAGCTGTATTCGGGTGAATTCCATATTACAAACAAAAGGTGTAATCACAATAACCTGCACACAAAACAAACAAACAACCCAATGTCTTGAGGTAAACCTCAAGAGCTCCAGACAAAATAATCAGATAAGATCACAAGGTCTCCAATCATAAGCCAAGGTTTCTAATCCTAAGTCCAAAAAGTCCAATGTTCCATAATGCCAAGGGTAGTAACCAAATAGTCCAAGTATCATTAAAGATTTTCAGGGTTTATGTTGATTATTAGGTGTCTTCAAAAGAAAAGAAAAGCTCAAGTGAGCAAAATAAAAAATGACAAGAATATAAAGGGGCTCAAGTGAGCAAAGATGAAAAATAACATGAAATATAAATGCTAAAAGTAAATAGTGCATAAAGTAAAGAGCATAAAATAAAAACATAAAATAAAATCAATTATTAGTGATTAGTGGTTAGTTGGATGATCATCTTGAAACTTGCATTTGGAACTCATTAGAGGATTGGTAGAACCAAATCCTCCACACAACAAGTTGTATTTGCTTTTTGTCAAGTATATCATCCATTTGGAATCCTTATGAGTATCATTTAATGATCAACGATGTTTAAGTGATCCGCGTTGACCAAAGGTGTTGTAGATCCATTAGAGGATTGGTAGAACAAAAGCCTCCACACAATGAATCTCAAGGTTATTGGATCAAAGAGATCAAATTAACACACTTGGGCTTGCAAACATAAGTTTGGCCCACGAATGATCATTTATTCAAATCGGGACAAAATTTAGCGCTATATTAAGCAATCGTAAGTAGACTTATATAGAAGTCGCACCTATTTTGAGGTCGGTCAATAACAATCTATGCACCATTTATTTTGAGACATGATATAGAGATCATGCTCCAACAACATTTAGTGCAATAAGAAGAGGATGAGATGAAGAGGGGTGAGAGAGAATATACAAACTGCTTTTGGATTAAATTTAATCAAACTATTATTAAAATCATTCAACTATTTTTGTGAAGTTAGACTCAACACCATGGATCCAATGATGTTAATAAAGTTCATGATCAAAAATTTAACCCAAGATCAGCCATAAAATAATCACAAAATAATATTACATTTTAATATATACAAAAAGGTTTAAAAATAATGTTTAAAAATAGAAATAAAAGAGTAAAATGTCAACTATGTTTAAATTAATCAAGAAATAAAAAGTAAGACCATAGAAAAATCAGAAATGAACTAAAATAATTTTATAAATTTTTTGGTAATTTTTTAAAGTCAGAAACTATTTTAAAATTTAATGAAATGGGTGAAATAAACCAAAAATGATAAAAAATATCAAAGTCAGAAACAAAAATAAAATAAATTCACCAATATTTGTCACAATATCATTGGATCATTCCATAATTTTTTTTCAGAATTTAAAAATGCATAAAAGTATTTTTAAACATTTAAAACAATTCCAATAAAGTGTAAATTTATAAAAAACACCATAACACAAAATTAAATTTTGAAAAAATAAAAATTCTAAAGATAATAAGCAAAAAATTTTTCATAATTTTTCCAGATTTTTTGGACTAAAAATGAATTTTCTATGATTTTTTGAAGTTTAAAACAATTAAGTATAAAAAATTAGAAAAGAAAATAAAAGTAAAAAATTTGTGGACCATTGGATGAGAGTCAAAACGCGTTAGTAATCAAATCCAAGGGATCTGGCACGCTGTGCATATCATGGTCATTAGTGAATAAAGCACTGAATCAGAAATAAAATCAGAATTCTAAAATAACAAGTGGCGTGCCATCATTGGTTGGAAGATGACACGTTGGTCATCTTCAACCTCCGGCCAACGTGAATTTCAGGTCTCTCAAACTATAAAATTAGAAGCTCAGACCTATGTCATTCGCTTCGTCTCTTCAAGACGAAGACAACCACACCCTCGCGCCAAATTTATATAAACTGTAGCTCAAGCAATTTGGAAAGAAAGTTTTAAAAAGGGATTTGAAATTTCATGGTCAAAACGTGTTTCCAGTAAGAAGTAAGTGTTGCGACTAGAACTAGGGCAATGAGAGCATCACAATGATATCAAAGTTTTGAAGAATTGATGAAGGAATCTACCTATTAAAGTTGAGTTGGAGAGCTCTGAAACTGGACTTCTATGGAGCAATATAGGGCACGATTCTTGAATGTAATTATATGGTTAGCTTTAGGGATGGTCAAGGAATGTGAATTGATGAAAAAAATGGATTAAAAAAGGCTTGAGAATGGATTTCGAAGTTGCTGAATTCTGAGTTAGGGAACAAGTTTGGCAGGGTGATTTTGGCTATCCAAGCTTGAGAAAATGAATGGAATAGTTCATGTATTTATAGGAGAATAAAATGGGATCAAAAGGAAGAGTGAATGATGAATTTTGGAGGGAATTCGTGCAAACCTGATGCACGAGTGAAATGTGATCTAATTTTCACCAAAACTCATCCAATCCTTGCATTTTGAGGTGCTAAACAAATCTGGAACTTCACTAAACATGTTTAGAGGCAAAATGCGTGGAAAACTTGTGATTAAAGGCCATATTATGGATTTCAAAATTTTGACTTGGTGAGAAATTCAATTTCAAAGTGCCAACTTCTGACCAATGGCATTTTCAACTTAAGGGGTCTTAGGGCATGATTCTTGATGCTTTAGAAAGGTGAGGTTTCAAGCTTTGCAATGGAAAAAGAATGGAATCAAATGGATGCTTGAGATGAAAGTTGCATTGATTCAAAGTTGAGGAAAAAGGGTTGACTTTCCATACTTAGAAATATTTCAAATTTTTCTTCAAAAGTGACCTATAATGTCTTGCATCTAAACATAGCCTTCCACTTGGAATTTGCTCTTGACCAAAAAAGATGGCATGAAGTAGATCTCTTGAATGACATTTTGAAACTTGAACCATTCATAATCTCCAAAAATTGAGAAAGTTATGACTTGTTGAAGTTGGCAAAATTTCATAAAATGACCTATAATCTTTAGTATCCTTAAGGAAATTTCCATCCATTTTCTCACTTTGCACATAAAAGAAGGCATAAAGTTAACATCTTCAAGATCATTATGGAAAAAGAATGGGATCAAGGTGATAAAAATTGACCAAGTTATGATCATTTGAAGTCAAACTTGAGAAATTGGGGGTTCATCTGGAGGACTTGTAATCTTTCTTCATCATCAAGTTTCTTCCACATGAAAACTCCTTGGAACTTTTGAAGTTATTTCCTCACAAGGACTTATAACTGGGTTATCCTCAGCTAAAAACCGCGGAAGACCGCTCTCGGCAAAGTTCCTTCAATCCCCAGCGGAGTCTATCTTTGGTATTCCCAAGCAGAGTTTATTTTTGGAGTTCCCCAGCGGAGTTTATCATCATTATCCTCAGCGGAATCCATCGTTAAAGTCCTCAGCAGGCCTCACATCAAGATTTCGGCCAAATATCTCTTCCACAGAGCAATTCTCCGGTCGACCGTCAAGGATTTATTTTCCTAAGACGAAATTACATTCATAAACATTTCACATTTTCATACATATATGATGAAGTGCATACAACACTGTCTCATGTTGAACATCATGACACCATGCATATCATACATCATGACATTGCATACAACTTATGTTTTTGCCTTTTCAGGGAAAAAGACAATCCCAAAAACAACTACCTTCAACTGTCACAATTCCAGATCCGATACCTGTATCTAGCCAGGGCACATCTGAGAGTGATCAGTTTCCAGACTCGATTCCTGTATCTAGCCAGGGCACGTCTGAAGAGTTCGAAGATTCGATTCCTGTATCCGGCCAGGGCACATCTATCAACTACAACATCTCCAGATTCGATTCCTGTATCCAGCCAGGGCATATCTGTTGACCACGTTTCCAGACTCGATTCCTGTATCTAGCCAGGGCACGTCTGAAGAGTTCGCAGATTCGATTCCTGTATCCAGCCAGGGCACATCTATTAACGACTATTCCCAGATTCGACTCCTGTATCCAGCCAGGGCACATCTGTGAGCAACTAACTGTAGATTCGATACCTGTATCTAGCCAGGGCATATCTGCATAAGGAGACTGAAGATCAAACACCTGTAACAAGCCAGGAAAACATCCTCCTTCCTCAAAATACACAAGTTCTCACTAAGGAATCTCTTATGCGATCAACACCTCCAAATGGCATCTATAAGCCCATCTCCCTATCTACCACCTCTCCAAATGGCATCTATAAGCCCATTCCCGACACCACATTGTTGAGACTCCAGCATGCGAGTGCAAATTTCCGGGCACTCTAGTGTCCAATCTCCTTTTACCCTCGAGTCACGAAAGGCAAACTTGCCAATCTAACTCTTCAGGTTCAAGAAGATTGAACAGGGGCAACTGTTGTACCCCAAAATTTGCCCTCCCATTTCCTCAACATTTTCTTATCACAAGACCTTTGAAGATTAAGATTCAGTTAGGGTTTCCTCTGCTCAAGACTTCTCCTTGCACTGTGGACTCAAATTAGGGTTTGTGTTTGCCTAAGGATGTTTTGACCTAAAATGCCTAAAATGACTTTCATGCTTCATGTTGGACTCCCAAGTTTACCCATGCCAAGTTTCAAGTCTTGATTCCAAGTTTTGCCCAGTCAATTGGACAGTTGACCTAGAAATCAGCTGTATTGGGAAAAAGTCAACTATGGCCAATTGACAGTCAAACCTCATGAAATTTGATCCACATCAACATTATGAACTCACATGAACCATTTGATCAAGTTTGGATCACAATTCCATAAGAAATTTGATCAGATCATCAAAAGGGCAAAATGGTCATTTTTAGGGTTTTGACTACACAAAGGCAATTTTTGACTGTTTGACCTAACCAATGGAAAACCAAGTTCACATATGGGCTCAAGGACTCAATGAAATGGTCTTGACACATTCATCAAGCTCAAAAGATCCCAAATACACAAGATTGATAGTTGAATTTCCCAGTCAATTGATCAATTTTGACTGTACACTGAAAAGTCAAACTATGACTTTTTGGTCAAAATCAAGAGTCAAGATTCATTTTTCATTAAAACATGCCAAATCATGAAACTTGTTCACCAAGAAATCTCAAAATGCAAATTAGGGTTTGAAAATGGAATTTTTCATAACTTAGAATTTTTCTAAGTTATGAAAAACCCTAATTTTTTCCCAACTTTGCCCCATCTTTTCACCATGATCCATTTGGATTCAAACAAAAGTCAAAACATAAAAGTTGTAGCTTGTTGCATAATCTACAACTTTGATTCACAAAGTTTTCTCATTTGAAGCTTGTATCTCAAGTTACAATTTTTTGAATAAGGGCACTAAACCATTTTTTTAACTTAGTGAAATTTAACCTATTTTGACAAGGTTTTCTACCCCACTTCAAGGCCACTTTTCATACCCTTCCACTTGGAATTTTAATTTGCATTTCAAAGGTGGATTGTAGTACACATTCCAAGCTTTCCAAAATGTCCAAGAACTCATCAAACAACCTCATAACTTGAGAGATTCGAATTTCACAAGTTGGCAAAAATCCACTTTTGTTCTTCACCCAAACATGTTCACAAACTTGCAAATTTGAATTCAGTTTGCTTTATGCTTAATTACAGGTCCTTGAACCATTCCATACTCAATAATTTAATGCATATTCAATGTGTTAAGGCCATGTTCTTTGTGTTCTAACATTGCATAATGGTTTAATCCTAAACTAGATAAAGTGCTTTATCCATTTTTGTAAAAAGCTAGCTTTATGTCAATTTGAAATCCAAGCAAGTACAAGCAAAATCCTCTTGGCACAAGATTATGGACAAGTTGCTCTGATCAAGAGAAGATTATGCAGCAGGATTAGAGGCCCCTACTGACCTAAAAACAAAAGTGACCATTGCTTGCTTCATTTTCAAGTAATATTGCATAACTTATCACATATCTCATCTCAGCTTACAAACACAAGAGAGAAGTTATCAAACACATTCCATAGACCAAATCCAAGCTAACCCACGAGCCCTTGCCATCTGAAACACTCCCATTGCTCTAATCACCTTGAAACTGCACAAACAGGGGAGCCCCTGCAGATTGAGTACAAACTCCCACTTCCCTCGAGCATTCTCCCCAAAATCAATTCATACACCTTCCTTACAACATATGCAAGCTAACCCTGTCCTTAAACCTGACCTGTAACACCTCCAAGCCACTTCACCATTTTTAAATTTCTGTTTTGCAGTTGGAGTTCACTAGCTCGATTCAGGGAGTTTCAAGATAAAGTAGGACTTGGAAAAGCATCCTTACACTTCAAGGAAGCTATACAAGTCATCATTTCACTCTGAAACATCCTCCATTGCCAAGCTCGATTCCAACTGAACAGGTATATTCATGGAGTTCTATCTCTCTTATTAGGCATTGTTAGCTTTAGGTTTTTGAAGAAAACATGTCACAATCATAGCCCTGAACACGCTCATATGATTAGATTTCATTTATGTTTCGTGTGCTTAGAGAATTTCATGTCTGAACATTGATGAAAAGTTAGGTCAGAAATTGGGGGAGGAGAAATTCTCCCTCATCTTAGAGAGATAGGTCAAGTTATTTATATGGTTGAAACCGTCTCTTCATGCTGAACATTTCTTGTGTTATGAGTTTTTGCTGAAAAGCCAAGAATCAGGAGTTAGACATTGAAGAACAGGGGCGCGCGTTTTTTCAAATATCTGTGCTGGAGGTTGAAGAAGGAGTGGAGTGGACTGGGCCTGTGTTATTTTGCTTTTCACACCATCTTTTTTGATTCACACCCCCCTGAGCCCATTTGTTCATTTTTTAACATTTTTGACTTTTTCTTTTTTGGTTGACTTTGTTTATTTTTTCTCATGGCATTAAAAAATTAAAAATATTTTTTCCATCATTTTCTGAATTTATGGCATATTTATTTGATTTGTTTCTTTATTTATGCATAATATATATATATACCATTATTAGAATAAAATAGAAAAAATAGTGTAAATACATTTTTATTTTTATTTACCTTCTGAAAATATTTCACACAAAAAAATACTCTTTTATTTATTTTATTAAAATATTAAATAAATACTTATTTTGTGTATAATACATATTTAGGGTTTAATATATATATATATATATATGCTTATTAATACATTTAAGCTAAAATGTAAAAATACTTGAATTTTTCATTTTTATTAATATTTGATACAAAAATACCTTTTTTTCATAATATACCTCATTATTATTTTATTTTTATAAATAATAAATAAATAGTTGTATTAAATTAGATAATATTCATTTTCTTTTAAAATTAGGGTTTTTTACCCTAAAATTCAAAATACTCCAAAGAATAATACACTTTTATTTTTCTTTTCTCTTTTACATAAATAATATTTTTTCATACATATACAAAACATTTTTTGTGCATCTTGCATTCTTATTTAATTTTTGTACATTATTTAAATTGCAAATATTCAAATGATGTAATAATGTAGATTTAAATTCTTGTCAATATCCCCATTTGAACATTTGTACCCCCTTCCCATATTTGGTTTTGTAATAGCTTAGTAATTTTAATTTCGCACTTTATTGCTTTCTAATGATAACATGTTAGAATTAGGGTTTGTATGCGAAAAAACGATAAAAAATAGTTTGACCTAATACAAGATAAACAAGCATGAAAATGGACACACCAATCACACTTGCACCCCCTAGGGTTTTCCACTTGTTGCCTTCAAATAAAAGGGCCATATTGCATGTTGAACTTCTTTGGGCAAAGCAAACAGTTTGAATGATCATAGTCCCTCGATAAAACTTTTCAAAACAAACAAAAACAAATGATCAAGTCCCTTAAAGAAATTGCCCAAAGACATTTAACGCCGTTGCAATTATGGTCTAAAAACGATGACCCGCGCCTGTCCCTTTCACATCCTAACACAAAGGTTGCCCACCAAATACAATGGTGGAGCAAACTTGTTAAAAGGGTTAAAGTATAGCAATGATCTTTTGAGAAATTTAGGAGTAGATAACCTCTTAGTTACTTGAATTAACTTGCAAAACAAAACACTTGCCTAATTTCAAAATCACACATCACTACACTTTCAAAACAAACTTCAAAAAAAACAAATGAAAGCTTTTTCAAAAGACATACATCTTTGTATACATCCCCACATGGATCATTACAAAGGTTGCCACCACATTGGCCTCTTTTCAAAACATTTTCAAAACCCACACACAAAGCACCATTTAAAACAATTGAAAGCAAAAGGCAAGTGATCTAAGCAAGTAACTAAGAGCCCATGGATAACCATGGATAGAAAGGGTGCTAATACCTTCCCTTTCTATAATCTACTCCCCGAACCCAAGAAAACATCTCAAAAGGTTTTTTGCTGTGCTTTTTAACCTTTCCTTAGGATAAAATAAAAGTCGGTGGCGACTCTTGCTAACCGCAACATTTGCGAATACAAAAACGCAAAACCTCAAGTCAGTTCTCCCACCGTATCACAACAACCATTTAACCAGGCCTTTAAAGCCATGAGACAAGAATCAGACATATTAAAAGATTTCCTTTTTTGAAATATTCATGTCTCTTTGGAATCTTGAATGAACCTGGACACTTTTGATTTTCGAATGCATTCAGGCCCTGCTCTTCGATTGGTCCTGATTTGAAAAGAATCCCTCTGGTCGAATCAGCTCTTGTGGAGTTAGGAACAAAAAAGGAAAGTATCTGGCCTTTAACTTAGGAATTGAATTAACAATCAATTGAATTCTTGCCATATTTGCAAGGAAAACATGCCATTTTCTCATGTTCAGTGTACCTGGACATGTTTTTTGAGTGCCCTCTTGATGGCTTCTTTCAAATGGCCTGGAAGGAGTTCTTCAAATGGCCCTTGTCCAAACATTAATCGAAGGGTATTTATTGAAATATCAATCGAAGAGTCTTTTGCTACACCAATCAAAATATTTTGTTCCGATACCAGTCGAAGGGTACTAATTAAAATTCCAATGGAAAGGCTTTGTTAACAGGCCAATCGAAAGGTGCTATTCATGCTAATCGAAGGACATGGTTAACATGCCTGTTGAAGCTGCCTTGACACAATGTTAAATCGAAGGATCCCTTGGCATGCCAATTGAAAGGCTTGGCCCAGGGTGTCAAATGAAAAGGTCTTTCAGAATTCCAATCGAAGGTCTTAACACAATGCCAATCGAAGTGCTTGTCCATAATGCCAATCGAAGTGCTTGTCCATAATGCCAATCGAAACATTTTTGGAATGTCAATCGAAGTGCTTGTCCATAATGCCAATCGAAGGGAATTATCCATGCCAATCTAAAGGCTCCTTCAGAATACCAATCGAAGGGTCTTTCAGAATGTCAATCGAAAGGTACTTAAAGCACCACTCAAAAATTTTCTTTTTCCTTAGGCAAGGGTTTGTGATCAACCATGCAGGGGGAAGACTTTAGAAAACATGAGAGGGCAAATTTTGGGGTACAACATGGACACTATGAGCTAAGATAGAATTCCAATTCTTTGGATTGAAACTAAACAAGCAAAAATACTAGACCTCTTGAGAGAACCAAACTTCAAGTGTATTAAGTCTTCACAAAAATTAGGCAGAGTAACGGCTGTATTCGGGTGAATTCCATATTACAAACAAAAGGTGTAATCACAATAACCTGCACACAAAACAAACAAACAACCCAATGTCTTGAGGTAAACCTCAAGAGCTCCAGACAAAATAATCAGATAAGATCACAAGGTCTCCAATCATAAGCCAAGGTTTCTAATCCTAAGTCCAAAAAGTCCAATGTTCCATAATGCCAAGGGTAGTAACCAAATAGTCCAAGTATCATTAAAGATTTTCAGGGTTTATGTTGATTATTAGGTGTCTTCAAAAGAAAAGAAAAGCTCAAGTGAGCAAAATAAAAAATGACAAGAATATAAAGGGGCTCAAGTGAGCAAAGATGAAAAATAACATGAAATATAAATGCTAAAAGTAAATAGTGCATAAAGTAAAGAGCATAAAATAAAAACATAAAATAAAATCAATTATTAGTGATTAGTGGTTAGTTGGATGATCATCTTGAAACTTGCATTTGGAACTCATTAGAGGATTGGTAGAACCAAATCCTCCACACAACAAGTTGTATTTGCTTTTTGTCAAGTATATCATCCATTTGGAATCCTTATGAGTATCATTTAATGATCAACAATGTTTAAGTGATCCGCGTTGACCAAAGGTGTTGTAGATCCATTAGAGGATTGGTAGAACAAAAGCCTCCACACAATGAATCTCAAGGTTATTGGATCAAAGAGATCAAATTAACACACTTGGGCTTGCAAACATAAGTTTGGCCCACGAATGATCATTTATTCAAATCGGGACAAAATTTAGCGCTATATTAAGCAATCGTAAGTAGACTTATATAGAAGTCGCACCTATTTTGAGGTCGGTCAATAACAATCTATGCACCATTTATTTTGAGACATGATATAGAGATCATGCTCCAACAACATTTAGTGCAATAAGAAGAGGATGAGATGAAGAGGGGTGAGAGAGAATATACAAACTGCTTTTGGATTAAATTTAATCAAACTATTATTAAAATCATTCAACTATTTTTGTGAAGTTAGACTCAACACCATGGATCCAATGATGTTAATAAAGTTCATGATCAAAAATTTAACCCAAGATCAGCCATAAAATAATCACAAAATAATATTACATTTTAATATATACAAAAAGGTTTAAAAATAATGTTTAAAAATAGAAATAAAAGAGTAAAATGTCAACTATGTTTAAATTAATCAAGAAATAAAAAGTAAGACCATAGAAAAATCAGAAATGAACTAAAATAATTTTATAAATTTTTTGGTAATTTTTTAAAGTCAGAAACTATTTTAAAATTTAATGAAATGGGTGAAATAAACCAAAAATGATAAAAAATATCAAAGTCAGAAACAAAAATAAAATAAATTCACCAATATTTGTCACAATATCATTGGATCATTCCATAATTTTTTTTCAGAATTTAAAAATGCATAAAAGTATTTTTAAACATTTAAAACAATTCCAATAAAGTGTAAATTTATAAAAAACACCATAACACAAAATTAAATTTTGAAAAAATAAAAATTCTAAAGATAATAATCAAAAACTTTTTCATAATTTTTCCAGATTTTTTGGACTAAAAATGAATTTTCTATGATTTTTTGAAGTTTAAAACAATTAAGTATAAAAAATTAGAAAAGAAAATAAAAGTAAAAAATTTGTGGACCATTGGATGAGAGTCAAAACGCGTTAGTAATCAAATCCAAGGGATCTGGCACGCTGTGCATATCATGGTCATTAGTGAATAAAGCACTGAATCAGAAATAAAATCAGAATTCTAAAATAACAAGTGGCGTGCCATCATTGGTTGGAAGATGACACGTTGGTCATCTTCAACCTCCGGCCAACGTGAATTTCAGGTCTCTCAAACTATAAAATTAGAAGCTCAGACCTATGTCATTCGCTTCGTCTCTTCAAGACGAAGACAACCACACCCTCGCGCCAAATTTATATAAACTGTAGCTCAAGCAATTTGGAAAGAAAGTTTTAAAAAGGGATTTGAAATTTCATGGTCAAAACGTGTTTCCAGTAAGAAGTAAGTGTTGCGACTAGAACTAGGGCAATGAGAGCATCACAATGATATCAAAGTTTTGAAGAATTGATGAAGGAATCTACCTATTAAAGTTGAGTTGGAGAGCTCTGAAACTGGACTTCTATGGAGCAATATAGGGCACGATTCTTGAATGTAATTATATGGTTAGCTTTAGGGATGGTCAAGGAATGTGAATTGATGAAAAAAATGGATTAAAAAAGGCTTGAGAATGGATTTCGAAGTTGCTGAATTCTGAGTTAGGGAACAAGTTTGGCAGGGTGATTTTGGCTATCCAAGCTTGAGAAAATGAATGGAATAGTTCATGTATTTATAGGAGAATAAAATGGGATCAAAAGGAAGAGTGAATGATGAATTTTGGAGGGAATTCGTGCAAACCTGATGCACGAGTGAAGTGTGATCTAATTTTCACCAAAACTCATCCAATCCTTGCATTTTGAGGTGCTAAACAAATCTGGAACTTCACTAAACATGTTTAGAGGCAAAATGCGTGGAAAACTTATGATTAAAGGCCATATTATGGATTTCAAAATTTTGACTTGGTGAGAAATTCAATTTCAAAGTGCCAACTTCTGACCAATGGCATTTTCAACTTAAGGGGTCTTAGGGCATGATTCTTGATGCTTTAGAAAGGTGAGGTTTCAAGCTTTGCAATGGAAAAAGAATGGAATCAAATGGATGCTTGAGATGAAAGTTGCATTGATTCAAAGTTGAGGAAAAAGGGTTGACTTTCCATACTTAGAAATATTTCAAATTTTTCTTCAAAAGTGACCTATAATGTCTTGCATCTAAACATAGCCTTCCACTTGGAATTTGCTCTTGACCAAAAAAGATGGCATGAAGTAGATCTCTTGAATGACATTTTGAAACTTGAACCATTCATAATCTCCAAAAATTGAGAAAGTTATGACTTGTTGAAGTTGGCAAAATTTCATAAAATGACCTATAATCTTTAGTATCCTTAAGGAAATTTCCATCCATTTTCTCACTTTGCACATAAAAGAAGGCATAAAGTTAACATCTTCAAGATCATTATGGAAAAAGAATGGGATCAAGGTGATAAAAATTGACCAAGTTATGATCATTTGAAGTCAAACTTGAGAAATTGGGGGTTCATCTGGAGGACTTGTAATCTTTCTTCATCATCAAGTTTCTTCCACATGAAAACTCCTTGGAACTTTTGAAGTGATTTGTTGATATCCCTTTGAAGAGAACGATGTCTTTGAAATCACTAAAAAATACCAAAATATGGGCAAGATAAACTCCTTTGAAGTTCAAAACCCTAGCTCCTAGATTAAGAAGCATGCCTTGAGGAACTTTGACAATTTTGAACAAACTTCTTGTACCAAAACAAATGCTTTATAAATATAAGTTGTTGAGGATGATAATGATAACTCATATCAACCACAAACCACTTCCATATCTTTATAATTGAGAGAAATATGCACTTATGACCAATGGGAACAAGACCTTGTCCAACCATGACTATTTTTCAATCAACCCCTTGTACTTTTTGGATCAAATATTGATAACTTGGAAATGTAGTGAACCAAAATAACCTTGCCATGCCATCCATTCCAAAAAAACTTCAATGGTGAGGTTTGAACTTTTAAAGCTTCATTGACTAGGTCATGGAAATAAACTCATGAACCCATGGAGCAACTTGCTGAATCTTATTGCCTTTACCTACATGAGTAAGAAGCAAGACAATCCAACATTGCATTTCATTAATTAAAAGAATAAATCAAGACAAAAATATTCATGATCACAAAAGAACACAAGTCAAGGTGCTTGGTGATTCCTCAAAGAGCAAAGCTAAGTATAGGGAGGGGAACCAAGAATTCTAATGTGATCTTGTTCTGATTGAATCAAAATGGTATGATGAAGGGATCTTAGGGGCAAAAATTAGGATACAAGAGATTCCCTTATTTAAATTTCTTCTATCCGAAGATACGAAGGTTAAAAATCTTCATGTCGACGCGGTCGAAGATACTTAAATATAAAACAAACCCTATTTTTGGCCCTAAGATGCCATGCAAATGTTTATGATCATGAATGCATATGAATAAAACCAAAGAGACACAAAACACCATTGGGGATGTAACAATGATAAAGAAACAAGAGAGCGACCCGACCCAGAAAGGATGGTAAAATGGTCAAAGGATACACCAACTTCTACTGGAGGTAAAGCTACCAACATTTACTGAAGGTAGAAAGAGGAAAGAAATAACAACACCGACGTTCACTGACGGTGAGTGTGATCGGTGGAAAAAGAACTGACTATTTTTTAGCTGGTTTCGTGAAATGTCGCGGTAAGCAAGAGTCGCCATCGTCTTTTATGTTCTCCAACATGGAAAGGACAAAAGCACATCAAAATTCCTTCTTTGAGAATGTTTCTCGGTTCAGGAGGTAGATTATAGAAAGGGAAGGTGTTAGCACCCTTTCTATCCGTGGTTATCCACGGGCTCTTAGGTACTTGCTCTTATGTTTTCAAAATTTGTTTGCTTTTCAAGTGTGTGTGGGTTTTGAAAAAAGTTTCGTTTGAAAAATTTCTAAGTAACTCTTGTATCTGTCCTCAAGAGTGTATGAAAAATTTGTTTGAAAACTTTTAAAAGTGTGGGGTGCGAAAAGATGTTTTTGTTTGTTTTGAAAAGAGCAAGTACCCATGAGAATCTACCTACCCTAAGGAATTAGGCTGTGTAAGAGTCCTTTAGATAGTGCTATCCCACCATTGAGAGGTAGGTAGCACCATCGTTGGAGGTATTCGGGTCAATTCGATTATCGGGACAGTGTGGTCACCGAAGCAACAGTAGGACACCTTAGAAGTAAACCTAATGTCCTAGATCCTTTTATCCGAGGCAACCGTTTCGAGGCAACTGGATCTTTAGACAAAGGGCGACCTCTAAGACGTCCTATACTTGATGACCACGTTCGAGGCAACCGGTGAGGCGTACCCTAGGAGTGGCATGTGCTTGTGTTTTGTTTTTCAGTTAAGGTTATCTTGTATGTTATTTGTGAGCTACAGATTGGTTTTATTTTTCATACATTCTTTCATGCATTTTTTAACAGTTAGGAGTGCGGAAAATAAATTGCGGGAAGATAAATCCTAACTATTACAAGGCGCAGGTCTATACATCGCCAAAGACAAAAAATCCGTTTTGGAAAATAAAGTGCGAGAATTTAAATAAGGCGATAAAATCCTAATTAACTATTACATACTCTGTACAGATACATAAATATAATCAAAATAAATAAATACACGCGAATAGAAATTTAATCGGGAACGTCCTAAGGGTTTTGACCCTTTTAAGAAAAGAATTGAAATTGTCCCTTTTTTTGCAATTAATTAAAAATTAAGCCTAATTACTAATTAATTAATTATTTATTAAAAGAAAAAAAATGTTTTTTTTGTATTTTTATGTTTTAATGAAATAAAATAAAAAAAGAATTAAAATGTTTTAAGGAAAGCCTAAGTCTAAATTTGTTTTTATTTATTAAGAAAAATATTAAAGTTGCCTAATTTAAACTAATTTAATTTAATTTACATTTATTTACAAAAAAGTGATTTGAAATTAATAAAAATATTTTTTTGGTTTTTTCTGAATGTTTATTTGTAAAAATGATTAATTGGCTGGGGAATAATTAATAATAAAAAAAACAATAGAAATAAATAAAACAATAAAAAGAAAGAAAATAAAATGTAAAATGCAAAACCCAAGGGGGGTTGTGGGCCAGATCTGGAAGTGTATCTGGAAATTAGGCCCAATAGAAGCAAGCCTGTTTGACTTTGTGAGATTCTCCATGGCACGGTTGACTGAGAGCGTGGTGTCCAGCATCTTTTGGCCATTAGATCAGCGTTTGAGGACACATGGCGTGCATCGGGATGAGGTGTATGGTAGAGCACATTTGACTAGCCTGCATAGGAATTTGTTAGACAAAATAATATTGAGTTTTGGGGGACATGGGAAGAACTTACAGCGCGGTATGATGGATCTTAGGACGTGGCAAGGGTTGCTTTAGCTTCAGGGGATGGCAAAGAAGAGAGTCACATTCTCCTTTTGGCCTGAAAATGCTTGCAATACGCCTTTTGATCTCACACTTTTTTTTGACACTTTTTGGATTTTGCTCTGGCCGTTTGTGTAATGTTCAGGTTGTGAATGAGGCTTGCAAGGCTGGTATATATAGTAATGAGTGAGAATAAGTCACATTTAGGAGCCTTTAACCATTGCAATTAAGCTTTGGATTTTGTCTTAACCACCATTAAAGGCCTTTCAAAGCTTGTTCAAAATTTGAATTTTCATGCCTAAATGAGCTTAGCACGAAATTGGTAGGTTGCAAATGCTTCATGAAGGCTATTCAAACCATAAGATACCATTTAATTAATTTTTTTAGATTTACTTGAATTATTATGGATTAAAATGAATTAAATCCATAAAAATTAAATAAAAATAGAAAAATAATTATTTGGTCTTGAAATTGATCATGGGACACGTGGGTGGCATGACAAGGATGAATCAAGTGGAAAAAAGTGGGCCCTTTTGTCAAAAATTGAAGTTTCAAGGATAGTTGACTTTTGCCATTTCACAAAAATTTCCCAACTTCTCCAATGCATATCTTGCTCAATTTTGATCATATGAACATGTTCTTGGACATTTTGGAAAGGTATTGAAGTCCTCTAACCAATGCCTTTGGTCCCATGTCATTTTGATTTACCAATCTCAAGTTATGGTCTTTGACTTAAAGTGCCTTTTTGTTGACTTTTGAAAATGACCTATAATGTTGAAATTGATAACTTTTTGTGAGAGCATTTATTGGACTTGGAATGTGAATATGAGTTATAGGAAATGTCATCCCCTTCAAAATGAGCATTGGATGGGATTTTTCTGATGAACCATGAAAAAGTTATGCCTTGGTCAAGTTACAGTTGACTTCTCAGCTGTCCAAAAATAGAAACTTTTGACACCTTGATGATTTTTCAGCCATTCTTGTGGAATCATGATCAAGACTTGATCAAATGATGATTGTGGCTTCAAAATGAGATGTTGACCAAATTTTTTGACTTTTGACTGCCAAATGACCATTTTGCCCCTGCAGTTGATTGTGGAGCAACTAGGGCTTTTGACTGTGCAACTTGATACTGTGAGTCTTGAAACTTGACATGTAGGTGCTTGACAATGTATATGAGCATATGGGACTTGATTGAGCCCTTGAAAACCTCAACTTCCTTGCAAGAACCAAAACCCTAATTTTGACTGGCTTAGGAGGATGGTTTGACTGTGCAACCCTTGAGTAGACTTGAGCAAATTGAGATGATGCTGGTCAAACTTGAAGAATATGGGAGGGTAAATTTTGGGGTACAACAGTTGCCCCTGTTCAATCTTCTTAGACCTGAGGATGTAGATTGGCTTGCGTGCCTTTCGTGATCCGAAGGTGGAAGATGATTGAACACTAGAGTGCCCAGAAATTTGCACTCGCATAACAGAATATCAGCAATGTGACAGCGGGAATGGGCTTACAGATGCCATTTGGAAAGATGGTGGATAGGGGGATGGGCTTATAGATGCCATCTGGAGATGTGACAGAACCTTGTCGGGAATGGGCTTATAGATGCCATTTGGAAAGATGGTATGGGAGGATGGGCTTATAGATGCCATCTGGAGATGTGACAGAACCTTGTCGAGAATTGGCTTATAGATGCCATTTGGAGACTGTTGATAGGTGGATGGGCTTATAGATGCCATCTGTAATTTTTGTAAGTTGAAAGAGGGAACCTGTGTAGGGTTGCCTGATGTTGAGCTCGTGTAAAGCTGCATCTTGGAAAGAAGGACACCTGTGTAGGGTTGACTGATGATGAGCTCGTGTAAAACTGCATCTTTGGAGGAAGGAAACCTGTGTAGGGTTACCGATAATGATTCCGTATAAGACTGCATCTGAAATGGAGAAGGAACCTGTGTAGGGTTACTTTGATGACGAATCCGTGTAAAACCGCATCTAGAGCTGAGAAGGAAACCTGTGTAGGGTTTACTGATGACGAGTCCGTGTAAAACTACGTCTGGAGTTTGAGACGGGAACCTGTGTGGGGTTACTTTGATGATGAGCCCGTGTAAAACTGCATCCTGGAAGAAGTAAAACCTGGGTAGGGTTTCTGATGATGAGTCCGTGTAAAACTGCATCTTTGGGAAGAGAGAACCTGTGTAGGGTTTCTTTGACGACGAGCCCGTGTAAAAACTACGTCTGGAGAGAGAGAACCTGTGTAGGGTTTCTTCGGGATAAGTTCGTGTAAAACTTCTGGAGGAACCGGGGTAAGGTTACTGCAGGATAAGTTCGTGTAAAACTTCTGGATGAACCGGGGTAAGGTCATCTTGAGATAAGTCCGTGTAAGACTTCTGGAGGAACCGGGGTAAGGTTACTACAGGATAAGTTCGTGTAAAACTTCTGGATGAACCGGGGTAAGGTCATCTTGAGATAAGTCCGTGTAAGACTTCTGGAGGAACCGGGGTAAGGTTACTGCATGATAAGTTCATGTAAAACTTCTTGATGAACCGGGGTAAGGTCATCTTGAGATAAGCCCGTGTAAGACTTCTGGAGGAACCGGGGTAAGGTCATTGCAGGATAAGTTCGTGTAAAACTTCTGGATGAACCGGGGTAAGGTCATCTTGAGATAAGTCCGTGTAAGACTTCTGGAGGAACCGGGGTAAGGTTACTTTGAGATAAGTTCGTGTAAAAATTCTGGATGAACCGGGGTAAGGTCATCTTGAGATAAGTCCGTGTAAGACTTCTGGAGGAACCGGGGTAAGGTCATCTTGAGATAAGTCCGTGTAAGACTTCTGGAGGAACCGGGGTAAGGTTACTGCAGGATAAGTTCGTGTAAAACTTCTTGATGAACCGGGGTAAGGTCATCTTGAGATAAGTCCGTGTAAGACTTCTGGAGGAACCGGGGTAAGGTTACTTTGAGATAAGTCCGTGTAAGACTTTTTCTGAAAGAAAAGGAACCGGTGTAGGGTTACTTTGATGATAAGTCCGTGTAAGACTTCTTCTGAAAGAAAAGGAACCGGTGTAGGGTTACTTTGATGATAAGTCCGTGTAAGACTTCTTCTGAAAGAAAAGGAACCGGTGTAGGGTTACTTTGATGATAAGTCCGTGTAAGACTACGTCTGAAAATTGAGAAGGAACCGGTGTGGGGTTGCTTCATGATGATCAAGTAGATGATTGTCCTGTCTAGTTTCAGATATTAACCCACGATCAGTCGTCCACAGAATTTTCCTGGCTTGTTACCAATGTTGATCTGGAACTGTAGAGGTAGATGGTAATCATCTTTTGATTGACCTTTTCCTGAAAAGGGCAAAACGTTAGCTGTATGCAGTGTCATGATGCATGAATTGCATGATATTAAGATGTTCTCAAGAATAAATGAGATTTGTGTGTTATGATGCGTATATGCATGCGTCATGGTGTATGATAATGTGATGTTTATGAATGTATTTTCGTCTAGGAAAATAAATCCTTGACGAATGCCGGGAGCTTGTTGAATCCTGGGCTGATGTTGAAGAGTAGAGTTCTTCATTTTCGCTGGGGATGATGGTTGCAAGAATAAACCGGTAGGAGAAGATGACTCTGTTGGGGAATAAACTTGTTGGAGAGATTACTCTGCGGGGAATTACTCTGTGGGGAGAGATACTTCGCTGAGGTTTGATGATAACTCCGCTGGGGATACCGTTGATAAGCTTTGTAGAGGGAATTGATGAACTCCGCTGGGGGGTAGGAAGAACTTCGCCGAGGATGATCTTTCCATGGTAATTGGCTGAGGATAACCTAGTTATAAGCTCTGGGGCTGAGGATAACCCAGTTATAAGCTCTGGTGGGGAATAACCTTTGAATAAAACCGGGGAGATGCGTTCGTGCCCGCAGGGGATAAGCTTCCAGAATCTGTTGGGGATAAGCTTCCAAAACTCTACTGGGGAGATTGATTCAACTTTCCTGGGGAAACTTTGGGACTGTACTGGGGAAGTGGCTCCACTGGGGTGTCTGGTATTCCGCCGGGGAACAATCTTATCTTAAGACTGTCGGGGATGCTTGCTTAGGAACATCTGTATACTCCGCTGGGGAATATTGAGATTTTCTGGGGATACCCAACTTCCTTAAGGCTGACAGTAGACTAACTCTGCTTGGGGAGAGCCTTGCTGACTTGTTAGGGATACTGTGCCTTTTGTAGGGCTGATGATAGACCCACTCTGCTCGGGGGGAATATTGCTGAGCCTTGTCTTACTCTGCAGGGAGTGAAGGTATCTCAGTCAGGTTCTTCAGCTGAACTTACCTTGGTACCTTGGTGGGCAGAACAACTGGATCGTTCAGACAATTCTTATTGCCCCTGTTTCTGTGGGAGAAAGTGCCTGTGAGGTGCTTGATGACTGCCGATTGACAAATTTTCTTCTGGTAGGCAAGTGACGAGATGCCGGGACATAATCGTACGATGTGATCCCTAATTTTTGCCTGGACCGCCCTTTCGGGTTTTCAGTTCACCGGGATACCCATTTTTGCCCAAGCCGCCTTTTCAGGTTTTCGACTTGCCGGGTGTACAAATTTTTCATTTTCGTCCCTTATTTTTGCCCGACCCTTTTGGTTCGCCGGGAAGCCCTTATTTTTGCCTAGGTGTGTCAACCTAGCGGGTCTTTGATTATGCGCAGTATTTTTTGACTATGTCTATGCTCTCAGGATGTAGAGAGGTGCCACTGTTAGTAGTGTTGTGTCGTCGTACCA
The DNA here is from genome assembly GCA_948472305.1 of Vicia faba. Classification (NCBI taxonomy): domain Eukaryota; kingdom Viridiplantae; phylum Streptophyta; class Magnoliopsida; order Fabales; family Fabaceae; genus Vicia; species Vicia faba. The sequence goes on along the minus strand of OX451738.1, from coordinate 1,354,135,311 downwards.
CCAGAAGATCTTTGTTTGATTGTCCAATGCCCCAAGTGACTCAGACAGAGATTTGCCCCAAGCTGGTTGGCCTTTTGAGAGATTCTCCGAATCTTGACTTAACTGCCCCAGATGATGGACAATGATCATGTCATGCCCCTTGGTTGGGAGTGCTTTTGTTCATCAGATATTCTTCGTGCGAACTTCTATGCTGTTCAAACAAATAGTCATATGCAATCAATGTTATATTAAAAATGCAAAGCTTATGTCTGTTTTGAAGTTTTTTTTGAAAATGCATTTTTTCAGTAAAACAAGCAAATTATGTAACATGTGATGTCAACTCAAGATTTTACAGCGAGCCTTAAGGAGTCAGGATACCTTTGTAACAGTATGCTTTTGAATTAACCCATGCTTCAGCTAGGACTTTTGAGGGTTATAACGTGGACTGGTTCACGGTTTAAGAAACCAAGGATAAAGGCTCAAAATGTATTTGTACCCACCCGCTCTTCGTGATGCTCTTCAAACCTAACCTCATCTAATCGTGCGTTAGACCTTGTTTGAGTCTTTGCTCTGACATTCTAGTGACGGTTCGGATACTGACAATTTATTTTGGATAGGCGGTCATTTCTTTTTGTGTTGAGGGTTTGTAGGACCTCTTTCTTTTTTGATTTTGTTATCCCTGTCTTTTGCCTGAACTGTTTCTTTTTTGTATTTACAGTCAGCGGGATGCCCCAGTTTTGTAAGTCCCCTTCATAGGTTTTGACTTATTTGGCTTATGTTTTTGACTGCCTATCTTTATGATTATAGAGAACCATCACTATCTTTTGCTTTGGGAGGACTCATTTGATGCTATTTGTTGTGCACTTGGATCAATTGAGAGAACTACCCTGCCCCAGGTTATGATTAAGGGTTTTAATTTTCGAAAAGAAAAACTCCTACTTCTTTGGCTCGAAGGGGTTGACGAGGGATTATCTTCCTTATAACTCCGGTGTTTAGGAATTGAAACAATGCCTGTACCTCTTCAGCGGGGTCTGTTCAAAAGCATACTGTAAAGATCGTGGTATCGTTTTCGTCATCCTCCCTCAAGAGGCTTAGAATTATTAATTGAGAGTTGACATCAAAAAATGAAAGCAGTTTGAATATAGCGAAAGAGAATATATTGATTCAAAACAGACATATGCGATGCATTGATAAAGTAAAAGAGTTTGACATGAACAAATGTTTGAACAATCAAAGAAAAATACAACTTGAACATTCGAATGAACAAAAGCTTCTTAGTTTGCACTAGTCATCTCAGATGGAAGATTCTCAGCAGAAGATTTTCATTTTGCCTCCCGGCATGAACTCCAGCACCCTTCCGTCGATCAAGTCCTGGATCTTGTTCCTCAAGCTCCAACAGTCGTCAGTGTCATGTCCAGGACTGTCAGAATGGTAGGCACACCTTTCATCAGGATCGTACTTTAGGGAGGTTATGTTGAGATTCTTAGGAGGATCCTTTAAAGCAATCAGCTTGACCTCCAACAAGCGTCTCAGTATCAGTGATGATGGTATACCGGTCTCCGAGAAATATCTTCCAGACGTATTTCTCTTACGCCGATTACCCTGTTGACGCTGGTGAGGTTGATGTTGGGCTTGTGACCCTGAAGCAAACTGAGGAGCTTTTCCCTTGTCTTCTTGCCCCACAGGTGGTTGAATGATGGCTTGCTCTTCAACCTTAGATGTTTGCCCCAGTTGGTTGTCCCGAAGCAGTTGGTTGACGAGAACCCTGAGCTCTCCTTGTCTTTGAGATAAGTCTTGGATAAAAGCCATTTGCCCCAGCATCTGGGTTCTCATTGTATCCACCTCAGCTTGTAGATGTTTCAGCCGTTCGTCTTTATCGTCTTCCGGACTGTTCCTGACCAAAGTCCCCATGAGGAGCGTTCTCAGCTCTTCCTGCCCCTTGGATAGACTTAGGAGGATCTCCCCGGACCGAGTCTCTTGAGCATGAAGATCCTGGTTGTCTTGTTGGGAAGCCATTGCTGAAATAAACAGCGAAGAAGGTAAGTGACATGTAACAAGGGTACCTGTTATGCGATGATGTGTATGTATGCATGCAATGTTTTCAAGAATCTCGTGGGGGTAAACAGAGAAACTTGTTAGAAGCTAGTAGCTTGATTGAAGGAGCCTCAGGTTGTTGAGAATCCTTCTTCAAGATTCAAGGCTCACCATATCGAGTGGGTCATAGCCCTTGACTCAAGTTATCAACCTTGGCTAGAGGAAAATAAATCCCCTTTGCCCCTTGCTAGACATCATGACCTGCATCACAAACCCTTGAGATCCTTGAAATGGATTAGTCCTTATGTAGGATGTATGCAATGGTATGATGGAATGATGTTATGCTATGCGTGGAGTGATGTAAGTAAACCCTATTATGAGTCCAGGTTAAGGACTGTAAACAAACCCTGCAAGAAACTCATGTGTTAGATAACAAGCATGCAAGTAGTCAAGTTTGAAAGCACACAAGTCACACAAGACAGCCCTTAGAGTTTAGGCTAGCATGAAGTTTGGGGTACTACCCTCTTGAAGTTGGTGGGCTCAAAACCTGTCCTATCAAAAGTAACCGGGTTCTAAGGAGCTCAATATCATTAGGTTGTTTTCTATGTTCATTGTTTTGATTTAGCCACTGGACTGGCGATCAAAATATTCCAAGAAAACAACCATCAATGAGTGTAGTATTGAGTATCAACCAACTTCGGACTGCACCAAAGTCAGTCATCTCACTACCCCTAAAGAGGCCAGGATGGTCAAGTAAGGTTCCTAAGGTTAGTTGATGTTTCACGACACCACGCGGAGGCCCCGTACTCTCCTTGACTTGACTCAAGGGTTACCGGTACTCACCAAAGTGCCACATTAATGTAGCAAACTGTTTCAACCGTGTCGGTATACCCCGCACATTTCCCTCACAATTTGTTGCTACTTTCTAAGAGGTATCCCCCAGATCCGGGTTAGGATCTATGAAACTCCCAAAACAGGCCCACAATTTTAAAGCAAACAGATCAAGCAATTGAAAACATGATGATGAACTATTCCTAAGGTACACCCCACTTATTAGATTCCCCAGCAGAGTCGCCAGTTCTGTGATCGGTGGAAATAGAACTGACTGTTTTTTAGCTGGTTTCGCGAAATGTCGCGGTAAGCAAGAGTCGTCATCGTCTTTTATGTTCTCCAACATGGAAAGGACAAAAGCACAACAAAATTCCTTCTTTGAGAATGTTTCTCGGTTCGGGAGGTAGATTATAGAAAGGGAAGGTGTTAGCACCCTTTCTATCCGTGGTTATCCACGGGCTCTTAGGTACTTGCTCTTATGTTTTCAAAATTTGTTTGCTTTTCAAGTGTGTGTGGGTTTTGAAAAAAGTTTCGTTTGAAAAATTTCTAAGTAACTCTTGTATCTGTCCTCAAGAGTGTATGAAAAATTTGTTTGAAAACTTTTAAAAGTGTGGGGTGCGAAAAGATGTTTTTGTTTGTTTTGAAAAGAGCAAGTACCCATGAGAATCTACCTACCCTAAGGAATTAGGCTGTGTAAGAGTCCTTTAGATAGTGCTATCCCACCATTGAGAGGTAGGTAGCACCATCGTTGGAGGTATTCGGGTCAATTCGATTATCGGGACAGTGTGGTCACCGAAGCAACAATAGGACACCTTAGAAGTAAACCTAATGTCCTAGATCCTTTTATCCGAGGCAACCGTTTCGAGGCAACTGGATCTTTAGACAAAGGGCGACCTCTAAGACGTCCTATACTTGATGACCACGTTCGAGGCAACCGGTGAGGCGTACCCTAGGAGTGGCATGTGCTTGTGTTTTGTTTTTCAGTTAAGGTTATCTTGTATGTTATTTGTGAGCTACGGATTGGTTTTATTTTTCATACATTCTTTCATGCATTTTTTAACAGTTAGGAGTGCGGAAAATAAATTGCGGGAAGATAAATCCTAACTATTACAAGGCGCGGGTCTATACATCGCCAAAGACAAAAAACCCGTTTTGGAAAATAAAGTGCGAGAATTTAAATAAGGCGATAAAATCCTAATTAACTATTACATACTCTGTACAGATACATAAATATAATCAAAATAAATAAATACGCGCGAATAGAAATTTTATCGGGAACGTCCTAAGGGTTTTGACCCTTTTAAGAAAAGAATTGAAATTGTCCCTTTTTTTGCAATTAATTAAAAATTAAGCCTAATTACTAATTAATTAATTATTTATTAAAAGAAAAAAAATGTTTTTTTTGTATTTTTATGTTTTAATGAAATAAAATAAAAAAAGAATTAAAATGTTTTAAGGAAAGCCTAAGTCTAAATTTGTTTTTATTTATTAAGAAAAATATTAAAGTTGCCTAATTTAAACTAATTTAATTTAATTTACATTTATTTACAAAAAAGTGATTTGAAATTAATAAAAATATTTTTTTGGTTTTTTCTGAATGTTTATTTGTAAAAATGATTAATTGGCTGGGGAATAATTAATAATAATAAAAAACAATAGAAATAAATAAAACAATAAAAAGAAAGAAAATAAAATGTAAAATGCAAAACCCAAGGGGGGGGGGGGGTGTGGGCCAGATCTGGAAGTGTATCTGGAAATTAGGCCCAATAGAAGCAAGCCTGTTTGACTTTGTGAGATTCTCCATGGAACGGTTGACTGAGAGCGTGGTGTCCAGCATCTTTTGGCCATTAGATCAGCGTTTGAGGACACATGGCGTGCATCAGGATGAGGTGTATGGTAGAGCACATTTGACTAGCCTGCATAGGAATTTGTTAGACAAAATAATATTGAGCTTTGGGGGACCTGGGAAGAACTTACAGCGCGGTATGATGGATCTTAGGACGTGGCAAGGGTTGCTTTAGCTTCAGAGGATGGCAAAGAAGAGAGTCACGTTCTCCTTTTGGCCTGAAAATGCTTGCAATACTCCTTTTGATCTCACACTTTTTTTGACACTTTTTGGATTTTGCTCTGGCCGTTTGTGTAATGTTCAGGTTGTGAATAAGGCTTGCAAGGCTGGTATATATAGTAATGAGTGAGAATAAGTCACATTTAGGAGCCTTTAACCATTGCAATTAAGCTTTGGATTTTGTCTTAACCACCATTAAAGGCCTTTCAAAGCTTGTTCAAAATTTGAATTTTCATGCCTAAATGAGCTTAGCACGAAATTTGTAGGTTGAAAATGCTTCATGAAGGCTATTCAAACCATAAGATACCATTTAATTAATTGTTTTAGATTTACTTGAATTATTATGGATTAAAATGAATTAAATCCATAAAAATTAAATAAAAATAGAAAAATAATTATTTGGTCTTGAAATTGATCATGGGACACGTGGGTGGCATGACAAGGATGAATCAAGTGGAAAAAAGTGGGCCCTTTTGTCAAAAATTGAAGTTTCAAGGATAGTTGACTTTTGCCATTTCACAAAAATTTCCCAACTTCTCCAATGCATATCTTGCTCAATTTTGATCATATGAACATGTTCTTGGACATTTTGGAAAGGTATTGAAGTCCTCTAACCAATGCCTTTGGTCCCATGTCATTTTGATTTACCAATATCAAGTTATGGTCTTTGACTTAAAGTGCCTTTTTGTTGACTTTTGAAAATGACCTATAATGTTGAAATTGATAACTTTTTGTGAGAGCATTTATTGGACTTGGAATGTGAATATGAGTTGTAGGAAATGTCATCCCCTTCAAAATGAGCATTGGATGGGATTTTTATGATGAACCATGAAAAAGTTATGCCTTGGTCAAGTTACAGTTGACTTCTCAACTGTTCAAAAATAGAAACTTTTGACACCTTGATGATTTTTGAGCCATTCTTGTGGAATCATGATCAAGACTTGATCAAATGATGATTGTGGCTTCAAAATGAGATGTTGACCAAATTTTTTGACTTTTGACTGCCAAATGACCATTTTGCCCCTACAGTTGATTGTGGAGCAACTAGGGCTTTTGACTGTGCAACTTGATGCTGTGAGTCTTGAAACTTGACATGTAGGTGCTTGACAATGTATATGAGCATATGGGACTTGATTGAGCCCTTGAAAACCTCAACTTCCTTGCAAGAACCAAAACCCTAATTTTGACTGGCTTAGGAGGATGGTTTGACTGTGCAACCCTTGAGTAGACTTGAGCAAATTGAGATGATGCTGGTCAAACTTGAAGAATATGGGAGGGCAAATTTTGGGGTACAACAGTGAGCTACCAACATTCATTGAGGGTAACAGGAAAAGAAATATCATAGCATCGTCGTTCACTGACGATGAACTACCAAAATTCACCGTGGGTAGGAAAAAGATAACAAACACCAACTTTCACTGATGGTGATCTACCAACTTTCACTGAAGGTAGAAAGAGAAATATACCATAGCACCACCGTTCATTGATGATGAACTACCAACGTTCACTGAGGGTAGAAAAAAGATAACAAACACCAACTTTCACTGATGGTGATCTACTAACTTTCACTGAAGGTAGAAAGAGAATATATCATAGCACCGTCGTTCACTGACGATGAACTACCAACGTTCACTGAGGATAGAAAAAAGATAACAAACACCAACTTTCACTGATGGTGATCTACCAACTTTCACTGAAGGTAGAAAGAGAATATATCATAGCACCGCCATTCACTAACGATGAACTACCAACATTCACCAAGGGTAGCAAAAAGATAACAAACACCAACTTTCACTGATGGTGATCTACCAACATTCACTGAAGGTAGAAATAGAAATATATCATAGCACCGCCGTTCACTGACGATGAACTACCAACGTTCACTGAGGGTAGCAAGAAGATAACAAGTTTCCCTAAAATTCTGGCATTTCTCCTAGAATGGGTCTCATCTTCTTCTTTAACCGAGGCACTTTACCTGGAAAGGGTAATATGTAAGTTGTCTCAAATAAAGAGACTTCCACTTGCGAAGATTTCATAGCGAGCTGTTTCTGTGAATTTGAGAGTCTTGCTATCCACTGGCGTAAATTGATGATGGACTGCAAACTATCCACTCATAGAGGAGATAGCAAAAAAAAGTTACGTCGACTTTTACGGGGAAGCACAAGTTGCTCAAATAAAGAGACCTGCTACTTATTATCATGGAGGATTGTAAAAATAAATGACTTTCTGGGGATAGGAATATGGCTTCCTGGGGAAAGAAATATGACTTCCTGGGGAAATGCCACGATATTCCTGCTGAGGAGATAAAGTCTTCTCGTGCAAAATAAATGCACAAACCAAAACTCAAAGCTTTCAGAAGTCCAAAGTAAATAACATTGTTGTGGAACCACAGATTCAAACCAGAAATAAACTGGGATGAAACAGTCAACCAAAATACATCCTTTGAGAAATAAACTCAAGAGGGAAAACCAAATCCATCCAAACAAAGAGCTGTACAGGAAGGATAAAGCAAAAGTCTTCCACGAGGGAAAACTCCATGGGGACATTGAAAGGTGTTGCACCCCAAAATTTTCCCTACTAATTGCATTTTTATTCTGGCTTAGACTTTTCATTAATCTGCATCATTCCAATAGGTCATGTGCATAACATGCATTTTCATAAAAAAAATAGAGCAATTGAGGTTCAAAAAAATCAGTAGTTATGGAGCTAGGGTTCACAGCTGATTTGAGCCGTATATGTTGAATAAGACGGATCATTCTATTTCTTCTTGGTGTGAAAGACTGTGGAATTAGGGTTTTGGTTCATGTTCAGTTTGGATTTCTTCTCCATCAAGCAACAAGGTTAGTCTCTTCGTCTGAATATCAATATGAAAGGTGTTTCTGGTCAAGAACTCAAGGGCATAACCTAGCATACATGGTCTTTAAATCAAGACGTCTCCTCATATAAGTGTGCTTATCATTTGATCATGGTTAATGACTGTGGTACGACATTCATCCCTTCCTCGGTTAACCAATTCAGGTTTGGTTGAATTATGGTTCAAAAATACTTCATCTGGATATTTCTCTGTGCATTTGAATCGAGGAAGTCAAGTTCGTGAGGTGTGGTTATCAGGATTTCCTTCTCTTCAAGATATAATTGTTTTTTATCCAGTCTTGGCAATTGCTGGGGTTTTCATTTGCACGACTAGGGTTTCACGTCAAGGGAATTCTTCTGTGATTCAAACCTTATCATCCATTTGTAAGATGTTCCTCATGACACTAATTTCGAGTTGAAATAACCGATCGCTAAGGGTTGGGGATCGAATTGTGAAGCGTGATTCATGACCTAAGATATGAATTTGTGGACTTCTTCTTAACCAAGGCAATTATTGTTCTTATCATTGTCATTTGTTATCTAGATTTGGATCGAAGTAGGCTTCTCATTGAAGAATTCTTGCAAAGTGATTCAAGGTTCGTCATGATTCAAGGTTCAAGGCATTCAAGGCAGGGTTTTGTTCAACATGACATACCTAGTTGATTGGCTTACAAGCTCTTATGAGACCTTGAGATGCATCATCATGGGCCAAGTTCAAGATACGTGGATAAGATCTTTTGACTTCGGTCAAAGTAAACTTTGAAAAATTAACTTTTGGACCAAGGTCTCCCTTGAGCTTTCATCTAATACGTGTTAGGCATTCAAGTTGCATTTGAAGAATGGTATGGAAAAAGGAAAAGAAATATTGGATCATAAAAGGAAAATTTCATTAAAAATCAAGGTTTATACAAGTTGCAGGTTAATGCGCATGATCATAAGAAACCATTCATATATTCAACATCACTTGATGCTATTACATTACCATTACAATAATCAGGAAGCCATTACATCATAAATCATTACATCAATACCTAGCGTAAACTTAATCCTAAAAATCATTCGTGCTCCAATTTCTTCAGTGCCGTAAATCCAATATTCAAAACCCATCCATCCTTCATTACCAAACTTGCAAACTTTCTCAGAACCTGTCCAAAATACTTCAACCCTGCATAATTTCCATCTGTATCATGTTCTAATATCAAACCAAAAATCTGCATCCAGGTCTACAAAAAATTGATTAACATCCAAAATGTACAAACATACACAATAAAGCATATTGCTGTCCTGTTTCATTAAAAAGTTACCATGGGCATAAAGCGGCATACACCCGTTCAAAACCAGCTTGAGCAGGCTTCAAAACCAGTTCACTATTTTATCCATAATCAGCTGCATATCCATTGAAAGGGTTCCCTACAGTGCATACAGTCCAAACAAAATTCAGACCGGTTCACAGTGATTGCCCTTCATTGCTAAACTCGCGGCTGCATCATAACGTCACCTGTTATGCTGCTCTAATCAAAGCTACTGGATACCTGATCTTGACCATGTTCTAACCTGCACCAGAACATTGTTAAAGAAAATAAATAGTAAAGAATATCAGAGATTCAGTCAGGAAATATCAGAAGGAGAAGAGATTATGTTGCGTTCATCAATCATATCCCGAGCTAAGAAAAGTGCAATATTTGAAGCATCCATTATCCAATTAAAGAAATGTTCAAAAAGTATAAAATAAAAAATAAAAAATGTAATGAATAACCAATTCCAAACCCGGTTTATTCATATAACAAAAAAAACAGAAATTTAGTTTTTGGTTCAGTAGGAAATGCATAGGAAAAATAAAGGGTATCAGATATTTCACAGGAAAAATATATCAGAAAATGAGGAAAAAGTTTTACAGTTCAGCAGTTTCCAGCAGAATTCATGACAGTGTTAACAGAAGCCAACTGAGTCAAATCATAATTCCTAATAACTTTTCACTCCTAACTAACTATAACAAGATCAGTAGTTAACTCATGTAACTAGTTTTCAAATTCTAAAAAAAAAACTAACATAATTTAACAAACTTCTTCTAGTCTCCTAACCTATTCCCAACTAACTTTCTAGCCATCAAACAAAATTTAAGAGAATCTGTAACTAACTTTTTCTTATCAGTATAACAGGAAACCGACATAATAAACTAACGAAAAAAACCATAATAGAATTTTCACTAATTCCCTAACTATCAATTCAAAATCTTATAACCACCTAACTGATTTCATAACGGTTTCTAACCGCTTAACTAACTAACAAAACTGATGCTAACTAATTTCCTAATTTCTAACAGTCTAACAAAGACTTCTCAACAAAAAGAAGTTTTCAACCAACAGAGAAGTTATAACAGAAAAATTCTTCCAACTGCAACAACAATAGAATTCATAAGAGAATGAAAAGGATTTTCACGGTTCAGTTTACACAAGAAAGTGAAATCATATCCAGAATCAACTCATGAGTGTTTGTAGCCCTGCATATATTCAGACAGAATAATAAGAAAGAAGATTGAAGCTGCCTCTTAACTATTTTTATAATGGAATTCAATAAACTGTAACTGCCTAATTGGTACCCTTCGATTAACTAACATAAATTGAAATTCGAGGGTCCAGGATTAATTCAGCTCTAACAGACTAACAGAGGTACAAAAGAGAATTGCTCACCTTGATTCTGGAGGAGGGGATTTCATTCAAAAAGTCCACAGAAGAAGAATCACCAGAATCGGCAGAAAACTATCCCTCTTCAATCTCCATTCTCGCTCTCCCTCTCTTTCACTCTTCCTTTTCACCTCCATCACGCAAAAATTCAGAAAATTTCTCTCTCAACCTTGATTCTGCTTCATCTTCCAAGCACCCTGCTCTGTAACCGAATTCTTCTGCAATCTCTCAGCACAATTTCCATCTTCATCACCACAACATCAATCTTCAACTCATCAACTACACTGCACTCTTCTCGATGCATTTGACAAATTATCATCATCAATTCTTCAAATTATTTTCTATATTTCTCTGATTTCTATCTGAAATCTTCATCAACCTTTCAATCTTCATCTTCAGCCGCTTCAAGGTTTCATCATTGTTCCACTTCTTTGTCACCATTAAGTCTCAACAACCTCAATCATCTTTATAGGTGATCTACAAATACATCGTGGCTTTGATCGTCATCATCATCTACGTTTAGTTCTCAGCATCGCCAACGCATCATCGCTTCTCTCAATCACAACATCAACGATGAAAAAGCAGAGAAACTGAATGAAGAGGAATAGTCGGTCAGAGAAGACTGAAGTTTCATCAGCGACTTGGACGGGATAGAAGGTTAAGTTATGGAGAAATCGAGTTGAGATGAGGAGGCGGATTAAGATAGGCCTTGTGAAAGAGAGACGTAGAAGTTTGATGTGAGACAAATCGGAAGAAGGTTTCAGTATGTTGATAGGAGTTTCGCGCTGCTAGGTTGAGGAAGAAGAGAGGTTCTTTCATGATGAGAACCTAAAGGTCATCATCTCAACCTAATCCCAAACGCACCGTATAATCTTCCATTTTGGTTTTATCATATTTCTTTTTTTTTTTTAATTCAAAAATAATAAATGGAGGAGTATTGGATCATTCTGATGGTGATATTACAATGAACTTGTCCTGGGCCGGGAGGTTTTCTTTTTCCTCTAAGCTTGTATTATATTTTTGGGAAATCCTGAAGCAATGTCAACAAAATAGACTCCTTGGACTCATGCGGACTGGGCCTAGCGCCCTTCTTCATCAAACTCCTGGATTTCAGCTTGCACCCCCTTCCGACTAGAATGTTAAATTCTTCTTCTCGTTAGTTTCTTTCCTATAATTATTGATGATTAAAACTAATAATAAAAACAATAAAAAAATTTAATTGCTTTTTTAGGAATATAACATAATTTCCCTAGTTTTTTTTTTCTTTTAGAATTTTGTTAGAATTTTCTATTATGCTTTATGTTTAAATAATCATTTTGTTTCTGATGCTTCATGCTTCACCTTTTGCTTGTTGAGATTTGGAATCTTATGTAGGCTTATTGTGCAATATGCGGTTGCACTTGTGATTTCGATTGTGATTTATTTTCACATTGATGATGCTTCGACATTTATTCCGAGCTTTTGGTTTCTGACTCTTTTCATGGATTGGCGAAGCTTTCGCGAAGATCGTCGGGTTTCTTTATTTTGATACGCTTTGCTATGGATTGATATTTGTTTGGTATTCTACCTTGTTTATCTCATATCACATTTTACTGCTTTCTAGATATCATGAGAAGTAGGAAATAAAGAGCGTGCGCTCGAAGTCGCTGTTTAAAGACATGTAGCAGGCATTCCGCACTTCATTTGCTATATGTGTTGTGCTTGCGTTTGTTCACTTTCTTGTTGATCGATGAGTCACTCAATTTAGAAATTAGGGTCACGACTTCGCTCTCAGTGCATGCTCCCTATAGGATTTCATCGCTTTCCTTTATTTCTTGTTGATCGATGAGTCACTCAATTTAGAAATTGAGATCACGACTTCGCTCTCATTGCATGTTCCCTATAGGATAGTTTTGTTGGACTTTCTTTGGCATGCTAACCCATATAGAATCTCTCTAGGTGTGCTCTCTTGAGCATATTGGCTTGTTTGTTTGATTTCATCTTTGTGTGCATGTTTTGAGATGACATACCCTCGGCATGTTCCCTTAGGAGCTTTCGATTCAACTATAGATGATGATTCGAGATAAACATAGTTTCAGGTGATAGAACCTTGCTATGCTCCTTTAGGACTTCTTGATTCATCTATAGATGATGATTTGAGATAGACATTAGGATCGTTATCCAAGCATGTCAACGTAGGATAGAGATTTCCCTTCAAAACTCAACCTTAGGATTAATCATTGTATGATAACGTTAGAGATAGGTTTAGGTTAGTCTCCCCTTAGACTTTTCTTTCCCTTTTTGAATTCTTGCATTAAAACAAAAAACTTCTTTTTCTTACAAACTTCAAAAAACACTTAAAAACTACTGATAAGAATCATACCTTTGTCGAGCATGGGAAATGATAAGCGGGTTTCTTCTCAATCTTATTGTTATTCCACTCTAAGCCTTTGTGTGGTTCAAGTCTCAAAGACTTATTTCATGAATAAGTAGAGAAGTGGATAATATCTCTCTCTTGAGGTCAATTAGCTGTTATCCACAAGCAAAAACACCAACAAACACAAACTCCTTTTGCCTAGGGGCTTTTCTCAAAAAACTTTTTTCAAAAGAACATGTTAATTCACTTCTGTGCCGACGCGTAAGTCTCCAAAGGTCGAGTTGCGGTAGAAGGCGAAATTAATATTGTTCATTAAAAAACACAAACCAATTCAAACCTTTTTGTGCGCCCAAGCACCTTTTCTTTCAAAACTTTTTCAAAAGAACATGTTAATTCACTTCTGTGCTAACCGTAAGTCTCCAAATGTCGAGTTGCGGCAGAAGGCGAAATTAATATTGTTCATTAAAAAATACAAACCAACAAATACATGTGAGCCGAACTACGGCTTCTCTGATTCCTTAAAAGGGATATGTAGGCATCGGGGTAGGGCCCGAATGAGCATAACTTTTATTTTCCCTACATTCTTTTCTCCTTTCTTTTGTATGCATTCTCCCTTCAGTAGTATAGTAAACAGTAAGCATAGATTAAACACACCCATAAGATAGATAACAAGAGTGGATTGCTAATACCTTCCCCTCGTGTAACAGACTCCCTTACCCGATCTCTCGGTTGCAAGACCGTGACTTCTCCCTTATCAGGTTTTCTCAATGTTTACCTTTCCCTCCATGTGGGTTAAAAGACGTTTGATGGCGACTTCATTGTTTTATGATTTTCAGCTGGTTGTTTCAGCTGGCGACTTCACTGGGGATAGGACGACCAAATGCTGGTCCATCCCGGAGTCGCTCCTAGCTCTTGTTATCTTTTCTTTGGGTGTTTATTTTATGCTTTCAGTTTATTCATTCATTTTGTATATACCTGATCATATGTGTGCATTGCATCTTACTGTTTTCCATATACTACTGTTGTATTATCTCTGTTTCTTGATTGGGTTTGGATGTTACTATTGAGGTAAAAGGCCTAGTACCCAGGCCAGAGTGCACTAGGACACTAGGAACAGAGTGGGGGCATGACGGCTATAGGACGTGGTCCGACTAGTGCAGTCATGTCATATACCACACTCAGATGAGGTTCAATTGAAGGCATTTTCATCATGCACGTCTGTGTTGCAATGATTTTACTTTCAAACGAACCCGTGATTTTCGAGTTACCCTTGCCTTACCCTGACATAATCTTAACCCGTGAGCGTGGAGGGAATTTTTATCACAGGTACAGATGGTGACTATGTTTAGATGGTTACTCATGCTCAGATGAAGACTATGATCAGACGGTGACTATTGGTTCTAATGGTTATGTTCTGGATTTCTGTTAGTGACTTATTCATATGCTATATTCTATTGGTGACTATATGGTTCTCAGATTTATTTTCTGAGTTCCTGATTTGTATACTTGGAGGTTCATTCAGGCCTTCGATCTTAGTATTCCCATCATGTTCAGAAAAGGCGCGACAATATCCAGTTCTAGAAGCCTTGATCCTGTACAATCAGTGATCTACATAGTACTTGGTTCTTATATGTGCAGAAGTTGTGCCAGGCCTCTGATCTGGTGATATTCAAATGATTCAGAATAACTCAACAATCATATTCAAAAATGATGGAATAATGGAACTTTGATCCCATGTCTTTGCATACATAACATGGTTAACCACATACTTAACATACATGTTGTGTTATTTCCAAGGAATCATATTTGTAAGCCTTGTGCCAAACTTTTCCATCCTTATTTGCGTAAAATCAAAACCAAAGCACGTAAATTCCTTGGAAATGAAGGAACATGACATGACATCCATTCATTCACCCCATGCATATTCATGCATCTATAGCAGATACTCGAAGATTGGGGATCCTTATTCAGACATGGTGCTCTCCTCGGAGGTTCAACTTGATTTCTTGCTCCATATGTTCAGAGATCAGTTATGGAACAACTCTGTGTGGTATACATGCAAGCTTTGGCCTGTGGTCAGAAATTTCTTTGAGAAGGGAGATAGTCAATTAAAGACTCAGATGAACCAAGTCATGGAAGCTTTGATGATGATAAATAAACTTACTGCCGCATAAGGTTCTCTCTTCTCCTCATCTTTTGGGAATTGCTTCCAACCATGGAGTGCTACGCAATCCTGAGTTCTTGGAACATCTTATCAGCAAATGGTTCCCATTTACTATAGGATCTTATATCAATGCTTCATTCTTGTTGACCAACGTCAAATGTGGTTGCCACATCGGGGCATCAGACTTTTTAATCAGGGGCATCCTCCATAACTTTGTGTTCACTAATCTGTTCAACAGCAACCAGTCCTTGTTCCCCTGGTGAATTCATGAAAAAAAAGCTTTTAAGAAAAGACAAAAGACGCCTGATGAGCATGCTGTTACAAGCCCACTGCACTACATCCTTTTGTCTCCAACTCTGATCTTTGGGGTCCTCCTCCACAAACAACACTTCTGATTTCCATACACAGGCTAGATGCATCCCCTATTCTGGGGTACCCGGTTTTGATATTGAAGACTACAAAGGGGTTGAAATATAAAGCCAAGCACCTGTTTGGCATCTCTTCCAAAGGTCCAATTCCTATTTGGCCAACTGCCACACTCTTTTTCACCAGGTGGGTGTCTCTTTTGTTTTGATAGAAGACATGCTATATTATTTTTTTGTGGCGTAATATGCCTGATGATGCAGTTTATATCGATTCACTTGGAAAATCATTAATTTGTTCTCCTGAAAGATTCTTCTACGCATATTATTCTGGGGCAACTGATCATTCGATTGAAGATGGTACGTCATCTAGAGACAAGGTCCAAGACGAGATCAATCCGGAGACTGTGGTGTCCAAATCATATCAGAAGAGGAATTCTCTCACTCACCTCATGCATCTTCATGCATCCATAGCAGGTACTCAGAAGGGACTCAAAATGGGGAATCCTTATTCAGACCCGATGTTTTCTTTTCAGAACTACAAATCTTGACTTCTCGCCGCTCCGTGATCAGATTCAAGTTATGGAAGAACTTTATGAGGAATTGGACGAGATGAAAGAACAAATAGGGTTTTTACTGCTAGACATGCAGGATCTGGTCTGTGGACAAGAACTCTTAAAAGAATAAAATAGTCAGTTGAAGACTCAATTGAATTTGGTTATGGGAATTTTGGGGACGATGTTGAATAAAGAAGATGGTTTTATGCCCGCTACAATAGGAGTTACCATTCCTCCCTATAATTTGGGGACTCTTTCAAGTCAGGGAGCATCTCCTCTACATCCTTGTGTTCCAGGATCTTCCCATCCACAACCATTTGTCACTTCCCAAGAGGGCCCAAAAAGACAAAGTCCTTCAACAGAGGCCAAAACAGCCTGAACTACAATTTGATCCTATTCCAATATTGTATGCACAATTGCTTCCTCCCCTGCTAGGATTTCATTTGGTCAAACTTCGGAGCTTCACAACACATGAAAGGCTACCTCGTGGCTTTAACGATAATGCTAGGTGTGAATTCCACTCTGGGGCACCCGGTCATGATACTAAAGATTGCATGGCTTTTAAGCACCAAGTCTAGGAATTGCTTGATGCAGGGACAATTTTCTTCACTCCTGAGGGTCTGAGCATGCAAATAAATCTTATGCCAACTGCTACAAAGAATAGGGTTACACCTTATCCTCTTCAAAGTTCAATATCACGACTTGAGTCACATCATCCAAAACCTATACTCTCAGACAGTTCTCACCAACAGCTGCTTACAAGTTATGGAAATCAGATGGTTAATCAAAATCAGAATGTTCCTCATGTTCATCCAAGTTCGGTGTGCTACTCAGCAGCAAACCTATTAACAGAGACGTATGCAACAAGATAAAAAAAGGGATAGGAAGCCAAAGAGGGTGTTCGACATTCTTCCTATGACTTATGGCCAGTTGTTCTCTTAGTTGCTCAAGATTTCTTTAGTGGAACCCAAGCCACTGAAGCCTGCCACTCCTCCTTATCCTATGGATTTCAATCTTAATATGCAATGTGATTACCATGCCGGGGCACTAGGCCATTCCATTGAAGACTGTAGGCCATTCAAAGAAAATGTGCAATACCTGCTGGATGCAAAGGCTATTAATTTCGGGCCAGCCAGTCAGATTTGAAGTCTCCGTTGACTCAGTAGATATCAAGACTGCCAGATAATCGTCCGAAGCAACAAGTCCATACGGAGACTAGTCTCCTCAACAGGGCAAATTCAAATTACATTCACATTCTCATTTGTAATCTTTCTTGTTTGGTTCAGTACTTTCTTATCTGCAAAACTTGCTTATTTTTACTAATCATAATGCATTGAGTATGTTTGTTTTGAATTAATCCATTCGTATCCGCTTTTAAATGTATTTTTCTTTTCCTTTTGATGCTTAAATAAAGCAAGGTACCTCCAAGGGAAGGATGATGAGTAATATACCACAAATTTCAAACAGTGTGCTTTTGAATAAAAAATCTTGCTGACGATGTACAGGCCTTGTTTCAATTCCTAAACACCGGAGATATAAGGGAGTGAAACCCTCGTCCACCCATTTGAGCCTTGAAGTAGGAGTTTCTTTTTTTGGGTTAAAATAACCGCATTTTTTAACCCGGGGCATGGTAGATTTCAGTTAATCTGATCGAGCATTCAGAACTCATCAGGGGTGCGCACCTAAGGATATAATAATGGCTATCCATCGAAAGGTTAAGAAAAGTCAAAACCGCAATGGCTAACCCTCATATCAGCAGTGTGAATCAAAGGGAGCTATATCCCAAAGAGTATCTCTCGTACGACAGGAGGATGAAAGACGATGATACCACAATGGGTATTCTTTGTCAATCAAGCAGTAAGGTAGTTACACTTTCCCAACAAAGTCGAAAGCGACTCGAAATCAAGCGACTGGTTCATACAAAAAGAAATGATAAAAGAAAGATACAAAAAGCCCCACTAAGTCGAAACTTGAAAAAACAAGTCGCTTAGGCAAAAGTCAAGGCACCCCGCTGGACTTCAAAGTCAAATTCAAAAGGAATTTGTCCAGGCAAAAGTTAGGGAATACAAAAAGAAAGTAGAAAGCGCGAGAAGAGAAAAAGGGGATTACCAAATAAATATCCTCCACAAAGAATAAAGTCGTGTGATCGAACACCAAGAATGAAAGAGGTGAGTGACTGCCATATCCTCCTCAACCATGGTAAACTCCTTTTGAGGGATGGGTGCTCGTATTGGTTTAACTGAATTTAGGACTGGAGATCATCACGGAGAATGGGTGGGCACCAAATATTTTGAGCCTTAAATCCTTTTTTCTAAAACCGTGAACCAGGCCACGTTACAACCCTTAAAAGTCCTAACTGAAGCATGGGTTAATTTGAAAGCACACTGTAATGAGAATACGGTAATCTGACTCCTACGAGGCTTGCAAAAAAAAAACTGTTGAGTTGGTATCACACTATCTTTTTAATTTCTTCCATTAATTTTTTTTCTTTCCGATAAAGTTTTTAGAACTTCAAGACAAACATGAGCTTTGTATTGTAATTATCATTTTGAGAATAAACATTCTTTGCATATGAGCAAGTGCTTGAACATCAAGTAAACTTGCATAATGAGCATAAGATGAAAATTTGATAATCTCAAGGGACAAATTTCTTCAGGATACCGTTTAAAGGTAAATCATGTGTGAGAATGGTCTTAATCTGGGGCAAATCTTCTATTGACTCTGTTGAGTAAAAGAATACCAGTTTGAGAAATAATCTGAAGTAGATTGCAAAAGTTGATTGCCAAGAGTCTATGTTGAGCAGTGGCACATTACTTTCAGTTGGTCCTAAGGGACATATTGCTTCAAGTATCTGATTAGAGATTGAAGCAGTTCAAGTCGAGAAGTATGATTGTGAGGTAACATACTTTCAAGATATAAGCCAACCACTCTAAGGTTATGTTGCCTTCGAAAATCCTCAAGTTTCTCATCCCTCCGTGAGCATGAGGTAAAGGAAAAGGTTTGTCGAGATTCTGTTGAGCAGGGGCGAGCATGTCTAATACTCCGACGAGTAGGTATTCGGCCAGTCTGAGGCATTCAAGTCAGGATTTTATTCCTCAAAGTGCAGTCAAATTGGGGCAGTTATACTAATATTTGACAAATCTCTCTGAGAATGCATTGATCATAGGAGAATCTTTCCAGAATTTGAAGATGTATGGGCATTCACTCAAGCATGGTTGAAACTGCTTCTAAAACCATGTTCTAAATTTCATAACACTGGGGAATATTATCTTCAATAGTATAAATCTTAAAAAGTCCTCTCGAGGCAATTTTCTGCAAAAGCCTTACAGACTGGGGCAAGAATTTATGTAAGGGGTTTCTCTCTTCTTCAGTGGTTGATCAGATCAAGTCCATACGCAGGCTAAATGACCTATGAAATTGAAAATCATGCCGAGAAGTCAGGATTGTTATCTTCGACTTATCAGAGACTCAAGTCCATTTACTGATATCCTTTGTCCTAAGTCAAGGTTATTATTCCCAGTTGAAGTTTGGATTGTTATCCTCAGTAGGACATAAGCAGTAATGCAAATATCATTTGGGGTTTGTTTACTAGTACGAGATACGATGGAGATGTTGCTTCCTAAGGGGATGCCTCTTCCCAGTAAAAGACTTGTTGCTACTTGACAAAGATCTGTCTACCAAGGGGAAATTATGTCAAGATTTGACAAATCTCTCTGAGATATTTTCTCCCCAGTGAAGCATCCTCATTTCTCTGTAGGAGGAGAATGTTCTTTCTCCCTGGAAATGTAGAAGTTGTTTAAGGTCTAGATGATCCCTTTTCATTGGAATGCAATTTATTTTTGCAGCATCTTCTCTAAAGTCCACTTTTTAGTGGAATTTCTCCTCGGAATCGACATGTTAAAGTTGCAATCTTGCATCGCGGTTTTTACCCGGTGATTGATAGTTCAAGTTGTCTATTATTCAGTAAGGTTTTCCATTCCAAACAGGGGCATGTCTCCCCAATTTCTGTTTTGCAAGTACTGTTGGTCTTGTATGACAAGAAGCATACCAACAAATGAATCAAGAAGGGTCTGTATGTGACCAACGTGAGGATTTTCATATAATGAGATCCAATTTCCCCAGTGGAACTATTCTTCTTTCTCTAGTGAAGCAAGTGTCCTATCTCTCTAGTGAGGTGTACAGGAGAATTCCAGTCATAACTCTTTCATCATCAGTAATAGAATATTTTGTTGAGATATCCCTAGTAGGGTTTCTATCCCGAGATGTTTGTTTCTTCCCCAAGTGAGGATCTTTTACCTCCCAGAGATGTTATCCCTAGTGTGGTTTGAGTATAATTCTTTTTATTTAAAGAATTTCTATACTCCCCTAACAGAAGCTATCTTCGTCAAAGAATTTCTATGCCAAAAGTTTCCATTCCCAACAAAGATTTCCTCTTTCCAACAGAGGATAAAGAATTTGTTCCCCGTGAAGTTGGGAGTTTGATCAGAATTCAAGATTTTCTCTGAACTGCAATTTACGTTTGCAGCATTCTTCCCAGGAAGTTACTTCCCCAGTGATATCGATCTTTAGAGGCCGTTGGTTCCAAGTCTCGGTTCCCTATTGAAGTACAAATTAACTTTTCCCTACAGAAGATCAGATGTGCAAGAATAATCGTTCGGAAGTTCATTATCTTCTCAACAATCGATTATTGATGTGTTTTCCTAATGCATTACTAAACATACATCATTACATTGCATCTACCAAAACGCGTAGCATTCCCATTGTATGGGGCATTGTGCTATAAAAAAAATTCAAACATGCATGAGTATAAGCCAATTATGTTTACTTGCAGTAACCAGATTGTTATGCATTCAGATTTGAACTATCTCCACAAAAAGCCTAGGGTAATTCTATTTTGTTTCCCCAGCGGAGTTTGTTTGACTTACCACCAGTCGGGCTTTGGTATTTCCCATTGTCTTAGTAAGTCGTGATTCTCTCTTGCCCTTGAAAGCCTTTGGTTATTTTGCCCGTGTTTATCTTTGCCGTTAGAGTGCGAGTAAGAGTCGGTGTATAGCCTTTCTTGCTTCTCAAGTATTTGAGTATCCATACTTGGTGTGTGGTAATTCAGATAATTGCCACTCTTGAAGAATTACACCCCGCCTTGGGCCTTATGGATTTCGTAGTTCTTGCGTATTTGCAACACTTAAAGCTCAACATATTTTCTTGATATCCTTGGTTATACGCCTTTTCCTCCGAACATATATTCCTGATATTCTTGGTTAGAGTCCTTTCCTCCGGCCTCTTTCCTTATATATGTCCTTTCCTATAGACATATTTTTCTTGATATCCTTGGTTATATTCCCTTTCCTCCGGACGTATATTCCTGATATTCTTGGTTAGAGTCCTTCCTCCGGTCTCTTTCCTTATATATGTCCTTTCCTCCGGACATATTTTTCTTGATATCCTTGGTTATACGTCCTTTCCTCCGGACAAATATTCCTGATATTCTTGGTTAGAGTCCTTTCCTCCGGTCTCTTTCCTTATACATGTCCTTTCCTCCAGACATATTTTCTTGATATCCTTGGTTATACGCCCTTTCATTCGGACGTATATTCCTGATATTCTTGGTTAGAGTCCTTTCCTCCGGCCTCTTTCCTTATATATGTCCTTTCCTCCAGATATATTTTTCTTGATATCCTTGGTTATACGCCCTTTCCTCCAGACGTATTGTGATCGGTGGATCTGGAACTGACTGTTTAACGCTGGTTCGCGAAATGTCGCGGAAGCAAGAGTCGCCACCGTCTTTTATTTTCTCCAAATGGAAAGGACAAAAGCACAGAAAAATTCCTTATAGAGATTGCTCTCGGTTCGGGAGGTAGATTATAGAAAGGGAAGGTGTTAGCACCATTTCTATCCATGGTTATCCATGGGCTCTTAGATACTTGCTCACTTGTGTTTTCAAAAATGGTTTGTTTGCTTTTCAATGTGGGTTTTAAAAAGTTTCTTTGAAAGTTTCAGATCGACTCTTGTGTCAGAGTGTTTGAAAAATTGCTTTGAAAGCTTTTTGAAAATGTGTTGGTGTGAAAAGTATTTTTGATTTGTTTTGTTTTGAATTAGAGCAAGTATCTAGAGTCGTCTACCTACCCTAAGGAATTCGTCTGTGTAAATGTCCTTTAAAGTAGTGCCATCCCACCATTGAGAGGTAGGTAGCACCACCATTGGAGGTGTTCGGGTCAATTCGAGGTTCGGGACATGGTGATCACCGGAGCAATAGGAAGACACCTTAGAAGCTACCCTCATGCCAGGTTCCCGGATCATGAGGACTTACTAAGACGTCCTCTACTCGACGATCACCTTTCGAGGCAAGGCAACAGTGAGGCGTACCCTAGGGGTGGTATGTGCGATTTGTGTGTCGTTTTCAGATATTTTGTCCTGTCAGGTTAAAGTGATCTACGCTTGATTTTATTATGGCCATTCATTCTTGCATGCTTTGTTAACAGTTAAAAGTATTTGCGGGAAAGTAATTCTAAGGCTATTACAAATGGCGCGGGTCCACATCGCCGAAATTAAACCGGACCCGATTTGACAAAAAAAGTAAATAAAGCAAAGTAAATAAAGAAATTGAAAAATGCGAGAAGTAAATGTTACATGGCTTCGGGAGAGGTACATAATTATTTGAGCGAAATAAAATAAATACGCGAAAGAAAAGAATTATCGAAACGAGGGCGTTGGACCCTTTCGCAAGAATTAAATTAATAAGGAATTAAAATTAATATTAAAAGAAAATGTTTTTGGTATCTTTGTGTTTTTTAAGATTTACTAGAAAAAGAATTAATTAAAACTAAATACTAAACCTAATTCTAATTATTTTTAAGTTATTAAGAAAATATTGACCTTTTTTAACCTAAATGCAACCCTAATTAATTTACAAGTTTAATTATGAAAATAAATAAGGTAAATAATATTATGGTGAAAAAAAGAAAATTAAAAAGGGATAAAACACTTATTAAACCTAATTTTTACATACAATTTAATTATGAGCATAAATAAATAATTTTAATTTTTTATGAAAAGAAAATAATAGAAAGGATGAAAAAATTGAATAAACCCTAATTCTACATTTTTTTAGATTTTTATCATAAAAGAATTAAAATTAACCCTAATTTATACTAATTAATTTTTAAGCATTTATTTACAAGAAAATATTAAACTAAAATATTTATTGCATTTTTTGTCTTTTTTGAGTTTTTATGTATTTTTTGTATTTTGTAAAAAAAAAATAATTAAATTGAAACAACAAAGAAAATAATATAATTGAAAAAATAAAATGTAAGAAAAAGGATAGAAAATTGCAAACCAGGGGGGTTCAGGCCCCAATTGTGAGGTGTTGGCCTTAGCAATCTGGCCCAATAGCATGGCCTCGTTGGACTTTCTTGAATCATGTGTGGTGCATTGACTCAAGCCTACAGCGTTCATCAATTTTCAGCCCTTAATTTGATCTCCAGGAACACGTGGACAGCTGGATCTTGAGGTGTATGGTGCGTCCTGGACGTTAGCGCTGCATAGGAAGACATATAGCAAAATAATATGGAGATGATACAGACCTGGGGTTCGAACCCAGGTCTTGGACATTGCAAAGCAACACCTGTGCCACTGAAGCGCTTCAACGTATTTGATATATAAATAAACAACAATTAATAAAAAGAAAAGAAAAACGTTAGTGGGTAAACGCGCGCGATATTCAAAATAGCCAATCATCGTGCGCCACAGAGTCGTCTTCTTCGTTATGTTTATTCTCCTGAAAAACAATTATATTAGGCCACGGTTTTGCACGCGTCCTCTTAGGCCGGTTTCCAGGAAATAGCGATTAAGCCATCTCTAAACATAAATTAGGCGCGAGGGTTGGGATCTCTTCGTCCAGATGCACCGGTTTGAATGGTGGTAGTCGCGAGTTCTAATTTTCCCTTGGGTGAAAAGCCCCAATCTGAAGCTTGCAAAACCCTAGAACTTGGCCATGGTGAAATCACGTATACAACGTAAAAACTCAATTAAATGCATTGGTTAGTTTTAGAATCACATGAGGAACAAGAATCTATGAACAAAATGCTGTAAAAATGCTTAAAATATGAAACACGATGATTAATTTTTCTCTGTACAGTTTGAGTTCAATATACCAGTTCTGGGCGTGTTGATGGATGTTTGTGATTGGAACGTGTTCAGGGCAACCTTGGCAAGCTATTGGTATGAATATTAGGGCTTGAATCGTCCTCTAAAGTTGATTTCAGAATTGTGTTTTTTTGACAATTTTTCCAAGTTCTTCAATGGCCTTTGAGCGCAGCCTAGAGTGTATGGACATTAGGGTTGTGATCAGGCCTTTGTAGTGAATCAATTAGGTTAAAAATATTGCTCAAAATCTCTCGATTTAATGAATTGAAGATTTGATTTTTCTTAAGGATCTTTTCATATCTTTTTCACATGTTCTTGTATCAATTAGAATCCAATCACCCCAAATCTTTCCTAGTTTGCCTTTACACGAAATATTGACCTTAAAACATGTATAAAAAGATTGATTTGGTTAATTTAAACATTTTTCATATATTTAATTGATTTAATTGAATTAATATAAATAAAAATCCAAATAAATAAATAAAAAATGAGAAAATACTTCCCTTTGGGCCAAGTGGTCGTGCACATGCTTGGAATGATGAATCATGGAAGAAAAATGGGCCCATTAGCAATTTTAGGTCATTTGAAGTAATGTTGACTTTTCAAAATATCCAAAAATTTCCCAACTTCCACAAGGCATAACTTACTCAATTTTTAAGCTTTTCTCATGTTCTTGGACATTTTGGAAAGGTCTTTGAGTCCTCTAACCAATGCCTTTGGTCCCATGTCATTTTTATTTACCAATCTCAAGTTATGGCCTTTGACTTAAAGTCCCTTTTTGTTGACTTTTGAAAATGACCTATAATGTTGAAATTGATAACTTTTTGTGAGAGCATTTCTTGGACTTGAAGTATGAAGATGAGTTGTAGGAAATGTCTTTCTATTCAAAATGAGTTTTGGATGGAATTTTTCTGATAATCCATGTGAAAGTTATGCCCTGGTCAATTTCAGTTGACTTTTTCAGCTGTCCAAATAAGGAAACTTTTGCATCTTGATGATTTTCTGAGCCAAATTTTGAGAATCATGATCAAGCATTGATCAAATGATGTTTGTGGCTTCAAAATGATATGTTGACCAAAAATTTGAACTTTTGACTGTCAAAGGACCATTTTGCCCCTACAGTTGACTGTAGTGCAATCTAGGGTTTTGACTGTGCAATTTTGAGCTGTACGTCTTGAAACTTGATATGAGGATGCTTGACCATGTTTGTAGGCATATGAGACTTGATTGGACCTTTGGAAACTTCAATTTCTTGATCAGAATACAAACCCTAGTTTTGACTGTATAGGAGACCTTTGCACTGGGCAACCCTTGGGGGAATTTTGTGACTTGGCTTGGCAATTTCTTGAAAAATATGGGAGGGCAAATTTTGGGGTACAACACGTATATTCCTGATATCCTTGGTTAGAGTCCTTTCCTCCGGTCTCTTTCCTGTTATGTGTGTGCTACCGACCCCAGACATGTATTCTTGATATCTTTGTAAGACCTTTCTTCGGTCTATCTCTTTCGTACGTATCCGCTACCGACCCCGGATACGTATTTTTGAACCTTTTTCGTATGTCTGCTACCAACCTCAGACACGTGTTCTTGATATCTTTGTAAGAGCTTTCTTCGACCTGTCTCTTTCGTACGTATCCACTACCGACCCCGAATATGTATCTTTGATACCTTTTTCGTATGTCTTCTACCAACCCCAGACATGTGTTCTTGATATCTTTGTAAGAGCTTTCTTCGGTCTGTCTCTTTCGTATGTATCCGCTACCGACCCCGGATATGTATCTTTGATACCTTTTTCGTATGTCTGCTACCAACCCCAGACATGTGTTCTTGATATCTTTGTAAGAGCTTTCTTCGGTATGTCTCTTTCGTACGTATCCGCTACCGACCCCGGATATGTATTTTTGATACCTTTCTCGTATGTCTGATACTGTGATACAGTGGGAAAGAACTGACTGTTTTTTGGAATGCTGGTTTGCGTTTTGCGTTTGTTTTTGCAAAATGTCGCGGTAAGCAAGAGTCGCCACCGAATTTTATTTTATCCAACAAGGAAAGGAAAAAAGCACGGAAAAATTCCTTTTTCGAGATATTTCTCGGGTTCGGGGGGTAGATTATAGAAAGGGAAGGTGTTAGCATCCTTTCTATCCATGGTTATCCACGGGCTCTTAGGTACTTGCTCATATTATTTTCAAAATTTCTTTTTTTTATGTTTGTGGGTTTGAAAAAGTTTTTGTTTGAAAACTTTGATTTAACTCGTGTTTCTGTCCTCAAGAGTATATGAAGTATTTTTGAAAACTTGGTTCGAAAAGTGTAAGTGTGAAAAAGATTTTGTTTTTTGAAAGAGCAAGTATCTAAGAACCATCTACCTACTCGAAAAAGGAATCGTTCTATGCTAATTTCCTTTAGACAATGCTATCCTATTATTGATGAGTAGGTAGCACCGTCGTTGGAGTTGAGGGTCAATTCGAATGAGGGACGTACGGTCACCAAAGCAATGGTTGGACGCCTTAGCGGTAACCCTAATGTCTTAGATCATTTGTTTGAGGCGATCATATCCAAGGCAACCGTTTCGAGGCGACTATGATCTTTAGACAGGAGGACGACCTCTAAAGTGATCTATACTCAATGACCGCGTACGGAGGCAACCAAGTGGGGTGTACCCTAAGAGTGCGCATATACGAGTGTGTCGTTTTCAGTTAATTTTATCTTTGTACATGTCAATGATGATCTAAGTTTATTTTAGGTTAAAACATTCATTCTTGTCATGCATTCCTATTATCAAACATCTAACAGTTATAATTTGTGGAAATTAAATTACAAGGCGTCAGGTATTTACATCGCCAAAAACAACCCTTTGAAATTTAAATGCGAAAAATAAATAAAGCGATAAAAATAATTAAATGGTCCTAATTATCTATAACAAACCGGGAACAAATACAATATTGAATAAATAGATCGCGTGCGGAAACTTAAATCGAGTGCGAATTCTAGGGTTTTGACCCTTTGTTATTAAAGAAAGGAGTTTTTGTTGTTTTTATTTTAAGAAAGACACTATCCTAAATTAATTATTGAATTAATACATAAATTAATTAATTAATGAAAATAAATATTTTTGGGTTTTTTGGTATTTAAAGAAATAAAATAAAATTAATTAATGTTAGTAAAAACCTAATTAAGTCTAAATAGTTTTAATTATTTACAAAAATATATTAAAGTTATTTCTAATTAATGGCCTAAATTAATTAATAGATTTGTTAAAAAAAATAAAATACTAAAATTTAATTTAATAGAGAAAATATTTTTTGGTTTTTATTTTATTAAAGGAAAAAAATTGATTGGTTAGAAAATAATAAAAATAGTTAAATCAAATAAAAAATAAACAAACAAATAAAAGAAAAAGAGGAAGGGTATGGGCCTGAAAAGGAGGTCAGAATATCAATTCTATGGCCCATTAAGTGCTGGCCTGATTGACTTTTTGGATTCCATACGCGCTGGTTGACTGGATCTACGATGGACCATCATCTCTGGATCACCAGATTTGGCCTTGGGCCATCTGGCGCTTTGATACGTGAAGGCACATGGTGAGCTGCAAGTCTAGATTTGTACCTGATTACATGAAGAAGAAAAATAACAAAGAGCATGGGGGACTTGAGATCAAACCCAGGTCCTATAGGCGCTTGGATTGCTTGCTTTGCCACTAGGCCATTGTGTTTCAATTGTTAATATATTAGACAATAATAATAATAAAAGAAAATGCCTCAATATGCCAGCACAACAAAATAAGCGCGCTATGGTTTGAATTGGCTAACGATGGCGTGACACGTCTCCATATTCTTCCTCACGTCCATGGCTAAAACCCTGTAAAACCTATAGCCACGGACATCGCCTGTCACTAAAAGTCACGTATCCCTATAATCTGCTGTGAGCCATGAAAATGAAATCTAAGTGCAGGGTTGTGCTCGTCTCATCGTCCCGGTCACAACCCTACCCTTCTCGTCAGCCAATTTTTCTTGAAAAAGAAATACCAAAAAACAAACCACGAAACCCTAGATATGGTACTTGGCTTTACAGGTCAGATAAATAAAATTGGATAATGCAGAATGCTTGGAAACTTGATGAGGGTTATGAATATGCAAATAATTTGTACAAAAGATGCAGGAATAAAGATTTGCAAATTCAAATGCAGATCTAGGTAATGTGATACTTACAGCGTGTTTAAGCGTGTATGGAGGCTTGCTTGGGATTGGTTCTGCTTCAGTGATCATCAAGGAATCGATTGAGATCGTTCTTGGCTTCTGAAAACACCTCTAGACACGATTTTGATTTCCAACTTTTTACCGCTTTTTTCAAGTTTTGTTTTGATTGTTCTTGCAGCCTATAACCTATTTTTCGTGTCCTTTGGATTCTATATGTATTATGGAATGTGCTAGGGTAACAAATTTGGATGGAATCCCTCTAAATCAATGCCTTATGATTTGATTTGATTCATCCTTTAAAGCTTGCCAAATTTATCAAATCTTCATCTTTTTGTACATGATATGGTGAGATACGAATTTGATGCTGATCATGATGATGATTAAGACCTAAAACAACAAAAAAGATCTCAAGTAATCAATATTTGGATTTTATTTGATTTAATTTGATAAAAAATGAAATAATTCAATAAAAAATCAAATAAAATAATAAAAAATAAATATACTCTCAAGGCTGAAGCTAGGACACGTGTGCAATTGGGAAAGCTCAAGTAAAGTGGAAAAGAATGGGCCCATTTGACAAAATTTGAAGTTTTGGGGATAGTTGACTTTTGGCAATTTTGCAAAAATGCCCAACTTCAACAATGCATAACTTCTTCAATTTTTAACTCTTGGAAGTGTTCTTTGACTGTTTAGAAATCTTGAGATATCCTCTAACCAACCCTTTTAGTCTCATCTCATTTTGATATTCCATTCTCATGTTATAAGCTTTGGCAAAAAAGGTGTTTTTGTTGACTTTCAAAAATGACCTATAATGTCCAAATTTATAACTTCTTGTGAGTGCATTTTATGATCTTGGGGTATGAAGATGGATTGTAGGAAATTTCATCCTCTTCAAAATTAGCTTTGGATGGGTCATTTATCATAAAGTATGAGAAAGTTATGCTTGTTCAAAGTTGAGTTGACTTTTCCTACAAAACCCTAATTTAGCAACTTTTGAGTCTTGATGAATTTTGAGCAATCCTTGATGAATAATGATCAAACCTTGATCAAATGATGAAATAAACTTCAAAATGAGAATGTTGGCAAAAAATCTTGAAGTTTGACTATTTGTAGGTCACAGTTGACTTTTGCCCTAACAAAGTCGATTTTTGGACCCTTCGAGCAATTGACTGAGCAAACTTCCTCTGCAAGGCTTGAAATTTGACATGGATGAACTTGATAACATATTAGGACATTGGGTAGCACTTGAGGTCATTTGGACTCAAGGATCTTGATGCAACACAAAACCCTAATTTGGGGTTGACTGCCTTAGGAGATAGCTTGACTATCCAACTCTTGAGCAATCTTGAGCCACTTGGAGAATTTTTCTTGAAATGTTTTGAGGAATATGAGAGGGAAAATTTTGGGGTACAACAGCTGCCCCTGTTCAATCTTCTTAAACCTGAGGATGTAGATTGGCTTTTGTGCCTTTCGTGATCCGAAAGTGGAAGATGATTGAACACTAGAGTGCCTAGAAATTTGCACTCGCATGAAGTGGTATCAGCCTGGTGATGTCGGGAATGGGATTACAGATGCCATTTGGAGATTGTTGGTAGGAGGATGCGCTTACAGATGCCATCTGTAGGAGCGTCGATCGCATAAGAGATTCCTTAGCGAGAACTTGCATACCTGTTGTTGTATAAGATTCCTTTGGGGAAGTCTAACTTTTGTTGAGATTTAGGAACTTGCCTGTACCTCAGCTGGGAGAACATCTTTGCTGAGTTTTAAGAACTTGTCCATAATTCAACTGGGGGAAAAATCTTCATCAAGATCTAGGAACTGTCTGGTCTTCAACGGAGTATACTATTGAGATTGTAGAACTCGTTCACAAAATGACGGAGGAAAATTGTCGAGATTGAGAACCTTATCTGAAATTCAACCGAGGATAATTCAGTTGAGATTTAAGAATCGGCCAGGTCTTCAACTGAGGGAAACATCTTCATCAAGATCTAGGAACTGTCTGGTCTTCAACGGAGTATAATCTATTGAGATTGTAGAACTCGTCCACACTTCAACGGAGGAAAATTGTCGAGATTGAGAAACTTATCTGAAATTCAACCGAGGATAATTCAGTTGAGATTTAAGAACCCGCCAGGTCTTCGACTGAGGGAAACATCTTCATCAAGATCAAGGAACTGTCTGGTCTTCAACGAAGTATACTGTTGAGATTATAGAACTCGTCCACACTATGACAGAGGAAAATTGTCGAGATTGAGAACCTTATCTGAAATTCAACCGAGGATAATTCAGTTGAGATTTAAGAACCGGTCAGGTCTTCGACTAAGGGAAACATCTTCATCAAGATCTAGGATCTGTTTGGTCTTCAACAGAGTATAATTCTATTGAGATTGTAGAACTCGTCCACACTTCGACGGAGGAAAATTCTCGAGATTGAGAACCTTATCTGAAATTCAACCGAGGATAATTTAGTTGAGATTTAAGAACCGGTCAGGTCTTCGACATAGGGAAACATCTTCATCAAAATCTAGGAACTGTCTGGTCTTCAACGGAGTATAATTCAATTGAGATTGTAGAACTCGTCCACACTTCGACGGAGGAAAATTGTCGAGATTGAGAACCTTATATGAAATTCAACCGAGGATAATTCAATTGAGATTTAAGAACCGATCAGGTCTTCGACTGAGGGAAACATCTTCATCAAGATCTAGGAACTGTCTGGTCTTCAACGGAGTATAATTCTGTTGAGATTGTAGAACTCATCCACACTTTGACGGAGGAACATTGTCGAGATTGAGAACCTTATTTGAAATTCAACCGAGGATAATTCCGTTGAGATTTAAGAACCGGTCAGGTCTTCGACTGAGGGAAACATCTTCATCAAGATCTAGGAACTGTATGGTCTTCAACGGAGTATAATTCTGTTGAGATTGTAGAACTCGTCCACACTTTGACGGAGAAAAATTGTCGAGATTGAGAACCTTATCTGAAATTCAACCGAGGATAATTCAGTTGAGATTTAAGAACCGGTCAGGTCTTCGACTGAGGGAAACATCTTCATCAAGATCTAGGAACTGTCTGGTATTCAACGGAGTATAATTCTGTTGAGATTGTAGAACTCGTCCACACTTTGACGGAGGAAAATTGTCTAGATTGAGAACCTTATCTGAAATTGAACCGAGGATAATTCAGTTGAGATTTAAGAACCGGTCAGGTCTTCGACTGAGGGAAACATCTTCATCAAGATCTAGGAACTATCTGGTCTTCAACGGAGTATACTGTTGAGATTGTAGAACTCGTCCACACTATGACGGAGGAAAATTGTCGAGATTGAGAACCTTATCTGAAATTCAACCGAGGATAATTAAGTTGAGATTTAAGAACCGGTCAGGTCTTCGACTAAGGGAAACATCTTCATCAAGATCTAGGAACTGTCTGGTCTTCAACGAAGTATAATTCTATTGAGATTGTAGAACTCGTCCACACTTCGACGGAGGAAAATTGTCGAGATTGAGAACCTTATCTGAAATTCAACCGAGGATAAATCAGTTGAGATTTAAGAACCGGTCAGGTCTTCGACATAGGGAAACATCTTCATCAAGATCTAGGAACTGTCTGGTCTTTAACGGAGTATAATTCTATTGAGATTGTAGAACTCGTCCACACTTCGACGGAGGAAAATTGTCGAGATTGAGAACCTTATCTGAAATTCAACCGAGGATAATTCAGTTGAGATGTAAGAACCACTCAGGTCTTCGACTGAGGGAAACATCTTCATCAAGATCTAGGAACTGTCTGGTCTTCAACAAAGTATAATTCTGTTGAGATTGTAGAACTCGTCCACACTTTGACGGAGGAACATTGTCGAGATTGAGAACCTTATCTGAAATTCAACCGAGGATAATTCAGTTGAGATTTAAGAACCGGTCAGGTCTTTGACTGAGGGAAACATCTTCATCAAGATCTAGGAACTGTCTGGTCTTCAACGAAGTATAATTATGTTGAGATTGTAGAACTCGTCCACACTTTGACGGAGGAAAATTGTCGAGATTGAGAACCTTATCTGAAATTCAACCGAGGATAATTCAGTTGAGATTTAAGAACCGACCAGGTCTTCGACTGAGGGAAACATCTTCATCAAGATCTAGGAACTATATGGTCTTCAACGGAGTATAATTCTGTTGAGATTGTAGAACTCGTCCACACTATGACGGAGGAAAATTGTCGAGATTGAGAACCTTATCTGAAATTCAACCGAGGATAATTCAGTTGAGATTTAAGAACCGGTTAGGTCTTCGACTGAGGGAAACATCTTCATCAAGATCTAGGAACTGTCTGGTCTTCAACGGAGTATACCGTAGAGATTGTAGAACTCGTCCACACTTCGACGGAGGAAAATTTCTTCATTAAGATCAAGGAACTGTCTGGTCTTTAACGTAGTATACCGTTGAGATTGTAGAACTCGTCCATACTATGATGGCGGAAAACATCTTCATCAAGATCTAGGAACTGTCTGGTCTTCAACGTAGTATACCTTTGATATTGTAGAACTCGTCCACACTATAACGGAGGAAAACATCTTCATCAAGATCTAGGAACTGTCTGATCTTCAACGTAGTATACCGTTGAGATTGTAGAACTCGTCCACACTATGACGGAGGAAAACATCTTCATCAAGATCTAGGAACTGCCTGGTCTCCGACGTAGTATACCATTGAGTTTGTAGAACTCGTCCACACTATGACAGAGGAAAATTGTCGAGATTGAGAACCTTATCTGAAATTCAACCGAGGATAATTCAGTTGAGATTTAAGAACCGGTCAGGTCTTCGACTGCTGAGAACTTAACTGCATCTTTCCTGAAAGGTAAAGGTCAGTCATATGCAATGCATGATTTGGATCAAGCAATGATGTTCTCAAAATAAATGAGATTGTTTTGTATGATGTGTATATGCATGTATCATGATGCATGGAAATGTAATGTTTCTAGCTGGAGAAAATAAATCTCGGATAGCTGCTGGAGAATAGAGTTGAATTATTCGTTTCCGCTGGAGATGGAGAACGAAGATGATTGAGAGAATAAACCTGCAGGAGAGGATAACTCTGTTGGGGAATATACTGATGAGGAGATTACTATATGGGGAAGAGATGCTCTGCTGAGGATTCCACCGATAAATTCTGTTGGGGCTGAATTACCGTTGCTGGTGATATTGAATCCCGTTGGGGTTTTGAATTCTGTTTGTGAAAGGAAAGAACTCCGCTGGGGATGATCTTTCAGTTACGACTTCACTAGGGATAACCTGTTAGACTCTTGTGGGGATAATCCTTTGAGCTTTGCTGGGGACAATCTTCCTTCGAGCTCGGCTGGGGATATTTATTTTTATACTCCGCCGGGGACGGATTTCCAGAGTCTACTGGGGATGATTCTTCAACTCCACTGGGGAAGCTTTTTCAGACTGCGCTGGGAAAATTTTAACTCCACTAGGGATACCTTGTATTCTGCAGGGGAATATTCTTATACTCCGTTGGGGAATGTTAAGACTGCCGGGGATATTAAGCCTTCTCATCGTTGATGGTAGATAAACTCTGCTTGGGGGAGAATATTACCGATTCAATAGTCTCAGCTGGGGAGAGCTATCATTACTGTCTTACTCTACGGGGAGTGAAAGTATCTTAGCCATATTCTTCAGCTGAATTTACCTTGTACCTGGTGGACAGAGCAACTATACAGCTTGGACAATTCTCATTTACCCCTGTTTATGATATTACGAGTAATGGTCTTTTGTTTCGCATGTAAATATTTATGAGCAGCAATTAATGTCAAGTGCATATATCAAAAATGAACATTGGACGTTCTTTGCAAAACAAAACAGATAAAGGAAAAACAGTTTGAAATTTCTTTGAAAATGAATTGTATTGATTTTGAAGTTTGGCCTGTAAATAGGCGTTTTTGTACAAGAGGCTGACGTTCTAGTAGGTGAACGCCACCGAATAATAGAATTTACACAATTTGTGAAAAAAACTAAACAAAATAGTTATGTGAATAATCCCACTGGGTTCCAACTCTGCTATTGCCCTTATGTCCTCGAGCATCTCATCACTTTTCTACTTGGTTGAAGGTAGATCAAATTGATTAGTGTCGTCTGAGCTTGATAGTCGATACCGAAGTCTGGTTGCCAGGTGATCCGATGAGACATAGTGTTACGCTTTGATCCCTAATTTTTTCCTGGACCGCCCTTTCGGGTTTTCAGTCCACCGGGATACCCTTTTTTGCCCAAGCCGCCTTTTTAGGTTTTCGACTTGCCGGGTGTACAGATTTTTTTTTCATTTTCATCCCTTATTTTTTCCCGAACCCTTTTGGTTCGCCGGGAAGCCCTTATTTTTGCCTAGGCCAGTCAACCTAGCGGGTCTTTGATTATGTGTAGTATTTTTTCACTATGTCTGCATTGACGGGGTGAGGAAGGTCGTCACCATCCATGGTGGTTAGAATCATAGCTCCTCTCGAGAAAATGTTCTTAACCATAAATGGCCCTTCGTAAATAGGGGTCCATTTGCCCCTAGGATCACCTTGAGGTAGAATAATGCGCTTGATAACCAGGTCCCCAACTTGATACTCTTGTCGTCTAACTTTCTTGTTAAATGCCTTGATCATCCGTTTTTGATACGTCTGACCATGATAAATAGCAGTAAGTCTCTTTTTGTCGATTAGGTTCAACTGATCAAGCCGGGTCTGAATCCAGTCATCTTCGCTCAAATTTGCATCTTTCATAATCCGAAGAGAGGGTATTTGAACTTCGATGGGCAAGACTGCCTCCATGCCATAAACCAAGGAATAAGGTGTTGCCCCTGTTGACGTCCGTGCTGAGGCACGGTACCCATGAAGAGCAAATGGTAGCATCTCGTGCCAGTCTTTGTATGTCACAGTCATCTACTGCACGATCTTCTTAATATTCTTATTAGCCGCTTCAACAGCCCCATTCATCTTCGGCCGATAGGGAGAAACGTTGTGATGCTGTATCTTGAACTGCTTGCAGAGTTCGGTGATCATCTTATTGTTGAGATTGGTACCACTGTCCATAATGATCCTCTCTGGTACACCATATCGATAGATCAGATTGTGCCGAATGAACCGTGCCTCGACGTTCTTGGTTACTGTAGCGAAGGAAGTTGCTTCAACCCACTTCGTAAAGTAATCAATAGCCACCAGGATGAAACGGTGCCCGTTGGATGCCGTAGGTCTGATCTCGCCGATCATATCGATGCCCCACATTGCAAAAGGCCAAGGAGCTGTCAAGTCGCTCAGAGGAACCAGAGGTATGTGCACTTTATCAGCATAGACTTGGCACTTGTGACATGTCCGAGAATGTTGATAACAGTCGGCTTCTATAGTGGACCAAAAATATCCTGCCCGAAGGATTTTCTTTGCCATGGTGTGTCTACTGGAATGAGTCCCGAAAGAACCTTCATGTAATTCTGTCATGATTTTGTCTGCCTCGTTCTTATCCACACATCACAGTAAGGTCGAATCATGGTTACGCTTGTAAAGGATACCATTACTGATGAAGAACATTGCTGCGAACCTCCTCAGAAACTTCTTATCATTAATAGATGCACCCTCAGGGTATTCCTGAGCCTCAAGGTATCTCTTCACCTCATGAAACCAAGGTTTATCTGCTACCTCTTCAGTCTCAATGTCATAGCAATGTGCAGGTTCATCTAATCTTTCGATGATAATCCGGGGAGCCTCATTGTCCCAATTTACTTTGAACATAGAAGACATCATAGTCAGCGCGTCTGCCAACTGATTCTCCTCTCTTGGGAAGTGTTCAAAGGTTATCTCTTCGAAATGTGGAAGCAACGTCAATACATACTCCTTGTAAGGAATAAGGTTTGGGTGCTTCATATCCCACTCGCCTCTGATTTGATTGATCACGAGAGCGGAATCTCCGAAGACACTTAGAAACTTAATCCTTAGGTCAATTGCTGCTCAAAGACCCATGATGCACGCTTCATACTCCACCATATTGTTGGTGCAGTTGAAACATAGTCGGGCGGTGAACGGAGTATGAGAGCCTTTAGGAGAAATGATCACAGCGCCAATGCCATTGGCCAAAGCGTCCTAAGCTCCATCAAAGTACATAGACCATCGAGATCCTTCCTCAGGTCCTTCATCCGGTCCAGGTATCTCACAGTCAGTCACTATCATGATATTATCATCCAGAAATTCAAAGTTCATAGACTGGTAATCATCCACTGCTTGATGTGCCAAATGATCCGCCAACACACTTCCCTTGATTGCCTTTTGGGTTGTGTATTGGATGTCATACTCAGTCAAGATCATCTGCCATCTTGCTATTCTTCCAGACAAGGCAGGCTTCTCGAAGATATACTTGATTGGATCCATCTTTGATATCAATAGAGTAGTGTGAGTCAGCATATACTGTCTCAGCCGGCGAGCAGCCCATGCCAAAGCGCAGCAAGTCTTCTCGAGCAGTGAGTATCGGGTCTCACAGTTGGTGCAATTTTTGCTAAGGTAATAAATAGCATGCTCTTTTCGGCCAGACTCGTCATGTTGACCCAGCACACACCCCATTGAGTTGTCGAGTACTGTCAAGTATAAGATCAAAGGTCTCCCTTCAACTGGAGGCATCAGAATGGGTGGCTCTTGGAGATACTCTTTGATTCTTTCGAAAGTGGCCTGACATTCATCATTCTATCGTACCACTTGATCTTTCTTCAGTAACTTGAAGATTGGTTCACAAGTAGCAGTCAGGTGCGAGATGAATCGGGCAATGTAGTTCAGAAGTCCCAGAAAGCCTATGACTTCTTTTTTCTGTTCTGGGAGCCTGCATTTCCTGTATAGCCTTCACTTTGGCAGGATCCACTTGAATACCTTTATCGCTTACGACGAAACCCAACAGCTTACCAGACCTCACCCCGAAGGTGCACTTGTTCGGATTTAACCTCAGTTTGTACAACTTTAACCTGTCAAATAACTTCTGAAGGTGGTCCAGATGCTCTTCTTCAGTCCGGGATCTTGCAATCATGTCGTCGACGTATACCTCAATCTCATGATGGATCATATCATGGAACAAAGCACCATGGCACGCTGATACGTTGCCCCAACGTTCTTCAATCCAAAAGGCATGACCTTGTAGAAAAAGGTACCCCATTGAGTGACAAAAGTTGTCTTCTCCATGTCTCCGGGAGCCATTTTAATATGATTATAACCGGAGAAACCATCCATAAAGGAGAATACCTTATGCTGTGCGGTGTTGTCAACCAGAACGTCGATATAAGGCAAAGGGAAATCATCCTTGGGACTTGTCCTGTTCAGATCCCTGTAATCAACACACATTCGAACCTTACCATCCTTCTTCGGCACGGGAACCACGTTGGCCACCCACTGTGGGTAAGAAGTAACTGTTAGAAAACCGGCATCAAACTGTTTCATAACTTCAGCCTTAATTTTCTCAGACATATCCGGGCGCATTCGACGAACTTTCTGTTTCACTGGAGGATAGTCTTCCTTGGTAGGCAATCGGTGAACCACAATATCGGTATCCAACCCATGCATATCTTCATAAGAACAGGCAAAGATCTCAACATAGTCACGCAACATCTGAATCAACTGTTGCTTGACACTAGGTTCCAGGTTTGCACCAACCTTGACCTCTTTTTTGTCTATATCTGTACCCAGATTTACTGATTCCACGGGCTCTTCGTGCGACTGTATAGCCCTCTCTTCCTGAAGTAAAAGTCTTGCAAGTTCACTAGGCACTTCACAATCATCTTCACCTTCATCTTCGGCTAAGTTGATCGGACTTTCAAAGTCATAACTGGCAGTAGCGGAGTCGTTACCAGTGAGATCCAGAGTGGATGTAGACCTGTATATGTGAGTGTGTGTAAGATAGCTGTTTTGCGATATGTAATAAAATAAAAACAAGGAGCGCAAAATTTGAAATGCAAGAAAACGTCCAATGCTTTTATTAATGATATATGAAAATGACATACATAAAGCCCTCACAAATGAAGCCACAGTGCCCCGGGTAAGACACCAGGCCATAGAGTTTAAAACATTGTCTGTTACAAATTCAAAACAAAAGTTTCATTACTGGGTAACAAAAGAAATTGGGATGAAGTCCTTTGTTGTCCAGTTTCTTAGTCCACCATCGGTCGTTGGGTAGATCCAACTGTCAAACTCAGACTCTTCCACATCATCTTCAATGGCATTCACTCCCGAATTGCTGATGAATAAGGGAGGTCTTCCGATCCGCGCATTCCGAACAACCTTTTGAGCTTCCGCAGTGAAACCAAAACCAAACTTGTTAGTCTTCTGTGCGAAATCAGGGAGTTGGCCCCAATTTGCATACCCACCTTTCTCGACAACAGCCTGGGCATCCTTGAAGGAATCCATCTTCATTGGAGGATCTTCAACCACAGTCTCAGTTGACGCCAGTGTCTGGGGAACCTCTTCAAAATGTTGGAATGGGGTCTCAATGAACTCCCCATCCATCTCTACATATCGGAAAGAGTTTAGGTGGCTCACCATGTACTCCTCTTCTCCTTGTACTGTCATAATTTTCCCTTTCACCAGGTACTTTAGCTTCTGGTGGAGCGTAGACGTCACTGCCCCAGCTTTGTGGATCCACGGACGACCCAGCAAACAAGAATAAGATGGCCGAATGTCCATCACATAGAATGTAGATGCAAAAACCTGAGAACCAACCTTAACCGGAATATCCACTTCTCCGTGCACCATCCTCTTAGACGCGTCAAAGGTCCTGACGATAATGTTGCTTGGTTTCAGCTCCAACCCTTCACAGTCCAACCGATCTAGAGCTTTCTTAGGCAAAACGTTCAATGAGGAACCAATATCCACCAATACATGAGCAAGAGTAGTGCCCCTACATTCAATGGAGACATGCAGGGCATCATTGTGATTCTTCCCTTTAGCAGTCAAGTCGGCGTCAGAGAAACCCAACCCATTATCAGCAGTCAGACTAGCCACGCAATCTTTAAACTGATCAGCTGATGTTTCTTGAGGTACATGTGCAGTCTTCAGGAATGCAATCAGAGCCTTGGCACGGGCCTCTGAGCATAGAAATAGTGACTGTTGTACCCCAAAATTTGCCCTCCCATATTCTTCAAGGTTTATCAAGAATCATCCTCAACTGGTTCAAGATTCCTCAAGGGTTGCACAGTCCAACTGCCTCCTAAGACAGTCAAAATTAGGGTTTTGGTTCCTTCAATGAATTTGGGGTTTTCAATGGCTCAATCAAGTCCCATAGGCCTATATACATTGTCAAGCATCTACATGTCAAGTTTCAAGACTCACAGTCCCAAATTGCACAGTCAAAAGCCCCATTTGCTTCACAATCAACTGCAGGGGTAAAATGGTCATTTGACAGTCAAAAGTCATAAATTTTGGTCAACATCTTATTTTTATCTCACAATCATCATTTGATCAAGTCTTGATCATGATCCCTCAAGCATGGCTCAAAAATCATCAAAGATGCAAAAGTTACTATTTTTGGACAGTAGAAAAGTCAACTGTATATTGACCAAGGCATAACTTTTTCATGGTTCATAAGAAAAATCCCATCCAATGCTCATTTTTAAGGGGATGAAATTTCCTACAACTCATCTTCACATTCCAAGTCCAAGAAATGCTCTCACAAAAAGTTATCAATTTCTACATTATAGGTCAATTTCAAAAGTCAACAAAAATGCACTTTAAGTCAAAGACCATAACTTGAGATTGGTAAATCCAAATGACATGGGACCAAAGGCATTGGTTAGAGGACTTCATGACCTTTCCAAAATGTCCAAGAACATGTTCATATGATCAAAATTGAGCAAGATATGCATTGGAGAAGTTGGGAAAGTTTTGTGAATTTGCAAAAGTCAACTTTGCTCAAAACACTTTGTTTTTGCTAATGGGCCTCAAATTTCTTCTTGAAACATTGTCCAAGGCTTATGCACGACCCATTGAGATTAAATTGAATTATTTTCTTATTTTTTATTAATTAATTGGATTTTTAATCAATATTAATTCATTTAATTCATTTAATTGTAGGAAAATATCAAGATATGTTTTTTTCAATCTTTTGGGAAGCAAACAAGCTCAAGACAAGCTGGAAAATTCGTGTGCACATCAAGGTGACAAGGATCTCTCAATTTGGCAAGGTTTTTCAATCAAAAAGATTGAAAAATATTTGATTTTCAATCAAATATACAAACCATAATTCCATGGATCTTTGGTCAAAGATTTAACCTAAATCCATTCTACTATATATGCATAAGCTAAACCTAATGCACTACACATGAGAATTGCTGCAGAAAGCCATAACCATATTAAAAAAAAAATCAAGAAAAAGCCAAAATTGTTTTCCAGGTTCCAGGCCCTTTCAAAGCAATTTGTGGATTCCAATACATTGCTAGAACTCCCAGAAACATTTTGGAATCAAAACCAAGTGCTAAGGCCTAAGAAATCACTCCACACGAACTCACGGTTTGCTTATCTTTTCCATAATCGAAACTCACATTTTATGCATCATTAACATGTTCTAATCATTGTTTTGCATTGCTTGAACCTTTACAAAGCTAATGGTATTGGTTAATTACATTATAGTGTACAGGATCGTGAATCACCATTGAAGAATTTTAGGGTTCTTGAGGTCTCAAATTGGGGCTTTACAGCCCAGGAAAAATTATGCTTCATGAAACCTATGGTTGAATTCGTTAAGGCCAGACGAATCAAACACCATGCTCGCGAACAATTTATATTGCACACAGACCTATTCGCTATTATTCCTCATGTTAGATTGTGGGGGTTAAAAACCCCCGCTATCTGTTTGTTATTTTGCAGGTTCAGTGAAAGAGATGAAGACGTGGAAGCATGGGGTTGGCTCATTCAAATATAACACGCGCTTTTATTTGTTTCCAGCATAATTATTATTCTTGATATATTATATTCATTGATTATCTTATTAACAAACGCAGGCAAGTGGCTGAGTGGTTAGTGAGGTGGACGTTAACCATTGGGACCTGGGTTCAATTCCCAGGTCCACCCAATATTTGTTTCATATTTTTCTTAACGAGATCCTATGCAGGCTTCTAAATGATGAGCATCATGTCCCTCACGCCTCAGCATGCCAAGTGGATACAGCCATCAATCCAATGGTCAGGATGGAAGAACACCATGTTCCCTAATCAACCATGCTCTGGGTAATCATCAAGGTCAAACAGGCCTGTACGTTAATGGGCCAGAAATCTCCAAGTTTACCTCCATATTGGGCCCATCACCCCCTGGTTTTATTACTTCTTTTTATTTTCTTTTCCTTATAATTTCTTTTATTAATTATTATTATTATTATTATTAACTAACAAATTATTTTCATAATAAATTCAGACAATTAAAAATGTAAATATTTTATTATTATCATTATTTATTAATTTCACTATTAATTATTTTGTAAATAAATACTAATATAACTAATTTAGTTTAATTAGGTTTAAATTTTAACTTTTTTACAATAAATAAAATTAGCCTAGAATTAGGGTTTTGACAATTTTAATTCCTTTTATTTTATTTTCATTAGAACCTAAAAAACATAAAAAATACTTTTTCTTTTAATTAATTAACTAATTAGTTATTAGGTTTAATATTTAATTAATTGCAAAAAAGGACAAAATGCCATTCTTTTCTCAAAAAGGGTCAAAACCCTAAGGACGTCCCGATTCAATTCTTTCGCGCGCATATTTATTTTTGATTATTATTTTGATCATTATTTATGTATCTGCTCCGAGAATGTAATAGATAATTAGGACTTTTCTCGCTTTCTTTATTTTTCTCGCATTTATTTTCAAGGGTTATGTTTTTGGCGATGTAAATACCCGATGCCTTGTAATAGCGTAGATTCAACTTTCCGCAATTTATTTCCCGCAAATTATTAATTGTTAACTATGCATGCAAGACTTGTCTGAAAAATAAAATCAATCCGTAGCTCACAATGATGCATGTTCAAAGATAATTTAACCTGAAACTGGACACACATGCACATGCCACTCTTAGGGTACGCCTCACTTGGTTGCCTCGAGGTGGTCATCAAGTATAGGGTGTTTTAGAGGTCTCCCTCCTGTCTAAAGATCCAGTTGCCTCGAAACGGTTGCCTCGGATAAAAAGGATCTAGGACATTAGGGTTACCGCTAAGGCGTCCTACTATTGCTTTGGTGACCACACATGTCCCTATAATCGAATTGACCCGAATAACTCCAACGACGGTGCTACCTACTTCTCAATAGTGGGATAGTACTGTCTAGAGGACTCTTACACAACTTAATTCCTTAGAGTAGGTAGATTTCTCCTGGGTACTTGCTCTTTCAAAAAACTAAACAAACTTTTCGCACTCACACTTTCAAACAAAAGTTTTCAAACAAATACTTCATACACTCTTGAGGACTGATACAAGAGTTACCTAGAAGTTTTTCAAACTAAACTTTTTCAAAACCCACAATCACAAAGAAAAGCAAACAATTTTTGAAAACATAGTGAGCAAGTACCTAAGAGCCCATGGATAACCATGGATAGAAAGGGTGATAACACCTTCCCTTTCTATAAATCTACCTCCCTAACCGAGAAACATCTCGAAAAGGAATTTTGCTGTGGTTTTGTCCTTTCCTTGTTGGAGAACATAAAAGACGGTGGCGACTCTTGCTTACCGCGACATTTCGCGAACCAGCTTTAAAACAATCAGTTCTATTTCCACCGATCACAGAACTGGCGAATCTGCTGGGGAAACTTTTAAGTGAGGTGTACCTTAGGATTAGACCACTCTTATGTTTTCAATTGTATGTCTTGATTGCTTTTATATTGGTGGGCTTGCATCGGAGTTTCATAGATCCTAACCCGGATCTGGGGAATACCCTTTAGGTAGCATAAGCTGTGAGGGACCTGTCCAGCGTAGACCGACACGGGTGAAGTAGTGGCTACATTGGTGTGACACCTTGGTCTGTACCGATATCCCTTGTGTTGGAACGAGGAGAATATGGGTCTTCTGAGGAGTCATTAAGCACCAACCGACCTTAGAACCCTAAATTGACCCAACTTGGCCATAGAATAGTAGCAGTATGCTACACTCATTGAGGCTAAACTCTCGCGATGGTTCTGGCCGCAAGAAAAGATTGCGAAGCTGGAGTTATGACCGATTGAGGGTAGTCAGTGATATTGAGATCCTCTAGAACCCGGTTACTATTTTCTAGGACAGGTCTTAACCAACGAAACTGAAAGAGGGTAGTACCTAAACTTCATGCTAGCCTAAACTCTAAGGGCTGTCTTGTGTGACTTGTGTGCCTTATCATGTTTGCCTTTGTGAATACTTGTGGTGTGCTTTACCATAACATCATACCATCATAACATTGCATACATCCTGCACAAGGACTGACCCATTTCAAAGACAAGAGGGTTTCATCTTTGCTCTATTTTGTAGGACATTATGATGCCTGTGCGAAGGAACACTATCCGGCTCAACTTTGTTCACCCACCTGATTTGCTTAAAGAATTGGTTGACAGAATTCCAAATACTACTTCCTTCATCCAGAGGCATGGTTCTCTTCTCGGTTTAGTCACTTCAAAGTGGGACCAACAGCTGATGAGTGTCCTGACCCAGTTTTATGATCCCCTGTACCATTGCTTCACCTTTCAAGACTTCCAGCTGGTCCCTACCCTGGAAGAATTCTCTGATTTGCTTGGTATCCCTATTTTGGAACAGACTCCTTTCACTGGTTGGGAAAAGACTCTCAGGCTTGAGGAGATTGCAGCAGCCCTTCCTTTGACCAACAAAGAGGTAATGGATAACTGGGTGACTAGAAGCGGAGTTAAGGGCTTTTTGGCTAAGTTTCTGATTGGTAAAGCTAACAGTTTCTGGAATGACTTAGACTTCAGGGCGTACGAGGACATTCTGGCTCTCTTAATCTATGGTCTGGTATTGTTTCCAAATCCGGATACCTTTGTTAATGTCAATGCCATAAGGATCTTCATGTCTCGAAACCCTGTACCCACTCTCTTGGGTGATATCTTGCAACAGCTCTATGCTCGTACTGCCCGAAGACG
Source organism: Vicia faba (assembly GCA_948472305.1). NCBI lineage: Eukaryota > Viridiplantae > Streptophyta > Magnoliopsida > Fabales > Fabaceae > Vicia > Vicia faba. Next base: position 1,354,090,978 of record OX451738.1, on the reverse strand, counting down.
GGGAACTTTGTGGTGTTGTGCTCCTTTGTTAGTGAGGTGGTTTATTTCGCACCTCCCTAAGTTCGTGCTGAAGAACAAAGAAGGAAGGGGCTGGGCTCATAGGTTAATGTCTCTCACTGATAATGACATCATTTGGACTCTCAGAGGTTTGGATGAGGTAGCCGTTATTGATCGTTACGGAGAGTATCCTAATGTTCCTTTGATCGGTACTCAGGGAGGAATATCTTATAATCCATGTTTAGCTCTCCGTCAGTTTGGAAGGGCCAGAAGAGCAGGACCTCATGAGATGTTGGTACCTCACATCAGTTTTGAGTTCCAGGTAGATAGTGACGAGCTGCGTCGTAGATTCATCAAGGCTTGGGACAGAATTCACAAAGCTGACCCACATGAGTTGGGACCAAAGACTTCTCTGCCAATGGAATCCTACTACAAATGGGTCCGCATCCGTGCTCAGAAATTAGGTATGCCATACGAAGCTGTCAGGCCTATCATTCTTGAATTTCCTGACAGAGACGGGGTTCCTCCAACTGTACTCCCTCCTCAGATACCCGCTGATGTTGATACACTAAAGAGGTCTTGGGCGCAACTACAGGAAGAACATGATTCTTATCGGGAAAGGTTCAATGAACAGGAACAAAAAATCCAGAAGCTGACCAAGCAACTGGAGAACGAGCGGATCCTGAATGACTATATCCGTACTGAGAAGAGGAGGCCATGGGAGCACTGATGGGCCTTGGATGTTTCTTTTACAGTTTTTATTTCCTTTTTAGTATTTTCCTTTATGTAACGCCTAAGGGCAATTTCTCGAACAATTTAAAGTTTGAATCTAATAAAGTGTGTTCCCTTTTTGTCTACAAAGTTGAATCCCGATTGTCTTTGAAAACATAAATCACACGCATTTCATTCATCATATGCATAACAGGTACCCTTTTTCTACAGGTTGCTTAATCTTCTTCGCTGTTTATTTCAGCAATCATCATGTCTTCTGAACCTACTACTGAACAAGCTATCAAGGCCCTCCAGGCCCAGAACGCCCAGTTCCAAGAGCTGGTCATGAGCTTAGCCCAGGGTCAACAGGAGTTGAAGACTCTGCTTCGGAAGAAGAAGAAGAAGAGGACTGTGTTGTTCAACACTGGACGGAGGTTTGGGAATGCACTGCAAAATGAGGCTGATCTGGCTACTTCCTCGGTAGGGAAAGATAGTCCCCAAGGGGGAAGGGTTCCTAGTCCCGTGGTCTCTGACAACGAGACAGACTATAATGATGAACAACACCCTCCTGCTGAGGACAGGTACAAACAGCTGGAGGACCGCCTAAGTGCTATGGAAATTCAACATGTGCCCGAGTTGGATTTTGGAGATCTAGGTTTGTCTTCTGGGGTGGTGATCCCACACAAGTTCAAGGCACCTGCCTTTGCGAAGTACGACGGGGCTTCCTGTCCTAAGCTGCATCTCAGATCCTATGTAAGGAAGATCCAACCGTATACTGCTGACAAGAATTTATGGATCCATTTCTTCCAGGATAGTCTTTCAGGGACTCAACTCGAATGGTTCTATCAGCTGGATGGAGCCAGTATTCGAAACTGGGAGGACTTGGCTACTGCATTTTACAAGCAGTATCAGTACAATTCCGACCTCGCTCCTACGCGTACCCAACTCCAGGGTATGTCACTAGGGACGGGTGAAGGTTTTAAGGAGTATGCGCAAAAGTGGAGAGACCTAGATGGAAGGGTGCAGCCACCTCTGACTGACCGTGAGCTCGTTGATATGTTCCTGGGGACCCTGTCTGGTCCGTTCTTCAACCATCTGATCGGGAATTCTTCTGCCGGGTTTACAGATCTGATCTTGACTGGTGAAAGGATAGAAGCTGGTATTAAGTCTGGGAAGATACAGAAAGGGGCCTCCTCGAGCTCTGAAAAGAAGCCCTTCAAGAAAGAATATAATGCTGTGTATGGTTCCAGGAAACAAAATAAACCGGAACGCCGCCAAGCCGTCAACGCGGTGGTAATTTCAAAGCCTGCTGCTGCTCCTCAGCAATATAACCAACCAAGGGGTGAGAGACCCAAAAGGCAGTACACTCGGCTCAGTATGACCCTATCTCAGATATTGCCACAACTACTGTCAACCAATCTGGTAACTGTCAAAGAAGCTCCGAAGGTAGTGAACACAACCTCTCCAAAGTACAACCCCAACGCCCGCTGCGCTTATCACTCTGACAGCCCGGGGCATACTACGGATGATTGTTGGGCTCTGAGGAATAAGGTTCAGGACCTTATTGATGCTAAAGAAATACAGTTCGAGGCGCCCGAAAGGCCCAATGTTGTGACTGCTCCCATGCCCCAGCATGGAGTGAATGCTGTGGAAGAAGATCTGTATGTAGCCTCCGTGGATGAGATTGTTACTCCGTTATTGACGGTCAAAAGGAACCTATTGCTAGCCGGTTTATTTCCAGGATGTAGTAAAGGTTGCCGTCTATGTTCTGTTTCACCTGCTGGTTGTCTTTTGTTGAGGTCAGGCGTCCAAAACCTGATGGATAACAAAGAGATCTTGTTCGAGAAGATTGCTGTTCCTGCTATCCCTACTGAAGAAGTTTCCATCGTTTCTATTTTCAATAACCCTCCTAAGGCTCCCTCAAAGAAGCCTGTCAAAATCATGTCTACTCAGAAGGTTGCTCCTATCATTATCACCGTTCCGGGACCCCTCCCTTATACATTTGACAAAGCTGTCCCGTGGCACTATGGGGCAAACGTTTATGTGCTTGGAGTTAAACAAGAGTTTGATACTAGTACCGGCGTCAGTAACATCACCGGGCCTGCTAAAGTCACTCGTAGTGGTAGGCTCTTCTCACCAGATATTGCACCTCCAGCTATCCAGAGACCGCTTGTCATCACACCTACAAGTATGCCTGCTTCCCTTCCTGATCAAGTTCCTATTTCTACCCCTGCTGCCGAGTCATCCGACGCTCGGGGCAAAGGGATTGCTACTGATGTGCCTGCCCAGACGGAGGCACCAAAGACCACCACTGTTGAAGCTTCCAAGCAAGAGATGGAAGAGATCCTCAAGATCATTAAGAAGAGTGATTTCAATGTAGTTGAGCAGCTGGGGCACACCCCATCTAAGATTTCTAAGCTATCACTGTTATTGTGTTCAGAGGCCCATGCCAAGGCTCTGATCACTTTTCACAAGAGACGTCTGCTGATCAATTTACCGAGTGTGTATCCAACTTAACTGCTGATAATGGTTTGGGTTTCTCTGATGCCGATCTGACTGCTAAGGGGAAGAACCATAACGATGCCCTGCATGTCTCCATTGAATGCAGGGGCACTACTCTTGCCCATGTGCTGGTTGACACTGGTTCTTCGTTGAACGTATTGCCCAAGAAAGCTCTAGACAGGCTGGATTGTGAGGGTTTAGAGCTCAAGCCAAGTAACATTGTTATCCGGGCCTTTGACGGGTCCAAAAGGATGGTACATGGTGAAGTTGACATTCCAATCAGGGTTGGTTCTCAGGTCTTTGATTCTACGTTCTATGTGATGGACATCCGACCGTCATACTCTTGTTTGCTGGGTCGTCCTTGGATCCACAAGGCTGGAGCTGTGACCTCCACTCTACATCAAAAGCTGAAATACCCGGTCAGAGGGAAGATTGTGACAGTGCAAGGGGAGGAGGAATATATGGTCAGCCACCTCAACTCGTTCCGGTATATAGAGATGGATGGGGAGTTCATTGAGACCCCCTTTCAACACTTTGAAGAGGTTCCTCAGACATTGGCATCAGCAGAAACAGTGACTGAAGAGCCTCCTTTGAAGATGGCTTCCTTAAAGGATGCCCGGGCTGTTATTGAGAAGGGTGAGTGTGCAAACTAGGGCCGACTTCCTGATTTCACTCCGAAGACTGACAAATTTGGTTTGGGTTTCACTGCAGAAGCTCAAAGGGCTGTTCGTAAGGCAAGGATTGGGAGACCTCCGGTATTCATCACCAACCCGGGAGTAAATGCTATTGATGACGACGTGGAGGAATCTAAATTCGACAGCTGGATCTACCCCACAACCAACGGTGGACCAAGCAACTGGACTGCGAAAGAATTCACACCTATTACTTTTGTCACTCAGTAATGAACTCCTTTGTTTTGATTTTGTAACGAACAATAATTTGAAACTTTATGGCCCGGTGTCTTACCCGGGGTACCGTGGCTTCATTTGTGAGGGCTTATTATTTGTCATTTTCATATATCATGAATAAAAGCATTGGACGTTTTTTGCATTTCAAATCTTGCGCTCTTTGTCTTTCTTTACTATATATTTCAAAACAGCTATATTTACACACACTCACCTATACAAGTTCCAATCCACTCTGGATCTCACTGGTAACGACTCTGCTACCGCCAGTTATGACTTCGAAAATACGATCAACTTAGCCGAAGACGAAGGTGAAGATGATTGTGAAGTGCCTGGTGAGCTTGCAAGACTGCTACTCCAGGAAGAGAGGGCCATTCAGCCACATGAAGAGCCAGTGGAAACGGTAAATCTGGGTACTGAGACAGACAAAAAGGAAGTCAAGGTTGGTGCCAATCTAGAGCTTAGTGTGAAGCAACGGTTGATTCAGATGCTGCATGACTATGTGGAAATATTTTCCTGGTCTTACGAAGACATGCCTGGGTTGGATACTGACATTGTGGTTCATCACTTGCCTACCAAGGAAGAATGCCCTCCGGTAAAACAGAAGGTCCGCCATATGCGTCCAGAGATGTCCGAGAAAATCAAAGCTGAGGTTATGAAACAATTTGATGTCGGGTTTCTAGCAGTGACTTCTTACCCTCAGTGGGTTGCCAACGTGGTTCCAGTGCCGAAGAAGGATGGTAAGGTCCGAATGTGTATTGATTACAGGGATTTGAACAGGGCAAGCCCCAAGGATGATTTCCCTCTACCTCACATCGACGTTCTAGTGGACAACACTGCTCAGCATAAGATATTCTCCTTCACGGATGGGTTCTCAGGTTATAATCAGATCAAGATGGCTCCTGAAGACATGGAGAAGACCACTTTTGTTACTCAGTGGGGCACCTTTTGCTACAAGGTCATGCCTTCGGGGTTGAAAAATGCTGGGGCAACCTACCAACGTGCCATGGTTGCTCTGTTTCATGACATGATCCATCATGAGATAAAAGTATATGTCGACGATATGATTGCAAGGTCCCAAACTAAGGAGGAACACCTTGGCCATCTACAGAAGCTGTTTGACCGTCTGAAGTTGTACAAGCTGAGGTTAAACCCGAACAAGTGCACCTTCGGGGTGAGATCTGGAAAATTGCTAGGCTTCATCGTAAGCGACAAAGGTATTCAAGTAAACCCTGCCAAAGTGAAAGCCATACAAGAGATGCCAGTTCCCAAGACAGAGAAAGAGGTCAGAGGCTTTCTAGGACGTCTGAACTACATTGCCCGATTCATCTCGCATCTAACTGCTACCTGTGAGCCAATCTTCAAGCTACTGAAGAAAGATCAAGTAGTACGTTGGAACGATGAATGTCAGGCCGCTTTCGAAAGAATCAAAGAGTATCTCCAAGAGCCACCCATTCTCATGCCACCGGTTGAAGGGAGACCTCTAATCTTATACTTGATAGTACTTGACAGCTCAATGGGGTGTGTGCTGGGGCAGCATGACGAGTCTGGCCGAAAAGAGCACGCTATTTATTACCTTAGCAAAAAGTTTACCGATTGTGAGACCCGATACTCACTGCTCGAGAAAACTTGCTGCGCTTTGGTATGGGCTGCTCGCCGGCTAAGGCAGTATATGTTGACTCACACTACTATGTTGATTTCAAAAATGGATCCAATCAAGTACATCTTCGAAAAGCCTGCCTTGTCCGGAAGAATAGCAAGATGGAAGATGATCTTGACCGAATATGATATCCAGTACACGACTCAAAACTCAATCAAGGGAAGTGTGTTGGCAGACCATTTGGCACACCAGGCAGTGGACGACTACCAGTCCATGAACTTTGAATTTCCCGACGAGAATATCATGGTAGTGACTGATTGTGAAGTACCTGGACCGGATGAAGGACCTGAGGAAGGATCCCGATGGTCTATGCACTTTGACGGAGCCTTAAACGCTTTGGGTAATGGTATCGGCACTGTGATCATATCCCCTAAAGGCACTCATACTCCACTTATCGCCTGACTATGTTTCAACTGAACCAACAACATGGAGGAGTACGAGGCATGCATCATGGGTCTTCAAGCTGAAATTGACTTAAGGATCAAGTTTCTGAGTGTCTTCGGAGATTCCGCTCTCGTGATCAGCCAGATCAAATGCGAGTGGGATACGAAACACCCAAATATTATTCCTTACAAAGAGTACGTGTTGACGTTGATTCCCCATTTCGAAGAGATAACCTTTGAACACTTCCCTAGAGAGGAGAATCAGTTGGCGGACGCGCTAGCTACGATGCCTTCTTTGTTAAAAGTCAAATGGGACAACGAGGCTCCCCGGATCATTATCTGGAAGTTGGATGAACCTGCACATTGCTGTGATCTTGAGGCTGAAGAGGTAACTGAAAAACCTTGGTATCATGAAGTGAAGAGGTACTTGGAAGCTCAAGAATACCCCGAGGGTGCATCCGTTAATGACAAGAAGTTTCTGAGAAGGTTCGCGGCAAAGTTCTTCCTCAGCAATGACATTCTCTACAAGCGAAACCATGATTCAACCTTACTGCGTTGTGTGGATAAGACTGAAGCAGAAAGGATCATGGCAGAGCTGCATGAAGGTACCTTCGGAACGCATTCCAGTGGACATACCATGGCAAAGAAAATCCTTCGGGCAGGATATTTCTGGTCCACAATGGAAGCCGACTGTTACCAACATTCTCGGACATGTCACAAATGCCAGATCTATGCTGATAAGGTGCACATCCCTCCAATTCCTTTGAACGTCTTGACATCACCTTGGCCTTTTGCAATGTGGGGCATTGATATGATCGGCGAGATCAGACCTACGGCATCCAACGAGCATCGCTTCATCCTGGTAGCGATTGATTACTTCACGAAGTGGGTCGAAGCAGCCTCCTATGCTACCGTAACCAAGAACGTCGTGGCACGGTTCATTCGGCATAATCTGATCTGTCGATACGGCGTACCTGAGAGGATCATTATGGACAATGGTACCAATCTTAATAACAAGATGATCACTGAGCTCTGCGAGCAATTCAAGATACATCATCACAACTCTTCTCCCTATCGGCCGAAGATGAATGGGGATATAGAAGCAGCTAATAAGAACATCAAGAAGATTGTGCAGAAGATGACAGTGACCTACAAAGATTGGCACGAGATGTTACCGTTTGCTCTTCATGGGTACCGTACCTCAGCACGGACGTCAACAGGGGCAACTCCCTTTTCCTTGGTCTATGGCATGGAAGCAGTCCTACCCATTGAAGTGCAGATACCCTCTCTTCGGATAATGAAGGATGCAGGTTTGAACGAAGATGATTGGATCCAGACTCGGCTTGATCAATTAAACCTAATTGACGAAAAGAGACTCACTGCTATTTGTCATGGTCAGACGTATCAAAAACGGATGATCAAGGCATTTAACAAGAAAGTCAGACGACAAGAATATCAAGTTGGGGACCTGGTAATCAAGCGCATCATTCTTTCTCAAGGTGATCCCAGGGGCAAATGGACCCCCACGTACGAAGGGCCATTTGTGGTTAAGAATATCTTATCAGGAGGAGCTATGATTCTAACTACCATGGATGGTGACGACCTTCCTCACCCCGCCAATGCAGACATAGTAAAAAGATACTACGCATGATAAAAGACCCGCTAGGTTGACACACCTAGGAAAAAATAAGGGCTTCCCGGCGAACCAAAAGGGTTCGGGAAAAAATAAGGGATGAAAAATGAAAAAATCTGTACACCCGGCAAGTCGAAAACCTGAAAAGGCGGCTTGGGCAAAAATGGGTATCCCGGTGGACTAAAAACCCGAAAGGGCGGTCCAGGCAAAAGTTAGGGATTAAAGCGTAATACTATGTCTCATTGGACACCTTGCATCCAGAATTCGGCATCAACTATCAGGCTCAGACGACACCGATCAATCAGCTTCATCTTCAACTAAGCAGCAAAGTGATGAGACGCTTGAAGACATAAAGGCGATAGCAGAGTTGGAACCCAGTGGGATTTTTCACATAGCTGTTTTGTTTTCCTTTTCACAAATTGTATAAACTCTACTTTGTTCGGCGACGTTCTCTTACTAGGATGTCAGCCTCTTGTATACAAAGCGCCTATTTACAGGCCAAATTTCAAAAATCAATTCAAGCTCACTTTTCCAGACAAAGTGCCAATTGTTTTTCCTTTATCTGTTTTGTTTTGCAAAGAACGTCCAATGTTCATTTTTGATATATGCATTTGACATTAATTGCTAACTCATAAATATTTGCATGCGAAACAAAGGACTAATTACAGGTGACATCAGAAACAGGGGCAATAATGAGTTGTCTAAGCGACCTAGTTGCCCTGTCTACCCAGGTACCAAGGTAGGTTCGGCTGAAGAATTTGACCAAGATACCTTCACTCCCCACAGAGCAAGACAAGACTCAACAATACTCTCCCAAGCAGAGTTGGTCTCCCATCAGCCCTAAGAAGGCACAGTATTCCCCAGCAAGTCAGCGACACTCTCCCCAAGCAGAGTTAGTCTACTGTCAGCCTTAAGGAAGTTGGATAAACCCAGAAGATTTCAACATTCCCCAGCGGAGTATGCATATATTCCTCAACAAGAATCCCCAGCAGTATTAGTATTCCTTAACAGAAATATAAGATTGTTCCCTGGCGGAATACCAGACACCCCAGTGGAGCCATTACCCAGTGCAGTTCAAAAGTTTCCCCAAGAGAGTTGAACCATCTCCCCAGTAGATTCTGGAAGCTTATCCCCAGTAGATTCTGGAAGCTTATCCCCAGTAGATTCTGGAAGCTTACCCCCGGTAGAGTCTGGAAGCTTATCCCCCACAGAGTACGAATCTCTCTCCCAGCTATATTCAAAGGTTATTCCACACCAGGGTCTAACTGGGTTATCCTCAGCCAATTGCAACGGAAAGATCGTCCTCGGCGAAGTTCTTCCTATCCCCAGCGGAGTTCATCAAACCCCTCAACAAAACTTATCAACGGAATTCCCAGCGGAGTTATCATCAAAATCTCAGTGAAGTATCTCTCCCCACAGAGCAATTCCCCGCAGAGAAATATCTTCGCCAGGTTTATTCCCCAACGGAGTCATCTTCTCCTACCGGTTTATTCTTGCAATCATCATCCCCAGCGGAAACGAAGAACTCTACTCTTCAAACATCAGCCTAGGATTCAACAAGCTCCTGGCATTTGCCAAGGATTTATTTTCCTAGACGAAAATACATTCATAGACATTTCCCATTTCATACATCCTGCTTACATACATGATAAAGTACATACGACACGATCTCATTTATTTTTGAGAACATCATGACATCATGCATTTCATACATCATGACATTGCATACAACTAATGTTTTGCCTTTTCAGGAAAAGGTCAATCAAAAGACGATTACCATCAACTTTTGAAGTTCCAGATTCGATACCTGTATCTAGCCAGGGAATATCTGTGAGCGATTGATTGTAGATTCGATACCTGTATCTAGCCAGGGCATATCTGAGAGCGATTGATTATAGATTCGATACCTGTATCTAGCTAGGGCATATCTGCATGAAGAGTTTGAAGTTCCAGATTCGATACCTGTATCTAGCCAGGGCATATGTGTGAGCGATTGATTGTAGATTCGATACCTGTATCTAGCCAGGGCATATCTGCATGTAGAGTTTGAAGTTCCAGATTCGATACCTGTATCTAGCCAGGGCATATCTGTGAGCGATTGATTGTAGATTCGATACCTGTATCTAGCTAGGGCATATCTGCATGAAGAGTTTGAAGGTCAACCCTGTAACAGGCCAGGAAATTATCTTTCATTCTCAGGTCAAAGGTCTACGCCTGTATCCAGCCAGGAAAGTTATCTCGATCAACCTTTTGAAGTTCCGGATTCGATACCTGTATCTAGACAGGGCATATCTGTAGACGACTAATTCCAGATTCGATACCTGTATCTAGCCAGGGCATATCTGTGGGCGACTTATTCCAGATTCGATACCTGTATCCAGGCAGGGCATATCTGTAGACGAAGTTCCAGATTCGATACCTGTATCTAGCCAAGGCATATCTGTGGGCGACTTATTCCAGATTCGATACCTGTATCTAGCCAGGGCATATCTGTAGACGACCAATTCCAGATTCGATACCTGTATCTAGCCAGGGCATATCTGTAGACGACTAATTCCAGATTCGATACTTGTATCTAGCCAGGGCATATCTGTGAGCGTTTGATTGTAGATTCGATACCTGTATCTAGCCAGGGCATATCTACATGAAGAGTTTGAAGATCAACACCTGTAACAGGCCAGGAAATTATCTTTCTTTCTCAGGTACGCAAGTTCTCGCTAAGGAATCTCTTACGCGATCGACACCCCTGGATAGCATCTTTAAGCCCATCTCCGCAACTATCCGTTACACTTCCAAATGGCATCTATAAGCCCATTCCCGATAAGATTCTGTCACATCTCCAGATGGCATCTATAAGCCTATCCTCCTATCCACCATCTCTCCAAATGGCATCTGTAAGCCTATTCCCGACATCACATAGCTGATACTCCACTATGCGAGTGCAAATTTCTGGGCACTTTAGTGTTCAATCATCTCCCACCTTCGGATCACGAAAGGCACGCAAGCCAATCTACATCCTCAGGTTTAAGAAGATTGAACAGGGGAAACTGTTGTACCCCAAAATTTTCCCTCCCATATTCTTCAAGGTTTATCAAGAATCATCCTCAACTGGTTCAAGATTCCTCAAGGGTTGCACAGTCCAACTGCCTCCTAAGACAGTCAAAATTAGGGTTTTGGTTCCTTCAATGAATTTGGGGTTTTCAATGGCTCAATCAAGTCCCATAGGCCTATATACATTGTCAAGCATCTATATGTCAAGTTTCAAGACTCACAGTCCCAAATTGCACAGTCAAAAGCCCCATTTGCTTCACAGTCAACTGCAGGGGTAAAATGGTCATTTGACAGTTAAAAGTCATAAATTTTGGTCAACATCTTATTTTGAGATCACAATCATCATTTGATCAAGTCTTTATCATGATCCCTCAATCATGGTTCAAAAATCATCAAAGATGCAAAAGTTACTATTTTTGGACAGTAGAAAAGTCCACTGTATATTGACCAAGGCATAACTTTTTCATGGTTCATCATAAAAATCCCATCCAATGCTCATTTTGAAGGGGATGACATTTCCTACAACTCATGTTCACATTCCAAGTCCAAGAAATGCTCTCACAAAAAGTTATCAATTTCTACATTATAGGTCAATTTCAAAAGTCAACAAAAATGCACTTTAAGTCAAAGACTATAACTTTAGATTGGTAAATCCAAATGACATGGGACCGAAGGCATTGGTTAAAGGACTTCAAGACCTTTCCAAAATGTCCAAGAACATGTTCATATGATCAAAATTGAGCAAGATATGCATTGGAGAAGTTGGGAAATTTTTGTGAATTTGCAAAAGTTAACTTTGCTCAAAACACTTTGTTTTTGCTAATGGGCCTCAAATTTCTTCTTGAAACATTGTCCAAGGCTTATGCACGACCCATTGAGATTAAATTGAATTATTTTCTTATTTTTTATTAATTAATTGGATTTTTAATCAATATTAATTCATTTAATTGTAGGAAAATATCAAGATATGTTTTTTTCAATCTTTTGGGAAGCAAACAAGCTCAAGACAAGCTGGCAAATTCGTGTGCACATCAAGGGGACAAGGATCTCTCAATTTGGCAAGGTTTTTCAATCAAAAAGATTGAAAAATATTTAATTTTCAATCAAATATACAAACCATAATTCCATGGATCTTTGGTCAAAGATTTAACCTAAATCCATTCTACTATATATGCATAAGCTAAACCTAATGCACTACACGTGAGAATTGCTGCAGAAAGCCATAACCATATTAAAAAAAAATCAAGAAAAAGCCAAAACTGTTTTCCAGGTTCCAGGCCCTTTCAAAGCAATTTGTGGATTCCAATACATTGCTAGAACTCCCAGAAACGTTTTGGAATCAAAACCAAGTGCTAAGGCCTAAGAAATCGCTCCACACAAACTCACGGTTTGCTTATATTTTTCATAATCGAAACTCATATTTTATGCATCATTAACATGTTCTAATCATTGTTTTGCATTGCTTGAACCTTTACAAAGCTAATGGTATTGGTTAATTACATTATAGTGTACAGGATCGTGAATCACCATTGAAGAATTTTAGGGTTCTTGAGGTCTCAAATTGGGGCTTTACAGCCCAGAAAAAATTATGCTTCATGAAACCTATGGTTGAATTCGTCAAGGCCAGACGAATCAAACACCATGCTCGCAAACAATTTATATTGCACACAGACCTATTCGCTATTATTCCTCATGTTAGATTGTGGGGGTTAAAAACCACCGCTATCTGTTTGTTATTTTGCAGGTTCAGTGAAAGAGATGAAGACGTGGAAGCATGGGGTTGGCTCATTCAAATATAACGTGCGCTTTTATTTGTTTCCAGCATAATTATTATTCTTGATATATTATATTCATTGCTTATCTTATTAACAAACGCAGGCAAGTGGCTGAGTGGTTAGTGAGGTGGACGTTAACCATTGGGACCTGGGTTCGATTCCCAGGTCCACCCAATATTTGTTTCATATTTTTCTTAACGAGATCCTATGCAGGCTTCCAAATGTTGAGCATCATGTCCCTCACGCCTCAGCATGCCAAGTGGAGACAACCATCAATCCAATGGTCAGGATGGAAGAACACCATGTTCCCTAGTCAACCATGCTTTGGGTAATCATCAAGGTCAAACTGGCCTGTACGTTAATGGGCCAGAAATCTCCAAGTTTACCTCCATATTGGGCCCATCACCCCCTGGTTTTATTACTTCTTTTTATTTTCTTTTCCTTATAATTTCTTTTATTAATTATTATTATTATTATTATTAACTAACAAATTATTTTCATAATAAATTCAGACAATTAAAAATGTAAATATTTTATTATTATAATTATTTATTAATTTCACTATTAATTATTTTGTAAATAAATACTAATATAACTAATTTAGTTTAATTAGGTTTAAATTTTAACTTTTTTACAATAAATAAAATTAGCCTAGAATTAGGGTTTTGACAATTTTAATTCCTTTTATTTTATTTTCATTAGAACCTAAAAAACATAAAAAATACTTTTTCTTTTAATTAATTAACTAATTAGTTATTAGGTTTAATATTTAATTAATTGCAAAAAAGGACAAAATGCCATTCTTTTCTCAAAAAGGGTCAAAATCCTAAGGACGTCCCGATTCAATTCTTTCGCGCGCATATTTATTTTTGATTATTATTTTGATCATTATTTATGTATCTGCTCCGAGAATGTAATAGATAATTAGGAATTTTCTCGCTTTCTTTATTTTTCTCGCATTTATTTTCAAGGGTTATGTTTTTGGCGATGTAAATACCCGACGCCTTGTAATAGCGTAGATTCAACTTTCCGCAATTTATTTCCCGCAAATTATTAATTATTAACTATGCATGCAAGACTTGTCTGAAAAATAAAATCAATCTGTAGCTCACAATGATGCATGTTCAAAGATAATTTAACCTGAAACTGGACACACATGCACATGCCACTCTTAGGGTACGCCTCACTTGGTTGCCTCGAGGTGGTCATCAAGTATAGGGTGTTTTAGAGGTTGCCCTCCTGTCTAAAGATCCAGTCGCCTCGAAACGGTTGCCTCGGATAAAAAGGATCTAGGACATTAGGGTTACCGCTAAGGCGTCCTACTATTGCTTTGGTGACCACACATGTCCCTATAATCGAATTGACCCGAATAACTCCAACAATGGTGCTACCTACTTCTCAATAGTGGGATAGTACTGTCTAGAGGACTCTTACACAGCTTAATTCCTTAGAGTAGGTAGATTTCTCCTGGGTACTTGCTCTTTCAAAAAACTAAACAAACTTTTCGCACTCACACTTTCAAACAAAAGTTTTCAAACAAATACTTCATACACTCTTGAGGACTGATACAAGAGTTACCTAGAAGTTTTTCAAACTAAACTTTTTCAAAACCCACAATCACAAAGAAAAGCAAACAATTTTTGAAAACATAGTGAGCAAGCACCTAAGAGCCCATGGATAACCATGGATAGAAAGGGTGCTAACACCTTCCCTTTATATGAATCTACCTCCCGAACCGAGAAACATCTCGAAAAGGAATTTTGCTGTGCTTTTGTCCTTTCCTTGTTGGAGAACATAAAAGACAGTGGTGACTCTTGCTTACCGCGACATTTCGTGAACCAGCTTTAAAACAGTCAGTTCTATTTCCACCGATCATGGTGACAACATAGAGATTTTGGATGGGGTTTGCCCCAACTGCTCGACTACATTGTAGTCACTTTTTTTGATGATCTTCAAATTTTCCTCCATCTCTTGTCTAGAGGCTTCAACAGTAATTTTCTTTGGTGCCTCCGTTTGGGCAGGCTCATCAGTGGTCCCTTTGCCCCGAGTATCGGATGACTCGGCAACAGGGGTAAGAATGGCAACTTGAACATGAATAGTAGCAGGTACACTGGCAGGTGTAATATAAACAGGTTTCCGGGCAGTTGGTGGAGAGATATCAGGGGAGAAAAGTCTTCCACTGCGGGTGACTTTGGCAGGTCCAATAATATTGTTGACGTCAGTATCAGCATCCAAATCTTGTTTAACTCTGTGATAATAAACATCAGCTACATAGTGCCAAGGGATAACTTTATCAGATGTATAGGGGATAGGCCCTGGAACAATGATGATCAACGGTGCGATTCTTGGAACAGATGTAATTCTAACAGGCTTTCTCGAGGCAGCCTTGGAAGAATTGTCGAAAATGGTGATAATAGCAACTTCTTCAGCCGGGACCAAAGGAACAACAGTCTTCTCAAACAGAATTTCTTTGTTATCCATCAGGCGTTGGACACCTGACTTCAACATATGGAAACCGGTAGGTAGGACAGAACACATACGGCAACCTTCGTCACAACCCGGAAATAAACCGACTAATAAAAGGTTCTTCTTCACAGTCATCAAAGGGGTAACAATGTCGTTCACAGAAACCACAAACGAGTCTTCATCTATAGAATTCACTCCATGCTTGGGCATAGGAGTAGTTACAACATTAGGTCTTTCAGGCGCTTTGAATTCAATCTCCTTCGCATCAATCAAGTCCTGTATTTTGTTCTTCAAAACCCAACAATCATCTGTATCATGCCCCAGGCTATCAGAGTGAAAGGCACAACGAGCATTAGGGTTGTACTTTGGTGATGTAGTGTTGGGATTCTTTGGGGCCTCCCTTGGAATCACTAGATTGGTTTTCAATAACTGTGGTAGAATTTGAGATAAAGTCATATTGAGCTGAGTGAATTGCCTTCGTGGTCTCTCGGCCTTTGGCTGATTGTTGTACTGAGGAGCACCAGCAGGTCTTGAAATAATAACCGCATTAACAGCTTGGCGACGTTCAGGTCTATTCTGGATTTTCAAACTGTAAACAGCACTGGACTCCTTCTTAAAAGGCTTCTTCTCGGTGCCTGATGAAGCACCCTTCTGTATTTTACCAGATTTAATACCAGCCTCAATCCTTTCCCCGGTCATGATCAGCTCTGTAAACCTAGACGAAGAACTTCCAATCAGATGGTTGAAATACGGACCAGACAAGGTCCCCAGAAACATATCTACTAGCTCCTTATCAGCCAAGGGTGGTTGCACTCTTCCAGCGAGGTCCCTCCACTTCTGAGCATAATCTTTGAAACCTTCGCCCGGATCCATTGACATACCCTGGAGTTGGGCACGTGTGGGAGCGAGGTCGGCATTGTATTGGTACTGCTTGTAGAAAGCAGCAGCCAAGTCTTCCCAATTACGGATGCTAGTTCCTTCCAACTGGTAAAACCATTCAAGCTGAGTCCCTGAGAGACTGTCTTGAAAGAAGTGGATCCAGAGATTCTTGTCAGCGGTGTATGGCTGAATCTTCCTAACATACGACCGGAGGTGCAACTTTGGACAAGAAACTCCGTCGTACTTAGCAAAGGTTGGTGCTTTGAATTTGTGGGGAATCACCACCCCACATGAAAGACCCAAATCACCAAAGTCCAGACCAGGTACTTTCTGAACTTCCATCGCACTCAATCGGTCTTCCAGTTGCTTGTATCTATCCTCAGCTGGAGGATACTGGTCTTCATCGAAATCCGTCTCGTTGTCTGAAACCACAGGGCTAGGAGCCCTCCTTTCTTCCTGACTATCTTTCCCTCCAGATGAGGTGGTCAAATCAACTTCATCTCGTAGCCTGTTTCTAAACCTGTGGCCCATGTTAAACAGGACCGTCTTTTTATTCTTCCTCTTCTTTTCTTTCAAGATAAGGGCCTTCAGATCTCGCTGACCCTTAGCTAGATTCATGAACAACTCTTGGAATTAGGCATTTTGAGTCTGCAGAGCCTTGATTGCTTGTTCAATTGATGGTTCAGAAGACATGATGCTGAAATAAACAGCGAAGAAGATGAGAAAAACCTGTAAGGGTACCTGTTATGAGGTGCATGGAATGAAATGCGTATGCTATGATTTCAAAGACATCGAGAGATTCAAATTCGTAAACAAGAAATGAAACACACTTTTATTAGATAAACTTTTGAAATTAATTGTTCAACAAATGCCCTTAAGGCGTTACAAGAAAGGAAATACTGAAAAGTAAATAAAAACTGGAAATAATCAAAGGACATCAGCGCTCCCATGGTCGTTTGACTTTAGTGCTGACATAGTCATTGATGATCTGCTCATTCTCCAACTGCCTTGTCAACTTCTGGATCTTTCGCTCTTACTCGTGATACTTTTCTCTATAGGTATCCCGCTCTTCCCTTAGCTGCGTCCAGGACCTCTTCAATTGGATACGAACCCATCGGAGATATGGCTCCATTGGTAGAGAAGTCTTCGCACCCAACTCGTGTGGATCAGATCTGTGTACTCTATCCCAAGCCCTTATGAATCTGCGGCGTTGCTCGTCACTATCCCCTTGGAAATCAAAGATTATACTAGGCATTAGCAGCTCATGAGGTCCTTCCCTTCTGGCTCGCCCAAACTGATGTAAGGCCAAGCATGGATTGTAAGTAATTCCTCCATTTGTTCCTATCAGTGGAACATTAGGGTATTCCCCACAATGATCAATAACGGCCACCTCGTCCATACCCTTAATAGTCCAAATGATGTCATTGTGAGAGAGAGACATAACCCTATAAGCCCAACCCATGCCTTCTTTGGTCTTCAGAACTGATTTGGGGAGGTGAGAAATAAAACACCTCGCCAACAGTGAAGCACAACATATCAAGGTTCCCCGCTTCCGAGCAGTACGAGCATAAAGCTAATGAAGAATATCACCCAAGAGAGTGGGTACAGGATTACCAGAGATGAAGATTTTTACCGCATTCACATCAACAAAGGAGTCAGAGTTAGGAAACAATACCAAGCCATATATCAGAAGAGCCAGAATATCTTCGAATGCCTGGAAGTCTAGACTATCCCAGAAATGATTAGCCTTACCAACCAAGAACTTAGTCAAAAAGCCCTTTGCTCCACTTCTAGTCTCCCAATTAGCCATTACCTCAGCCTTTGTCAGATGAAGGGCTGAAGCAATCTCTTCCGGCCTAAGGTTCTTCTCCCAACCTATGAACGGGGTCTGCTCCAGAATAGAGATACCAAGCAGATCGGAGAACTCTTCCAAGGTGGGGACCAACTGGTAGTCCTGAAAAGTAAAGCAATGGTACAGTGGATCAAAGAATTGGACTAGGACACTCATCATCTGCTCGTCCAGTTTGGAAGTGACCAAACTAAGAAGATGCCCATGTCTTCTAATGAAGGAAGTAGTATCTGACATCTTTACAACCAATTCTTTAAGCATAATGGGAACCTGGACAAAGTTGATCCGGATGGTGTTCCTACGCATAGGTGCCATGACCTACAAAACAGAACAAAGATGAATCCCTCCTGTCTTTGAAATAGGTTAGTACAATGCAAGATGTATGCAATGTTATGATGTCATGATGTCAGGATAGAAAGCACACCACAAGTATCCACAAATAGCAAACATGGTAAAGGCACACAAGTCACACAGAGAGCCCTTAGATTTCAGGCTAGCAAGGAGCTTAGGTACTACCCTCTTTCAGTTCAGTTGGTTCAAACCTGTCCTAAAAAATAGTAACCGGGTTCTAGAGGATCTCAATATCACTGACTACCCTCGATCGATCATAATTCCAGTTTAGCAACCTTTTCTTGTGGCCGGAATCATCGCGAGAGTTTAGTCTCAATGAGTGTAGCATACTGCTACTGTTCTATGGCCAAGTTGGTCAATTTAAAGGTTCTAAGGTCAGTTGGTGCTTAATGACCCCTTAGATGACCCATATTCTCCTCGTTCCAACACAAGAGATATCGGTACAAACTAAAGTGCCACACCAACGTAGCTACTGCTTCAACCGTATCGGTCTACCCCGTACAATTCCCTCACAGTTTATTGCTACTTACCTAAAGGGTACCCCAAATCCAGGTTAAGATCTATAGTAACTCCGATACAAGCCCACAAAAGTAAAGCATACAAGTCAATCAATTGAAAACATTATGAACTATTCCTAAGGTACACCCCACTTATTAAACGTCCCCAACAGAGTCGCCAGTTCTTTAATACGGTGGGAAAGAACTGACTATTTTTTGGAATGCTGGTTTGCGTTTTGCGTTTGTTTTTGCAAAATGTCGCGGTAAACAAGAGTCGCCACCGACTTTTATTTTATCCAACAAGGAAAGGAAAAAAGCACAGAAAAATTCCTTTTTCGAGATATTTCTCGGGTTCGGGGGGGGGGGGGGGGGGGGTAGATTATAGAAAGGGAAGGTGTTAGCACCCTTTATATCCGTGGTTATCCATGGGCTCTTAGGTACTTGCTCATATTATTTTCAAAATTGATTTTTTTTGTGTTTGTGGGTTTGAAAAAGTTTTTGTTTGAAAACTTTGATTTAACTCGTGTTTCTGTCCTCAAGAGTATATGAAGTATTTTTGAAAACTGGGTTCGAAAAGTGTAAGTGTGAAAAAGAATTTGTTTTTTGAAAGAGCAAGTATCTAAGAACCATCTACCTACTCGAAAAAGGAATCGTTCTATGCTAATTTCCCTTAGACAATGCTATCCTACTATTGATGAGTAAGTAGCACCGTTGTTGGAGTTGAGGGTCAATTCGAATGAGGGACGTACGGTCACCAAAGCAATGGTAGGACGCCTTAGCGGTAACCCTAATGTCTTAGATCATTTATTTGAGGCAATCATACCCGAGGCAACCGTTTCAAGGCGAATGTGATCTTTAGACAGGAGGACGACCTCTAAAGTGATCTATACTCAATGACCGCGTACGAAGGCAACCAAGTGGGGTGTACCCTAAGAGTGCACATGTGCGAGTGTGTCGTTTTCAGTTAATTTTATCTTTGTACATGTCAATGGTGATCTAAGTTTATTTTAGGTTAAAACATTCATTCTTGTCATGCATTCCTATTATCAAACATCTAACAGTTATAATTTGCGGAAAAAAAATTGCAAAAATTAAATTACAAGGCGTCGGGTATTTACATCGCCAAAAGCAACCCTTTGAAATTTAAATGCGGAAAAATAAATAAAGCGATAAAAAATAATTAAATGGTCCTAATTATCTATTACAAACCGGAAACAAATACAATATTGAATAAATAGATCGCGTGTGGAAAATTAAATCGAGTGCGAATTCTAGGGTTTTGACCCTTTGTTATTAAAGAAAGGATTTTTTGTTGTTTTTATTTTAAGAAAGACACTATCCTAAATTAATTATTGAATTAAGACATAAATTAATTAATTAATGAAAATAAATATTTTTGGGTTTTTTGGTATTTAAAGAAATAAAATAAAATTAATTAATGTTAGTAAAAACCTAATTAAGTCTAATTAGTTTTAATTATTTACAAAAATATATTAAAGTTATTTCTAATTAATGGCCTAAATTAATTAATATATTTGTTAAAAAAAATAAAATACTAAAATTTAATTTAATAGAGAAAATATTTTTTGGTTTTTATTTTATTAAAGGAAAAAAATTGATTGGTTAGAAAATAATAAAAATAGTTAAATCAAATAAAAAATAAACAAACAAATAAAAGAAAGAGAGTAAGGGTATGGGCCTGAAAAAGAGGTCAGAATATCAATTCTATGGCCTATTAAGCGCTGGCCTGATTGACTTTTTGGATTCCATACGCGCTGGTTGACTGGATCTACGATGGACCATCATCTCTGGATCACCAGATTTGGCCTTGGGCCATCTGGCGCTTTGATACGTGAAGGCACATGGTGAGCTACAAATCTAGATTTGTACCTGATTACATGAAGAAGAAAAATAACAAAGAGCATGGGGGACCTGGGATCGAACCCAGGTCCTATAGGCGCTTGGATTGCTTGCTTTGCCACTAGGCCATTGTGTTTCAATTGTTAATATATTAGACAATAATAATAATAAAAGAAAATGCCTCAATATGCCAGCACAATAAAATAAGCGGGCTATGGTTTGAATTGGCCAACGATGGCGTGACACGTCTCCATCTTCTTCCTCACGTCCGTGGCTAAAACCCTGTAAAACCTATAGTCACGGACATCGCCTGTCACTAAAAGTCACGTATCCCTATAATCTGCTGTGAGCCATGAAAATGAAATCTAAGGGCAGAGTTGTGCTCGTCTCATCGTCCCGGTCATAACCATGCCCTTCTCGTCAGCCAATTTTTCCTGAAAAAGAAATACCCAAAAACAAACCACGAAACCCTAGATATGGTACTTGGCTTTACAGGTCAGATAAATAAAATTGGATAATGCAGAATGCTTGGAAACTTGATGAGGGTTATGAATATGCAAATAATTTGTACAAAAGATGCAGGAATAAAGATTTGCGAATTCAAATGCAGAGCTAGGTAGTGTGATACTTACAGCGTGTTTGAGCGTGTATGGAGGCTTGCTTGGGATTGGTTCTGCTTCAGTGATCGTCAAGGAATCGATTGAGATTGTTCTTGGCTTCTGAAAACACCTATAGACACGATTTTGATTTCCAACTTTTTACCACTTTTTTCAAGTTTTGTTTTGATTGTTCTTGCAGCCTCTAACCTATTTTTCGTGTCCTTTGGCTTCTATATGTATTATGGAATGTGCTAGGGTAACAAATTTGGATGGAATCCCTCTAAATCAATGCCTTATGATTTGATTTGATTCATCCTTTAAAGCTTTCCAAATTTATCAAATCTTCATCTTTTTGTACATGATATGGTGAGATACGAATTTGCTGCTGATCATGATGATGATTAAGACCTAAAACAACCAAAAAGATCTCAAGTAATCAATATTTGGATTTTATTTGATTTAATTTGATAAAAAATGAAATAATTCAATAAAAAATCAAATAAAATAATAAAAAAGAAATATGCTCTCAAGGATGAAGCTAGGACACGTGTGCAATGGGGCAAGCTCAAGTCAAGTGGAAAAGAATGGGCCCATTTGACAAAATTTGATGTTTTGGGGATAGTTGACTTTTGGCAATTTTGCAAAAATGGCCAAATTCAACAATGCATAACTTCTTCAATTTTGAACTCTTGGAAGTGTTCTTGGACTTTTTAGAAAGCTTGAGGTATCCTATAACCAACCCTTTTGGTATCATATCATTTTTATATTCCATGCTCAAGTTATAAGCTTTGGCAAAAAAGTTGTTTTTGTTGACTTTCAAAAATGACCTATAATGTCCAAATTTATAACTTCTTGTGAGTGCATTTTCTGATCTTGGGGTATGAAGATGGATTGTAGGAAATTGCATCCTCTTCAAAATGAGCTTTGGATGGGTCATTTATCATAATGTATGATAAAGGTATGCTTGGTCAAAGTTGAGTTGACTTTTCCTACAAAACCCTAATTTAACAACTTTTGAGTCTTGATGAATTTTGAGCAATCCTTGATGAATCAAGATCAACCCTTGATCAAATAATGAAATAACCTTCAAAATGAGAATGTTGGCAAAAAATCTTGAAGTTTGACTATTTGTAGGTCACAGTTGACTTTTGCCCTAACACAGTCGATTTTTGGACCCTTTGAGCAATTGACTGAGCAAACTTCCTCTGCAAGGCTTGAAATTTGACATGGATGACCTTGAGAACATATTAGGAAATTGGGGAGAACTTGAGGTCATTTGGACTCAAGGATCTTGATGTAACACAAAACCCTAATTTGGGGTTGACTGTCTTAGGAGATAGCTTGACTGTCCAACTCTTGAGCAATATTGAGCCACTTGGAGATTTTTCTTGAAATGTTTTGAGGAATATGAGAGGGAAAATTTTGGGGTACAACAGCTGCCCCTGTTCAATCTTCTTAAACTCTAGGATGTAGATTGGCTTTCGTGCCTTTCGTGATCCGAAGGTGGAAGATGATTGAACACTAGAGTGGCCAGAAATTTGCACTCGCATGAAGTGGTATCAGCCTGGTGATGTCGAGAATGGGCTTACAGATGCAATTTGGAGATTGTTGGTAGGAGGATGGCTTACAGATGCCATTTGTAGGAGCTTCGATCGCATAAGAGATTCCTTAGCGAGAACTTGCATACCTGTTGTTATAGAAGATTCCTTTGGGGAAGTCTAACTTTTGTTGAGATTTAGGAACTTGCTTGTACCTCAGCTGGGAGAACATCTTTGCTGAGTTTTAAGAACTTGTCCGCAATTCAACTGGGGGAAACATCTTCATTAAGATCTAGGAACTGTCTGGTCTTCAACGGAGTATACTGTTGAGATTGTAGAACTCGTCCACACCATGACAGAGGAAAACTGTCGAGATTGAGAACCTTATATATAATTCAACTGAGAATAATTCAGTTGAGATTTAAGAACCGGTCAGGTCTTCGACTGAGGGAAACATCTTCATCAAGATCTAGGAACTGTATGGTCTTCAACGGAGTATAATTCTGTTGAGATTGTAGAACTCGTCCACACTTTGACGGAGGAAAATTGTCGAGATTGAGAACCTTATTTGAAATTCAACCGAGGATAATTCAGTTGAGATTTAAGAACCGGTAAGGTCTTCGACTGAGGGAAACATCTTCATCAAGATCTAGGAACTGTCTGGTCTTCAACGGAGTATACTGTTGAGATTGTAGAACTCGTCCACACTATGACGAAGGAAAATTATCGAGATTGAGAACCTTATCTGAAATTCAACCGAGGATAATTCAGTTGAGATTTAAGAACCGGTCAGGTCTTCGACTGAGGGAAACATCTTCATCAAGATCTAGGAACTGTCTGGTCTTCAACGGAGTATAATTCTGTTGAGATTGTAGAACTCGTCCACACTTCGACGGAGGAAAATTATTGAGATTGAGAACCTTATCTGAAATTCAACCGAGGATAATTCAGTTGAGATTTAAGAACCGGTCAGGTATTCAACATAGGGAAACATATTCATCAAGATCTAGGAACTGTCTGGTCTTCAACGGAGTATAATTCTGTTGAGATTGTAGAACTCGTCCACACTTCGACGGAGGAAAATTGTCGAGATTGAGAACCTTATCTGAAATTGAACCGAGGATAATTCAGTTGAGATTGAAGAACCGGTCAGGTCTTCGACTGAGGGAAACATATTTATCAAGATCTAGGAATTGTCTGGTCTTCAACGGAGTATAATTCTGTTGAGATTGTAGAACTCGTCCACACTTTGACGGAGGAACATTATCGAGATTGAGAACCTTATCTGAAATTCAACCGAGGATAATTCAGTTGAGATTTAAGAACCGGTCAGGTCTTCGACTGAGGGAAACATCTTTATTAAGATCTAGGAACTGTCTGGTCTTCAACGGAGTATACTGTTGAGATTGTAGAACTCGTCCACACCATGAAAGAGGAAAATTGTCGAGATTGAGAACCTTATCTGAAATTCAATCGAGGATAATTCAGTTGAGATTTAAGAATCGGTCAGGTCTTCGACTGAGGGAAACATCTTCATCAAGATCTAGGAACTGTATGGTCTTCAACGGAGTATAATTCTGTTGAGATTGTAGAACTCGTCCACACTTTGACGGAGGAAAATTGTCGAGATTGAGAACCTTATTTGAAATTCAACCGAGGATAATTCAGTTGAGATTTAAGAACCGGTAAGGTCTTCGACTGAGGGAAACATCTTCATCAAGATCTAGGAACTGTCTGGTCTTCAACGGAGTATACTATTGAGATTGTAGAACTCGTCCACACTATGACGAAGGAAAATTATCGAGATTGAGAACCTTATCTGAAATTCAACCGAGGATAATTCAGTTGAGATTTAAGAACCGGTCAGGTCTTCGACTGAGGGAAACATCTTCATCAAGATCTAGGAACTGTCTGGTCTTCAACGGAGTATAATTCTGTTGAGATTGTAGAACTCGTCCACACTTCGACGGAGGAAAATTATTGAGATTGAGAACCTTATCTGAAATTCAACCGAGGATAATTCAGTTGAGATTTAAGAACCGGTCAGGTATTCAACATAGGGAAACATATTCATCAAGATCTAGGAACTGTCTGGTCTTCAACGGAGTATAATTCTGTTGAGATTGTAGAACTCGTCCACACTTCGACGGAGGAAAATTGTCGAGATTGAGAACCTTATCTGAAATTGAACCGAGGATAATTCAGTTGAGATTGAAGAACCGGTCAGGTCTTCGACTGAGGGAAACATATTTATCAAGATCTAGGAATTATCTGGTCTTCAATGGAGTATAATTCTGTTGAGATTGTAGAACTCGTCCACACTTTGACGGAGGAACATTGTCGAGATTGAGAAGCTTATCTGAAATTCAACCGAGGATAATTCAATTGAGATTTAAGAACCGGTCAGGTCTTCGACTGAGGGAAACATCTTTATCAAGATCTAGGAACTGTCTGGTCTTCAACAGAGTATAATTCTGTTAAGATTGTAGAACTCGTCCACACTTTGACGGAGGAAAATTGTCGAGATTGAGAACCTTATATGAAATTCAATCGAGGATAATTCAGTTGAGATTTAAGAATCGGTCAGGTCTTCGACTGAGGTAAACATCTTCATCAAGATCTAGGAACAGTCTGGTCTTCAACGAAGTATAATTCATTTGAGATTGTAGAACTCATCCACACTTTGACGGAGGAAAATTGTCGAGATTGAGAACCTTATCTGAAATTCAACCGAGGATAATTCAGTTGATATTTAAGAACCGGTCAGGTTTTCGACTGAGGGAAACATCTTCATCAAGATCTAGGAACTGTCTGGTCTTCAACGGAGTATACCATTGAGATTGTAGAACTCGTCCACACTTCGACAGAGGAAAATTTCTTCATCAAGATCTAGGAACTGTCTGGTCTTCAACGTAGTATACCGTTGAGATTGTAGAACTCGTCCACACTATGACGGAGGAAAACATCTTCATCAAGATCTAGGAACTGTCTGGTCTTCAACGTAGTATACCGTTGAGATTGTAGAACTCGTCCACACTATGACGGAGGAAAACATCTTCATCAAGATCTAGGAACTGTCTGGTCTTCAACGTAGTATACCGTTGAGATTGTAGAACTCGTCCACACTATGACGGAGGAAAACATCTTCATCAAGATCTAGGAGCTGTCTGGTCTTCAACGTAGTATACCATTGAGATTGTAGAACTCATCCACACTATGACGGAGGAAAATTATCGAGATTGAGAACCTTATTTGAAATTCAACCGAGGATAATTCAGTTGAGATTTAAGAACCGGTCAGGTCTTCGACTGCTGAGAACTTAACTACATCTTTCTTGAAAGGTAAAGGTCAGTCATATGCAATGCATGATATGGATCAAGCAATGATGTTCTCAAAATAAACGAGATTGTTTTGTATGATGCGTATATGCATGTATCATGATGCATGGAAATGTAATGTTTCTAGCTGGGGAAAATAAACCCCGAATAGTTGCTGGAGAATAGAGTTGAATTCTTCGTTTCTGCTGAGGATGGCGAACAAAGATGATTGAGAGAATAAACCTGCAGCAGAGGATAACTCTGTTGGGGAATATACTGATGTGGAGATTACTCTGTGGGGAAGAGATGCTCTGCTGAGGAATCCATCGATAAATTCTGTTGGGGATGAATTACCGTTGCTGGTGATATTGAATCCTGTTGAGGTTTTGAATTCTGTTTGTGAAAGGAAAGAACTCCGCTGGGGATGATCTTTCAGTTGCGGCTTCACTGGGGATAACCTGTTAGACTCTTGTAGGGGTAATCCTTTGAGCTTTGCTGGGGACAATCTTCCTTCGAGCTCGGCTGGGGATATTTATTTTTATACTCCGCCGGGGATGGACTTCCAGAGTCTACTGGGGATGATTCTTCAACTCCACTGGGGAAGCTTTTTTAGACTGCGCTGGGAAAATTTTAACTCCACTGGGGATACCTTGTATTCTGTCGGGGAATATTCTTATAATCTGTTGGGGAATGTTAAGACTGTCGGGGATATTAAGCCTTCTCAGTGTTGATGGTAGATAAACCCTGCTTGGGGGAGAATATTACCGATTCAATAGTCTCAGCTGGGGAGAGCTATCATTATTGTCTTACTCTACGGGGAGTGAAAGTATCTTAGCCATATTCTTCAGCTGAATTTACCTTGTACCTGGTGGACAGAGCAACTATACAGCTTGGACAATTCTCATTTGCCCCTGTTTCTGATATTACGAGTAATGGTCTTTTGTTTCGCATGTAAATATTTATGAGCAACAATTAATGTCAAGTGCATATATCAAATATGAACATTGGACGTTCTTTGCAAAACAAAACAGATAAAGGAAAAACAGTTTGAAATTTCTTTGAAAATGAATTGTATTGATTTTGAAGTTTGGCCTGTAAATAAGCGTTTTTGCACAAGAGGCTGACGTTCTAGTAGGAGAACGCCACCGGATAATAGAATTTACACAATTTTTGAAAAAACTAAACAAAACAGCTATGTGAATAATCCCACTAGGTTCCAACTCTGCTATTGCCCTTATGTCCTCGAGTATCTCATCACTTTGCTACTTGGTTGAAGGTAGATCAAATTGATTAGTGCCATCTGAGCTTGATAGTCGATACCGAAGTCTGGTTACTAGGTGATCCGATGAGAAATAATGTTAAGTTTTGATCCCTAATTTTTTCCTGGACCGCCCTTTTGGGTTTTCAGTCCACCAGGATACCCTTTTTTGCCCAAGCCGCCTTTTCAGGTTTTCGACTTGATATCTTTGTAAGAGCTTTCTTCGGTTTGTCTCTTTCGTACGTATCCGCTACCGACCCCGGATATGTATTTTTGATACCTTTTTCGTATGTCTGCTACCAACCCCAGACATGTGTTCTTGATATCTTTGTAAGAGCTTTCTTTGGTCTGTCTCTTTCGTACGTATCCGCTACCGACCCTGGATATGTATCTTTGTTACCTTTTCATATGTCTGCTACCAACCCCAGACATGTGTTCTTGATATCTTTGTAAGAGCTTTCTTCGGTCTGTCTCTTTCGTACGTATCCGCTACCGACCCTAAATATGTATTTTTGATACCTTTTTCGTATGTCTGCTACCAACCCCAGACATGTGTTCTTGATATATTTGTAAGAGCTTTCTTCGGTCTGTCTCTTTCGTACGTATCCGCTACCGACCCTGGATAGGTATCTTTGATACCTTCTTCGTATGTCTGCTACCAACCCCAGACATGTATTCTTGATATCTTTGTAAGAGCTTTCTTCGGTCTGTTTCTTTCGTACATATCCGCTACTGACCCCAGATATGTATCTTTGATACCTTTTTTGTATGTCTGCTACCAACCCCAGACATGTGTTCTTGATATCTTTGTAAGAGCTTTCTTCGGTATGTCTCTTTCATACATATCTGCTACCGACCCCGGATATGTATCTTTGATACCTTTTTCGTATGTCTGCTACTGACTTCAGGCATATATCTTTTGATATCTTTCTTACAGGTGTTTGTTACTAACTCCCAACAGATGTTCCTTGATAACCAAGTTCTTCTTCTGTGTGTCTAACCCTGGTTAAACATAGATTTATCCCTGATAACCCCTTTAACCCAAAAAGCAAAAATAAAAAATAGCAGATATAGAAAACCAAAAATATAACAATACCTGACTGGATTCGGAGCGCAAATTTTCGGGTTTTTTTAGTATTTAATCTTCTTCCACCTTGAAAGTTTGAAAGGCTGACGCCAATCTCACCTTCAGGTTGAAGGCGATTAAATAGGGGCAGCTGTTGCACCCCAAAATTTGCCCTCCTAATTTCACTTTTATTCTGGCTTAGACTTTGCATTCATCTGCATCATTCCAATAGGTCATGTGCATATCATGCATTTTCATTTAAAAAAATAGAGCACCCGAGGTTCAAAAAAATCAGTAGTTATGGAGCTAGGGTTCACAGCTGATTTGAGCCGTATATGTTGAATAGGACGGATCATTCTGTTTCTTCTTGGTGTGGAAGACTGTGGAATTAGGGTTTTGGTTCATGTTCAGTTTGGATTTCTTCTCCATCAAGCAACAAGGTTAGTCTCTTCGTTTAAATATCAATATGAAAGGTGTTTCTAGTCAAGAACTCAAGGGAGTGACCTAGCATACATGGTCTTTAAATCAAGACATCTCCTCATATAAATGTTCTTATCATTTGATCATGGTTAATGACTGTGGTACGACATTCATCCCTTCCTCAGTTAACTAATTCAGGTTTGGTTGAATTATGGTTCAAAGATACTTCATCTGGATATTTCTCTGTGCATTTGAATCGAGGAAGTCAAGTTCGTGAGGTGTGGTTATCATGATTTCCTTCTCTTCAAGATATAATTGTTTTTTAACTAGTCTTGGCAAGTGCTGGGGTTTTTATTTGCAAGACTAGGGTTTCACATCAAGGGAATTCTTCTGTGATTCAAACCTTATCGTCCATCTGTAAGATGCTCCTCATGACACTAATTTTGAGTTGAAATAACCGATCGCTAAGGGCTGGGGATCGAATTGTGA
This sequence comes from Vicia faba, assembly GCA_948472305.1. Lineage (NCBI taxonomy): Eukaryota > Viridiplantae > Streptophyta > Magnoliopsida > Fabales > Fabaceae > Vicia > Vicia faba. The sequence goes on along the minus strand of OX451738.1, from coordinate 1,354,061,772 downwards.
AGCGTGATTCATGACCTAAGATATGAATTTGTGGACTTCTTCTTAACCAAGGAAATTATTGTTCCTATCATTGTCATTTATTATCTAGATTTGGATCGAAGTAGGCTTCTCATTGAAGAATTCATGCAAAGTGATTCAAGGTTCGTCATGATTCAAGGTTCAAGGCATTCAAGGCAGGGTTTTGTTCAACATGGAATACCTAGTTGATTGGCTTACAAGCTCTTATGAGACCTTGAGATGCATAATCATGGGCCAAGTTCAAGATACGTGGATAAGATCTTTTGACTTCGGTCAAAGTAAACTTTGAAAAATTAAATTTTGGACCAAGGTCTCCCTTGAGCTTTCATCTAATACGTGTTAGGCATTCAAGTTGCATTTGAAGAATGGTATGGAAAAAGGAAAAGAAATATTGGTTCAGAAAAGGAAAATTTCACTAAAAGTCAAGGTTTATACAAGCTGCAGGTTAATGCGCATGATTATAAGAAACCATTCATATATTCAACATCACTTGATGCTATTACATTACCATTACAATAATCAGGAAGCCATTACATCATAAATCATTACATCAATACCTAGTGTAAACTTAATCCTAAAAATCATTCGTGCTCCAATTTCTTCAGTGCCGTAAATCCAATATTAAAAACCCATCCATCCTTCATTACCAAACTTGCAAACTTTCTCAGAACCTGTCCCAAATACTTCAGCCCTGCATAATTTCCATCTGCATCATGTTCTAATATCAAACCAAAAATATGCATCCAGGTCTACAAAAAATTGATTAACATCCAAAATGTATAAACATACACAATAAAGCGTATTGCTGCCTTGTTTCAGTAAAAATTTACCATGGGCATAAAGCGGAATACACCCATTCAAAACCAGCTTGAGCAGGCTTCAAAACCAGTTCACTATTTTATCCATAATCAGCTGCGTATCCATTGAAAGGGTTCCCTACAGTGCATACAGTCCAAACAAAGTTCAGACCGGTTCACAGTGATTGCCCTTCATTGCTAAACTCGTGGCTGCATCATAACGTCACCTGTTATGCTGCTCTAATCAGAGCTACTGCATACCTGATCTTGACCATGTACTAACCTGCACCAGAACATTGTTAAAGAAAATAAATAGTAAAGAATATCAGAGATTCAGTCAGGAAATATCAGAAGGAGAAGAGATTATGTTGCGTTCATCAATCATATCCCGAGCTAAGAAAAGTGCAATATTTGAAGCATCCATTATCCAATTAAAGAAATGTTCAGAAATTATAAAATAAAAAATAAAAATTGTAATGAATAACCAATTCCAAACCCGGTTTATTCATATAACAAAAAAAACAGAAATTCAGTTTTCGGTTCAGTAGGAAATGCAGAGGAAAAATAAAGGGTATCAGATATTTCACAGGAAAAATATATCAGAAAATGAGGAAACAGTTTTACAGTTCAGCAGTTTCCAGCAGAATTCATGACAGTGTTAACAGAAGCCAACTGAGTCAAATCATAATTCCTAACAACTTTTCACTCCTAACTAACTATAACAAGATCAGTAGTTTACTCATGTAACTAGTTTTCAAATTCTAAAAAAAAAAACTTACAGAATTTAACAAACTTCTTGTAGTCTCCTAACCTATTCCCAACTAACTTTCTAGCCATCAAACAAAATTATAGAGAATCTGTAACTAACTTTTTCTTATCAGCATAACAGGAAACTGAAATAATAAACTAACGAAAAAAACCATAATAGAATTTTCACTAATTCCCTAACTATCAATTCAAAATATTCTAACCACCTAACTGATTTCATAACGGTTTCTAACCGCTTAACTAACTAACAAAACTGATGCTAACTAATTTCCTAATTTCTAACAGTCTAACAAAGACTTCTCAACAAAAAGAAGTTTGCAGCCAACAGAGAAGTTATAACAGAAAAATTCTTCCAACTGCAACAACAATAGAATTCAGAGGAGAATGAAAAGGATTTTCACGGTTCAGTTTACACAAGAAAGTGAAATCATATCCAGAATCAGCTCATGAGTGTTTGCAGCCCTGCATATATTCAGACAGAATAATAAGAAAGAAGATTGAAGCTGCCTCCTAACTATTTTTGTAACGGAATTCAACAAACTCTAATTGCCTAATTGGTACCCTTTGATTGACTAACAGAAATTGAAATTCGAGGGTCCAGGATTAATTCAGCTCTAATAGACTAACAGAGGTACAAAAGAGAATTGCTCACCTTGATTCTGGAGGATGGGATTTCATTCAAAAAGTCCACAGAAGAAGAATGATCAGAATAGTCAGAAAACTCTCCCTCTTCAATCTCCATTCTCTCTCTCCCTCTCTTTCACTCTTCCTTTTAACCTCCATTACGCAAAAATTCAGAAAATTTCTCTCTCAACCTTGATTCTGCTTCATCTTCCAAGCACCCTGCTCTGTAACCGAATTCTTCCACAATCTCTCAGCATAATTTCCATCTTCATCACCAAAGCATCAATCTTCAACTCATCAACTACACTGCACTCTTCTCGCTACATTTGACAAATTATCATCATCAATTCTTCAAATTCTTTTCTATAATTCTCTGATTTCTATCTGAAATCTTCGTCAACCTTTCAATCTTCAACTTCATCCGCTTCAAGGTTTCATCATTGTTCCACTTCTTTGTCACCATTAAGTCTCAACGACCTCAATCATCTTTACCGGTGATCTACAAATACATCGTGGCTTTGATCGTCATCATCATCTACGTTTGGTTCTCAGCATCGCCAACGCGTCATCGCTTCTCTCAATCGCAACATCAATGATGAAAACACAAAGAAGCTGAATGAAGAGGAATAGTCGGTCAGAGAAGATTGAAGTTTCATCGGTGATTTGGACGATGTGGTATGGTGGGAGAACTGACTTGGGGTTTTCCGTTTGTGTTCGCAAAATGTTGTGGTTTAGCAAGAGTCGCCACCGACTTTTCTTTTATCCAATAAGGAAAGGTGAAAAAGCACAGGAAAGACCTTTCGAGATGTTTTCTTGAGTTCGGGGGGTGGATTATGAAAAGGGAAGGTATTAGCACCCTTTCCATCCATGGTTTTCCATGGGCTCTTAGTTACTTGTTAGATCACTTGCTTTTGTTTGAAAATTGTGCTTTTGTGTGGTTTTGAAAGTATTTTGAAAAGGTGCCATCGTTTAGGCGAACTTTGCAATGATTCCCATTCGTAAGAATGTATGCAAAGTGTTGAGCTTTTGAAAATATTTCAAGTTTTGGAAAGATGTTTTTTGAAGATGTTTTGAAAGTGTATGTGATTGTTTTCAAAAATAGCAAGGATGTTTGTTTTGAAATTTAGAAAGTAACTAAAAGTAATCTACCTACTCAAAAGGTTTTAGATGAGTTTTTCTTCCTCCTTTAGATGTTGCTACCTTACCATTGATTTGATAAGAAGCCCCATCGTTGGATGTGAAGGGACAGACGTGGGTCATCGTATTAGTCATGATAGCAATGTTGTGAGATATCTTAGCATTCTCTTATAGGGACTAAGATCACTTGTAAGGCAACATTTATAGCGTCATCGAGGGACTATGATCTTGTATCTGTGATTGTTTTTTACTAAGATACCCCACATGCATAACATGACCATTTTTATAAGGCAACAAGTGGAATTTCCCTAAGGGTGCATGTGTGCAAGTGTATTTGATTGCATGCATTTTGTCTTTGATTTTTGGGTTGTCTACTTGTTGATTTTATCTTGCCATACAAACCTAATTACCTAAAATTTATATGAAGGTAATAAAATAGTGCAAAAAATAAATCCTACACTATTATAACAATATTGAATTGCATGAAAATATAAAGGCAAAAATAAGGTAAAAGCAAGAAAAAATGGATCTTTCGACTTAGGGCAGCAAACCCTTCGATTCTGCCATTTCTGGCTCTCTTCGACCTTACCTGAAAAGGGGTGAAGGAATGAGTTTCGACTGGGGCCTAGAAGCTAGCATATTTTGGCTTTCAATTGGGGCCTGGAGGCCAGCATGTTGTGCCTTTAGATTGGCTTGAAGGTTAGTATGGAAGCCAGAGGCTTTGTTTCTAACTTTTCTGTCTCTTGTTTCTTTCATTTGAGTTTGAATAACAACATGGCCCAAGGTCATGCACACATCACCTTTAGACTAGATTAGTTCTTTAAAGAATATTTAAATGTACCAAGAGCAAAAGCCAAGAAGATTGTTAACCATGACACATATTAAGAGAGTGAAAACAAAAAGAAGAAAATAGTATGTACATGTTTTAAATGAAAAAGAAAACTTATTTACATGTTATGCTGGAAACGAAGGGCCAAAGGTTAAAAATGACTTACCTTGCTGGAGGTTGGAGCGTATTCTAGACTTTGAAGCGGTTGCTTTGTGTTGTACCCCAAAATTCGCCCTCTCATATTTCTCAAAACATTGCAAGAAAAATCTCCAAGTTGCTCAAGTTTGCTCAAGAGTGGGTCAGACAAGTCATCTCCTAAGGCAGTCAACCCCAAATTAGGATTTTGTGTTGTATCAAGATCCTTGAGTCCAAATGACCTCAAGTGCTCCCTAATGTCTTTATATACTCTCAAGATCATCCATGTCAAATTTCAAGCCTCGCAGAGGAAGTTTGCTCAGTCAATTGCTCAAAGGGTCCAAAAATCGACTATGCTAGGGCAAAAGTCAACTGTGACCTACAAACAGTCAAACTTCAAGCTTTTTTGTCAACATTATCATTTTTAAGGATATTTCATCATTTGATCAAGGGTTGATCATGATTCATCAAGGATTGCTCAAAATTCATCAAGACTCAAAAGTTGCTAAATTAGGGTTTTGCAGGAAAAGTCAATTCAACTTTGACCAAATATAACTTTCTCATACTTTATGATAAATGACCCATCCAAATATCATTTTTAATAGGATTCAATTTACTACAATCCATATTCATACCCCAAGGTCAAAAAATGCACTCACAAGAAGTTATAAATTTGGACATTATAGGTCATTTTTGAAAGTCAACAAAAACACATTTTTTCCAAAGCTTATAACTTGAGCATGGAATATGAAAATGAGATGAGACTAAAAGGGTTTGTTAGAGGACATCTCAAGATTTCTAAAAAGTATAAGAACACTTCCAAAAGTTCAAAATTGAAGAAGTTATGCATTGTTGAAGTTGGACATTTTTGCAAAATTGCCAAAAGTCAACCATCCCCAAAACTTCAAATTTTGTCAAATGGGCCCATTCTTTTCCACTTGATTTGAGCTTGCATAGTTTCCCACGTGTCCTAGCTTCAGCCATGAGCTCACATTCTATTTTTATTATTTAATTTGATTTTTTATTGAATTTATTCATTTTAAATCTATTTAAATCATATAAAATCCAAGCTTTGATTACCTAAGATATTTTTGGTTGTTTCAGGTCTTAATTATCATCATTAACATCATCAAACTCGGATCACACCATATCATGTACAAAAAGATGGAGATTTGGCAAATTTGGAAAGCTTTAAAGGGTGAATCAAATCAAATCCCAATGCATTGATTTAGAGAGATTCAGTCCATAATTGCTACCCTAATGCATTCCATAGTACAAAAGCAAGCCAAAGGAATCAAAATAAGGGTTGGAGGCTGCAAGAAGAGGCATAAAAAAGTTTGAAAATATACAAAAAAAGCTGGGAATCGAATTCATAGCTAGAGACATTTTCAGAACTTGGCAAGCATCCCAATCGATTCCTGGACGTTCACTGAAGCAAAACCAATCCAAAGCAAGCGTTCTTACATACCACAAAGCACTGTAAGTGTCACGATAATCACCTTGGTTCTTGAATTCGTGATTCATCATTCTTGCATCATTTGAATAAATCATTGGCATATTTATACTCCTCACAACATTTGCAAACGTTTGGCATCATCCAATTGCGTTTTTCTGGTCTAAATGAAGAACCCCCATAGCTAGGGTTCTTCATTTGTTTTTTTAGGATTTTCTTTTTCAGGAAAAATTAGGACTCAAGAAGGGCATAATGTTGATCAGGGAGCCAAGACGAGTCCAACCATGTTCGTGGAATTTGTTTTCATGGTCTGGAATGGATTTTAGAGCAAGCTTGCGCATTTAGCTACGGATCCAAATCCGCAGGTAATATTTGCAGGATTTGGAGGTAGGAGACGACCAGTTGTCGTTCTCCCATTGGCCAATTCAAATTAACTTTCGTGCATTTTTGTTTTTTCTGGCCATTAACTTATTTTCTTTTATTATTATTAGTTTGTATATTATTTACAAATGAAGCAAAACATCATAGTGGTAAGTGTGCGTGCCAATATCCATCAGGACCTGGGTTCGAATCCCAGGTCCTCCACTTCTTTGATATATTTTTTCTTCAAGTGTTCGAATGCGCATGAGGGCCTGCAGTTCACCACACACCTTCACACATCCAATGGCCAGATGGCCAAAGGCCAAATCTGGTGGCCAAGAGCTGATGGTCCACCATAGACAAAGTCAACACGTGCACGCTGAATCAAGAAAAGTCCACCAAGGCCAACTCAATTGGGCTTCAGTATTTCTATTCAGACACCCAATACAGGCCGAAACCCCTCTTCTCTTTACTTATTTTATTTAATATTTGTTTTATTGATTTAATTGTTTTTATTATTTACTAACCAATTAAAAATCCTTTTTAAAATAAAAATCACCAAAAATATTTTTTATCAAATTAAACTTTAACTTTTATTTTTATTAATAAATACTAATTAAATTAATTTAGGTATTAATTAGAATAACCTTAAACTATTTTTGCAAATATTTAAAATTAAATTAGACTTAATTAGGCTTTTACTAATTCAATTAATTTTATTTTTCTTTCTTAAAATACCAAAAATCCAAAATATTTATTATTTATTAATTAGTTTAATTTAGTAATTAACTTAGGTAATTCCTTTCTTAAAATAAAAACAACAAAAAAGATCTTTTCTTTAACAAAAAGGGTCAAAACCCTAGAACTTTGCGCTCGATTTAATTTCCTGCACGCGATTCATTTTCTTTTATCCTATTATGTATCTGATTCTGGTTTGTAATAGTTAATAGGACCTTTATTTATTTTTTATCGCTTTATTTATTTTTAAAGGGTTTGTCTTTGGCGATGTAAATACCCGACGCCTTGTAATTTAAATTCCGCAATTTATTTCCGCAAAATATAACTGTTAGATGTTTGATAATAGGATGGCATGACAAGACTAAATGTTTTAACCTAAAATCAACTTAGATCACCCCTAACATGTACAAAGATAAAAATTAACTGAAAACGACACACTCGCACATGCGCACTCCTAGGGTACACCCCACTTGGTTGCCTTCGTACGCGGTCATTGAGTATAGGTCACTTTAGAGGTCGTCCTCTTGTCTAAAGATCATAGTCGCCTCGAAATGGTTACCTCGGATATTGTTTCCTCAAAACAAATGATCTAAGACATTAGGGTTACCGCTAAGGCGTCCTAATATTGCTTTAGTGACCGTAAGTCCCGCATTCGAATTGACCCTTAAACTCCAACGACGATGCTACCTACTCATCAATAGTGGGATAACATTGTCTAAAGGAAGATAACATAGAACGATTCATTTTTCGAGTAAGTAGATGGTTCTTAGATACTTGCTCTTTCAAAAACAAAAATCTTTTTCACACTTACACTTTTCGAACAAAGTTTTCAAAAACACTTCATACGCTCTTGAGGACATAAGCAAGAGTTAAATCGAAGTTTCAAATAAAAACTTTTTCAAACCCACAAGCACAAAGAAAGCATTTTTGAAAACAATATGAGCAAGTACCTAAGAGCCCATGGATAACCACTGATAGAAAGGGTGCTAATACCTTCCCTTTCTATAATCTACCCCCCGAACCCGAGAAATATCTCGAAAAAGGAATTTTTCTGTGCTTTTTTCCTTTCCTTGTTGGATAAAATAAAAGTCGGTGGCGACTCTTTCTTACCGCGACATTTTGAGAACAAAAAATGCAAAACGCAAACCAGCATTCCATAAAAAGTCAGTTCTTCCTACCGTATCACAGAACTGGCGACTCTGCTGGGGAGTATTATAAGTGGGGTGTACCTTAGGAATAGTTCATAATGTTTTCAATTGCTTGACTTGCATGCTTTATATTTGTGGGCTTGTATTGGAGTTACTATGGATCCTAACCCGAATCTGGGGGATACCCTTTAGGGAAGTAGCAATAAACTGTGAGGGAACTGTACGGCATAGACCGATACGGTTGAAGCAGTAGCTACGTTGGTGTGGCACTTTAGTTTGTACCAATATCCCTTATGGCGCAACGAGGAGAATATGGGTCTTCTAAGGGGTCATTAAGCACCAACTGGCCTTAGCACCTATAATTGACCAACTTGGCCATAGAACAGTAGCAGTATGCTACACTCATTGAGACTAAACTCTCGCGATGATTCCGGCCGCAAGAAAAGGTTGCTAAACCGGAATTATGACCGATCGAGGGTAGTCAGTGATATTGAGATCCTCTAGAACCTGGTTAATATTTTTAGGACAGGTCTGAACCAACTGAACTGAAAGAGGGTAGTACCTAGACTCCTTGCCAGCCTGAAATCTAAGGGCTCTGTGTGTGACTTGTGTGCCTTTACCATGTTTGCTATTTGTGGATACTTGTGGTGTGTTTTCTATCATGACATCATGACATCATAACATTGCATGCATATTGCATTGGACTAACCCATTTCAAAGACAAGAGGGATTCATCTTTGTTCTGTTTTGTAGGTCATGACCCCCATGCGAAGAAACACTATTCATATCAACTTTGTCCAGGTCCCCACTCAGCTTAAGGAATTGGTTGCAAAGATTTCAGATACTTCTTCCTTTATCAGAAGGCATGGTCACCTCCTGGGTTTGGTCACTTCTAAATTGGACGAACAAATGATGAGTGTCTTAGTCCAGTTCTTTGATCCACTGTACCACTGCTTTACTTTTCTGGACTACCAGTTGGTCCCTACCTTGGAAGATTTCTCTGACCTGCTTGGTATCTCTATTCTGGAGCAGACCCCGTTCACAGGTTGGGAGAAGATCCTTAGGCCGGAAGAGATTGCTTCAGCCCTTTATCTGACAAAGGCTGAGGTAATGTCTAATTGGGAGACTAGAAGTGGAGCAAAGGGCTTCTTGACTAAATTATTGGTTGGTAAAGCTAATCAGTTCTGGGACAGTCTAGACTTCCAAGCATTTGAAGACATTCTGGCTCTTCTCATATATGGCTTGGTATTGTTTCCTAACTCAGATGCTTTCGTCAACGTGAATGCGGTAAAGATTTTCATATCCGGCAATCTTGTGCCCACTCTCTTGGGTGACATTCTTCATTCTCTTTATGCCCGTACTACTCAGAGGCGGGGAACCCTTATGTGTTGTGCTCCGTTGTTGGCGAGGTGGTTTATTTCTTACCTCCCCAAATCAGTTTTGAAGAACAAGGAAGGCATGGGTTGGACCTATAGGATTATGTCTCTCTCTCACAATGTCATCATTTGGACTATTAAGGGTATGGACGAGGTGGCTATTATTGATCGATGTGGGGAATACCCCAATGTTCCACTGATAGGAACCAATGGAGGGATCACTTATAATCCGTGCTTGGCCTTACGTCAGTTTGGGCGAGCTAGAAGGGAAGGACCTCATGAGTTGCTAATGCCTAGTATTGTCTTTGACTTCCAAGGGGATAGTGACGAGCAACGCCGCAGATTCATAAGAGCTTGGGATAGAGTACACAGGTCTGATCCACACGAGCTGGGTGCAAAGACTTCTCTTCCGATGGAGCTATATCTCTGATGGGTTCGTATCCGTGCCCAAAAGCTGGGAATGCCCGATGAAGCTGTCTTGCCTATCATTGTTGAAGTTGCTGATGAAGAAGGGGTTCCTCCTACCATTCTCCACCCGTATATGCCTACTGACATTGGGGCATTAAAGAGATCATGGATGCAGCTGAGAGAAAAATGGGATACTTACCGAGAAAAGTATCACGAGCAAGAGCAGAAGATTCAGAAGTTGACAAGGCAATTGGAGAATGAGCAGATCCTCAACGACTATGTCAGCACCAAAGGGAAACGACCATGGGAGCGCTGATGTCCTTTGATTATTTCTAGTTTTTATTTACTTTTCAGTTTTTCTTTCTTGTAACGCCTTAAAGGCATCTGTTGAACAATTAAATTTCAAGTTTATCTAATAAAAGTGTGTTTCATTTTTGTTTACGAATTTGAATCCCTAAAGTCTTTGAAATCATATCATACGCATTTCATCCCATGCACCTCATAACAGGTACCCTTACGAGTTTTCTCATCTTCTTCGCTGTTTATTTCAGCATCATGTCTTCTGAACCATCAACTGAACAAGCAATCAAGGCTCTACAGGCTCAAAACGCCCAGTTCCAGGAGTTGTTCATGAACCTGGCTAAGGGTCAGCAAGATCTGAAGGCCCTTATCCTGAAAGAGAAGAAGAGGAAGAAGAAGAAGACGGTCCTATTCAATATGGGTCGCAGATTCGGAAACGATTTGCAAGAAGAGGTTGATTTGACCCCATCATCTGGAGGGAAAGATAATCAGGAATAAAGGAGGGCTCCTAGCCCAGTGGTTTCAGAAAACGAGTCTGACTTCGACGAAGACCAGTATCCTCCGGTTGAGGATAGATACAAGCAACTGGAAGACCGGTTGAGTGCAATGGAAAGTGCCTGGTCTGGACTTTGGTGATATGGGTCTGTCATCTAGGGTGGTGATTCCCCACAAATTCAAAGCACCATCCTTTGCTAAGTACGACGGGGTTTCTTGCCCGAAACTGCACCTCCGTTCGTATGTTAGGAAGATTCAGCCGTACACCACTAACAAGAACCTATGGATTCACTTCTTTCAAGACAGTCTCTCAGGGACTCAGCTTGAATGGTTTTACCAGTTAGAAGGAGCTAGTATCTATAATTAGGAAGATTTGGTTGTTGCTTTCTACAAGCAGTACCAATACAATGTCGACCTCGCTCCCACGCGTACGCAACTCCAGGGTATGTCAATGGGTGTGGGTGAAGGTTTCAAAGATTATGCTCAGAAGTGGAGGGACCTTGCTGGAAGAGTGCAACCACCCTTGGCTGATCGAGAGCTTGTGGATATGTTTCTGGGGACCTTGTCTGGTTTGTACTTTAACCATCTGATCGTAAGTTCTTCTTCTGGGTTTACAGAGCTGTTTATGACCGGGGAAAGGATTGAGGCTGATATCAAATCCGATAAAATACAGAAGGGTGCTTCATCAGGCACCGAGAAGAAGCCTTTTAAGAAGGAATCCAGTGCTGTCTACAGTTCAAAAAGTCAGAATAGACCTGAACGCCGCCAAGCTGTCAATGCGGTGGTTATATCAAGACCTGCTGGTGCTCCTCAGCGCAACAATCAGCCAAGGGCCGAGAGACCACGAAGACAATTCACTCAGCTCAACATGACTTTATCCCAGATTCTTCCGCAATTATTAAAGACCAGTCTAGTGATTCCAAGGGAGGCCCCGAAGAATCCAAATACAACATCACCGAAGTACAACCCTAATGCCCGCTGTGCTTTTCACTCTGATAGCCCGTGGCATGATACAGATGATTGTTGGGTTTTGAAGAATAAGGTACAAGACTTAATTGATGCTAAGGAGATCGAGTTCGAAGCACCTGAAAGACCTAATGTTGTGACCGCTCCCATACCCAAACATGGAGTGAATGCTATAGATGAAGATTCGTTTGTGGTTTATGTGAAAGACATTATTACTCCATTGATGACTGTGAAGAAGAACCTTTTGTTAGCCGGTTTATTTCCGGGCTGTGATGAAGGTTTTCATATGTGTTCTGTCCTACCTACCAGTTGCCATCTTTTGAAGTCAGGTGTCCAACGCCTAATGAATAATAAGGAAATTCTGTTTGAGAAGACTGTTATTTCTTTGGTTCCTACTGAAGAAGTTGCTATAATCACCATTTTCGACAATTCTTCCAAGGCTTCCTCGAGAAAGCCTGTTAGAATTACATCTGTTCCAAGAATCGCACCATTGATCATCACTGTTCCCGGGCCTATCCCCTATACATCAAATAAAGCTGTCCCTTGGCACTACGGGGTTGACGTGTATTATCACGGAGTTAAACAAGATTTGGATACTGATACTAACGTCAGCAATATCATTGGATCTAGTAAAGTCACCCGCAACAGAAGACTTTTCTCCCCTGAGATATCTGCACCAGTTGTTCCGAAGCCTGTCGTTATTACACCTACCAGTGTACCTGCTACTGTCCTTGTTCAAGTTCCAATTCTTACCCCTATTGTTGAGTCATCTGATACTCGGGGCAAAGGGACCACCTGTGAGCCTGCCCAGACGGAGGCGCCGAAGACGATTACTGTTGAAGCCTCTAGACAAGAGATAGAGGAAATTTTAAAGATCATCAAAAAGAGCGACTATAATGTAGTCGAGCAGCTGGGGTAAACCCCTTCCAAAATCTCTATGTTGTCTCTGTTGCTATGCTCAAAAGCCCATGCCAAGGCTCTGATTGCTTTCCTGAAGACTGCACACGCACCGCAAGAAACATCAGCTGATCAATTTAAAGATTGTGTGGCTAGTCTGACAACAAATAATGGGTTAGGCTTCTCTGACGCCGACTTGACTGTTAAGGGGAAGAATCACAACGACGCCATGCATGTCTCCATTGAATGCAGGGGCACTACTCTTTCTCATGTGTTCGTAGATACTGGATCTTTGTTGAACGTATTGCCCAAGAAAGCTCTAGACCGGTTAGACTGTGAAGGGTTGGAGCTGAAACCAAGCAACATTGTCGCCAGGGCCTTTGATGGGTCTAAGAGGATGGTGCATGGAGAAGTGGATATTCCGATCAAGGTTGGTTCTCAGGTTTTCGCATCTACATTCTATGTGATAGACATTCGACCATCTTATTCTTGTTTGCTGGGTCGCCCATGGATCCACAAAGCTGGGGCAGTAACCTCAATGCTTCACCAGAAGCTGAAGTACCCAATCAAAGGGAAAATTGTGACAGTAAAAGGAGAAGAGGAGTACATGGTAATCCACCTCAACTCTTTCCGATATGTAGAGATGGATGGGGAGTTCATTGAGACCTCGTTTCAACATTTTGAAGAGGTTCCCCAGACGCTGGCATCAACTGAGACTGTTGTTGAAGATCCTCCAATGAAGATGGCTTCCTTCAAGGATGCCCAGGCTGTTGTCGAGAAAGGTGGGTGTGAAAATTGGGGCCGACTCCCTGATTTTGCACAGAAGACTAACAAGTTTGTTTTGGGTTTCACTGCAGAAGCTCAAAAGGCTGTTCGGAATGCACGGATCGGAAGACCTCCCCTGTTCATCAGCAATTCAGGAGTGAATGCCATTGAAGACGATGTTGGAGAGTCTGAGTTCAATAGTTGGATCTATCCTACTACTGATGGTGGACTGAGCAATTGGATAGCAAAGGACTTCGTCCCAATTTCTTTTATTACCCAGTAATGAGACTTTTGTTTTGAATTTGTAACAGACAATGTTTTAAACTTTACGGCCCAATGTCTTACCTGGGGCACCGTGGCTTCATTTGTGAGGGCTTTATGTGTGTCATCTACATATATCATTAATAAAAGCATTGGAAGTTTCTTGCATTTCAAATTTTGTGCTCCTTGTTTTTATTTTATTATATATTGCAAAACAGCTATTTTACACACACTCACGTATCATGATCTACATCCACTCTGGATCCCACTGATAACGACTCTGCTACTCCCGGTTATGACTTCGAAAGTCCGATCAACCAAGCCGAGGACGAAGGTGAGGATGATTGTGAAGTGCCTGGGGAACTTGTTAGACTAGTGCTTCAAGAAGAGTGGGGTTTACCACCTTCAAGCCACCATTTCTGGTGCCTCCAGTTGAAGGAAGACCATTGATCTTATACTTAAAAGTGCTGGATAATACAAGGAGGTGTGCTGGGTTAGCATGACGAGTCTGGCTGAAAAGAGCATGCTATTTACTGCCTTAGCAAAAAGTTTACCGACTATGAGACCCGATACTCACTGCTCGAGAGAACTTGTTACGCTTTGGCATGGGCTGCTCGCCGGTTGAGACAATACATGTTGACTCATACCACCCTTTTTGATACCAAAAGAGGTGGACGTCCTGACAACTCCGTGGCCTTTTGCAATGTGGGGCATCGATATGATCGGCGAGATCATATCTACAGCGTCCAACGGGCATCGTTTCATCCTGGTAGCAATTGATTACTTTACGAAGTGGGTCGAAGCAGCTTCCTTTGCTACTGTAACCAAGAACGTCGTGGCACGGTTCATTCAGCACAATCTGATCTGTCGATACGGTGTACCAGAAAGGATCATTACGGACAATGGTACCAATCTAAACAATAAGATGATCACTGAACTCTGCAAGCAGTTCAAGATACAACATCACAACTCTTCTCCCTACCGGCCGAAGATGAATGGGGTTGTAGAAGCGGCTAATAAGAACATTAAGAAGATTGTGCAGAAGATGACGGTGACCAAAGATTGGCACGAGATGTTACCATTTTCTCTTCATGGGTACCGTACCTCAGCGCGAACTTCAATAGGGGAAACACCCTATTCCTTGGTATACGGCATGGAGGCCGTCTTGCCCATTGAAGTTCAGATACCCTCTCTTCGGATTATGAAGGATGCGGGTTTGAGCGAAGATGACTGGATTCAGACCCGGCTTGATCAGCTGAACCTAATCGCCGAAAAGAGACTTACTGCTATTTGTCATGGTCAGACGTACCAAAAGCGGATGTCAAGGCATTTAACAAGAAAGTTAGATGACAAGAGTATCAAGTTGGGGACCTGGTAATCAAGCGCATTATCCTACCACAAGGTGATCCCAGGGGCAAGTGGACCCCTACTTACGAAGGGCCATTTGTGGTTAAGAACATCTTCTCAGAAGGAGCTATGATTCTAACCACCATGGATGGTGACAACCTTCCTCACCCCGTCAATGCAGACATAGTGAAAAGATACTACGCATAATCAAAGACCCGCTAGGTTTACTGGCCTAGGCAAAAATAAGGGCTTCCCGGCGAACCAAAAGGGTTCGAGCAAAATAAGGGATGAAAATGAAAAAAATTTGTACACCCGGAAAGTCGAAAACCTGAAAAGGCGACTTGGGAAAAAAAGGGTATCCCGGTGGACTGAAAACCCGAAAGGGCGGTCCAGGCAAAAATTAGGGATCAAAATGTAACACTATGTCTCATTGGATCACCTTGCAACCAGACTTCGGTATCGACTATCAAGCTCGGACGACACTAATCAATCTGATCTACCTTCAACCAGTAGCAAAGTCATGAGATGCTCGAGGACATAAAAGAAATAGCAGAGTTGGAACCCAATGAGATTATTCACATAGATGTATTGTTTAGTTTTTCACAAATTGTGTAAATTCTATTATTCGGCGGCGTTCTCTTACCAGGACGCCAACCTCTTGTACAAAAACGCCTATTTACTGGCCAAACTTCAAAGTCAATACAATTAATTTTCAGAGAAATTTCAAACTGTTTTTCCTTTATCTGTTTTGTTTTGCAAAGAATGTCCAATTTTCATTTTTGATATATGCATTTGACATTAATTGCTTCTCATAAATGTTTACATGCGAAACAAAAGACGATTACTGGTAATATCAGAAACAGGGGCAATAAGAATTGTCCAAGCTTTACAGTTGCTCGATCCACCAGGTACAAAGGTAGATTTAGCTGAAGAATATGGCTAAAGTACTTTCACTCCCCGCAGAGTAAGACAGTAATGATAGCTCTCCCCAACTGAGACTTGAAACTGTAAATGAATCGGTAATATTCTCCCCAAATAGAGTTTATCTACCATCAACACTGAAAAAGGCTTAATATCCCCGGCAGTCTTAATATTCCCCAACGGAGTATAAGAATATTCCCCGACAGAGTACAAGATATCCCCTGTGGAGTTTAAAATTTTTCCCAGCACAGTCTGAAAAAGCTTCCCCAGTGGAGTTTGGAGAATCATCCCCAGTAGACCTTGGAAGATTATCCCCAGCAAGTTCAAAGGAGTATCCCCATAAGTGTCTAAAAGGTTATTCCCAGTGAAGTCACAACTGAAAGATCATCCCCAGCGGAGTTCTTTCCTTTCACAAACAGAAATCCAATCCCCAACAAGATTCAATATCACCAGCAACGGTAATTCATACCCAACGGAATTTATCAACGGAATCCTCTACAGAGCGTCTCTTCCCCGCAGAGTAATCTCCTCATCAGTTTATTCCGCAACGGAGTTATCCTCTCCCGCAGGTTTATTCTCACAATCATCTTCATCCCCTGTCTCCAGCGGAAACGAAGAATCCAACTCTATTCTCCAGCAGTAATCCGGGATTTATTTTCCCCAGCTAAAACATTACATTCCCATACATCATGACACATGCATATACGCATCATACAAACACAAACTCATTTATTTTGAGAACATCATTGCTTGATATATATCATGTGTTGCATACGACTGACCTTTACTTTTCAGGAAGGATGCAGTTAGGTTCTCAACTATGTCGAAGAACTGACCAGTTCTTAAATCTCAACTGAATTATTCTCAGTTGAATTACAGATAAGGTTCTCAATCTCGGCAATTTTCCTTCGTCGAAGTGTGGACGAGTTCTTAAATCTCAACAAAATTATTCTCCATTGAAGTAAACAGACAGTCCTAGATCTTGATGAAGATGTTTCCCTCAGTCGAAGACCTGACCGGTTCTTAAATCTCAACTGAATTATCCTCGGTTGAATTAAAGATAAGGTTCTAAATCTCGACAATTTTCCTCCGTCGAAGTATGGACGAGTTCTTAAATCTCAACAGAATTATTCTTCGTTGAAGTAAACAAACAGTCCTAGATCTTGATGAAGATGTTTCCCTCAGTCGAAGACCTGACCGGTTCTTAAATCTCAACTGAATTATTCTCGGTTGAATTACAGATAAGGTTCTCAATCTCGACAATTTTCCTCCGTCGAAGTGTGGACGAGTTCTTAAATATTAACAGAATTATTCTCTGTTGAAGTAAACATACAGTCCTAGATCTTGATGAAGATGTTTCCCTCAGTCGAAGACCTGAATGGTTCTTAAATCTCAACTGAATTATTATTGGTTGAATTACAGATAAGGTTCTCAATCTCGACAATTTTCCTCCGCCGAAGTGTGGATGAGTTCTTAAATCTCAACAGAATTATTCTCTGTTGAAGTAAATAGACAGTCCTAGATCTTGATGAAGATGTTTCCCTCAGTCGAAGACCTGACCGGTTCTTAAATATCAACTGAATTATTCTCGGTTGAATTACAGATAAGGTTCTCAATCTCGACAATTTTCCTCCGTCGAAGTGTGGACGAGTTCTTAAATCTCAACAGAATTATACTCCATTGAAGTAAACAGACAATCCTAGATCTTGATGAAGATGTTTCCCTCAGTCGAAGACCTGACCGGTTCTTAAATCTCAACTGAATTATTCTCGGTTGAATTACAGATAAGTTTCTCAATCTCGACAATTTTCCTCCGTCGAAGTGTGGACGAGTTCTTAAATCTCAACAGAATTATTCTCCGTTGAAGTAAACAGACAATCCTAGATCTTGATGAAGATGTTTCCCTCAGTCGAAGACCTGACCGGTTCTTAAATCTCAACTGAATTATTCTCAGTTGAATTATATATAAGGTTCTCAATCTCGACAGTTTTCCTCCGTCGAAGTGTGGACGAGTTCTTAAATCTTAACAAAATTATTCTCCGTTGAAATAAACAGACAGTCCTAGATCTTGATGAAGATGTTTCCCTCAGTCGAAGACCTGACCGGTTGTTAAATCTCAACTGAATTATTCTCGGTTGAATTACAGATAAGGTTCTAAATCTCGGAAAGCCGAAGACCTGACCGGTTCTTAAATCTCAATTGAATTATTCTCGGTTGAATTACAGATAAGGTTTTAAATCTCGACAGAGTTTCCCCAGTTGGATTACGGACAAGTTCTTAAAACTCAGCAGAGGTTCTCTCAGTTGAAGTACATGCAAGTTCCTAAATCTCAACAAAGATCAGACTTCCCCAGCGAAATCTTCCACAACAACAGGTATGCAAGTTCTCGCTAAGGAATCGATTATACGATCGAAACTTCTGCATATGGCATCTTTAAGCCCGTCTTCCCGTCAGCAATCTCCAGATGGCATCTGTAAGCCCATTCCCGACATCACAAGGTTGATACCACTTCATGCGAGTGTAAATTTCTGGGCACTCTAGTGTTCAATCCTCTTCCACCTTCGGATCACGAAAGGCACGTAAGCCAATCTACATCCTCAGGTTTAAGAAGATTGAACAGGGGCAGCTGTTGTACCCCAAAATTTTCCCTCTCATATTTCTCAAAACATTGCAAGAAAAATCTCCAAGTTTGCTCAAGAGTGGGTCAGACAAGTCATCTCCTAAGGCAGTCAACCCCAAATTAGGGTTTTGTGTTGTATCAAGATCCTTGAGTCCAAATGACCTCAAGTTCTCCCTAATGTCCTAATATACTCTCAAGATCATCCATGTCAAATTTCAAGCCTTGCAGAGGAAGTTTGCTCAGTCAATTGCTCAAAGGGTCCAAAAATCGACTGTGCTAGGGCAAAAGTCAACTGTGACCTACAAACAGTCAAACTTCAAGATTTTTTGTCAACATTCTCATTTTGATGGATATTTCATCATTTTATCAAGGGTTGATCATAATTCATCAAGGATTTATCAAAATTCATCAAGACTCAAAAGTTGCTAAATTAGGGTTTTGCAAGAAAAGTCAACTCAACTTTGACCAAGCATAACTTTCTCATACTTTATGAGAAAGGACCCATCCAAAGCTCATTTTTAAGAGTATGAAATTTCCTACAATCCATCTTCATACCCCAAGATCAAAAAATGCACTCACAAGAAGTTATAAATTTGGACATTATAGGTCATTTTTGAAAGTCAACAAAAATACCTTTTTTTTCCAAAGCTTATAACTTGAGCATGGAATATTAAAATGAGATGAGACCAAAAGGGTTGGTTATAGGACATATGAATATTTCTAAAAGTCCAAGAACACTTCCAAAAGTTCAATATTTAAGAAGTTATGCATTGTTGAAGTTGGACATTTTTGCAAAATTGCCAAAAGTCAACCATCCCCAAAACTTCAAGTTTTGTCAAATGGGACCATTCTTTTCCACTTGATTTGAGCTTGAATAGTTGCCCACGTGTCCTAGCTTCAGCCATGAGCCCACATTCTATTTTTATTATTTAATTTGATTTTTTATTGAATTTGTTCATTTTAAATCAATTTAAATCATATAAAATCCAAGCTTTGATTACCTAAGATCTTTTTGGTTGTTTCAGGTCTTAATTATCATCATTAACATCATCAAACTCGGATCACACCATATCATGTACAAAAATATGGAGATTTGGAAAATTTGGAAAGGTTTAAAGGGTGAATCAAATCAAATCCCAATGCATTGATTTAGAGAGATTCAGTCCACAATTGCTACCCTAATGCATTCCATAGTACAAAAGCAAGCCAAAGGAATCGAAATAAGGGTTGGAGGCTGCAATAAGAGGCATAACAAAGTTTGAAAATATACAAAAAAAGCTGGGAATCAAATTCATAGCTAGAGACATTTTCAGGACTTGGCAAGCATCCCAATCGATTCCTGGACGTTCACTGAAACAAAACCAATCCAAAGCAAGCGTTCTTACATACCACAAAGCACTGTAAGTGTCACGATAATCACCTTGGTTCTTGAATTCGTGATTCATCATTCTTGCATCATTTGAATAAATCATTGGCATATTTATACTCCTCACAACATTTGCAAACGTTTGGCATCACCCAATTGCGTTTTTCTGGTCTAAATGAAGAACCCCATAGCTAGGGTTCTTCGTTTGTTTTTTTAGGGTTTTCTTTTTCAGGAAAAATTAGGACTCAAGAAGGGCATAGTGTTGATCAGGGAGCCAAGACGAGTCCAACCATGTTCGTGGAATTTGTTTTCATGGTCTGGAATGGATTTTAGAGCAAGCTTGCCCATTTAGCTGCGGATCCAAATCCGCAGGTAATATTTGCAGGATTTGGAGGTAGGAGACGACGAACTGTCGTTCTCCCATTGGCCAATTCAAATTAACTTTCGTGCATTTTTGTTTTTTCTGGCCATTAACTTATTTTCTTTTATTATTATTACTTTGTATATTATTTACAAATGAAGAAAAACATCGTAGTGGTAATTGTGCGTGCCAATATCCATCAGGACCTGGGTTTGAATCCCAGGTCCTCCACTACTTTGATATATTTTTTCTTTAGGTGTTCCAATGCGCATGAGGGCCTGCAGTTCACCATACACCTTCACACATCCAATGGCCAGATGGCCAAAGGCCAAATCTGGTGGCCATGAGCTGATGGTCCACCATAGACAAAGTCAACACGTGCACGCTGAATCAGGAAAAGTCCACCAAGGCCAACTCAATTGGGCTTCAGTATTACTATTCAGACACCCAATACAGGCCCAAACCCCTCTTCTCTTTATTTATTTTATTTAGTATTTGTTTTATTGATTTAATTGTTTTTATTATTTACTAACCAATTAAAAATCCTTTTTAAAATAAAAATTGCCAAAAATATTTTTTATCAAATTAAACTTTAACTTTTATTTTTATTAATAAATACTAATTAAATTAATTTAGGTATTAATTAGAATAACCTTAAACTATTTTTGCAAATATTTAAAATTAAATTAGACTTAATTAGGCTTTTACTAATTCAATTAATTTTATTTTTCTTTCTTAAAATACCAAAAATCCAAAATATTTATTATTTATTAATTAGTTTAATTTAGTAATTAACTTAGGTAATTCCTTTCTTAAAATAAAAACAACAAAAAAGATCTTTTCTTTAACAAAAAGGGTCAAAACCCTAGAACTTTGCGCTCCATTTAATTTGCCGCACGCGATTCATTTTATTTTATCCTATTATATATCTGATTCCGGTTTGTAATAGTTAATAGGACCTTTATTTATTTTTTATCGCTTTATTTATTTTTAAAGGGTTTGTCTTTGGCGATGTAAATACCCGACGCCTTGTAATTTAAATTCTGCAATTTATTTCCGCAAAATATAACTGTTAGATGTTTGATAATAGGATGGTATGACAAGACTGAATGTTTTAACCTAAAATCAACTTAGATCACCCCTAACATGTACAAAGATAAAAAATTAACTGAAAACGACACACTCGCACATGCGCACTCCTAGGGAACACCCCACTTGGTTGCCTTCGTACACGGTCATTGAGTATAGGTCACTTTAGAGGTCGTCCTCTTGTCTAAAGATCATAGTCGCCTCGAAACAGTTGCCTCGGATATTGTTGCCTCAAAACAGATGATCTAAGACATTAGGGTTACCGCTAAGGCGTCATAATATTGCTTTAGTGACCGTAAGTCCCGCATTCGAATTGACCCTTAAACTCCAACGACGATGCTACCTACTCATCAATAGTGGGATAGCATTGTCTAAAGGAAGATAGCATAGAACGATTCCTTTTCGAGTAAGTAGATGGTTCTTAGATACTTGCTCTTTCAAAAACAAAAATCTTTTTCACACTTACACTTTTCGAACAAAGTTTTCAAAAACACTTCATACGCTCTTGAGGACATAAGCAAGAGTTAAATCGAAGTTTCAAATAAAAACTTTTTCAAACCCACAAGCACAAAGAAGAATTTTTGAAAACAATATGAGCAAGTACTTTAGAGCCCGTGGATAACCACGGATAGAAAGGGTGCTAATACCTTCCCTTTCTATAATCTACCCCCCAAACCCGAGAGATATCTCGAAAATGGAATTTTTCTGTGCTTTTTTCCTTTCCTTGTTGGATAAAATAAAAGTCGGTGGCGACTCTTGCTTACCGCGACATTTTGCAAACACAAAACGCAAAACGCAAACCAGCATTCCAAAAAAAAGTCAGTTCTTCCCACCGTATCACACTTTGAATGCCTCTGGATTCGAAGGAAAAGACCCAGGGTAGGCCTTCGACACTGGATTCGAAAGAGCAAAACAAGTGAAATATCCTTCTTTGCTGGATTCAAAGGAAGGAACAAGTGGTATGCTCCTTGAGTCAAAGGAAACTGGAATGTGTTGTTCTTCAGAATTGAAGGAGGTAACGATGATTCTGGTTTTTTTGATTTCACAAGTGTTGAAGTGTTTGAGAATTTTATGGTGTGTGGGAATTTTGAAGATACATTCCCCTCTCCTCCCTCCTCTCCTTTTCTTTGTGCAAATGAACTCTCTATTTATAGAGAAAGGATTTTGGGAAGCTTGGGGAGCAAAAATAATAAAATAAGGCTTAGCTGGAAAGTAAGTGCCCACTTGTGCCATTAAAGCAAGATGAATGGTTCTGATGGGTTGCTTCTTTCTGAAGGAAAACAGGCGCAAGGCTCAAGACAAACTTTTCTAAATGGTAGTATTATGCTATTAAGTGCAAGTTGTCTTGGACAACAAATGGGTAAAGGCCTATTTTAACTTGCATAAACAATTAAGTATAGGGTAAGTCATAGGTTTAAGGCCTGAAAAGGGAAAACACGTAGCCTAGCCTATGGGTCTAAATGTTCAACTTGATCTTTTGAGTCGAATCCTCCATCTTTCTACACCTTTCGACCAGATTAGAACAACACAACATTCGTTTTCACCAGTTGTGTATCCTTTGAATGAACCAACTGCGTGTTCTTCGAATGGACCTTTTTAGCTGAATATGCAATTGAGTCTTCTTGCTTTTAATAACTTAGTCCCAAACCTTCGAACAGACTCCAAAGTAAGAGAACAATTATTCCCCA
Organism: Vicia faba; assembly: GCA_948472305.1. Lineage (NCBI taxonomy): Eukaryota > Viridiplantae > Streptophyta > Magnoliopsida > Fabales > Fabaceae > Vicia > Vicia faba. Next base: position 1,354,038,905 of record OX451738.1, on the reverse strand, counting down.
ACTATGGCAAGTCCTTCGAATGGACCACCAAGTTGTGTGTCATAATGCAGGACTATGGCGTATTGAAAGGTTTACAGATGGATTCAAAGGTGATTTGAAGGCGCATTCGAATCATACATGAAGATGAATTTGAAAGTCACAGGAAGGTAGCCATTCATCCGATCGAAAACTCATGAGTCCAAGGCAAATAGGTGAGGGGGCGAATGGTGCAATCAAATGACACTTTTCAGAAGGTTATTAACTTCTGAATCAAAGGAAGCTTTCAGAAGATTATTGACTTTTTGAATTGAAGAAAACCAAAAGGAGGCCTTTACTTCCTGAGTCGAAGGACATTCCTGAGTCGAAGGACATTCCTGAGTCAAAGGACTTTGTTTCAAAGGGAAACAACAACTCAATTGAAGCTTGCATGAAGATCATTTCCTTCTGAGTCGAAGGAAGCTTTCAGAAGGTTATTGAATTTTTGAATTGAAGAAAACCAAAAGGAGGCCTTTACTTCCTGAGTCGAATGACATTGTTTCAAAGGGAAACAAAAACTCAATTGAAGCTTGTATGAAGATCATTTCCTTCTGAATCGAAGGAAGCTTCAATACCCAAATGAAAGATGTAACCCAAGTGGCATGAAGCCCTTGCTCAACTGAAGCTTGCATGCAGGCATGGCCAGAAATGAAAGCCCAAATGAAGGCTCACACGCAGATATGCAGGAGGTGAATGCCCAAATGAAGGCTTGTATGTAGGAGGCACATTTGGCCACCAAATCATGGCCTTCGATTGCAAGCATGCAGGCAACAAACTTGTCCAATCGAAAGGCTTGCCTTCTAGGGGACACTTGTGGCAGAAAATTTGGTACTCAAAGCAAACACGCAGGTAGTGGAAGACACAAATGAAGCCTACAACAAGAAGTCACATGCCTAGTCGAAAGAGGCACACTAGTAGCAACTTTTGAGCAATCGAAAGAGGTGCAAATTCCAATCGAAGGGGGCTGAATCGAAGGAGACCTATTTTCCTCCAAATTTGTCAAAATGTTATTTTTATCTGTTTTCTCCCTTTTAGACAGTTTCCTTTTAATTCTGGTGCTGGACAATCCCAATGTACTTGTGCAAGCTTGAATTTTGAGAATCATTGTGAGAGATGCCTTGAGAATTGAGAGGGAAAATTTTGGGGTACAACAACTGCCCCTGTTCAAACTTCTTGAACTTGAAGAGTTAGATTGGCAGATCCGGCATCTGTGACTTGATGGTGAAAGATGTTTGAACACTAGAGAGCCCAGAAATTTGCACTCGAAGATGGATGGTGAATGGGTTTATAGATGCCATTTGGAGGAATGCTGGTAAACTCTGGAAGAAGTATCAGCACAAATCTCTTGTTGATCCATACTAGACTTGTTGTTTTACCTGTGAGAAAGAGGGTTAGAAAAATGCATATGCTTGCATGATGCTTTACCAGATGTGGTATCATGCTAAATGCATTGTTATGTACATGTTATGATGTATGAATGCGAAATGTGTGTTTTTTTCTGGGAAAATAAATCCTTGACTACTGTTGAGGAAATCTTCGGAGGTTGAATCCTTGATTGCCTGTTGGAAATGAAGAATATGCATATCTTCAAATTCTTTTGAAGAGATGATTTTGCTGGGGAACATCACTCAAAGATCAGTTGTTATCTGGTCGGATCCAGGCTTCACAGTTGCTGAGGATGAAGTAGTCGGTTGCTATTTGGTCGGGTCCAGGTTTCATGGCAACTTACTGGGGATGTGGAGGTTAACTGTTATCTGGTCGGATCCAGGCTTCACAGTAACTTGTCGGAGGTAAGGGTGAATTAACTGTTATCTGGACGGATCCAGGCTTCACAGTAACTTGTTGGAGGTAAGGGTGAATTAACTGTTATCTGGTCGGATCCAAGCTTCACAATAACTTGTTGAAGATTGTTATCTGGTCGGGTTCAGGCTTTATGGTCTTTTGGAAAGTTTTACTATTATCTGGTCGAATCCAGGTTTCATAGTGTCTTTCTGGGGATCATGGTTAATTTTTATCTGGTCGGGTCCATACTTCACAATATACCGTTTGAAAACTGTTATCTGGTCGGGTCCAGGCTTTGCAGATTTCTGATGAAGTTAATTGTTATCTGGTCGGGTCCAGGCTTTGCGATGAACTGCTTGAAAACTATTATCTGGTCGGGTCCAGGCTTTGTAGATTTCTGATGAAGTTAATTGTTATCTGGTCGAGTCCAGGCTTCACAATGAACTGCTTGAAAACTGTTATCTGGTCGGGTCCAGGCTTTGCAGATTTCTGATGAAGTTAATTGTTATCTGGTCGGATCTAAGCTTCACAATGAACTGCTTGGGGATTTAGTTGTTATCTGGTCGGGTCCAGGCTTCACAATGAATCCCTGAGGATGATTGCTATCTGGTCGGATCCAGGCTTCGCAATGACTTTCTTGAAAAGATGGAAATGAGGAATGGTATCTGGTCGGATCCAGGTTTCTCAGTCCTTTGTCGGGGAATAAAGAGGAAACTCTACTGGGAACAGGTGGTTAAAACCTTGGTTGGATTAAGTTTAGGTTCTTCTATATCTTTGAAGAGTTGGGCCGGTCGTGTCCAGGTTTCATAATTTTTGAGAAATGAGATCAACTATTATCTGGTCGGATCCAGACTTCAGTAACTCAAGAAGTCAAACTATTATCTGGTCGGGTGAAGGCTTCAGTAATCAAAGAAATCAAAATGTTATCTGGTCGGGTCCAGGCTTCAGAAATTGAAGAAGTCAAACTGTTATCTGGTCGGGTCCAGGCTTCAGTATAACTTGAAAATTGTGTTGATATCTGGTCGGATCCAGGCTTCATAGCATTTCTTGGTAACAATAAAGGCTTTGTTGAAGACTTTACTAGGGACTAGGGGTTATGGCCCTGTGATTTGCAGTCATTTGAAGGGGAAATTCTAATTGGAGAGTATAGACTCAGTCAGGCAAGGCATACTTAGCTTGGCGATTCAGACTCAAATGGGGAATTTGAGTTCCGTTGAGGGATTTGTACTCTTCTAGGGAATAGAATCTTGGTTGGAAGATATACTCCGCTGGGGAAGATGGACTCAGTGGGAAGTGTTTATTTAGTCGGGGAGGATTGACTTAGCTTGGAGAATAAAATCTTGATTGGAAGATATACTCTATTGGGGATAAAAAACCCCGGTTGGAAGATATACTCCACTGGGAATGATGGGCTCAGCGGGGCAATTTTAGACTCATCTGGGGAGTGCTTACTCGACTAGGGAAATCGGGGTGTCTTGTACGTTGAGGAATTTGCAATTGGCCCGGGGAAATAACTCTGTTGCGGAAATAAACCCTGCTGAGGAGATTAATTTCCTTTAGAGAGAGACCCCTAGGTTTCAATTTTTGTAGAAATTGACTTAGCTAGAGAAAGTTGCCAAGAGATTGAGACTCTGGCCGGGGGTTTATCCTACGTGAAGAAATTTTTGTAGGCAACTCCGCTGGGGAAAGGTTGCATTAGGGTTGTCCCTATAGGGATAATGATGATGAGATGACTCTGTGGGGAATAAAATATGCTAAGGAAGTGGATTCCATTTAGGAAGAGATCTCCTAGGCTTTAGCTGGGAAAAAAGCTGTCAAGAGATTGAGACTCTGGCCAAGAATCGTCCCGTGCAAGGATACTTTATGGGCAACTCCGTTGGGGAAAGGTTTATTGCCAACGCCCTGGTGGGGATAATGATGGTGAGATAACTCTGTGGGGCCATTTCACATTCATTAAAGGGATGCTTACTGCTGTTGTGCATCGATGCCTTGTTGAGGTTGCTGCTTGGCATGACACATGTGCCAAATAGCTTTAATTATGTTCATATGCATATGTTCATTCAATTTTACTCGTTGGATAAATTTGCATTCAAAACAGAGATAGACAATTTTGCACTTCAAAGTGTATTTGTATTGATATTTTTCCCATGAATAGGCGTTTTTGTACATAGAGACGGAAATCCTAGTAAGATAAAATCGCCGAAAAGAAAACAAAATTGAGAATGAAAAACAAATAGACATATGAAATGATCTCATTGCCTTTCAGCTCTACTATTTCCCCAATGTCTTTGAATGTCCCTTGCCGTTGATCGAAGTTGATTGGATTGATCCTGGACCATTTGAACTTGGACCTTGGTGATAGTATTGACCGTGTTGATTTCACGGGACATAGTCGTACGCTTTTAATCCTTAATTTTTGCCTGAACCGCACTTTCGGGTTTTCGGTCCACCAGGATACCCTTTTTTGCCCAAGTCGCCCTTTCGGGTTTTCAACTTGTCGGGTGTATAATCTTTTGTACATATCCCTAATTTTTGCCCAATCCTTTTGGCTTGCCGGGATGCCCCTTTCTGCTTAGGTGTGTCAACCTAATGGGTCTCTTATGCATAGTATTTTTTAACTATGTCCGCATTTATAGGATGTGGGAAATCTTCACCATCCATGGTGGTCAGTATCATGGCACCGCCAGAGAAAACTCTCTTGACAACAAATTACCATTCATAGGTGGGAGTCCATTTTCCTATGGGGTCACCTTGTGATAAAATGATGCGTTTTATCACCAGGTCACCAACTTGATATACTCAAGGCTTGACCTTTTTGTTGAAAGCTTTGATCATCTGTTTTTGATACGTCTGACCATGGCAGATAGCAGCTAATCATTTTTCATCGATCAAGTTCAGCTGATCCAATCTCGTTTGAATCCATTCGTCTTTACTTAGGCCTGCCTCAATCATAATCCTCAGCAAGGGGATTTGAACTTCCACTGGCAAAACGGCTTCCATGCCATGGACTAGAGAAAAGGGAGTTGCCCTAGTTGATGTTCTAGCTGAAGTACGGTAACCATGTAGAGCAAATGGTAGCATCTCATGCAAATCTTTATAGGTCACTACCATTTTCTGCATAATCTTCTTGATATTTTTGTTGGCTGCTTCGACTGCGCCATTCATTTTTGGTCTATACGGAGAAGAATTGTGATGCTTGATCTTAAATTGAGTGCACAATTCCATGATCATGGCATTGTTGAGGTTAGTCCCATTATCGGTGATGATCCTTTCGGGGATACCATAATGACAGATAAGATTGTGTCTGATGAATCTGGCTACCACGTTCTTGGTGACTGAGGCAAATGAGGCGGCTTCGACCCATTTGGTGAAATAGTCGATAGCAACAAGAATAAAGTGGTGTCTATTGGAAGTTGTGGGCTTGATCTCTCCGATCATGTCAATACCCCACATTGCAAATGGCCATGGAGTGGACATGACATTCAGAGGGATCAGAGGTACATGGACCTTGTCAGTGTAAATTTGGCATTTGTGGCAAGTTCTTGAATGTTGGTGGCAATCGGTCTCCATCGTTGACCAATAGTAGCCAGCTCTTAAGATTTTCTTAGCCATTGTATGTCCACTTGAGTGAGTACCAAAAAGGCCATCGTGCATGTCTTCCATGATTTCCTCTGCCTCCCTCTTATCCACACATCGGAGTAGAGTCGAATCATGGTTGTGTTTGTATAATATCCTGTTACTTAGGAAGAATTTGGCTGCAAATCTTCGTAAGAACTTTCTATCATTGATAGATGCTCCCTCTGGATACTCTTGCGCTTCAAGGTATCTCATTACCTCATGGTACCACAGCTTTTTTGCATCGGTGTCAAGCTCGTAGCAATGTGCAGGTTCATCAAATCTTTCAATTGTAATCATAGGGGCTTCGTTGTCCCATCTGACTTTGAACATTGAGGACATGGTTGCCAGAGCATCAGCCAATTGGTTTTCTTCTCTAGGGAAGTGCTCGAACGTGATTTCTTCGAAGTAGGGAATTAGGGATAGCACAAACTCCTTGTAAGGGATAAGATTAGGGTGTTTAGTGTCCCAATCTCCTTTTACTTGGCTGATCACCAAAGCGGAATCTCCAAATACATCCAAATGCTTGATCTTTAAGTCAATATCAGCCCTTAGACCTAAGATGCATGCTTCATACTCAGCCATGTTATTTGTACAATTGAAGCATAGTCTGGCGGTAAAAGGAGTGTGGCAACCTTCAGAAGAGATGATCACAACACCAATTCTGTTACCTAAGGTGTTGGAAGCCCCATCAAATACCATAGTCCATCGGGATCCTTGTTCAAGTCCGTCATACGGTCTAGGTTTTGCACAGTCAGTTACCAGCATAATATTCTCGTCAGGGAAGTCGAAGTTCATTGATTGATAATCATCCACAGCTTGATGGGCCAAATGATCTGCTAGTACACTTCCTTTGATGGCTTTTTGATTTGTGTATTGAATGTCGTACTCAGTCAAGATCATTTGCCATCTGGCTATTCGTCCGGAAAGGGCAGGTTTTTCGAAGATGTGCTTAATCGGATCCATCTTAGAAATCAACAAAGTGGTAAGAGTAAACATGTACTGCCTTAGCCGGCGAGCAGCCCATGCTAAAGCACATCAAGTTTTCTCGAGCAATGAATATCTGGTTTCACAGTCGGTAAAACTTTTTCTTAGGTAGTAAATTGCATGCTCTTTTCGGCCAGACTCGTCATGTTGGCCCAAAACACACCCCATAGAATTCTCTAGTACCGTCAAGTACATGATCAATGGTCTTCCTTCAACCGGAGTCATGAGAATAGGAGGTTCTTGCAGGTATTCCTTGATCTTGTCAAAGGCAATCTGGCATTCATCGTTCCATTTGACTACCTGATCTTTCTTCAAGAGTTTGAAGAGTGGCTCACAGGTAGCAGTTAAGTGTGATATGAAACGGGCAATGTAATTGAGACGACCCAAGAATCCTCTGATTTCTTTTTTCAGAATAAGGGACTGGCATTTCTTGGATGGCCTTTATCTTGGCGGGATCAACTTCAATGCCTTTATTGCTGACAACAAATCCTAGAAGCTTTCCAGAGCGTACTCTGAATGTGCACTTGTTAGGGTTTAACCTTTGTTTATATTTCTTCAGTCTCTCAAATAGTTTGTGCAGGTGACCGAGATGTTCTTCTTTGATTTGTGATCTGGCGATCATATCATCCACATATACCTCTATCTCATGATGAATCATGTCATGAAATAAAGCCACCACAGCCCTTTGATATGTGGCCCCTGCATTCTTTAATCCGAACAACATGACCTTGTAGCAGAAAGTGCCCCATTGTGTAACGAAAGTAGTTTTTTCCATATCTTCGGGAGCTATCTTTATTTGATTATAGCCTGAGAAGTCGTACATGGATGAGAAGACTTTATGCTGAGCGATATTATCGACTAAGACGTCAATGTGTGGTAGAGGGAAATCATCCTTGGGGCTTGCCCTATTCAGATCCCTATAGTCTACGCACATGTGAACTTTCCCGTCTTTCTTTGGCACTGGCACTATATTAGCCACCCATTGAGGATAGGATGTTACAGCTAGGAATCCTACATCAAACTGTTTCATTACTTCGGCTTTGATATTTTCAGACATGTCAGGTCTCATGCGACAAACTTTTTGTTTAACAGGAGGGAAGTCTTTTTTAGTTGGCAGACAATGAACCACAATGTCGGTATCCAACCTAGGCATATCCTCATACGACCAAGCAAATACTTCCACATAATCGCGCAACATCTGAACCAAACGGCTTTTGACACTGCTTTCTAAATTAGCACTGATCCTGATTTCCTTCTTATTTGACTCAGTACCCAGGTTGATAACCTCAATTGACTCTTCACGTGGTTGAATAGCCTTTTCCTCTTGTAACAGAAGTCTGGCTAGTTATCCTGGTATGACACAATCTTCCTCGCTTTCGTCTTCGGCTTGGTTGATAGGATATTCAAAGTCATAGTTGGCAATAATAGAGTTGTTGGCAATAGGATCCAGAGTGGATGTAGACCTGCAAGAGTGTGTGTGTGTGTGTGCATGTAAGATACATGGCTATCTTTTGGAAATGTATTTAAAAGAAAAGAAAGACAATGAACACAAATATTTGAATGCAAAAGAGTCCAATGTACTGAATGATCATATGATTAGATGAACAAAATATAAAACCCTTGACAAAAGAACCAAAGTGCCACAGGCTAGGCACATGGCTTAAAAGTCAACATCAAAATATTACAGACAACGAGTTCTTGAATTGATTAAAAGCAAAAACAAGTAGATTACTCCTCAATGAAGGAGATGGGCACAAAGTCCTTAGCATGCCAATTGTTGGGCTTCCCTTTGGTTGTTGGGTAGATCCAGTCTTCAAAAGCACACTCATCATCGGAATCCTCTACAGCGTTTACTTCATGACTCTTGAGGTGGAGAGACGGCTTTCCCGTACGAGCACCTCTAATTTCTTTCTAAGCTTTGGAGGTGAAACCTATCCCAAGCTTATATGTCTTGAGTGGGATGTCGAGGAGTTGACCCCATATCTCATTGTTTCCTTTTTCTACCACAGCACGGGCATCCTTAAGAGAAACCATCTTGGGAATAACTTTGTCGGCTTTTAGAGTGTCAGAGGATATTTTGGTGGTGGCCACAACTTCAAATGTCTGGCAAGGAGTCTCTATGAATTCGCCATCCATTTCTACGTACTTAAAAGAAATGAGGTGGCTTACCATAAATTCTTCTTCACCGCAAACAGTGACAACCTTCCCTTGAACTGGGTATTTTAACTTCTGGTGGAGAGTAGAAGTGACTGCACCTGCCCCATGGATCCATGGGCGCCCAAGTAAGCAAGAATACGCAGGCCGTATGTCCATTATATAGAATGTGGAGTTGAAAATCTGTGAACCAACCTTAATTGGGAGATCCACCTCTCCATGAACCATCCTTTTCGACCCATCAAATGCTCTCACAACAATATCACTTGGCTTCAAAACCAAACCTTCACAGTCTAGCCGATCTAAAGCGCCTTTAGGTAACACGTTTAAAGATGAGCCTGTGTCCACCAAAACATGTGCCAGAGTGGTCCCCTTACATTCAATAGAAACATGCAAGGCTTTATTATGATTCTTTCCCATGGGAGTTAAATCTGCGTCGGAGAACCCCAGACCATTGTCAGCTGTCAGACTTGCTACGCAGTTCTCAAACTGGTCGGCTGTGGTTTCTTGAGGCACGTGAGCCTTTTTCAAGAACTTAATCAAAGCTTGTGCATGGGCGTCGGAACATAGCAATAGGGACAACATTGATATTTTAGAAGGGGTTTGTCCCAACTGCTCTACTATTTTGAAGTCGCTTTTCTTGATGATTTTTAGAATCTCCTCCATCTCTTGAGTGGATGGTTCTTCCATAACAGTCTTTTTAGCAAGTGCCTCTTCCCTGGCAGGCTCACTTTCCTTCTCTTTCCCTCTAGTACTGGCACCAGCATTGCCGTTGGTTATGCGGATTGGAACTGCGGTAGTGGTTGGTGGTGAGATATCAGGGGAAAAGACTCATCCTGTTCTTGTTACTTTACTAGAACTAGTAATAATAGTAACACCCGCTTTATTATCATCAATCCAAGAATCTTGTTTTACCCCATGGTAATAAACATCGACACCATAATTCCATGGTACCGCTTTATCAGAGGTGTATGGAACGGGTCCGGCAGTACTTATTATGAGAGGAGCAATGATTGGTTCGTTTGAAATCCTGATAGGACCTTTGGATGAGATTCTAAGAGGTTTGTTTGAAATTGTTATGATGGCCAAGTCTTCAGCTTTGTCGACTGAATCTTTGATGGCATGATTCTTTTCGAATAGAATTTCGCGATTATCCATTAGGCGTTGTATACCTTTCCTCAGTTTTTCACACCCATTAGATTATCTCGTACATCCCACACAGTCTTTTTCACAGCCGGGGAAAGTCCCAGCTTTTAACAGATTGCTCTTGACTACATTCAATGAAGTAGTTAACCCTTTGATAGAGGTAATGAAAGTTGTATCTTCGACGGCATTAACACCTTTGTCGTGCTTCGGCATTGGAGCGGTAATTACATTTGGCGTTGGAGGAGGATCAAATTCAATAGTCTTGTTGTCAATTAAATCCTGGATTTTGTTCTTCAGAGCCCAACACTGATCAGTCTCATGCCCTGGGCTGTTTGAATGATAAGCACACTTTGCATTTGGATTATATCTTGGTGACGAGGTGTCAGGGTTGGCAGGAGGATCCCGCAATGTCACTAAATTGGCCCTGAGCAGATGTTGAAGGGCTTGAGATAATGACATGCCTAACCTTGTAAATTGTCTTCTTGGAGCTTTAACTCGTTGATGATTGGTGGATGGTCTTTGAGTAGTAGTCGGATTGGAGATTCGGACAACATTGACAGACAGATGATTATTCATTTTGGTATGGGCCTTTGCTCTATACAGAATATTGACTTCTTTCTTCGCGGTAAAAGGTTTCTTGACAGGATTGGGAGTAGAAGTAGATGGCACAGAGATCTTTCGACTCTTAATGCCACTTTCTACTCTCTCACCGGTTAGGATTAATTTGGTGAAACCAGAAGAAGAGCAGCCAACCAACAGATTAAAGAAAGGACCAGATAATGTGCTCATGAACATGTCAATGTGTTCCCTATCAGTCAAGGGAGGTTGGACCCTACTTGCAAGGTCTCTCCACTTCTGCGCATACTCCTTAAATCCCTCATCCTTCCCCATAGTCATACCTTACAATTGAACCCTTGTCGGTGCCAAGTCAGTGTTGTACTGATATTGATGGTAGAAGGCAGTAGATAGACCCTCCTAAGTATTGATGCGAGAGCCATCCAACTGATAAAACCATTCAAGTTGTGTTCCATCCAGACTCTCTTGGAAAAAGTGAATCCAGAGTTTTTTATCAGCAGTGTGCGGTTGTATCTTGTGCACATAGGACTTCAAATGGAGCTTTGGGCAAGAAACCCCATCGTATTTTACAAAGGTTGGTATTTTGAACTTATGGGGAATGACTACCCCAGAGATTAAGCCCAAATTGTCAAAATTCAAACCAGGAATAGCTTGGATTTCAACTGCTTTCAATCTGTCTTCTAGCTGCTTGTATTTGACGTTTGTGGGTGGATATTGTTCATTGAAATAATCATCATCCAATTCTTGGTTATTGATACAGTCGGCCTGAGTACTCTTGACCTCACCAATTTGGTTCTCTTCCTCTTCTGATGAATCTTCCTCTATTGGAATTTGATGGATTGTCTCTTTGAACCTTTTACCCATGTTGAGTAGAGCTTTCTTCTTTGGCTTTTTCTTAGCGGCCAACAAGGCCATCATATCCTGCTGCCCCTTGGCCAGGGCGAGTAAAGCTTCCTGAAATTGAGAATTCTGAGCCTGGAGTTCCGTCACAGTTTTCTCTAGATCCATCTTGCTTGCTGAAATAAACAGCGGAGAGATGAGGAAACCTATTATGCGGACGCCTGTCATGTCATGATGCATGAATATGCAATATGCAAATGATTTCAAGGATTTAAAATTTTAAAATTTTTTAAAATTTGTATAGACAAGGAGTGAACAAACGTTAACTTGCATTAAAGAAATCTTGATTTGAATACAAACATGCCTCTTGGGCTTACTACAACAGAAATAAGCATAAAGTAAACTCCTAAGACATAAAAGTTGTGCACATCTTCTTTGGCGCAATGTAGGTGTTTAAGCTCTTTTCTTCATGAAGTTCCCTTGTAAGCTCCAATATCTTCTTCAATACTTGAGGTAACCAAACCAAGGAGTCGTCCATGTCTTTTGGTGAACTGGGAATCTTCAGGGACCCTTGATACTAAATCCTTGAGTTGTGGAGGTATCCTCACAAGACTGACTTGGATAGTGCTCCTACGAGCGGAGGTCATGTCCTACAAAATAGAACAAAGATAAATCCAAAAATACTTGAAATGGTTAGTGATGTTTATGATGTTTATGATGTTATGTACAAGTGTATATACAAAGCAAACAAGTCCTTGGTTTAGGCTTGCATGGGGTTTTAGGTAATTACCCTCTTGAAGTTTTAGTTTGCTCAACCTGTCCTAGTTAAAAGTAACCGGGTTCTAAGGGATCTCAATATCACTGATCTTTCCCCCAAGTTTCGTTCAATAAGCGATTGACTCGCAACCAAACAAAACTCAAGAGTCAAACCTCAATGAGCGTAGCATCGAGTATCAACCAACTTCAGACTGCACCAAAGTCGGTCATCTCACTACGTCCTAATGGCCAAGTTGGTCAAGTAAGGTTCTAAGGTCAGTTGATGCTTTATGACACCACGCGGCAGCCCCGTACTCTCCTTGACTGACTCAAGGGTTACCGGTACCAACCAAAGTGCCACATCAACGTAGCTACTTCTTCAACCGTGTCGGTATACCCTGCATAGTTCCCTTACAGTTTATTGCTACTTACCCAAAAAGTATCCCCCAAATTCGGGTGTAAGATTTTAAAACAAACCCAAACAAGGAACCAAAATATAAAGCAAGCAAATCAAATAATGTAAGCAAGTAAATATGATCTAGCCCTAAGGTAACCCCACTTTTGAAGATTTTAAATTCCCCAGCAGAGTCGCCAGTTCTGGTGTACGGTGGGAGAATTGACTTGGAGTTTTGCGTTTGTGTTCGCAAAATGTTATGGTTTAGCAAGAGTTGCCACCAACTTTTCTTTTATCCAATAAGGAAAGGTGAAAAAGCACAGGAAAGACCTTTCGAGATGTTTTCTTGAGTTCGAGGGGTAGATTATGAAAAGGGAAGGTATTATCACCCTTTCCATCCATGATTTTCCATGGGCTCTTAGTTACTTGTTAGATCACTTGCTTTTGTTTGAAATTTGTGCTTTTGTGTGGTTTTGAAAGGATTTTGAAAAGGTGCCATCGTTTAGGCGAACTTTGCAATGATTCCCGCTCGTAAGAATGTATGTAAAGTGTTGAGCTTTTGAAAATATTTCAAGTTTTAGAAAGATGTTTTTTGAAGATGTTTTGAAAGTGTATGTGATTGTTTTCGAAAATAGCAAGGATGTTTGTTTTGAAATTGAGAAAGTAACTAAAATTAATCTACCTACTCAAAAGGTTTTAGATGTGTTTTTCTTCCTCCTTTAGATGTTGCTACCTTACCATTGATTTTATAAGAAGCCCCATCGTTGGATGTGAAGGGACAGACGTGGGTCATCGTATTAGTCATGATAGCAACGTTGTGAGATATCTTAGCATTCTCTTATAGGGACTAAGATCACTTGTAAGGCAATATTTGTAGCGTCATCGAGGGACTATGATCTTGTATTTGTGATTGTTTTTTGCTAAGATACCCCACATGCATAACATGACCATTTTTGTAAGGCAACAAGTGGAATTTCCCTAAGGGTGCATGTGTACAAGTGTATTTGATTGCATGCATTTTGTCTTTGATTTTTGGGTTGTCTACTTGTTGATTTTATCTTACGATACACACCTAATTACCTATAATTTATATGAAGGTAATAAAAGAGTGTAAAAAATAAATCCTACACTATTACAACCATATTGAATTGCATGAAAATATAAAGACAAAAATAAGGTAAAAGCAAGAAAAAATGGATCTTTCGACTTAGGGCAGCAAACCCTTCGATTCTGCCATTTCTGGCTCTCTTCGACCTTACCTGAAAAGGGGTGAAGGAATGAGTTTCGACTGGGGCCTAGAAGCCAACATATTTTGGCTTTCGATTGGATCCTGGAGGCCAACATGTTGTGCCTTTCGATTGGCTTGAAGGTTAGTATGGAAGCCAGAGGCTTCGTTTCTAACTTTTCTGTCTCCTGTTTCTTTCATTTGAGTTTGAATTACAACATGGCCCAAGGTCATGCCAACATCACCTTAAGACTAGATTAGTTCTTTAAAGCGTATTTAAATGTACCAAGAGCAAAATCCAAGAATATTGTTAACCATGACACATATTAAGAGAGTGAAAACAAAAAGAAGAAAATAGTATGTACATGTTTTAAATGAAAAAGAAAACTTATTTACATGCTATGCTGGAAACAAAGGGCCAAAGGTTAAAAATGACTTACCTTGCTGGAGGTTGGAGCATGTTCTGGACTTTGAAGCGGTTGTTTTGAATGCCTCTGGATTCGAAGGAAAAGACCCAGGGTAGGCCTTCGACACTGGATTCGAAAGAGCAAAACTAGTGAAATATCCTTCTTTGCTGGATTCAAAGGAAGGAACAAGTGGGATGCTCCTTGAGTCGAAGGAAACTGGAATGTGTTGTTCTTCAGAATTGAAGGAGGTAACAATGATTCTGGTTTTTTTGATTTCACAAGTGTTGAAGTGTTTGAGAATTTTATGGTGTGTGGGAATTTTGAAGATACATTCCCCTCTCCTCCCTCCTCTCCTTTTCTTTGTGCAAATGAACTCTCTATTTATAGAGAAAGGCTTTTAGGAAGCTTGGGGAGAAAAAAAATAAGGCTCAGCTGGAAAGTAAGTGTCCACTTGTTCCATAAAAGCAAGATGAATGGTTCTGATGGGTTGCTTCTTTCTGAAGGAAAACAGGCGCAAGGCTCAAGACAAAATTTTCTAAAAGGTAGTATTATGCTATTAAGTGCAAGTGGTCTTGGACAACAAATGGGTAAAGGCCTATTTTAACTTGCATAAACAATTAAGTATAGGGTGAGTCATAGGTTTAAGGCCTGAAAAGGGAAAACACGTAGCCTAGCCTATGGGTCTAAATGTTCAACTTGATCTTTTGAGTCGAATCCTCCATCTTTCTACACCTTTCGACCAGACTAAAACAACATAGCATTCGTTTTCACTAGTTTTGTCTCCTTCGAATGAACCAACTGTGTGTTCTTCGAATGGCCATTTTTAGCTGAATATACCATTGAGTCTTCTTGATTTTAATAACTTAGGCCCAAACCTTCGAACAGACTCCAAAGTAAGAGAACAATTATTCCCCAACTATGGCAAGTCCTTCAAATGGACCACCAAATTGTGTGTCATAATGCAGGACTATAGCATATTGAAGGGTTTACAGATGGATTCGAAGGTGATTTGAAGGCACATTCGAATCATACATGAAGATGAATTTGAAAGTCACTGGAAGGTAGCCATTCATCCAATCAAAAACTCATGAATCCAAGGCAAACAGGTGAGGGGCGAATGGTGCAATCGAATGACACTTTTCAGAAGGTTATTAACTTCTGAATTGAAGGAAGCTTTCAAAAGATTATTGAATTTTTGAATTGAAGAAAACCAAAAGGAGGCCTTTACTTCCTGAGTCGAAGGATATTCCTGAGTCGAAGGACATTCTTGATTCGAAGGACACTGTTTCAAAGGGAAACAACAACTCAATTGAAGCTTGTATAAAGATCATTTCCTTCTGAGTCGAAGGAAGCTTTCAGAAGGTTATTGACTTTTTGAATTGAAGAAAACCAAAAGGAGGCCTTTACTTCCTGAGTCGAATGAAATTGTTTCAAAGGGAAAGAAAAACTCAATTGAAGCTTGTATGAAGATCATTTCCTTCTGAATCGAAGGAAGCTTCAATATCCAACTGAAAGATGTAACCCAAGTGGCATGAAGCCCTTGCTCAACTGAAGCTTGCATGCAGGCATGGCCAGAGATGAATTCCCAAACGAAGGCTCACACGCAGATATGCAGGAGGTGAATGCCCAAATGAAGGCTTGTATGCAGGAGGCACATTTGGCCACCAGATCATGGCCTTCGATTGCAAGCATGCAGGCAACAAACTTGTCCAATCGAAAGGCTTGCCTTCTAGGGGACACTTGTGGCAGAAAATTTGGTACTCAAAGCAAACACGCAGGCAGTGGAAGACACAAACGAAGCTAACAACAAGAAGTCACATGCCCAGTCGAAAGAGGCACACTAGTAGCAACTTTTGAGCAATCGAAAGAGGTGCAAATTCCAATCGAAGGGGGCTGAATCGAAGGAGACCTATTTTCCTCCAAATTTTTCAAAATGTTATTTTTATCTGTTTTCTCGATTTTTGACAATTTCCTTTTAATTCTGGTGTTGGACAATCCCAATGTACTTGTGCAAGCTTGAATTTTGAGAATCATTTTGAGAGATGCTTTGAGAATTGAGAGGGTTAATTTTGGGGTACAACAGACGGGATAGAAGGTTAAGTTGTGGCGAAATCGAGTTGAGATGAGGAGGCGGATTAAGATAGACCTTGTGAAAAAGAGACAGAGAAGTTTGATGTGAGACAAATCGGAAGAAGGTTTCAGTATGTTGATAGGAGTTCTGCGCCTCTAGGTTGAGGAAGAAGAGAGGTTCTTTCACGATGAGAACCTAAAGGTCATCATCTCAACCTAATCCCAAACGCACCGTATAATCTTCCATTTTGGTTTTAGCATATTTCTTTTTTTTTTTAATTTAAAAATAATAAATGGAGGAGTATTGGATCATTCTGATGGTGATATTACAATGAACTTGTCCTGGGCCAGGAGGTTTTCTTTTTCCACTAAGCCCGTACTATCTTTTTGGGAAGCCTGAAGCAATGTCAACAAAATAGACTCCTTGGACTCATGCGGACTGGGCCTAGCGCCCTTCTTCATCAAACTCTTGGATTTCAGCCTGCACCCCCTTCTGACTAGAATGCTAATTTCTTCTTCTCGTTAGTTTCTTTCCTATAATTTTTGATGATTAAAACTAATAATAAAAACAATAAAAAAATTTAATTGTTTTTTTAGAAATATAATATAATTTCCCTATTTTTTTTCTTTTAGAATTTTGTTAGAATTTTCTATTATGCTTTATGTTTAAATAATCATTTTATTTCCGATACTTCATGCTTCACCTTTTGCTTGTTGAGATTTGGAATCTTATGCAGGCTTATTGTGCAATATGCGGATGCACTTGTGATTTCGATTGTGATTTATTTTCACATCGATGATGCTTCGACATTTATTCCTAACTTTTGGTTTCTGACTCTTTTCATGGATTGGTGAAGCTTTCGCGAAGATCGTCGGGTTTCTTTGTTTTGATATGCTTCGCTATGGATTGATATCCGTTTGGTATTCTACCTTGTTTATCTCATGTCGCATTTTACTGCTTTCTAGATATCATGAGAAGTAGGAAATAAAGAGCGTGCGCTCGAAGTCGCTGTTTAAAGACCTGTAGCAGGCATTCCGCACTTCATTTGCTATATGTGTTGTGCTTGCATTTGTTCACTTTTTTGTTGATCAATGAGTCACTCAATTTAGAAATTGAGATCACGACTTTGCTCTCAGTGCATTCTCCCTATAGGATTTCATCACTTTCCTTTATTTCTTGTTGATCGATGAGTCACTCAATTTAGAAATTGAGATCACGACTTCGCTCTCATTGCATGTTCCTTATAGGATATTTTTGTTGGACTTTCTTTGGCATGCTAACCCATATAGGATCTCTCTAGGTGTGCTCTCTTGAGCATATTGGCTTGTTTGTTTGATTTCATCTTTGTGTGCATGTTTTGAGATGACATACCCTCGGCATGTTCCCTTAGGAGCTCTCGATTCAACTATAGATGATGATTCAAGATAGACATAGTTTTAGGTGATAGACCCTTGTTATGCTCCTTTAGGACTTCTTAATTCATCTATAGATGATGATTTGAGATAGACATTAGGATCTTTATCCAAGCATGTCAACATAGGATATAAATTTCCCTTTAAAACTCAACCTTAGGATTAATCATTGTATGATAACATTAGAGATAGGTTTAGGTTAGTCTCCCCTTAGACTTTTCTTTCCCTTTTTGCATTCTTGCATTAAAACAAAAAACTTCTTTTTCTTACAAACTTCAAAAAACACTTAAAAACTACTGATAAGAATCATACCTTTGTCGAGCATGGGAAATGATAAGCGGGTTACTTCTCGATCTTATTGTTATTCCATTTTAAGCCTTCGTGTGGTTCAAGTCTCAAAGACTTATTTCATAAATAAGTAGAGAAGTGGCTAATATCTCTCTCTTTAGGTCAATTAGCTGTTAGCCACAAGCAAAAACACAAACGAACACAAACTCCTTTTTCCTAGGGGATTTTCTCAAAAACCTTTTTTCAAAAGAACATGTTAATTCACTTCTGTGCCGACGCGTAAGTCTCCAAAGGTCGAGTTGTGGCAGAAGGCGAAATTAATATTGTTCATTAAAAAACACAAACCAATTCAAACCTTTTTTTGTGCCCAAGCATATTTTCTTTCAAAACTTTTTCAAAAGAACATGTTAATTCACTTCTGTGCTGACACGTAAGTCTCCAAAGGTCGAGTTGCGGCAGAAGGCGAAATTAATATTGTTCATTAAAAAATACAAACCAACAAGAACATGTGAGTCGAACTACAGCTGCTCTAATTCCTTAAAAGGGATACGTAGGCATCGGGGTAGGGCCCGATGTTGCACCCCAAAATTTACCCTCTTGATTTAGGCTTATGTTTCATCATGAATATCATATTGCATTGCATTCATACATTGTGATGGGATCAAAGTAATTTAGTTATCAAGTTTTCCTCAAGCTTTGAAGGTTGATTGCATTTACAAGTTGCTCAAGTAGAACCTTATCATCTAAACCTCTGGATCTTTCAAGCTCAAAAGTTATTGCATATCTCAATATATTTTATCCATCTCTTTGGATCATCAGAGGATTGAAATTTGTGATTGATTATAAGAAGAATCACTCTTTTGATTCACCAGTCAAATTAGGTTTTTGTTTGATCAAGGCTATTGATTAATGTAAAAGTCTTGATTTGGAAGCTACAACATCTCATTGGTATTTGAAAAGTCTTTGTACAAGAAATTGGTCAAGATATCTAGAGGATTTGAAATTTTGGAGATGATTCATCAATCTCCTAAGGTGTTAACCAAAACTAGGGTTTGGGATTTCATCAAGATTTCTTGAGAATTTTGAAGTGAAACTTTGTACATGGCCTCTATATATTTGGAAGATCATATGTTTTTGATCATCAATTTTAAAGGGAAGTGGATCAATTGATTCAAAGGGGCAAAATGGTCATTTAGGTCAAAATCAGTCAAAGTCAAGGTTCACCAAGTGAACTTTTGGTCAACCATCAATTCAAGGGTGTACTTTTCATATTTCAAGTCCATTTTGATCATTGGATTAAAAAGATTGAGGTTTGGGTTGAAACTTGTTCATGAAGAAACCCTAAAAGTTTCTAATTTTGGAAAATGAGGACTTAACTCCAAAAATTCATATTTTATCCACCTTTGATCAAAAAAATGCAAATAAAATATGCTTGGAAAGATAAGATGGTGATATTTTATCTCCGTTTGGTCTCATGTCCAAATTGGCAAAGAGTCAAGAGTTATGGTCTTTGGAAGTTCATGCCTTAAGTTAAAATTATAGGTCATTTTCCAAAATTAGTGAATTTCATGTCAAATTTTGAGGACCTTAATGGATTCAATTGGAAAAACTCAAAACTAAGGGATTGTAGATCTTTTTAATAACTTTCCAAATTGTACTCATTTGTGTCCAAATTCAGAAATATGAGCAAGTTATGAACTTTGGAATTTTGAGGCATTTTATTGAAATTTGACAAGTATGCAAAATGGCCAATTCATGAGAACTCGAGTTTCAGCCATTCCTTTTGTTTCTAGTCAAGCCCATGAACAATTTGTAACATGCTGAGGCCCATTACACTCACCATTTCGTGCCCATGTGCTTCTAGAACTTGCTTGAATGAAAAAATACAAAACATGCTCAATTTTGCAAATTCACCAACACTTCTTCATTTCAAACAATCATGAGCTGGAATTTTGAGCATGTATTTTTGACCTCATTTGGCTCACAAAATGCACAAAAGGCAAGCAAATGCATGAGTGAAACGCAAGATCCATGTGCATCCTCATTTTTAGCCAAAACTACCAATCCTGCCCTCCAACGGATTTGAGGTTGCATTTCCACTTCTATGCTCCTCTATTAACTCTATATAAGAAGAGGCAAGCCTTGTTTTAACCTGGACACGCTCCCATTACAAGAATTTCAGATCTGAGTTTTCCACCATTCTTTTGCAATTTGCTTCGATTCTCTCAATTCCTTGGTGTTTTCTTCAAAATTCTTGTGGATTCAGCTTCAGTGAAGGGAGGAGATCAAGCTAGCACCATTTGTTTGCACCTGGAGTGAAGGAGATAGTAGAACACTTTTTCCTTGAGGTAATAATCCTAAACTTTGATTTTCGAGATGTATTTGTTTATTGATGTGTTTGAGCTTGGATTAGTGTTCACTGATGTTGTTTGAATGTTTCTGAAGCTTTATAATTTTTGATTCGGTGAATTATGCATGATTGAGTGCTCTGAAATTTCGGATTCATGATGTTTTTTCTCACTTTCGTGGCTTGATTGTGAATGATATAGTTGATGTTTCGATTTGATTTGAAAGGCACGATGTAGTTTGTTATCAGAGCTTTAATTTACACTTGATTTCATTAATTTTAGTGGAGAAATGAGTATGTATGATGGATCTGAACATGAGCCCAAGGACCGAGTCTTGCGTGCGTTTTTGAGTTTGTCCGGAGGTTGAAGATGATGTGGTGGCACAATATGATTGGTCCATTTGAATATTGTCTTATTTGAATTATTTATTTTATTTGGTATTATGTTTGATTTTTTTTTGTGATCAAAACATTTTCAAAAATCATGAAAAAATTACCATAGGCCAATAATAATTTCTAGTATTTTTCATATTTGTTTTGGAATTTTTTAAAATGTTTTGATTGGTTTAAAATTTCATAAGTTTAATCAATTGTTGGTTCAATGATTATTTTTATTTTAATAATTCTTTTGATCTAAAAATTCCACAAAAAATGTTTTGGACTCATAAAATAATTTAGAAATTGATTCTAATTTTTGTTTAGCATTTTTTTCTATTTTTGATTAGAAATTTAATTTGAGAAGTTTATTTGAAATGTTTGCTTCATAATTTTGTTTTAATATTTCCTTTAATTCAAAAATCCTCAAAAAAATCATATAAGTTTTTTTTAATCATAGAGTCTGAATATAATTTTATTTTAACCTTTTTTTATGACTTTTGGCTAGGGTTTGCATTTTTGTCATTTAATAATAGTTTAATTGTTAATTGTTTGTTTGATTTTATTTTAATATTTCCTTTAATTCAAAAATTCCACAAAAATATTAGGGATGTGTGTTTTTAATTCTAATATTTGAATATAATTTTGGTTGGATATTTTTATGATTTTTTATTAGAATTTTATTTTGAGATGTGATTATTTGTTTAGTTGATTAATTGTTTGAATTTGATTTTATTTTTGACTTTTCTTTAATTCAAAAAATATGAAAAAATAGGTATTATGACCTATTGAGTTTTGTCATGTTTGATGTATATTTGTTCTGAATTTTTTGAATTTTGATCTTATCTAATTAATATTTAAGATTAAAAGTCAAATAATTAGGGTTTTGTTGCTTATTGTGTAAGTTTCAATTCAAAAACCATTATGCCCTGGATTTTCAATGGAATTTAGGTCTTGATTATGGTTTATGGATGTATTGAGGATCTAAAAACCATTTTTCTTGAATTATTTGACTTGGTTTGATATTTTTCCATAAATTATTTTGAAAACTTGTCTAGTTTTGATAGTTTGGCCAAACTAGTTTTGAACTTTGGGCCTCATTTGATCCCCTCCTTAACTATTCATGAACTTGAGACTTGCTTTCTGACTTCTAAACACTTCAAAGATGCTAAGAAATTTTTTGTGTGAATTATTGATCCTTGTTTCTACTTTTGATGTATATTTGAAGTGAAGGTACCCAATTAATGTTGCATATCTTGTTGCAATTTGCTTGATGGCCAATGAACTTGAGTGAGGCCTATAATTGGGCACCTAATGATCATGTTGGTTCTGTTTATCCACATAAACTCAAGTCAATTCACTTAGATCCCCATGTTTGAATGATTGAACCTTTTGAGGCATTGTGTGGGATTCCTCTTCTATTATGCTTGTGAGCTGTGATGAAATATTTGAGTATGATTGAATTGTGGTTTCTACTGACCTTCATGGTCTTTGATTTTATTCTTCTCAAGCTCCCATGATCCTTGAATGATATTCAATTGTCAACTCAACATGGTGATAGAAAGGAGCAACATTCCTCTAATTTTTGACCAAATTGTGCATATGCCTGTTTCCTTTTTGTCTATCATATCTAATGTTTTGATAGTTGCTATCATGTTTCCTCACTTCATTATGGTGTCATCATCCATCCCTTATGTGAGTCATCATTCAATTTATGGGAATACTAACTTGGTTGTTGAATGTGCGAGGTACTTTGAGAAAAGTTTTCCATTTTTGACTTGAGGCTATTGTGTTTCACTTTATTTGTGGAACACAATTTATTATATTGGCACTACTCTTGTGCTTGGAATATTTGATAGTTTATGCAGGATATATGTATGTGATTATGAATGCTATACATTGCCCATGGGATATGATCATATCTGAAAATCTCAATATTTACATCCTGATGATGTAATTTCTGACTTGATTTGTCTGTTGATGCCAGCTTGCTTGAAGTTCTTTGGGTTTCTTTTATTCTTGCTCAGTGGCTACAGATAGTTATCCGTTTGGTATTGCACTATTTCCTTTCTTCTATTTTCATTTTGTATAGTTCTATGTTGCATGATGGGACCTCTGTTGCTGATATATGTCAGGAGGCCCTCTGTTTTTATTTGACACATGTGTTGTGTTTGTTTTTGATCGATGAGTCACTCAATTTAGAAATTGAGATCACGACTTCACTCTCAGTGCATGTTCCCTATAGGATGTTTATTGTTTTTCTTCTTTATCTTTTGATTGATGAGTCACTCAATTTAGAAATTGAGATCACGACTTCGCTCTTAGTGCATGTTCCCTATAGGATGTTTATTATTTTTCTTCTTTATCTTTTGATCGATGAGTCACTCAATTTAGAAATTGAGATCACGACTTCACTCTCAGTGCATGTTCCCTATAGGATGTTTACTGTTTTTCTTCTTTAACTGTTGATCGATGAGTCACTCAATTTAGAAATTGAGATCACGACTTCGCTCTCATTTCCTGTTCCCTATAGGATAGTTTTGTTAAGCTTCCTTTGACATGTTAATTAAGATAGGAATCCATGTATGCTAGCATAGGGTAGGATTTTCCTTTATCCTCAACCTTATGGTCAATCATTGTATGATAATACTAGGGATAGTGCTAGGCTAGTTTCCCTTAGTTGTTTCTTTTTCTTCCTTTGCATTTTTCATCTTAAAACAAAAATTGTTTTCTTGGTAAATCATAAAACACCTCTAATAAACTCAAACCCTTCTTCAAGGCAAAATATACAAATCAATCTTATTTGTTTGTGCGCATCTTGGTTTTGTTTTTTAAACCTGTTTCAGCCGATGTTTCATCATCGCACATTTGTTTGAAGCCGATGTTACGCCATCGCACATGTTTGTTATCCTACTTTGATCCTCAATATCATTGTTAGGTGTGATGTTTTGTCATCCTTTTTATCGATGTTTCGCCATCTTTGCCATGATACCTTGTTATCTTATAGTCGATGTTTCGCCATCGCACATTTGTTTGAATCCGATGTTTCGCCATTGCACATGTTTGTTATCCTACTTTGATCCTCAATATCATTGTTAGGTGTGATGTTTTGTCATCTGATTTATTGATGTTTCACCATCTTTGCCATGATACCTTGTTATCTTTTAGCCGATGTTTCACCATTGCATACTTGTTTGAAGCCGATGTTTCTCCATCGCACATGTTTGTTATCCTACTTTGATTCTCAATATCATTGTCAGGTGTGATGTTTTTGTCATCCATTTTATCGATGTTTCGCCATCTTTGCCATGATACCTTGTTATCTTTTAGCCGATGTTTCGCCATCGCACATGTTTGTTATCCTACTTTGATTCCCAATATCATTGTTATGTGTGATGTTTTGTCATCTGTTTTATTGATGTTTCGCCATCTTTGCCATGATACCTTATTATCTTTTAGCCGATGTTTCGCCATCACACATTTTTTTGAAGTCGATGTTTCGCCATCTCACATGTTGGTTATCCTACTTTGACTCTCAATGTCATTGTTAGGTGTGATGTTTTATCATTTGGTGTTTTTCTATCTTTGACATGTTACTTTGTTATTATTTGGCTGATGTTTTACCATCTCATTTGTTTGTTGTTTTATTTGATGTTTTTCCATCTTGACCGTTTTTGTTGTCTTAACTAAAAAACACAAACCAACCATAATGTATGAGCCGAACTACGGCTACTCTAATTCCTTAAAAAGGATACGTAGGCAAAGGGGTAGGGCCCAACCGAGCACATCTTTTATTTTCCCTACATTGTTTTATTTTTCTTTCTTTCGCATGCATTCCCTTTTTAGCTTTAAGCCATAAACATAGGTTTTGACCACACCCATTAGATTAGACAACAAGAGTGGATACCGAAGAGTACTACGGGCGTGTGGGGTGATAATACCTTCCCCTTGCGTAACAGACTCCCTTACCCGATCTCTCGGTCGAAAGACCGTGATTTCTCCCTCTTTAGGTTTTCTCGATGTTTACCTTTCCCTCTCGGTGGGATAAAAGACGTTCGGTGGTGACTTCATTGATGTTTCATTACACCAGATGACCGGTTCAGCCAGGCAGTTTCAGCTGGCGACTTCACTGGGGACAAATTGACCTTTTGCTGGTCCATCCCGAAGTCGATCCTAGCTCTTGTTTATTTTCTTTTTTTGGGTGTTTATTTTACCGCTTTGCATATTTATCTGTTTGCATTGCATCCTATGTGCACTTTACTTTCTGCATACTAGGATTTGGATGGACTGTTTGGATTCTGGATTTCTTGGTGGGTGGGTTGTTCCATGAGGTAAAAGGCCTCATACCCAAGCTATGAGTGAATTCCATAGGAACTAGGAATATAGTGCCCATGGAAGCTATGAGGCGGATGCTATGTAGACCTGACCATGAGACTCATGACTTCAGAGGTAGTTCAGATAGGTGTTATCGTATGATGATACCGACAATCGAGCTCTTGTACTCTGATTTGGCTTTTAACCTTACCTTGACCTAGACTACACCCGTGAGAGGGGCGGGAAAACTTTTCTTACAGGTACAGGTACTGTTGGTGACTTTGTGTTGTGAAGGTGACTCAGGTTCCCATGATAGTTTTGAAGCTTTGGGATTTTCTTTTGATCTTGAATGGTGTTGTTCTGTAATGGTCCAACCATTATCCAGTGTGAAACTTTGATCCTGTCATGTTGCATCATAGCATATTTATTTCTAAAAAAATGGCGTATAAAAAAATAACTAGCATGCGCATGTCATCTCCCAGGGACATTCGAGAGTCTTCTTTCCATCAGAAATGGCCGGCCTCCCGTCAGATGAGTTTGATTCAGTTCGTGTTAAAGAGCCTACCAGGCATACATTCACTTATCATATTCCTACTATTGATGTGTCCGAATTGAAGAGGTTGAGTTCTTATCTGAAGAGTGATGTTCTGAATAATTTCAACAAAAATTATGGCAATTTGTTACTAATCCTTAACACTCCAGTTGACCCAATGGCTTTGATCACCCTCTTCCAGTTCTATGA
This sequence comes from Vicia faba, assembly GCA_948472305.1. NCBI lineage: Eukaryota > Viridiplantae > Streptophyta > Magnoliopsida > Fabales > Fabaceae > Vicia > Vicia faba. Next base: position 1,354,013,459 of record OX451738.1, on the reverse strand, counting down.
CAAGGAATTACGGTGTTTTACTTTTCAAGATTATCAACTGGTTCCTACACTAGAAGAGTACGTGTACCTACTTAATATCAAGTTGTCCGATGAAGTTCCTTTTGTCCAAGTGCCGGAGAAGTTGAAGTTCAAATTTATTGCTGAAATTCATCATTTGAGTTGGAAAGAGGTGAAAGACAATTGGAAATCAAGTGAGGATACTACAGGGTTTTATTTGGATTTCTTAGTGAAGAAAGCTGAAGGCTGGGCAAAGAAAGGGAATTGGAATGACTTCATCTCTTTTTTATCTCATGATATACGGGATCATCCTCTTCCCTTGCAAGATAAATTTTGTGGATTTGACGGCTATTTGTGTTTTCAGAAATAAGAACCCGGTGCCAACACTCTTGGTAGATACTCTTTACACCATTCATTTCAGGCATGGAAAAGGAGGTAATGTAAGTTTATGTCATTCGATGTTGTATTAATGGTTTAAGTTGCACCTACCAGTAAGTGGCCCTTTCATGGATACCAGACATTCTCTCCGATGGTCATCAAGACTTGTCAACCTTACTTCATTTGATATCTGGTGGAATTATGACACGGGGGAAGTACGAAGTATTATCACTAGCTGCGGAGATTTCCCTAATGTTCCCCTCATAGGAACTAAGGGGTGTATCAAATGTAATCATGTGCTTGCTTATCGTCAATTAGGATATGCAATGGATGGACCGCCAAAGGTTGAGGAGGTGTCTGAATCAGTGTATTTTATTAGAGGAAGTGATCCTGTGATGTTGGAAAGAGTGGCAAGTGCTTGGAAGGGAATTCACAAGAAGGATAGAACTACTTTGGGCAAGAAGGTTCCCATTGCTAGAGTTCCTTACTTGGAATGGATTAGAGACAGGGTTAAGGTTTTACGGTTACCATTTGCAAGGTCGATTCCTATATGTGAGCAACCTCCTACTGTTCTGAGTAACACGGTTCCTACCGAGGTGTTCACCCAGGTTCATGTTGAGAACATTCAGCTTCATGCAAAAGACCGTGAGGCAGGGATGAAACTTTATTGGGTGGATCAAGAAAGGGCCGACTTAGCTCGCAAACTCAAAGAAGCTCAAGGGGAAACTTCTGATGCAACCAGTTTTAGGAAGAGGTCTCATGCTGAAATGGAAGAAGAGTTGAGTAAGACCCAGCAAGAGTGCCAGAAGCTTCAGGCATCTGAGAATAGCTACAGAAAGAAGATTCAAAACTTGGAGAAACAGCTCAAAGACAAAGATGCTCAGTGTGATACGGTGGGAGAACTGACTTGAGGTTTTGCGTTTTGTTTTCGCAAATGTTTCGGTTGAGCAAGAGTCGCCACCGAATTTTTATTTTATCCTAAGGAAAGGTTAAAAAGCACAGCAAAAACCTTTGAGATGTTTTCTTGGGTTCGGGGAGTAGATTATAGAAAGGGAAGGTATTAGCACCCTTTCTATCCATGGTTATCCATGGGCTCTTAGTTACTTGCTTAGATCAACTTGCCTTAATTTTCAATTGTTTGAAATGGTGCTTTATGTGTGTGGGTTTGAAAATGTTTTTGAAAAGAGGCCAATGTGGTGGCCACCTTTGTAATGATCCATGTTGGGATGTATACAAAAGTGTATGTCTTTTGAAAAAGTTTTCAATGTTTTTGAAAGTTGTTTTGAAAATGTGTTGTGATGTGTGGTTTGAAAAAATAAGCAAGTGTTTTGTTTTGCAAGTTGACAAGTACTCAAGAGCTATCTACCCTAAAGTTCTCAAAGATCTTTGCTATGTTTTAACCTTTTTAACAATTTTGTTCCACCATTGCATTTGGTGGACAATCTTGTGTTAGGATGTGAAAGGGACGGGCGCGGGTCATCGTTTAGACCATAATTGCAATGGTGCCAAGTATCTTTGGGCAATTTTTCCTTAAAAGGGACTTGATCATTTTTAGGCAACTTTCAAAAGCGTCATCGAGGGACTATGATCATTTGATTGTTTGTTTTGCCCAAAGAGACCTAACATGCAATATGGCCCATTATTGAAGGCAACAAGTGGAATACCCTAGGGGTGCAAGTGTGATTAGTGTTGTCCATTTTCATGCTTGTTTATCTTGAAGTTAGGTCAAACTATTTTTGGTTAATTGATTTGCATACAAACCCTAGTTCTAACATGGCATATTTGGAAAGCGTTAAAGTGCGAAAAATAAAGTTCCTAAGTTATTACAACACAATATATGGGAAGGGGGGTACAAATGTTCAAATGAGGGTATTTTGACAAGGAATTTAAACCTAACTATTACATCAAAATTGAATTATACAAATTATTTAATATACAATAATTAAATAAAAATGGAATAAATATGCAAGATGTAAAAAATGTTTTTTATATGTATGAAAAAAAAGTGTTTTTTATATATCAAATAAATAAAATAAAAAGTATTAATTTTTGGAGTTTTTATGTATTTAGGGCAAAACCCTAATTTTATTAAGTAAAAAGTATTAATTATTTAATATGTACAATGTTTAATAATTATGTACAAAAATAAAATAAAAATGAAGTATATTTGTCAAAAAGGTATTTTTAATGTTAAATATTAATAAAAATAAAAATGTATATATTTTGTATTTTTGTCCTAAATATACTAATATACATATATGTATTTGTATTATTTACCAAATATATTGAATATATACAAAATAATAATATTTAATATTTATAAAAAAAGTATATTTTATATAACATATTTTCAGAAGATAAAATAAAATAAAAATGGAAAATAAAATGTATTTGGTATTATTCCTAATATTCTAAACAAAAAAATATTATGTATTTATTTATATATATAACTAACTAAAGCAAATAAATATCAAATAAAATGCAAAAAATGTGGAAAAATGTTTTTTTAATATTTTTATGCTTTAATGAAAAATAAGAAATCAGAATCAAAAAGAAAAAATTGAAAATGACAAATAAAACTCAAAATGGGCCAGGGGGGTGCAACTGTCAAAACAAGGTGTGAAAAGAAAAAAACATTCCAGGCCCAGCCCAGAACCTGTCTTCTTCAACCTCCAGCAAAACTTTTTCAAAAAACGCGCGTTTTGTACATTGATTCAAACATCTTGATTCCTGGACTTTTAATGAAAACTCACAACATCAAAAATGTTAAGCATCAAACAACGAATCCATACATACCAAAAACTTGATCTAATTCTCAGAAATGAGAGAGAATTTCTTCTCCCCCAATTCCTGACCTAGTTTTTGTTCCATGTTCAGACATCAAATTCTCATAGCACACATAACATAAATGAAAACTAATTACATGGGCGTGTTCAGGGCTATGAATGTGACATAATTTCTTCACAAACCTAAAGCTAACAATGCCTGGATAGAGAGATACGAGTTCATGAACTTACCTGTTCAGTTGGAATCGTATCTGGTGATGGAGGTGCTTTCAATGCAAGGTGATGGTTGGTACAGCTTCCTTGATGTCCAGGGATGCTATTCCAAGCTTTAGTTTGCTTTGAAACCAAGTGAATCGTGTTATGGAACTTCAACTGCAAAACAAGAAAGTGAAAATGGTGATGTTGCTTGGGAGTGTTACAGGTCGTGTTTGAGGCTTGGAATAGTTTCAAGGGATGATGTGGGATATGTTTGAAGTGGTTTTAGCAAGAATGCATGAATGGGTTGAGTTATGGAACTCAATCTGCAGCAGGTACCCTGTTTGGGCAGTTTTAGGGTGATTCTGTATTTGAGAAGGAAATGGAGATGGTTGGCTTGTGTTTTAGCTTAGGTTTGATGATTGTAAAGTGTTTGATAACTTTGCTTAAGCTCTGGTTCACAGGAATGAGAGTTGTTCCTTGTTATGATATGTTTCTTCAACTTTAAGCAACAAAGTGTCCACTTGAGTTTTAGACTGATAGAGACCCCCCTAATGTGCTGCTAACCTTCCCCTTGATCAGTGTGTTTTGTTCATAAACTTGTGCCAAAAAGATTTGCACTATACTTGCTTGGATTGCTAATTGACATAAAGTTCTACTTTTCTAAAATGGTAAAAATGCTTTATCTAAAAATGGCTTAATCTTGCATATAATGTTTGAACACACAAAATAAGGCCTTGGCACAATGAGTTAGAATTAAGTTATTGAGTGAAAATGGGATATAGGACCTGTAATCAAGGAATGCAAGCTGAATTCAAAATGGCACAAGTGTATGAACATGTAAATTGGCCAAATCAAAAGTGAGTTTTTCCAAACTTGCCAAATTCGATTCTCCCTAACCATGAGGTTGTTTGATGAGTTCTTGGACATTTTGGAAAGCTTGGAATGTGTACTACAATCCATATTTGAAATGCAAATTGAAATTACAAGTGGAAGCATGTGAAAAATGGTCTTGAAGTTAGGAAAAAATCCTGCCTAAAATAGGTCAAATTTCTCTAAGTTAAGAATGGTTTGGTACCCTTGTTCCAAAAATTGTAACTTGAGCTACAAGCTTATTTTGAGGAAACTTTGTGAATCAAAGTTGTAGATTTTTCAATGGACTACAACTTTCATGTTTTGACTTTTCCTTGAATCCAAATGCATCTTGGTGAGAAAGTGGGACAAAGTTAGGAAAAAATTAGGGTTTTTCATAACTTAGAAAAATTCTAAGTTATGAAAAATCTTCATTTCAAACCCTAATTTGCAATTCTTGATTTCTTGATGAACAAGTTTCATGATTTGGCATGTTTTGATGAAAAATGAATCTTGACACTTGATTTTGACCCAAAAGTCAAAGTTTGACTTTTCAGTATACAGTCAAAATTAATCAATTGACTGGGAAATTCAACTGTCAATCTTGTGCACTTGGGATCTTTTGAACTTGTTGAGTATGTCAAGACAATTCCATGGGGTCCTTGAGTCCATATGTGAGCTTGGTTTGCCATTGGCTAGGTCAAACAGTCAAAAATTGCCTTTGTGCAGTCAAAACCCTAAAAATGACCATTTTGCCCTTTTGGTGATCTGATCAAATTTCTTGTGGAATTGTGATCCAAACTTGACCAAATGGTTCATATGAGTTCATAATGTTGATGTGGGTCAATTTTCATGGGATTTGACTGTCAATTGGCCACAGTTGACTTTTTCCCCAATACAGTTGATTTCTAGGTCAACTGTCCAATTGACTGGGCAAAATTTGGAATCAAGACTTGAAACTTGGTATGGATAAACTTGGGAGTCCAACATGAAGCATGAAAGTCATCTTAGGCATTTTAGGTCAAAATATCTTTTTTCAAACACAAACCCTAATTTGGGTCAACAGTGCAAGGAGAAGTCTTGAGTAGAGGAAACCCTAACTGGATCTTGAGCTCCAAGGGTCTTGTGGTGAGAAAATGTTGAGAGAAATGGGAGGGCAAATTTTGGGGTACAACAGTTGCCCCTGTTCAATCTTCTTGAACCTGAAGAGTTAGATTGGCAAGTTTGCCTTTCGTGACTCGAGGGTAAAAGGAGATTGAACACTAGAGTGCCCAGAAATTTGCACTCGCATGCTGGAGTATTTGCAATGTGATGTCGGGAATGGGCTTATAGATGCCATTTGGAGAGATGGTGGATAGGGAGATGGGCTTATAGATTCCATCTGGAGACGTGTTGGAACCTTGTCGGGAATGGGCTTATAGATGCCATTTGGAAGTGTCGATCGCATAAGAGATTCCTTAGCGAGAATTTGTGTACTTTGAGAAAGAAAGATGTTTTCCTGGCTTGTTACAGGTGTTGATCTTCAATCTCTTCATGCAGATGTGCCCTGGCTAGATACAGGTGTCGAATCTACAATCGGTTGCTCACAGATATGCCCTGGCTGGATACAGGAATCAAATCTGGAAATAGTCGTCAACAGATATGCCCTGGCTGGATATAGGAATCGAATCTTCGAACTCTTCAGATGTGCCCTGGCTAGATACAGGAATCGAATCCGGAATTGTGACAGTTGATAGATATGCCCTGGCTGGATACAGGAATCGAATCTTCGAACTCTTCAGATGTGCCCTGGCTAGATACAGGAATCGAATCCGGAATTGTGACAGTTGATAGATATGCCCTGGCTGGATACAGGAATCGAATCTTCAAACTCTTCAGACGTGCCCTGGCTAGATACAGGAATCGAGTCTGGAAATTGATCACTCACAGATGTGCCCTGGCTAGATACAGGAATCGAATCTGGAAACTGTGACAGTTGAAAGTAGTTGTCTTTTGGGTTGTCTTTTTCCCTGAAAAGGCAAAACATCAGTTGTATGCAATGTCATGACGTATGAAATGCATGATGTCATGATGTTCAAAATGAAATGGTGTTGTATGCACTTTATCATGTATGTAAACAAGATGTGAAATGTTTATGAATGTATTTTCGTCTAGGAAAATAAATCCTTGACGACCGACCGGGGAATTAAATCCTGGGCTGACGTTGAAGAGTAAAGTTCTTCGTTTTCGCTAGGGATGATGGTTGCAAGAATACACCGGTAGGAGAAGATGACTCCGTTGGGGAATAAACTTGTTGGAGAGATTACTCTGAGGGGAATTACTCTGTGGGAAGAGATACTTCGCTGAAGTTTTGAAGAGAGCTCCGCTGAGGGTTTCAATGATGGACTCCGCTGGGGATAACAATGATAAACTCCGCTGGGGATAACAATGATAAACTCCGCTGGGGATAGGAAGAACTTTGCCGAGGGCGATCTTCCGTGGTAATTTAGCTGAGGATAACCCATTTATAAGCCCTTGTGAGGAATAACTTTGAATAAAGCTCGAGAGAGACGTCCGTACTTTGCAGGGGATAAGCTTCCAGAATCTATTGGAGATAAGCTTCAAGACCTGCTGGGGATATGAATTCCACTTTCCTGGGGAAACCTTCAGACTGTACTGGTAAATGGTTCCACTGGGGTATCTGTATTCCGCCGAGGAACAATCTTAGATCAAGACTGCCGGGGATGCTTGCTGATGAATGCCTATACTCCGCTGGGGAATGATGATATCTTATGGGGCTACCCAACTTCCTTTAGGCTGACCGTAGACTAACTCTGAGGAGAGTATTGCTGACTTGCTAGGGGAACAGGGTGCCTATCGTAGGGCTGATGATAGACTAACTATGAGGAGAGTATTGCTGAATCTTGTCTTACTCTGTGGGGAGTTGAGACAACTTGGTCATATTCCTCAGTTGAACCTACCTTGATACTTCGGCAGACAAAGCAACTAGACTGCATCAGACAATTCTACATTGCCCCTGTTTCTGATGTCATCTGTAATTAGTCTTTTGTTTCATATGCAAGCATTTATGAATTATCAATTTAATGTCAAATGAATATATCAAAAATGAATATTGGACGTTCTTCACAAGACAAAACAGAAAAAGGAAAAACAATTGGCAATTTGTTTGGAAAAGTGAACTTGTATTGATTTTGAAATTTGCCTGTAAATAGGCGTTTTTTGTACAAGAGGCCGACGTCCTAGTAAGAGAACGCCGCCGAATAACATAAAGTTTATACAATTTTGAAAAGGAAACAAAACAGCTACGTGCACAATATTCCCACTGGGTTCCAACTCTGCTATCGCCTTTATGCCTTCAAGTGTCTCATCACTTTGCTGCTTAGTTGAAGATGAAGCTGATTGATCGATGCCGAAGTCTGAGCCAGATAGTTGATGCTGAATTCTGGATGCAAGGTGATCCAATGAGACATAGTGTTACGCTTTATCCCTAACTTTTGCCTGGACCGCCCTTTCGGGTTTTCGGTCCACCGGGATACCCATTTTTGCCCAAGCCGCCTTTTCAGGTTTTCGACTTGCCGGGTGTACAGATTTTTTTCATTTCATCCCTTATTTTTGCCCGAACCCTTTTGGTTCGCCGGGAAGCCCTTATTTTTGCCTAGGTATGTCAACCTAGAGGGTCTTTTATTCATGTGTAGTATCTTTTTACTATGGCTGCATTGGCGGGGTGAGGAAGGTCGTCACCATCCATGGTGGTCAGAATCATGGCTCCTCCTGAGAACACATGTTTAACCATAAATGGCCCTTCGTATGTAGGGGTCCATTTGCCCCGGGGATCACTTTGAGGAAGGATGATACGTTTGATTACCAGGTCCCCAACTTGATACTCTTGTGGTCTGACTTTCTTGTTAAATGCCCTGATCATCCATTTTTGGTACGTCTGACCATGACAGATAGCAGTGAGTCTCTTTTCGTCAATTAGGTTTAATTGATCAAGTCGAGTCTGGATCCAATCATCTTCACTCAAGTCTGCATCCTTCATTATCCGGAGAGAGGGTATCTGGACTTCAATTGGCAAGACTGCCTCCATGCCATAGACCAAGGAAAAAGGAGTTTCCCTGGTTGACGTCCTTTCTGAGGTACGGTACCCATGAAGAGCAAATGGTAACATTTCGTGCCAATCTTTGTAGGTCACTGTCATCTTCTGCACAATCTTTTTGATATTCTTATTAGCTGCTTCAACAGCCCCATTCATCTTCGGCCAATAGGGAGAAGAGTTGTGGTGCTGTATCTTGAATTGTTCGCAGAGCTCAGTGATCATCTTGTTATTAAGATTGGTACCATTGTCTGTAATGATTCTTTCCGGGACGCCGTACCGACAGATCAGGTTATGCCGAATGAAACGTGCAACGACGCTCTTGGTTACGGTGGCGTAGGAAGCTGCCTCAACCCACTTCGTGAAGTAATCAATTGCTACTAGGATGAAGCGATGCCCGTTGGATGCTGTTGGTCGGATCTCACCGATCATATCGATGCCCCACATTGCAAAAGGCCAAGGTGCTGTCAGGACGTTCAGAGGAACCGGAGGGATATGCACCTTATTAGCATAGATCTGGCATTTATGACAAGTTCGAGAATGTTGGTAACAGTCGGCTTCCATTGTGGACCAGAAATATCCTGCCCTAAGGATTTTCTTTGCCATGGTGTGTCCACTGGAATGTGTTCCGAATGTACCTTCGTGCAGTTCTACCATGATCTTCTCTGCTTCAGTCTTATCCACACAACGCAGTAGAGTTGAATCATGATTTCGTTTGTAGAGAATACCGTTGCTGATGAAGAATTTTGCCGCAAACCTTCTCAGGAACTTCTTGTCGTTGACAGATGCACCTTCAGGGTATTCCTGAGCTTCCAAGTATCTCTTCACCTCATGATACCAGGGTTTTTCGGTTACCTCTGCGGCCTCAAGATCGCAGCAGTATGCAGGTTCGTCCAACTTCCAGATAATGATCCGGGGAGCCTCATTGTCCCATTTGACTTTGAACATTGAAGACATCGTAGCTAGTGCGTCCGCTAACTGATTCTCCTCTCTTGGGAAGTACTCAAAAGTTATCTCTTCAAAGTGAGGAAGCAAAGTCAACACATACTCCTTGTAAGGAATAAGATTTCGGTGTTTCGTATCCCACTCGCCTTTGATCTGATTGATCACGAGAGCGGAATCTCCGAAGACACTCAGAAACTTGATCCTTAAGTCGATTGCAGCTTGAAGACCCATGATACACGCCTCATACTCCGCCATGTTGTTGGTGCAGTTGAAACATAGCCGGGCAGTGAGTGGAGTATGAGTACCTTTGGGGGATATGATCACAGTGCCGATGCCGTTACCCAAAGCGTTCGAGGCTCCATCAAAATGCATAGACCATCGGGATCCTTCCTCAGGTCCTTCATCCGGTCCAGGTACTTCACAATCAGTTACTACCATGATATCTTCGTCCGGAAATTCAAAGTTCAATGATTGGTAATCGTCCACCGGTTGGTGTGCCAAATGACCTGCCAATACACTTCCCTTGATTGCTTTTTGAGTCGTGTACTGGATATCATATTCTGTCAAGATCATTTGCCATCTTGCTATTCTTCCAGACAGAGCAGGCTTTTCGAATATGTACTTGATTGGATCCATTTTTGAAATCAACAAAGTAGTGTGAGTCAACATATACTGTCTCAGCCGGCGAGCAGCCCATACCAGAGCGCAACAAGTTTTCTCGAGCAGTGAGTACCGAGACTCACAATCGGTAAACTTTTTGCTCAGGTAATAAATAGCGTGCTCTTTTCGGCCAGACTCGTCATGCTTCCCCAGCACACACCCCATTGAGTTGTCAAGTACTGTCAAGTATAGTATTAGAGGTCTCCCTTCAACCGGAGGCATAAGAATGGGTGGTTCTTGGAGATACTCCTTTATCTTTTCGAAAGCAGCCTGACATTCATCGTTCCAACGTACTACTTGATCTTTCTTCAGCAATTTGAAGATTGGCTCATAGGTAGCCGTTAGATGTGAGATGAATCGAGCAATGTAATTCAGTCGTCCTAGAAAGCCTCTGACTTCTTTCTCTGTCTTGTATGGCTTTCACCTTGGCAGGGTCCACTTGAATACCTTTATCGCTTACAATGAAACCTAGCAACTTTCCAGACCTCACCCCAAAGGTGCATTTGTTTGGGTTCAACCTCAGCTTGTACAACTTCAGTCGGTCAAACAGCTTCCGCAGATGGTCAAGGTGTTCCTCCTCAGTTTGGTACCTTGCAATCATATCATCAACGTATACCTCAATCTCATGATGGATCATATCATGAAATAAAGCAACCATGGCACGTTGGTAGGTTGCCCCAGCATTTTTCAACCCGAATGGCATGACCTTGTAGCAGAAGGTGCCCCATTGAGTCACAAAGGTAGTCTTTTCCATATCTTCAGGAGCCATCTTGATCTGATTATACCCTGAAAAACCATCCATGAAGGAGAACACCTTGTGTTGAGCAGTATTGTCAACAAGAACGTCGATGTGAGGTAGGGGGAAGTCATCCTTGGGGCTTGCCCGGTTTAGATCCCTGTAATCGACACACATTCTGACCTTACCGTCCTTCTTTGGCACTGGCACCACGTTGTCCACCCACTGAGGATAAGAAGTCACCTCTAGAAACCCGACATCAAATTGCTTCATAACCTCAGCTTTGATCTTTTCGGACATCTCTGGACGCATACGGCGGACCTTTTGCTTTACCGGAGGGCAGTCTTCCTTGGTAGGCAGGTGATGAACCACAATGTCGGCATCCAAACCAGGCATGTCTTCGTAAGACCAAGCAAATATCTCCATGTAATCATGTAACATCTGGATCAATCGTTGCTTCACGCTGAGCTCTAGATTGGCACCAATCTTGACTTCTTTTCTATCTGTCTCAGTACCCAAGTTCACTGTTTCCACTAGCTCTTCATGCGGCTGAATGGCCCTCTCTTCCTGGAGTAGCAGTCTTGCGAGTTCACCAGGCACTTCGCAATCATCTTCACCTTCGTCTTTGGCCAAGTTGATCATATTTTCGAAGTCATAACTGGCAGTAGCAGAGCTGTTACCAATGAGATCCAGAGTGGATTGGAACCTGTATGAGTGAGTGTGTGTAAATATAGTTGTTTTGCAATATATAACACAAATAAAAAGAGCACAAGATTTGAAATGCAACAAACGTCCAATGTTTTGATTAATGATATATGGAAATGTCATACAAAAAAGCCCTCACAAATGGAGCCACAGTGCCCCGGGTAGGACACCGAGCCAATAAAAGTTTCAACATATTGTTTGTTACAAATTGAAAACAAAAGAGTTAATTACTGTGTGACAAATGTAATAGGTGTAAAATCTTTTGCCGTCCAGTTGCTTGGTCCGTTTTGGGTTGTTGGATAGATCCAACTGTCAAATTCTGCTTCCTCTACGTCCTCCTCGATAGCATTCACCCTTGGGTTGGTGATGAACACCAGAGCCTTTCTGATCCTTTCTTTGCGCACAACCCTCTGAGCCTCTGCAGTGAAGCCCAGCCCAAACTTGTCGGTCTTTTGAGTGAAGTCAGGAAGTTGACCCCAGTTTGCGCATTTGCCTTTCTTGATTACAGCCCGAGCATCCTTCAAGGAATCCATCTTCAGAGGAAAGTCTTCTTCAACCACTGTCTCAGCTGACGTCAATGTTGGAGGTACCTCTTCAAAATGTTGAAAGGGGGTTTCAATAAACTCCCCGTCCATCTCGATATACCGGAATGAATTCAAGTGACTTACCATGTATTCCTCCTCTCCCTGCACAGTAACAATCTTCCCTTTGACAGGGTATTTGAGCTTTTGGTGTAGAGTGGATGTTACTGCCCCAGCCTTGTGAATCCAGGGTCGACCCAACAAGCAGGAATAAGATGGACGAATATCCATTACATAGAACGTTGAGTCAAAGACTTGGGAACCCACACGAATAGGAATGTCTACCTCACCGTGCACCATCCTCTTAGAACTGTCGAAGGCTCTAACAATGATATTACTAGGTTTCAATTCCAGGCCCTCACAATCCAACCGATCTAAGGCCTTCTTGGGCAAAACATTCAGGGAAGAACCGGTGTCCACTAATACGTGTGCGAGAGTAGTGCCCCTGCATTCTATAGAGACGTGCAGGGCATCATTGTGATTTTTTCCTTTGGCGGTAAGGTCAGCATCCGAGAACCCCAAACCATTGTCAGCTGTCAAATTAGCCACACAGTCAGTGAATTGATCTGCAGATGTCTCTTGCGGCACATGGGCCGTTTTCAGAAATGAAATTAGGGTCTTGGCGTGGGCCTCTGAGCACAGCAGCAATGATAGCATAGAGATTTTGGAGGGGGTATTCCCCAGCTGTTCTACAACATTGAAGTCACTCTTTTTAATGATTTTAAGGATTTCCTCCATCTCTTGTTGGAAGGCTTCAACAGCAGTCTTTTTTGGTGCCTCCGTCCGGGCAGGCAAATCGGTAGCAACTTCTTTGCCCCGAGCATCAGAGGACTCAGCGGCAGTAGTAGACACAGGAACTTGATTCGGAACATGTACACTTACGGGTGTGATGATAAGAGGTTTTCGGATAACTGGTGGTGCAATGTTAGGCGAGAAAAGCCTGCCACTGCGAGTAATCTTGGCGTGACCAGTGATGTTACTGATACTAGTACCGGTGTTGAACTCCTGCTTCACTCCAAGCACATACACGTCTGCCCCATAGTGCCATGGGACAGCCTTGTCAGATTCATAGGGGAGAGGCCCCGGAACAGTAATGGTAATGGGTGCAACAGACATAATTTGGACTGGCTTCCTCGGAGGAGCCTTGGTAGGATTGTTGAAAATTGTGACGACAGATACTTCTTCAGCGGAAACAAACGAAACAGCAGTTTTCTTGAACAAAATTTCTTTGCTATCCATCAGGCTTTGGATGCCTGATTTTAGCAGCGGACAACCGATAGGGATAACAGCACACAGGAGGCAACCCTTGCTACAACCCGGAAATAAACCGGCTAGTAGTAGGTTCCTCTTAACAGTCAATAGAGGGGTAGCAACATCATTCACCGAAACAGCATACAAATCTTCCTCAATGGCATTTACTCTATGCTGGGGCATAGGAGCAGTTACAACATTTGGCCTCTCAGGCGCTTCAAACTAAATTTCCTTCGCATCGATAAGGTCTTGAACCTTATTTCTCAGGGCCCAGCAATCATCAGTAGTATGCCCGGGGCTATCAGAATGATAAGCACAACGGGCATTTGGGTTATATTTAGGAGATGCAGTATTCACGACCTTTGGAGCTTCTTTGATGGTCACCAAGTTGGTTGATAACAGTTGCGTCAAGATTTGTGACAAGGTCATACTCAGCCGAGTATACTGCCTCTTGGGCCTTTCACCTCTTTGTTGATTGTACTGCTGAGGAGCAGCAACAGGCTTTGAAATGACCAAGGCATTGACGGCTTGGCGGCTTTCTGGCTTGACTTGTCTTCTAGGACCATAGACTGCACTAGCTTCCTTCTTGAAAGGCCTCTTCTCAATACTTGCGGAGGCACCTTTCTGTATCTTTCCTGACCTGATGCCAGCTTCTATTCTTTCACCCGTCAGGATCAAATCCGTAAACCCAGCGGAGGAATTACCAACCAGATGATTGAAGAATGGACCAGACAAGGTCCCTAGAAACATGTCAACCAGTTCACGATCAGTCAATGGAGGCTGCACCCTGGCAGCCAAATCTCTCCATGTTTGTGCATATTCTTTGAACCCTTCGCCCGTTCCTAGAGACATACCCTGAAGTTGGGTACGCGTAGGAGCGAGGTCAGAATTGTATTGATATTGTCTATAAAATGCGGTTGCCAAATCTTCCCAATGTAGGATACTGGTTCCATCTAGCTGATAGAACCACTCAAGCTGTGACCCCGAAAGGCTATCTTGGAAGAAGTGGATCCAAAGGTTCTTATCTGCCGTGTAAGGTTGGATCTTCCTTACGTATGATCTGAGTTGCAGCTTTGGACAGGAAGCCCCGTCGTATTTGGCAAAGGCAGGCGCCTTAAACTTGTGTGGGATTACCACCCCAGAAGATAACCCTAAATCTCCGAAATCCAGCCCCGACACATTTTGAATCTCCATGGCACTCAAGCGGTCCTCTAATTGCTTGTATCTGTCAGCAGCGGGAGGGTATTGTTCGTCATTATAATCCGTCTCGTTGTCAGAGACTGCAGGACTAGGATCTCCTCCCCCTTGGGGACTGTCTTTCTCTGCAGAGGAAGTAGTTGGTTCAGCCTCGTTATGGAGTGTGTTCCCAAACCTGCGTCCAGTATTGAACAACACAGTCCTCTTCTTCTTCTTCTTCTTTAGGAGCATAGCCTTCAACTCTTGTTGCCCTTGGGCCAGGCTCATGACCATTTCTTGAAACTGGGCACTCTGGGCCTGGAGGGCCTTGATTGCTTGCTCACTGGAGGATTCTGGATTCATGATGACTGTTCAAAATAAACAGCGAAGAAGATTAAGCAACCTGTAGAAAAGGGGTACCTGTTATGCACATGATGCATGAGATGCTATCTATGCAATGCATTCAAGGATTTTAGAAATTCACAATTGTCGCAGACAAAAAGAACGCACATCATATTAATAAGAAGGAATTTGTTAGTACATAAGTTCCCCATGGGCCAAATATTGCAAAAACAACTTCTCAAGGTAAAAAGACGTTGCGCATCCTCTTTGGCGCAATGTAGGTGTTAAGGGCCTCTTGCTCATGAAGTCAGCGGGTGAGCTCTAAAACCTTCTTCTCGCTGGCGTAGAAGCTGGCTTCAAAAGTGTTCCGTTCCTCCTTGAGTTGGATCCAACTCTTCTGCATCTCCTCCCATGATGTAGGCATGTCAGGATGTAGGATGGTGTAGGGAACCTCTCCTTCCTTGACGGGCTCTTTAATCACAGGGAGAACATGAGGATAAGGCATCATTAGACTCTGGGCTCGGGCTCGTACCCACTTGAGATAAGGCTCAAGAGGGATGGAGTTCTTGTGTCCCAGTGTCTTGCTATCAACCTTGTTGGGCATCCTCCAAACTCTGATGAATCTTTGGCGAAGTCCTTGCGCATCGTTGTCGAAGTCAAAAACTAGGTCAGGAATCAGCATGTCGTGAGGGCCATCCCTTCGTGCATATCCAAATTTCCTCAAAGCTAGGCAAGGGTTGTAGGTAATTCCCCCTCTAATGCCAAGTAATGGAACATTAGGGAACTCTCCACAATGATCGACGATGATGACATTTTCTCTGGACTGAGAACACCAATGTACATCAGAGTGAGTAAGAGTCATCAACCGTTGGGACCACCTTGAGCCTTGGTCATTCCTCAAGATAGATTGTGGAAGGTGCGAAATAAACCACCTTGCAAGGAGAGGAGTACAGCACATGAGAACACCCCTCTTTCTCATTGTTCGTGTGTAAAATGAGTGAAGGATGTTCCCAAGCAATGTTGGTACTGGATTTCTGGACAAGAAGATTTTGACGGCGTTGACATCTACGAGCTGGTCAGGATTTGGGAACAAGACTAACCCATAGATAAGGAGTGCCACAATCTCTTCAAAGGCTTACAGGTCCAATGAGTTCCAACATTCTTGTGCCTTCTCAAACAAGAATTTTGCTAAGAAACCTTTGACGCCGCTTCTAGTTTCCCAATGCCCCTTGATGTCAGAAGGCTGTAGATGTAATGCTCGAGCAACATCTTCCGACTTTGGTTCCTTTTCCGTACCGTTGAAAGGTAGTTGATTGAGGATAGGAATTCTCAAGAGTTGAGAAAATTCCTCCAAAGTGGGCACCAACTGGTAGTCGGGGAAAGTGAAACAGTGGTGAAGAGGGTCAAAGAACTGGAATAGCACTTTCATCATGTCTTCTTCAATGTTGGTGTTGACTAAGCTGAGCAGTCTACCATGTCTTTCACTGAAGGATGAGCTTTCCGGAATTCTTGATGTGAGCTCCTTGAGTTGAGGAGGGATTCTCACAAGGTTGACTTGAATGGTTTTTCTGCGAGTAATTTCCATGACCTACAAAACAAGAACAAAGATGAAGATCTAAACCCTTGAAGTGGTTAGTAAATGCATATGATGCTTTATGATGTTCATGATGTATGCACAAACATATGTACAAGCAAATCACACCAAACCCTAGTTTCAGGCTTGCATGGGGTTTCATAGGTAAGTACCCTCTTGAGTGTAGTTGGCTTAAAAACATGTCCTATAAATAGTAACCGGGTTCTAAGGATCTCAATATCACTGGATTGTTTTCATTGTTCATTGTTTTGGTTTAGCCACTTAACTAGCGACCAAAATATTCCAAGAAAACAACCCTCAATGAGTGTAGTATCGAGTATCTACCAACTTCGAACTGCACCAAAGCCGGTCATCTCACTACCCCTAATAAAAGGCCAAGATGGTCAAGTAAGGTTCTAGGTCATTAGTGCTTAGTGACATCACTCAGCGGCCTCGTACTCTCCTTGATTGAACTCAAGGGTTACCGGTACTCACAAATATGTCGCACTAATATAGCTATTGCTTCGACCGTGTCGGTATACCCCGCACAGTTTCCACAACGTATTGCTATCTATGAATGTTTCCAAAAATCCGGGTGTAGGATTGCAAACCCAAACAAGAGAGCCAAGATATAAAGCAATCAAATCAAACAATTAATCATCCAAGAGGGTGATCTAAGCCCTAAGGTTACTCCACTTAAAAAATTCCCCAGCAGAGTCGCCAGTTCTGTGATACGGTGGGAGAACTGACTTGAGGTTTTGCGTTTTGTTTTTGCAAATGTTTCGGTTGAGCAAGAGTCGCCACCGACTTTTTATTTTATCCTAAGGAAAGGTTAAAAAGCACAGCAAAAACCTTTGAGATGTTTTCTTGGGTTCGGGGAGTAGATTATAGAAAGGGAAGGTATTAGCACCCTTTCTATCCATGGTTATCCATGGGCTCTTAGTTACTTGCTTAGATCAACTTGCCTTAATTTTCAATTGTTTGAAATGGTGCTTTATGTGTGTGGGTTTGAAAATGTTTTTGAAAAGAGGCCAATGTGGTGGCCACCTTTGTAATGATACATGTTGGGATGTATACAAAAGTGTATGTCTTTTGAAAAAGTTTTCAATGTTTTTGAAAGTTGTTTTGAAAATGTGTTGTGATGTGTGGTTTGAAAAAATAAGCAAGTGTTTTGTTTTGCAAGAGCTATCTACCCTAAAGTTCTCAAAGATCTTTGCTATGTTTTAACCTTTTTAACAATTTTGTTCCACCATTGCATTTGGTGGACAATCTTGTGTTAGGATGTGAAAGGGACGGGCGCGGGTCATCGTTTAGACCATAATTGCAATGGTGCCAAGTATCTTTGGGCAATTTTTCCTTGAAAGGGACTTGATCATTTTTTAGGCAACTTTCGAAAGCGTCATCGAGGGACTATGATCATTTGATTGTTTTATTTTGCCCAAAGAGACCTAACATGCAATATGGCCCATTATTGAAGGCAACAAGTGGAATACCCTAGGGGTGCAAGTGTGATTAGTGTTGTCCATTTTCATGCTTGTTTATCTTGAAGTTAGGTAAAACTATTTTTGGTTAATTGATTTTCATACAAACCCTAGTTCTAACATGGCATATTTGGAAAGCGTTAAAGTGCGAAAAATAAAGTTCCTAAGTTATTACAACACAATATATGGGAAGGGGGGTACAAATGTTCAAATGGGGGTATTTTGACAAGGAATTTAAACCTAACTATTACATCAAAATTGAATTATACAAATTATTTAATATACAATAATTAAATAAAAATGGAATAAATATGCAAGATGTAAAAAATGTTTTTTATATGTATGAAAAAAAAGTGTTTTTTATATGTCAAATAAACAAAATAAAAAGTATTAATTTTTGGAGTTTTTATGTATTTAGGGCAAAACCCTAATTTTATTAAGTAAAAAGTATTAGTTATTTAATATGTACAATGTTTAATAATTATGTACAAAAATAAAATAAAAATGAAGTATATTTGTCAAAAAAGTATTTTTAATGTTAAATATTAATAAAAATAAAAATGTATATATTTTGTATTTTTGTCCTAAATATACTAATATACATATATGTATTTGTATTATTTACCAAATATATTGAATATATACAAAATAATAATATTTAATATTTATAAAAAAAAGTATATTTTATATAACATATTTTCAGAAGATAAAATAAAATAAAAATGGAAAATAAAATGTATTTGGTATTATTCCTAATATTCTAAACAAAAAAATATTATGTATTTATTTATATATATAACTAACTATAGCAAATAAATATCAAATAAAATGTAAAAAATGTGGAAAAATGTTTTTTTAATATTTTTATGCTTTAATGAAGAATAAGAAATCAGAATCAAAAAGAAAAAATTGAAAATGGCAAATAAAACTCAAAATGGGCCAGGGGGTGCAATTGTCAAAACAAGGTGTGAAAAGAAAAAAACATTCCAGGCCCAGCCCAAAACCTGTCTTCTTCAACCTCCAGCAAAACTTGTTCAAAAAACGCGCGTTTTGTACATTGATTCAAATATCTTGATTCCTGGACTTTTAATGAAAACTCACAACATCAAAAATGTTAAGCATCAAACAACGAATCCATACATACCAAAAACTTGATCTAATTCTCAGAAATGAGAGAGAATTTCTTCTCCCCCAATTCCTGACCTAGTTTTTGTTCCATGTTCAGACATCAAATTCTCATAGCACACATAACATAAATGAAAACTAATTACATGGGCGTGTTCAGGGCTATGAATGTGACATAATTTCTTCACAAACCTAAAGCTAACAATGCCTGGATAGAGAGATATGAGTTCACGAACTTACCTGTTCAGTTGGAATCGTATCTGGTGATGGAGGTGCTTTCAATGCAAGGTGATGGTTGGTACAGCTTCCTTGATGTCCAGGGATGCTATTCCAAGCTTTAGTTTGCTTTGAAACCAAGTGAATCGCGTTATGGAACTTCAACTGCAAAACAAGAAAGTGAAAATGGTGATGTTGCTTGGGAGTGTTACAGGTCGTGTTTGAGGCTTGGAATAGTTTCAAGGGATGATGTGGGATATGTTTGAAGTGGTTTTAGCAAGAATGCATGAATGGATTGAGTTATGGAACTCAATCTGCAGCAGGTACCCTGTTTGGGCAGTTTTAGGGTGATTCTATATTTGAGAAGTCAATGGAGATGGTTGGCTTGTGTTTTAGCTTAGGTTTGGTGATTGGAAAGTGTTTGATAACTTTGCTTAAGCTCTGGTTCACAGGAATGAGAGTTGTTCCATGTTATGATATGTTTCTTCAACTTTAAGCAACAAAGTGTCCACTTGAGTTTTAGACTGATAGAGGCCCCCCTAATGTGCTGCTAACCTTCCCCTTGATCAGTGTGTTTTGTTCATAAACTTGTGCCAAAAAGATTTGCACTGTACTTGCTTGGATTGCTAATTGACATAAAGTTCTACTTTTCTAAAATGGTAAAAATGCTTTATCTAAAAATGGCTTAATCTTGCATATAATGTTTGAACACACAAAATAAGGCCTTGGCACAATGAGTTAGCATTAAATTATTGAGTGCAAATGGGATATAGGACCTGTAATCAAGGAATTCAAGCTGAGTTCAAAATGGCACAAGTGTATGAACATGTAAATTGGCCAAATCAAAAGTGAGTTTTTCCCAACTTGCCGAATTCGATTCTCCCTAACCATGAGGTTGTTTAATGAGTTCTTAGACATTTTGGAAAGCTTGGAATGTGTACTACAATCCATCTTTGAAATGCAAATTGAAATTCCAAGTGGAAGCATGTGAAAAGTGGTCTTGAAGTTAGGCAAAAATCCTCCCTAAAATAGGTCAAATTTCTCTAAGTTAAGAATGGTTTGGTACCCTTGTTCCAAAAATTGTAACTTGAGCTACAAGCTTCTTTTGAGGAAACTTTGTGAATCAAAGTTGTAGATTTTGCAATGTACTACAACTTTCATGTTTTGACTTTTCCTTGAATCCAAATGCATCTTGGTGAGAAAGTGGGACAAAGTTAGGAAACAATTAGGGTTTTTCATAACTTAGAAAAATTCTAAGTTATGAAAAATCTTCATTTCAAACCCTAATTTGCAATTCTTGATTTCTTGATGAACAAGTTTCATGATTTGGCATGTTTTGATGAAAAATGAATCTTGACACTTGATTTTGACCCAAAAGTCAAAGTTTGACTTTTCAGTATACAGTCAAAATTGATCAATTGACTGGGAAATTCAACTGTCAATCTTGTGCACTTGGGATCTTTTGAACTTGTTGAGTATGTCAAGACAATTCCATGGGGTCCTTGAGTCCATATGTGAGCTTGGTTTGCCATTGGCTAGGTGAAACAGTCAAAAATTGCCTTTGTGCAGTCAAAACCCTAAAAATGACCATTTTGCCCTTTTGGTGATCTGATCAAATTTCTTGTGGAATTGTGATCCAAACTTGACCAAATGGTTCATATGAGTTCATAATGTTGATGTGGGTCAATTTTCATGGGATTTGACTGTCAATTGGCCACAGTTGACTTTTTCCCCAATACAGTTGATTTCTAGGTCAACTGTCCAATTGACTGGGCAAAATTTGGAATCAAGACTTGAAACTTGGTATGGATAAACTTGGGAGTCCAACATGAAGCATGAAAGTCATCTTAGGCATTTTAGGTCAAAATATCTTTGTTCAAACACAAACCCTAATTTGGGTCAACAGTGCAAGGAGAAGTCTTGAGCAGAGGAAACCCTAACTGGATCTTGAGCTCCAAGGGTCTTGTGGTGAGAAAATGTTGAGAGAAATGGGAGGGAAAATTTTGGGGTACAACACTCAGCTTAAGAAGGAAGTAGCCCAGAGGCATGTCGTAGAGGATCAGTTTCAAGAAAGTAAAGTAGTCGCATCACAACTTCTGAAGGAGAAATCCAGGCTTAAAGAGTATTGTCAACACCTTGAAGCGTGTCTTGTTCCAGAGATTTAGTTTTGTTACTTACCTTTGGTGTATTTGGTCACCCCCAGGATTGTTGGAAGGGACCATTGTTTTTATTATCCAGTTTTTTTTGTTAAGTTTACTTTGAAACACGTATCTTGTTGTTTATCGTTACACTCTTAAATGTCCGAAGTCACTCGAACATCGTTTCTTTTGTTTATAAATAATTGAAGTGTTTGTCTTATATTCCTTTTTTCCCTTGATTATTGGTTGTGTATCGTGACTGATGAATAAAAGGACTCTTGAATACCGGGAAATGACAAACATATCATGCACATAATGCATTTCATAACATTACAGGTTATCTCAAGACGGTATTCTTATTCTTCTGCTTTTCTTATTCAGAATTCAAGACAAATACTCATCAATATTCCACCAGAAACAATTTGCGAAGACAGATGGAACAAGTTCAAGCTGAACTCGCTGAAATAAGGGCCCAGATGGCTACTCAAATGACCCAGTTCATGGAGGTCATCACCAATGTGAATCGTCGGCAGGAGGAATTGGCTGCCATTGTCAACAACCAGCGTCACTATCCAGGGGATGGTGGAAATCAAGGGCTC
Source organism: Vicia faba (assembly GCA_948472305.1). Classification (NCBI taxonomy): domain Eukaryota; kingdom Viridiplantae; phylum Streptophyta; class Magnoliopsida; order Fabales; family Fabaceae; genus Vicia; species Vicia faba. The sequence continues at coordinate 1,353,991,630 of OX451738.1, read as the reverse complement.
TATCAGGACATTTCTGTAGGATTGGGGGATGCGCAAGGTTATCCTGTTGGAAATTTTCACGGGATGCCCGAAAACTCTTTTGTGCGCAACGTAGGGCAGTTTCCCTCGTCTCCGGGACCTCGTCTTGTGGGGAATAGAAGAGATAATCAGGGTGGTGTAAGGAACTATCAGGAATAGGAGTATGACTTTGACCAGGATGAAGATCAGTTTTCTGTTCGGCGTTCAGAGCCGGAATTTCAGGTTGAGGATAGGAAGTATCGGTTGTTGGAAGAACGTTTGAAGGTTCTGGAAGGGTAAGGAGTCCTTGGTATGGATGCTAATGATCTCGGGTTGGTGTCTGGGGTGAAAGTTCCTCCAAAGTTCAAGCCTCCTGTATTTGAAAAGTACAACGAAACGTCATGTCCTGTTACTCATGCAATTGCTTATTTCTGAAAGATATTGGTGCATACCGAGGATCAGGAGCTTTTGATTCACTTTTTCCAGGATAGCCTATCTGGGGCATCCCTGGAGTGGTACATGAAGTTGGAGAAAACTCATATTCGTTGCTGGAATGATCTTGCTCGGGCTTTTGTTAAACATTATCAGTACAATGTGGATATGGCGCCTAATCGCACTCAGTTACAGAATTTGTCATAGGGACCAAGAGAATCTTTCAAGGAATACGCTTAGAAGTGGCGTGAGTTGGCTGCGATGGTTCAACCTCCACTCGTGGAGATAGAACTCATCGATATGTTTATGAGTACCCTGCAAGGGCCATTCTATGAGCACATGATAGAAACTACTTCGGCAGGATTTGCAGGCCTGGTTATGGCTGGTGAAAGAATTGAGGTAGGTTTGAAATTGGGGAAAATTCAGATTGGAGGTTCTAGTGGCTCATCAAGGGGCAGTAAGAAACCATTCAACACTTACCCTAAGAAAAAGGAAGGCGACGCAAGTGCGGTTTACTCTCATAAAGGAAGAAGAGAGGATCGTCAGCACCAACAAATCAATGTTGTTTCTATTCCTGTTAATACTCCTCCGCAGCAGAGACCGAATACAATGCCTCAACAACAAAGACATCAAGATGCTCCCCATCATTATAATAATCAACAGCAGAGACAGTTGAGAAAATTCGATCCCTTGCCCATATCTCTTACTGAAGCACTCCGCCATTTGCTCAATTTGAAGTTGATCAGTTTGAGAAATATGCCACCACCCCCCGCAAGACTTCCTCCTAACTATGATGCTAACGTAAGATATGAATTCCATTCAGGTGGAGTTGGTCATTCTACTGACAATTGCTTTACGTTGAAGTGCAAAATACAAGACTTATTGGATGCTAAGGCAATTGAGTTTACTCCAGTGACTGGTCTGAATGTTACTCAGAACCCAATGCCTAGGCATGGAAGGGGTGTTGTTAATATGATTGATGATAATGGTGAAGTGTTGAATTTAATCATGAATATGGAACAAGTAATTACTCCGTTGTGGTATATTAAGAGGTATTTGCTTGACAATTATATTTTTTTCGGGTTGTACTTCAGAGTGTGCCAAGTGTAGAGCGCAACCAAAGGGCTGTGATGATTTAAAAGCCGGTATCCAGTTGATGATAAAGGAGGGTTCCCTACAGTTCGATAGAAAACCGAGTTACCGTAAGGTTACTGAAGAAGATGTTGTTGTCGTATCTATTCCTTACACCCCTGTGCGCATTCCTACCCCATATAGGGCACCCCTTTGATGATTATGGTACCTGGTCCCATGCCGTATACCAGTGAGAAGGCCATACCATGGAATTACGTTGCTGATGTTTATTACCATGGGGTGAAGCAGGAAGTAAGTACTCGTTTGTCTGAGGAAGAACGTGTTGAAGGTAATGAAGGGGAAGTTCATAATTTTTCTAGTGTGGGTCGGATGACTAGAAGCGGGAGAGTGTTTGGTCCTTCCAATGTACAAGATGCGGTAGATGCTTCTGCAAGAGAAAAAGGAAAACAGCGGGCGATGATTGGTAATCCAAGGGTTACGCCAACCAATGTGACTCAACCAATTCCAATACCAGAAGCTTCTTCAGTTCCCAATGAGGTTAAAGAGTTAATGCGAATCATCAGAAAGAGTGATTATAGCATAATTAATCATCTGAGCCATACCCCTTCTAAGATGTCTATCTTGTCTCTGTTGATTTATTCAGAACCTCATAGAAATGCTTTGATGAAATTGTTAAAGAATGCGTTCGTGCCACATGAAATAATAGTCAATCAGTTTGAGAATGTTTGTGCTAACATATCTGCCGAGAATGGTCTGGGTTTCATAGATTTTGATCTTCCTCCGAAGGGGCGAGACCATAACAAAGCGTTGCATATTTCAATGGAGTGCAGGGGCACTACTTTATCCCGGGTTCTGGTGGACACAGGGCCGTCCTTGAATGTATTGCCTAAGTCAGCATTGATGAAAATTGATTATTCTTGACTGGAGCTGTGCCCTAGTGATTTGATGGTGAAGGCGTTTGATGGGTCTCGAAGGTCAGTGCTTGGGGAGGTGGAGTTACCAATCAAGGTCGGTCCTCGCACCTTCACGGCTACATTTTTTTGATGGACATACAGCCAGCGTATTGTTGTTTGTTGGGGCGGCCATGGATTCATAGAGCAGGGGCAATCACTTCTACTCTTCATCAGAAACTCAAGTATCCTGAAGAGGGAAAGGTGATAACTGTGTGCAGCAAGGAAGAGTACATCGTGAGTCATTTGACGTCATTCCGTTAGGTTGAAGTTGAAGGCGAGATACATGAGACTCCGTTTCAGGCGTTTGAGATAGTTCATGATGTCAATTTTCCCCCTCCAGAGCAGAAAAGGAAGCCTGAAACTTTTATGTCTTCTCTCAAGGATGCGAGAGCTGTGGTGGAAAATGGTAACCCCGAAGGTTGGTGTCAGGTGCTGGACGTTACCCCAAAATTTAATAAATTTGGTCTTGGTTTTAGCCCAGGTCAGCAGAGTGCAACTCCCAGGGCATCTAGTTTATCTACTCTTGTGAAGTTTTCCCTTCCTTGTGCTGCTCAAGAAGGGCACGTCGATGCAGTTGGCGACGATAGGGTTGATGGATACAATATCGAAGATTGGATTCGTCCCAGTATTCCAGGCCAGACACTTAACAATTGGACTTTTGTGGATGTTATCCAAGTTTCAAGCGCTGAGGAGTAATTTTCTTGTTTTCTTTTATTATCATATCATAATTCCTACGCTCTGCCCAAGGCGTAGTGGATCATTTGTGTAGGGCCACCATGTTTATTTTCAAAAGTTTATCATGAAATAAAGGACGTTTTTGCATTCAAAATTTTGCTCCATTTATTTTTTTAAAATTATTTGAATGGCAAGGTTTCTCTTTTCACACACTGTCACTAAAAAATGCCAAAATGTCGTTCATGCAGATGCACTTCCACCACCGATTATATTGATAACGACTCTGCTATGGCTCATTATGACTTTGATACTCCTATTTATCAAGCTGAAGGAGAAGCATATGAGGTTTGTGATCTTCCTGAGGAATTAGCAAGATTGTTAAAACAAGAAGAGAAGGTTATCCAGCCGAATCAAGATTCAATTGAGGTGGTGAATATTGGCACAAAAGAGGTAAGAAGAGAAGTCAAGATAGGGGAAGATCTCAAGGAAAGTATGAAGATCAGATTGATTGAGCTACTCCGTGAGTATTCTGATATCTTCGCTTGGTCTTATGAGGATATTCCTGGGTTGGATACAGACATAGTGGTGCATCGACTACCTCTCAAAGAAGGTTGTTCCCCTGTCAAGCAAAAGCTCCGAAGAATTCATCCTGAGATGTCCAAGAAGATCAAGGAGGAGGTCCAGAAGCAGTTGGACACAAATTTCTTAAAGGCCGTCAATTATCCGCCATGGATTGCAAATATTGTGCCTCTGCCCAAAAAGGATGGTAAGGTCAGGATGTGCGTGGATTATAGGGATTTGAACAGGGTCATCCCTAAAGATGATTTCCCTCTTCCGCATATTGATGTGTTGGTCGATAATACTGCTCATTCCAAAGTGTTTTCGTTCATGGATGGTTTTTCGGGTTCCAATAAAATTAAGATGGCTCCGGAGGATATGGAGAAGACAACATTTATCACGCCTTGGGGAACTTTCTGTTATAAAGTGATGCCGTTTGGTTTGAAAAATGTCGGGGCAACATATCAGCGCGCCATGGTCACTCTCTTTCATGATTTGATTCACAAATAGATTGAGGTTTATATGGACGATATGATTGCTAAGTCTGACATGAAAGAGGAACATCTTGCTCATCTGGAAAAATTGTTCGAGAGACTGAGGCAGTTCCTGCTGAGGTTAAATCCGAATAAGTGCACCTTCGGGGTGAGCTCCGACAAGCTGTTGGGTTTTATTGTAAGTGAAAAAGGTATCGAGGTGGACCCAGCTAAGGTAAAAGCGATACAGGAAATGCCTGAGCCAAGGACAGAGAAGGAAGTACGCGGTTTCTTAGGAAGGTTAAACTACATTTCTAGATTTATTTCTCATCTCACAGCCACCTGTGAACCTTTGTTCAAGTTGTTAAAGAAAAGTCAGACAATGAAATGGAATGAGGATTGTCAGAAGGCCTTTGACAAAATAAAGGAGTATTTGCAGGAACCTCTGATACTCATGTCGCTGGTGGAAGGAAGGCCACTAATCATGTATCTAACTGTGTTGGAGAGCTCAATGGGTTGTGTCCTCGGTCAGCACGATGAGACAGGGAAGAAAGAGCAGGCTATTTATTACTTGAGTAAGAAGTTTACTGAATGCGAGTCGAGGTACTCATTGTTGGAAAAGACTTGTTGTGCGCTTGCCTGGGCCGCCAAACGTTTGAGGCAATACATGTTAACTCACACCACCTACTTGATATCCAAAATGGATCCAATCAAGTACATTTTCGAGAAGCCATCTCTTACAGGCAGGGTAGCCCGTTGGCAGATGATACTCACTGAATATGATATCCAATACACTACTCAAAAAGCAATTAAGGGTAGTGTACTGGCCGACCATCTTGCTCATCAGCCCATGAACGATTATGAACCAATGAAGTTTGTTTTTCCAGATGAGGAAATTGTGTATATTCGGGATTGTAATATGCCAGACCCAGACGAAGGACCCGAGCCAGGATCACATTGGACGCTTGTTTTTGATGGTGCCTCTAATGCCATATGGAACGAAGTCATAGCTATTATCAATTCCCCTGAGGGATACCACATTCCTTTCACGGCTCGTATTTGTTTCGATTGCACTAAAAACATGGCCAAATATGAGGCTTGCATTTATGGGATTGAAGAGGCGACCGACCTGCGCATCAAATTTTTGAAATTTTACGGGGACTCCAATGTTGTTATCAGCCAGATTAATGGAGATTGGGAGACTCGCCATCAGAACCTAATTCCCTATCGTGAGAATGTTATGAAGTTGATTCCGTACTTCGAAGAGATAACGTTTGAGCACATTCCCAGAGAAGAAAACAATCTAGCTGATGCTCTGGCAACTTTGTCCTCTATGTTCATGGTTAAGTGGGCTAATGAGGCACCTTCCATTACCATCAGAAGTTTGAGTGAGCCAGCTTTCTGTTTTGAGGCTAGTTTGGAATCAGATGGTAATCCTTAGTTTTATGATGTTAAACGATATCTTGAAACACAAGAGTACCCTGAAGAGGCATCCGTCATAGATAAGAAGTTCTTGAGAATATTTTCAGCCAAGTTCTTACTCAGTGGTGGTGTGTTGTATAGAAGGCATCATGGTGGTCTACTGCTCAGATGTGTTGACAAGAAAGAAGCAGCTAGAATCATTGAGGAGATACATGAAGGTGATTTCTGGACCCATTTCAATGGCCACACCATAGCTAAAAGATTTTGCGAGCCGATTATTATTGGTCCACCATGGAGACTGACTGTTATAATCATGCACAGGTTTGCCACAAATGTCAAGTCTATGCTGACAAGGTGCATGTGCCGCCAGTACCTTTGAATGTCTTGACTTCCCCTTGGATGTTTGTGATGTGGGGAATTGATATGATCGGCAAAATTGAGCCAACTGCATCCAACGGACACCGTTTCATTCTGGTTGCCATTGATTATTTTACAAAATGGGTCGAAGTTGCATCCTATGCCAATGTCACCAAGCAGGTGGTAACTCGGTTCATTAAGCACAATATTATCTGTCGCTACGGAGTGCCTGAAAAGATCATTACTGATAATGGGTCTAATTTGAACAACAAAATAATGAAGGAGCTTTATGAGTCCTTCAAAAATCAAGCATCATAATTCTTCCGCATACCGACCAAAGATGAACGGTGCTGTCGAAGCAGCCAATAAGAATCTTAAGAAGATCATACATAAGATGGTGGTATCCTATAAAGATTGGCATGAGATGTTGCCTTTCGCTTTGCATGGTTATCGCACCACTGTGCATACTTCGACTGGGGCAACCCCATTTTCATTGGTTTACAGCATGGAAACAGTATTGCTGGTAGATGTCGAGATTCCTTCTCTTAGGATCATGAGGGATATTGAGCTAGATAAAAGTGAATGGGTACAGAATTGGCTTGATCAGTTGGAACTTATTTACGAGAAGAGGTTGACGGTTGTATGTCATGGTCAGGTATATCAGCAAAGGATGAGGAAAGCTTTTGATAAGAGGGTACGGCCTCAGTGTTACAAGCCAGGTGACCTTGTGCTAAAAAGGATAATTCTTCCCCAGGGAGATCCCAGGGGCAAGTGGGTTCCGACTTATGAAGGTCCTTTCATGGTCAGAAAAGTTTTCTCTGGAGGAGCGATGATGCTCACGACTACAGATGGAGAGTACTTCCCTCTCCCTGTGAATGTTGGCGTAGTTAAAAATACTTTGCATAAAAAAACAAAAAAAACCCGCTAAACTGAAAACCCGAAAGGGCGGTTTAGGCAAAAAGAGGGTGTCATGGTGAATCAAAAACCCGAAACGGCGATTCAGGAAAAAGTTAGGGACTTAAAGCAAGTAACTACGCTCAGCATGAGATCCTTTATTTCTTTCCTTCGTTCTGTCACCTGGCATAAGCTCGAAGCTAATCCAAGAATGATCTGTCTGAAATCAGGAAGATGGAAGCGTAAGAGTCATAAGAGTCATAGCAGAGTCGGGACTTGATGGATATTCACATTCACATTGCCATTTGTAAACACTTGTTTGTCTTGATTTTGTAATTACTTGCTTCCAAATGTAAATGCCTTTTTCGCAGGCTGATTTCTCAAAATCAATAGAATATCTTCTTTCAAGTATACGTATACGTTTCTTTTCTCCCTTTTTACTATTTTGTTTGCAAAAACTTCCAATTTTTGATAAGCATGTGCATATAAATTTCGTGGACCTTACACGGAAATGGTAATCTAAGTCATGGTCAGTTGATCGCTTGAAATACGGATAACAAACACAACTACTACTGTGAAAGGGGCATGTTTGTTTCTCTGTTTGATAGGATTCTCATTCGCTTTTCTGGTGAATGCCTTGCCATTTGTTTCACAGCTCTGGGCTGTTGGTAAAAGTCATGGGTCAGGGTAATATCAAGATTACGGTAGGTCGGCGAGATCGGCGAACCTAGTTAGAGATATTTCTTCCCCATAATGGCTTTTATTACGTTTCTTTGCCGCACTTTCATGTGTTATCTTGATTGATTATTTTAGCATTGTCTGCATATAGGATTTTGTTTATAGCCGAATGTCAGTCTTGATGCGTTGATTATTTTTGCCTTGAAGAAATTATTTCATTTTACTTAATCCATCCAGTATCACTCTTTAATCGATTTTTCGGGCATTTTGATACCAATTGTGCCAATTCTTTTGCTTAGCCAAGAGTTTGGAGGAAGGAGTTTAGCTAAAAATGATGATTGTAGTGGTATGCTTTTGAGTAGAACCCCGTTGAAGATGTACAGGCATTGTTTCAATCCCCAAACACCGGAGATATAAGGGAGTTAGACCCTCGTTAACCCCGCTGAGCCTTCGGAGTAGGAGTTTCTTTTCTGTTAAAAAAAACCTTATTTTTTAACCAGGGGCAGGGTGGATGTTCAGTTAATTTGACCAAGCATTCAAATTTCAGAAGGAATGTCCCATCCGAGGGTCACCATATTTTATCTTTCGCATCATGAGATCAGGAAAAATGTCTAAACCACGATGTTCATTTCCTCACAAAGTCCTGAGGTCGAGATCGAATTGATATAATAATGGTTATCCCTCGCCGACCAAGGAATGAGGCATTTGTTTTCTTCAACAAAAAAAAAGAAAGAAAAAGTTTGAAGACCTAAAGTCACATTGACTTGTTCGAAATGGAAAGTATGAATAAGAAAGAAACAAAAAGCCCCGCTAAGTCAAAACTTGAAAACAAGTCGCTTAGGCAAAAGTTAGGGCGTCCCGCTGGACTCCTAAAATTGAAATTCAAAAGATTTTGTCCAGGCAAAAGTTAGGGAAAAGAGAGCCTAAAAGGCCGTAAAAAAAAGAGGATTATTCAATAAAATTTTTGTCAAAAGAAGAGGAAAAATAATATCAAAAACAAAAGTAGCAAAAGTTAAGTGACAATCATGTTGGAGAATTTGTCGTGATCACTCTACCATTATAAATCCTTTTGAAAGATGAATGCTTATGATAAGTCAGCTGAACTTAGGACAGGATAATATCACGAAGGGGGTGGGCACCAAATAACTTGAGCCTTGAAAAACTTATTTTTCTAAAAAACCTCGAATCAGGCCACGTTACAACCTTTAAAAGTCCTAACTGAAACAAGGGTTTAACTCGAAAGCATACTACAACAGGATGATGTTTCCTAAACTCCCAAATATATGTTGCATATCCATGTTGGTATCTTACCACCCGCTTCTTGACTCGTTTTCTTAAAAAAAAGGGGGGAAGAAAAGTTTTGAATTTTTTTTTGCACTCTAGCCAGTGATTCATTCACAACAGAGATGCGACACTTTGTTAAGGTTTTTCAACTTTAAGGCTTAAATAATCATTACATCAGGTCTGTCATTCCCAAAATAAACATATTTCTGCATGCAAAACATTTGTTTGACATCAAAAAAAGAGTTTACACATTGAACACCTGTAAAGAGATTAATGATTGTCAGGAAGGGAATATCTGGTTTTCTTCTGCTAGACAGAACCCATGTATGAGTAGGACTTTACCTATCCCCAGTGAAGTTTCGTTTCCGCAGCGAAGTTTTGTTGCCCCAGGAATCTTCTTTTAAAGGCTTCATTCTGAGACTCCGGATTTGAGAATGTCGCATATCCCTAAAGGAGTTGCCAACAGAGATCCCTCGCCATGACCTCTCATTTCCCCAGCCAATCTGTTGATTGGGGCATCCTTATATTAAGATCTTTCCTTATCCTCAGTAAGGTCGATACTGTGTGACTATCTGCATGATCCATCCAATGGTTGCATTCCAAGAGAAATCTCTCTCCAACAAAAATCTTCAACAGAGTTCTGTCTCCCCGGTGAAGTCCTGTTTCCTCAGCAGAGCTTTGTTCCCCCAACAAAGGTTTTCACCCCTCACGTCGGGTTTTTTGTCTTGGTGTCATCCTCAACACGGCCGCGCGCTGTCTTTTCCAGAGATTACAGACTTGCCCTGATCTTCTCCCTCAATGTCTAATCTTCTCCAGAAGCTACAATGTCGATCTGATCTTCCCTAGGAGTTTGCAATTTATTTTTGCAGCTCCTCTCAATGTTTAGGGCTTGTTTCTACTGGTTGCTCGGTTGTTATTCCCCACAAAGCTTCATCTCTTCGAGGTTCCCTCTCTAGAGGTTCCCCATATTTTCTCCTCTCCTTTGGATTTTGCAACTTATTTTTGCAAGTCGTGTCAGATTCTGACTTCTTGGTTATTGGCTTCTTAATTGGCCATTCCCCAGTGAAACTTTTAAACATGCATCATTACATTGCATCTACAAAAATGCGTAGCATTTCCATTATATGGAACATTGCGCTATATAAAAAGAATTCAAACATGCATCGGAACATAAGCCATTATTGTTTCTGTTATCCCCAATGAATTTGCTAATACTTCAGATTAAATCCCCAATGAATATTGCGTCCCTGGATTGAATCTGTCTCTTTTGTTCCTTGGATTCTTCTATCAGTTTTCGTCACTGTTTATCCATTGATCTGAGACCAGCAGGTGCTCTGAGAAACATGCGCTCTCATCACTCTCGCTTTGGGCCGAGTTTCGCCTCGTCGCCTGTGCATGAAATCCAGTTTCGTCCTGGTACTCATCTAGTTTAGTTTCGCCTAACTAGTTTTTTTTAAGTCGAGTTTCGTCTCGTTCTTGCTTTCATACCTTGGACCCTTTGACGATGTTCATTTACCGAGTGCAGTTTTCATACTGCGTCCCTGGTTTGAGATCCGTCTCTTTTGTTCCTTGGATTCTTTTATCAGTTTTCGTCACTATTTATCCATTGATCTAAGACCAGCAGGTGCTCTGAGAAACATGTACTCTCATCACTTTACTATGGGTCGAGTTTCGCCTCGTTACCCGTGCGTGAAATCCAGTTTCGTCCTGGTACTCATCTATTTTAGTTTCGTCTAACTGGTTATTGAGTCGAGTTTCGTCTCGCTTTTGTTCCTCATTTCTGGGATTCTTTCAGTTCCTTCATACTGTCTATCTTAGTTTGAGATTAGCAAGTGCCCCTAGAATCACGCACTCTAGCCACTTTGCTTCGGGTCGAGCTCAGAGTTTTGTCTCAGCCGCATACGTTTTCTTTTCCAGAGCTTAGTTTCGCCTATACTCTTTGATTTGAGTTTTATCTCACCTTTTTTTGAAGCCCATTTTTGCCCTGGCACATTTGTCCGGAAGTTTAGTTGCGTCTACTCTTCTTTGTTTTTGTTCTGTTTCAACTTGCGTTATAGCTTCATTCTGACGCATGTCTTAGGGTTTTTCTGCTTCTTTTTCTTTCTTCTTCAAGAGTGTAAATTTTCGTGTTCTTTTGTATTCAATCATCTTCAACTCTGAACGCTCGAAAGTTGTCACTTTTCTCACTTATCATGTTGAAGATATTTGAATAGGGGCAGCTGTTGCACCCTAAAATTTACCCTCTTGATTTAGGATTATGTTTCATCATGAATATCATATTGCATTGCATTCATACATTGTGATGAGATCAAAGTACTTTGGTTATCAAGTTTTCCTCAAGCTTTGAAGGTTGATTGAATTGACAAGTTTCTCAAGTAGAACCTTATCATCTAAACCTCTAGATCTTTCAAGCTCAAAAGTTATTGCATATCTCAAGATATTTTATCCATCTCTTTGGATCATCACAGGATTGAAGTTTGTGATTGATTATAAGAAGAATCACTCTTTTGATTCACCAGTCAAATTAGGGTTTTGTTAGATCAAGGCTATTGATTAATGTACAAGTCTTGATTTAGAAGCTACAACATCTCATTGGTATTTGAAAATTCTTTGTACAAGAAATTGGTCAAGATATCCAGAGGATTTGAAATTTTGGAGATGATTCATCAGTCTCCTAAGGTGTTAACCAAAACTAGGGTTTGGGATTTCATCAAGATTTCTTGAGAATTTTGAAGTGAAACTTTGTACACGGCCTCTATATATTTGGAAGATCATATGTTTGAAGTTTTCATCATCAATTTTGAAGGGAAGTGGATCAATTGATTCAAAGGGGCAACATGGTCATTTTGGTCAAAATCAGTCAAAGTCAAGGTTGACCAAGTGAACTTTTGGTCATCCATCAATTTAAGGGTGTTCTTTTCATATTTAAAGTCCATTTTGATCATTGGATCAAAAAGATTGAGGTTTGGGTTGAAACTTGTTCATGAAGAAACCCTAAAAGTTTCTAATTTTGGAAAATGAGGACTTAACTTCAAAAATTCATATTTTATTCACCTTTGATCAAAAAAATTCAAATGAAATATTCTTGGAAAGATAAGAGGGTGATCTTTCATCTCCTTTTGGTCTCATGTCCAAATTGGCAAATAGTCAAGAGTTATGGTCTTTGGAAGTTCATGCCTCAAGTTAAAATTATAGGTCATTTTCCAAAATTAGTGAATTTCATGTAAAATTTTGAGGACCTTAATGGATTCAATTTCAAAAACTCAAAACTAAGGGATTGTATATCTTTTTAATACCTTTCCAAATTGTATTCATTTGTGTCCAAATTAAAAAATATGAGCAAGTTATGAACTTTGGAATTTTGAGGCATTTTATTGAAATTTGACAAGTATGCAAAATGGCCAATTCATGAGAACTCGAGTTTCAGCCATTCCTTTTGTTTCTAATCAAGCCCATGATTAATTTGTGACATGCTGAGGCCCATTACACTCACCATTTCGTGCCCATGTGCTTCTTGAACTTGCTTGAATGAAAAAATACAAAACATGCTCAATTTTGCAAATTCACCAACACTTCTTCATTTCAAATAATCATAAGCTGGCATTTTGAGCATGTATTTCTGACCTCATTTGGCTCACAAAGCGCACAAAAGGCAAGTAAATGCACGAGTGAAACGCAGGATCCATGTGCATCCTTATTTTTAGCCAAAACTACCAATCCTGCCCTCCAACGGATTTGAGGTTGCATTTCCACTTCTATGCTCCTATATTAACTCTATATAAGAAGAGGCAAGCCTTGTTTTACACTGGACACACTCCCATTACAAGAATTTCATATCTGAGTTTTCCACCATTCTTTTGCAATTTGCTTCGATTCTCTTAATTCTCTTAATTTCATATCTGAATTTTTCATATTTTTTTTGGAATTTTTTAAAATGTTTTGATTGGTTTAAAATTTCATAAGTTTAATTAATTGTTGGTTCAATGCTTATTTTTATTTTAATAATTCTTTTGATCTAAAAATTCCACAAGAAATGTTTTGGACTCATAAAATAATTTATAAATTGATTCTGATTTTTGTTTAGCATTTTTTTCTATTTTTGATTAGAAATTTAATTTGAGAAGTTTATTTGAAATGTTTGCTTCATAATTTTATTTTAATAATTCCTTTAATTCAAAAATCCTTAAAAAAATCATATAAGTTTTTTTTTTAATCATAGAGTCTGATATAATTTTATTTTGACCTTTTTTTATGTCTTTTGGCTAGGGTTTGCATTTTTGTCATTTAATAATAGTTTAATTGTTAATTGTTTGTTTTATTTTATTTTAATATTTCCTTTAATTCAAATATTCCACAAAAAAATCAGGGATGTGTGTTTTTAATTCTAATATTTGAATATAATTTTGGTTGGATATTTTTCTGAATTTCGATTAGAATTTTATTTTGAGATGTGATTATTTGTTTAATTGATTAATTGTTTGAATTTGATTTTATTTTTGACTTTTCTTTAATTCAAAAAATATGGAAAAATAGGTATTCTGACCTCTTGAGTTTTTTCATGTTTGATGTATATTTGTTATGAATTTTTTGAATTTTGATCTTATCTAATTAATATTTAAGATTAAAAGTCAAATAATTAGGGTTTTGTTGCTTGTTGTGTAAGTTTCAATACAAAAACCATTATGCCCTGGATTTTCAATGGAATTTAGGTCTTGATTATGGTTCATGGATGTATTGAGGATCTGAAAACCATTTTTCTTGAATTATTTGACTTGGTTTGATATTTTTCCATAAATTATTTTGAAAACTTGTCTAGTTTTGATAGTTTGGCCAAATTAGTTTTGAACTTTGGGCCTCATTTGATCCCCTCCTCAACTATTCATGAACTTGAGACTTGCTTTCTGACTTCTACACACTTCAAACATGTTAAGAAATTTTTTGTGTGAATTATTGATCCTTGTTTCTATTTTTGATGTATATTTGAAGTGAAGGTACCCAATTAATGTTGGATATCTTGTTGCAATTTGCTTGATGGCCAATGAACTTGAGTGAGGCCTATAATTGGGAACCTAATGATCATGCTCGTTCTGTTTATCCATATAAACTCAAGTCAGTTCACTTAGAACCCCATGTTTGAATGATTGAACCTTTTGATGCATTGTGTGGGATTCCTCTTCTATTATGCTTGTGAGTTGTGATGAAATAATTGAGTATGATTGAATTGTGGTTGCTACTGACCTTCATGGTCTTTGATCGTATTCTTCTCAAGCTCCCATGATCCTTGATTGATATTCAATTGTCAACTCAACATGGTGATAGAAAGGAGCAACATTCCTCTAATGTTTGACCAAATTGTGCATATGCCTATTTCCTTTTTGTCTATCATATCTAATGTTTTCATAGTTGCTATCATGTTTCCTCACTTCATTATAGTGTCATCATCCATCCCTTATGTGAGTCATCATTCAATTTATGGGAATACTAACTTGGCTGTTGAATGTGCGAGGTACTTTGAGAAAAGTTTTCCATTTTTGACTTGAGGCTATTGTGTTTCACTTTATTTGTGGAACACAATTTATTATATTGGCACTACTCTTGTGCTTGGCATATTTGATAGTCTATGCAGGATATATATATGTGATTATGAATGTTATACATTGCCCATGGGATCTGATCATATCTGAAAATCTCAATATTTACATCCTGATGACGTAATTTCTGACTTGATTTGTCTGCTGATGCCAGCTTGCTTGAAGTTCTCTGGGTTTCTTTTATTCTTGCTCAGTGGCTACGGATAGTTATCCGTTTGGTATTGCACTATTTCCTTTCTTCTATTTTCATTTTGTATAGTTCTATGTTGCATGATGGGACCTCTGTTGCTGATATATGTCAGGAGGCCCTCTGTTTTTGTTTGACACATGTATTGTGTTTGTTTTTGATCGATGAGTCACTCAATTTAGAAATTTAGATCACGACTTCGCTCTCAGTGCATGTTCCCTATAGGATTTTTATTGTTTTTCTTATTTATCTTTTGATTGATGAGTCACTCAATTTAGAAATTGAGATCACGACTTCGCTCTCAGTGCATGTTCCCTATAGGATGTTTATTGTTTTTCTTCTTTATCTTTTGATCGATGAGTCACTCAATTTAGAAATTGAGATCATGACTTCGCTCTCAGTGCATGTTCCCTATAGGATGTCTACTGTTTTTCTTCTTTAACTGTTGATCGATGAGTCACTCAATTTAGAAATTGAGATCACTACTTCGCTCTCATTTCCTGTTCCCTATAGGATAGTTTTGTTAAGCTTCCTTTGACATGTTAATTAAGATAGGAATCCATGTATTCTAGAATAGGGTAGGATTTTCCTTTATCCTCAACCTTAGGGTCAGTCATTGTATGATAACACTAGGGATAGTGCTAGGTTAGTTCCCCTTAGTTGTTTTTTTTCTTCCTTTGCATTTTGCATCTTAAAACAAAAATTGTTTTCTTGGTAAATCATAAAACACCTCTAATAAACTCAAACCCTTCTTCAAGGTAAAAGATACAAATCAATATTATTTGTTTGTGCGCATCTTGGTTTTGTTTTTTAAACCTGTTTTAGCCGATGTTTCGCCATCGCACATTTGTTTGAAGTCGATGTTTCGCCATCGCACATGTTTGTTATCCTACTTTGATCCTCAATATCATTGTTAGGTGTGATGTTTTGTCATCCGTTTTATCGATGTTTCTTCATCTTTGCCATGATACCTTGTTATCTTATAGCCGATGTTTCTCCATCGCACATTTGTTTGAAGCCGATGTTTCGCCATCGCACATGTTTGTTATCCTACTTTGATCCTCAATATCATTGTTAGGTGTGATGTTTTTTCATCTGATTTATTGATGTTTCGCCATCTTTGCCATGATACCTTGTTATCTTTTAGCCGATGTTTCACCATCGCATACTTGTTTGAAGCTGATGTTTCGCCATCGCACATGTTTGTTATCCTACTTTGATTCTCAATATCATTGTCAGGTGTGATGTTTTTGTCATCCATTTTATCGATGTTTCGCCATCTTTGCCATGATACCTTGTTATCTTTTAGCCGATGTTTCGCCATCACACACTTGTTTGAAGTTGATGTTTCGCCATCACACATTTTTGTTATCCTACTTTGATTCCCAATATCATTGTTAGGTGTGATGTTTTGTCATCCGTTTTATTGATGTTTCACCATATTTGCCATGATACCTTGTTATCTTTTAGTCGATGTTTCACCATCGCACATTTGTTTGAAGTTGATGTTTCGCCATCGCACATGTTGGTTATCCTACTTTGACTCTCAATGTCATTGTTAGGTGTGATGTTTTATCATTTGGTGTTTCGCTATCTTTGACATGTTACTTTGTTATTATTTGGCCGATGTTTTACCATCTCATTTATTTGTTGTTTTATTTGATGTTTTTCCATCTTGACTGTTTTTACTGTCTTAACTAAAAAACACAAACCAACCATAATGTATGAGCCGAACTACGGCTGCTATGATTCCTTAAAAGGGATACGTAGGCAAAGGGGTAGGGCCCAACCGAGCATATCTTTTATTTTCCCTATATTGTTTTCTTTTTCTTTCTTTCGCATGCATTCCCTTTTTAGCTTTAAGCCATATACATAGGTTTTTACCACACCCATTAGATTAGACAACAAGAGTGGATACCATAGAGTACTACGGGCGTGTGGGGTGCTAATACCTTCCCCTCGCGTAACAGACTCCCTTACCCGATCTCTCGGTCGAAAGACCGTGATTTCTCCCTCTTCAGGTTTTCTCGATGTTTACCTTTCCCTCTCGGCGGGATAAAAGACGTTCGGTGGCGACTTCATTGATGTTTCATTACACCAGATGACCGGTTTGGCCAGGCGGTTTCACCCGAACAAGCACAACTTTTATTTTCCCTACATTCTTTTCTCCTTTCTTTTGCATGCATTCTCCCTTCAGTAGTATAGTAAATAGTAAGCATATATTAAACACACCCATAAGATAAACAACAAGAGTGGATACCATAGAGTACTATGGGTGTGTGGGGTGCTAATACCTTCCCCTCGCGTAACAGACTCCCTTACCCGATCTCTCGGTCGCAAGACCGTGACTTCTCCCTTCTCAGGTTTTCTTGATGTTTACCTTTCCCTCCATGTGGGATAAAATACGTTCGATGGAGACTTCATTGTTTGATGATTTTCAGCTGATTGTTTCAAAAGGATATACGCTTTCTGCTTAAGTCCAAAACTCTATTGAAGAGAGGACAACATAACTCTGCAAAACAGGGTGATATGTCAACAAAAATATTAAAAAATGTCAATGAACAATGATTTGCCAATTTTAGCTATGCATGATGTATGTATGAATGTATGAGTGTTATCGTGCGTATGCTGACAAAACAAATACACAACACTGGGAGTAACCAGGAAAAACCAACTCGGGCACGAACAACACTCGGCTAAACCACATCCAGGATGATCATTCCAAGAAAAATTAAATGCCAACTGAGGAAACAAAACCTACTTCCTGCTTTAGATTTACTAAGAAATATAATCCGGAAGTAAACAAAACAAAGTGACAGAATAGTACAGATACAGGGATAGAACATCCTTCTTCAAGCTTCATTGGGGAAACAAATGTTTTCAAAAGTAACACTTCTATTGGGGATTGCAAAACCAGTCCCAAGTAAAGCAGATGGACACCAAATCATAAAACATTCACTGGGGAATTCAGGCCTACTTCATTGGGGAGGTTAACACCACATCCTCAAACGGAAAACCATAATATGTTCTTCACTAGAGAAACCAGGGACCTGCGTTCTTCAAAAGTGATTATGGTACCAACTTCTCGGGAAAAAGAACTTCCATTAGACCGAATGAAAACTTCACTGGAGAAATCTCGGATTGAGACTTCACATCATGAAAACTCAGAAAAAGGAGAAATGAATCCAAACTTGACCGAGGATACTGGAGTCACGAACCCAATATGGCGAATCATCCTGAGTAAACCTTCCCGAGGGGAACAAAAACTTCTTAAAACAAATTGGAGTTTGTCCATTCCTGGGATCACCATTTTGTTGTTGTTGTTTTTTTTTGCATCACAAATTCTAAAGTAAAAGAAAATTGTAAATTCTTTTTGAAAAATCGATTTTGTTATTTAATCTTTTTGCTTTGAAAGTTATTATCAATAATAAATGAAGTCTTTGCAATCTAAATAAAATAAGAAATACAAATAATTGGGTAAAAGCTCAAATTTCATTAATAGAATGATAGTTTGCGAATGACGAGACTCCATGGATAATTACAAAGTTCGGAAAATGGTAATATATAATAGAAAAGATACATTAAGATAAAATGATCACTATCCCCTCTAACAACTTTTGAAATCCTGAGCAGCAACTTCTTTTGAAGTTGTGATGAGAATCTGAGAAGATTGTTGCTCCAATGATCAAGTCTTGTCTGATGTAGTTACTTGCCAATAAAGTCCCTAACTTTTGCCTAAACTGCCCTTGCGGGTTTTCAGCTTAGCGGGAAGTTTATTCTGTTTATGTATATAATTTTTTCCTAGACCTCCCTTTTGGGTTTTCGGCCTACCGAGACGCTCTTTTTTGCCTAAGCCGCCCTTTCAGGTTTTCAACTTAGCGAGTTGTTCTTTTATTTCTATAGGCAAAGTATTTCTTGACTACATCAGTATTCATGGGACGTGGGAACTCTTCGCCATCCATAGTTTCAAGAATTAATGCACCGCTAGAGAAGGCTTTCTTGACAACATATGGGCCTTAGAAATTGGGAGTCCACTTGCCCCTAGAATCAGTGTTGAAAGACATGATCTTCCTGAGCACGAGGTCGCCTTCTCTGAATTTACGAGGTTTGACCTTCTTATCAAAAGCTTTCTTCATCCTTTTCTGATATAATTGTCCATGACATAAAGCTTTCATCCTCATCTCTTCGATCAGATTCAATTGGTCAAACCGATTCTGGACCCATTCAGCCTCTGACAACTTGGTTTCCATTACCATACGCAAAGAGGGAATCTCAACCTCGACTGGGAGTACAACTTCCATTCCATACACCAGGGAGAATGGGGTTTCTCCTGTTGAAGTGCAGATAGATGTTTCATATCCATGCAAAGCAAAAGGGAGCATTTCATGCCAATCCTTATATGTAACGACCATTTTCTGGATAATCTTCTTAATATTCTTATTAGCAGCTTCAACAACCCTATTCATCTTTGGCATGTACGGATAGGAATTATGATGGACAATCTTAAATTCTTCGCACAGTTCTGTCATCATTTTATTATTCAAATTCGAGCCATTGTCGGTGATAATTCTGCTCGGTACACCATACCGACATATAAGATTATTCTTGATGAAACGAACAACCACCTGCTTAGTAACATTAGCATATGAAGCAGCCTCCACCCACTTGGTGAAGTAATCAATTCCTACCAAGATAAAACGGTGTCCATTCGAAGCTTTGGGTTCTATAATCCCAATCATGTCAATACCCCACATAGAGAAAGGCCACGGGGAGGAAATCACATTGAGAAGTGTCAGAGGCACATGGACCTCGTCTGCATAAATCTGACATTTATGACACTTCTTTGCAAACTTATAACAATCAGATTCATTGTCAGCCAATAGTAACCTACCCTTAGCATCTTTTTAGCCATCGAATATCCATTGACATGAGTGCCAAATGAACCTTCATGAACCTCATGCATCAACATGTCTGCTTCGTGTCTATCCACACATCTGAGTAAGACCATGTTATAATTTATTTTATACAACACATTTTCACTGAGGAAGAAACTGCCAGCCAATCTTCTCAGTGTCTTTCTATCTTTCTTTGATGCACTGATCGGGTATTCTTGAGTCTGAAGAAAATGCTTGATATCATGATACCAAGGTTTTTCATCTGCTACCTCCTCTTTTGTAAACACATGAGCGGGCCTATGCAGTCGCTGAACCATAATTCGAGGTATATCATTCTAAGTATTGACTTGGTACATAGAAGCCAGAGTTGCCAAAGCATCCGCCATCTGATTTTCATCTCTAGGAATGTGATGGAATTCAACTTTATTGAAAAGGGTAACAATATTCTAGCATAAGCTTTGTAAGGGATCAAGTCGGGGTGACGAGTATCCCATTCTCCTTTAATTTGATTTATTACCAAAGCTGAATCACCATACACATCTAGATTTTTAATTCTGAGATCAATAGATTCTTCGAGACCCATGATGTAAGCCTCATATTCTGCCATATTATTAGTACAATCGAATGTTAACCTTACAGTAAAAGGAATGTGCGATCCATGTGGAGTGACAATCACAACACCAATTCCTTTACCATAAGCATTCACAGCTACATCAAATATCATACTCCAACAAGATTTAGGGTCAGGACCTTCCTCGGGCAATGGTTCATCACAATCTTTCACTTTCAGGAACATCACATCCTCATCGGGGAATTCATACTCTACCGACTGATGATCCTCCACTGGTTAGTGAGCAAGATAATCTGCCAACACACTACTTTTAATAGCTTTTTGAGTGCGGTATTCGATGTCATATTCAGATAACAACATCTGCCAGCGGGAAATTCTCCCAGTAAGAGCAGGCTTTTCAAAAATGTACTTGATTGGATCCATTTTAGAGATCAACCAAGTGGTGTGATTCAACATATACTGCCGCAAACGCTTTGCCGCCCAGGCCAAAGCACAACATGTCTTTTCCAGCATGGAATACCGTAACTCACAATCAGTGAATTTTTTACTGAGATAATAAATGGCGAACTTCTTCTTCCCCGTTTCATCCTGTTGTCCTAGAATACAACCCATGGAATTATCTAACACTGTCAGATACATAATCAATGGTCTTTCTTTGACAGGAGGGAGCAAGATAGGAGGTTCAAGCATATATTCTTTAATACTTTCAACTGCCCTTTGGCAGTCATCCTTCCACACATAACCTTGATCTTTCTTTAACAACTTAAAGATCGGTTCACATGTTGCAGTCATGTGGGAAATGAATCTGGAAATATAATTCAAACGCCCGATGAAACCTCTGACTTGCTTTTTAGTTTTTGGTGCTGGCATCTCTTGAATTGATTTGACTTTATTAGGGTCAACTTCAATTCCTTTCTGGCTAACAATGAAACCCAATAATTTTCCTGATCGAACACCGAAAGTGCATTTATTTGGATTCAAACGGAGACGATACTTCATCAAACACTGAAACAACTTCAACAAATCTTTTATATGCCCTTCTTCAGTCTGGGATTTGGAAATCATATCATCAACATATACTTCAATTTCCTTGTGCATCAGATCATGGAATAGGGTTGTCATATCCCTCTGGTACGTTTCACCAAGGTTCTTCAACCCGAAGGGCATCACTCTGTAACAAAATGTTCCCCAGGGTGTGATAAACGTTGGTTTTTCCATGTCCTCCGGAGCCATTCTTATTTGACTATACCCAGAAAATATGTCCATGAACGAGAATACTTTGAATTTTGATGTGCTATCCACTAACATATCAATTTGTGGCAATGGAAAATTATCTTTTGGACTAGCTTTATTTAGATCTCTGTAATCTATGCACATGCAGACTTTTCCATCTTTTTTCGGTACTGGGACAATATTGGAAATCCATTGAGGATACACTGACGTCACAAGAAAACCCAGCATTAATCTGCTTTAGAACCTCCTCTTTGATTTTCACGACCATATCTGGGTGAGTTCTTCTCAACTTTTGTTTAATTGGTGGACACTCTGGCTTCAACGACAAACGATGCTCTACAGTATTTGTATCTAGACCAGGCATATCTTTGTAATACCAAGCAAAAATATCCACACACTCTTTCAACAGCTCAATCAACTTGCTCTTCACATCAGGATGTAACAATGCTCCAATCTTGACTTCCTTCGGATCTTCTTTTGAACCCAAATTAATCACTTCCAATGGCTCTTTATATGGCTGAATGTTATTTTCCTCGTGCTCAAGAAACCGTGAGACCTCTTCTGGAATCTCATCATAATCTTCTTCTTCAGCCCCATACACAGGACATTCAAAGTTGGGAGAGGGTACAGGGTCATTGTATTCAACGGGTTTTTTAATTAATCTGCACATATTGATTTATGATTGCTTTTAGAAACTGACACATATAACAAGTGATCATGCAGATTGAATTTCAGTTATTATTTATTTTGAAAGGTTTTTTCTGATTACCATTTTCCAAGAAAAAGCAGAAAATAAAGACATGATTTGGGAAACAAAGACAACTTTTATTATTGATTTTAAAAGTCACAACAAACAGATAAGCCCTACAACATTAATACTTCCATCTTGGGCAGAGTGAAGGCTTTTCAAAAATATTAACAAAACAAATTACTTTGAAACATGTATGCAAGAGGGAACATCAATGGTGATCCAGTTCTGAACCCTAACTCTGTGCGTCACATAATTCAGCATTTCCTGCTCTGCTTCATCTTCTACAATGGCATTAATCTCAAAAACAGTTGGATGAAGATAACCTCTGCTACAGAAGATGTCTTGATACTTGCTTGCGGCAGACTTCGGCTTCATGCCCTTACCTTTGCCATTCTTCAAAGAGAACCCCAAGCCAGCTTTGTTCTTGTTCACAGGTGGATCCACAATCTGTCCCCACACTTCAATATGACCCTTACGTACAACCTGTTGCGCATCCTTAAGTGAAACCATAGAATTCTCATTTCCTCTTATAATGTCAATGGATAAGGCTTGGAATTGGGTTCCAACAGCAGCTTCATCCGCCTCCACAATGTTGAAATAGGACAAATGAGATACCAATAATGCATGTTCCCGATTTATGATCACTACTTTCCCTTCATATATAAACTTCAGTTTCTAGTGTAAAGTTGAAGTGACAGCCCCTGCCTCATGAATCCATGGTCGTCCCAACAAACAACTATAAGCGGGAACAATGTCCATGACCTGGAAAGTTATCTGAAACAAATGTGGCCCTATATGAATAGGCAAGTCCATTTCACCAATAACAAATTTCCTTGATCCATCGAACGCTTTCACAATGATTCGGGCGCATAGGCATTCCTTGATATTTCAACTTCATAAGCGTACTCCTCGGTATAACATTCAATGCGGATCCATTATTAATCAGCATATTGGATTGTGAATCATTCTTGAAGTTTATAGAGATGTGGAGGGCCAAGTTGTGATTCCTTCCTTCATCTGGTAATTCATCATCGCAGAAACTCAAGTTATTACATGACATAATGTTCCCTATTACACTATTGAATTGGTCTATTGGCATATCACTTTCCACAAAAGCTTAGTCCATTACCCTCATCAAGGATTCTCTGTGAGCAGAAGAGTTCATCAATAAAGCTAAGATAGATATTTTTGAAGGAGTCTGCAGTAGATGATCTACAATTCTGTAGTCGCTCATCTTGATTATCTTTAAAATATCAACCACTTCTTTCTCTAATGCAGCCCCACTAGTCTCACCCGTAGCCTTCTTGGGTTCAACATTCTCAGCAATTTTCTTTCCATCACTAACATCTCTTCGAATAACTGGTGCAAACACCCGACCGCTGCGGGTCACCCTACTATTTTCAGCAATATTCCCAACATCAGGCATTGGCTTGATGGGAACTTCCACTCCATCCTCAAAGATTGTAGTGTTCTATTTGTAAGGCACAACCTTATCTTATTTGTAGGGGATAGGACCCAGCAAACTAATCACCAATGGGGTAACAATTGGCTTGCTATAATATTCAACTTCAAGATGGGCGGGTGCCCCAAAACAAGGTACAATGACGTTTACCCCTTCTTCAACATAATCAGTCATTATTGAGTCATTTCTAGAAAACAAATCCTCATATGAGGAGAAAAATTCATCTGCTGAGGCATACTCTTCGTTCGACCCTTCTTCAGTCAAACAAACCTTAACCATATCAACTTCATGGTAATCATCCCTTTGACTTGTAACCTTGATAATTCCATTGTCTAACAACAACTTAACACCATTCTTCACGATTGAACATCCTCGAGAATCTCGACAGCAAACTCGGCAAGATCCATACCGATGTTCCACCTGGCCAGCCATATGGCAGAAGGTAGCATGCAATTGCACAAGGTCTTCATTCATATACTCTACATCAAAAATTCTGAATTCTCCAAGACATCCAGAAACCATATTGACCTCCTCTTCATACTCTGCCCTAGACTTGATTATGTGGATTAGGCTCTCATCTATCATCTCTTGTAAATCAACCTTTATCTTATCGCAACCCTGTATATCCGTACTGCAAATAGCACAATTGGCATGGTCATGTGTATAGTATCTAAATTCACAAAGGTCTGTATTCATTTTCACCAAATCTCCTCTAACCAGATTAATATCAAAAATACGGAAGTCGCTTGGACAACCGGCCACCATATTCACAGCATTTACTCCCCCATGCTTGGGTAGAGGATTGTCTTTCACATTAGGTCCCACGTCCTTAAAATATAGAACACCATACTTTACCAACTTCTGCACCTCAGTCTTCAAAGGATAACAATTCTTAACATTATGCCCTGGTGCTCCCTGGTGAAAAATACATGTTTGGTATGCTTTGCAATACCAAGGCAATGGTGATGGTACGGCGGGAGGTGGTCGGGTCTGAACCAACTTCTTCTGAATCAATGCTGGTAGTAACTCTGTATAGCTCATAGGAATAGGGTCATAACTCTCCCTTCTCTGATTATACCCTTGATTCCCCTATTGGAACAATCTCTGATAAGCAACGGTAGTTGGAGCGGCACCCACAACTGGAGTAAGTGAGGCAACTTGCTGATGACGCTGATAATTCCTTCTAGGAGTATTAACCCTCCTATCTTTCATAACAACATTTTCATCCCCTTCCTTCTTATTGGTAAACCCATAAGATGGTTTCTTCACACCTCCAGAACTTTCACTCTTTGTTAAACGGCCCTCTCTTACAGCCTCCTCTAAGCGAATACCCATTCCTACCATTTGGGTAAAGTCATTTGGTGCACTTGCTACCATCCTCTCGTAGTAGAAAGCACCCAGCGTTTTCAAGAAAATCTTAGTCATCTTCTTCTCTTCCATGGGAGGAATCACTTGGGCGGCTACTCACGCCATCTTTGTGCATACTCTTTGAACGATTCCCTGTCTTTCTGAACCATGGCCCTGAGTTGATCACGGTCAGGCGCCATGTCCATGTTGTACTTGTATTGTTTGATGAATGCTTCCCCAAAATCATTGAAAGTATGGATATTGGCACTGTCCAAACTCATATACCACTTTAGCACATCACCGGTCAAACTATCCTGAAAAAAGTGAATCAGCAGACGCTGATCATCAGTATGGGTAGACATTCTCTTCACGTACATCACCAGATGAGCACGAGGGAAAGTGTTTCCCTTGTACTTCTAAAACTCCGGGACCTTAAACTTAGCAGGTATCTTAACATTCGGGACCAAGCATAACTCATTCACATTCTTCCCAAATAGCTCTTTCCCCCTGAGGGCCTTCATCTCTCTTTGCATCTTGTCAAACTGCTCTTGAAAATCATCCATTCTGTCATAAAGACCCAAGTATTCACTCGGTGGAGGGAAAGGACGACACATATCATTATTAACAAACGGAACCATATTCACCAAAGGAGGCGCAGCAGGAGCAGCACGCACCACAGGAGGTGCCGGAGTAACAATAGTCTGACCAGTTGGAGTATCTTGAGGACCAAGATTGAAACCTTCAGGTGAAAAATTCTCTGGCATTCCCCATGGATAACCTTGAGGCATGCGATTCTAAACAACAGTTGGAGTAGCAGATGCGGGAACAGTCGGAGCTTCAGTAGTTGCCCTTGTTGGTTGAGGTTGGACACTCGGTGGCTGATTCTGAGCAGCCACTAGAGCTTCCATTAGAGTAGTCAGATTGGCCATGCTGACTTTTAAAATAAAAACCTCCTCGTGCAGTTCGCGATTCTCTTGTTCTAAGTTGTCCATCTTCTTTCTGAGATTAGCTCGAGTGTTGTAGTGATGAGCCAGCTTACTGAGTGAAGTAAAGAAGCTTGGTAAGACACCTGGATATGCATAAAAAATGCAATAAATATGTGCAATATGATGCATGATATGTAATGCACATGATTTCATTTTATTTAATATTTCAAGGGATTTAATTTATGGACATATTGCAAATATCAAAGTAATAACACATTTGAAATACTGAAATTTTTTACTATAACAACTCCAAAATGGATTACAAGTTTCAATGATCCCAAGTACAAGATGAAAATAAAATCTAAAACCCTGAGAAGTAAAACTGATGGAGATCACTCTATACACTGGCGCTTCCCTGTAAGCCTGGAAATATGAACCTTCAATCTCTGGTTTTCTTCCATATACCTGGTGGCAACCTTCTTCCAATAACCTGAATCTGGAATTGAGTGATCAGCATCCGATTGAGTCTTAGGAGAAAATAAATCCCCCTGCCTCTCCATAGTCTCTACCACTCGAATCTCAAGGATCTCAATCAAGTCGTATTTCTCCTTCAAGTCTGCTCTATAGGAAATCTCTAAAGTTTGGCACTTATTCTTCCAAGCGTCCTTTTCCTGTTGCATCCTGACCAAAGCAAGCTGCAACTCTTCTAGATCATCTAATAAGGGAAGAGTGGTCTTCACAAATAGATCAGGCATAAGTGTTTCCCAGGAATACGATATCTTCAACTGAATAGCTCTCGTTTGGACCCACTAAAGATATGGCTCCAAAGAAACAACACCCTTAGGTCCTAAATCCTTCCTACTCTTCTTATGAACGTGAGGCCAGGCCTTCACAATCTTCTCTCTAGCTTCCCTATGGTCTTCTCCCTCCTTCAGAAAGAAACTACTCAAATGAATACTATTTGGTTTATCCCTCATCGGATAACCAAGTTGTCATCGTGCAAGAACAGGGTTATAGTTAATTCCTACCTTTGTACTAAGAAGAGGTACATTGGGGAAACTACCACAACTGTCAATAATCTCTATATCCCGGTAAGCTCGATAATACAATCAATATCTGAGTGATTAAGTGCCATGATCTTAGGAGCCCAACGGGGTTCCTTCTTGATATCCCAAAAAGCATCAGACTGAGGCAAATGAGAGATAAACCACTGGTACAACAGAGGCGTGCAACAAATAATCATCCCCCCATGATAAGAATTCCGAAGATGAATAGAGTAATAAGCATCACCCAACAAGGTAGGAACTGGGTTTCCAATCATGAAGATCCTGATAGCATTAATTTCAACAAACTTGTCCACATTAGGAAATAAGAACAACCCGTAAGCAAGTAGAGCAAAGATGGCCTCAAAAGTGACTGTACTCTTCATCCTAGCAAAGTAACGAGCTTTCTCCAATAAAAACTGAGCTGGTAATCCTCTAATACCTCCTTTAGTAGTCATATGGGCTTCCACCTCAGACTCCCCCAGATGAATCAAAGCAGCAATCTCATGTGGTTTTGGCTCACCCTCCAAACCAGTAAAAGGAACACGGTCGGTGTGATACGGTGGCAGAACCAACTGTTTTGGAAAATGTTGGTTTGTGTTTTACGTTTTATATTCGCAAAATGTCGCGGTAAGCAAGAGTCGCAACCGACTTTTATTTCATCCAACCGGAAAGGAAAAAAGCACAAAAAAAATCCTTTTTTGAGATATTCTGAATACAGGGGGTAGATTATAGAAAGGGAAGGTGTTAGCACCCTTTCTATCCATGGTTTTCCATGGGCTCTTAGGTACTTGCTCATCTTTTAAAATTGCTTGCGTGTGTTTGTTTTGAAAAGTTTTGTTTTACTTCGTTTTAACCCTTGTTTTTGTCCTCAAGAGTGTTAGGAAGTTGTTTTGAAAACTTTAGTTTGAAAAAGTTGGTTTAAAAGTGTATGGTGTGAAAAAGTTTGACTTGAGAAAGTACCTAATAGCTATCTACCTACTCGAAAAAAGATCGTTTATGTTCTCATTTCCTTTAGGCAATGCTATTCTACTACTGAGAAATAGGTAGCACCGTCATTGGATTTGTAAGGGTCAATACGAAAGGGACGTACGATCACTAAAGCAATGTTAGGACGTCTTAGTAATAACCCTAGAGTCTTAAGATCATATTCGAGGCAACATTTCTGAGGCAACGTTTCTGAGGCAACCTTTCCGAACGGGACTTTTCATCTTTGTTAGACAGGAGGGTAACCACTAAGACACCCTATGCTTAATGATCATTTACCGAAGGCAACCGAAGTGAGAGTATACCCTAAGAGTGCGCATGTGCAAGTGATTTGATTTCAGTTATTATCTTTGCACATTAGGGTTTTCTGACCATTTTAAATTATCATGCAGTCTTGTCATACAATCCTATTAACATACATCTAAACAGTTAATATTTGCAATAATTAAGATGCGGGAAAGTAAAACTACGTTATCACAAGGCTTCGGGGTAGAGATTATTACATAGCCAAAAAAACTGTAAAAGACGATAAATAAAGAAAATCCTAATTAAGCTATTACATACCATGAGCAGTTACATTAATATTGTAAAAATAATAAAGACGCTCACGATGAATTGAATGCAAAATAATTAGGGTTTTGACCCCAACTAAACCTAATTGTAATTAAAAGGAAAATCATTTTTTGTGGTTTTTGTGTATTATTTAAGAAAATAAAGTTCTATTGAATAAAAATAGCCTAATCACTAATTAATTTTAATTAAGAAAAATAATTAAATTAACCTATTTTTGTATTTTTTTTATTTTGAGAAAAGAAATAAAAATTAAATCAAGAGTTAACCCTAATTTTTTTTAATTGATTTTAATTATATAAAAAAGGTTAGAATTGTCCTAAATTAAATTAAACTAACATTAAAATTAAATTTGACAAAATAAAACCTAATTCTAATTTTTGTGAAATTCTTGATTTTATGATTTTTTGTGAAAAAAAGAAATTAATTTTGGTTAGAAAATAATTAAACAAATTAAATAAATAAAAGAAATAAATAAAAAGAAAGAGGATGGGCCTGATTGCTTAGCAAAAGGGGGGTGTTGTTTGCAAATTCAAGCCCAACAAGCTCATTCCCTTTTGACTTTTTCCAAATCCTATGTGTACACTTGACTGGGCGCATGGTGGACCCTCATGGGAGAAGCCTTGGATCTGGCATGTTGATGATCTGATGGTTGGATGCTGATGATGTATGGTGGACGCAGGGGACACTTGCGCACCTGATTATGCCAAGAAAAATAATATGAAGCAATGTTGGGACCTGGGGATCGAACCCAGACCCTTAGGCATTCTCACGTTGCACGCTAGCCAGTTGAGCTAGTTGTGTTAGTTGTATAAATGATAACAAATAAATATTATATGATAAAAACAAAAAGCCAAATTTTGAAACGCGCGAAATTCAAATGGGCAAGTCAGGGAGTGCCACGTGACCATCTTCTTCCTCCCACCGTCGTGTTAGCCTTGGAAGTTTTTACCTACGGACATCTGAGTGTAGGTACAACCCTGTGCATCTCCAAAATCTCATACAAGCATGATAAATGACAACCAATGGTACCAATCAACTCGTTGCAACCTCACGAGCATCATGGTACCATTATTAATGGCCAATTTTTCCTGTACACAAAACCCCTAAAAATAAAGCACGAACCCTAGCCATGGAAACTTGATGTACAGTTAATAAAAATGCAATTAATCATAACCATTAGCTTGCAAATATCTCCAGGATTAAGAATATGCTAATCAATCATGTTAAAGATGCCAGAATTAAGATATTCAAATTCAAGAAAAGAGATGAACCGTGTGACTCTTACAGAGTGATTCTGAGCGTGGGGAGGCTTGATAGCAATTGAAACGCGATCCTAGGATGTCCAACAAGTGATTGGTATGATCAGAATGGCTTGAGATAGCTTGAATCTTGGAAATCAGTTTGCAACTTTTTCGGGAATTTTTGAAATTATTTTTTTCCTTTGCATGCCTCTCATCTCTTTTTATTTGATCTGCACTTGTTCCTTATGTATCCAAGAATGAATTAGGGTTTCCATTTGTTTCAAATCTTCTCCAATTATGATTATTGATTCATGATTTGATCCTTGTGCAAAATCTTTCCAAATCAAGCAAAATGCAATCTTTTTGTATCCATATGAGCCTTGCACGATTTGATCTTGTTTCCAGCTGTGTAATGGACCTAATCATGCACAAAATTTCAAGCTTTAATTAGTTTTTGATATTTTCATTATTTTATTTTGATTTTATTTGATTTAACTAAAATAAAAAATCAAAATAAATGAAAAAAATAAAAGAATGACAAGTGGAAGGGCTCATGAGTCGTGGGTCACATTACAAACTCAGTGCAAGCATAAAAAGTTGGCCCATTTAGCAAAAAATGCAATTTTGGACACTTTTGACTTTTGGCAATTTTGCAAAGAGGGTCAACTTTGCCAATGCATAACTCTCTCAATTTTGATCCTAGATAGGTGTTCTTGGACTTTTTAGAAAGCTTAGGATGTCATATAAGCAACCCTTTTAGTCTCATATCAATTGAGTCTTCCATGTTCATGTATGAAGCTTTGACCCAAAAGGTATTTTCGTTGACTTTTCAAAATGACCTATAATGTCCAAATTCATATCTTCTTGTGAGTGCATATTTTGAACTTCGGAGCTGAAGATGAATTGTAGGTAATTACATCCTATTCAAAATCAGCTTTGGATGGGTCATTTTTTGATAAAGTATGAAAAAGTTATGCTTGGTCAAAGTTGAGTTGACTTTTCCTACAAAATCCTAATTTAGCAACTTTTGGGTTTTGATGAATTGTGAGCAATCCTTGAGGAAACATGATCAAACCTTGATCAAATGATGAATAATACTTCAAAATAAGAATGTTGACCAAAAATCTTGAAGTTTGACTGTATGTGGGCCATAGTTGACTTTTGCCATAACATAGTCGATTTTCAGGCCTTTGAGCAATTGGCTGAGCAAACTTCCTTTGCAAGGCTTGAAACTTGACATGGATGATCTTGAAAACATATTAGGATAATGGTGAGCATTTGGGATCCTTTGGACTCAAGCATCTTGATGCAAAATGAAACCCTAATTTGAGGTAGACTGCCTTAGGGGAGAGTTTGTCTGGTCAACCCTTGGACTTCCTTGAGAAATTTGAGGACTTCACTTGAAATGTATTGAGAAATATGGGAGGGAAAATTTTGGGGTACAACAATCGGTAACAGGTAAATCCAACAGATAAGAATACTCCTCCAGTGTAGATATCAACTAATAGTCGGGAAAAGTAAAGCAATGATACATCAGATCATAGAACTGGACCAAGGTCGAGAGAATACCCTCCTTCATCTTCAACTTCATGAGAGGAATAACAGATCCATACTTCTTCCGAAAATATGTAGAACACTCGATCTCAGGAATTAGACTGATCAACTCATCTATATTGGGATCCTTGAAACTTTACTTCCCGAACTTTCTCTTTCCATAATCCATGGTTAAAAAGTACCTGTGATATTCACAAATGGTCAACCTTTAAATCCCTTGAAATATGATCTCTCCAAAAGATGCTTATGAGTGCATGGATGCATGATGCAGCAATCACACACAAAATCACACATATAGGGTTCATAGGTTCAACGTCACGGGCATGAGGTCGAAGGTACTACCCATAAGGTATTGGTCTAAAAGTTATCACCTGCCGAACAAGGTTCTAGGGGTTCCTAGAGTCTACATCCTTCCTTCGGATATTACCAACTTCCCGATTAACTCGGTAATTAGTAATATTCTCAAGAAAAACTCGTCCGATCATAGTATCGCGTGACAACCATTTCCAGATTACTCCGTTATAGCTTTCGCACTACACCTAAGAGGCCAAGATGGGTTAGGTATTCTACGATCCTCAGCTTCAGCAGGCTCCTAGGTCGAAGGCAATATGTCTTCCCGATTACTCGGTAAACGAAACTACAGTCAAAAGGGCCTCCACTGAATGGGGGATCCCATGCCTCCTTTTTTGGGATTACTCCCTCAAAGTTAACATGACTATACCGCCCGTCCTATATTAAAGTTTGCCCAAGTCCGGGTATAGGACTTATGAGTAATCACCAAGCACCCTGAAAACCAGGAAAATCCAAACAAACATATACACAACGTATAACACAAAAACAATAATAACACATATACAAATATAAACAAAGATAGGCTCAACCCGTTTAGGGATGGACCAGCAAGAGGTCAATCTTTCCCCAGTGAAGTCGCCATTTTTCTATAGCGGTAGAAATGTTTAAGACTAAGCCATTGGATTGACTAGACTTATACAAATCAAAATAAAAATCGCCACCGCGCTTTATTGTTTCCAAAGGAATGGGAAAAGAGTGAATAACCCAAAAAGAGGGGGAAGATTCAATTTAAGGGGGTTGGTTATGCAAAGGGAATGTATTAGCACCCTAAACATCTACGGTACTCCGCAGGAACCTCTTTGTAAAATCTATATATTTTGGCTATATAAAAAAATGTTGTATAAAATAAATGGTGGAGGTGAGAAAATAAATATATTTATTATTTTTTGCACCCGCCGTGGTTGCGAACCTTTAGTGCCTACGTACCACCTTTTCATGCAATAGGGGATCAGGGTACACATAGTTCCTCTTTTAAAAATTTTAAAACACAAATGTGTTGGTTAATTTTATGAGATACAACATCACCGTCATTGTCCGTGTGGAAAACATACCTACTACCCACAATCATGAGAAAGGAGAATTTTCATCATCTCAAAGTGGAGGATATGGCTTGGATTTTAAAATCAACAATGCCTCACTCAACACCCAAGTGGAAAATATCTCTCTTCACTACATATTGTAGAAGTATAGTTGTTTGCATCACTACAAGGATTGACAAGAGTTCAATCTTTTGAGAAAAGTTTAAAGATAAAAGCCAAAGTGGCAAAATGGTTTGAAATGAGATTGATTGACTTTTAGTCTTCTCACAAAAATGTCAAAGTATTATTAAGTTTATTGAAGTTTATTTATGAAAATGTTTGAAAACACATGGACCTAAGTCCAAGTTTATTATGAAAGTGGTTCAAGTTTAAAACAAGAAGAGTTTTCAAAAGGAGGGAGAATATTTTTGAAATTAAAGAAGATGGGAGGAGAAGAAGAGGCTATCCTAAAGCATAAGGTAAAAGATAGGGATAAGAACCATATAACCAACAAGAAGCCAATACTTGACACTATGAGCCAAGATAGAATTCCCATTCTTTGGATTGAAACCAAACAAGCAAAAATACTAGACCTCTTGAGAGAACCAAACTTCAAGTGTATTAAGTATTCACAAAAATTGGACAGAGTAACGGTTGTATACGGGTGAATTCCATATTACAAACAAAGGGTGTAATCACAATAACCTACACACAAAACAAAAAAACAACCCAATGTCTTGAGGTAAACCTCAAGAGCTCCAGACAAAATAATCAGATAAGATCACAAGGTCTCCAATCATAAGCCAAGGTTTTTAATCCTAAGTCCAAAAAGTCCAATGCTCCATAATGCCAAGGGTAGTAACCAAATAGTCCAAGTATCATTAAATATTTTTAGGGTTTATGTTGATTATTAGGTGTCTTCAAAAGAAAAGAAAAGCTCAAGTGAGCAAAATAAAAAATGACAAGAATATAAAGGGGCTCAAGTGAGCAAAGATGAAAAATAGCATAAAATGTAAATGCTAAAAGTAAATGGTGCATAAAGTAAAGAGCATAAAATAAAAACATAAAATAAAATCAATTATTACTGATTAGTGGTTAGTTGGATGATCATCTTGAAACTTGCATTTGGAACTCATTAGAGGATTGGTAGAACCAAAGCCTCCACACAATAAGTTGCATTTGCTTTTTGTCAAGTATATCATCCATTTGGAATCCTTATGAGTATCATTTAATGATCAACGATGTTTAAGTGATCCGCGTTGACCTAAGGTGTTGTAGATCCATTAGAGGATTAGTAGAACCAAAGCCTTCACACAATAAATCTCAAGGTTATTGGATCAAAGAGATCAAATTAACATACTTGGGCTTGCAAACATAAGTTTGGGCCACGAATTATCATTTATTCGAATCATGACAAAATTTAGCGTTATGTTAAGCAATCCTAAGTGGACTTATATAGAAGTCGCACCTATTTTGAGGTCGGTCAATAGCAATCTATGCACCATTTATTTTGAGACATGATATAGAGATCATGCTCCAACAACATTTAGTGCAATAAGAAGATGATGAGATGAAGAGGGTGAGAGAGAATATACAAACCACTTTGGATTAAATTTAATCAAACTATTATTAAAATCATTCATCTATTTTTATGGAGTTAGACTCAACACCGTGGATCCAATGATGTTAATAAAGTTCATGATCAAAAATTTAACCCAAGATCAGCCAGAAAATAATCACAAAATAATATTACATTTTAATATATACAAAAAGGTTTAAAAATAATGTTTAAAAATAGAAATAAAAGAGAAAAATGTCAACTATGTTCAAATTAATCAAGAAATAAAAAGTAAGACCATAGAAAAATCAGAAATGAACTAAAATAATTTTATAAAATTTTTGGTAATTTTTTAAAATCAGAAACTATTTTAAAATTTAAAGAAATGGGTGAAATAAACCAAAAATGATAAAAATAGTAAAGTCAGTAACAAAAATAAAATAAAGTCACCAATATTTATCACAATATCATTGGATCGTTCCATAATTTTTTCAGAATTAAAAAATGCATAAAAGTATTTTTTAAAATTTAAAACAATTCCAATAAAGTGTAAATTTATAAAAAAATACCAAAACAAAAAATTAAATTGTGAAAAAAAAAGAGAATAATCAAAAATATTTTTCATAATTTTTTCAGATTTTTTTGGACTAAAAATGAATTTTCTATGATTTTTTGAAGTTTAAAACAATTAAATATAAAAAATCAGAAAAGAAAATAAAAGTCAAAAATATGTGGACCATTGGATGAGAGTCAAAACACGTTAGTAATTAAATCCAAGGGATCTGGCGCACTGTGCATATCATGGTCATTAGTAAATAAAGCACTGAATCAGAAATAAAATCAGAATTCAAAAATAACAAGTGGCGTGCCATCATTGGTTGGAAGATGACACGTTGGTCATCTTCAACCTCCAGCCAACGTGAATTGCAGGTCTCTCAAACTGTAAAATCAGAAGCTCAGACCTATGCCATTTGCTTCGTCTCTTCAAGACGAAGACAACCACACCCTCGCGCCAAATTTATATAAACTGTAGCTCAAGTAATTTGGAAAGAAAGTTTTGAAAAGGGATTTGAAATTTCATGGTCAAAACGTGTTTCCAGTAAGAAGTAAGTGTTGAGACTAGAACCAGGGCAATGAGAGCATCACAATGATATCAAAGTTTTGAAGAATTAATGAAGGAATCTACCTATTGAAGTTGAGTTGCAGAGTTCTGAAATTGGACTTCTATGGAGCAATATAGGGCACGATTCTTAAATGTAATTATGTGGTTAGCTTCAGGGAAGATCAAGGAAGGTGAATTGATGAAAACAATGGATTGAAAAAGGCTTGAGAATGGATTTCGAACTTGCTGAATTCTGAGTTAGGGAACAAGTTTGGCAGGGTGATTCTGGCTATCCAAGCTTGAGAAAATAAATGGGATAGTTCATGTATTTATAGGAGAATCAAATGGGATCAAAAGGAAGAGTGAATGATGCATTTTGGAGGGAATTCGTGCAAACCTGATGCACGAGTGAAGTGTGATCTAATTTTCACCAAAACTCATCCAATCCTTGCGTTTTGAGGTGCTAAACAAATCCGGAACTTCACTAAACATGTTTAGAGGAAAAAACGCATGAAAAACTTGTGATTAGAGGCCATATTATGGATTTCAAAATTCTGACTTGGTGAGAAATTCAGTTTCAAAGTGCCAACTTTTGACCAATGGCATTTTCAACTCAAGGGGTCTTAGGGCATGATTCTTGATGCTTTAGAAAGGAGAGGTTTCAAGATTTGCAATGGAAAAAGAATGGAATCAAATGGATGCTTGAGCTGAAAGTTGCATTGAGTCAAAGTTGAGGGAAAAGGGTTGACTTTCCATACTTAGAAATATTTCAAATTTTTCTTCAAAAGTGACCTATAATGTCTTGCATCCAAACATAACCTTCCACTTGGAATTTGCTCTTGACCAAAAAAGATGGAATGAAGTAGATCTCTTGAATGAAATTTTGAAACTTGAACCATTCATAATATCCAAAAATTGAGAAAGTTATGACTTGTTGAAGTTGGAAAAATTTCATAAAATGACCTATAATCTTTAGTATCCTTAAGGCAATTTCCATCCATTTTCTCACTTTGAACATAAAAGAAGGCATAAAGTTCACATCTTCAAGATAATTATGGAAAATGAATGGGCTCAAGGTGATAAAAATTGACCAAGTTATGATCATTTGAAGTCAAACTTGAGAAATTGGGGGTTCATTTGGAGGACTTGTAATATTTCTTCATCATCAAGTTTCTTCCACATGAAAACTCCTTGGAACTTTTGAAGTGATTTGTTGATATCCATTTGAATAGAAGGATGTCTTTGGAATCACTCAAAAATACCAAAATATGGGCAAGATATACTCCTTTGAAGTTCAAAACCCTAGCTCCTAGATTAAGAAGCATGCCTTGAGTAACTTTGACAATTTTGAACAACTTCTTGTACCAAAACAAATGCTTTGTAAATATAAGTTGTTGAGGATGATAATTAGAACTCATAGCAACCATAACACACTTCCATATCTTGATAATTTAGAGAAATATGCACTTGTGACCAATGGGAACAAGACCTTGTCCAACCATGACTATTTTTCAATCAACCCCTTGTACTTTTTGGATCAAATCTTGATAACTTGGAAATTTAGTGAACCAAAATAACCTTGCCATTCCATCCCTTCAAAAACAACTTCAATGGTGAGGTTTGAACTTCTCAAGCTTCATTGACTAGGTCATGGAAATAAACTCATGAACCCATGGAGCAACTTTCTGAATCTTATTGCCTTTACCTACATGAGTAACACGCAAGACAATCCAACATTGCATTTCATTAATTAAAAGAAGAAATCAAGACAAAAATATTCATGATCACAAAAGAACACAAGTCGAGGTGATTGGTGATTCCGCAAAGAGCAAAGCTAAGTATATGGAGGGGAACCAAGAATTCTAATGTGATCATGTTGTGATTGAATCAAAATGGTATGATGAAGGGATCTTAGGGGCAAAAATTAGGGTACAACAGGTAGATAGTGAATAACCTTAACTTAATTGAATATTCATGGTTTTAATTGAATTGTTTGTTTTTCACTTGCATAAAGAGGAATTTTTGTTGTGATATTATTTAAATTTAAGTTGTGGTTGTGTATAATTGTGAATTATGTTGATGATTTATTCTTCAAATTTCTGGCAGTTAAGTAATGGGTGCAAACAGTTTACTCAGGAAAAGTTTGAAGTCGAAAACACACATCAAAGAAGAGCTTGCATGGGTAAACCAATCATAGTTAATGTGTGGTATAAATAAGCACAAGTGCCATCTCTGTGTGGGATGCAAGGGCATAGCATGATAAACATATAGCATGCCTGTAAATTTGAGATAAGATCTTGTACATTAACTGTTGGAACTATTTTGTATGGTCAAGCTCTGTATTTGAGTTAAATAATGTCAACTTTTTAGACCCAACTGATGGTTGTTCTTTCAGATTATAATTTATCTAATATAATGATAACATGTAAATGTTAGTCATCAAGAAACTAATGAATTTGATGCAATGTGAAGTTTATACGGAGTCTAACAGATTAAAAAAATTTGTCTCACAACAAAATGTTCATTGTGATACGGTGGCAGAACCGACTGTTAATATACCGATTTTGCGTTTTTTGTTTGCAAATGTCGCAGTAAGCAAGAGTCACCACCGAATTTTCTTTTATCAAACAAAGGAAAGGGTGAAAAGAATAGAAAAATACCTTTTTCGAGATTTTTTGAGTAAGGGGGTAGATTATAGAAAGGAAAGGTGTTAGTACCCTTTCCATCTGTGGTTTTCCACGGGCTCTTAGTTACTTTCTCATTTTTTAAAATTGTTTGTGTTTGTGTGTTTTGAAAGATTTTTGTTTGCTTTATGGTAACTCTTGTATCAGTCCTCAAGAGTGTGATAAAGCATTTTTGAAAAGATTTTTGAAAAGTGTGTAAGTGTGAAAAAATCAGATTTGAGCAAGTACTTAAGAACAGTCTACCTACTCGAAAAAGGATGTTCTTTTCCTCCTTTCCTTTAGATAGTGCTATCCTACTATTAGTGAGTAGGTAGCCCCATCGTCGGATGTTGGGGGACTATCGAAAGGGGCATTATGATCATTGAAGGCAACATGTAAGGATATCTTAACATTCGAAGGGACTGTCATCATAAAGGCAACATCGAGGGACAAGATCATTTCTCGTAGGAAACTCGAGGGACAATAAGGGACCATGATCTTTTATGATGACTTTTATATTGAGGGTCTTTGCTAAGATATCCCTACATTCGAGGGACATGACCATTTCCGAAGGCAACCGAGTGAGGAATGCCCTAAGGGTGCAAGTGTGCAATAGTGCCCTTTTTTCAGATATTTTATCTTGAGATTAGTGATCTAATAGTTAATTGATTAATCTTGTCATGCACGCCTAAGTTACTAACAATTATATACAGGCATATAAGAAATATAAAGCGAGAAATAAAATCCTACAGCTATTACAAGGCTTCGAGACAGTTACAGTTAATCTGACTAAAATGTAAAGTGCGGAAATTAAAAGTGCGGAAATTTAAATCCTAAACTATTACAACGCATGGGCAGATACATAATCAGGAAATAAAATGCGCGCGCGATAAAATTATAAACCATAAGCAGATACATAATAATATAAGCGCGTGAAATAAAGAAACGTCTAAAAACCTAGTAAATAAAAATAAACAACAAGAAAATATTTTTTGGTTTTTGCTAAGAGAATGATTAATTCTAAATTTATTTTTAATTAAGAAAATAAAAGTTGAATGAAATGAATCCTAATTCTAATATTTTTGTATTATTTTTTTTGTTAAGAAAAATAATTTAAATTAAATAAAGAACCTAAGTCTAATTTGATTTTAAATTGATAAAATAACATTAAAATAATTAGTTAATTAATTAATGATTTTAGAAAGAACCTAAATCTATTTATTATTTTTTGATTTTTTTGTTATGATTTGATTTTTTTTATGCAAATTTTTTTTTAAAAGAAATAAATAAAATAAAATAAGTAAAGGGCATTAGAATATGGAGAGCATGATCTGAAAAAACACTAAGCCCAGAAATTGGCCAACTCAGAGTCAGCACGAGACTTAAGGAAATTAGTCTCTGGAGGGCCCATCATGAGTACTCAAATCTAGAGCACTTGATTTGACTCTGGGATGTTCTAAAGGTGATGATGATCTGATGACACATGATCTGATAGTGAACGCATGGATCTGCAAAAGACTGATTAGAAAGAGGAAAAAAAGCAAGATCTGGGTGCTGAACCCATATCTTTTTATTATACGTGCTCCCTTTCACTAGTTGGACATGTTTATCAATTGTTATTACAAATGAATAGGAAAAATATATGTGGTTCCAGATCCTCAAAAGCTGCACGTGATAATTTCAGAATCAGCTAAAAGGATGCTATGCAAGGGTTGCTGGAGTCAGCCCATCAGAGCCAATCTTTTGGTTGTATGCTCTGATGGGCTCAGAATCAGCATGGAATTTATGGTCTGCCTAGTCCATAATCAAAGCCTGCGCAAACACGTTAGGGCAAAACAGAATGCTATCTTCAGAAGATGAAATTAGAGAATATACCTATGATCAATACTTGGATCTGTGGTGTTGATGCTACCCCTGGAGATTTCAGAATCAGAATGTGGACACCTGTTTGGGCTTGAAAGCACCTGCAAAGCGTGTTTCAATGGGGTCACTTTTGAATTTTTGAGCATTGTGGTATGTTATTTTTATGGCAACGTGGGCGTATATTCTATCCTCTTTCTTTTGATTTATGTTTGACGTCTTGTATTTATAGGTGGTGGAGGGGACAAGAAAATGGGGAAAGAAACACAGCTTTAAAGATCAGCCATTAAACTTAGCTTTGAAAACAGAATCAGACACATTAAAGGATTTCCATTTTGAGAATTTTCACACCTTTCTGGGATTCTAAATGAACCTGGACAAGTGAGGGTTGGCGCCTCATATGAATTTGAATTGCTCGAAGTTTTCCTTATCATAACTTCTTCAATCAGCCTTTCAAGAGCTGTTCTCATTGATGACTCTGATTTTTTACTCGAATTGTTCAGAGTTTTCCCTATCAGAACTTATTCAATCAGCCTTTCAAGCGTTGTTCTCATTGATGACTCTGATTTATGACTCGAATTGTTTAGAGTTTTCCCTATCAGAACTTCTTCAATCAGCCTTTCAAGCGTTGTTCTCACTCATGACTCTGATTTATGACTCGAATTATTCAGAGTTTTCCCTATCAAAACTTATTCAATCAGCCTTTCAAGTGTAGTTCTCATTGATGATTCTGGATTCCAGTTCGAGACGCTCAGAACTTTCCTTATTAGAGCAACCATAATTTCATCGTCATAACATCTAAGCTTAAGACACCTCATACCTTCAAATTTTTTATACTTTCTTTAAACAAGTGTTTGTAACCAATTATGTAAGAAAAAGTCTTGAAAAAATGAGAGGGCAAATTTTGGGGTACAACAGCTGCCCCTGTTCAATCTTCTTAAACCTGAGGATGTAGATTGGTTGGTCTGCCTTTCGTGATCTGAAGGTGGAAGATGATTGAACACTAGAGTGCCCATAAATTTTCACTCATCCTAAGTGAGATTGTTGGTGAATAATATCTGGAATGGGCTTATAGATGCCATTTGGAAAAGATGACAGAAGACTGTCGGAGACGAGCTTAAAGATTCCATCCAAGGAATATGATGGAGAGTCGTCGGAGATGGGATTAAAGATGCCATCCAAACTAGATGTTAACTTCTTAAGGAGTCTCTTTGTGGTGATTCCTGTTCCTGATGTCCGAGGAGGAGTCCGTTGGGGAATGTTTTTTAGGGGAATAGAGTCTAGGAGTTTCAGTTGTCTATTACTCTACTGGGGAGTCATCCATTGAACGAAGAGACGGAAGTGAACTGCTATATGGTAAGGATCCAGGATTCACAGTGACTTGATAAGGATGATAAGGCTGACTGCTATCTGGTCATATTCCAGGCTTCACAGCGACTTACTGGGGAAATGAGATTAAACTGTTGTCTGGTCATACTCTAGGCTTTGCAATTTCTCAAACTGGAATAGAAATCATAATCTTAGTGTCAATTTAACTGAACCAGAGAAAGGATCTATCAAAAAAGAATCAGTAACAAATCAATGGTCGATTCGAACTAAACCAGTAGAGGTCTTGATTTATCTTTGACTGGATAAGAATTAGAAAAATCTTAGTGTCGATTTAACCGAACCAGAGAAAGGATCTACCGAAAAAGAATCAGTAACAAATCAATGGTCGATTCGAACTGAACTAGCAGAGGTCTTGATTTATCTTTGACTAGATAAGAGTCATAAAAATCTTAGTGTCGATTTAACTGAACCCGAGAAAGGATCTACCAGAAAAGAATTAGTAACAAATCAATGGTCGATTCAAACCGAACCAACAGAGGTCTTGTTTTATCTTTGACTGGATAAAAATCAGAAAAATATTAGTATCGATTCAACTGAACCAGACAAAAGTCTTGGAATATCTTCAACTGGAATAAGAATCAGAGAGATCTTAGTGTCAATCTGACTGAACCAGAGAAGGTCTTGGATCAACTTTGACTAGAATGGAAATCAGAAGAATCTTAGGGTCGATTCAACTGAACCAGACAAACGTCTTGGAATATCTTCAACTGGAATAAGAATTAGAGAGATCTTAGTGTCGATCTGACTGAACCAGAGAAGGTCTGGGATCAACTTTTACTGGAATGGAAATCAGAAGAATCTTATGGTCGATTCAACTGAACCAGACAAAAGTCTTGGAATATCTTCAACTAGAATAGAAATCAGAGAGATCTTAGTGTCGATCTGACTGAACCAGAGAAGGTCTTGGATTAACTTTGACTGTAATGGAAATCAGAAGAATCTTAATATCGATTCAACTGAACCAGACAAAAGTCTTGGTATATCTTCAACTGGAATAAAAATCAGAGAGATCTTAGTGTCAATCCGACTGAACCATAGAAGGTCTTTTGAGAACATCTTTCTAAGGGAAATGCCAAAATAGCCCTTCATCAGACGTAGCTTTTGAGAAGACTATTGGGTCATGTAAGTAGTCAATGGTGTTTGTTGAATTGATCTTTCCTGTAAAAGGTAAAGGGTTAGTCGTATGCAATGTCATGGTGTATGAAATGCCTTGTGATAATGTTCTCAAAATAAATGAGATTATGTTGTATGAAATGTGTATGCGCATGCCATAATGTATGAATGTGGGATGCTATTTGCAATATTTCTTAGCCTGGGAAAGTAAATCCCGGACTGCTACAGAAGAGTATTGGAAAGACGAATCCTTTGTTTCCGCTGAGGATGATGAATGGATATGATTTATCGGGGATTCCCTATTTCTATTTGAGGATATTATGTTGAGGAATGACTCTGCTTGAGAATACTCTGGAGGGAGGATGCTTTGTTGAAAGATCTTGCCGATGTAGAGAAATAAACTCTGTTGGGGAATGATCTTCCGCAGTTTGAGGAAAAAACTCTACTCGGGAGGAGTTTTTATAAACTATTTAAGATTATAAAGCTCGGCTGGGGAATAAAGATTTCAGTTCTCTGAAGGAACTTCGTTAGAGGAGGTAATTCCTTCTTGGGGAAGGAGAGATCAAAACTCTGGTTGTTTCTACTCTGTGGGGAACATAGATGCCACGGGGTCGTGTGCAGCAGCGACTTCGTTTCAAACTGTCTATGCCACTGTACCTGCTAGAGGGGATAATTGCAAAGACATAAATGGTTCTTTAGACTTTGCCCCGTTCCTTAAAGTCATGAGCAACTGTCTTTCTGTTTCTTATGCAAATATTTGTGAATAGTAATCATATTCAAATGCATATGTCAAAAATAATCATTGGACGTTTTTGCAAAACAAAACAGAAAAAAGAAAAGCAAACAGTTTTGTACTTTCAAAGAAATGATTTGTATTGATTTTTGAAGTTCGCCTATAACAGGCATTTTGTACAAAGAGACTGACGTTCTAGTAGGAGAACACCGTCGTAAGAAATGAAAATTACACAAAATAATGTACAAAGAGAAAACAACTATGTGTAACAATCCCATTGAGTTTCAATTCTGCTATTGCCCCTATGTCTTCGAGTGTCTCATCACTTTGCTACTCGCCTGAAGGTGACTGGATTGATCGGTATCATTTGAGCTTGATAGTTGATACTGAAGTCTGATCACAAGGTGATCCAATGGGACATAACTGTACGCTTTAAATCCCTAACTTTTTCCTGGACCACCCTTTCGGGTTTTCAGTCCACCGGGATACCCTTTTTTGCCCAAGCCGCCTTTTCAGGTTTTTCGACTTGCCGAATGTACAGACTTTTTCATATGTATTTATCCCTAAATTTTGCCCAAACCCTTTTGGTTTGCCGGGATGCCCTTATTTTTGCCTAGGCCAATCAACCTAGCGGGTCTTTATTTACGCGTAATATCTTTTCACTATGTCCGCATTAACAGGGTGAGGAAGGTTGTCACCATCCATGGTGGTTAGAATCATGGCTCCACCGGAAAGTATGCTTTTGATCACAAATGGCCCTTCGTACGTGGGAGACCATTTTCCCCTGGGATCACCTTGTGGCAGTATGATGCGCTTGATTACCAGATCACCCACTTGTTATACTTGACGCCTGACCTTTTTGTTGAAAGTCTTGATCATTCGTTTTTGGTATATCAAACCATTATAGACAGTAGCAAGCCTTTTCTCATCAATCAGATTCAGTTGATCTAGTCAGGTCTGGATCCAATCATCTTCTTTCAAACCCGCATCCTTCATGATCCTCAAAGAAGGGATCTGGACCTCAATAGTTAGGACAACCTCCATACCATATACCAGAGAATAAGGTGTCGCGCCTGTTGATGTACGTGTTGAGGTGCGGTAACCATGAAGAGAAAATGGTAACATCTCATGCCAGTCTTTATATGTCACCATCATCTTTTGGATGATTTTCTTAATGTTCTTGTTAGCAGCTTCCGCAACGCCATTCATCTTCGGCTGGTAAGGGGAAGAGATATAATGTTGGATCTTGAATTGCTTATAGAGTTGGGTGATCATCGTACTCTTGAGATTTGTACCATT
The DNA here is from genome assembly GCA_948472305.1 of Vicia faba. NCBI lineage: Eukaryota > Viridiplantae > Streptophyta > Magnoliopsida > Fabales > Fabaceae > Vicia > Vicia faba. The sequence goes on along the minus strand of OX451738.1, from coordinate 1,353,947,367 downwards.
GTCCGTGATGATTCTCTCTGGTACACCATACCGACAAATCAGATTATGCTTGATAAACTATGCCACAACATTCTTGGTAACAGTAGCAAAAGAGGCAGCCTCAACCCACTTCGTGAAGTAATCAATGGCTACTAGGATGAAGCGATTCCCATTGGAAGCGGTAGGTCTAATCTCTCCAATCATGTCAATCCCCCACATTGTAAAGATCCAGGGAGCCGTCAAGATATTCAAGGGAATCGGAGGTACATGTACTTTATCAACATAGATTTGGCATTTGTGACAAGTTCGGGAGTGTTGATAATAGTCTGCTTCCATAGTGGACCAATAGTATCCTGCCCGTAGGATCTTTTTAGCCATGGTGTGTCCACTAGAGTGGGTGCCAAAGGTACCTTCGTGTAAATCTGTCATAATCCTCTCTGCTTCGCTCTTGTCTACACACTGAAGTAAAGTAGAGTCATGGTTGCGCTTGTAGAGGATTCCATTGCTGAGGAAGAACTTTGCGGAGAACCTTCTCAGAAACTTCTTATCATTGATAGATGCCCCCTCGGGATATTCTTGGGCCTCGAGATACCTCTTCACTTCATGAAACCAAGGTTTGTCTGCTACTTCTTCAGTGTCAATCTCATAGCAGTACGTTGGTTCATCCAACCTCTCAATAGTGATCTGAGGAGCTTCATTGTCCCACTTGACCTTGAACATAGACAACATAGTAGCTAGCGCGTCCGCTAACTGATTCTCTTCTCGTGGGAAATGTTCAAAGGTGACCTCTTCAAAGTTTGGAAGCAATGTCAGTATATGTTCTTTATAAGGGATGAGATTCGGGTGCTTCGTGTCCCACTCCCATTTAATTTGACTTATTACCAAGGCTGAATCCTCGAAAATGCTCAAGAACTTGATCCTCAAATCAATAGCAGCTTTGAGACCCATGATGCATGCTTCATACTCCGCCATGTTGTTGGTACAGTTGAAACATAATTTGGACGTGAAAGGAGTATGACAGCCTTCGAGAGATATGATTACAACACCAATGCCATTGCCGAGTGCGTTGGAGGCTCCATCAAAAACCATAGTCCATCGGGATCCTTCCTCATGTCCTTCATCCGGTCTAGGTTCTTCACAGTAAATCACTAACATAATGTTCTCATCCGGGAATTCAAAGTTCATGGATTGGTAGTCATTCACAGCCTAATGAGCCAAATGATCAGCTAGTACACTTCCCTTGATTTCTTTCTAGGTCGTGTATTGGATATCGTATTCGGTCAAGATCATTTTCCATCTTGCTATTCTTCCGGAGAGAGCGGGCTTCTGGAAGATGTATTTTATCAGATCCATCTTAGATATCAACAGAGTAGTGTGGGTCAACATATACTATCTCAGTCAGCAAGCAACCCATGCCAAAGCGCAACAAGTTTTCTCGAGCAGTGAGTATCTTGTTTCACAATTGATAAACTTTTTGCTAAGGTAGTATATTGCGTGCTCTTTTCGACCGAGCTCGTCATGCTGCCCCAACACACACCCCATTGAATTATCTAACACTGTTGGGTACATTATCAAAGGTCTTCCTTCAATCGGAGGCATCAGAATTGGAGGCTCTTGAATGTATTCCTTGATTCTCTCGAAGGCAACTAGCATTTGTCATTCCACTTTACCACTTGATCTTTCTTCAGGAGTTTGAAGATGCGCTCACAAGTAGAAGTTAAATGGGAAATGAACCTGGCAATGTAATTTAGACTTCCCAAGAAGCCTCTAACCTCCTTCTCAGTGCGAGGAGCCGACATCTCTTGTATAGCCTTCACTTTGCAGGGTCTACCTGAATGCCCTTGTCACTGACAATGAAACCTAGGAGTTTACCAGACCTTACCCCGAAGGTGCACTTATTCAGATTTAACCTCAGCTTGTACGTCTTCAACCTATCAAACAACTTTTGCAGATAATTGAGGTGCTCTTCCTCAGTTTGAGACCTGGCTATCATGTCATCAACATAGACCTCTATTTCATGGTGAATCATGTCATGGAACAAAGCTACCATGGCTCGCTGATAGGTTGCCCCGGTGTTCTTTAACCCAAACGACATGACTTTATAGCAGAAAGTTCCCCATTGTATGACGAAGGTTGTTTTCTCCATGTCTTCGGGTGCCATCTTGATCTGATTGTAACCAGAGAAACCATCCATGAAGGAAAAGATCTTGTGTTGTGTGGTGTTGTCAACCAGAACATCAATGTGGGGAAGTGAAAAGCCATCCTTGGGGTTTGCCCTATTCAAATCTCTGTAGTCCACACACATCCGTACCTCACCATCCTTTTTAGGCATCGGAACTACATTGGCGACCCATTGGGGATAAGAGGTGACAACTAGGAACCCAGTGTTGAACTGTTTCATAACTTCTAATTTGATCTTCTCTGACATTTCAGGGCGCATGCGACGGACCTTCTGCTTTACCGGGGGGAAATCTTCTTTAGTTGGCAGACGATGAACTACAATATCCGTGTCTAGTCCTGTCATGTCTTCATATGACCAGGCAAAGATCTCAACATAATCACGCAACATCTGAATCAAACGCTTTTTGACACGCAACTCCAAATTTGCACCTATCTGGACCTCTTTTCTGTTCTCTTTTGTGCCCAAATTCATTGTTTCAACTGGCTCTTCATGAGGCTGTATAGCCCTTTCTTCCTGCTGTAAAAGTCTGGCAAGTTCTCCGGGTACTTGACAATCTTCCTCACCTTCGTCCTCGACTTGGTTGATCAGATTTTTAAAGTCATAACCGACAATAGCAGAACTGTTATCAATGGGATCCAGAGTGGATATGGATCTGCAGTTTGATACGTGAGTGTGTGTAAGAACATAGCTATATAGACAAAGTAAAAAGCAGAAAAGAAAAAGAGAGAGCACAAAATTTGTATGTATAAACGTCCAATGCTTTATTAATGCCATATGAAATTGAAACATGATAACCCTCACAAATAAACCATTGTGTGCCGGGTAAGACACATGGCCATAAAGTTTATATTGTTTATTACATATCCGAAAACAAGAAAGACAATTACTTATGAATAAAGTAATTGGTACAAAGTATTTTCCTGTCCAGTTACTGGGTCCACCGTTGGTAGTAGGGAAGATCCAACTATCCATGGCATTGTCACCATCACTGTCTTCTAGAGCGTTGACCCTATGATTGCTGATGTACATGGGAGGTCTTCCAGCACGAGCGCGTCGAACAGTCCTTTGAACCCCTGAAGAGAAACCTAAACCAAATTTAGACTTGTATGGAATATCATGGAGTTGGCCCCAGATGGTAGACCCACCTTCTTCAATAACTACTTTTGCATCCTTGAGAGAAGCCATCTTCAAGGGAGGTATACTGATCTTTGGTATATTGGTGACAGTTTCAGTTGTAGCCATAGTCTGAGGAACCTCTTCGAAATTATGACACGGAGTTTCGATGAATTCGCCATCCATTTCTACATATCTAAAGGAATTCAGGTGACTGACCATGTATTCTTCTTCACCGTGTACTGTGACAATCCTTCCTTTCACCGGGTATTTCATCATCTGATGTAGAGTGGATGTGACAGATCTCGCCCCATGGATCCAAGGGCGACCCAATAAACAAGAATACGATGGTTTGATATCCATCATGTAGAAGGTGGAGTCAAAGGTCTGAGAACCAACTTTGATGGGGATGTCCACCTCCCCGTGCATCATTCTCTTCGAACCATCGAAAGCCCTCACTACTATGTTGCTGGGTTTCAAGGTCAAACCTTCACAATCTAATATGTCCAGAGCCTTCTTGGGAAGCACGTTCAAAGATGAACCAGTATCTACTAGGACATAGGCCAAGGTAGTGCCCCTACATTCGACAGAGACATGCAGCGCATCATTGTGTTTCCTCCCCCTGGGTGTTAGATCAGCATCAGAAAAACCCAAACAGTTATCAGTCGTCAAACTGGCCACACAATCTTCAAATTGGTCAGTAGAGGTTTCCTGTGGCACATGGGAAGTTTTAAGGAACTTCACCAAAGCCTTTGCATGAGCTTCGGAGCATAATAGTAAGGCTAACATAGAAATCTTTGAAGGGGTCTTCCCCAGCTGTTCGACCACATTGTAGTCGCTTTTCTTGATAATCTTCAAAATTTCTTCCATCTCTTTCTTGGAAGCCTCTGGGATAGATACTAAATGTGCCTTCGTCTGGACAGGCTCAATCAATATGTCTTTGCCCCGAGTCTCGGCCAACTCGATGATAGGGGTGTCGATAGGGGTAATTACGGGAATTGCAGTAGGAGTATCAGGGGGAACAAAAGTAGGAATGATCACAAGACCAGTAACATCTTTTGGAGGAGAAATCTCAGGGGAGAACACTCTACCACTTCTTGTTATTTTGATGGTTCCAACAATGTTGCCAATGTCAGGATCAGCATTTTCAGAAACCGGGTCTTCAATAGCCAACAGGTCTTGCTTGACGCCGTGGTAGTAGACGTCACCCCCATAGTTCCAGGGAACAGTTTTGTCCCAGGAGTATGGGATTGGCCCTGGCATGGTGATAATCAATGGAGCCAACTTTGGAGCAGATGTAATCCTGAAGGGTCTTTTGGTGGAGACCCTAGGAGGATTGTCCTAAATGGTTATTATTGAAACATCCTTGCAAGAAATGGTTGGAATGGGAGTCTTTTCAAGCAAAATCTCTCTATCATCCATCAGGCGCTGAACACCTTCCTTCAACAAATAATAACCAGTCGGTAGAGATAAACATAAGTGGCAACCTTCTCCACAGCCCGGAAATAAACTGGCTTTCAACAAGTACCACTTAACGGTCATAAGAGGAGTAACAAGTTCCTCAACAGAAGTAACGAACATATCATCTTCAATAGCGTTAACACCACGGCCGTGCTTGGGCATAGGAGCAGTGATAACATTGGGAATCTCGGGGGAGTCAAATTCAATTTCCTTCGCCTCGAGAAGGTCTTGCACCTTATTTTTCAAAGCCCAGCAGTCGTTTGTATCATGACTTGGACTTTCTGAATGATAAGCACATCGAGCATTTAGATTGTAGCGGGGAGAGGCAGTGTTGGGATTCTTCAGAGCTTTCCCCAAAGTTACCAGATTAGACTTCAGTAGATGAGGCAAGACTTCATACATAGTCATATTTATCCGGGTAAACTGTATTATCGGCCTTTCTACTCTAGGTTGATTATTCCTTTGTTGAGTAGGTGCAGGTTTAGAGATCATAACAGCCCCTACCGTTGGACGGTGTTCAGTTCTGTCATGATTCCTTTGGTTGTACACAACACTAACCTCTTTTTTCCCAGAAAATGGCTTCCTTGCTGCACTGGAGGACACATTCTTCTGGATCTTACAACTCCTATTTCTAGCTTCCATTCTTTCTCCCATCAAGATCAATTCAGTAAAGCTCGCTGAAGAGCTGCCAATCATATGGTTGAAAATGGTCTAGATAAGGTATCCAGAAACATATCCACTAGCTCCCTATCAAACAGGGGAGGTTGGACTCTTCCTGCTAAGTCCCTCCACTTTTGAGCATAGTCTTTAAATCCCTCACTCGAGCCCATAGACATACTTTGGAGTTGTGTATGGGTGGGAGTAAGGTCTGAGTTATACTGATACTGCTTGTAGAAAGCAGCGGCCAGGTCTTCCCAATTACGAATGTTGGTCCTTTCCAACTGTTAGAACCATTCTAATTGAGTTCCGGATAGACTATCCTGAAAGAAGTGGACCCACAAGTCCTTGTCAGCAGTGTGAGACTGAATCTTCCTCACATAAGAGCGGAGGTGCATCTTGGGACATGAAACCCCATCATATTTGGAAAGCACCGGAACCTTGAACTTTTGCTGGATGACGACCCCATAAACTAAACCTAGCACTTCAAAATTAAAACCTGGTACTTTCCGAACCTCCATTGCATTCAAACGATCCTCCAGCTGTTTATATTTTTCGTCAGCAGGAGGATACTGCTCCTCAACATAGTCATATTCATCATCGGATTCTTTTGGACTGGAGTCTTCCTCTCTTGTTTCCTCCTCTTGATTGTCTCATTCCTTTGATGAAGTTACCAGTTCAGAGGCTCGCCGTACTAGTCCTCTGATCCTTCTTCCCAAGTTCACCACACCAGCTGGTTTCTTCGGCTTCTTCTTTTCTTTAACAATCAGGGCTTTCAGTTCTTCTTGCCCATTGGCCAGAGCCATGATCATCTGTTGAAACTGAGCATTCTGAGTCTGTAGATCCTTCACTGTTTGTTCTAGAGCCATTGCTGAAATAAACAGCGAAGAAGATGAGAAACCTGTTTTGAAACTTGCTTATGCAATGATATGTATGATATATGTATGCAATGTTTTCAAAGATTTCTAAGACTCAAATTTGCTTAAACAGAAAGAGAACAAGCGTTAATTGCATTAAGAAGTTTTATCGATCACAATGATGCCTCTTGGGCTTACAAGGGAAATAACAAAGCAAAAATAAAACTCTCCAAGCAAAGAAAGACTCAAGCTTCCCACAGGCGCATCCTCTTTGGTGAAATGTAAGCATTTATACTCTTCTCCTCGTGAAGTAGCCTGGTGAGCTCTAAAACCTTCTTCTCGTTGGTGTAGAATTGGGTTTCAAAGGTATCTCGTTCCTCTTTGAGTTGGATCCAGGATTTCCATAGCTCCTCAAGATCAGTTGGTATGTCAGGATGAAGAACAACGTAAGGAGTGTCTCCCTCAACAATTGGCTCTATAATCACAGGTAAGATGGCGGGGTAAGGCATCATAAGACATTGAGCACGCGCTCGCACCCATTTGAGGTAAGGCTCAAGAGGGATAGAATTCTTGTGCCCCAGTGTCTTGCTATCAACTCTGTTTATCTTGTCCCAAGCTCGAATGAACCTCTTTCGATAACCCTGAACATCATTCTCATAGTCAAATGTGATTCCTTGGACGAGTGTGTCGTGAGGACCATCTCTTTTAGCATAACCAAATCGTCATAACGCCAAACAAGGGTTATAAGTGATTCCTCCCCTAATGCCTAAAAGAGGGACATTGGGGAATTCCCCACAATGATCAATGATGGTAACATTCTCCAAGGATCGCGAACACCAATGAATATCCGAATGTGTAAGGGACATCAGCCTATGAGACCATCTCATACCCTGCTCATTTCTCAAGACAGACTGAGGTAGGTGCAAAATAAACCACCTAGCCAATAGAGGAGTGCAACACAGAAGGGTTCCTCTTCTCTTTAGAGTGCGAGTATGTAGAGAGTGTAGAATATCCCCAAGTAAAGTAGGCACCGGATAATGCGACAGAAAAATCTTAACCGCATTCATATCTATGAGTTGGTCCGTGTTAGGGAATAGTACCATCCCATATATGAGGAGGGCCAACACTTCTTCAAAATCTTGTAAATCCAGGCTATCCCAAAAATGGTGAGCTTTCTCAAATAAAAACTTAGCTGGAAATCCTTGGACACTTTTTCTGGTTTCCCAATTTGTCACTACATCAGACCGTTGTAAAGACCGAGCTTGAGCAATCTCTTCAGGCTTTGGGTCTCTTTCCATACCATTAAATGGTATCTTATTAAGGATAGGTACCCCTAATAATTGAGAAAACTCCTCCATAGTAGGCACTAACTGGTAATCGGGAAAAGTGAAGCAGTGGTGCAACGGGTCAAAGAACTGAAAGAGCACCTTTAACATTTCTTCATCAGGGTTTGAAGTGACCAAGTTGAGAAGTCGACCATGTTTTTCAGTGAAGGGAGAGCTTTCAGGAATCCTTGATGCTAAGTCCTTGAGTTGAGGAGGCACTTTCACAAGGTTGACTTGGATGGTGTTCCTGCGAGCGAATGTCATGTCCTACAAAACAAGACAAAGATAAGCCCTAGAAAATCCTTGAAATGGTTAGTATGATATGCCATGTTATGATGTCATGATTATGCTAAGAAACCACAGATATAGCAAACAAACAAGCAAATCACACAAAGACCTTAGGTTTAAGGCCTGCATGGGTTTTAAGGTAATACCCTCTTGAAGTTAGGATTGGTTCAACCTGTCCTATAATAGTAATCGGGTTCTAAGGGATCTCAATATCACTAACTTTTCCCACAAGATTCGTTCGGTAAGCGACTGACTCACAACCATACAAAACTCAGGAGTCAAGTCTCAATGAGTGTAGCATCGAATATCTGTCGACTTTGGGAATACACCAAATACGGACATCTCACTACGTCCTAATGGCCAAGTTGTTCAATTAAGGTTCTAAGGTCAGTTGACACTTCATGACACCACGCAGTGGCCCCGTATTCTCATTGATTAACTCAAGGGCTACCATACCAACCAAAGTGTCGTATCAACGTAGCCATTGCTTCAACCGTGTCGATATACCCTGCACAGTTTCCACGATCTATTACTACGTACCTACAAGGTTTCCCCAGATCCGGGTGTAAGATATATAGTACCCAAACAATACCCTTAAAAGTAAAGCAAACAAACAAACAAAGAAGCAAAATGATCTAGACCCTAAGGTAAACCCCCACTTTATACTATGTTCCCCAGCAGAGTCGCCAGTTCTGTGATACGGTGGCAGAACCGACTGTTAATATATTGGTTTTGCGTTTTTTGTTCGCAAATGTCGCGGTAAGCAAGAGTCACCATCGAATTTTCTTTTATCCAACAAAAGAAAGGGTGAAAAAAACAGAAAAAGACCTTTTTTGAGATTTTGAGTAAGGGGGGTAGATTATGGAAAGGGAAGGTGTTAGCACCATTTCCATCCGTGGTTTTCCACGGGCACTTAGGTACTTGCTCATTTTTGAAAACTGTTTGTGTTTGTGTGTTTTGAAATATTTTTGTTTGCTTTATGTTAACTCTTGTATCAGTCCTCAAGAGTGTGATAAAGCATTTTTGAAAAGATTTTTGAAAAGATTTTTGAAAAGTGTGTAACTGTGAAAAATTCAGATTTGAGCAAGTACTTAAGAACAATCTACCTACTCGAAAAGGATATCCTTTTCCTCCTTTCTTTTAGATAGTGTTATCCTACTATTAGTGAGTAGGTAGCCCCATCGTCGAATATTGAGGGACTATCGAAAGGGATGCTATGGTCCTTGAAGGCAACATGTAAGGATATCTTAGCGTTCGAAGGGACTGTCGTCATATAGGAAACATCGAGGGACAAGATCATTTCTCGTAGGCAACTCGAGGGATAGTAAGGGACCATGATCTTTTATGATGACTTTTATATTGAGGGTCTTTGATAAGATATCCCTATGTTAGAGGGACATGACCATTTCCGAAGGCAACCAAGTGAGGAATGCCCTAAGGATGCAAGTGTGCAATAATGCCATTTTTTCAGATATTTTGTCTTGAGATTAGTGATCTAATGGTTAATTGATTAATCTTGTCATGCACGCATAAGTTACTAACAATTATATACAGGCATATAAGAAATATAAAGCGAGAAATAAAATCCTACAACTATTACAAGGCTTCAGGACAGTTATAGTTAATCTGACTAAAATGTAAAGTGCGGAAATTAAAAGTGCGAAAATTTAAATCCTAAACTATTACAACACATGGGCAGATACATAATCAAGAAATAAATGCGCGCGTGATAAAATTACAAACCATAAGCAGATACATAATAATATAAGCGCGTGAAATAAAGAAACGTCTAAAAACCTAGTAAATAAAAATAAACAACAAGAAAATCTTTTTTGGTTTTTGCTAAGAGAATGATTAATTCAAAATTTATTTTTAATTAAGAAAATAAAAGTTGAATGAAATGAATCCTAATTCTAATATTTTTGTATTATTTTTTTTGTTAAGAAAATAATTTAAATTAAATAAAGAACCTAAGTCTAATTTGATTTTAAATTGATAAAATATCATTAAAATAATTATTTAATTAATTAATGATTTTAGAAAGAACCTAAATCTATTTATTATTTTTTTGATTTTTTTGTTATGATTTGACTTTTTTTATGCAAAAAAAAAGTTAAAAGAAATAAAGAAAATAAAATAAGTAAAGGGCATCAGAATATGGAGAGCATGATCTGGAAAAACACTAAGCCCAGAAATTTCCCAACTCAGAGTCAACACGAGAGTTAATACAATTAGTCTCCGGAGGGCCCATCATGAGCACTCAAATCTAGAGCACTTGATCTGACTCTGGGATATTCTAATGGTGATGATTTGATGATGATGATCTGATGACACATGATCTGATAATGAATGCCTGGATATGCAAAAGACTAATTAGAAGGAGGAAAAAAAGCAAGATATGGGTGTTGAACCCAGATCTTTTTATTATACGCGCTCCCTTTCACTAGCCGGACCTGTTTATCAATTGTTATTACAAATGAACAGGCAAAATATATGTAGTTCTAGATCCTAAAAAATTGCATGTGATAATGTCAGAATCATCTAAAAGGATGCTATGCAAGGGTTGCTGGAGTCAGCCTATCAGAGCCAATCTTTTGGTTATATGCTCTTATGGGCTCAGAAACAGCGTGGAATTTGTGGTCTGTCTAGTCCATAATCAGAGCCTGCGCAAACACGTTAGGGAAAAACATAATGCTATCTTCAGAAGATGAAATTAGAGAATATACCTATGATCAATACTTGGATCTGTGGTGTTGATGCTACCCTTGGATATTTCAGAATCAGAATGTGGACATCTGTTTGGGCTTGAAAGTGCATGCAAAGCGTATTTCAATGGGGCACTTTTGAATTTTTGAGCACTGTGGTATGTTTTTTTTATGGCAGCGTGGGCGTATATTCTCTCCTCTTTTTTCTCTCTCATCTTTCTTTTGATTTATGTTTGACGTCTTGTATTTATAGGTTGTGGAAGGGACAAGAAAATGGGGAAAGGAACACGGCTTTAAAGACCATCCATTAAACATAGCTTTAAAAACAGAATCAGACACATTAAAAAATTTCCATTTTGAGAATTTTCACGCTTTTCTGGGATTCTGAATGAACCTGGACAGGTGAGGGTTGGCGCCTCATATGAATTTGAACTGCTCGGATTTTTCCTTATCAGAACTTCTTCAATCAGCCTTTCAAGCATTGTTCTAATTGATGACTCTGATTTCTGACTCGAATTGTTCAGAGTTTTCCCTATCAGAACTTCTCCAATCAGCCTTTCAAGCGTTGTTGTTGTTGATGACTCTGATTTCTGACTCGAATTGTTCAGAGTTTTCCCTATCAGAACTTCTTCAATCATCCTTTCAAGCGTTGTTCTCATTGATGACTCTGATTTCTGACTCGAATTATTTAGAGTTTTCCCTATCAAAACTTCTTCAATCAGCCTTTCAAGCGTTGTTCTCATTGATGATTCTGGATTCCAGTTCGAGACGCTCAGAACTTTCCTTATCAGAGCAACCATAATTTCATCGTCAGAACTTCTGAGCTTAAGACACCTCATACCTTCAAAATTTTTATACTTTCTTTAAACAAGTGTTTGTAACCAATTATGTAAGAAAAAGTCTTGAAAAAATGAGAGAGAAAATTTTGGGGTACAACATTCATGTATTTATTACAATTTCAATTTTGTATTGGGGTTCAATATCAAATTGGAAATCAATGATAAATTATCATATCTGCCCTATTATTTGAAAATGAAAATCACTTAAGTTTTATTGCATTTTGAAACAGTGTTGGAAAGTATGCAGCATGTTGATTATAGATCAAGTCAACTTGTGAAGAAGGAGAATATGAATATAAGAGAGCTCAAGTCAGTTGTTAACTCAATTCAGTTGTACATGTCCAGGTCACAAAGGTATATTAAATCCATACGTAACATATCATTATTTTTGTTATTTGGAGAGAAAAAAGTTGTTATGTGTATTTGGTGTGTAACTATCTTATAGTAATTGGTAATGGGTTTTCAAAATAGTCAAAACACATAATAAACGATACAATTATACAAAGTACAACTTAATTATTCCAAAAAAACATGGAAAATCGACAAATTTGATAATCATAAGATAACATAATACAATCACACTTGATAATTCATGGAGTCCAAACGGTGTACACGTGTACCAGTATCAGTACTTTGCCTTAAACCAAATTATAGATAAAACAAATCAGACATAATACAAAGAAAACAAAATTACACATAAGATCCATTAGAAGTGAATGTCCTGGCCTTGAAAGGGGCATTTTCAGACGCTCTACAGACTCTTGATAGTTGTAGCTGATGACCCCAGACTATAGAATCCACCTCAACCTTAGTTTTCATAACTCCTTGTTGCGTGAATAGTTCAGATAGGACTCTTCCATAAGGAATGAAGAATGTTTTTCCTCCTTAGAAGGATAGAAGAGTCTTCTTCATATACTCAAAGAAAACATAGGGGAGATTGACCTTAACACCTTTGTTGACAAGTAGAAGAAGAAAGTTCCTTTCATAGCTATCTTAGACATCTATATTCTTGTTCTCTGGCAAAACGTTTGTGGCCAGAATTTGATACCAGAATAATGTCGTGATTAAGATTTGAGGCTTTAGAAATGTCAGATGAATCATTGAAGATGGTGCAGAAGGGGGAATATTGTTCCCAGGACATCATATCTGGAGGAATTCCATTGTCCTCACATCCTATGTCCTTTACAATGGTAGTTTGAGATACAACTATAGGAATATCAGATGCTTTAGAACAAATTATTTCTTTCTGATTCAGCACTTCGATAGATGCATTCACCCAGAATTCAGCAACCAGATTCGGGTAAGTAGGATCATAAATCATATCAAAGTATTCATCCCATCCAAAAATAGAAACCATATACTGGTTATCAAAGGCTAAATGCTCCAACCTTTCTTCAAAGTTAACACGACCTTTAACGATAAAAACCAACTGATTTTCCATACCCAATTTAGTTTGAGAGGTTATCTTAGGAGGTGAGCAGATGAAAATAATTTTTATAAAATAGAGAAAATAGATAACAACCGATGTTTCTCCTTATATTAATCGATCCTTTACAATTAAGGCACCAACCTTCATTATTTCTTCTTTTATTTCTTTAAACATTTCTGCTGTATAAGTTTTAGCAGCGCCGCTCTTAATCTGACAAAGATGAGTTGTCAACACGGGATCTGAAAATTTTGATTTAAAATCAGCAACAAGTTCATTATTTATGTAGTCTCTCAAAGCCTGTTCAAAATTATGCATAAACTCAAAAATGTATCCTTTCTTCTTTACATAAGACTTGATTATTACACTGACAGCTTCACATTGAGACGTAGTTCTTATACGACCAAAAAACTTATCGCGTAGATATACAGTAGCCCAAAATGACTTGTTCTCATATGTTTTGGCAACCCAAGCATTTCCTTCAAGTTCATTCTCATTAACTAGCTCCCACCAAAATTCTTCAAATTGCTCAGGTGTAAAATTTGAGTACATTGCCTTTTTTTTAAAACCATCCAAAAATTGTGACTTCTTTACATTTTCACCTACATTCTTGTTCAAATTCCAAGCACACAACTGATGGGTCACATCAGGAAAATTTTGTTTTATAGACTCCCTCATAGCCCCGTCCCCATCTGTTACAACTGCTTTTAGATATTTATTTTCCATGAACTCTAAGAAACACCTCAATAGCCACTTATATGTCTTTGTCATTTCATCTAACACCAATGCATCACCGAATATAACAGTTTGTGAGTGGTGGTTGCAACTATAAAATATAACCAACAGATAATTATATTTGTTCTTCTTGTAAGTTATGTTAAACGCAACAACATCGCCAAAACAGAAATAGTCTGATCTACTACTACCGTCTACCCAAAAAAGTGACTTCAATCTTCCATCACTATTGACAGAATATTCTGCATATAGCATATGATTTGTAGATGATTTAACTTTGAGATAATTTAAAGAAGCAACAACATCACCATCTTTAATAACAACACAAATTTTCTATCAGAATAATTGTACAGATCTTTCTTTGTAAAACCAACATTATTATATCCACCCTTTTGAGAAACCATGTACCCTATTATATGACACATTATGATTCCATGTGATTAAAGACCATCAATTTGAGCTCTATCTATTTCATAAATTTGACGATAAATGGGGTGTAAATGCACCAATTTTGATGGAGTTAATTCATGGTTATGTGCCTCTTCAAAAATTGAGACTATATATTTTCCCTTTCCAGCTTTGTAATGCACACGGAACCTAGCTGCAAATTCAGTACGGGTCAGACATCGGGATCTCTTTTCCTATCTACCCTAACTAAGTGCTTCTTGTCTCTTAATCCATGTTTGTTGCATACAAAATGCCTCATTACTACTATTTCACTACCTTTGGGCCCTCTTCGCCTAACATCGCTTTTCCTAATGGAAAAACCTTTACATTTTCATACCTATAATAAAACTCATAGGCTTCACTCACAGTTCCAAATTCTATAGCACGAATTTCATCTGAAGTAATGGAATTTATATTCACCAATCTATCATCTACAATTGCTTGGCTATTTGACAACTCCGTTCCATCTGATTCCTCATCATTATCATTATCAGAATCATCTTCATCATTTGAACTTTGTTGTACATCATCATTAGCATCTTCATCACAACTATATTCAGCATGACATTAATCAGTGTGAACATTGTTCAAATCAACCCCAACAGATTTCTCGTTGTTGTCCATCTGAAACGGGCCAATATATAACACAACATAAGTCAACACCAATCATAAAATATAATTCCCAACTTGAAATGAAATCATCAAAATGAAATCAATCATAAAACCTAGTTCCCAAATTGAAATGAAGATAATGACATCAATAATAAAAACTAATTTCCAAGTTAAAATGAAATCTTAACTTACATATTAAGTAACTTAATCCATTGACATCAATCATAAAACCTAATCACAAAATTGAAATGAAATCTTAACCTACATATTGAGTAACTTAATTCAATGACAACAATCATAAAACCTAATTCCCAAATGGAAATGAAATACAGATTACAACATCAACCATATAAGAAATTGAAATAATTAAATATTAAACCTTAATACCTTAGTAAATCGGCTATCAATACGAACTATATGAGAAGAGCGATTGTATGGGATAATATTGAAGGTTTGCTTGTTGAACAGTGTTCCGAAAGAAGAATATGAATGTAGATAGATAAGAATATGAATTTTTTGTTGGTTGAAGAAAGAAGACGAACTTGTTGTTGATTGCGGAAATAATATGAACTTGTTGAAGAAGCTGAAGTTATTGTGAAAATATTTTCATTAATTTTGGTTGGAGAAAGAAGATGAACTTGTTGAAGAAGCTGAAGTTATCGTGAAAATTTTTTCATAAATTTTGATTTTTGAAAAACGATAATTCGAAGCTAAAAAATAATTAATATGTTAGGGGTTTAGTTTCAAATATGTAGGGACTTAATGGCAATATTAAGATATATGAATTTATATATTAAGTTGGTCCTATGTGTCATTCTAGGGTTTGAAGGACATTTATGATTGACCAGAATTGTGACTTTTTCAAAATAGTCAATATGTCAACTTCACCATAGAATTCTCCTTGTGTTTTTGCATGAACCAAACAATGAATGAATAAGAATTTTCACCTATGGGGTAGAAGCCTACGATGAATGTGGATTTGGGTGATAAGAGTATGAAGTTTTGTTCATGGTTTTATACTAAGAGGGAGAATGATGAGGAGTGGTAGAGATGGATGAAGATGACGAGGAGTGTGATGAACAATAGTGATAATCATTTCAATTGAGTAAGTAATAAACAATAGTGAAGATTTTTATTATTTACTATTTTGGATTTACTAACAGTAACTAATTAACATTTCAATAAAGTAAGTCCATCTTGGCAACTCCAAAAAATGCCAACATAGTAAAAATTTTGCCACCTATACTTCCATGTCATTTCTATTAGGCAAATTTAACGTCAGGGACCTAAAGTGTAAATTACAAATATTATGAGGATGATTCTTTAACGAAAATTTTTAGAGAGACGAAAAGTGAAAATTCCTAACTTTATAGGGATTTTAAACATATTTAACCCTATAAAGTAATGCCACATCTGTACATTTCTTACTTTTCAGATCAAAAAATAATTTTTCTCTCCCATCATGAATCACATTAATCAAATTGATTATATGTTAACATGGTATCTAGATTATTATAAAATCCAAGGGATCTAACTTCTTCTTCCAATAATTGCTACCACCCCCTTTTTCCACGTAGCAACTTTACATGCTATCAATTAGTTGTCATCCTCATCATTTCGTGTGGCCCATTGTCTGTTGCATTTGATCAACCCATGTTTTATTTCAAAATCTTTCTTATCTCCATTGGTCTTTCAAGAGTCCATGTAGAAGTATATCCATCTTTCCTCATCTTGTTACCTTTCTATTTCAATGTGTCACGAAGATACTGGCTCTTGTTGATTTCCCTTATCTCTCTGCTGGTATTTAGAAAGTAAGAATATATTTTGCTTTTTATTTTTTCAATCTCATCTCTGCATATTTCTATCTATTACTCCACTAATATTCATCAACCCTCAATTGCTCAAGGTTGACCAAGCCAGATAAATTCTCCTCCTAAGAAATGGATTTCCAACTAGGGTTTCACTTATCACAAATAATTTTGGGTTGAAAAGGCTTCAATTGATTTCCATGGTTCCTAATATGTTCTTAATAATGTCCATGCCAATTTTCATGCCTTGCACTACAAGCTTGCTCAGTCAATTGCTCAAATGCTGGAAAATCAACTATACTAGGTCAAAAGTCAATTGTGGCCAATATACAGTCAAACTTCAATATTTTTGGTCAACATAAACATTTTAAGTAATGTCCATCATTTTATCAAGGGTTGATCATTATTCCCCAAGGAATGCTCTCAAATCATCAAGAATCCAAAAATGCAAAATTAGGGTTTCCTACGAAAAGTCAATTGAATGTTGACCAAGCATAACTTTCACATGTTTCATCCCTTTTTCCCAAACCAAAGCTCATTGTGAATAAATTTCAATTCCCTACAACTTTTCTTTTATCCTCAAGTTCAAAAACTGCATCATTGGAAAGATATGAGCCAATACATTACAAGTCTTTTTGAAAGTCAACAAAAAGGCATTTTTTGTCAAGGCAAGTTACATCAAGATAAATACTCCAGATGCAAAAATGGTTAACATAGAGATTGTAGGGGATATCTTCAGCTTTCTAAAAGTCCAAGATCATCTACAAAATATAAAAATTAAGCAAGTTATGGTTTGAACAAGTTGTGTAATTTTGAGGAATTTCAAAAGTACACATTGAGCAAATTTGTATTTTTAGACCAATGGGTCTACTTTTTGGACTTTAAGCATGCTCATAGTGTCTTAAAGGACCTCTAAATCCATTTTTGCATGGATTTTATTTTATTTGCATTTATTTATTTATTTAATTTAAAATTAAATAAATGAAGATAAAATGCAAGAATAAATATAAATCTTGATAAATATAAAGCGGCGCTCGAATCGATTTGATGGGTTCGAAGAGGAGGGGGCGGCCACCGAAGGTGCCCTCTGCGGTTTCATCGCCATCAACGCTGGTTCCAGAAGACGTTCAGTGTGTTGTTACTGATTTTGGAGCTGAGAACAGTAGCCCTAATGTGAATGCGACAGTGGAAGGAAAAGGGAAGAGTGTTGGAGTCGTAAGTGCAGAGAATAATGGGGGAAAATGAAGGTGAAGCATTTGTGGGTAGATGTGATAAACGAGAACTGGAACCCTGCAAAAGGAATGGTAATTAGCTTTGTGGCACCAAAGGTTGTCAATGGAACAGTAGTTGTGGAAATTGAGGAGAAGGATGTGCTTCCGGAGCTCAAATTTTGGGAATCGGCACTCATCATGTACGTGCTTGGGGGTGACCTACCATGAATGTAGTGAAGAAGTATATGATGCAATCCTGGAATTCTGTGACGCTTCCAGACATGTTCTACAATAAGGAGGGGTATTTTATTCTGCGATTCAAGACAACCCAGGAGAAGGATGAAGTGCTTGCGAATGGCCCCTACACCATACACAACATGCCCATGTTGCTGACAGATTGGAGACCTGATTTCAACCTGAAGAGGGATATGCTGCATACGGTCTCGCTTTGGGTGAAATTCCCTCAACTAAATCTATACTTGTGGGGAGCAAATAGCTTTGGGAAGATTGGGAGTGCCATTGGAGACCCTATTGTTACTGACGAATGTACAGCTAGCAAACTGCGAGTCTCATATGCTAGGATTTTGGTTGAGGTGGAAATCACACAAGAGCTTGTGAAGGAAATCACCATCCAAGATACTGAGGGCAATAGTATGCAGCAGCCTGTGGAATATGAGTGGAGACCTGTGTTTTGTGGCAAATGTCAACTCTTTGGCCATGACTGTTTGAGGAAGAAAGAGAAGCCGCCTAAGGAATGGAAACCAAAAGCTGCTCCTTTGAGTGCCAATCGGGGGGTGAGGAAGGATGAAGTTACAGCAGAAAAGGTGGGGATGCCCCGACCTGAGTGGACACATATCACTTCAACTTGCAGAGATAGGGGGAAAGCTGTGATTTTGGAAGGATCAATATCCAACCCTTTGCACTGTCAAAATGGATTTGAGCTGCTAGGGATTTTGAAGGATCCCCCTGGTAGTCACAATGTTGTTCCATGATTATTTCATGGAATGTTAGGGGGCTAAATAAGGGGGTCAAGACTAAATAGGTAAGCTCCTGCCTCTATAGTCTTAATCCTAAAGTTGCAGTGATAATTGAGACCAGAGTCAAGCATGACAAAGCCCAAAAAGTGAGAGATAAAATGAAGTTGGCAGGTATGTATATAGATAACTACAATGATCACTATAATGGTAGAATTTGGATATACTGGGATCATAATAGAGTTAAGTTCAGATACATTAGTAGTTATATGCAAATGATTCATGGAGGTTTATATGATGTGAATAGGAAGTTATTGCATTATTTTTCTACTATCTATGCGACAAATAAGCTGGAGGATAAGAAAAGATTATGGGGGGACATTCAGCGGATTTCCTACTCTCAGCAGGGTCCTTGGTTGCTTATTATAGATTTCAACAATGTTGTAAAGACTAGTGACAGGCTTGGAGGCAATATTGTGACTGAAAAGGAGCATGCTGACCTCGTTGACATGATGCAGATTAGTGGGCTGGCTGAGATGGATAATGTGGGTGATCAATTTTCTTGGTCTAACAAGCAGGTTGATGGGGTTATATATTCCAGAATTAATAGGGTCCTGGCTAATATGGACTGGTTCCAGGCATATATGGCTACCACTTTTCATTACATGCCCTCAGGGATATTTGATCATGCTTTGCTGTGTCTAGAACCTGCATTGTGCCAATCCCAGGAGAAGAAGCATAGTTTCAAGTTCATTAATTATGCTATTTACTTGGATGGTTATGAGGCTATAATTGATAGAAGTTGGTGTTGTACCCCAAAATTTGCCCTCCCATATTCTTTAAAGCTTTGACAAGCATCATCTCAATTTGCTCAAGTCTACTCAAGGATTGCACAGTCAAACATCCTCCTAAGCCAGTCAAAATTAGGATTTTGTTTCTTACAAGGAATTTTGGGTTTTCAGTGGTTCAATCAAGTCCCATGTGCCTATAAACATTTCCAAGCATCTACATGCCAAGTTGCAAGGTTCACAGCATCAAATTGCACAGTCAAAAGCCCTAATTGCTTCACAATCAACTGTAGGGGTAAAATGGTCATTTTACAGTCAAAACTCATAATTTTTGGTCAACATCTTATTTTGAAGCCACAATCATCATTTGGTCAATTCTTGATCATGATTCCTCAAGCATGGCTCAAAAATCATCAAGATGTCAAAAGTTTCTATTTTTGGACAGGTGAAAAGTCAACTGTAACTTGACCAAGGCATAACTTTTTCATGGTTCATCAGAAAAATCCCATCCAATGCTCATTTCAAAGGGGATGACATTTCCTACAACTCATCTTCACATTCCAAGTCCAAGAAATGCTCTCATAAAAAGTTATCAATTTCTACATTATAGGCCATTTTCAAAAGTCAACAAAAAGGCACTTTAAGTCAAACACCATAACTTGAGATTGGTAAATCAAAATGACATGGGACCAAAGGCATTGGTTAGAGGACTTCCATACCTTTCCAAAATGTCCAAGAACATGTTCATAGCTTCAAAATTAAGCAAAATATGCATTGGAGAAGTTGGGAAATTTTTGGGAATTTGCAAATGTCAACTTTGCCTAAAACACCTTGTTTTTGCTAATGGGCCTCAAATTCTTTCTTGAAACATTGTCCAAGGCCTATGCACGACCCATTGAACTTAAATTGAATTATTTTCTTATGTTTATTAATTATTTGGATTTTTAATTGATTAATAATTCATTTAATTGATTTAATTGTAGGAAAATTCAAAAGATATGATTTTCAAATCTTTTGTGAAGCAAATAAGATCAGGGCAAGCTGGCAATTTCGTGCATCCATCAAAGAGGCAAAAAACTCCATGTTTGGCAAGCTTTATCAATCAAAAATATGCAAAAAAAGATTTGATTGAAATCAAATATTGAAAACATGAATTCAAAGGATTTCTTGTGCAAGATTTACCCTAATTCCATTATGCTATATATGCTGAAGCCAAACCTAATTCCATTCACGTGAGATTGTTGCAAGAACACCATAATCAATATTGAAAAAAAGCAAGAAAAGCTCAAAACTGAATTCCACCTTCCAGGCCCTTTCACAGCAATTTAAAGATTCAAACACCTTGCTGGACATTCCAGGAACACATTGCAATCGGAAACAAGCCTTAAAGCTCCAGAAATCATCTCAAACAGATTCACGGTTTGGCAATTTTATTCACAATTATATTATCCAATTCATGAGCATTTAACGTGAATTTTTGTTTATTTTGTGTTGCTAGCAATCATACAAAGCTTTTGGCATGGTTTAATTGAGTTATAGTGTACAGAATCGAAAAACACCATTGATGGATTCTAGGGTTTCCGAGCTTTCCAATTAGGGCTTTTCAGTATAGGCAAAATCAAGCCTTCTAAGACCCATGGTTGAATTCGTCACATCCAGACGAACATGAATCTGTGCTCGCGAAATATTTATATGGCCTAGGATCCTATTCGCTATTATTGACAATTTCACTTTGTGGGGGTTAAAAACCCCCGCTAATTGCTTTTGTTTTGCAGGTTACAGGATGAAGACGAAGGACGTGGAAGCAGGTGGTTGGGTCATTCAAATATGACGCGCGCTTTTTTATGTTTCCAGCATATACTTTTGTTTTATATAATATATTTAATTGCCACTATAATAACAAAAGCGCTCAACTGGATCAGTGGAAGGACGTGCTGGCAAATGATCATTGGGACCTGGGTTCGATTCCCAGGTCCCCCAAAAAACTCTATATTATTTTTCATATTGTGTTCCTATGCAGATTCATAACAACATTCCACCATGGGCTCCCACGTTCCCAGCGTGCCAAGTATCTTCAACAGCCATCCAAAGGCCATGAGAGGAGGAGTACCATGTTCTTCAGTCAAAGCACATGCAGGCAATTCCAAAGTCAAAGCAGGCCTGATCATTATTGGGCCAATTTGCTTCTTCAAACCTCCACATTGGGCCTTCAAACCCCCCTGGTTTATTTTCCTTTTTATTTTCTTTCTCTTTTTTAATTCTTTTAATCATTATTAATTATTATTATTAACCAACAAACTAATTTTTCATAATAAATTCAAAGATAAAAAATTGTAAATATTTTTATTATTTATTATTTTTACTATTAACTATTATTTTTGTAAATAAATACTAACAATTAACTTAGTTTAAAGTAGGTCAATTTTAATCTTTTTTCATAAATAAATAAAAATCATGTAGAATTAGGGTTTGACAATTTTCAATCATATTTTCTTATTATCATTCTTCTTATTTATTAATTATTATTTTTGTAAATAAAATGTAAATTAATTAAATTAGTTAAATTAGGTTAACTTTAACTTTTTTACAATAAATAAAATAAACTTAGAATTAGGTTTCACTAACTTTTAATTCTAATTCCTTTTCTTTTTATTTTCATAAAATATAAAAAAAAACACAAAAAAAAACATTTTTTATTTTTAATTAAATAATTAATTAGTACTAGGTTTAATATTTTAATTAAATTGCAAAAAGGACAAAACTTAATTTCTTTTCTCAAAAGGGTCAAAACCCTAGGACGTCCTGATTCATTCTTTTCGCGCATTATCATTATTTTTTATTATTTATGTATCTGCTCAAAGGATGTAATAGTTAATTAGGAATTTATTGCTTTATTTACCTTTCCGTATTTATTTTCCAAAACGGGTTTTTGTTTTTGGCGATGTATAGACCCGCGCCTTGTAATAGCGTAGATTCATATTTCCGCACTTTATTTTCCGCACTGTTAACTGTTAATTATGCCTGCAAGACTGTATGCCAAATAAAATCAATCCGTAGCTCACAAATGCATGATCAAAGATAAAGCTTAATTGAAAAACAACACACAAGCACATGGCACTCATAGGGTACGCCTCACTGGTTGCCTCGAACGTGGTCGTCAAGTATAGGGTGTTTTAGAGGTCGCCCTCCTGTCTATGATCCAGTTGCCTCGAAACGGTTGCCTCGGATAAAAGGATCTAGGACATTAGGGTTACTTCTAAGGTGTCCTACTATTGCTTCGGTGACCACACACTGTCCCTTAATCGAATTGACCCGAAACTCCAACGACAGTGCTACCTACTTCTCAATAGTGGGATAGTACTGTCTAAAGGATATTTACACAGCCTAATTCCTTAGAGTAGGTAGATCTCTTGGGTACTTGCTCTTTCAAAAAACAAAACAACTTTTCGCACTCACACTTTCTAAAAATTTTCAAACAAATTTTTCATACACTCTTGAGGACAGATACAAGAGTTACTTAGAAATTTTTCAAACGAAACTTTTTCAAAACCCAAACACACTTGAAAAGCAAACAAATTTTTGAAAACATAAGAGCAAGTACCTAAGAGCCCATGGATAACCATGGATAGAAAGGGTGCTAACACCTTCCCTTTCTATAAATCTACCTCCCGAACCGAGAAACATTCTCAAAGAAGGAATTTTGCTGTGCTTTTGTCCTTTCCATGTTGGAGAACATAAAAGACGGTGGCGACTCTTGCTTACCGCGACATTTCGCGAACCAGCTTAAAAAACAGTCAGTTCTATTTCCACCGATCACAGAACTGGCGACTCTGCTGGGGAGATTTATAAGTGAGGTGTACCTTAGGATTAGACCACTCTTATGTTTTCAATTGTATGCCTTGTTTGCTTTATATTTATGGGCATTGCATCGGAGTTTCATGGATCCTAACCCGGATCTGGGGATACCCTTTTAGGTAGCATAAGCTGTGAGGGACCTGTCCGGCGTAGACCGACACGGGTGAAGCAATGGCTACGTTGGTGTGACACCTTGGTCTGTACCGATATCCCTTGTGTTGCAACGAGGAGAATATGGGTCTTCTGAGGAGTCATTAAGCACCAACCGACCTTAGAACCCTAAATTGACCCAACTTGGCCATAGAACAGTAGCAGTATGCTACACCCATTGAGGCTAAACTCTCGCGATGGTTCTGGCCGCAAGAAAAGATTGCAACGCTGGAGTTATGACCGATTGAGGGTAGTCGGTGATATTGGGATCCTCTAGAACCCGGTTACTTTTGATAGGACAGGTCTGAACCAACGAACTGAAAGAGGGTAGTACCTGAACTTCATGCTGGCCTAAACTCTAAGGGCTGTCTTGTGTGACTTGTGTGCCTTATCATGTTTGCCTTTGTGAATACTTGTGGTGTGCTTTATCATAACATCATACCATCATACCATTGCATGCATCCTGCATAAGGATTGACCCATTTCAAAGACAAGAGGGTTTCATCTTTGCTCTGTTTTGTAGGACATCATGATGCCTATGCGAAGGAATACTATCCGGCTCAACTTTGTTCACCCACCTGATTTTCTCAAAGAATTGGTTGACAGAATTCCAAATACCACTTCCTTCATCCAGAGGCATGGTTCTCTTCTCGGTTTAGTCACTTCAAAGTGGGACCAACAACTGATGAGTGTCCTGACCCAGTTTTATGATCCTCTATATCATTGCTTCACCTTTCAAGACTTCTAGCTGGTCCCTACCCTGGAAGAATTCTTTGATTTGCTTGGTATCCCTATCTTGGATCAGATTCCCTTCACTGGTTGGGAAAAGACTCTTAGGCTTGAGGAGATTGCTGCAGCCCTTCCCTTGACCAACAAAGAGGTAATGGATAACTGGGTGACTAGAAGTGGAGTTAAGGGCTTTTTAGCTAAGTTCCTGATTGGTAAAGCTAACAGTTTCTGGAATGACTTAGACTTCAGGGCGTACGAAGACATTCTGGCTCTCTTAATCTATGGTCTGGTTCTGTTTCCAAATCCTGATAACTTTGTCAACGTCAATGCCATAAGGATCTTCATATCTTAGAACCCTGTGCCCACTCTCTTGGGTGATATCCTGCAACAACTCTATGCTCGTACTGCTCGAAGACGGGGAACTCTGTGATGTTGTACCCCTTTGTTAGTGAGGTGGTTTATTTCGCACCTCCCTAAGTTCATGCTGAAGAACAAAGAAGGGAGGGGCTGGGCTCATAGGTTAATGTCTCTCACTGATAATGACATCATTTGGACTCTCAGAGGTTTGGATGAGGTAGCCGTTATTGATCATTGCAGAGAGTATCCTAATGTTCCTTTGATCGGTACCCAGGGAGGAATCTCTTATAATCCATGTTTAGCTCTCCGTCAGTTTGGAAGAGCCAGAAGAGCAGGGCCTCATGAGATGTTGGTGCCTCACATCAGTTTTGAGTTTCAGGTAGATAGTGACGAGCTGCGCCGTAGATTCATCAAGGCTTGGGACAGAATTCACAAAGCTGACCCACATGAGTTGGGACCGAAGACTTCTCTACCTATGGAATCCTACTACAGATGGGTCCGCATCCGTGCTCAGAAGTTAGGTATGCCATACGAAGTTGTCAGGCCTATCATTCTTGAATTTCCTGATAGAGACGGGGTTCCTCCAACTGTTCTCCCTCCTCAGATACCCACTGATGTTGATACACTAAAGAGGTCTTGGGCGCAGCTACAGGAAGAACGGGATTCTTATCGGGAAAAGTTCAACGAACAGGAACAAAAGATCCGGAAGCTGACTAAGCAATTGGAGAATGAGCGGATCCTGAATGACTATATATGTACTGAGAAGAGGAGGCCATGGGAGCACTAATGGACTTTGGGTTTTTCTTTTACAGCTTTCATTTCCTTTTCAGTATTTTCATTTATGTAACGCCTAAGGGCAATTTCTTGAACAATTCAAAGTTTAATCTAATGAAGTGTGTTTCCTTTTTGTTTACAAAGTTGAACCCCGATTGTCTTTGAAAACATAAATCATACGCATTCCATTCATCATATGCATCACAGGTACTCTTTTTTACAGGTTGCTTAATCTTCTTCGCTGTTTATTTCAACAGTCATCATGAATCCTTAATCATCCAATGAACAATCTATCAAGGCCCTCCAGGCCCAGAACGCCCAGTTCCAAGAGCTGGTCATGAGCTTAGCCCAAGGTCAAGAGGAATTGAAGGCTCTGCTGGTGAAGAAGAAGAAGAAGAGAACTGTATTGTTCAACACTGGATGGAGGTTTGGAAATACACTGCAGAATGAGGCTGATCAAGCTACTTCCTCTATAGGGAAAGATAGTCCCCAAGGGGGAAGGGTTCCTAGTCCTGTGGTCTCCGACAATGAGACAGATTTCAATGATGAGCAGTACCCTCCCGCTGAAGACAGGTACAAGCAACTAGAGGACCATCTGAGTGCTATGGAGATTCAACAGGTGCCTGGGTTGGATTTTAGAGATCTGGGTTTATCTTCTGGGGTGGTGATCCCACACAAGTTCAAGGCACCTTCTTTTACGAAGTATGACGGGGCTTCCTGCCCTAAGCTGCACCTCCGTTCTTATGTAAGGAAGATCCAACCATATACTGCCGACAAGAACTTATGGATCCATTTCTTCTAGGATAGCCTTTCAGGGGCTCAACTCGAGTGGTTCTATCAGCTGGATGGAACCAGTATTCGTAACTGGGAGGATTTGGCTACTGCATTTTATAAGCAGTATCAGTACAATGCCGACCTCGCTCCTACACGTACCTAACTCTAGGGTATGTCGCTTGGGACGGGTGAAGGTTTTAAGGAGTACGCACAAAAGTGGAGAGACCTGGCTGGTAGGGTGCAGCCACCGTTGACTGACCGTGAACTTGTGGACATGTTCTTGGGGACCCTGTCTGGTCCATTCTTTAACCACCTGATTGGTAATTCTTCTGCTGGGTTCACAGATTTTATCTTAACCGGTGAGAGGATAGAAGTTGGTATTAAGTCGGGGAAGATACAGAAAGGTGCATCCTCAAGTTCTGAAAAGAAACCATTCAAAAAGGAATCTAGTGCTGTTTATGAGTCGAGGAAACAGAATAAACCGGAACGCCGCCAAGCTGTCAACGCGGTGGTAATCTCAAAGCATGCTGCCGCTCCTTGGCAATATAACCAACCAAGGGGTGAGAGACCCAGAAGAGAGTACACTCGGCTTAGTATGACCTTGTCTCAGATCTTGCCGCAACTGCTGTCAACCAATCTGGTAACTATCAAGGAAGCTCCAAAGGTAGTGAATACAACCTCTCCAAAATACAACCCCAATGCCCGCTGCGCTTATCACTCTGATAGCCCGGGGCATTCTACAGATGATTGTTGGGCTCTAAGGAATAAGGTTCAGGACCTTATTGATGCTAAAGATATACAGTTCGAGGCGCCCGAAAGGCCCAATGTTGTGACTGCTCCCATGCCCCAGCATGGAGTGAGTGTTATGGAAGAAGACCAATATGTAGCCTCCATGGAAGAGATTGTTACTCCGTTATTGACCATCAAAAGGAACATGTTGCTAGCCGGTTTATTTTCGGGTTGTAGTAAAGGTTGCCATCTATGTGTTGTTTCCCCTGCTGGCTGTCCTTTGTTGAAGTCAGGCGTCTAAAACCTGATGGATAACAAAGAGATCTTGTTCGAAAAGATTATTGTTCCTGCCGTCCCTACTGAAGAAGTGTCTATTGTTACTATTTACTCTCCTAAGGCTCCCTCAAAGAAGCCTGTCCAACTCATGTCTACTCAGAAGATTGCTCCTATCATCATCACTGTTCTGGGGCCCCTCCCCTATACATCTGACAAAGCTGTCCCTTGGCACTATGGGGAGGATGTTTATGTGCTGGGAGTTAAACAAGAATTTGATACCAGTACCGGCATCACCAACATCACCAGGCCTGCTAAAGTCACTCGTAGTGGTAGGCTCTTCTCACCTGATATTGCACCTCCCGCTATCCAGAGACCTCTTATCATCACACCTGCCAGTGTGCTTGTTTCCCTTCATGATCAAGTTCCTGTTTCTACCCCTGCTGCCGAGTCATCTGACGCTCGGGGCAAAGGGATTGCTACTGATGTGCCTGCCCAGACGGAGGCACCAAAGACCAACGTCGAAGCTTCCCAGCAAGAGATGGAATAGATTCTCAAGATCATTAAGAAGACTGATTTCAATGTAGTCGAGCAGCTGGGGCACACCCCATCAAAGATTTCTATGCTATCACTGTTGTTGTGTTCAGAGGCCCATGCCAAGGCCCTGATTTCCTTCCTGAAGACGGCCCATGTGCCACAAGAAATATCTGCTGATCAATTTACCGATTGTGTGGCTAACTTGACTGCTGATAATGGGTTGGGTTTCTCTGACACCGATCTGACTGCTGTTGTACCCCAAATTTTGACCTAAGATACCATCTCCCATCTGCATCATTACATTGCAAGGGTTTTGACCTTTTTTTTATCAACTTTCAAAGCAGTTTTAAATTCATAACTTTTTCAAGTCAAGAGCTGTTTATTTCTGAAACGCTAAATTTATTAATCGATCAATGCTAAATGATGTTTATTTAATTATTTATTATTCTGAATTTAAATAATTGGAATTTATTTTCCATTATTATATAATTTAAAGAATTATAAATAATAAAGTAAATATTTAAAAAGAAGTTTATCAATGCTAAACAATGTTTACTTAATTATTTATTGTTCTAAATTTAAATAATTGGAATTTATTTTCAGTTGTTATATAATTTAAAGAATTATAAATAATAAAGTAAATATTTAAAAAGAAGTTTATTAATTGATCAAACAATTTTTATTTAATTATTTATTATCCTAAGTTTAAATAGTTGAAATTTTATTTTCAGTTATTATAATTTAGAAGAATTATAAATAATGAAATAAATAATTGAAGAGAAGTTAATTGATCAATGATGTTTATTTAATTATTTATCATTCTGAATTTAAATAATTGGAATTGATTTTCAGTTATTATATAATTTAAAGGATTATAAATGATAAAATAAATAATTGGAAAGAAGAAAAGAATTAATTGGTAAAATAATAGAATTTTATTCATCTTTATTCTAATTATTACAATTGTTGTTTAAATACTGTATTATGTACAAAGTATTTACAATGACAATTATATAAAATGTTTAAAGTAAAATATAAAAACTATTTTAATTTTTCTAAGATTCTAAATCTTCATCTTCTATCCAATACTTCTTTAATGCTCATTTGATTTTACCTGCAAAAAATTGAAAGAAAAAGTCAGAAAGGAATATATAATTAAAAGAAGAAAATTAATTTAGCGTTCATCATTAAAAGCAAACGGCTGGAATCAGTTTTTACCCTCTTTGCAAATCACGGGATTTCTCCCGGTTCACAAAAAGGGATGAATTTTATTGACAAATATGAATGCACAAGTTAAAAATATGCACAAATTCATTTTTTTTTGTCAAAACTGCATATTTCAAAGTAAACTGCATAGTTCAAAACCATATGCACAAATTCAATTTTTTGTCAAAACTGCATATTTCAAAATCAACATCATATGCATAGTTCAACAACATATGCAATTTTCAAGGCAATATGCAACGTAAACTATCCAGCATGTGGGAAGAAGTCAAAACACAAAGGCTCCCATGCTGTAATGTGCAGTTTAAAACCAAATATGCAAGCAATATATTTCTAATTTTCATCATTTTCCAGCTTTGCTTTTTCAGAACCAAGTACATAACATCATAGTTTAATGTCAAACTGTACTAAGGAGAGAGAAGAGAGAAAGAGTGTGGGTTTACAGGTTTTGGCCTTAGGCAGAAAAGGGATACTAAACAGAACAGCAGTAGCACAGTAAAGAAAAGGAAAGCATGAAAAAGGATACAAAACAAACTGAATGAAGCAGTAGTGTGCAGAGGTATCAAAAGACAACATAGTTAAAAATATACATAACCTGTAAAATAAGCCTCAAAGCCAGCAAACTGTTATAACAACAACAAACCCTTCAAAAAAAAGGTAGAGAGTTCAAACCTGTTTTCAAGCCTTCAAAAATTCAAAATTGTCAAACAAACACAAAGAAAATTCTCAAGGTCTCAAAGCAAAAAACCAGTATAACCTGCTGTCTCAAGACCAAAACCAATAGCCATGGCCTGAGAAAACAGAAAACAACCTGTTGCCTATCCAAAACCTTGGCCTTGTCAAACACAACCTGCTGAAAAAACCGTATCCCCAAACAGCATCAAGCCTAAAACCAAAACTGAGTTCAAACAACTCAAACTGCAACATAAACCAAAAACATACATGCAACCTGCATTCAAGACAGCAAAACCATGACCATTTCAAAGCCAAACCAGTAAAGCCTCACCAAAACACAACCAATATGGCCTAAAAACCATAAAACCAGTTCAACCTGTTTCCATCAACCTGCATAAACCAGTAAAGCCTCACCAAAGCAACAACCAATATGGCCTAAACCATAAAACCTGTGAACCTTGTCAAAGCCAAAAACCAGAACAATACAAACTTATCCAACCAACGTCCAAACCCATCAGGCCTCAGAAGTATATCATCATAGGCCAACATACAAAGAAAGCAACGGTGGCAAGACAAGAAGAAGAAGAGGAAAAAGCATACAAACGAAGGCAGCAGTCAAGCATCAACATTGTCAAGCTAGTCAAAACAAATATTTCAACAATAGCATGTTCAAGGAAACGCAAAAGCCTCACAAATATTCATCAT
Organism: Vicia faba; assembly: GCA_948472305.1. Classification (NCBI taxonomy): domain Eukaryota; kingdom Viridiplantae; phylum Streptophyta; class Magnoliopsida; order Fabales; family Fabaceae; genus Vicia; species Vicia faba. The sequence goes on along the minus strand of OX451738.1, from coordinate 1,353,917,178 downwards.
AGGCCAATAAAAAAGGAACTGGAGCACAACAAAGAAGAAGATAGGAAAGTATTCGAAGGCAACAGTTAAGCAAAGCATCAAGCCCACAGAAAGAAAAAGGAAAAGAAGCGCGTATAAGCAAAGCAAGGCAGGGTCAACAGAAGAAGAAGAAATACCACATAGGGTTTTCAAAATCATCATCAAACCATGAATCAAAGAAATAAGAAACGAAATACCAGGGTCAAAGCAAGCATCACGCCGTCTTCCCCGCCGTCCTGGCTGCCACAGCACCCCCAACCTTTCTTCCTCCATCTCCAAAGGTAACGATTTCTCCCTCTCTTTATTTCAAATACCTCAAATAACCATTAATAGTTTGAAGTCAGAATCAAAGATCATAACATGCAGTAACCAAAAACCCTAACGAAATAAAAAATGAAAATTGTTACTGTGAATCTGTCGCCCTAGCGTCTCGTTGGAGGGAAGAGGAATGTTGAGGATGCTGGTGGCCATGGGCAAGGAACTCAGTGGCAGAGACTTTTGACGAACGAAGAAGACGAATCTGAACGAAGAAGAACGCGTGAACGAGGAGCGCCGCTCCGTCCCCTTGGCTTAACCCTAATCTGTTTTCCCCAAAACTAAGACAAAGTTGTTTAACCCTTAAACAAGTTGTGAAAATTGGGCTCAACCCGTTTCTTTTAGCCAAAAAACCCAACGAATTCCATAAAACACCCCCTTTTCTGCTTGTTACTGATTGGGCCCCTTGGAACCCCTTTTGGCCCATGCGAATTGTTTAGTATTTACCCCTTTGATTCTTGATGCACCTCTCTTTCTATTTTACTTTCTTTTTAGCCCTTTTTCTTTAGAAGTTTTTTAATTAATTTAGTTAATATGAACTTAATCAAATAGAGGTAATTTAATTAGACAAAGTTTTAAATAATGTGACCAATTTTTATTAGTTTAATTTTAGGATTAATTTAGTAATTTTAGTTTTCTTTTTCTAATTAGATTTAAGTTAGTAACTTTTAAGGTTTTAATTTAGTTTAAACTTATTTAATAACTCTCAAAATAAATACTTTATATTAATATCAAAAAATATATAAAAAATAGAAAAAATTAAAACATTTTATTTTCTTTAATTAATTCCCTTGCGTTATACATATTAAACAAAAATACAAAAATGCATGTTCACATCCTTTAGTTTGTTATTTAATCATTGTTGTGGTTATCTATCACTTAGCTATTTAATCATTATCTATCTACTTTTCTGTTCGATTATTTCATCGTTATCTGGTTATTCGGTTTACTTCTTAATCCAAGAGAAAAAATGATTAAACTGGTTGACTTCATGTCCTCAAGTCCAATCACGCGAATATCTTCATCTCATTAAAACTTAAGACAATTTTTCCTCAAATATTCAATCTTTTCAAAACGTGTACCTTTTAAGCCAAAACTTCGACATTAGGTCGTCGTACCTTCAAAAAACCCGTCCGTACCCCTTTTCGGCCAAAACAATTTATTTTTTAATCAAACGAACATTTTAATAAACAGATATTTCAAAAGGTTCCTATAGAATACTATAGATACATTGGGTGCTAATACCTTCCCATTGTATAACCAACCCCCGAACCATAGATCTCTTTTCAAAAACGCCTTGTATTTTCATTACTTTTAAAAGTATTATTTACATTGCATAGTTTAGGGTTTTATTTCGCTCTTTCCCCTTTCCCTTGGAAATAATAAAGCGCGGTGGTGACTCTTGCTTTTGTGAGACGAATTAATCAATAATTCGATCTCCGATTTACCCCGCTACATTTTTTATCGCTACAGAATTGGCGACTCTGCTGGGGACAGATTGACCTCTTGCTGGTCCATCCCTAAGTGGGTTAAGCCTAGCTTGTTTTATCTGTTTTATTATTATTTGTTTTGTTTGATTATGTGTTTACATTGGGGTTGTTTGGGTTTTTTGCAAAGGACGAATCCTATACCCGGATTAAGTTACACTTAAGGAATAGGACGGGCGGTACAGTCATGTTAACTTTGAGGGAGTAATCCCAAAGAAGGAGGCATGAGATCCCCCACTCAATGGAAGGCCCTCTTGAACATAATACTTGTTTACCGAGTAATCGGGAAGACATTATTATTTTCGACCTGGGAGCCAGAGAAATTGAGAACCGTAGAACCCTAACCCATCTTGGCCTTTAGGTGTAGCGCAGAGACTATAACGGAGTAATTCGGAAGTAGTTGTTACGTGATGCTACGCTCGGATGAGTTTCTCTTGAGAATATTGCTAATTATTGAGTAATCAAGACGTTGACAATATCCGAAGGAGGAATGTAGACTCTGGGAACTCTTAGAACCTTGTCTTACAAGTGTGATTGAACCGTTAGTACATACCTTGGGGTGGGCTTTACCTTTGACTCCATGCTGAAACGTTGAACCTTTGAACCCCATGTTTGTGAACTTGTGTGTAACTGTTGCATTATCATTCATTCATGCATTCATCAACATTTTTGTAAAAAAAAAACTTGTTTTTCAAGGAACTTAGGAATGATTTTTGCAGACATCTCAGGTACTATTATTATGGAATTTGGAAGGAGAAACACTCGAAGTTTTAGTTTTAAGGAGCCCGAGATTGAAGAGCTGAAGAGTTTAATTCCTAAGATCAAGAACCCGACGGATTTTCAGAAAAAGTATGGGTCCATTATACCTCTCATGAAGCGCAAGATGAAAGAAGGCATCCTTAATACGTTAGTCCAATTTTACGATCCTTTGTACCGATGTTTCACCTTTCCGGATTACCAGTTGATGCCCACCTTAGAAGAGTACTCCTACATACTTGGTTTGCCGATCACCGACTGTGTTCCTTTTTCTGGATTAGAAGAGGAGCCCAAATCTCACGAGATAGCGACCATCACCCACTTGAAGAAGTCAGAGATAGAGGAGAACATGACTACAAAAGGGGGAATCCGAGGTTTGTCTGCGCAGTTTTTATTGAGGAAAGCTTGTCATTTCGCTGAGATAAAAGATACTATTGCCTTCGAAGACGTCTTTGCTTTACTCGCTTATGGTCTATTCTTGTTCCCTAACTTTGATAAGTTTGTGGATATCAACGCCATCAGAATTTTCTTGATTGGAAATCCGGTCCCTACGTTGCTAGGAGATACCTACTACTCCATCCATCTTCGAAACTCTTATCAAGGAGGAATGATTATTTGTTGTGCACCGTTGCTGTATCAGTGGTATGTTTCTCATCTACCTAGGTCTGATGTTTTCTGGGATCTCGAGAAGGAGCCGCGATGGGCGCCAAAAATTATGGCTCTCACTCATTTCGACATTGATTGGTATAATCGAGTTTACTATGACGTGAAGATCATCGATAGCTGTGGTTCTTTTCCTAACGTGCCTCTTCTTGGTACGAAAGGTGGAATTAACTATAACCCTGTTCTCGCGCGCCGTCAGTTTGGATACCCGATAAGGGACAAGTCGAACAACATCCATGTGAGTGGTTTCTTTCTACAAGAAGGACAAGATCACCAGGCAGCTAAGAGGGAGATCGAAGGAGCTTGGCGCCACATCCATAGGAAAGGGAGAGACATGTTAGGACATAGGGGCGCCGTTTCTTTGGAGCCTTACCTACAATGGGTCCGTGCTAGGGCTTGTGCTCTCAAGATGCCCTATAAACCTGAGAAACCTTTATTCCCTACTGTTGCATCATCATCTGTTGATATCCCTATCGAGAATATGGGAGAATACCAAGGGAATCTGGCTAGGATGAAGTCCGAGAGAGATGCTTGGAAAGAAAAGTATAATATGTCTGAATATGAGAATCAGGTCCTGGCTCGACAACTAAAGGAAAATGAGGATTTGCTATTTATTCAAGACGGCTGGTTCATTGATCATGATTAGAAGCTTCGTCAAAAGGATGCTTTACTGAAGAAGTATGCTAGTGAAAGGAAGAGAAAGAAGGAAGGTTCGGTAAGCGTTGCTCTTGTTCCTAATCCGCAAAAGGAAATCATTGATCGACTGGAAGCTGAGAAGAAAGAGATGGAAGACTTTTATGAAGAGAAGATCAGGAAGCTCCAGTTACAGTTGGCATTTGGTCCTTCATCTGATGATTCTGAGTGATCTTTAGTTCTTAGTTTTATTTTATTGATGTCATTTTGTAAAACTCTGTAAAAGGGCTTCATGTTCCGAAGTGGTAATTTACTGCTTTTATTATGGGCTTCATGTTCCAAAGTTGTAATTTACTGCTTTATTATGGGCTTCATGTTCCAAAGTTGTAGTTTACTGCTTTTATTATTGGGTTGTTATCCCAAAGTTTAATTCATTGTTTTGTTGTTCCAAAGTTGTAAGTTGTAATTTACCGCTTTTGATTAATGAATTGAGTTTTTGTTGTTCCAAATTCCTTTACCATTGATGTGTGCAAAATTATCGAAGTTCCTTGAAAAAACTATTAAAATGAATCATCATTTGCATCACATATCATGCATCATCCAACATTCCACTTCACATGTTTTCTAGAGTCTTATCCTTGTTTCTTTTTCCACTCCAATAGATTGTCAAGTTGTCTCATCGATACGATACTCGAGCCAATCGTCAGAGGAAAATGGAAGATCTGGAACAGGAAAACCACGAGCTTCGTGAGGAGGTCGCTACCTTTCGTGTCGGTATGGAAAAGTTAACTGCACTAGTGGAAAGTTTGATGGCTGCTCAGAATCAGCCATCGACTACAGCTGCTGAGATTCAGACTTCAGCTACTGTGGTTTCCGAGATTGTCACCGTTCTAACATTCGTGACTCAAATCAACTCTCCGCTTCAACATCAGATGCCAAAAGGTTTTCCGTGGGGAATGCCTTACAACTTTGTTCCAGAGGGGTATCAGCCTGTCGTACAGCCTTTGTTTCAACCTACTTTGTCTCTTCCTCAACCAGAGACAACTGCCATGCCACCGGTAATCCCGTCTGTAACACCTTTCCCGCAACCGGTGATGACAATTGTCGCTCCTGTGGTTCACTCCGTGCCATACTTGAATGAACCTACTTATCCTGCCGAGCCTGCTGAAAGTTTGGGTCTTTTTGATAGAATGGAAGAATTTCAAGACCAATTCCAAGAAATGCAGAGGGAGCTCAGAGCGTTAAAGGGGAAGGATTTGTTTGGAAAGAACACGCATGACCTTTGTTTAGTTCCGAATGTCAAGATTCCAGCAAAATTCAAAGTGCCAGACTTTGAAAGATATAAGGGTGATTCGTGTCCTCGGAGTCACTTGACTATGTACGTGAGAAAGATGTCTACGTATTCTGATGATCACGACTTGTTGATTCACTATTTTCAAGACAGTTTGACGGGTGCTGCTCTAAAGTGGTATATGGGTTTAGACAGCATTCGGATCCGCAACTTCAACGATCTTAGCGAAGCTTTTGTTCACCAGTATAAGTACAACGTTGACATGGCGCCGGACAGGGATCAACTCCGGGCGATGTCCCAGAGAGACAGAGAATCTTTTAAGGAATACGCCCAGAGGTGGCGTGAAATTGCTGCTCAAATCTATCCTCCTCTTGAGGAGAAAGAGATGACGAAGATATTCTTGAAGACTTTAGGTTCCTTTTACTATGAAAGAATGATTGCCAGCGCACCCAGTGACTTCACCGAAATGGTAAGCATGGGCATGCGGTTGGAGGAAGGGATTCGTGAAGGGCGTTTGGTTAAAGAAGGAAGTCCGTCTAGCAGTACCAAGAAGTTTGGAAGTGTTTTCCCGAAAAGAAAAGAACAGGATCTCAGCGCAATCTTCCCAGGGAGACCGAGGAGAGGTTACTCACACGTTGCGGCAGTCACTCCGGCTGTCCGCCCAGCTTTGATGACCCCAGCTCATCAAACCCCGCCGACTCAACAACAGCCATTTCAGCAGCAGCCTCGACAACAGGCTTATCCATTCAACAACCAGAACCGTTCACCAAGAAAACCGCAATTCGATGCCATTCCTATGACTTATACTGAATTGTTCCCTGCTCTTATCAGAAATAACCTCATAACGACAAAGCTTCCTCCTGTCGCACCGAATAGTACTTCTCCGTGGTACAAGGCGGATCAGTTTTATGAATATCATCAAGGGTCGCCGGGGCACAACCTTGAAAATTGTTTTTCTCTAAAGGCGGACGTGCAGAGGTTGATTAAGAACGGTATCTTATCTTTCAAGGATGTTAACCCAAATGTTAGAGATAATCCTTTGCCTCGACATGGGGCAGCCTCAGTGAATATGGTGGAAGGTTGTCCGAGAAAGTTTCGAGTTTTTCAAGTTGAACACATAAGAGAGTCGTTGATCAGGTTACATCAGAGCTTAAGAAGACTTGCCTTTGTTAGGCATCAGCATGATTATGATGTTTGTGAATTTTGTTCAAGAGAGGTTGATTGCCCTATTGTGAAGGAGGATATTCCAAAGTTGTTAGACCAGAGGGTTATCACTATTACATATGACAGATGTAACACCCCAGTTTCAATTATTTGATTTATTTAATTGGGAAATTATTTTATTAGAATTAATAAAATAAAAAGAAATTATTTATTTTGGAATATTTGAAGAAAATAAAAGAAATAAGAAATATTGGGTTTTTAAGTTATTGGGCTTGGATGTTGTTAGTAAAGAGTGGGGGTGCAAAAGGAATAAGGATATGTTTTGGAACTCAAGTTATTTTTCTCATTATTCACGATAACACAGAATTTGGGATATTTGGGAAGCTGAGCTCTGAAGGTACGAAGAACGAAGAACATCGCTCGAAGAACTCAAGCTGCAATTTGATAAGGTAAGGGGGGCTACTACTCGATTTACTTTTGCTTATGGGTTTAGGTACAGTTGATTTGGATAATCGTAGGGAGAAACCCCAATTGTTAGATGTTCTTAGGGATCAATACCCTTAGGATTGAACCTTGTTAGAAAAGGTTCAGGTTCCCAATTTTATGAATCAATTAGGGATTTTAGGTTCCAAATGGTGGATTTGGAGTATATCTGTATGATCGTGAGTTTACCTTAGATGTTCTAGGGATAACCTTGATGTTGTTAGAATTTCCCTAGAGGACGGGTAACATGTAACTTAAGGTCAATTTTAATAAAACTTGTTGTTGATAAAAGGATTGTTGATAAAATAGGATGTTTTAAAAATGAAAATTTTGAGTTTTGATTGATTTTGGAAAATGAGACCTTAGGTGAAATAATGCTGTCCTTAAGATGGGAAATTGACTAACGTAGAAGGGGATTGTGTTTCCAATTGATGTGTTGCTTTGGGTTATGCATAATTGATGTTGTTATGTACCGAAATGTGTGTTTTGGCTGGCATTTTTCGCGTTTGGCTGCTGTTCTGAACTGCTGCAGGAACAGGAAAAATTTGGTACGCGCTCATCAACACGGCCGCGTTGATTTACGCGGGCACCCGTGTTGATTCACACGGGCAGTGTTGATTCACACGGGAACCCGTGTTGATTCACTGTGTTGGCAGAAAAAATGTGTTTCCAGACACATTTCAACACGGGCAGTGTTGATTCACACGGGCACCCGTGTTGATCCCCTGTATTGGTAAAATAACGTGTTTCCTGGGCACATTTCCACACGGGAAGTGTTGATTTACACGGGCACCCGTGTTAAACCTCCTGTGTTGGTTTCTAAACTCTGTTTTCTGTGCATGCTGTTATGTACGGATTGATCATGTTTTGATGTGCAGTGTTTGACATGTTTTGAATATGTGTTTATTGATTTCCTAGTGTTGATTGATGCTTGTATCTACGATTGTATGTTATGATACCAACACTATATGGATTTTATTGTCATGCTTTTAGATGATGTAACAAGCATGAATTATGATATAACTTGATATGATTGATGTTTAATAGTATGCTGAGTGATTACATGCTATCCATATCCTGTTATGATTGATGTTGTTGATGTTGCATGATATGTTGATTGATGTTAATAGTATGCTGAGTGTTACATACTTTACATATCATGTTGCATTTGTTAATTCCCATTGTGTGGAATTAACATGGTGGCCAATATACGTGTCCGCGATTTAATGGAACGTTGAGGTGGTAGCCGTGTCCGCGATATAATGGAACGGTGAGTTATCCGTGACCCGAGATTTAATGGGGCGGTAAAATGGTACCACATGCATGGGTGTGTTGCATTATATTGAATATAACATGAATGGATGACCTTCCAATGTTGTATTTAATTGATTGTGTGCATGTATTGCTGCTAAATTGTTAATGATGTTGGATGTTAATTATAAGTATGAAAAGTGATATATTATGAATATATGAATTGTAAAGGTTTTCGTAAACTATGAAACATGCTAACTGTTTGGGTGATGCTTATGATTTTCTGAATTTATTGTTATGAACGTATAATCAAATGTATAGTTGAGATGCTCACCCTTACTGTTGAATATTTCAAATTGAGGAGCTTCGTTCAGGTGCTTGGCGAAGGCTTGTTGTTTCTAGTTTATTTCCGTTTAAGTATTGTCCGGGTCATGCTCTGGTAGTTGTAACTCCGGGAACGTTTGTTTGTCGAGCTGTTTTAGTCAGACTCGTTTATTTCCTTATGTTTGTTATAATATGATGTTGATATTTTCCAGGTGTTAATCCCTGATGATTTTAAAAATATTATAACATTGGTTTTGTTAATTAAATTATTCCGCTGTGTAAACATGTATGAGTTGCTTCTATGTTATGCATGACAGGAACTTGTTTTTATTAAAAGAGAATTGTGACATCCTCGTTAATACATGTACTCTGAAATTATAATTTTAATTATTTGCGAAATTTTATTCGGGGTTTTAGAGGGTGTTACAATAGTGGTATCAGAGCATAGTCGGTCGTTGCAACCAGAGTCTTGAGTCAGTCATTCCTTTTGTATGCGACTAGTGCAAGGTAACACTGTCGATACTGTATTCTGATGAAGAGTATGTTTTAATTCTCAGGAATATGGCTGGAAGAGGTAACGGACGAAATGATGCTGCACTAGCTGAGGCTTTGGGGATGTTAGCTGGTGTACTTCCTGGAAACCCAACTGGAGGCGTGATTGGTGCTGATAGGCAATTGGGGAACTTCCAAAGGAACAATCCTCCGTTGTTCAAAGGTACACATGACCCTGAAGGTGCTCAGAAGTGGCTGAAGGAAATCGAAAGGATTTTCCGTGTGATTGATTGTGCAGAAGATCTGAAGGTCAGATATGGTACGCATATGTTGGCAGAAGAGGCCGACGACTGGTGGGTTGCAACAAGGACTGAAATGGTTCAGGATGGAGAGGCACTGACTTGGGCTAACTTCAGAAGAGCTTTTCTGAGGAGGTACTTTTCTGAAGATGTTCGGGGAAGAAAGGAAATTGAGTTTTTGGAGCTTAAGCAGGGCAATCTGACTGTTAGTGAGTATGCTACTAAGTTCACTGAGCTGGCAAAGTATTATGCACACTACAACAATGATGAGGCTGGAGAATTCTCTAAATGTATCAAATTTGAGAATGGTCTCCGAGATGAGATTAAGCAGGGAATCAGGTACCAGCGTATTCGTAGATTTTCTGACCTGGTGGATTGTAGCAGGATCTTGGAAGAAGATATTACCAAGACTAGGTCGTCTCACTCTCGTGGGGCTGTTGATAAAAGAGGAAAGCAACGTATGGACCATGGCAAGCCATATGGTAGAGGTAACCAGAAAGCAGGTGAATGGAAAGGGCCTAGTGGGGGAGATTCTAAGGCTCCTATCAGATGCTACAGGTGTGGTGAGTCTGGTCATCACATTCGAGATTGCAAGAGTGGTGAGAAGAAGTGCTATAAATGTGGAAAAACTGGTCATTTGTCTATTGATTGCAAAGGGAAGTCTGTTACTTGTTACAATTGTGGTGAAGAAGGTCACATTCGTCCGCAGTGTCCTAAGCCTAAGAAGGATCAGTCAGGTGGAAAAGTGTTCGCTTTGTCTGGATCTGAGACTACTCCAGAGGATCGATTGATTAAAGGTACGCGTTTTATTCATGGCACACCTTTAGTTGCAATTATTGATACTGGTGCAACTCATTCTTTCATTTCTTTGGATTGTGCTAAGAGGTTGAAACTGGACATATCTGGTATGCGAGGTAGCATGGTTGTTGATACTCCTGCATCGGGTTCAGTGACAACTTCACTTGTATGTAGGAATTGTCCTATTGAGATTTTTGGTAGAGGTTTCGGTATGGATTTAGTGTGCCTACCGCTTGAACCAATTGATATTATCCTTGGGATGAACTGGTTGGAAGTCAACCGGGTTCATATGAACTGTTTTGCTAAGACGGTGATTTTCCCAGAGGCAGTTGGCGTCGAGAATTTGACTATGACTGCTAGGCAGGTACAAGAAGCAATGGAAGACGGTGCTAAGGTGTTTATGTTACTTGCTTCGTTAGATGCAACAGGAAAGGCCAGGAGTGGCGAATTGCCAGTGGTGTGTGATTTTCCAGAAGTCTTTCCTGATGATGTTGGTGAGTTACCTCCTGAGAGAGAAGTGGAATTCTCTATAGATTTGATTCCTGGTACGAGACCGGTGTCGATGGCGCCATATCATATGTCTGCGTCTGAGTTGGCTGAATTGAAGAGTCAGTTGGAAGATTTACTGGAGAAGAAGTTTATTCGTCCAAGTGTTTCGCCTTGGGGTGCTCCGGTATTGTTGGTTAAGAAGAAAGAAGGTTCTATGAGACTGTGTGTTGATTACAGGCAATTGAACAAAGTAACCATTAAAAATCGGTATCCTTTACCGAGGATTGATGATCTAATGGATCAGCTAATTGGAGCCAGTGTATTCAGTAAGATTGACTTGAGATCTGGATATCATCAGATTCGTGTGAAAGCGGAAGATATTCAAAAGACTGCTTTTCGAACGAGGTATGGGCATTATGAATATTCTGTTATGCCGTTCGGAGTGGAGACATTATCTGTATGGTTCGAGATTTGAAGTGTATAGTGATCATAAGAGTTTGAAGTATCTTTTCGATCAGAAAGAGCTCAATATGAGGCAAAGAAGGTGGTTGGAATTTCTCAAAGATTATGATTTTGGTTTGAATTACCATCCTGGTAAGGCAAATGTGGTTGCAGATGCTTTGAGCAGGAAATCCTTGCATATGTCTATGATGATGGTTCGTGAATTGGATTTAATTGAACAATTCCGAGATTTGAGTTTAATTTGTGAAAGTACTCCGAAGTGTGTTCGTTTGGGTATGTTGAAACTTACTAGTGGTATTCTAGAAGAGATCAGGATCGGGCAGAAATCCGATGTTAATTTAGTTGATAAATTGACATTGATCAACCAAGATCAAGGTGGTGAGTTTAGAATTGATGAGAATGATGTTATGAGATTTGGCGATAGAGTTTGTGTTCCTGATGTCGCAGAAATCAAGAAGAGTATATTAGAGGAAGGACATCGCAGTGGGATGAGTATTCATCCGGGTGCCACGAAAATGTATCATGATTTGAAGAAATTGTTTTGGTGGCCGGGAATGAAAAAGGAAATAGCTGAATTTGTGTATGCATGTTTAATCTGTCAGAAATCGAAGATTGAGCATCAGAAGCCGTCTGGAGTTATGCAGCCGATGTTTATACCAGAATGGAAGTGGGATAGTATTTCTATGGATTTTGTATCCGGGTTGCCGAGGACTCCTAAGAATTGTGAAGCGATATGGGTTGTTGTGGATAGACTGACTAAGTCTGCTCATTTTATACCGGTGCGAATGGATTACTCAATGGAGAGATTGGCACAGTTATATATTGAGAAAATAGTGAGTTTGCATGGAGTTCCTTCTAGTATTGTGTCAGATAGAGATCCGAGATTCACTTCGAAATTTTGGGAAGGATTGCAGAAGGCTTTGGGTACTAAATTGAGGTTGAGTTCAGCTTACCATCCTCAGACTGATGGACAGACGGAGAGGACGATTCAATCGTTAGAAGATTTATTGCGTGCTTGTGTTTTAGAGAAGGGTGGAGCTTGGGATAGCTATTTGCCATTGATTGAATTTACTTATAACAATAGTTACCATTCGAGTATTGGTATGGCTCCGTTTGAGGCATTGTATGGTAGACGGTGTAGAACGCCTTTGTGTTGGTATGAATCTGGAGAGAGTTCAGTAATTGGGCCAGAGATTGTTCAGCAGACTACTGAAAAGATCAAATTGATTCAAGAGAAGATGAGAGCTTCTCAGAGTCGTCAGAAAAGTTATCATGATAAGAGGAGAAAGAATTTAGAATTCAGTGCTGGAGATCATGTGTTTATGAGAGTTACTCCGATGACGGGTATTGGTCGAGCGTTGAAATCTAAGAAGTTGACTCCGCGTTTTATTGGTCTGTTTCAGATTACGGAAAGAGTTGGAGAAGTTTCTTATCGTATTGCTTTACCTCCGAGACTTGCGAATTTGCACGATGTTTTTCATGTTTCTCAGTTGAGGAGATACATTCCAGACCCATCTCATGTGATCCAAATAGATGATGTACAGGTGAGAGATAACCTGACAGTAGAAACATTGCCTATGAGGATAGAAGATCGGGAAGTGAAACAGTTAAGAGGTAAAGAGATAGCATTAGTGAAGGTTGCTTGGGGAGGTCCAGCAGATGGAAATATCACTTGGGAGCTGGAGAGCCAGATGAAAGAGGCTTATCCGGAACTGTTCGTCTAAGGTATGTTTTCGAGGACGAAAACTCTTTTAGTGGGGGAGAATTGTAACACCCCAGTTTCAATTATTTGATTTATTTAATTGGGAAATTATTTTATTAGAATTAATAAAATAAAAAGAAATTATTTATTTTGGAATATTTGAAGAAAATAAAAGAAATAAGAAATATTGGGTTTTTAAGTTATTGGGCTTGGATGTTGTTAGTAAAGAGTGGGGGTGCAAAAGGAATAAGGATATGTTTTGGAACTCAAGTTATTTTTCTCATTATTCACGATAACACAGAATTTGGGATATTTGGGAAGCTGAGCTCTGAAGGTACGAAGAACGAAGAACATCGCTCGAAGAACTCAAGCTGCAATTTGATAAGGTAAGGGGGGCTACTACTCGATTTACTTTTGCTTATGGGTTTAGGTACAGTTGATTTGGATAATCGTAGGGAGAAACCCCAATTGTTAGATGTTCTTAGGGATCAATACCCTTAGGATTGAACCTTGTTAGAAAAGGTTCAGGTTCCCAATTTTATGAATCAATTAGGGATTTTAGGTTCCAAATGGTGGATTTGGAGTATATCTGTATGATCGTGAGTTTACCTTAGATGTTCTAGGGATAACCTTGATGTTGTTAGAATTTCCCTAGAGGACGGGTAACATGTAACTTAAGGTCAATTTTAATAAAACTTGTTGTTGATAAAAGGATTGTTGATAAAATAGGATGTTTTAAAAATGAAAATTTTGAGTTTTGATTGATTTTGGAAAATGAGACCTTAGGTGAAATAATGCTGTCCTTAAGATGGGAAATTGACTAACGTAGAAGGGGATTGTGTTTCCAATTGATGTGTTGCTTTGGGTTATGCATAATTGATGTTGTTATGTACCGAAATGTGTGTTTTGGCTGGCATTTTTCGCGTTTGGCTGCTGTTCTGAACTGCTGCAGGAACAGGAAAAATTTGGTACGCGCTCATCAACACGGCCGCGTTGATTTACGCGGGCACCCGTGTTGATTCACACGGGCAGTGTTGATTCACACGGGCACCCATGTTGATTCACTGTGTTGGCAGAAAAAATGTGTTTCCAGACACATTTCAACACGGGCAGTGTTGATTCACACGGGCACCCGTGTTGATCCCCTGTATTGGTAAAATAACGTGTTTCCTGGGCACATTTCCACACGGGCAGTGTTGATTTACACGGGCACCCGTGTTAAACCTCCTGTGTTGGTTTCTAAACTCTGTTTTCTGTGCATGCTGTTATGTACGGATTGATCATGTTTTGATGTGCAGTGTTTGACATGTTTTGAATATGTGTTTATTGATTTCCTAGTGTTGATTGATGCTTGTATCGAATAACGATTGTATGTTATGATACCAACACTATATGGATTTTATTGTCATGCTTTTAGATGATGTAACAAGCATGAATTATGATATAACTTGATATGATTAATGTTTAATAGTATGCTGAGTGATTACATGCTATCCATATCCTGTTATGATTGATGTTGTTGATGTTGCATGATATGTTGATTGATGTTAATAGTATGCTGAGTGTTACATACTTTACATATCATGTTGCATTTGTTAATTCCCATTGTGTGGAATTAACATGGTGGCCAATATACGTGTCCGCGATTTAATGGAACGTTGAGGTGGTAGCCGTGTCCGCGATATAATGGAACGGTGAGTTATCCGTGACCCGAGATTTAATGGGGCGGTAAAATGGTACCACATGCATGGGTGTGTTGCATTATATTGAATATAACATGAATGGATGACCTTCCAATGTTGTATTTAATTGATTGTGTGCATGTATTGCTGCTAAATTGTTAATGATGTTGGATGTTAATTATAAGTATGAAAAGTGATATATTATGAATATATGAATTGTAAAGGTTTTCGTAAACTATGAAACATGCTAACTGTTTGGGTGATGCTTATGATTTTCTGAATTTATTGTTATGAACGTATAATCAAATGTATAGTTGAGATGCTCACCCTTACTGTTGAATATTTCAAATTGAGGAGCTTCGTTCAGGTGCTTGGCGAAGGCTTGTTGTTTCTAGTTTATTTCCGTTTAAGTATTGTCCGGGTCATGCTCTGGTAGTTGTAACTCCGGGAACGTTTGTTTGTCGAGCTGTTTTAGTCAGACTCGTTTATTTCCTTATGTTTGTTATAATATGATGTTGATATTTTCCAGGTGTTAATCCCTGATGATTTTAAAAATATTATAACATTGGTTTTGTTAATTAAATTATTCCGCTGTGTAAACATGTATGAGTTGCTTCTATGTTATGCATGACAGGAACTTGTTTTTATTAAAAGAGAATTGTGACATCCTCGTTAATACATGTACTCTGAAATTATAATTTTAATTATTTTCGAAATTTTATTCGGGGTTTTAGAGGGTGTTACAACAGAGATCCGGAGGATGAAGTGAATGTTATAATACCGCAATTCAATTTGCCTGAATCAGTAGAGATCGTTTACGACAGTCAGACTGCACCTGTTTCTCCTTTGATCATTTATCCACCTGGTCCTGTGCCTTACAACTCAGACCAAGCTATACCATATAAGTATAATGCCACAATGATTGAGAATGGGCTAGAAGTCCCTATACCGACAAGGTCGTCTTTTGTTAACATCGCTGATGTGAGTAGAGTTACGAGAAGTGGGCGTGTCTTTGCAGCAGTACCTTTGAAGAGACCAGAAGTTCAAGTCAGGAGGCCCGTACCGGCAGAAATTCCAGCGAGAAATGTTGAACCAAGGGTTGAGATAGGCCGATCCAATGAACCTATCCCACATCCTGATGATGATGAGATTATGAAGCTTATCAAGAGAAGTGAATATAAGATTGTGGACTAACTATTGCAAACTCCTTCCAAGATTTCTTTGCTTGCTTTACTAAGAGATTCTGGTGCCCATAGAGAAGCTTTGATGAAGGTCTTGGACCAGGCATTCGTGGATCATGATGTGACGGTTGACCAATTTGATGGAATTGTGGGAAATATTACTTCGTGTAACAATCTTGGTTTCATTGATGAAGAGCTTCCGGAGGAGGGCAGGAACCATAATATGGCTTTGCATATCTCAATAAGTTGTGGAAATGATACTTTATCAAGTGTGTTGGTAGATACAGGTTCGTCGTTAAATGTAATGCCCAAAACTACATTATCTCGACTCTCATATCAAGGTGCTCCCATGAGACCTAGTGGAGTAATTGTCAAAGCGTTTGATGGTTCTAGGAAGACTGTCATTGGTGAAGTGGATCTTCCTATAGTAATTGGCCCTCATACTTTTCAGATCACTTTTCAAGTAATGGATATTCGTGCCGCCTACAGTTGCCTATTGGGTCGTCCATGGATCCACGATGCAGGGGCAGTAACTTCCACGCTCCATCAAATATTGAAGTTTGTAAGGCACGGAAAGCTGGTAATGATTGGTGGAGAGCAGGCTATGGTGGTAAGCCATTTGTCATCTTTCTCTTTTATTGATGCTGATGAGGATGTTGGAACCCAATTCCAAGCTCTATCTGTTGCTAATAATGAAGTGAAGAAGCAAGGGACATCTATTTCTTCTTTTGAGGATGCGCGACGAGTGGTTGAAAGTGGTTCGGCTGAAGGTTGGGGCCAGGTGTTGACTTTGCCCGAGAACAAGTCTGGAGAAGGTCTTGGTTTTCATCCCGTGTCTGCAAGAGTCAAGCAGGAAGTAGTTACTCGTCCGATACAAGAGGTTTTCCGAAGCGCGGGTTTTATCCATCCGACTCCTCCTGAAGTTAATGCTATAATAGGAGACGATTCTGAAGAGGATTTACCCGATTTTGTAACGCATGGAGTGGCTTGCCAGAACTGGATTGATGTTGATGTTCCTGTTGTGATGCACATTTATGAGTAATGTTTTGTTTTATTTTTGAAAAAAAAACTTTCGCTCTGCCCAAGGCGAAAAGTATTTGTGTCGGGCTATGTTGAAAATAAATCCTTTTGCTCTGCCCAAGGCAAAAGAGAAAATGTTTGGGCTCTTTGTTTCAAGTATTTCCCGCTATGAATAAAAATGTTATTTTGTCCACTACTGTTTTATTTTTCACTTTTTCTAGGAAATAATAATGAAAATTAATTGGTAGTAATAGGAAAATATAATAATATTTTGTTTCATTTGTACAACATTCATATTAATCGATTTCTAAAATAAAGCATAATCATATGTGCAGATTAATCCATGACTTAACCATTGAAAACAATGATCCTATGCCCTCTCCCAACTTTGAATTCCCTGTGTTCAGAGCCGAAGAAGAGGATAGTGAAGAGGTTCCTGATGAAATTTCCCGTTTACTTGAGCATGATGAAAAGACTATTCAGCCGTTTGAAGAACCTATAGAGATGATCAATTTGGGTGATGAAGAAGATAAAAAGGAAGTCAAATTCGGAGCATTGCTTATCCCAGAGGTCAAAGAGAAAATGTTGGAGCTTCTCAAAGAGTATGTTGATGTGTTTGCTTGGTCCTACAAAGATATGCCAGGTTTGGACAACAATATTGTGGAGCATCGTTTACCGTTGAGACCTAAATGTCCGCCGATTAAGCAGAAGTTGAGAAGGACTCGTCCCGATATGGCTGACAAGATCAAAGAAGAAGTTCAAAAACAAATTAATGCAGGTTTCCTTGTTACATCGGTCTATCCTCAATGGTTAGCCAATATAGTGCCTGTTGCTAAGAAAGATGGCAAAGTTCGAATGTGTGTAGACTATAGAGATCTGAATAGAGCTAGCCCAAAGGATGACTTCCCATTACCGCACATTGACGTATTGGTCGACCGTACCGCAAAGTTCAAAGTCTTTTCTTTCATGGATGGTTTCTCTGGTTACAATCAAATCAGGATGGCGCCAGAAGATATGGAGAAGACAGCTTTCATTACACCTTGGGGAACATTTTGTTATCGGGTTATGCCGTTTGGTTTGAGGAATGCTGGTGCAACATACCAAAGGGCCATGACTGCTTTGTTCCATGACATGATGCATAAAGAGATAGAAGTGTATGTAGATGAAATGATTGCCAAATCACAAACTGAAGAAGATCATTTGGAACATTTATTGAAGTTATTCCAGCGTTTGAGAAAGTATAAACTCCGCCTGAATCCCAACAAGTGCACTTTTGGTGTTTGTTCTGGAAGACTTCTGGGTTTCATTGTCAGTCAGAAAGGTATTGAGGTAGATCCTGATAAAGTCAAAGCTATTCAGGAAATGCCCGCACCCAAGACGGAAAAACAAGTAAGAGGATTCCTTGGGAGACTGAACTATATTTCTAGATTTATATCTCATATGACTGCTACCTGCGGGCCGATTTTCAAGCTTCTCCGAAAGAACCAAGGATGTGTGTGGACAGAAGATTGTCAGAGAGCTTTTGATAGCATCAAAGAATATTTGCTTGAACCTCCCATTTTGATTCCTCCAGTGGAAGGAAGACCTTTGATTATGTACCTGACTATATTGGAAGATTCCATGGGATGTGTGCTTGGTCAATAAGATGAGACTGGAAGAAAGGAACATGCCGTATATTATCTGAGTAAGAAATTCACAGACTGTGAGTCTCGATACTCATTGCTTGAGAAAACCTGTTGTGCTTTAGCTTGGGTTGCTCGCCGTCTGCGCCAGTATATGATTAACCACACCACTTGGTTGATCTCCAAAATGGATCCGATCAAGTATATCTTTGAGAAGCCCGCCTTATCTGGAAGCATAGCTCGTTGGCAGATGTTTTTATCTGAATATGACATTGAGTATCACACTCAGAAAGCAATCAAAGGGAGTATTTTAGTCGACCATTTGGCTCACCAACCAATTGACGATTATCAATCCATCAAGTTTGATTTCCCAGATGAAGATGTTATGTACTTGAAAGCTAAAGATTGTGAAGATCGTTACCTGAAGAAGGACCTAATCCCGAATCCCATTCGGGTTTGATATTTGATGGAGCTGTGAACTCTTATGGAAATGGAATTGGGGAAATCATCGTCACTCCCCGAGGTACTCATATCCCGTTCACGGCGAGATTGAAGTTTGACTGCACGAACAACATGGCAGAGTATGAGGCATGTATTATGGGTCTCGAAGAAGCAGTGGATCTAAGGATTAAGATTCTTGATATTTACGGAGATTCGGCATTGGTAATTAATCAAATCAAAGGAGAATGGGAGACTCGTCATCCTGGTTTGATCCCTTACAGAGACTATGCTAGAAGATTGTTAACTTTCTTCAACAAAGTGGAATTACATCATATCCCTAGAGATGAAAACCAAATGGCTGATGCTTTAGCTACTTTGTCTTCAATGTTTCAAGTGAATGGTTGGAACGATGTGCCTACAATCCGTGTTATGTGCCTCGACAGACCTGCTCATGTGTTCTCAGTAGAAGAGGTCACCGACGACAAACCTTGGTTCTATGACATTAAACATGTTCTTCAAACTCAAGAGTACCCGCCTGGGGCATCCAGTAAAGATAGGAAGACGTTGAGAAGATTAGCAAGCAATTTCTTCCTCAATGAAGAAGTTTTGTATAAGAGGAATTACGACATGGTCTTGCTCAGATGTGTAGACAGACGTGAAGCAGACATGCTGATGCAAGAAGCACATGAAGGATCTTTTGGCACTCATGCCAACGGACATGCAATGGCTAAAAAGATGTTGAGAGCTGGTTACTATTGGATGACAATGGAATCTTATTGCTGCAAATATGTGAAGAAATGTCATAAATGCCAGATTTATGCGGACAAGATACATGTGCCACTGACCCTCCTTAACGTTATCTCTTCACCTTGGCATTTCTCTATGTGGGGCATTGATATGATTGGAATGATTGAACCCAAAGCTTCAAATGGTCATCGTTTCATCTTGGTAGCGATCAATTATTTTACTAAATGGGTGGAAGCAGTATCTTATGCTAATGTAACCAGACAGGTGGTAGTCAGATTTATCAAGAATCAGATCATTTGTCGATACGGTATCCCGAGCAAGATCATCACTGATAATGGTTCTAATTTGAATAACAAGATGATGAGAGAGCTTTGTGAAGAGTTCAAGATCGAACATCATAATTCTTCTCCTTACAGACCGAAGATGAATGGGGCTGTTGAAGCTGCTAACAAGAACATCAAAAAGATTGTCCAGAAGATGGTGGTAACTTATAAAGATTGGCATGAAATGCTTCCGTTTGCTCTGCACGGATACCGTACTTCAGTTCTAACTTCAACAGGCGCAACCCCATTTTCCCTAGTTTATGGTATGGAAGCAGTACTCCCCGTGGAGGTTGAGATTCCGTCTATGAGAGTGTTGATGGAAGCTAAACTTTCTGAGGCTGAATGGTGTCAAAGTAGGTATGATCAGTTGAATTTAATTGAAGAAAAGAGATTGACAACTTTGTGTCACGGTCAATTGTATCAGCAGAGAATGAAGAAGGCTTTTGATAAGAAGGTTCGACCACGCGAGTTCAGAGAAGGTGACCTTGTGCTCAAGAAGATATTATCTTTCCAACCTGATTCTAGGGGCAAGTGGGCTCCGAATTATGAAGGACCGTATGTCATTAAGAAAGTTTTCTCTGGAGGTGCCTTGATTCTCACCAATATGGACGGTGAAGAGCTCCCGCGCTCCTTGAACGCCGATGCAGTCAAGAAGTATTTCGCTTAGGTTTGAGTTGACAGTTTGCTAAGTTGAAAACCCGAAAGGGCGACTTAGGCAAGCTTTTAGTCAGACCAGTCTTGGCATTTGGGCACATTTTGGAATTCGAAGTTGTTAGGGAGAATAGTGATCATTGTTTTTGTGTAACCTTTTTCTTTCATGTACTATTTCCCAAACTTTTGTAAACCGTTGGAGTCGCGTTGTTAGCGAACTACCATCTTATTAATGAAATATTGAGCATTTACCTTTTGTGGGCAAAATTTTAATTTTTTCGGAAATATTTGAAACAAAGTTATTTAAAGTATTCTTATTTTTAAAATGTGTCGTGAATAATGAAAGGAATATTAACAGTTGTTCCGAGGACGGTCAAGCCATGAAATGCAAAACAGTACAGTAATTTATCCTTGCATGATGAATATGTTTTATTTCAAAATCGTCATGAGGTGTTGGTTGTGTAAACTTGTGTTTCTGGTGGTACTAAGTTTGTTGACTCCCCAGTTGTTCCAGTTAAGCGTTATTTTGGCTACCTTTATTTGGGAAATTTCTGAAGTGTGGTACGCTTTGTCTCATGCCAATGGTCTATTGGTATTAGAAGATTGGATTTGAATACTTTTCTCCTCAGAAGACTTGAACCTTGTGGCGTGTTACGCTCCGACGTTGCTTTGGGGTTCCAATTCCAGTTATTTTCCGTCTTTTTAAGATTGGCCGAGTATCTATTATGTCGTGACATCTTATTGTCTTCAAGTTATTCCATCTGTTCGTTTTGTCAGCATAACATTCATTTACTCATTTACACTTACATCAGTATGCATATTCACATTTGCCGTTGATTTTAGGTTGTACTTTGTTTATTCAAACAACGTACATGTTTCTTTCCAAGTAGAAGGTTAGCTTAGGCAGAAAATGTGCTTCCTTTCTAAATTCCCCAATTGAGCTAATCCTCGTGGATGATTTTTGATTTAGTTTGCCTTGTCCATTTCTGGATAGGATGAATTCCCCAATCGAGTTACTTTCTCATTGGTTGGAGTCTCGTTTGACTGTTTTCTCTCTGGTTTATTCCTGGAGGGAGTTGTTGCCTCTTGCATAGGCTATCTCACGATTTTCCCCAGTGAAGTCGCGACCTAGACGAATGGTGCATTTATTTTGCACATTTAAGTATGTGATCTCTTCGGGAAGGATTGATTCATGATTCTCTTTGACGAAGATTTTATTCTCTGCCAGTGTCATTGCAATTTCCTTCTGAATTATTTTTTTGGGAAACGACAAGCGGCGGTCTCTTCATGAGCAACTTGTACGTTATTATTTTTGGAAAACGGCAAGCGGCGGTCTCTTCATGAGCAACTTGTACGTTATAGACATCGTTGGAAAACGACAAGCGGCGGTCTCTTCATGAGCAACTTGTACGTTATTATTTTTGGAAAACGACAAGCGGCGGTCTCTTCATGAGCAACTTGTACGTTATTATTTTTGGAAAACGACAAGCAGCGGTCTCTTCATGAGCAACTTGTGCGTTATTATTTTTGGAAAACGGCAAGCGGCGGTCTCTTTATTTGAGCAACTTGTACGTTATTATTTTTGGAAAACGACAAGCGGCGGTCTCTTCATGAGCAACTTGTACGTTATTATTTTTGGAAAACTACAAGCGGCGGTCTCTTCTTGAGCAACTTGTACGTTATTATTTTTCTAGAATACAGCAAGTGGCAGCTTCTTTATTTGAGCAGCTTGTATGTCATAGTATTTTTGGAAGACAACAAGCGGCGGCTTCTTTATTTGAGCAGCTTGTATGTTATTGACATCCCTGGACGACAGCAAGTGGCAGCTTCTTTATTTGAGCAGCTTGTATGTCATAGTATTTTTGGAAGACAGCAAGTGGCAGCTTCTTTATTTGAGGCAACTTGCGTATCTACAATCTTATTATTATTTCAGCATTAATGAGTATATCTCCGGAAATCTCGCAGAGAAGTTTGTTATGAATCTTTACCTTCAGAAGTTGGTAATCCATCATCATCAAAATTGATACTTTTTGTCTATCGTTGACCTTGAGTTGTGAACTCACTGTTATTTTGGGTTAATAATCTGTTTTATGGCCTATGCAAGATGCCTTCTTTGTTAGGGTCAGAGGTCGTATTCCCTCAATTTTATTCGCCGTCAAGAGTCTGTTACTTGAAGTCGATGGTTTATTTCCCCAGTATTGTATAATCCTTATCCTTGTGTTTTGTTGGTGTTTGATTTCTCCCGCATTATCTTGTTTTCATACAATATCTTCCTCTGCGAATTCAATCACTACATTCATATCAAACATAATGGCGGTATCTTAGGGCAAAAATTTGCGTATTATGTATTTAAGTACCTTCAATCTCGTCGAGATGAAGATTTTAATCTTCATATCTCCGGATAGAAGAAACTTAAATAGGGGCAGCTGTTGTACCCCAAATTTTGACCTAAGATACCATCTCCCATCTGCATCATTACATTGCAAGGGGTTTGACCTTTTTTTTATCAACTTTCAAAGCAGTTTTAAATTCATAACTTTTTCAAGTCAAGAGCTGTTTATTTCTGAAACGCTAAATTTATTAATCGATCAATGCTAAATGATGTTTATTTAATTATTTATTATTCTGAATTTAAATAATTGGAATTTATTTTCCGTTATTATATAATTTAAAGAATTATAAATAATAAAGTAAATATTTAAAAAGAAGTTTATCAATGCTAAACAATGTTTACTTAATTATTTATTGTTCTAAATTTAAATAATTGGAATTTATTTTCAGTTGTTATATAATTTAAAGAATTATAAATAGTAAAGTAAATATTTGAAAAGAAGTTTATTAATTGATCAAACAATGTTTATTTAATTATTTATTATCCTAAGTTTAAATAGTTGAAATTTTATTTTCAGTTATTATAATTTAGAAGAATTATAAATAATGAAATAAATAATTAAAGAAAAGTTAATTGATCAATGATGTTTATTTAATTATTTATCATTCTGAATTTAAATAATTGGAATTGATTTTCAGTTATTATATAATTTAAAGGATTATAAATGATAAAATAAATAATTGGAAAGAAGAAAAGAATTAATTGGTAAAATAATAGAATTTTATTCATCTTTATTCTAATTATTACAATTGTTGTTTAAATACTGTATTATGTACAAAGTATTTACAATGACAATTATATAAAATGTTTAAAGTAAAATATAAAAACTATTTTAATTTTTCTAAGATTCTAAATCTTCATCTTCTATCCAATACTTCTTTAATGCTCATTTGATTTTACCTGCAAAAAATTGAAAGAAAAAGTCAGAAAGGAATATATAATTAAAAGAAGAAAATTAATTTAGCGTTCATCATTAAAAGCAAACGGCTGGAATCAGTTTTTACCCTCTTTGCAAATCACGGGATTTCTCCCGGTTCACAAAAAGGGATGAATTTTATTGACAAATATGAATGCACAAGTTAAAAATATGCACAAATTCACTTTTTTTGTCAAAACTGCATATTTCAAAGTAAACTGCATAGTTCAAAACCATATGCACAAATTCAATTTTTTGTCAAAACTGCATATTTCAAAATCAACATCATATGCATAGTTCAACAACATATGCAATTTTCAAGGCAATATGCAACGTAAACTATCCAGCATGTGGGAAGAAGTCAAAACACAAAGGCTCCCATGCTGTAATGTGCAGTTTAAAACCAAATATGCAAGCAATATATTTTTAATTTTCATCATTTTCCAACTTTGCTTTTTCAGAACCAAGTACATAACATCATATTTTAATGTCAAACTGTACTAAGGAGAGAGAAGAGAGAAAGAGTGTGGGTTTACAGGTTTTGGCCTTAGGCAGAAAAGGGATACTAAACAGAACAGCAGTAGCACAGTAAAGAAAAGGAAAGCATGAAAAAGGATACAAAACAAACTGAATGAAGCAGTAGTGTGCAGAGGTATCAAAAGACAACATAGTTAAAAATATACATAACCTGTAAAAGAAGCCTCAAAGCCAGCAAACTGTTATAACAACAACAAACCCTTCAAAAAAAAGGTAGAGAGTTCAAACCTGTTTTCAAGCCTTCAAAAATTCAAAATTGTCAAACAAACACAAAGAAAATTCTCAAGGTCTCAAAGCAAAAAACCAGTATAACCTGCTGTCTCAAGACCAAAACCAATAGCCATGGCCTGAGAAAACAGAAAACAACCAGTTGCCTATCCAAAACCTTGGCCTTGTCAAACACAACCTGCTGAAAAAACCATATCCCCAAACAGCATCAAGCCTAAAACCAAAACTGAGTTCAAACAACTCAAACTGCAACATAAACCAAAAACATACATGCTACCTGCATTCAAGACAGCAAAACCATGACCATTTCAAAGCCAAACCAGTAAAGCCTCACCAAAACACAACCAATATGGCCTAAAAACCATAAAACCAGTTCAACCTGTTTCCATCAACCTGCATAAACCAGTAAAGCCTCACCAAAGCAACAACCAATATGGCCTAAACCATAAAACCTGTGAACCTTGTCAAAGCCAAAAACCAGAACAATACAAACTTATCCAACCAACGTCCAAACCCATCAGGCCTCAGAAGTATATCATCATAGGCCAACATACAAAGAAAGCAATGGTAGCAAGACAAGAAGAAGAAGAGGAAAAAGCATACAAACGAAGGCAGCAGTCAAGCATCAACATTGTCAAGCTAGTCAAAACAAATATTTCAACAATAGCATGTTCAAGGCAACGCAAAAGCCTCACAAATATTCATCATAGGCCAATAAAAAAGGCAACTGAAGCACAACAAAGAAGAAGAGAGGAAAGTATTCGAAGGCAACAGTTAAGAAAAGCATCAAGCCCACAGAAAGAAAAAGGAAAAGAAGCGTGTATAAGCAAAGCAAGGCAGGGTCAACAGAAGAAGAAGAAATACCACATAGGGTTTTCAAAATCATCATCAAACCACGAATCAAAGAAATAAGAAACGAAATACCAGGGTCAAAGTAAGCATCACGCCGTCTTCCCCGCCGTCTTGGCCGCCACAGCACCCCCAACCTTTCTTCCTCCGTCTCCAAAGGTAACGATTTCTCCCTCTCTTTATTTCAAATACCTCAAATAACCATAAATAGTTTGAAGTCAGAATCAAAGATCATAACATGCAGTAACCAAAAACCCTAACGAAATAAAAAATGAAAATTGTTACTGTGAATCTGTCGCCCTAGCGTCTCGTTGGAGGGAAGAGGAATGTTGAGGATGCTGGTGGCCATGGGCAAGGAACTCAGAGGCAGAGACTTTTGACGAACATAGAAGACGAATCCGAACGAAGAAGAATGCGTGAACGAGGAGCGCCGCTCCGTCCCCTTGGCTTAACCCTAATCTGTTTCCCCCAAAACTAAGACAAAGTTGTTTAACCCTTAAACAAGTTGTGAAAATTGGGCTCAACCCGTTTCTTTTAGCCAAAAAACACAACGAATTCCATAAAACACCCCCTTTTCTGCTTGTTACTGATTGGGCCCCTTGGAACCCCTTTTGGCCCATGCGAATTGTTTAGTATTTACCCCTTTGATTCTTGATGCACCTCTCTTTCTATTTTACTTTCTTTTTAGCCCTTTTTCTTTAGAATGTTTTTTATTAATTTAGTTAATATGAACTTAATCAAATAGAGGTAATTTAATTAGACAAAGTTTTAAATAATGTGACCAATTTTTATTAGTTTAATTTTAGGATTAATTTAGTAATTTTAGTTTTCTTTTTCTAATTAGATTTAAGTTAGTAACTTTTAAGGTTTTAATTTAGTTTAAACTTATTTAATAACTCTCAAAATAAATACTTTATATTAATATCAAAAAATATATAAAAAATAGAAAAAATTAAAACATTTTATTTTCTTTAATTAATTCCCTTGCGTTATACATATTAAACAAAAATACAAAAATGCATGTTCACATCCTTTAGTTTGTTATTTAATCATTGTTATGGTTATCTATCACTTAGCTATTTAATCATTATCTATCTACTTTTCTGTTCGATTATTTCATCGTTATCTGGTTATTCTGTTTACTTCTTAATCCAAGAGAAAAAATGATTAAACTGGTTGACTTCATGTCCTCAAGTCCAATCACGCGAATATCTTCATCTCATTAAAACTTAAGACAATTTTTCCTCAAATATTCAATCTTTTCAAAACGTGTACCTTTTAAGCCAAAACTTCGACATTAGGTCGTCGTACCTTCAAAAAACCCATTCGTACCCCTTTTCGGCCAAAACAATTTATTTTTTAATCAAACGAACATTTTAATAAACAGATATTTCAAAAGGTTCCTATAGAATACTATAGATACATTGGGTGCTAATACCTTCCCATTGTATAACCAACCCCCGAACCATAGATCTCTTTTCAAAAACGCCTTGTATTTTCATTACTTTTAAAAGTATTATTTACATTGCATAGTTTAGGGTTTTATTTCGCTCTTTCCAATTTCCCTTGGAAATAATAAAGCGCGGTGGCGACTCTTGCTTTTGTGAGACGAATTAATCAATAATTCGATCTCCGATTTACCCCGCTACATTTTTTATCGCTACAACTGCCAAGGGAAAAAACCATAATGATGCCCTGCATGTCTCCATTGAATGCAGGGGCACTACTCTTGCCCATGTGTTGGTAGACACCGGTTCTTCATTAAACGTATTACCCAAGAAAGCTCTAGACAGGTTGGATTGTGAGGGTTTAGAGCTCAAGCCTAGTAACGTTGTTGTCCGGGCCTTTGACGGGTCGAAGAGGATGGTGCATGGTGAAGTTGACATTCCAAACAGGGTTGGTTCTCAAGTTTTTGATTCTACTTTCTATGTGATGGACATCCGACCATCCTATTCTTATTTGCTGGGTCGTCCATGGATCCACAAGGCTGGAGCTGTGACCTCCACATTACATCAGAAGCTTAAGTACCCGGTCAGAGGGAAGATTGTTACAGTGCAGGGGGAGGAAGAATATATGGTCAGCCACCTCAACTCGTTCCGGTACATAGAGATGGATGGGGAGTTCATTGAAACCCCCTTTCAACACTTTGAAGAGGTGCCTCAGACATTGGCGTCAGCAGAAACTATAACTGAAGAAGAGTCTCCTTTGAAGATGGCTTCCTTAAAGGATGCCCGGGCTGTGATTGAGAAGGGTGAGTGCGCAAACTAGGGCCGACTTCCTGATTTTACTCTGAAGACTGACAAGTTTGGTTTGGGTTTCACTGCAGAGGCTCAGAGGGCTGTTCGCAAGGCAAGGATTGGAAGACCTCCTGTGTTAATCACCAACCCGGGAGTGAATGCTATTGAAGACGACATGGAGGAATCTGAATTTGACAGCTGGATCTACCCAACGACCGACGGTGGACTAAGCAACTGGACTGCGAAAGACTACATACTATTAATTTTGTCACTCAGTAATGAACTCCTTTGTTTTAAATTTGTAACGAACAATAATTTGAAACTTTATGGCCCGGTGTCTTACCCGAGGCACCGTGGCTTCATTTGTGAGGGCTTATTATTTGTCATTTTCATATATCATGAATAAAAGCATTGGACGTTTTTCTCATTTCAAATCTTGCGCTCCTTTCCTTTCTTTATACATTGCAAAACAACTATATTTACACACACTCACTTATACAGGTTCCAATCCACTCTGGATCTCACTGGTAACGACTCTACTACTGCCAGTTATGACTTCGAAAATCCGATCAACTTAGCCGAAGACGAAGGTGAAGATGATTGTGAAGTGCCTGATGAGCTTGCAAGACTGTTACTCCAGGAAGAGAGGGCCATTCAGCCACATGAAGAGCCAGTGGAAACGGTAAATCTGGGTACTGAGATAGAAAGGAA
Source organism: Vicia faba (assembly GCA_948472305.1). NCBI lineage: Eukaryota > Viridiplantae > Streptophyta > Magnoliopsida > Fabales > Fabaceae > Vicia > Vicia faba. The sequence goes on along the minus strand of OX451738.1, from coordinate 1,353,889,014 downwards.
GTCAAGATTGGTGCCAATCTGGAGCTCAGCGTGAAACAACGGTTGATTCAGATGTTGCATGATTATATGGAAATCTTTGCCTGGTCCTACAAAGACATGCCTGGGTTGGATACCGACATTGTGGTTCATCACCTGCCTACCAAAGAAGATTGCCCTCCGGTTAAACAGAAGGTCCGCCGTATGCGTCCAGAGATGTCCGAGAAAATCAAGGCTGAGGTTATGAAACAATTTGATGTCGGGTTTCTAGCAGTGACTTCTTACCCTCAGTGGGTTGCCAACGTGGTTCCGGTACCGAAGAAAGATGGTAAGGTCAGAATGTGTGTTGACTACAGGGATTTGAACAGGGCCAGCCCTAAAGATGATTTCCCTTTGCCTCACATCGATGTTCTAGTTGACAATACTGCTCAGCATAAGGTATTCTCCTTCATGGACGGTTTATCTGGTTATAATCAAATCAAGATGGCTCCTGAAGACATGGAGAAGACCACTTTTGTTACTCAGTGGGGCACCTTTTGCTACAAGGTCATGCCTTTTGGGTTGAAAAATGCTGGGGCAACCTACCAACGTGCCATGGTTGCTTTATTTCATGACATGATCCATCATGAAATTGAAGTATACATCGATGATATGATTGCAAGGTCCCAAACTGAGGAGGAACACCTTGACCATCTACAGAAGCTGTTTGACCGTCTGAAGTTGTACAAGCTAAGATTGAACCCAAACAAGTGCACCTTTGGGGTGAGATCTGGAAAATTGCTAGGCTTCGTCGTGAGCGACAAAGGTATTCAAGTGGACCCTGCCAAGGTGAAAGCCATACAAGAGATGCCAGCCCCCAAGACAAAGAAAGAAGTGAGAGGCTTTCTAGGACGGCTGAACTACATTACCCGATTCATCTCACATCTAACTGCTACCTGTGAACCAATCTTCAAGTTGCTGAAGAAAGATCAAGTGGTACGTTGGAACGATGAATGTCAGGCCGCTTTCGACAGAATCAAAGAGTATCTCCAAGAACCACCCATTCTTATGCCACCGGTTGAAGGGAGACCTCTAATATTATATTTGACAGTACTTGATAGCTCAATGGGGTGTGTGCTGAGGCAGCATGACGAGTCTGGCCGAAAAGAGCATGCTATTTATTACCTTAGCAAAAAGTTTACCGACTGTGAGACCCGATACTCACTGCTCGAGAAAACTTGCTGCGCTTTGGTATGGGCTGCTCGCCGGCTGAGACAGTATATGTTGACTCACACTACTCTGTTGATTTCAAAAATGGATCCAATCAAGTACATATTCGAAAAGCCTGCCTTGTCCGGAAGAATAGCAAGATGGAAGATGATCTTCACAGAATACGACATCCAGTACACGACTCAGAAGGCAATTAAGGGAAGTGTGTTGGCAGACCATTTGGCACATCAGGCAGTGGACGACTACCAACCTATGAACTTTGAATTTCCAGACGAGAATATCATGGTAGTGACTGATTGTGAGGTACCTGGACCGGATGAAGGACCTGAGGAAGGATCCCGATAGTCTATGCACTTTGATGGAGCCTCAAACGCTTTGGGTAACGGTATTGGTGCTGTGATCATATCCCCAAAAGGCACTCATACTCCACTTACCGCTCGATTATGTTTCAACTGCACCAACAACATGGCGGAGTACGAGGCATGTATCATGGGTCTTCAAGCTGCAATTGACTTAAGGATCAAGTTTCTGAGGGTTTTCGGAGATTCCGCTCTCGTGATCAGTCAGATCAAAGGCGAGTGGGATACGAAACACCCAAACCTTATCCCTTACAAAGAGTGTGTGTTGACATTAATCCCCCATTTCACGGAGATAACTTTTGAACACTTCCCAAGAGAGGAGAATCGGTTGGCGGACACGCTGGCTACGATGTCTTCTATGTTCAAAGTCAAATGGGACAACGAGGCTCCCCGGATCATTATCTGGAAATTGGATGAACCTGCATATTGTTGTGATCTTGAGGCTGAAGAGGTAACTGAAAAACCCTGGTATCATGAAGTGAAAAGGTACTTGGAAGCTCAAGAATACCCCGAGGGTGCATCTGTTAATGACAAGAAGTTTCTGAGAAGGTTCGCGGCAAAGTTCTTCCTCAGCAATGGCATTCTATACAAGCGAAACCATGATTCGACCTTACTGCATTGTGTGGATAAGAATGAAGCAGAAAAGATCATGACAGAGCTGCATGAAGGTACCTTCGGGACTCATTCCAGTGGACATACCATGGCAAAGAAAATCCTTTGGGCAGGATATTTCTGGTCCACAATGGAAGCCGACTGTTACCAGCATTCTCGGACGTGTCACAAATGCCAGATCTATGCTGATAAGGTGCACATTCCTCCAGTTCCTCTGAACGTCTTGACAGCACCTTGACCTTTTGCAATGTGGGGCATTGATATGATCGGCGAGATCAGACCTACGGCATCTAACGGGCATCGCTTCATCCTGGTAGCAATTGATTACTTCACGAAGTGGGTTGAAGCAGCTTCCTACGCTACAGTAACCAAGAACGTCGTGGCGCGGTTCATTCGGCACAACCTGATCTATCGATACGGGGTACCGGAGAGGATCATTACGGATAATGGTACCAATCTTAACAACAAGATGATCACTGAGCTCTGCGAGCAATTCAAGATACAGCACCACAACTCTTCTCCTTATCGGCCGAAGATGAATGGGGCTGTAGAAGCAGCTAATAAGAATATCAAGAAGATTGTGCAGAAGATGACAGTGACCTACAAAGATTGGCACGAGATGCTACCGTTTGTTCTTCATGGGTACCGTACCTCAGCACGGACGTCAACAGGGGCAACACCCTTTTCCTTGGTATACGGCATGGAGGCAGTCTTGCCTATTGAAGCCCAGATACCCTCTCTCTGGATAATGAAGGATGCAGGTTTGAGCGAAGATGACTGGATCCAAACTCGGCTTGATCAATTAAACATAATCGATGAAAAGAGACTCACTGCTATTTGTCATGGTCAGACGTACCAAAAACGGATGATCAAGGCATTTAACAAGAAAGTCAGACCACAAGAGTATCAAGTCGGAGACCTGGTAATCAAGCGCATCATTCTTCCTCAAAGTGATCCCAGGGGCAAATGGACCCCTACGTACGAAGGGCCATTTGTGGTTAAACATATCTTCTCAGGAGGAGCTATGATTCTAACTACCATGGATGGTGACGACCTTCCTCACCCCGCCAATGCAGACATAGTAAAAAGATATTACGCATGAATTAAAGACCCGCTAGGTTGACACACCTAGGCAAAAATAAGGGCTTCCCGGCGAACCAAAAGGGTTCGGGCAAAAATAAGGGATGAAAAATGAAAAATCTGTACACCCGGCAAGTCGAAAACCTGAAAAGGCGGCTTGGGCAAAAATGGGTATCCCGGTGGACTGAAAACCCGAAAGGGCGGTCCAGGCGAAATTTAGGGATAAAGCGTAATACTATGTCTCATTGGATCACCTTGCATCCAGAATTCGGTATAAACTATCAGGTTCAGACGGCATCGATCAATTAACTTCATCTTCAACTGAGCAGCAAAGTGATGAGACGCTCGAAGACATAAAGGCGATAGCAGAGTTGGAACCCAGTGGGATTATTCTTTTCACATAGCTGTTTTGTTTTTCTTTTCACAAAATTGTATAAACTATGTTGTTCGGCGGCGTTCTCTTACTAGGATGTCAGCCTCTTGTACATAAATGCCTATTTACAGGTAAATTCCAAAAATCAATACAAATTCACTTTTCCATACAAATTGCCAAATTATTTTTCCTTTTTCTGTTTTATCTTGCGAAGAACGTCCAATGTTCATTTTTGATATATGCATTTGACATTAATTGCTAACTCATAAATATTTGCATGCGAAACAAAGGACTAATTACAGGTGACATCAGAAACAGGGGCAATAATGAGTTGTCTAAGCGATCTAGTTGCTCTGTCCACCAAGGTACCAAGGTAAGTTCGGATGAAGAATGCGACCAAGATACCTTCACTCCCCGCAGAGTAAGACAAGATTCAGCAACACTCTCCCCCGAGCAGAATTGGTCTCCCAATCAGCCCTGAAAAGGCACAGTATCTCCAGCAAGTCAGCAACACTCTCCCCAAGCAGAGTTAGTCTACTGTCAGCCTTAAGGAAGTTGGGTATCCCCAGAAGATCTCAATATTCTCCAGCAGAGTATATAGATGTTCCTAAGCAAGCATCCCCGACAGTCTTGATCTAAGATTGTTCCCTGACGGAATACCAGACACCCCAGTGGAACTACTTCCCCAGTACAGTCCAAAGTTTCCCCAGGGAAGTTGAATCAATCTCCCTAGTAGATTCGGGAAGCTTATCCCCAGTAAATTCTGGAAGCTTGTCCCCTGCAAAGTACGAACGCATCTCCCCGGCTCTATTCAAAGGTTATTCCCCACCAGAGCTTATAAATGGGTTATCCTCAGCTAATTACCACGGAAAGATTGTCCTCGGTGAAGTTCTTCCTATCCCCAGCGGAGTTCATCAAATCTTCCAACAAAACATATCAACGGTATCCCCAGCGGAGTTATCATCAAACCTCAGCGAAGTATCTCTTCCCCACAGAGTAATTCCTCGCAGAGTAATCTCTCCAACAAGTTTATTCCCCAACGGAGCCATCTTCTCCTACCGGTTTATTCTTGCAACCATCATCCCCAGCGGAAACGAAGAACTCTACTCTTCAACATCAGCCCAGGATTCAACTTCCCAACATTCGCCAAGGATTTATTTTCCTAGACGAAAATACGTTCATAAACATCACATCTTCATACATTATAGCATGCATACGCATCATACAACACAAATCTCATTTATTTTTGAGAACATCTTAAAATCATGCAGTTCATGCATCATGACATTGCATATGACTGATGTTTTGCCTTTTTAGGAAAAAGGTCAATCCAAAGATGATTACTATTAACTGTCGCAATTCCGGATTCGATACCTGTATCTAGCCAGGGCATATTTGAGAGCGATTAATTCCAGATTCGATACCTGTATCTATCCAGGGCATATCTGTGAGTATTTGATTGTAGATTCGACGCCTGTATCTAGCCAGGGCATATCTGCATGAAGAGTTTAGAGATTCGATACCTGTATCCAGTTAGGGCATATCTGTAGACGACTAATTCCAGATTCGATTCCTGTATCTAGCCAGGGCATATCTGTGAGTAACTGATTATAGATTTGATTCCTGTATCCGGCCAGGGCATGTCTGCATGAAGAGTTTAGAGATTCGATTCCTGTATCCAGCCAGGGCATATCTGTAGATGACCAATTCCAGATTCGATTCATGTATCTAGCCAGGGCATATCTATGGGTGACTGATCGTAGATTCGACACCTTTATCTAGCCAGGGCATGTCTGCATGAAGAGTTTAGAGATTCGATTCCTGTATCCAGCCAGGGCATATCTGTGATTGTTTGTAGATTTGATACCTGTATCCAGCCAGGGCACGTCTGTAAGCAACCTTTTGAAGTTCCAGATTCGATACCTGTATCTAGCCAGGGCATATCTGTGAGCGATTAATTGTAGATTCGATACCTGTATCTAGCCAGGGCATATCTGCATGAAGAGTTTGAAGATCAACACCTGTAACAGGCCAGAAAATTATCTTTCTTTCTCAGGTACGCAAGTTCTCGCTAAGGAATCTCTTACGCGATCGACACCCCTGATGGCATCTATAAGCCCATCTCCACAACTATCCATCACATTTCCAAATGGCATCTATAAGCCCATTCCCGACAAGGTTCTATCACATCTCCAGATGGCATCTATAAGCCCATCCTCCTATCCACCATCTTTCCAAATGGCATCTGTAAGCCCATTCCCGACATCATGTTGTTGATACTCTACTATGTGAGTGCAAATTTCTGGGCACTTTAGTGTTCAATCATCTTCCACCTTCGGATCACGAAAGGCACACAAGCCAATCTACATCCTCAGGTCTAAGAAGATTGAACAGGGGCAACTTTTGAACCCCAAAATTTGCCCTCCCATATTCTTCAAAGTTTTGACAAGCATCATCTCAATTTGCTCAAGTCTACTCAAGGATTGCACAATCAAACATCCTCCTAAGCTAGTCAAAATTAGGGTTTTGTTTCTTACAAGGAATTTGGGGTTTTCAGTGGTTCAATCAAGTCCCATGTGCCTATAAACATTGCCAAGCATCTACATGCCAAGTTGAAAGGTTCACAGCATAAAATTGCACAGTCAAATGCCCTAATTGCTTCACAATCAACTGTAGGGGTAAAATGGTCATTTTACAGTCAAAAGTCATAATTTTTGGTCAACATCTTATTTTGAAGCCACAATCATCATTTGATCAATTCTTGATCATGATTCCTCAAGCATGGCTCAAAAATCATCAAGATGCCAAAAGTTTCTATTTTTGGACAGTTGAAAAGTCAACTGTAACTTGACCAAGGCATAACTTTTTCATGGTTCATCAGAAAAATCCCATCCAATGCTCATTTCGAAGGGGATGAAATTTCCTACAACTCATCTTCACATTCCAAGTCCAAGAAATTCTCTCATAAAAAGTTATCAATTTCTACATTATAGGCCATTTTCAAAAGTCAACAAAAAGGCACTTTAAGTCAAACACCATAACTTGAGATTGGTAAATAAAAATGACATGGGACCAAAGGCATTGGTTAGAGGACTTCAAGACATTTCCAAAATGTCCAAGAACATGTTCATAGCTTCAAAATTGAGCAAAATATGCATTGGAGAAGTTGGGAAATTTTTGGGAATTTGCAAAAGTCAACTTTGCCTAAAACACCTTGTTTTTGCTAATGGGCCTCAAATTCTTTCTTGAAACATTATCCAAGGCCTATGCACGACCCATTGAAATTAAATTGAATTATTTTCTTATTTTTATTAATTATTTGGATTTTTAATTGATTAATAATTCATTTAATTGATTTAATTGTAGGAAAATTCAAAAGATATGATTTTCAAATCTTTTGTGAAGCAAATAAGATCAGGGCAAGCTGGAAATTTCGTGCATCCATCAAAGAGGCAAAAAACTCCATGTTTGGCAAGCTTTATCAATCAAAAATATGCAAAAAAAGATTTGATTGAAATCAAATATTGAAAACATGAATTCAAAGGATTTCTTGTGCAAGATTTACCCTAATTCCATTATGCTATATATGCTGAAGCCAAACCTAATTCCGTTCATGTGAGATTGCTGCAAGAACACCATAATCAATATTGAAAAAAAGAAAGAAAGGCTCAAAACTGAATTCCACCTTCCAGGCCCTTTCACAACAATTTAAAGATTCAAACACCTTGCTGGACCTTCCAGGAACACATTGCAATCGGAAACAAGCCTTAAAGCTCCAAAAATCATCTCAAATAGATTCACGGTTTGGCAATTTTATTCACAATTATATTATCCAATTCATGAGCATTTAACGTGAATTTTTGTTTGTTTTGTGTTGCTAGAAATCATACAAAGCTTTTGGCATGGTTTAATTGAGTTATAGTGTACAGAATCGAAAAACACCATTGATGGATTCTAGGGTTTCCGAGCTTTCCAATTAGGGCTTTTCAGTATAGGCAAAATCAAGCCTTCTAAGACCCATGGTTGAATTCGTCACATCCAGACGAACATGAATCTGTGCTCGCGAAATATTTATATGGCCTAGGATCCTATTCGCTATTATTGACAGTTTCACTTTGTGGGGGTTAAAAACCCCCGCTAATTGCTTTTGTTTTGCAGGTTACAGGATGAAGACGAAGGACGTGGAAGCAGGTGGTTGGGTCATTCAAATATGACGCGCGTTTTTTTATGTTTCCAGCATATACTTTTGTTTTATATAATATATTTAATTGCCACTATAATAACAAAAGCGCTCAACTGGCTCAGTGGAAGGACGTGCTGGCAAATGATCATTGAGACCTGGGTTCGATTCCCAGGTCCCCCCAAAAACTCTATATTATTTTTCATATTGTGTTCCTATGCAGATTTATAACAACATTCCACCATGGGCTCCCACGTTCCCAGCGTGCCAAGTATCTTCAACAGCCATCCAAAGGCCATGAGAGGAGGAGTACCATGTTCTTCAGTCAAAGCACATGCAGGCAATTCCAAAGTCAAAGCAGGCCTGATCATTATTGGGCCAATTTGCTTCTTCAAACCTCCACATTGGGCCTTCAAACCCCCTGGTTTATTTTCCTTTTTATTTTCTTTCTCTTTTTTAATTCTTTTAATCATTATTAATTATTATTATTAACCAACAAACTAATTTTTCATAATAAATTCAGAGATCAAAAATTGTAAATATTTTTATTATTTATTATTTTTACTATTAACTATTATTTTTGTAAATAAATACTAACAATTAACTTAGTTTAAAGTAGGTCAATTTTAATCTTTTTTCATAAATAAATAAAAATCATGTAGAATTAGGGTTTGACAATTTTCAATCATATTTTCTTATTATCATTCTTCTTATTTATTAATTATTATTTTTGTAAATAAAATGTAAATTAATTAAATTAGTTAAATTAGGTTAACTTTAACTTTTTTACAATAAATAAAATAAACTTAGAATTAGGTTTCACTAACTTTTAATTCTAATTCCTTTTCTTTTTATTTTCATAAAATATAAAAAAAACACAAAAAAAAAACATTTTTTTCTATTTAATTAAATAATTAATTAGTACTAGGTTTAATATTTTAATTAAATTGCAAAAAGGACAAAACTTAATTTCTTTTCTCAAAAGGGTCAAAACCCTAGGACGTCATGATTCATTCTTTTCGCGCATTATCATTATTTTTGATTATTTATGTATCTGCTCAAAGGATGTAATAGTTAATTAGGAATTTATTGCTTTATTTACCTTTCCGTATTTATTTTCCAAAACGGGTTTTTGTTTTTGGCGATGTATAGACCCGCGCCTTGTAATAGCGTAGATTCATATTTCCACACTTTATTTTCCGCACTCTTAACTGTTAATTATGCCTGCAAGACTGTATGCCAAATAAAATCAATCCGTAGCTCACAAATGCATGATCAAAGATAAACCTTAACTGAAAAACAACACACAAGCACATGCCACTCCTAGGGTACGCCTCACTGGTTGCCTCGAACGTGGTCGTCAAGTATAGGGTGTTTTAGAGGTCGCCCTCCTGTCTATGATCCAGTTGCCTCGAAACGGTTGCCTCGGATAAAAGGATCTAGGACATTAGGGTTACTTCTAAGGTGTCCTACTATTGCTTCGGTGACCATACACTGTCCCTTAATCGAATTGACCCGAAACTCCAACAACGGTGCTACCTACTTCTCAATAGTGGGATAGTACTGTCTAAAGGACATTTACACAGCCTAATTCCTTAGAGTAGGTAGATCTCTTGGGTACTTGCTCTTTCAAAAAACAAAACAACTTTTCGCACTCACACTTTCTAAAAATTTTCAAACAAATTTTTCATACACTCTTGAGGACAGATACAAGAGTTACTTAGAAACTTTTCAAACGAAACTTTTTCAAAACCCACACACACTTGAAAAGCAAACAAATTTTTGAAAACATAAGAGCAAGTACCTAAGAGCCCATGGATAACCATGGATAGAAAGGGTGCTAACACCTTCCCTTTCTATAAATCTACCTCCCGAACCGAGAAACATTCTCAAAGAAGGAATTTTGCTGTGCTTTTGTCCTTTCCATGTTGGAGAACATAAAAGACGGTGGCGACTCTTGCTTACCACGACATTTCGCGAACCAGCTTAAAAAATAGTCAGTTCTATTTCCACCGATCACAGTTGGCATCAGGCCATGGGTCATATACCTATGGTGAGATTGTGGAAGAAGCTGCAGAGGCTGAAACCTGTGGTTGTTCAGATGAATAAACCTCTGATGGGCACTCATGCGGACCTTACGAAAGCCAGGGCTGATCTTCTAGAGGCTCAAAATGCTCTTGTGCAGGACATACTAAATGTTAACTGTATCATGGTTGTTAAGTGTGCACTGAAGTAGTGATTAAATACAGTGATACTGAAGAACAAATGTTGCAACAAAGATCTAAAATTAACTGGTTGAGGCTGGGCGATGGAAATAATAGGTTCTTTCATGCTTATGTAAAAGCTAAACAGAAACAGGCTGGTATGAAGAGACTTTATGCTGAGGATGGTACCCTGTTAACTACCAAAGCTGATATTGAAAAGGAGGTATTAGAGTTGTATGGCAATCTGATGTGGAGAGTTGGCCAATGCCTGCAAGGTATCAATGTAGTAGCCATGAGAGAGGGACCTCTGGTTTCAAATGAACAAATTCTTAAATTGGAAGCTATCGTGTCTGCTACAGAAATTGAGGAAGCATTAAAGGGTATAAGAGACCTAAAAGCCCATGGCATTGATGGCTTTGGTGCCAAATTTTTCAAAGCTTCTTGGAATACTGTAAAGCAGGATGTTGTGGAAGCTGTTATGGAAGATCCCTACTAGCGGATTAGCCTGCATCTTGAGTAGTATTATACATCACAGTCAGGCAGCCTTCATCTCTGGACAAAGAATTCGTGATCGTATTCTATTGGCATATGAATTGATAAGAGGTTACAGTAGGATAAATGGTACACCTAGATGCTTGCTTCAACTGGACATACAAAAGGCCTATGACACCCTGGACTGGCATGCCCTTGAGCAGATTCTGCAGAAGATTGGCATACCTAACAGATTTAGGTCATGGGTTATGAAAGATGTTACCTATGTTTCCTACAGGCTCAACATTACAGGGGAGATTACTTCTATTATGCAAGATAAGTGAGGACTTAGGCAAGGGGACCCCATATCCCCCTCGCTGTTTGTAATTATGATGGAGTACCTAAACAGATGTATACAGCAGTTGCATAAAGTCCCTAATTTCAATTTCCATGATAAGTGTGAAAAGATGAAGATCATAAATCTGAGTTTTGCTGATGACCTGCTGATATTCACATGGGGAGATACTACTTCAGTCTAGCTGGCTATGGGAAAAATGCAAGAGTTCTCTAGGATTACTGGATTGCAGATCAGCCCTATGAAATGCAAAGTTTATTTTGGTGGTGTTAATGGTGGCAGTAAATTGGACATTCTTGGGATAACTAACTTTCTAGAAGGGGTCCTGCCTTTTACGTACATGGGTATCCCCCTATCTAGTAGAAGACTTGCTGTGTAGCACTATATGTGCCTAGTGGATAGAGTAGTTGTGTGAATCCACCATTGGAGCTCCAAACTCTTAAGCTATTCTGGAAGGTTGCAGCTCATTAACAGCGTGTCCAAGTCTATGACTCAGTATTAGGCTCAGTGTCTCCCCCTGCCTAAGAAAGTGATAAATAAAATTGATGCTATCTGTCGTGCGTTCCTGTGGAGTGGCAACGATAGTGCTACAAGGAAATCCCATGTGGCCTGGTCACAAGTTTGTAAGCCTAAAGACCAAGGGGGTCTTAATGCTACTTCCCTGGAGGATTGGAATATGGTCTTTATGCTCAAGCTGCTGTGGAATCTCAGTGGAAATGCAGAGTCCCTTTGGATAAAATGGATGCATTCGTATTACATCAAGTTTGAACAACTGATGCAACTCTAAATTAAGCCTTCATTCTCGTGGATTTTCAAGGTAATCTTAAAGCAACGTGACATAGTGGAAAGTATGAATGATTCAGACTCCATGGCTAACAGATTTGACACCAGGAAAGTTTATAAACATGTTACAGGGATCCTTCCCAAAGTTCCTTGAAGACATTTGATGTATAGAAACTTTGTTAGGCCTCGTTCCATTTTCATGTTATGGTTAGCTTGCCATAATAAATTAGCCACTAAGGAAAGACTTTGCAGGTTTGGAATGATGAACACAAATTGTTGTGTTTTCTGCAATCAAATTGAAACTTTGGAGCATCTGTTTTTCCACTATGCAGGGCTGCAGCATTTTTGGACTGCTGTTCTTCAATGGATGAATGTTGTTCACACCCCTAGTGGGTGGCAGGAGGAGCTTGCGTGAATGATTAGTCATGGCAACAGCAAAGGATGGAAAGCCATGCTTCTAAGGAGTGCTTTAGCTGAGACTGTTTATGAAGCATGGAATTATAGGAACAAGAGAAGTTTTGGCATCCTTGTAAATAACAATGATATAGGGAAATTAGTGATAGAAAATTTAGTCTATAGGGGGTGGTCCATCCAAAAAGTGAGGAAGAAGCTAGTTGAGTTGATGGTTTAGTTTGTTGATTTTTGTTTTGTCTCTTGGAGGGTTGGATCTTATATGATCACCTTGTACTGATTGTTTTTTGGTTAATATATTCTACATTTTCTATAAAAAAAGCAAGAATAATGGGCCATAACATTTGGGTTTGGTTTTATCTATTAGAAGGTCCATATTTTCATGCAAGATACATTCAAAAGGACCAGGTTCATGCAAGGGACAAAAATGGAAAAGATCTCACATTTTTGGCATTTTTTCAAGTCTTGATTTCTTGGTTTTAAACCAAGTTATTACTTGATTTCCTTCCATATTTGTTTATTCTCCTCACTCCTCTATATATGCTGGAGCAAGGCAGGCCAAGAGAACACGTGCAAATAGCCTAATCAAGCCATACTAAATTTCATAAAAAATCATCAAAGTTGTAAAAACTCAAAAGACCACTTCCAACCCATATTCATCAAAACCAAGTGTCACAACGTGTTCCTGAGACATCCAGGAGTACATACCAACCATTCTCAATGCCTGAAACTTCCTAGAACGCGTGAACCAATTTTCTCCAGGTAGGTAATTTCCTCACATCCATATTTTTTAATTCATGTAATTTAAATAGGTTTGAGGCATATAGTCATGTTTATATCATTGTCTGGAACTGTTTTAACATGTTACATGCAAGTCTAAGTGCAGGGATGAGATCATGCCACTGTTAGGGCACGATCTGGGCTTGCTTTCGAAACACGCGATTCAGACCGATTCAGGCCAAGATGAGTCCAGATTTGAAATCAGGGATGATTTTAAGTGGGATAGGGTCTTTAGTTTTTCTTTAATTCAATGTTTTTGCAGGTTTCATATTTTGGGTGGGTCGGAGAAGACGACCGGAGTTTGACTCCGACGTCTCTGAATCTGTTGACTCTGGCAAAGGGTATGCGTGGCTTCATATCACGTCCTGATTGGTTTGTTCAACAAATGAGGGACTCAGTACAACACGCGTGTTTGACACCTCAACATTTTTTGATGTTTCACATGTATTATTATTTTGTTGTTTGTATAAATGAATGGTTAGTTGGCTTGGTGGTGAAGGGTGCGTGTATAATGCTGGAAGGCTTGGGTTCGATCCCAGGTCTTGAATTTTCCATTTTTTTCATATTTTCTTTGCAGATCCAGTGATATACAGGTCCGTACTCATATCCTACGCCTCACGCTTGGGCCATCAGATGTTGATACAAGAATATCCAACCATTCTGGGGCGCGTTTCCACCCTATAGCCTCAAGGAGGATGCTCACTAGATCATTTTTGGAGCATTGGATTCAGGCTTATTGGGCCTAAGCAAAAATCCAAATCCCACCCCCTGTTTGCTAGTTAATACCAGGCCCATCTTTTTTTTTTAATTTTTATTCTTTTTAGCTTATTATTCTTTTGTTTTATATTTACTTATTTCCAAAAATCATTTTATTTAATCATAAAAACCAGAAAAAACATAAAAACTTAGATTTAGGTTTTATTTTATTTAAATTTAATTTTCATAAATTAATTTAATTAATTACCTTAACTTATTTAATAAATTAAAACCAATTTAGAATTAGGTTAAATTTTTTTAATATTTCCTAAAAAAAGTCAAAAATATTAGGTTTGTTTTAGAATTAATTTTAATTAATAATTTTCTTTTCTTTTTTAATTAATTATATTTAATTTAATTTAATATTTTCCCAAATAAACAAAAACAACAAAAAGAGTTTCTTTTACTTAGAACTTTTTAGGGTTTTAAACGTTCTTTCTAATTCGTGCGCATTTAGTATTCTCGCATTATTATTTTTATATTATTGTATCTGATTATGGATTGTAATAGTTAAAACTAGCACTTTATTTACTGTTTTTATCCCCCTTTTGGACTTGTAATTTTCCCCCTCTCCGAAGCCATGTAATAGTTAGATTTAATTTCCACACTTTAAATTTTTGTACATATATTAACTGTTTAGATGCGTGGTAATAGGATTGCATGGTAATAAGTTTAAAACAGAACGTTAGAAAACTTAATGCAAAGATAAATAACTGAAACACAATGCAATCGCACATGCGCACCTCTAGGGTATTCTCACTTCGGTTACCTTTAGATTAAAACAGTCACAACTCTCGAAATGTAAGAAATTTTAGTGGCTATCCTCCGGTTTAAAGATATAAAAAATGACCCTCTCGATGTTGCCTCGGTATGATCTTAAAACCCTAGGGTGGTTACTAAAGTATCTAGCCCGGTTGCCTCTGTGACTATAACGATGACCCTTCTATTGTCCCTCAAACATCTGACGGTAGGGCTACCTATTCACTAATAGTAGGATAGAATTGTCTAAAAGAAAAGAGGAAAAGAACAAACCCTTTCGAGTAAAGTAGATAGTTCTTAGATGCTTGCTCAAAAAACAAATTTTCACATGCACAAAACTCTTTCCAAACACATTTTCAAAACACTTTGTATACGTTCTCAACAATACGAGAAACATTACAAAGTTTATCGCACTAAGGCGTCTTTTCAAAAATAATTTTTTCAAACACACAAACACAAGGTATTTTAAAATGAGCTAGCATCTAAGAGCCCGTAGATAACTACAGATGGAAAGGGTGCTAACACCTTCCCATTCCATAACCTACCCCCCCTTACTCAAAAATAAAGCTCGAAAGGTATTTTTCTGTTCTTTTCACCCTTTCCTTTATTGGATAAAAGAAAAGTTGGTGGCAACTCTTGCTTACCGCAACATTTGTGAATACAAATGCAAAACCAGTATAACAGTCGGTTCTGCCACCGTATTACACAATCCAAAATTCAATCTTCATACAAACCTAGATACGATAATCATCCAACCTTTAAACCTTCATCCAAACCCAGAAACAACATGCATCAATCTTTGTTATCTAAACCCAGAAACACCTTCCTCCCACCCATATATTCATATATTTCAATCCAACAACCCATAAACACATCCCTATTGTTAACACCTATAATTTTTGGCATAGTTATTTAGGTCACCTTTCATATGATCCCCTTAATTTCATCGATAAAAATTTTCTTTCTTGTACTCGTTCTAATCTTATTAAACCTTATGATATTTGCCTATAAGCCAAAAAAAAATATTTCCCTTCAAGGACAACACTTCTAAATCTCTTTCTTGTTTTGATCTTGTTCATATGGAAATTTGAGGGGCCTTTCCCATCCCCTCCATGATTGGACATAGATATTTTTTAACTATTGTTGATGAGTTTAGTTGATATTGTTGGATTTTTTAATGAAACTTTAATCTGAAACTTCTTTACATATAAAATATTTTGTTTCTTACATTGAAACTAAATTCAACATCATTATCAAATGCATTAGATCTGACAATGGCATTGAGTTCACCTTTAAAAATGTTTACATGACTCATGGAATCATTCATCAGACCTCATGCACTAATACTCCCCAATAAAATGGCTTGGTTGAAAGGAAACACAACACCTTTTAGGTGTCACACATGCTCTTCTCTTTCAATCTAAGTTTCCTAAAGTATTTTGAATTATGTTATTTCTCAAGCTATTTATATCATCAATAGGCTTCCTTCTAAGTTACTTTATTTTCAATCTCCTTTCAAAATGCTTTATCCTGTCCAACATAAATATTTCATTTTAAAATTTTTTGGTTGTCTCGTTTATGCATGTACTCCTAAAAGAGATAGATCTAAACTTGACTTTAAATCTAGAAAATATGTTTATCTTGGCATTAAAGCTGGTGTCAAAGGTCATATCCTATATGATCTTCATAACAAAAAAAAATTGATTGATTCCTTTTGGTTCTTTGAGTTGTTTGGCTTTATTAGAGGACAAACAAGTTAAAGTTGGGGAGAGTTTGATAAGTGCAAATTGTAGCTGTTTTTGTATATACTTTTTGTTGCATTTATCGACTTTTTGTTGTTAATATCGTTGAATAAACTCGACTTTTGTGTAAATATGTTTAGTGTGTATTTATTTGTGTTTTTGTGTACATAGTGTACCGTTTGATGTTTTTCCATTCATTTTGTAGGTATTTGTTGTATTTTGGAGCATTGAGGAATAAGGTGTCGAAGGCACAACTCCAAATGTGCATTTTCGGAATAAAAGACCAGTTTTGGGACGTTCTGTCCAGGAGAGCCTGCTTAGTGTGCATAAGCCGCTAAGCGCGAGTGCGCTCAGTGCATTTTGTAGCATACTGCTTGCACTTGACAATTTAGAAGAACCAATGTTTTGAAGCCTGCTTAGCACGGATAGCGTGCTTAGCGCAGTTTAGGTCGGTTTGATGTGTAAAATAAGTAAGTCGTACGTAGCGTGCCAGGCCCTCTTACCGCGACCTTCTGAGATTTGTTTTATAACTTCATTTCATTCATTTTTTAGAGATGTTTTTTGGGAAGTTTTTGCTCCCAACTCCATCAACCTTTAATTTTGTTAGGATTAGCTTAGATAACAACTATGGAGCTTGCATACGGATGATCCGAGGTGGATTTCTCTTTGATCAACGCTAACAAACCGGTAGATTTGCGGTTCATTTCTATTTTTCTTTGTGTATTTTCTATTGGTTGGATTTGTATATGTATTTACTTTGATATCATGTATATTTGTCACCCTTGGAGATATATAAAACTTGCTTTACAAATATTTGTCGATTATTATCCTAGATTTTTGCTCTGTGCTAGGGATTTGAGTTGTTATAGACATATAATGCTTAGATTCTTATCTAGGATGATTATCTATTAGTGTATGAACTCTAGAGATAGATTTAGCGCTGTTATTCACTTAGGGTGTTTGTGATTAATGCCTCTGGGTTGTTTGTGTCGCTCTGAGAGATCGTGGACACAGGGGAGCACGGTTGACTTCTGTGTTATTGAGGTGGTTGAGAGATTGCTACCGAGATGATACAGTTGAATTCTCAATTTGGGTTAGAAATGACTTAGGTTGTGAGTGACACGTGTTAACAATGATGAATATCGTAGGTTGAGTATAACAGGTCAATATGTTTAGGTCTGTGAGAGGTAGTATATATGCATGCTTGATAGGTTATTCCTTTTTCCTTTTTATACATTTATTTTCTATTGATAACATTTTCTTTTCAACACGTTAACAATAGATTTTCCGAACGGCATTTCAATACACCAATCTCTATGGATACGATGCGATAGAACCTATATCACCTGGTAAATTAATAACTTACTTTTTACTTGCCGCTTTAGTGCAACAACACACACCCAATCAAACGATTACCCCTCCATCACAACCTATTACTATCACCCATCTCTCAACAAATATCTGACCAATTCCCCACACTAATCCCGATTCCTCACATGTCCACACACCTATCCAAACTTAAGAACCTATTCCCCCAACCATCATTAGAAAATATGATAGAATCTCTATACCTCCTACTTACCAGAAGGATTATCATTGTTCCCTAATTCTAGGTGATACTTTTTCTACTGATTCTTAACTAGGTAAGCTCCTTTATCCCCTATCTAACATGATTTAATATAACTGTGATACAGTGGTAGAACCAACTGTTAATACTGGTTTTGCGTTTGTATTTGCAAATGTTGCGGTAAGTAAGAGTCGCCATCGTCTTTTCTTTTATTCAATAAAGGAAAGGGTGAAAAGAACAGAAACAAAGACCTTTTTCGAGATGTTTCTGAGTACGGGAGGTAGATTATAGAAAGGTAAGGTGTTAGCATCCTTTCTATCTGTAGTTTTCTACAGGCTCTTAGATGCTAGCTCATGTTTTGAAAATTGCTTGTGCTTTGTGTGTTTTGAAAATTGTTTTGAAAATGCCTTAGTGCGGAGATTCACTTTGTGATAACTCTTGTATCAGTCCTCAAGAGTGTTGACAAGGCAAATGTTTTTGAAAGTGTTTTGAAATATTTTTGTGTAGGTGCAAAAAGTTGTTTTGAGCAAGCATCTAAGAACTTATCTACTTATACTCGAAAATGTTGTTCTTTTCTCCCTATCCTTTAGACAGTGCTATCCTACTATTAGTGAGTATGTATCCCTATCGTTGGATGTATGAGGGACAAGCGCGGGTCATCGTTATGGTCATAGAAGGCAACATATAGGGATACCTTAGCAGTTCGAAGGGACTGTCATCATATAGGCAACATCAAGGAACAGGATCATTTCTCGTAGGCAACTCGAGGGACGTTAAGGGACTATGATCTTTATGATGACTTTTAGATTGAGGGTCTTTTGCTAAGATATCCCTACGTTCGAGGGACATGACCGTTGTTTTCCGAGACAACCAAGTGGGGAGTACCCATAGGGGTGCAAGTGTGCAACAATGTGTTTTTTCAGTATATTTATCTTGCAATTAGGGTTTTCTATCGTTCATTTTTATCTTTCCATACAATCCTATTAATCTAAGTGTTGCATAAAATATAGTAGCAGGAGATAAAGGCGGAAATATAAACATAAGCTATTACAGAGCTTTGGGGCAGTTACATAATAGTGAAGAGTACGGAAAAGAAATCTTAAAACTATTACATCCCGGAAGCAATTACATGATAATAATAAAAAAATGTGGGAAAAATAAAGCTATGCTATTACAGTTGAACGCGCTCTATACACTTTATCTAGGAAAATAAAAATAAGATGAAAATAGCAAAGAGAAATGTTTTGGAAATTTTTTTATGAAAAATGATTTATGATAATTAATTAAATAAACCTAAAAAAACTTAATTAATTTTAATTAATAAAAAAATGTTAATTTTGAAAAAAGTTAATTAAAATACCTAAATCCTAATTAGTTCGAATTAAAAAAAAATTAATTTTGAAAAAAATGTTAATTAAAAAAACTTAAAACCTAATTAATTTTAAAAAAGTTTTAAAAAGAAGTTTATGTGTAATAACTAACAAGAAATAATTAAGTTAGCCAAAAAATAGATAGGGGAAGAAACATCAATAAAAAATAGGGTTAGCAAATAAAAATAATGCAAATGTCAGGGGTGGGTGTTGACCCAAAAATTAATTTAAAACCTAAAATTAAATTTAAAAAACCTAAAATTAATTATTCAAGTTTATTATGAAAAATCAAAGGTTTGTGAAAAATGTTAAGTTTTATGAAAAAAAATTTAAACAGAAAGAAGGAAAATATGTAAAAGGATAAATAGAAAGGAAGAAAACCAAAACTAATATGGGTGGATGTTGAACCCACGCCCTTAACCTTCTCAGGATGTCTGCCTCGCCATGCATTGGTGGTTGTTCTGTTTTGGCCTTAGCGTTTTATGTATTGGTGATTGTTCTGTTTTGGCCTCAGTGTTTTATAATAACCATGTATGGGACCATTAGATGGTCTAAACCTGTAGTGTTGAATCTCATGAACACATTAAACAAATTAGTATACCATAAAATACAAAGAAAATAAATATATGAAATTTTGTAATGTTAAAACCGATATGGCATGTATGAATGCTTCTACACCCTTTAGATCATGGAGATCAAACCAGTATTACCCTTACTGGAGAAGTAGTGAAAGTAGTGAGATGAGGGTTTGTAACGAGGATGACTTGTTTGTAGTGAGATGAGGGTTTGTAACAAGGATTTCAAGATTTTTAGGGTTCTTGAAAGAATTTAATATTTTGACAGGGTTGTGGAAAAGGTTTTTTTTCATTTTGTTTGTGTGAAAATAATGAGATTATATAATGGAAATTAGAGCAAAGATATGGGCTTTAGATGTGCAATTGTGCCTCCAATAACCACAAGCAATAGTGCAGATTTTTATTTACTTGAGTCTATCACATTTTAGGCTAAATCGCAGGGACTTAAGTGCAGTTTTTGAATTTGAAATGTGAAAACAAAATGTAGCTGACATCGAGAGCAAACTCCTGTCCGAAAATGGGATCAATCAGATAAACGGTGAATTAGTTATGAATTTTTGAAGTTTCGCCTCAGACAAACTTATTTTGGGCTCCAGTGTCAACTCTGACACGTTCTTCAATAAAAAACTGATATTGATCGGAGTATAACCCGGTCTCAACTTTGGAAGAAAAGTTGTAGATCTCTGAGTCAGTGACCTTGTGTAAAAAGATGGGCCCAATCCGATAAAAATTGACCGAGTTATGAATTTTTGAAGTTTTGACCCATATGAAATAATATTCAGCATTCAGGATTTTCGGCGCGTCACGCGCTCTCTAGGCAAAAAACGAAGGTATTTTGGATATAGTTCGAACTCGATACCTCCTGCAAAAACGTAGTCAACTCAATTTTTGAAATTTTGGCACTAGAACCAACTCAATGCGATGAAAATCAACCAAGTTATGATTTTCTGAACATGACGTAAATAAACTTGTCACAAATTTTATGTACGAAAATACTTGATAAATCTGCATTTTTGAAGACCTTCTGATCGAAATTGGCTTCCAGCCATGAGAGATGAAAACATAAATGACGTCAAGACGGAACTATGGCCACCGGAACGGGTTCAAAAAGAGCCACGATCTTCAAGTTATGAATTTTTTAGTGCATAAAAATTGTACTTTCAGCACACTTTTTCACCATATTTCTTCGAGAAAAATCGCATATTCGGAGACCTTCTTTAAAGAATTGGCTCTCGAGCCGAACCTGAATTTGAGAATATGTTATTAGGGATATCTTGGCAAAAGAACACCTGAATATGACGCGCCAGGTTGGACTTGTGAATCTTTGAACCCCGAATCGCTGTGAAACGGCGAATCGATCTTCAGCATGAAAAATACTCTGAGAATATCCATTGGCTAAATAAACGTCACTTGTAACCTGAAGAAGCTTTCTATATATGCATTGATCCCATAACCATAGAACCAATGATATATGTGTATGTAATAATGAAATGTAAGCCAAAAAGGTCGAAATAAAGAGGGTAAATTTTGGGGTACAATAACTGTCCCTGTTCAATCTTCTTAAACCTGAGGATGTAGATTGGCTGGTCTGCCTTTCGTGATCTGAAGGTGGAAGATGATTGAACACTAGAGTGCCCAGAAATTTGCACTCGTCTGAGATGATACTTGGCTGTATAGATAGTATTGGGAATGGGCTTATAGATGCCATTTGGAAAAGATGATGGAAGATCGTCGGTGATGGACTTAAAGATGCCATTAGAATGTGACAGAGAATCGTCGGAGATGGGATTAAAGATACCATCCAGAACAATGATGATTTCATGAGATATCCCTTTGTGAGAATTCCTGCTCTTGCTATTAGAAAGGACTATGCTAAGGAATGTTGATCTCTGTCTTGGAACATAGAGTTTAGGAGCTTCAGTTGTCTGTTATTCTACTGAGGAGTCATGTCTTGATTGAAGAAACAAAAGTGAACTGATTATCTCGTCAGGATCCATGCTTCACAGTGACTGATTAAGGATGATAAGGTTGACTGCTATCTGGTCATATTCCAGGCTTCACAGCGACTTACTGGGGAAATGTGAAATTGACCGTATCTGGTCGGGTCCAGGTTTTACAGTGTTGTAAACTGTTGTCCAGAGATAAAAGAGAAGGAACCTGTATAGGGCTTTCTCGGGATAAGTCCATGCAAAACTACGTCAAGTAATTCATGAAAAGGAGCCTGGATAGTAGGGCTATGAGAAGGAACCTGGATAGTAGGGTTAGTTCGAAATGAAAGCCTGCATAGTAGGGCTATGAAAAGGAACCTGGATAGTAGGGTTACTTCGATATAAAAATCCTGGATAGTAGGGCTGTGAGAAGGAACCTGGGTATTAGGGTTACTTCGATATGAAAAGCCTGGATAGTAGGGCTGTGAGAAGGAACTTGGATAGTAGGGTTACTTCGAAATGAAATCTTGGGTAGTAGGGATATGAGAAGGAACCTGGATAGTAGGGTTACTTCGAAATGAAAGTCTGGATAGTAGGGCTATGAGAAGGAACTTAGATAGTAGGGTTACTTCGAAATGAAAGTCTAGGTAGTAGGTCTATGAGAAGGAACCTGGATAGTAGGGTTACTTCGAAATAAAAGCCTGGATAGTAAGGCTATGAGAAGGAACCTGGATAGTAGGGTTACTTCGAAATGATATCCTGGATATTAGGGCTATGAGAAGGAACCTCGATAGTAGGGTTACTTCGAAATGAAATTCTGGATAGTGGGGCTATAAGAAGGAACCTGGATAGTAGGGTTACTTCGAAATGAAAGCCTGGATAGTAGGGCTATAAGAAGGAACCTGGATAGTAGGGTTACTTCGAAATGAAAGCCTGGATAGTAGGGCTATGAGAAGGAACCTGGATAGTAGGGTTACTTCGAAATGAAAGCCTGGATAGTAGGGCTATGAGAAGGAACCTGGATAATATGGTTACTTCGAAATGAAAGCCTGGATAGTAGGGCTATGAGAAGGAACCTGGATAGTAGGGTTACTTCGAAATGAAAGTCTGGATAGTAGGGCTATGAGAAGGAACCTGGATAGTAGGGTTACTTAGAAATGAAAGCCTAGATAGTAGGGCTATGAGAAGGAACCTGGATAGTATGGTTACTTCGAAATAAAATCCTGGATAATAGGGTTATGAGAAGGAACCTGGATAGTAGGGTTACTTCGAAATGAAATTCTGGATAGTAGGGCTATGAGAAGGAACTTGGATAGTAGGGTTACATCGAAATGAAATCCTGGATATAGGGCTATGAGAAGGAACCTGGATAGTATGGTTACTTCGAAATGAAAGCCCGGGTAGTAGGGCTATAAGAAGGAACCTGGAAAGTAGGGTTACTTCGAAATGAAAGCCTGATTAGTAGGGTTACTTCATTTGATCACGTAGATTAGTTGACCCATTTGGTTTTTGGAACTGATTTTCCATTAGTTGTCTACAAATATGATATGCATAGCTTCATGGATTTAATCTTGAACTGTTGGAATTGTTGATGATAACCATCTTTCCTGAAAAGGTAGAGGATTAATTATATGCGATGCATAAAATGCATTGTGTGATGATGTTCTCAAAATAAATGAGATTATGTTGTATGCAATATGTATGTGCATGTCATGATGTATGAACATGAAATGATATTGTGACATATCTGAGTCTGGGAAAATAAATCCCTGACTGCTGCTGGAGAGTACTGGAAATTGAATTCCTGACCGTTGTAGAAAAAGTAGTTCTTCTACTTCCGCTGGGGATGGTGAATGGAGATGACTATGCTGGAAGATTTACTCCTTTCTGTTTGTGAATATTCTGTCGGGGAGAGACTCTTCTTGAGAATAACTTTGCGGGGGAATAACTCTATTTGAGAGAGGAGATGCTTTGCTGGAAGATTTTGCCGATTCGGAGAAATAAACTCCGCTGGGGATGAACTTCCATAGCTGGAGGATAAACTCTGTTGGGGATTAAGCCTCTGTATCCAGAGATATAAACTCTGCTTGGGAGGCAACTTTATGAACCGCTTGCGATTACAAAATTCAGCTGGGGAATATAGATATTAGCTCTCTGAAGGAACTTTGCTGGGGAAAGTAGCTCCTGTTGGGGAAGCCGATGTCAAAGCTTTGGTTGCCTCTACTCTGTGGGGAGTGTAGACGTCACGGGGTCGCATGTAATGGTGACCTTGTTTCAAAATTGCCCCTGTCCCTGTACATGCTGGGGAAAGTACCTGCGGAGGCTTTGTGGATGGATCTGAACCGTTTCTAGATGAGAATCTGGAGTGAGTGTCAGGATGACATCCGTATTTGGATCGTACCGGAACCATTTCTAGATGTGAATCTGCTTTATTCAGGATGTTTCCGTTGAGGAAGGGAAGCTCTGTAATCCGCTTGGGGAATCCCGAGAAGCTTGGCGACCTCATTGGGGAATTTTCGTTGGAGAAACAATTTAGAGATTTTTCTCTGCCAAGGGTATGAGAACACTTGACATCAATAGGTTGTAAGCTGAGGACATGGCGGTGACCTTGTAGTAAAATGCCCCTGTCTCGATACCTGTTGTAGAAAATATCAACCTGGGATTTTGTAGATGGTTTGACTATTATCCCAACTCTTGGAGTCCTTGGTGAATGCAGATCAGGGTAATAAACCTTCTACTGATTATACAAGTGACGAGATAACGGGACGTAGT
The DNA here is from genome assembly GCA_948472305.1 of Vicia faba. Taxonomy (NCBI): domain Eukaryota; kingdom Viridiplantae; phylum Streptophyta; class Magnoliopsida; order Fabales; family Fabaceae; genus Vicia; species Vicia faba. Next base: position 1,353,864,752 of record OX451738.1, on the reverse strand, counting down.
CGTACACTTTAATCCCTAACTTTTTCCTGGACTGTCTTTTCAGATTTTCAGTCCACCGGGATACCCTTTTTTGCTCAAGCCGCCTTTTCAGGTTTTCGACTTGCCGGTTGTACCAATTTTTTTGGTTTCATCCCTAATTTTTGCCCGAACCCTTTTGGTTCGCCGGGATGCCCTTATTTTTGCCTAGGCCAGTCAAACTAGCGGGTCTTTGTTCATGCTTCGTGTTTTCCGACTATGTCCATGTTCACCGGGTACAAAGAATTGTCATTGTCCATAGTAGTAAGTGTTGCCACACTGCCAGAAGATGTTTGTTTGATCGTACATGATTCGTTGCTGGAATTCATGTTCAATGCTCCAAGTGATTCAGATGGAGATCTGCCCCTGGCTATTTGGCATTTTTAAGATATTTCCTGAACCTTGACTTGACTTCCCTAGATCAGTTGGATATCATGCTATGCCTCTTGATTATAAAAGGCCTATCAACGGAATGTCTTTCCATCTGAGGTGATCCTATTCATTGAGGAGATCTTTGTTCACTGAATATCCGTCGTGTGAATTTCTCTGCTGTTGAACAAATAGTCATATGCAAACAATGGTATTTTAAGAATGCAAAGCTTATGATTGTCTCAAAGTTTGAAAAATCATTTTTTTTAGTAAAATAGACAAATTTTGTAAATGTGTGATGCCAGCTCAGGATTTATAGCAAACCATACAGGAGTCAGGATACCTTTTGTAACAGTATGCTTTTGGATTAACCCATGCTTCAGCTAGGACTCTTAAGGGTTATAATGTGGCCTGGTTCACGGTTTAAGAAATACAGGATAAAGGCTCAAATTTTATTTATACCCAACCCACTCTTCGTGATGTTCTTCAGTCCTATGCACAGTTAATTGTGCATTTTGAATCCCAATTGAATCTGGCATCTTGTCCTTGATGTTCCGATGATGGTTCGGATACTGAAAGTTTATTTGAAAGAGGCAGTCATTTTTGTCATCTTTTTTTGTCGATGATTTGTAGTAACCTCTTTTTTCGTTATCCCTTCTTTTTCCTGAACTGTTTCTTTTGTGATTACAGCCAGTGGGGTGCCCCCGTTTTTTCTTAAGCCTCCTTTATAGATTTTGACTTAATGGGCTTTTGTTTTAAGAGATAATGACTACCTGCTCTTAATGATTATGTGGAACCATCACCATCTTTGGAAGGTATCTTCTATACTATTTGTCGTGTATGAAGGATGAGCTTGCGACTGAATGCGCCTCTGAACTAACTGAGAAAACTATCCTGCCCCAGTTTATGATTAAGGGTTTTAATTTGTGTGAATATAAAAACTCCTACTCCTTTGGCTCAAAGGGGTTGACTAGGGATTATCTTCCTTATAACTCCACTGTTTGGGATTTGAAACAACGCATGTACATCGTCAGCAAGGTCTGTTCAAAAGCACACTATAGATTATGCTATCATTTTCGCCATCCTCCCTCTAAAGGCTTACAACTTTTAATCAAGAGTCGAATATCACAAAAATGAAGTAAGAAGTTTAAATATAGTGAATACGAATAAATTGATTCAAAACAGGCATATGCAATGCATTGATAAAGTAACAAAGTTTGACATGAATAAATGTTCGAACAATCAAAAGAAAATTACAAACTGAAAATTCTAATGAACGAAAAGCCCCCTTGTCAGAACTCACGTCAAATGGTGGGCCTTGGAGGATTGACAAAAACATTCCAGTTGACCATCTTGTGTGAATTCCAATGCTCCTTCATCAATCAGGTCTTGAATTTTGTATTTCAACCTCCAATAGTCGTCAGTATCATGCCCCGGGCGGTTGGAGTGGTATGCACATCTTGCATCAGAATTGTAGTTAGGGGAAGAAGTCTTGGGATTCATATGAGGTCCTGTCAACGTAATCAGATTCATCCTCAACAGGTGTTGCAAAGCTTGAGACAACGACATGTTGAGCTTGGTAAACTACCTTTTGGGTATATCCGGCTTACTCTAATTGACCCATTGTTCTTGGCGAGGTTGTTATTGGACCCGTGATGTGGTATCAATTTGGAAAGATCCACTCTCCACCAAACCCACTTCTTGTCTCATCAGGGGATGATTAATAACTTGATCCCCAGTCTCGACCGTTTATTTCATATGGTTGCGACTGTCTTGATGAAGTTTGCTGATGAGGATTCTTAGCTCCTCTTGTCCCCGGGCTAGGCTTTGGATAAGAGCCATTTGATTGATCATCTGGGTTCTCATCCTTTCTATCTCAATTTGCAGTTGTTCAACCCAACCATCCTTGTTGTTCTCAGGACATTTCTTGGTCAGATTCCCAGCGAGGAGTGCTTTCAATTCTTCCTGTCCCTTGTATAGGTTTAGGAACATTTCCATGAAATAAGCCTCTTAAGTTTGGAGATCTTTGTTGTCTTGTTTGAGAGCCATTGCTGAAATAAACAGCGAGAACATGAGAAACCTGTACTGGAGACTACCTGTTATGCAATGACATGTATGATATGCAAATGTTTTCAAGGATCTCGCGGGGTAAACAAGAAAATGTCAGAAATTGAAATTTGCAGCTTTGATTGAAGAGCTTTGTATCGTTGAGTGTCCTTCTATGAGAGTCAAGCTCACCATATCAAGTGGGTCATAGCCCCTGAATCAAGTTATCGTGTTTTGATCTTCCAACGACATTGGCTAGAGGAAAATAAATCCCCTTACCCCTTGCTAGACGTATGGTTCATCATAACCTGCATCACAGGCCCTCGAGATCCTTGAAATGGTTAGTATGATATGTCATGTTATGATGCTATGATGTGTATGCTATGCATCAAGCAAAAATGCAGGGTAAGAAACTATTGGTTTTATATAAACAAGGTCCTGCAAGGAATACAAACAAAGCCCTGCAATGAGTTCAAGTTGTTAGGCAAAGAAAGCAAACAAGTCACACAAGTAGCCTTAGGTTTAGGCTTGCATGGATTCCATAGGTAAGTACCCTTTTGAAGTTTAGTTGGTTTCAAACCTGTCTTAGAAAATTAATCGGGTTCTAAGGATTCTCAATATTACTAATCATCCTTTATCGGGCATTGTTTCAGCTCAGGAAATCTTTTCTTGCAGCCAAAATATCCTGAAAGTCTGATCTCAATGAGTGTAACATCGAGTATCAACCAATCCATAGCTTTATACCGAGGCCGGCTATCTCACTACTTTCTAATGGCCAAGTTTGTTCAACTAAGGTTCTAAGGTCCGTTAGTGCTTCAGGATACCATGCGGCGGCCCCGTATTCTCCTCGTTTCAACACGAAGGATACCGATAGCAACCAAAGTGTCACACCAACATATCCATCACTTAAACCATATCGGTCTACGCCGTACAGTCTCCACAATCTATTGTTGTTTACCTAAAAAATGTCCTCGGATCCGGGTGTAGGATTTTCAACAATACCCAAGCAAAAACCCTTAAAGATAAAGCAGGCAAAACAAACAAGAAAGTAATTTAAAATTACCTAGATCCTAAGGTATACCCCACTTTAAAGAGTCATTCCCCAGAAGAGTCTCCAGTTCTGTGATACAGTGGCAGAACCGACTGTTAATACTAGTTTTGCATTTGTATTTGCAAATGTTGCGGTAAGTAAGAGTCACCACTGTTTTTTCTTTTATCCAACAAAGGAAATGGTGAAAAGAACAGAAAAAAGACTTTTTTCCAAATGTTTCTGAGTACGGGGGGTAGATTATAAAAAGCGAAGGTGTTAGAACCCTTTCTATCCGTAGTTTTCTATGGGCTCTTAGATGCTAGCTCATGTTTTGAAAATTGCTTGTGCTTTGTGTGTTTTGAAAATTGTTTTGAAAATGCCTTAGTGCGACAGTTCGCTTTGTGATAACTCTTGTATCATTACTCAAGAGTGTTGACAAGGCAAATGTTTTTGAAAGTGTTTTGAAATATTTTTGTGTAGGTGCAAAAAGTTGTTTTGAGCAAGCATCTAAGAACTTATCTACTTATACTCGAAAATGTCGTTCTTTTCTCCCTATCCTTTAGGCAGTGTTATCCTACTATTAGTGAGTAGGTAGCCCTATCGTATGATGTATGAGGGACAAGTGCGGGTCATCATTATGGTCATAGAAGGCAACATATAGGGATACCTTAGCAGTTCGAAGGGACTGTCATCATATAGGCAACATCGAGGGACAAGATCATTTCTCGTAGGCAACTCGAGGGACATTAAGGGACTATGATCTTTATGATGACTTTTAGATTGAAGGTCTTTTGCTAAGATATCCCTACGTTCGAGGGACATGACCATTGTTTTCCGAGACAACCAAGTGGGGAGTACCCTAGGGGTGCAAGTGTGCAACAATGTATTTTTTCAGTTATATTTATCTTGCAATTAGGATTTTCTATCGTTCATTTTTATCTTTCCATACAATCCTATTAATCTAAGCGTTGCATAAAATATAGTAGCAGGAGATAAAGGCGGAAACGTAAACCTAAGCTATTACAGAGCTTTGGGGCAGTTACATAACAGTGAAGAATGCGGAAAAGAAATCCTAAAACTATTACATCCCGGAAGCAATTACATGATAATAATGAAAAAATGTGAGAAAAATAAAGCTATGCTATTACAGTTGAACGTACTCTATACACTTTATCTAGGAAAATAAAAATAAGATGAAAATAGCAAAAAAAATGTTTTGGTGACTTTTTATATGAAAAATGATTTATGGTAATTAATTAAATAAACCTAAAAAACTTAATTAATTTTAATTAATAAAAAAAATGTTAATTTTGAAAAAAGTTAATTAAAATACGTAAATCCTAATTAGTTTGAATTAAAAAAAAGTTAATTTTAAAAAAAATGTTAATTAAAATAACTTAAAACCTAATTAATTTTAAAAAAGTTTTAAAAAAAAGTTTATGGGTAATAATCATCAAGAAAAGATTAAGTTAGCCAAAAAATAGATAGGGGAAGAAACATCAATAAAAAATAGGGTATGAAAATAAAAATAATGTAAATGTCAGGGGTGGGTGTTGACTCAAAAATTAATTTAAAACCTAAAATTAAATTTAAAAAACCTAAAATTAATTATTCGAGTTTATTATGAAAAATCAAAGGTTTGTGAAAAATGTTAAATTTTATGAAAAATGTTTTAAACAGAAAGAAGTAAAATATATAAAAGGATAAATAGAAAGGAAGAAAACCAAAACTAATAGGGGTGAATGTTGAACCCACGCCATTAACCTTCTCAGGATGTCTGCATCGCCATGCATTGGTGGTTGTTCTGTTTTGGCCTCAGTGTTTTATGCATTGATGGTTGTTCTGTTTTGGCCTTAGCGTTTTGTAATAACCTTGCATGGGACCATTAGATGGTCCAAACCTGTAGTATTGAATCTTATGAACATATTAAACAAATTAGTATACCATGAAATACAAAGAAAATAAATATATGAATTTTGTAATGTTAAAATCGATATGGCATGTATGAATGCTTCTACACCCTTTGGATCATGCAGATCAAACCAGCCTTACCCTTACTGGAGAAGTAGTGAAAGTAGTGATATGGGGGTTTGTAACGAGGATGATTTGTTTGTAGTGAGATGAGGGTTTGTAACAAGGATTTCAAGATTTTTAGGGTTCTTGAAAGAATTTGATATTTTGACAGGGTTGTGGAAAAGGATTTTTTTTTCCGTGTTGTTTGTGTGAAAAGAATGAGATTATATAATGGAAATTAGAGCAAAGATATGGGCTTTAGATGTTCAATTGGGCCTCCAATAACCACAAGCAATAGTGCAGATTTTTATTCACTTGAGTCTGTCACGTTTCAGGCTAAATCACAGGGACTTAAGTGCAGTTTTTGAAGTTGAAATGTGAAAACAAAATATATCCTATATCGAGAACAAACTCTTGTCCAAAAATAGGCTCAATCAGATAAACGGTGAATTAGTTTTGAATTTTTGAATTTTCGCCTCAGACAAACTTATTTTGGGCTCCAGTGTCAACTCTGATACGTTCTTCATTAAAAAACTGGTATTTATCAGAGCATAACCTGGTATCGACTTTGAAAGAAAAGTTGTAGATCTCTGAGTCAGTGACCTTTTGTAAAAATATGGGCCCAATCCGATAAAAATTGACTGAGTTATGAATTTTCAAAGTTTTGACCCAGATGAAATAATATTCAGCATTTAGGATTTTAGGCGCGTCACACGCTCTCTAGGCAAAAAAACGAAGGCCTTTTGGATAGCGTTCTGTTGTACCCCAAAATTTGCCCTCGCATTTTTCCACAAGAAATCTCAGCTTCAGGCATTTCCTGATTTTTCAGATTGGCTCAAGAATCGGACAAACGGACTTTTCTCGTCAGTCAGACAAAAATTAGGGTTTTATTGATTTTTCAGGGCTCTGGATTGTTTCACACAGTTGGCTTAGGGTTTTGGTTGACTTTGACTCAATTTTGATCAGGCGAATGCTCTTTGGCATTTAATCAGGAATTAAGGGTTTTGTGGGCATATTCTCAGAAAGGTTAAAATTCCACAACACTTTGCAAGTTATTCCGAGATTCGGTTCGAATTCGCATTGTTTTGATTTAATCAGTAAAAGAGACAGTTTGTTTGAATTCATGTTGGTTTGTTTGAGCCAGTCGAAAGAAATATGCAGTTTGGATTTACAGTGCTTGGTAAGAAATCAGCAAGAAAGGAATGTGTTTGATCAGTTATTGCGTTTGACTGTGCGTTGCTTTAGATGATGGAGGCGCCAAGTTCATTTATTTCGATCAACGAAGAATCAATGTTTAGTTGATTATTTATTATTCTAAGGATTAAATATCTGAAATTTAATTTTCATTTATTTTAATTTAAGGAACTATAAATAACAAGTAAATAATTGAAAAAAGGATAAAAAGAATTAAATGGATCAATAGAATTTTTATTTCATATTTAAACATTTGTTACAATTATTATTTAGATACAAGTATTTATTTATGAAGTATTTAAAATAATAATAGTTACAAGGATTAAATTGAAAATAAAACTATCATATTTTTCTAAATATCTTCTAAGTCCCCAATTCTTCATTCTTCACTTAATGCCCCTCTCCATCCAAATTGTCATCTGCAATAGATAAGGAGAAAAGTCAGTGACTGATAAAAAGACAGATAAAAGAAATTCATCATTAAGGGCCACTGATTGGGATCAGTTAACCCTCTCTGCAAATCACGGGATTTCTCCCGGTTCACAGAGAGGGAAGAATTTTATTTAATCATGAATGCAAAGTTGAGAAAAAATGCAAAGTGTCAAAATGCATAAGTTCAAAATGTCAAACTGCATAGTTCAGAAGCAAGTTCAAACCAAACTGAAAATCCAAATTACAACTTGCTGTCATAATCCAAAAAAGTGCAATTTACTGTCAAAATGCCAAGAAGTCTACTCAAAGCTGTCAAGAAGAGGATTTGGCAAAGATATCAAAGAAGATAAAAGTACAAAAGCTGTCAAAGAAGAGATAAAATATGCAGAGGAAAACCATTATGCAAGTATACATTTCTTTTCATCATTTCCCAACAAGGGTGGCCCCTTCAGAAAAAGGTACAGCACAAACATATTTTAACATTTTTTAGCTGTACTGAGAGAGAAGAGTGGAGAGATAAGGAGCAGGTTTTTAGGCTTTTAGGCAGGAAGAAAGATATACAAAGGGACTGAACACAGTAAAGAAAAGGGGGGCCATACCAACAGATGCAAAAGAAGCAGAACTTTCACCAAAGTAAAAATAAAGATATACAAACCAGGCCTAAGCATCAAACCATCAACCAAAAAACAACAAAGACCGGTTCACTACAAGTTGACTGCAAGCATAACTTGCTGAAGCCTTACCTGCATCATTCAAAAACCTATTCAAACTAATTCCAAAAGCCTTAACCTGTCAAAGATCTTACCAGCTGAAGCAAAAACCTGTTGAAGCTCTAAACCAGACCTAAGCGTAAACCAGCGTAACCTCAAAACACACAACCTGCTAGGCCTCAAGCCTGAGACCATTAAGTCTCACCCTACTGTCAAACCATAAAAAACCTTAACCACTAAAAACACCTGCATATGCAAAACCTGAAACAACATGCTAAGAGCCTAAACCATAACAACCTGAAACCTGTCAAAAAACCTCACCAGCTGAAGCATAAGCCTGCAATGGCCTAATAAAACCTGCCTACTGCCAAAAGACCAAACCAAGTCCAAAACCATAAACCTATCTCACCAAAAAGCCTCAGACCTGCAACCATACTGCCTAAAACCAATGAAATCATAGCATACTGCATAATACCACCCAAACATCAAGCCCTCAGTGAATACATCATTGGGCAATAAAAGAAGCTAGTCAAAATAGCATTTCAACGGTAGCATTCAGAAGCAATACAAGCATACGAACAAAGTAGGCGTTCATCATAATCAACAGTTTCAAAGGGCAATTCAGGGACGAAGAAGAAAGATAGCAAAAGCTGTTAAAGGCAACAAAACCCTCGAGCCCTCAGTAAGGATACATCATTGGGCAAAAAGCAACTATCAAGCTCAACAATCAAGAGGCAACCACATAAGCATACAAAGTCATAGCAAGAGAAGAAGAAGAAGAAAGAATACGCAAACCAGAGCTTTCAGTTCAGATCATCATAAAGCCTAAAAAAGGGTAATACAGAAATACCAAGTGTCGTCCAAGCAAGCATCACGTTTCCTCCGCTCGTCAAGCCTCCTGAGCACTTCCATTTTCTTCCTCCCCTCTGTCAAGGTAGTTTTCGTTTTCTCCTTTCCTTTCATACCTCACACAAGACAAGCAAAAACGCATTAAAACATAGAATCGGATTCAACAAATCAAAGAACCTTAACATGCAAATCTAAAATGTTTAACGAATTTGAGACATGCCGTTACCTTGTTTCACCGTTGCCTGAGCGAACGAGAGGGGGAGGACGAGGTAGTGCTGGTGGCTAGACGGAAGAGTTGGATTCAGAAACGCGTAAACGAGGAAGACGAAGAAGACCTCCATGAACCCCGCTGTACACAAACCCTAAAGCTTTGTCCCAAATGAAAATACAAGCAAACCCTAAAACTTTCTGAGCCCAAACGTGGGCCTTGCCCATTCTGAATGCCCAAGCCCATTCTTTTCAAAACATTTTTTTAACATCTTAACATTAACCACTTTTTTTCATATATAATTCATATAATACTAATTTCATTTCATTTTTCTTTACACTAAACTATAACTTTTCTTATATTAACATAGTTAATTAGAAATACACCATGACAATAACATACTAACATTTTAATATAAAATATAATGTAATTAGGATGTTAAACCCTTTTTTTTATTAAAATACTTTTTGTACAAACAAATACATTTTTTCTAATTTAATCCTTGATTCTTATTAAAAACATACTTTGTACATAACAAATGAAAAAAAATACTTTTTTATACATAATTAAAACCTAGAAATATTTTCTTAAAACATCATTTTTATATTTAATTAGAACTAAAAACATTCAATTAAAATATTTTCTTTTGTGCATATTAAGGAAATACAAGACCAATTAATTAAATAGACGTTTAATTTTTTTAAGTCAAAAGAAATACCTAACAATACTTTCTTAAATTCACATTCCGCACCTGTAAATAATTACTTACGCAATACATCTCACACTTACACAATACAAATACATTCACATTACACATATACAATTGCTATTTTCCTACATTGATATACCTTATTTACACTTGATCACAAATTCGATTTGGTTGTAACTTATTGGATACTATAAGTCTCATCCCCATTCATAAATTTGTACCCCCACTCCCGGATACTTATTTTGTAATAGCGTAGACTTTACATTTTCGCAATTTACCGCTTTCAATTATACCATGGTTAGACCTAGGGTTTGCATGTACGTAAAATCAAACGCTAGATAACCTAATACAAGACAAATACATGAAATCAATACACAATCACACTTGCACCCTCTAGGGTGATCCCACATGTTGCCTTCCAAAATGGGCCATGCTTGCACGTCGAGTTTCTTTGGCAAAACAAAATCAAATGATCATAAGTCCCTCAATGACGCCTTCAAATGTTGCCTAAACGGAATGATCATAGTCCCTTCAAAGTAAATTGCCAAAGACACTTGGCACCATTGCATTCATGGTCCATACGATGACCCGCGCCCGTCCCGAATAAACTTCCTAAACGCAAGATTGTCCACCAAATTCAATGGTGGAGCAAAATTGTTAAAAAGGGTTAAAACATAACAAAAAACCTTTGAGTACAATAGGGTAGACAAAACTCTTAGTTACTTGAGATCAACTTGCAAAAACACTTGCCTTCTTTTCAAAAACCACAATCCACAACACTTTCAAACAAACTCTCAAAAACATTTGAAACATCTTTTCGAAAAGATCCACACTTTTGTAAAACACTCAAACACGAGTCAAATACATTGGTTGCCTAAGACAAGGCATCTCTTCAAAAACATTTTCAAAACACACACACACCATAATTTCAAGCAATCGAAAATCAAGGCAAGTGATCTAAAAAACCAAGTAACTAAGAGCCCATGGATAACCATGGATGAAAAGGGTGCTAATACCTTCCCTTTTCATAATCTACCCCCCGGACCCACGAAATATCTCAAAAGGTTTTTACTGTGCTTTTTTTAACCTTTCCTGTAGGATAAAATAAAAAGTCGGTGGCGACTCTTGCTCAACCGCACAAGTGCGAATACGAACGCAAACCACAGTCAGTTCTCCCACCGTATCACAGAACTGGCGACTCTGCTGGGAGTAACTTAAAAGTGGGGTTACCTTAGGGGTTAGATCACCTTTACTTTCTTGCTTTGATTGACTTGATTGCTTTATCTTTTGGGTTCTTGTTTGGGTTTGTTGTAAATCCTCCACCCGGATTTGGGGCACCTTCTTAGGTAAATAGCAAAAAAAACTGTGAGGGAACTGTGCGGGGTATACCGACACGGTTGAAGCAGTAAGCTATGTTAGTGTGACATATTTGTGAGTACCGGTAACCCTTGAGTAGTCAAGGAGAGTACGGGGCCGCTGTGTGATGTCATGAAGCACTAACGAACTCTTAGAACCTTAATTGACCATCTTAGCCTTTTAGGGGTAGTGAGATGACCGACTTTGGTGCAGTCCGAAGTTGGTAGATCCTCGATACTACACTCTTTTGAGGATTGTTTTCTTGGAATATTTTGGTCGCCAGTAAGTGGCTAAACCGAAACAATGAACACAGAAAACAATCCAATGATTTTGAGCTCCTTAGAACCCGGTTTCTATTTTAGGACAGGATGAGCCAACTAACTTCAAGAGGGTAGTACCTGAACCTCATGCAAGCCTAAACCTAAGGACTGGTTTGCTTTGTGTGAATATGTTTTCCTGTATATACACTCACTTGCTTTTTGCATACATGTACATAACATCATGACATCATACCATAGCATTTTCAATAACCATTTCAAGGATCTCGAGGGTTCTTTTGATGCAGGGTTACGTTGAACCAGACGTCTACCAAGGGGCAAGAGGTCTTCTCCTCTAAACAAAGTTCTCCAGTCAAAGTTCAAGAGCAACAACTTGAATCAGTAGCTATGACCCACTCGACATGGTGAGCTTGATTCTCGTGGAAGGACGTCCACCAGTGCAGAGATCTCCAATCCAAGAGCAAAGTTCAACCTCTAACATTTTCTTGTGTTTACCCCAAGAGATCCTTGAAAGCATGCATCCACATATCATGCATCGCATTTTGACAGTCTTCCCTTTTTCAGGTTTCCTTACTCTCCTGCTGTTTATTTCAGCAAGAGATGGCCCTAGAAAGGTCTGTCAAAGACATCCAAGACCAGACTGCTCAGTTGCAGGAGATGTTCCTGAACTTGTCTCTGGGGCAAGAAGAGATAAAAGCTCTCCTCACAAAGGGCTTGGAGAATTCCAACAACGCCAGGAGTGATCAGCTTGCGGAGCTGCAGTTTGATCTGACAACCTTGAGGACTCAAATGATGGGGCAGTTGGTGGGCCAGATGGCTCTCATCCAAGACCTATCTCAAAGACAAGAGGAACTCAGAGTTCTTGTCTGCCAACTGCTTCCAAACAACCAACTGGGGCAAGCATCTGAGGTTGAAGAGCAAGTCACCGCTCAGCCTCCAGCCACTCAAGAAGACAAAGGGAAAGCTCCTTTGCTCGCTTCAGGGTCACAAACCCATCAACAACCTCGCCAGCGTCAAAGGGGTAATCGGCGTAAGCAAGAAACGTCGGGAAGACAGTTCACGGAGACTGAAATACCATCATTTTTCATACTGAAGCGCCTGATGGAGGTCAACTTGCTTACCTTAAAGGACCCTCCTCATAAGCCCAATATCTCCTCTCCTCACTATCATCCCGACGCATTTTGTGTTTACCATTCCTACAGCCCGGGACACGACACCAACGACTGTTGGGCCTTGAAGAACAAGATTAAAGATCTGATCGACATTGGGGTGCTGGAATTCATGCCAGACGGTGAGATGAAAATCTTCCGTTAAAGGGTTCTCCACTTGAAGTGACGAAGTTCAAGCTGAAAGACTTTTGCTTCTTTTTGAATTTTCAAAGTTGTAATTTCTTTTGCTGTCAAACAATTATCTGTTGATGTTAAACTCTGTTTTCATTAATGCATTGCATATGTTTGTCTTGAATTCATCCATTCGTTTCACTACTCTTATGCTTTTCTTTATGATATTTGACTCTTGATAAAAAGCTATAAGCCTTTAGAGGGAGGATGACGAAACAATACCATGATCTTATACAGTATGCTTTTGAACAGACCTTGCTGATGATGTACAGGCATTTCTTTCAATTCCCAAACACTGGAGTTATAAGGAAGTTAATCCCTAGTCAAACCCTTCGAGCCAAAGAAGTAGTAGTTTTCTGTTCTAAACGATCAAAACCTTTGATATAAACCTGGGGCAGGGTAGTATCTCAGTTAATTCAAGAGAAAACGCGCATTGAAGACGCAAACTCTCAAATTCGTAATACAACGAACGACGTCGAAAAAGAAAGCATTCCTTCGGAATCAAAAGACAAGGGTGGTTCCCTATCACATAGACAGTCAATCTCTCAAAAGAGAAAAGCCCGCCGAGCCAAAACCTATAAAGGAGGCTTAAGAAAGCTGGGGCATCCCGCTGACAGTAATCCCGAAAAAACGGTAACAGTCAGGCAAAAGTTAGGGATAACTGTGATCGGTGGATCTGGAACTGACTGTTTAACGCTGGTTCGCGAAATGTCGCGGAAGCAAGAGTCGCCACCGTCTTTTATTTTCTCCAAATGGAAAGGACAAAAGCACAGAAAAATTCCTTAAAGAGATTGCTCTCGGTTCGGGAGGTAGGTTATAGAAAGGGAAGGTATTAGCACCCTTTCTATCCATGGTTATCCATGGGCTCTTAGATACTTGCTCACTTGTGTTTTCAAAAATGGTTTGTTTGCTTTTCAATGTGGGTTTTAAAAAGTTCTTTGAAAAATTTCAGATCGACTCATACGTCAGAGTGTTTGAAAAATTTGCTTTGAAAGCTTTTGAAAAGTGTCAGTGTGAAAAGTCTTTTTGAGTTTGTTTTGAGATTAGAGCAAGTATCCTTGAGAACCTACCTACCCTAAGGAATTCGTCTGTGTAAGAGTCCTTTAAAGTAGTGCCATCCCACTATTGAGAGGTAGGTAGCACCACCGTTGGAGGTGTTCGGGTCAATTCGAGTTTTAGGGACGTGGTGATCACCAAAGCAATGGGAAGACACCTTAGAAGCTACCCTCATGCCAGGTTCCCGGATCATGAGGACTTACTAAGACGTTTTCTACTCGACGACCACCTTTCGAAAGGCAACAGTGAGGCGTACCCTAGGGGTGGTGTGTGCGAATTGTGTGTCATGTTTCAGTTATTTGTCTTGTCTTTTGTTGTGATCTACGCTTGATTTTAATTAGGACATTCATTCTTGCATACATATTTAACAGTTATAAAATTTGCGGAAAAATAAATCTACAACTATTACAAATGGCGCGGGTCCACATCGCCAAAATTAAACCGGACCCGATTTAGCGGAAAATAAATAAAGCGGAAAAATAAAGTGCGAAAAGTAAAGTTACAAGGCTTAGGGATAATTACATAATTATTTAAACGATTGTAAAACAAATGCGCGAAGTAAAGGAATTGAAACAAAACTAGGGCGTTGGACCCTTTTGCAAAATATTAATGGTTAATGAGAATTAAAAATTAAATGATTAAATGTTTTTTTTTGGTATTTTGTATTTTTAGATTTAAAAGAAAAAAGAAAAATTAATTAAAATTAAAATGCTAAACCCTAGTTCTAATGTTTTTTAAGTTTATTATGAAAGAATTAAAATATAATCTAAATTAAACCCTAATTTATTTATGTACAATTTTTAATTTATAAAAATAAATAAATAATATTATTATTCTGAAAAAAGGGGAAAAATAAAAAAAAGAAAAGTTATTAAACCTAAGTTCTATTTTTTTGGGATTTTTATTATTAAGAAGAATTAAATCAAAAAAAACCTAATTATACTAAACTCAATTACAAAATTTATTCATGAAAATAAAATAATTAAAAATAAAATATTTATTACGTTTTTGTCTTTTTCTGGATTTTTGTAAAAAAAGGATATTTAATTAAATCAGAAAATAAATAAACAAATAAATAATTAAAAATAATAAAAGATAAAAGAAAATTAGAAAAGATAGAACCAGGGGGGTTTTCTGTCCCATTATGGAGGTGTAGGCCTGGTAATTCTGGCCCATTTGATTTGGAATTCGTTGACTTTCTGGATCGTATATGATGCGTTTGACCAGGCGTAGGTGTTCTTCAGCTTCCAACCTTTAGATTGACCTCCAAGCGGACGTGGCATGTTGATGATGGAGGGAATATGGTGTACATCACTATGAGCGCTGCATAGGAAATTGGTTTGAAAAACAATATGGAATTTTTGCCAGACCTGGGACTTGAATCCAGGTCTTTGAGGTCATATGCACAACGTGTTACCACTGAGCCACTGAGCGTTAGTTAACATATTATAGTAAACAAATAATAAAAAACAAAATCAGCGCATAGTAATTAAAACGCGCGCAAATTTGAAACAACCAACCATGGCCTGCCAACGCATCGTCTCTTTCATTTTCCTGAAACATAAAGAACAAGGGCCACGGTTTTCGTTGTGTTCTCTTAGGGGACTTTTGGAGAAATAGCGAATAGCGCTATAATGTATATAAATTGATCGCGAGGCTTGAGTTTGCTTCGTCTTAACCTGCTCAATTCAACCATGATACTCACGAGCCCTAATTTTTCCTCTAGGCAAAATCCCTATTTCAAGAAACCTGTAACCCTAAAAAACGCGCATGGCGGATTCACGTATGGCTAATGAAAATGCAATCAAACATATCAGTTAGCTTAGAAACATCATTGTGATCATGAATACATAAATAAAAACGAAGAAAAATGCTTGAATTATGATATGCGATTTCAGAATTTTTGAGGTACAGTTTGACTTAGGGGTACCAATTCAGGGTGTTTTGGTTGTTGCTAATGATTGGAATGTGTCCAGCAATTGCCACTGAAGCTTTTGGAATAGGTTTGGAGGTTTGAATCGACCTAAAACCTTGATTTCAGTTTTTGAGTTTTATGAGAAATTTTCAATTTGCAATGGCTTCTTGGGGCGCAGCTTGCAGTCTCTTTTGCATTAGGTCTTTGATTCTGATCATATAGGGAAGCTATTAGGTTTAAAGATATTGAATAAAATCCAAAGCAATAATTGTTTTCAATCTTTGATTTGTTAAGATCTTTTTTGAATCTTTTTTCATGGTTTTTGGTTCAATCATGCTCAAATCTCATCAAAATTTGCCTAATTGGGATATGCACGAAATATTAAGAATAAACATGCATGAAAAGATTTTTTTAGGTTAAGTTTGATATTTTCCATGTATTAAAATGATTTAAATGAATATAAATTAATATAAATTCAAATAAATAATTAAAAAATATGAAAATACTTCCCTTTGGGCCTAGTGGTCGTGCATAGGCTTGGCATGAAGAGACTTGGAAGAAAATGGGCCCATTTGCATTTTTAGGCCTTTTGCATCCATGTTGACTTTTCAAAATTCCCAAAAATTTCCCAACTTCCACAAGGCATAACTTGGTCAATTTTTAAGCTTTTCACATGTTCTTGGACATTTTGGAAAGGTCTTTGAGTCCTTTAACTAATGCCTTTGGTCCCATGTCATTTTTACTTACCAATCTCAAGTTATGGCCTTTGACTTAAAGTCACTTTTTGTTGACTTTTGAAAATGACCTATAATGTTGAAATTGATAACTTTTTGTGAGAGCATTTCTTGGACTTGAAGTATGAAGATGAGTTGTAGGAAATGTCTTTCTCTTCAAAATGAGCTTTGGATGGAATTTTTCTGATAATCCATGTGAAAGTTATGTCCTGGTCAATTTCAGTTGACTTTTTCAGCTGTCCAAATATAGCAACTTTTGCATCTTTGATGATTTCTGAGCCAAATTTTGAGAATCATGATCAAGCATTGATCAAATGATGTTTGTGGCTTCAAAATGATATGTTGACCAAAAATTTGAACTTTTGACTGTCAAATGACCATTTTGCCCCTACAGTTGACTGTAGTGCAATCTAGGGTTTTGACTGTGCAATTTTGAGCTGAATGCCTTGAAACTTGACATGAGGATGCTTGACCACATTTGTAGGCATATGAGACTTGATTGGGCCTTTGAAAAGTTCATTTGCTTGACCAGAACTCAAACCCTAGTTTTGACTGTATAGGAGACAGTTGAGCTGCACAACCCTTGGAGAATTTTGTGACCTTGACTTGACAAATCTTGGAGAACATGGGAGGGCAAATTTTGGGGTACAACAGTTGCCCCTGTTCAATCTTCTTAGACCTGAGGATGCAGATTGGCTGACGTGCCTTTCGTAATCCGAGGGTGGAAGATGATTGAACACTAGAGTGCCCAGAAATTTGCGCTCACATAGTAGCAGTGTGATGATGGAATGGGCTTATAGATGCCATTTAGAGGTTGATGAATAGGATGATGGGTTTATAGATGCCATCTGGTGATTGCGTAGGAGATTCCTTAGCTAAAACCTGCATACCTGCAAAAGAAGAACATGAGTACCTGACGCGTTGCAGGAACTGATTTTAGATGCTTGGTATAGACGTGTCCTGACTGGTTACAGGAGCTGAATCTGGAGCTTCAAACGCTGATGAATGAACCAGGGATGGTTGCTACCTTAGCATGAATGATAAGGGAACCTTGGGCGACTTTAACTTCAACAACGTTCGTTGAGAAAAATCTTGGGTGTCTTCTACTGGAATAAGAATCAGGGAGATCTTAGGGTCGATCTGACTGAACCAGAGAGGCCTTGGACTGGGTAAGAATCAGGAAAATCTTAGGATCGATTTAACTGAACCGGTCTAGGTCTTGCAATATCTTCAACTGGATAAGCATCAGGGAGATCTTAGGGTCGCTCTGACTGAACCAAGAGAAGGCCTTTGACTGGATAAGAATCAGGAAAATCTTAGGGTCGATTTAACTGAACCGGTCTAGGTCTTGAAATATGATTGAGAATTTAAACTGCATTTTTCCTGAAAGGTAAAAGTCAGTCATATGCAATGCATGATATGGATCAAGCGATGATGTTCTCAACATAAATGAGGTTCGTATGATGCAGTGCGTTATGCATGCTATGATGATGTATGTGAAGTTTTATGTATGTTTTCGTCTAGGAAAGTGAATCCTTGACGAGTGCCGGGAAGTTGTATCCTGGGCTGATGTTGAAGAGTAGATTTTGCTTCCACTGGGGATGATAATTGCAAGAATACCGGTAGGAGAAGATAACTCCGTTGCGGAATAATCTTGGCGAATGAAGAGTCTGCGGGGAGAAAAGATACTCTGACGACCATGCTGGGAAGCAATACTCTGTGGGGATAGGGATGCTTTGCTGAATGTTGATAGTAATTGCTGAGGATACCCTTGTCGTATAGGAAGTGTTGAAGGACTTCGCTGGGGTAAAGAAGACTTTGTCGACGACGATCTCTCCGTGGCTTTTGGCTGAGGATAACCCAGTTATATCCTGTTAAGGGAATAACTCTTTGAATAAAGTCGGGCGACGCGTTCGTGCTCTGCGAGGGGATAAGCTTCCAGAATCTACTGGGGATACGCTTATTGCTTGGGGATATGATTTCCAACTTTGCTGGTGAAGCTGGATTGGACTCTTCTGGGGAAGTTTGAACTGTAATTGCTGTAGGTTGAAAGAGGGAACCTATGTAGGGTTGCCTGCTGATGAGCTCGTGTAAAACCGCATCTGAAAATGGAGAAGGAACCTGGGTAGGGTTATTTTGATGATGAGTTCGTGTAAAACTGCGTTCTTGGAAAGGGAGAACCTGTGTAGGGTGTCCGGGTGACGAGTCCATGTAAAACTGCATCTTGAATAGGGGGAACCGGTGTAGGGTTGCTTGGTGAGGTAAGTTCATGTAAAACTTCTTGATGAATCGGGGTGAGATTATCTTGAACTAAATCCATGTAAGACTTCTAGAGGAACCGGGGTTAGGTTACCTTGGAGTAAATCCATGTGAGATTTCTTGACGATCCGGGGTAAGGTTACTGGAGACGAGTCCCAGTGAGACTGCTGGGGGAACCGGGGTTAGGTTACCTTGAGATAGATCCGTGTGAGATTTCTTGATGAACCGGGGTAAGTTTGTGTAGAACTTTGATGAACCGGGGTTAGGTCATCTTAAGATAGGTCCATGTAAGACTTCAGGAGGAACCGGGGTTAGGTTACTTGGATAAGTTTGTGTAAAAACTTTGATGAACCGGGGTTAGGTTACTTGGATAAGTTTGTGTAAAAACTTTGATGAACCGGGGTTAGGTCATCTTAAGATAGGTCCATGTAAGACTTCAGGAGGAACCGGAGTTAGGTTACTTGGATAAATCCGTGTAAGATTTCTGGAGGCACCGGGGTAAGGTTACTGGAAGCGAGTCCATGTGAGACTTCTGGGGGAACCGGGGTTAGGTTACTTGGATAAGTTTGTGTAAAAACTTTGATGAACCGGGGTTAGGTTACTTGGATAAGTTTGTGTAAAAACTTCTTGATGAACCGGGGTTAGGTCATCTTGTGGAGGAGGAGTCTGTGTATGACTTTGTCTGAAGGTTGAGAGGAAACCGGTGTTGGGTGATTGACAAATCTTTGAGTAGACAAGTGATGAGATACCGGAATATAGTCGTACGCTTTGATCCCTAACTTTTGCCTGGACTGCCCTTTCGGGTTTTCAGTCCACCGGGATACCCATTTTTGCCCAAGTCGCCTTTTCAGGTTTTCGACTTGCCGGGTGTACAGATTTTTTCGTTTCATCCCTTCATTTGCCCGAACCCTTTTGGTTCGCCGGGAAGCCCTTATTTTTGCCTAGGTGTGTCAACCTAGCGGGTCTTTGATTATGCGCAGTATTTTTCGACTATGTCCACGCTCTCAGGAGGTAGGGAGTTGCCCCTGTTGGAAGTATTTTACCATGCCCCAGATAATGAGCCATGCTCCTACTGTGCCTCTTGATTGGAGGTTCTTCTGTTCACAAGGTGTTCATCGTGCGAATTTCCCTGCTGTTCAAACAAATAATCATATGCAAACAAGGTTATTTTAAGAATGCAAAAGTCTATGTCTGCCTTGAATTTTGAAAATGCATTTTTTGTAATACAGTGCGATGTCAACTCAATATTTTACAGCAAACCTTCAGGAGTCAGGATACCTTCGTAACAGTATGCTTTCGAACTGACCCATGCTTCAGCTAGGACTTTCAAGGGTTATATCGTGGCCGGGTTCACGGTTTAAGAAACAAAGGATGAAGGCTCAAATTATTTGTACCCACCCGCTCTTCGTGATGTTCTCCAAACCTAAACTCAGTTGATCGTGCGTTAGACCTTATTCGAGTCTTTGCTTTGATTTTCCGGTGATGGTTCAAACATTGATGATTTGTTCTGACTAGGCAGTCATTTTTTGGTTGAGGGTTTGTGAGACCTCTTTTTGATTTTTGTTATCCCTTTCTTTTTTTTGCCTGAACTGTTTCCTTTTCTGGGATTACAGTCAGCGGGATGCCCCAGTTTCATAAGTCCCCTTTGTAGGTTTAGATTTTTTGAGCTTTTCATTTATGAATTTTGATGATGACTGCCTGTCCTTTTGATTGTTCTGAACCATTACTGTCTTTGCTCGTTTTGTAAAGATGCATTTGGCTCAACTGAGAGAACTACCCCGCCCCAGGTTATGATTAAGGGTTTTGATTTTCGAAAATAAAAACTCCTACTTCTTTGGCTCTGATGGGTTGACGAGGGATTATCATCCTTATAACTCCAGTGTTTAGGGGTTGAAACAATGCCTGTACCTCATCAGCGGGGTTTGTTCAAAAGCATACTGTAGATTGTGGTATCGTTTTCGTCATCCTCCCTCAAGAGGTTTAGGATTTTCAATTAAGAGTTGACCATTGCAAAAATATGAAAGCAGTTTTAAACATAGTAAACATAATTAATCAAGACAGACATGTGTAATGCATTCATGAAATAAAAGAGTTTAACATAACAATTGTTTATCTGAACAAGAAAGGAAAAATACAACTTGAATTCAAATGAACAAACAATTTCTCAATCCTAGCCATGTTTTGGCAATGGAGCATTGATCACGTTGGGAGTCTCAGCAGGCTCGAACTCGATCTCTTTGGCATCGATCATGTTCTGAATTTTGTACTTTAGTGCCCAACAGTCTTCAGTATCGTGCCCCGGGCTATCGGAGTGATAAGCGCATCTGGCTTCTGGATTGTAGCTAGGAGAGGAGGTCTTAGGATTGGCAGGAGGGTTGATCACTGCAATCAGGTTCATCTTCAACATATGTTGCAGTGCTTGCGACCATGGCATGTTAATGTTGGTGAACTGCCTTTTAGGCCCGTCCGGCCTTTGCTGGTTTCCCCTCTGTGGTTGACGGCGTGGCGCAGAACCAGAGATCATGACTGCCCCTGCATGTTGATCACGTCGACTCTTATGGCTGTAAGCTGCATTAGACTCTTTCCTTCCCGTGTAAGGCTTCTTGTGGGTGTCAGAAGGTGTGGCCTCTTGGATTTTCCCACTCTTGATACCAGCTTCGATTCTTTCGCCAGTCAGGATGAGGTCGGTAAATCCGGCAGATGTATTACCAATCAGGTGGTTGAAGAATGGCCCGGATAGGGTCCCTAAGAACATGTCAACGAGTTCCCGGTCAGTTAATGGAGGTTGTACCCTTCCAGCAAGGTCTCTCCATTTCTGTGCATACTCTTTAAAACCTTCACTTGACCCTAACGACATACCCTGGAGTTGGGTACGCGTAGGAGCAAGGTCGGCATTATATTGATACTGCTTATAGAAAGCAGTAGCCAACTCCTCCCAGTTACGAACTTTGGTCCCATCCAGCTGATAGAACCATTCGAGATGAGTCCCTGAAAGACTCTCCTGGAAGAAGTGGATCCATAAATTCTTGTCCACCGTATATGGCTGAATCTTCCGAACATAGGACCTCAGATGCAGCTTGGGGCAAGACGCCCCATCATACTTAGTAAAGGACGGTGCTTTGAACTTCCGAGGGATAACCACACCAGTTGACAAACCCAGATCTCCGAAATCTAGCCCAGGTACCTGTTGAACCTCCATAGCTTTCATTCTGTCCTCCAGTTGCTTATATATGTCATTAGCAGGAGGGTACTTCTCTTCATCAAAATCTGTCTCGTTGTCGGAGACCACTGGACTGGGAACCTCTCTCTCATGGTGACTGCTTTCCCTCACAGATGGGGTTGTCCTCTCAGTTTCGACTTGCGGTGTATTCCCAGATCTGCGTCTAGGGCTGAACAAGACAGTCCTCTTCTTCTTCTTTTCCTTCTTCAAGAGCAGAGCCTTCAGATCTTGCTGCCCCTGGGTCAAGTTCATGATCAGCCCTTGGAATTGGGCATTCTGAGCCTGGAGGGCCTTGATAGACTGCTCAGCTGATGATTCAGGATTCATGACGATCGGCTGAAATAAACAGCGAAGAAGGTAAGTAACCTGCAGAGAAAGGGTACCTGTTATGCAATGATATGTATGACATGCATGCAATGATTTCAAGGATCTCGCGGGGTAAACAGAGAAACTTGTTAGAGTCGAAAGCCGGTAACTTGATTGAAGGTACTTCATGTTGTTGAGAGTCCTTCTTCAAGGGTCAAAGGCTCACCATATCCAGTGGGTCATAGCCCCTGACCACCTTGGCTAGAGGAAAATAAATCCTCTCTGCCCCTTGCTGGGATAGTTGATTCACCATGACCTGCATCACAAGCCCTTGAGATCCTTGAAATGGGTTAAGATGTATGCAATGGTATGATGTGATGGTATGCATGGGATGATGTTAGTAACCCTGTTATGAGTCCTAATTAAGGACTGAAACAAAACCTGCAAGAAACGAATGTTAGGTCACAAGCATGCAGATAGTCAAGTATGAAGGCACACAAGTCACACAAGAGAGAGCCCTTAGGTTTAGGCCAGCATGGGGTCTGGGTAGTACCCTCTTGAAGTTGGTGGGTTCAACCTGTCTTAATCAAAGTAACCGGGTTCTAAGGTTCCCAATATCACGGGATTGCTTTCATTGTTCATCGTTTCGATTTAGCCACTGAACTGGCGACCGAAATATTCCAGGAAAGCAACCCTCAATTGAGTGTAGTATCGAGTATCAACCAACCTCGGACTGCACCAAAGTCAGTTATCTCACTACCCTAAAGAGGCAAAGATTGTTCAGTTAAGGTTCCTAAGGTCTGTTGATGCTTCACGACACCACGCGGAGGCCCCGTACTCTCCTTGACTGAACTCAAGGGTTACCGGTACACACCAAAGTGCCACATCAACGTAGCAGACTGTTTCAACCATGTCGGTATACCCCGCACAGTTCCCTCATAGCCTTGTTGCTACTTTCTAAGAAAGGTATTCCCCAGATCCGGGCTTAGGATCTATAGAACTCCCAAGCAACCCACAATTTAAAGCACACAAAGCAATACAATTGAAAACATAGTTATGACCTAGCCCTAAGGTACACCTCACTTTAAGATCTGTCCCCAGCAGAGTCGCCAGTTCTGTGATCGGTGGATCTGGAACTGACTGTTTAACGCTGGTTCGCGAAATGTCGCGGAAGCAAGAGTCGCCACCGTCTTTTATTTTCTCCAAATGGAAAGGACAAAAGCACAGAAAAATTCCTTAAAGAGATTGCTCTCGGTTCGGGAGGTAGGTTATAGAAAGGGAAGGTATTAGCACCCTTTCTATCCATGGTTATCCATGGGCTCTTAGATACTTGCTCACTTGTGTTTTCAAAAATGGTTTGTTTGCTTTTCAATGTGGGTTTTAAAAAGTTCTTTGAAAAATTTCAGATCGACTCATACGTCAGAGTGTTTGAAAAATTTGCTTTGAAAGCTTTTGAAAAGTGTCAGTGTGAAAAGTCTTTTTGAGTTTGTTTTGAGATTAGAGCAAGTATCCTTGAGAACCTACCTACCCTAAGGAATTCGTCTGTGTAAGAGTCCTTTAAAGTAGTGCCATCCCACTATTGAGAGGTAGGTAGCACCACCGTTGGAGGTGTTCGGGTCAATTCGAGTTTTAGGGACGTGGTGATCACCAAAGCAATGGGAAGACACCTTAGAAGCTACCCTCATGCCAGGTTCCCGGATCATGAGGACTTACTAAGACGTTTTCTACTCGACGACCACCTTTCGAAAGGCAACAGTGAGGCGTACCCTAGGGGTGGTGTGTGCGAATTGTGTGTCATGTTTCAGTTATTTGTCTTGTCTTTTGTTGTGATCTACGCTTGATTTTAATTAGGACATTCATTCTTGCATGCATATTTAACAGTTATAAAATTTGCGGAAAAATAAATCTACAACTATTACAAATGGCGCGGGTCCACATCGCCAAAATTAAACCGGACCCGATTTAGCGGAAAATAAATAAAGCGGAAAAATAAAGTGCGAAAAGTAAAGTTACAAGGCTTAGGGATAATTACATAATTATTTAAACGATTGTAAAACAAATGCGCGAAGTAAAGGAATTGAAACAAAACTAGGGCGTTGGACCCTTTTGCAAAATATTAATGGTTAATGAGAATTAAAAATTAAATGATTAAATGTTTTTTTTTGGTATTTTGTATTTTTAGATTTAAAAGAAAAAAGAAAAATTAATTAAAATTAAAATGCTAAACCCTAGTTCTAATGTTTTTTAAGTTTATTATGAAAGAATTAAAATATAATCTAAATTAAACCCTAATTTATTTATGTACAATTTTTAATTTATAAAAATAAATAAATAATATTATTATTCTGAAAAAAGGGGAAAAATAAAAAAAAGAAAAGTTATTAAACCTAAGTTCTATTTTTTTGGGATTTTTATTATTAAGAAGAATTAAATCAAAAAAAACCTAATTATACTAAACTCAATTACAAAATTTATTCATGAAAATAAAATAATTAAAAATAAAATATTTATTACGTTTTTGTCTTTTTCTGGATTTTTGTAAAAAAAGGATATTTAATTAAATCAGAAAATAAATAAACAAATAAATAATTAAAAATAATAAAAGATAAAAGAAAATTAGAAAAGATAGAACCAGGGGGGTTTTCTGTCCCATTATGGAGGTGTAGGCCTGGTAATTCTGGCCCATTTGATTTGGAATTCGTTGACTTTCTGGATCGTATATGATGCGTTTGACCAGGCGTAGGTGTTCTTCAGCTTCCAACCTTTAGATTGACCTCCAAGCGGACGTGGCATGTTGATGATGGAGGGAATATGGTGTACATCACTATGAGCGCTGCATAGGAAATTGGTTTGAAAAACAATATGGAATTTTTGCCAGACCTGGGACTTGAATCCAGGTCTTTGAGGTCATATGCACAACGTGTTACCACTGAGCCACTGAGCGTTAGTTAACATATTATAGTAAACAAATAATAAAAAACAAAATCAGCGCATAGTAATTAAAACGCGTGCAAATTTGAAACAACCAACCATGGCCTGCCAACGCATCGTCTCTTTCATTTTCCTGAAACATAAAGAACAAGGGCCACGGTTTTCGTTGTGTTCTCTTAGGGGACTTTTGGAGAAATAGCGAATAGCGCTATAATGTATATAAATTGATCGCGAGGCTTGAGTTTGCTTCGTCTTAACCTGCTCAATTCAACCATGATACTCACGAGCCCTAATTTTTCCTCTAGGCAAAATCCCTATTTCAAGAAACCTGTAACCCTAAAAAACGCGCATGGCGGATTCACGTATGGCTAATGAAAATGCAATCAAACATATCAGTTAGCTTAGAAACATCATTGTGATCATGAATACATAAATAAAAACGAAGAAAAATGCTTGAATTATGATATGCGATTTCAGAATTTTTGAGGTACAGTTTGACTTAGGGGTACCAATTCAGGGTGTTTTGGTTGTTGCTAATGATTGGAATGTGTCCAGCAATTGCCACTGAAGCTTTTGGAATAGGTTTGGAGGTTTGAATCGACCTAAAACCTTGATTTCAGTTTTTGAGTTTTATGAGAAATTTTCAATTTGCAATGGCTTCTTGGGGCGCAGCTTGCAGTCTCTTTTGCATTAGGTCTTTGATTCTGATCATATAGGGAAGCTATTAGGTTTAAAGATATTGAATAAAATCCAAAGCAATAATTGTTTTCAATCTTTGATTTGTTAAGATCTTTTTTGAATCTTTTTTCATGGTTTTTGGTTCAATCATGCTCAAATCTCATCAAAATTTGCCTAATTGGGATATGCACGAAATATTAAGAATAAACATGCATGAAAAGATTTTTTTAGGTTAAGTTTGATATTTTCCATGTATTAAAATGATTTAAATGAATATAAATTAATATAAATTCAAATAAATAATTAAAAAATATGAAAATACTTCCCTTTGGGCCTAGTGGTCGTGCATAGGCTTGGCATGAAGAGACTTGGAAGAAAATGGGCCCATTTGCATTTTTAGGCCTTTTGCATCCATGTTGACTTTTCAAAATTCCCAAAAATTTCCCAACTTCCACAAGGCATAACTTGGTCAATTTTTAAGCTTTTCACATGTTCTTGGACATTTTGGAAAGGTCTTTGAGTCCTTTAACTAATGCCTTTGGTCCCATGTCATTTTTACTTACCAATCTCAAGTTATGGCCTTTGACTTAAAGTCACTTTTTGTTGACTTTTGAAAATGACCTATAATGTTGAAATTGATAACTTTTTGTGAGAGCATTTCTTGGACTTGAAGTATGAAGATGAGTTGTAGGAAATGTCTTTCTCTTCAAAATGAGCTTTGGATGGAATTTTTCTGATAATCCATGTGAAAGTTATGTCCTGGTCAATTTCAGTTGACTTTTTCAGCTGTCCAAATATAGCAACTTTTGCATCTTTGATGATTTCTGAGCCAAATTTTGAGAATCATGATCAAGCATTGATCAAATGATGTTTGTGGCTTCAAAATGATATGTTGACCAAAAATTTGAACTTTTGACTGTCAAATGACCATTTTGCCCCTACAGTTGACTGTAGTGCAATCTAGGGTTTTGACTGTGCAATTTTGAGCTGAATGCCTTGAAACTTGACATGAGGATGCTTGACCACATTTGTAGGCATATGAGACTTGATTGGGCCTTTGAAAAGTTCATTTGCTTGACCAGAACTCAAACCCTAGTTTTGACTGTATAGGAGACAGTTGAGCTGCACAACCCTTGGAGAATTTTGTGACCTTGACTTGACAAATCTTGGAGAACATGGGAGGGCAAATTTTGGGGTACAACAGTTGCCCCTGTTCAATCTTCTTAGACCTGAGGATGCAGATTGGCTGACGTGCCTTTCGTAATCCGAGGGTGGAAGATGATTGAACACTAGAGTGCCCAGAAATTTGCGCTCACATAGTAGCAGTGTGATGATGGAATGGGCTTATAGATGCCATTTAGAGGTTGATGAATAGGATGATGGGTTTATAGATGCCATCTGGTGATTGCGTAGGAGATTCCTTAGCTAAAACCTGCATACCTGCAAAAGAAGAACATGAGTACCTGACGCGTTGCAGGAACTGATTTTAGATGCTTGGTATAGACGTGTCCTGACTGGTTACAGGAGCTGAATCTGGAGCTTCAAACGCTGATGAATGAACCAGGGATGGTTGCTACCTTAGCATGAATGATAAGGGAACCTTGGGCGACTTTAACTTCAACAACGTTCGTTGAGAAAAATCTTGGGTGTCTTCTACTGGAATAAGAATCAGGGAGATCTTAGGGTCGATCTGACTGAACCAGAGAGGCCTTGGACTGGGTAAGAATCAGGAAAATCTTAGGATCGATTTAACTGAACCGGTCTAGGTCTTGCAATATCTTCAACTGGATAAGCATCAGGGAGATCTTAGGGTCGCTCTGACTGAACCAAGAGAAGGCCTTTGACTGGATAAGAATCAGGAAAATCTTAGGGTCGATTTAACTGAACCGGTCTAGGTCTTGAAATATGATTGAGAATTTAAACTGCATTTTTCCTGAAAGGTAAAAGTCAGTCATATGCAATGCATGATATGGATCAAGCGATGATGTTCTCAACATAAATGAGGTTCGTATGATGCAGTGCGTTATGCATGCTATGATGATGTATGTGAAGTTTTATGTATGTTTTCGTCTAGGAAAGTGAATCCTTGACGAGTGCCGGGAAGTTGTATCCTGGGCTGATGTTGAAGAGTAGATTTTGCTTCCACTGGGGATGATAATTGCAAGAATACCGGTAGGAGAAGATAACTCCGTTGCGGAATAATCTTGGCGAATGAAGAGTCTGCGGGGAGAAAAGATACTCTGACGACCATGCTGGGAAGCAATACTCTGTGGGGATAGGGATGCTTTGCTGAATGTTGATAGTAATTGCTGAGGATACCCTTGTCGTATAGGAAGTGTTGAAGGACTTCGCTGGGGTAAAGAAGACTTTGTCGACGACGATCTCTCCGTGGCTTTTGGCTGAGGATAACCCAGTTATATCCTGTTAAGGGAATAACTCTTTGAATAAAGTCGGGCGACGCGTTCGTGCTCTGCGAGGGGATAAGCTTCCAGAATCTACTGGGGATACGCTTATTGCTTGGGGATATGATTTCCAACTTTGCTGGTGAAGCTGGATTGGACTCTTCTGGGGAAGTTTGAACTGTAATTGCTGTAGGTTGAAAGAGGGAACCTATGTAGGGTTGCCTGCTGATGAGCTCGTGTAAAACCGCATCTGAAAATGGAGAAGGAACCTGGGTAGGGTTATTTTGATGATGAGTTCGTGTAAAACTGCGTTCTTGGAAAGGGAGAACCTGTGTAGGGTGTCCGGGTGACGAGTCCATGTAAAACTGCATCTTGAATAGGGGGAACCGGTGTAGGGTTGCTTGGTGAGGTAAGTTCATGTAAAACTTCTTGATGAATCGGGGTGAGATTATCTTGAACTAAATCCATGTAAGACTTCTAGAGGAACCGGGGTTAGGTTACCTTGGAGTAAATCCATGTGAGATTTCTTGACGATCCGGGGTAAGGTTACTGGAGACGAGTCCCAGTGAGACTGCTGGGGGAACCGGGGTTAGGTTACCTTGAGATAGATCCGTGTGAGATTTCTTGATGAACCGGGGTAAGTTTGTGTAGAACTTTGATGAACCGGGGTTAGGTCATCTTAAGATAGGTCCATGTAAGACTTCAGGAGGAACCGGGGTTAGGTTACTTGGATAAGTTTGTGTAAAAACTTTGATGAACCGGGGTTAGGTTACTTGGATAAGTTTGTGTAAAAACTTTGATGAACCGGGGTTAGGTCATCTTAAGATAGGTCCATGTAAGACTTCAGGAGGAACCGGAGTTAGGTTACTTGGATAAATCCGTGTAAGATTTCTGGAGGCACCGGGGTAAGGTTACTGGAAGCGAGTCCATGTGAGACTTCTGGGGGAACCGGGGTTAGGTTACTTGGATAAGTTTGTGTAAAAACTTTGATGAACCGGGGTTAGGTTACTTGGATAAGTTTGTGTAAAAACTTCTTGATGAACCGGGGTTAGGTCATCTTGTGGAGGAGGAGTCTGTGTATGACTTTGTCTGAAGGTTGAGAGGAAACCGGTGTTGGGTGATTGACAAATCTTTGAGTAGACAAGTGATGAGATACCGGAATATAGTCGTACGCTTTGATCCCTAACTTTTGCCTGGACTGCCCTTTCGGGTTTTCAGTCCACCGGGATACCCATTTTTGCCCAAGCCGCCTTTTCAGGTTTTCGACTTGCCGGGTGTACAGATTTTTTCGTTTCATCCCTTCATTTGCCCGAACCCTTTTGGTTCGCCGGGAAGCCCTTATTTTTGCCTAGGTGTGTCAACCTAGCGGGTCTTTGATTATGCGCAGTATTTTTCGACTATGTCCACGCTCTCAGGAGGTAGGGAGTTGCCCCTGTTGGAAGTATTTTACCATGCCCCAGATAATGAGCCATGCTCCTACTGTGCCTCTTGATTGGAGGTTCTTCTGTTCACAAGGTGTTCATCGTGCGAATTTCCCTGCTGTTCAAACAAATAATCATATGCAAACAAGGTTATTTTAAGAATGCAAAAGTCTATGTCTGCCTTGAATTTTGAAAATGCATTTTTTGTAATACAGTGCGATGTCAACTCAATATTTTACAGCAAACCTTCAGGAGTCAGGATACCTTCGTAACAGTATGCTTTCAAACTGACCCATGCTTCAGCTAGGACTTTCAAGGGTTATATCGTGGCCGGGTTCACGGTTTAAGAAACAAAGGATGAAGGCTCAAATTATTTGTACCCACCCTCTCTTCGTGATGTTCTCCAAACCTAAACTCAGTTGATCGTGCGTTAGACCTTATTCGAGTCTTTGCTTTGATTTTCCGGTGATGGTTCAAACATTGATGATTTGTTCTGACTAGGCAGTCATTTTTTGGTTGAGGGTTTGTGAGACCTCTTTTTGATTTTTGTTATCCCTTTCTTTTTTTTGCCTGAACTGTTTCCTTTTCTGGGATTACAGTCAGCGGGATGCCCCAGTTTCATAAGTCCCCTTTGTAGGTTTAGATTTTTTGAGCTTTTCATTTATGAATTTTGATGATGACTGCCTGTCCTTTTGATTGTTCTGAACCATTACTGTCTTTGCTCGTTTTGTAAAGATGCATTTGGCTCAACTGAGAGAACTACCCCGCCCCAGGTTATGATTAAGGGTTTTGATTTTCGAAAATAAAAACTCCTACTTCTTTGGCTCTGATGGGTTGACGAGGGATTATCATCCTTATAACTCCAGTGTTTAGGGGTTGAAACAATGCCTGTACCTCATCAGCGGGGTTTGTTCAAAAGCATACTGTAGATTGTGGTATCGTTTTCGTCATCCTCCCTCAAGAGGTTTAGGATTTTCAATTAAGAGTTGACCATTGCAAAAATATGAAAGCAGTTTTAAACATAGTAAACATAATTAATCAAGACAGACATGTGTAATGCATTCATGAAATAAAAGAGTTTAACATAACAATTGTTTATCTGAACAAGAAAGGAAAAATACAACTTGAATTCAAATGAACAAACAATTTCTCAATCCTAGCCATGTTTTGGCAATGGAGCATTGATCACGTTGGGAGTCTCAGCAGGCTCGAACTCGATCTCTTTGGCATCGATCATGTTCTGAATTTTGTACTTTAGTGCCCAACAGTCTTCAGTATCGTGCCCCGGGCTATCGGAGTGATAAGCGCATCTGGCTTCTGGATTGTAGCTAGGAGAGGAGGTCTTAGGATTGGCAGGAGGGTTGATCACTGCAATCAGGTTCATCTTCAACATATGTTGCAGTGCTTGCGACCATGGCATGTTAATGTTGGTGAACTGCCTTTTAGGCCCGTCCGGCCTTTGCTGGTTTCCCCTCTGTGGTTGACGGCGTGGCGCAGAACCAGAGATCATGACTGCCCCTGCATGTTGATCACGTCGACTCTTATGGCTGTAAGCTGCATTAGACTCTTTCCTTCCCGTGTAAGGCTTCTTGTGGGTGTCAGAAGGTGTGGCCTCTTGGATTTTCCCACTCTTGATACCAGCTTCGATTCTTTCGCCAGTCAGGATGAGGTCGGTAAATCCGGCAGATGTATTACCAATCAGGTGGTTGAAGAATGGCCCGGATAGGGTCCCTAAGAACATGTCAACGAGTTCCCGGTCAGTTAATGGAGGTTGTACCCTTCCAGCAAGGTCTCTCCATTTCTGTGCATACTCTTTAAAACCTTCACTTGACCCTAACGACATACCCTGGAGTTGGGTACGCGTAGGAGCAAGGTCGGCATTATATTGATACTGCTTATAGAAAGCAGTAGCCAACTCCTCCCAGTTACGAACTTTGGTCCCATCCAGCTGATAGAACCATTCGAGATGAGTCCCTGAAAGACTCTCCTGGAAGAAGTGGATCCATAAATTCTTGTCCACCGTATATGGCTGAATCTTCCGAACATAGGACCTCAGATGCAGCTTGGGGCAAGACGCCCCATCATACTTAGTAAAGGACGGTGCTTTGAACTTCCGAGGGATAACCACACCAGTTGACAAACCCAGATCTCCGAAATCCAGCCCAGGTACCTGTTGAACCTCCATAGCTTTCATTCTGTCCTCCAGTTGCTTATATATGTCATTAGCAGGAGGGTACTGCTCTTCATCAAAATCTGTCTCGTTGTCGGAGACCACTGGACTGGGAACCTCTCTCTCATGGTGACTGCTTTCCCTCACAGATGGGGTTGTCCTCTCAGTTTCGACTTGCGGTGTATTCCCAGATCTGCGTCTAGGGCTGAACAAGACAGTCCTCTTCTTCTTCTTTTCCTTCTTCAAGAGCAGAGCCTTCAGATCTTGCTGCCCCTGGGTCAAGTTCATGATCAGCCCTTGGAATTGGGCATTCTGAGCCTGGAGGGCCTTGATAGACTGCTCAGCTGATGATTCAGGATTCATGACGATCGGCTGAAATAAACAGCGAAGAAGGTAAGTAACCTGCAGAGAAAGGGTACCTGTTATGCAATGATATGT
This sequence comes from Vicia faba, assembly GCA_948472305.1. NCBI lineage: Eukaryota > Viridiplantae > Streptophyta > Magnoliopsida > Fabales > Fabaceae > Vicia > Vicia faba. Next base: position 1,353,832,673 of record OX451738.1, on the reverse strand, counting down.
ATGACATGCATGCAATGATTTCAAGGATCTCGCGGGGTAAACAGAGAAACTTGTTAGAGTCGAAAGCCGGTAACTTGATTGAAGGTACTTCATGTTGTTGAGAGTCCTTCTTCAAGGGTCAAAGGCTCACCATATCCAGTGGGTCATAGCCCCTGACCACCTTGGCTAGAGGAAAATAAATCCTCTCTGCCCCTTGCTGGGATAGTTGATTCACCATGACCTGCATCACAAGCCCTTGAGATCCTTGAAATGGGTTAAGATGTATGCAATGGTATGATGTGATGGTATGCATGGGATGATGTTAGTAACCCTGTTATGAGTCCTAATTAAGGACTGAAACAAAACCTGCAAGAAACGAATGTTAGGTCACAAGCATGCAGATAGTCAAGTATGAAGGCACACAAGTCACACAAGAGAGAGCCCTTAGGTTTAGGCCAGCATGGGGTCTGGGTAGTACCCTCTTGAAGTTGGTGGGTTCAACCTGTCTTAATCAAAGTAACCGGGTTCTAAGGTTCCCAATATCACGGGATTGCTTTCATTGTTCATCGTTTCGATTTAGCCACTGAACTGGCGACCGAAATATTCCAGGAAAGCAACCCTCAATTGAGTGTAGTATCGAGTATCAACCAACCTCGGACTGCACCAAAGTCAGTTATCTCACTACCCTAAAGAGGCAAAGATTGTTCAGTTAAGGTTCCTAAGGTCTGTTGATGCTTCACGACACCACGCGGAGGCCCCGTACTCTCCTTGACTGAACTCAAGGGTTACCGGTACACACCAAAGTGCCACATCAACGTAGCAGACTGTTTCAACCATGTCGGTATACCCCGCACAGTTCCCTCATAGCCTTGTTGCTACTTTCTAAGAAAGGTATTCCCCAGATCCGGGCTTAGGATCTATAGAACTCCCAAGCAACCCACAATTTAAAGCACACAAAGCAATACAATTGAAAACATAGTTATGACCTAGCCCTAAGGTACACCTCACTTTAAGATCTGTCCCCAGCAGAGTCGCCAGTTCTGTGATCGGTGGATCTGGAACTGACTGTTTAACGCTGGTTCGCGAAATGTCGCGGAAGCAAGAGTCGCCACCGTCTTTTATTTTCTCCAAATGGAAAGGACAAAAGCACAGAAAAATTCCTTAAAGAGATTGCTCTCGGTTCGGGAGGTAGGTTATAGAAAGGGAAGGTATTAGCACCCTTTCTATCCATGGTTATCCATGGGCTCTTAGATACTTGCTCACTTGTGTTTTCAAAAATGGTTTGTTTGCTTTTCAATGTGGGTTTTAAAAAGTTCTTTGAAAAATTTCAGATCGACTCATACGTCAGAGTGTTTGAAAAATTTGCTTTGAAAGCTTTTGAAAAGTGTCAGTGTGAAAAGTCTTTTTGAGTTTGTTTTGAGATTAGAGCAAGTATCCTTGAGAACCTACCTACCCTAAGGAATTCGTCTGTGTAAGAGTCCTTTAAAGTAGTGCCATCCCACTATTGAGAGGTAGGTAGCACCACCGTTGGAGGTGTTCGGGTCAATTCGAGTTTTAGGGACGTGGTGATCACCAAAGCAATGGGAAGACACCTTAGAAGCTACCCTCATGCCAGGTTCCCGGATCATGAGGACTTACTAAGACGTTTTCTACTCGACGACCACCTTTCGAAAGGCAACAGTGAGGCGTACCCTAGGGGTGGTGTGTGCGAATTGTGTGTCATGTTTCAGTTATTTGTCTTGTCTTTTGTTGTGATCTACGCTTGATTTTAATTAGGACATTCATTCTTGCATGCATATTTAACAGTTATAAAATTTGCGGAAAAATAAATCTACAACTATTACAAATGGCGCGGGTCCACATCGCCAAAATTAAACCGGACCCGATTTAGCGGAAAATAAATAAAGCGGAAAAATAAAGTGCGAAAAGTAAAGTTACAAGGCTTAGGGATAATTACATAATTATTTAAACGATTGTAAAACAAATGCGCGAAGTAAAGGAATTGAAACAAAACTAGGGCGTTGGACCCTTTTGCAAAATATTAATGGTTAATGAGAATTAAAAATTAAATGATTAAATGTTTTTTTTTGGTATTTTGTATTTTTAGATTTAAAAGAAAAAAGAAAAATTAATTAAAATTAAAATGCTAAACCCTAGTTCTAATGTTTTTTAAGTTTATTATGAAAGAATTAAAATATAATCTAAATTAAACCCTAATTTATTTATGTACAATTTTTAATTTATAAAAATAAATAAATAATATTATTATTCTGAAAAAAGGGGAAAAATAAAAAAAAAGAAAAGTTATTAAACCTAAGTTCTATTTTTTTGGGATTTTTATTATTAAGAAGAATTAAATCAAAAAAAACCTAATTATACTAAACTCAATTACAAAATTTATTCATGAAAATAAAATAATTAAAAATAAAATATTTATTACGTTTTTGTCTTTTTCTGGATTTTTGTAAAAAAAGGATATTTAATTAAATCAGAAAATAAATAAACAAATAAATAATTAAAAATAATAAAAGATAAAAGAAAATTAGAAAAGATAGAACCAGGGGGGTTTTCTGTCCCATTATGGAGGTGTAGGCCTGGTAATTCTGGCCCATTTGATTTGGAATTCGTTGACTTTCTGGATCGTATATGATGCGTTTGACCAGGCGTAGGTGTTCTTCAGCTTCCAACCTTTAGATTGACCTCCAAGCGGACGTGGCATGTTGATGATGGAGGGAATATGGTGTACATCACTATGAGCGCTGCATAGGAAATTGGTTTGAAAAACAATATGGAATTTTTGCCAGACCTGGGACTTGAATCCAGGTCTTTGAGGTCATATGCACAACGTGTTACCACTGAGCCACTGAGCGTTAGTTAACATATTATAGTAAACAAATAATAAAAAACAAAATCAGCGCATAGTAATTAAAACGCGCGCAAATTTGAAACAACCAACCATGGCCTGCCAACGCATCGTCTCTTTCATTTTCCTGAAACATAAAGAACAAGGGCCACGGTTTTCGTTGTGTTCTCTTAGGGGACTTTTGGAGAAATAGCGAATAGCGCTATAATGTATATAAATTGATCGCGAGGCTTGAGTTTGCTTCGTCTTAACCTGCTCAATTCAACCATGATACTCACGAGCCCTAATTTTTCCTCTAGGCAAAATCCCTATTTCAAGAAACCTGTAACCCTAAAAAACGCGCATGGCGGATTCACGTATGGCTAATGAAAATGCAATCAAACATATCAGTTAGCTTAGAAACATCATTGTGATCATGAATACATAAATAAAAACGAAGAAAAATGCTTGAATTATGATATGCGATTTCAGAATTTTTGAGGTACAGTTTGACTTAGGGGTACCAATTCAGGGTGTTTTGGTTGTTGCTAATGATTGGAATGTGTCCAGCAATTGCCACTGAAGCTTTTGGAATAGGTTTGGAGGTTTGAATCGACCTAAAACCTTGATTTCAGTTTTTGAGTTTTATGAGAAATTTTCAATTTGCAATGGCTTCTTGGGGCGCAGCTTGCAGTCTCTTTTGCATTAGGTCTTTGATTCTGATCATATAGGGAAGCTATTAGGTTTAAAGATATTGAATAAAATCCAAAGCAATAATTGTTTTCAATCTTTGATTTGTTAAGATCTTTTTTGAATCTTTTTTCATGGTTTTTGGTTCAATCATGCTCAAATCTCATCAAAATTTGCCTAATTGGGATATGCACGAAATATTAAGAATAAACATGCATGAAAAGATTTTTTTAGGTTAAGTTTGATATTTTCCATGTATTAAAATGATTTAAATGAATATAAATTAATATAAATTCAAATAAATAATTAAAAAATATGAAAATACTTCCCTTTGGGCCTAGTGGTCGTGCATAGGCTTGGCATGAAGAGACTTGGAAGAAAATGGGCCCATTTGCATTTTTAGGCCTTTTGCATCCATGTTGACTTTTCAAAATTCCCAAAAATTTCCCAACTTCCACAAGGCATAACTTGGTCAATTTTTAAGCTTTTCACATGTTCTTGGACATTTTGGAAAGGTCTTTGAGTCCTTTAACTAATGCCTTTGGTCCCATGTCATTTTTACTTACCAATCTCAAGTTATGGCCTTTGACTTAAAGTCACTTTTTGTTGACTTTTGAAAATGACCTATAATGTTGAAATTGATAACTTTTTGTGAGAGCATTTCTTGGACTTGAAGTATGAAGATGAGTTGTAGGAAATGTCTTTCTCTTCAAAATGAGCTTTGGATGGAATTTTTCTGATAATCCATGTGAAAGTTATGTCCTGGTCAATTTCAGTTGACTTTTTCAGCTGTCCAAATATAGCAACTTTTGCATCTTTGATGATTTCTGAGCCAAATTTTGAGAATCATGATCAAGCATTGATCAAATGATGTTTGTGGCTTCAAAATGATATGTTGACCAAAAATTTGAACTTTTGACTGTCAAATGACCATTTTGCCCCTACAGTTGACTGTAGTGCAATCTAGGGTTTTGACTGTGCAATTTTGAGCTGAATGCCTTGAAACTTGACATGAGGATGCTTGACCACATTTGTAGGCATATGAGACTTGATTGGGCCTTTGAAAAGTTCATTTGCTTGACCAGAACTCAAACCCTAGTTTTGACTGTATAGGAGACAGTTGAGCTGCACAACCCTTGGAGAATTTTGTGACCTTGACTTGACAAATCTTGGAGAACATGGGAGGGCAAATTTTGGGGTACAACAATAACAAATCAAAATCAAAATAGTGAGGTCATTACAAAACCCTCAACAACATGAAAAATGTTGAAAAAGAAAAAAGGAGATGATGACTGTCTCCCCAAATTCAACTGGTGAACCATCGCCCAAAAGTCATTCCCAAACTCAAATCAGAGTGCGACGCACAATTAACTGAACTTAGGTTGAAGGACATCACAGAGAGCGGGTGGGTACAAATATACTTTGAGCCTTTATCCTTTGTTTCGAAAACCATGAACCAAGCCACGTTACAACCCTTCAAAAGTCCTAATTGAAGCATGGGTTAGTTCGAAAGCATACTGTTACAAAAGGTATCCTGACTCCTGTAGGGCTTTGCTCTAAATCTTGTTTTGATCTGTCTTATAAAAAAGTTTTCTGCTAAAAACGCATTTTTCAAAACTTCGAGACAAACATAAACTTTGCATTATTTGAATATCACTGTCTGCATTTGACTTTTTTGTTTGACAGCGAAGAAATTCATACAGCGAATGTTCGGAGGAACGAAAACTCTCTCAGTAAGTAAAAATCACTTCAAGAGGATAACACTTCCATTGCAAATCTCCTATCAGCAAGGGGCATGACATGTCACAATACAATTAACCTGGGGCAGTCCAGTCAAGGTCCAACAGATCTTTCAAAGTTCAATTAACCTGGGGCAGTCCAGTCAAGATTTCAAGAAATCTCTCAATATGCAGAGTAGTCTGATTCAAGATTCTTTCACCACCACTTGGGGCATTCGAATGTCAAGAGTGTTCAACAATTCAATTATTACATTTCCAGACTCGATTCCTGTATCTAGCCAGGGCACGTCTGAAGAGTTCGAAGATTCGATTCCTGTATCCAGCCAGGGTATATCTATCAACTATCACAATTCCAGATTCGATTCCTGTATCCAGCCAGAGCATATCTGTTGACCACATTTCCAGACTCGATTCTTGTATCTAGCCAGGGCACGTCTGAAGAGTTCGAAGATTCGATTCCTGTATCCAGCCAGGGCATATCTGTTGACGACTATTTCCAGACTCGACTCCTATATCCAGCCAGGGCACGTCTGAAGAATTCCAGATCAACACCTGTATCAAGCCAGGAAAACATCTGTGAACGACCGATTGTAGACCAACACCTGTAACAAGCCATGAATTTATCTACATCACCACTTGGGGCATTCAAATGTCAAAAGTGTTCAAAAACCCGATGCAGTTTTACACGGACTCATCGTCGGGAAATCCTACCCAGATCTCCTCAAAACAGGAAGACCCCAGTAGTTTGGCATACAACCCGAGCTTCTGATTCTCCCGACAGTGGTCCCAAGACTTCTCATTTTCAACAATTTAAGACTCTTGCCCTCTACAGCAGCAGCCAAGGATTTATTTTCCCCGGCAGCAATCAAGATTCTTTTATCTTTCAGCCGTCCAGAATTCATCTATCCTCAGCAAGATAGCTCATCAGCTTACATGCGCATTCATGTCATAAACATTGATGTCACATACATTGCATCATGCATCATAACATTGCATACAACTAACCCTTTACCTTTTCAGGTAAGATCAGTCGGCAGACAAAGATCATCTTCCAAGTTCACTCAGATGTGACCCGGACACGGCGACATTCTGATACTTATTCCAGATTCATCCAGATGCAGTTCTACACGAGCTCATCATCAGGAAACCCTACACCGGTTCCTCTTCAAGACGTCTGAAAACAGTTTACGGATTCTTCCCAACAACGGATGTCAATCTACCAACTTGTTCAGACGCAACTTTTGAAAATAGTTTACGGACGCTTCCCAACAACGGATGCTGCTCTATTGCTTATTCAACTTCAAAGACTTCTGAAAACAGTAACCTGGTTCTCCAAGTAACGGATGTTAACCTATCACTTGTTCAGATTCTTCTCAAGACTTCTGAAAACAGTTTACGGATTCTTCCCAACAACGGATGTTAATCTACCAACTTGTTCAGACTCTTCTCAACTTTTGAAAACAGTTTACGGACGCTTCCCAACAACGGATGCTGCTCTATTGCTTATTCAATCTCAACTCCTGAAAATAGTTTACGGATTCTCCAAACATGGATGTCAATCTATTGCTTATTCGGACCCCTAATTCAGAGATGTTCCAAAACATGGATGCCCTTCTGATACTTGTCCACTCACCATTGACATACAGTTCAACATTTCCAAATGGCATCTTTAAGCCCATTTCCAGATGGCATCTATAAGCCCATCCTCCTACCAGCAGTCACCAGATGGCATCTTTAAGCCCATCACCAAATGGCATCTCTAAGCCCATTCCCCGACAAGATTCTATCGCACCCGATGGCATCTTTAAGCCCATCACCAAATGGCATCTTTAAGCCCATTCACTTCTACCATCACATCGTCGAGTGCAAATTTTCTGGGTACTTTAGTGTCCAATCTTCTTTTACCTTTAAGTCGCGAAAGGCAAACTTGCCAATCTAACTCTTCAGGTTCAAGAAGATTGAACAGGGGCAACTGTTGTACCCCAAAATTTGCCCTCGCATTTTTCCACAAGAAATCTCAGCTTCAGGCATTTCCTGATTTTTTAGATTGGCTCAAGAATCGGACAAACGAACTTTTCTCGTCAGTCAGACAAAAATTAGGGTTTTATTGATTTTTCAGGGCTCTGGATTGTTTCACACAGTTGGCTTAGGGTTTTGGTTGACTTTGACTCAATTTTGATCAGGCGAATGCTCTTTGGCATTTAATCAGGAATTAAGGGTTTTGTGGGCATATTCTCAGAAAGGTTAAAATTCCACAGCACTTTGCAAGTTATTCCGAGATTCGGTTCGAATTCGCATTGTTTTGATTTAATCAGTAAAAGAGACAGTTGGTTTGAATTCACGTTGGTTTGTTTGAGCCAGTCAAAAGAAATATGCAGTTTGGATTTACAGTGCTTGGTAAGAAATCAGCAAGAAAGGAATGTGTTTGATCAGTTATTGCGTTTGACTGTGCGTTGCTTTAGATGATGGAGGCGCCAAGTTCATTTATTTCGATCAACGAAGAATCAATGTTTAGTTGATTATTTATTATTCTAAGGATTAAATATCTGAAATTTAATTTTCATTTATTTTAATTTAAGGAACTATAAATAACAAGTAAATAATTGAAAAAAGGATAAAAAGAATTAAATGGATCAATAGAATTTTTATTTCATATTTAAACATTTGTTACAATTATTATTTAGATACAAGTATTTATTTACGAAGTATTTAAAATAATAATAGTTACAAGGATTAAATTGAAAATAAAACTATCCTATTTTTCTAAATATCTTCTAAGTCCCCAATTCTTCATTCTTCACTTAATGCCCCTCTCCATCCAAATTGTCATCTGCAATAGATAAGGAGAAAAGTCAGTGACTGATAAAAAGACAGATAAAAGAAATTCATCATTAAGGGCCACTGATTGGGATCAGTTAACCCTCTCTGCAAATCACGGGATTTCTCCCGGTTCACAGAGAGGGAAGAATTTTATTTAATCATGAATGCAAAGTTGAGAAAAAATGCAAAGTGTCAAAATGCATAAGTTCAAAATGTCAAACTGCATAGTTCAGAAGCAAGTTCAAACCAAACTGAAAATCCAAATTACAACTTGCTGTCATAATCCAAAAAAGTGCAATTTACTGTCAAAATGCCAAGAAGTCTACTCAAAGCTGTCAAGAAGAGGATTTGGCAAAGATATCAAAGAAGATAAAAGTACAAAAGCTGTCAAAGAAGAGATAAAATATGCAGAGGAAAACCATTATGCAAGCATACATTTCTTTTCATCATTTCCCAACAAGGGTGGCCCCTTCAGAAAAAGGTACAGCACAAACATATTTTAACATTTTTTAGCTGTACTGAGAGAGAAGAGTGGAGAGATAAGGAGCGGGTTTTTAGGCTTTTAGGCAGGAAGAAAGATATACAAAGGGACTGAACACAGTAAAGAAAAGGGGGGCCATACCAACAGATGCAAAAGAAGCCGAACTTTCACCAAAGTAAAAAGAAAGATATACAAACCAGGCCTAAGCATCAAACCATCAACCGAAAAACAACAAAGACCAGTTCACTACAAGTTGACTGCAAGCATAACCTGCTGAAGCCTTACCTGCATCATTCAAAAACCTATTCAAACTAATTCCAAAAGCCTTAACCTGTCAAAGATCTTACCAGCTGAAGCAAAAACCTGTTGAAGCTCTAAACCAGACCTAAGTGTAAACCAGCGTAACCTCAAAACACACAACCTGCTAGGCCTCAAGCTTGAGACCATTAAGTCTCACCCTACTGTCAAACCATAAAAAACCTTAACCACTAAAAACACCTGCATATGCAAAACCTGAAACAACATGCTAAGAGCCTAAACCATAACAACCTGAAACCTGTCAAAAAACCTCACCAGCTGAAGCATAAGCCTGCAATGGCCTAATAAAACCTGCCTACTGCCAAAAGACCAAACCAAGTCCAAAACCATAAACCTATCTCACCAAAAAGCCTCATACCTGCAACCATACTACCTAAAACCAATGAAATCATAGCATACTGCATAATACCACCCAAACATCAAGCCCTCAGTGAATACATCATTGGGCAATAAAAGAATCTAGTCAAAATAGCATTTCAACGGTAGCATTCAGAAGCAATACAAGCATACGAACAAAGTAGGCGTTCATCATAATCAACAGTTTCAAAGGGCAATTCAGGGACGAAGAAGAAAGATAACAAAATCTGTTAAAGGCAACAAAACCCTCGAGCCCTCAGTAAGGATACATCATTGGGCAAAAAGCAACTATCAAGCTCAACAATCAAGAGGCAACCACATAAGCATACAAAGTCATAGCAAGAGAAGAAGAAGAAGAAAGAATACGCAAACCAGAGCTTTCAGTTCAGATCATCATAAAGCCTAAAAAAGGGTAATACATAAATACCAAGTGTCGTCCAAGCAAGCATCACGTTTCCTCCGCTCGTCAAGCCTCCTGAGCACTTCCATTTTCTTCCTCCCCTCTGTCAAGGTAGTTTTCGTTTTCTCCTTTCCTTTCATACCTCACACAAGACAAGCAAAAACGCATTAAAACATAGAATCAGATTCAACAAATCAAAGAACCTTAACATGCAAATCTAAAATGTTTAACGAATTTGAGACATGCCGTTACCTTGTTTCACCGTTGCCTGAGCGAACGAGAGGGGGAGGACGAGGTAGTGCTGGTGGCTAGACGGAAGAGTTGGATTCAGAAACGCGTAAACGAGGAAGACGAAGAAGACCTCCATGAACGCCGTTGTACACAAACCCTAAAGCTTTGTCCCAAATGAAAATACAAGCAAACCCTAAAACTTTCTGAGCCCAAACGTGGGCCTTGCCCATTCTGAATGCCCAAGCCCATTCTTTTCAAAACATTTTTTTAACATCTTAACATTAACCACTTTTTTTCATATATAATTCATATAATACTAATTTCATTTCATTTTTCTTTACACTAAACTATACCTTTTCTTATATTAACATAGTTAATTAGAAATACACCATGACAATAACATACTAACATTTTAATATAAAATATAATGTAATTAGGATGTTAAACCCTTTTTTTTATTAAAATACTTTTTGTACAAACAAATACATTTTTTCTAATTTAATCCTTGATTCTTATTAAAAACATACTTTGTACATAACAAATGAAAAAAATACTTTTTTATACATAATTAAAACCTAGAAATATTTTCTTAAAACATCATTTTTATATTTAATTAGAACTAAAAACATTCAATTAAAATATTTTCTTTTGTGCATATTAAGGAAATACAAGACCAATTAATTAAATAGACGTTTAATTTTTTTAAGTCAAAACAAATACCTAACAATACTTTCTTAAATTCACATTCCGCACCTGTAAATAATTATTTACGCAATACATCTCACACTTACACAATACAAATACATTCACATTGCACATATACAATTGCTATTTTCCTACATTGATATACCTTATTTACACTTGATCACAAATTCGATTTGGTTGTAACTTATTGGATACTATAAGTCTCATCCCCATTCATAAATTTGTACCCCCACTCCCGGATACTTATTTTGTAATAGCGTAGACTTTACATTTTCGCAATTTACCGCTTTCAATTATATCATGGTTAGACCTAGGGTTTGCATGTACGTAAAATCAAACACTAGATAACCTAATACAAGACAAATACATGAAATCAATACACAATCACACTTGCACCCTCTAGGGTGATCCCACATGTTGCCTTCCAAAATGGGCCATGCTTGCACGTCGAGTTTCTTTGGCAAAACAAAATCAAATGATCATAAGTCCCTCAATGACGCCTTCGAATGTTGCCTAAACGGAATGATCATAGTCCCTTCAAAGTAAATTGCCAAAGACACTTGGCACCATTGCATTCATGGTCCATACGATGACCCGCGCCCGTCCCGAATAAACTTCCTAAACGCAAGATTGTCCACCAAATTCAATGGTGGAGCAAAATTGTTAAAAAGGGTTAAAACATAACAAAAAACCTTTGAGTACAATAGGGTAGACAAAACTCTTAGTTACTTGAGATCAACTTGCAAAAACACTTGCCTTCTTTTCAAAAACCACAATCCACAACACTTTCAAACAAACTCTCAAAAACATTTGAAACATCTTTTCGAAAAGATCCACACTTTTGTAAAACACTCAAACACGAGTCAAATACATTGGTTGCCTAAGACAAGGCATCTCTTCAAAAACATTTTCAAAACACACACACACCACAATTTCAAGCAATCGAAAATCAAGGCAAGTGATCTAAAAAACCAAGTAACTAAGAGCCCATGGATAACCATGGATGAAAAGGGTGCTAATACCTTCCCTTTTCATAATCTACCCCCCGGACCCACGAAATATCTCAAAAGGTTTTTGCTGTGCTTTTTTTAACCTTTCCTGTAGGATAAAATAAAAAGTCGGTGGCGACTCTTGCTCAACCGCACAAGTGCGAATACGAACGCAAACCACTGTCAGTTCTCCCACCGTATCACACGTTCGAACTAGATACCTCTTGCGAAAATGTAGCCAACTCAATTTTTGAAATTTTGGCACTGGAACCAACTCAATACGATGAAAATCGACCAAGTTATGATTTTCTGAACATGACGCAAATAAACTTCTGTCACAAATTTTATGTACGAAAATACTTGATAAATATGCATTTTTGAAGACCTTCTGATTGAAATTGGCTTCCAGCCATGAGATATGAAAATATAGATGATGTCAAGATGGAATTTTGGCCACCGGAACGGGTTCAAAAAGAGCCACGATCTTCAAGTTATGAATTTTTTAGTGCGTAAAAATTGTACTTTCAGCACACTTTTTCACCATATTTCTTCGAGAAAAATCGCACATTCGGAGACCTTCTTTAAAGAGTTGGCTCTCGAGCTGAACCTGAATTTGAGAATATGTTATCAGGGATATCTTAGCGAAAGAACACCTGAATATGACGCGCCGGGTTGGAATTGTGAATCTTTGAACCCCAATCGCTGCGAAACGGCGAACCGATCTTCAGCACGAAAAATATTCTGAGAACATCCATTGGCGAAATAAAGGTCACTTGTAACCTGACGAAGCTTGCTAAATATACATTGATCCCATAACCATAGAACCAATGATATGCGTGTATGTAATAATGAAATGTAAGTCAAAAAGGTCGAAATAAAGAGGGTAAATTTTGGGGTACATCAATAACTTATATAGCTATCATAAGATGTTTAACTCAAAGATATCATATATTGAGGAACCCACTTCCTACATTATTGTTATGAAAGACCCTCATTGGTAGCATGTTGTCAACAACGAGTTAAAATCTTTGACTGATACTAACACTTGGACTCTTACCACCCTTCCACCCCCAACAAAAAGACTATAGGTTGTAAATAGATATTTAGGATTAAATATCACGCAAATGGTAAAAAATAAAGATACAAAGCCAGCCTTGTTACAAAAGGTTTCCATTAAACTAAAGGCATAAACTATATAGAAACTTTTAGCCCGGTTATTAAAATGACAAATATAAGACTCCTTCTTTCTATAGTTGCTTCTAAAAACTGGTTTCTCATCAATTTGTCATAAATACTATTTTCGTTCATTGTGACTTAAATGAGGAGGTTTATATGAAAAGTCCTCCTGGCCTAAAAGTTCCTAACAGGACCTTGTTTGTAAATTAAATAAGTTCATTTATGGTTTGAAACAAGCAAGCAGACAATGAAACCATAAATTAACCAATAATATCATAAATTTATGTTTCAAACAATATAGATTTGATTACACATTATGCATTAGAAAGTCTATTAATTCTCTCACATGTATTCTTGTATATATAGATGACTCGATTGTTGTAGGAACTTGCATAAAAGATATCAATGTCATCAAATAATTCTTGGACAACCAATATAGCACCAAGGACCTTAGCACACCCAAATGTTTTCTTGGGTTTGAGATTGTGAGGTCTTCGGCAGGAATAACACTCAGCCAAATAAAATACAATCTAAATCTCTTACAACAAGGCAGGCTCCTAGATGCTAAACCAACTTCAACCCCCATGGATCCTAGTTTGAAACTAGACAATGATGTTGATTTTGTTGTTCATGATCCAACCACCTATAGAAGTCGCATTGGTAAGCTATTATATTTAACCCATTCACTCCTTGGCATAAGTTACTCGGTGTGCAGAATGAGTCAATATTTATCCAAGCCAACAACTTCACATATGCAAGCTGCAACCAGAGTTTTCCGACATATAAAAAATGCTCCAACAATGGGTCTCTTCTTTAGAGCTGATTACAACCTCATTTTGACAGGCTTCATGGACTCCGATTGGGGTGCCTGTTCTGTTACACACATATCAACAACATGCTTCAACTTTTATCTAAGCTCTAATATTATTAGTTGGAAATGTAAACAACAGTCAGTCAAATCTAGATCTTCCTCTGAAGTAGAGTATCAGGATCTTGCAAATACATCATGCGGAGCTTAATGGATCCTTTGTTTGTTTCAAGACTTCTCAGCCCCTCATCATGTACTTGTTATGATCTACTGTTACAACACAAATGTCATTCACACTGCCGCACATAACGAAATATAGCAGTAAAAATTTGAGACTAAGACATCAATTGACTTAACTCATATAAGTGAAAGTCGCCACCACACTTTACTGTTTCCAAAGGAAATATGAGAAAAGAGAAAATAAAAACCAAAATGAAACAAAAGAGAGATCAAGGTACGGGAGTTGATTATGCAAAGGGAAGGTATTAGCACCCTAAGCATCTACAGTACTTTGCAGGATCCACTTTGTTTGTCCTAATCAAAAAGTATGTTATCTAAAGCTTAAACTTACTAAAGGGGATGAAGGATAAATATTTACAAACAAAAGAAAATGTTTTTATTATTGTGCCTGCCGTGGTTGCCAACCCTTGTGCCTACGTACCCCCTTCGTGCAATAAAGGATTATGACACTCGTAGTTCTCCTAGAAAAGAACAAAACTTGGTGTTGATTGATTTTAAATAAAGAGACAAGTAGTTATTTTTAGGAGAGAAATCTCAACTAATTACCCACAAGGTATATGAAAAAGGGATAATGCATCAGCATGAGTGAGGGTTTGAGAACACCTCTAGTACTCAAGTGGAAAAGTCGACATCCTTACAACCATGGGGATAGGAGAATCACATCTCGACTATAAATGTCTCATGTCTAATCTTGAAAAAGGTTTTAAAGGAAAATGTGAACGAGGTCACAAAAAAGTTTGAATGAGTTGAGGCATTTTGTTAGCTTGAAAAAGGATTTGTGAATTGAATCGTAATAAAGTCCAAAAATGGAATAAGAGCAAGGTTCAGAATGTACCGCCTCACTAGTCCTTATAAGACTCAACTGCATATGATTCACATCTTTATTTATTAAGTGTTTTAGGTTTGGTTAAGAATAAAAGAAGTTTGAAAAGTTGCTCGACATAGTCGAGGTTTATTATAAAAGCGGTCCGGGTTTATTGAAAACAAGAAGTTTTTTTGAAAAAAATATGAGAAGGTTTTGAAAATTGAAGAATGAGAAACGAGATGAAGAGAGGTCTGAAAGTAAAAGGTAGGGTAAGAAAGGTCTGACCAAATAAGAAGCCAATACTTAACATAAAGAAGTCAATACAACATTCTCATCCATTTGGATTAAGTCACAAGCAAATAAGTAAGCCAAAAGTATACCAGTATCATGTGAAAATAAATCACAAACAAGAAATATCAGAGAAAAACTCCTACATCAGATGAAAAGTCGTACAGACAGACAACACGAGAATAACAGAGGAATAATCCAAAGATCTCATATGAAAATAAGAACTCAACTTCAAATGGTTGAAGTCATGTATCAAGGTTAAGCAAACAAATGAAATATAAAGTAAATGTTTAATAAATTAATCAAGAATTGATAAAATTAATTAATTAGATTAAAAAAATTAATTAACAAAACTAATTAATTTTTAATAATCAAATCAACTAACTAATATCAATATTTGATTAATTAACTAAAAGCAATAGAGCATGCAAAGATAAAATCAAGTAAAAAAATAACTAAATGACTAATACACAAAATTAATTAAGTTAATTAAAAAATATTTAATAATACTAATTGATCAACATTAGTTTAACTAAATAAAAATCATTTAACAAAATCAATTACCCATTAGCAAATAACAAAAATAAACTAAAACAAATAACCTAAACTAATTAACGATAACAATTAGTAAAAATAAAATAATTAAAACAAAATTATTAAAACAAATTAAATGGGCTAAAACAGTAAACTAGAGAGTGCAGGCCCACAACAACATTATCTTCCAGCAATTAAAAAAAAAAAAACAGACTGTGTTGCTTGCCTTGGATGGATCCCAACCTGCCAATTTCTCAGTTTCCTATTTTTTGACATATTAACATCTAACAATAACATTAATAATGATAATAAAGAGAGAGAAAAAAGACAAAAAGGCTATAAGAATAAAATACAATAATAATTTACTAATAATAACAAAAAAAAGGTAGATGTTAAATAAAATATAAAATTAAATGAAAGGATTTAAAATGATTTTAATTTTTAATAATAATTCAAATCAAATAAAGAAAGATATTTTCAATTTGAATTAAAATAAAAATCAAATCAAATCAAATCAGTTATTGGAATAAAAAGACAACTTTTTAAAAGACCAAATTAAATCTTAAATTGTTTCTTTGTTAGAAATTCAATTAAAATTGAATATGGTTATAATTTGAAATTTTAAATCAATTTTAATAATAAAATATCAAAATTAATTAGACTATTAAATCAAAATGACTAGATAACTCAATAGTTAGATATTATAGATTACTAATAAGATTATTTTAATCCTTTTTTTTTTTTACTAAAACAAATTAAAATGCAAATCACAAATTATATATATTTTTTGAGATTTTCAATGTAATAATGAAAAAAAATGTAAATTTGAATGAAACTAACACAGATTTAAAAAAAAATTCTTCAATTTTTAAAATAGAAATGAATAAAAATAAGAAATATACGAAAGTGAACGATTTTTCAAAACGCGACAAATATGCATCAGTTACAAAAAGTAAGGGGCAAAAATGGAGTATGACACACACTACCTCTAAAACTCGTTTTTCACGAAAGAACCAATCATATCGAAATATATTGCTAACTTGTTCTTGACAAAATTCAAGCCAAACTTATTCACCTCATGCTTATATAATCCAAACACCAAGTTGCTGATCTTTTTATCAAAGCTCTCCCTCCACCTTGGTCTTTTTTCTAGTATGGTCTCCAAACTTGGAATGATTAACATCTAATCCAGTTTGTTGTGGGGGGTAAGGAGGGGGCAGTTTGTTAGGGGAGGGGGTTTAAAATATATTGCCTATTTATTTTATTGTAATTTTTACTTTAAGATATTTTTTATTGAAATTCTGATATACAGATCACAGATGTCCTAAAAGATGTCGAGATATTGATCTCTGTGTAACAACATCTGGACTGGATAAAGCATATTGATACATATCAAAACAATATCATGACATATGTTCCAACATCTTATATGACATGTTAATCAATCAAGAAATAAAATTGAACAATGCAGAATCATAATAACACAAAGATATGATGACCCAGTTCGGTGTACCACAATACCTACTCTGGGGGCTACCAAGCCAGGAAGGAAGTTCACTATCAACAATATTAGTTCAAATATAAACTCCCCCGTTTACAACTTCTCGCATAATCCCTACCCAATGCAACTTCTACTTAGGTCCTCCTTAAATATGAGAAATCGACATCTCACTTTCTAAATCACCTCAGTGATATCTAACAATCACAACCTCTGGTAACTGCATCAAACTACTTGAAAGACACCCCTTTCAAATAAAGTCCAGCAAAGACTCTTGACTAACAAACACACTTAGATTTGCTTCAAAGCTTCATCCAAGAACAATATACAATTCATTACCTAAAGGCTTATGAATCTGTATAGAAACAAAGTCTGCCATAATGTATTAAACTGATACAAAGGGTGACTTACAACATAAGAAAGTACATGACTCTCAAAACCCTAAACCCTTAAATTTCTTTTTCAAAAGTGTTTCACCTTAGTGATATCTAACAATCGCAACCTCTTGTAACTACATCGAACTACTTGAAAACATCCCTTTCAAATAAACTTCAGCCAAGACTCTTAACTAACAAACACACTTGGATTTGCTTCAAAATTTCATCCAAGAACAATATACAATTCATTACCTAAAGGCTTCTAAATGTGTATAGAAACAAAGTCTACCATAATGTATCAAACTGATACAAATGGTGACTTACAACACAAGAAATTACACGACTCTCAAAACCCTAAACCCTTAAATTTCTTTTTAAAAAGTGTTTTACAAGGCTTAGTTACATTACCCTAGGTCTAAGTCTTCCTTTTATAATCTTCAGCTATCCATGGGCTTTAAAACCGCAACATATTAATTGTTGAGAATCTGCACAATCTTCTGCATAAAAAATATGACTCAAATCATTTGTTTCCTAATTTTCCTCCACAAATAGAAACTGATAAGACTCCTTGAAATCATCTTGAATCTCTTCAATATTCAACCTGAGCTCAAAATAGGATAGCATAATATTCCAGAATATTCTCTATCTGTAACAAACAGAACTAACCCAATTGTCACACTGATCGTAGTCACAATGTCGAATGATTCTCATAGGATATTTTTATTCGACATGTTTCTTTTGTGAGTAATTCTTCAATACAAGGTGTTTTGTATGATGTCAAAACTGGGAAAGATTGAACGTCGGTAAAATTGATGATATCTCTATATCTTGTGTAACTCCTCTATATTGTAGGTCTTAGAAATCACCAATAAGTACTTTTAAATTGATCCAACACATTGAAAAACAATTTATGCATGTGTTTGCATTGCATGTGTCGACACATTTGATTTTTAGGTCGACACGTGTAATTCAGTTTTTAAGTATGTATGCTTTTGTAAGTCACAGGTAGACACATATAACCTTCAGGTCGACACATACTGAAAGATTTCTGAAATTACAGAAATTCTTATTTTATGTGTCGACTCATCCATATTTCTGGTCGACACATTTGCTCATGTTTTAAAGCCTGTAGCTTCTGACTTGCCCAGGTCGACACAAAGAGTCCTTCAGGTAGATACATGCATTATTTTTATAACGTATGTGTCAACACATACAAATGTGAGGTCGACACATAAAATTTTTTTTGATCAAATTTTCAATTTCTTTTATTACGAATTTGTCCTTTTTTCCCTAAATATTTCCAATCTATAAATACCCTTTCATGCATCATTCCAAACTTGATAATGTAGGATCAAGCGCTTACCACTGAGCTAAAAGAAATTGCTTGTAGCCAAGGTGCTACTCTATTTCCTTATAGTGAATCCAACAAGGGGCTAACCTGGACCACCTAACACACCTGTGTAGGCGTCCATGGGGGATGTTAAACCCTTCGAATCCCTAAGGTTGACGTTGGATATTTTAATCCAACAATCTCCCCCCCCCCCAGTATCAGCCAGGGGGATTCGAACCCATGACCATGCTCCGATACCACTTGTAGGATCAAGCACTTACCACTGAGCTAAAAGAAATTGCTTGTAACCAAGGTTCTACTCTATTTACTTATAGCGAATCCAACAAGGGGCTTACCTGGACCACCTAACACACCTGTGTAGGCGCCCATGGGGGGATGTTAAGCCATTCGAATCCCTAAGGTTGACTCTGAATATTTTAATCCAGCAGATAATACCATAAAATTAACCTACATTTCTTCTTCTTCTTCATCAACCTTACAATCTATACATACACACTGTTGTACCCCAAAATTTTCCCTCCCATATTTCTCAAAACATTTCAAGTGAGATCCTCAAAATTAGGGTTTCATGTTGCATCAAGGTGATTGAGTCCAAGGGATCCCAAATACTCACCAGTGTCCTAATATGTTCTCAAGATCATCCATGTCAAGTTTCAAGCCTTGCAGAGGAAGTTTGCTCAGTCAATTGCTCAAAGGCCTGAAAATCGACTATGCTAAGGCAAAAGTCATATGTGGTCTACATACAGTCAAACCTCAAGATTTTTGGTCAACATACTCATTTTGAAGGATTATTCATCATTTTATCAAGGGTTGATCATGATTCATCAAGGATTGCTCACAATTCATCAAAACCCAAAAGTTGCTAAATTAGGGTTTTGTAGGAAAAGTCAACCTAACTTTGACCAAGCATAACTTTCTTATACTTTATTAGAAATGACCCATCAAAAGCTCATTTTGAAGAGGATGAAATTCCATACAATTCATCTTCAGCTCCCAAGTTCAAAATATGCACTCACAAGAAGTTATGAATTTGGACATTATAGGTCACTTTGAAAAGTCAACAAAAACACTTTTTTTTGTCAAAGCTTCATACATGAACATGGAAGACTCAATTGAGATGAGACCAAAAGAGGACATCCTAAGCTTTCTAAAAAGTCTAAGAACACATCTATAGGGTCAAAATTGAGGAAGTTATGCATTGGCAAAGTTGACCTTTTTTGCAAAATTGCCAAAAGTCAAATGTGTCTCAATTTGCAATTTTTGTCAAATGGGCCCAACTTTTTGTGCTTGTCTTGAGTTTGTAACATGGTCCACGACCCATGATCCTTCCCACTTGCTTTTATTTTATTTTTGTCATTTATTTTGATTTTTATTTCAATTAAATCAAATTAAATCAAAATAAAATCATGGAAATATCAAAATCATTTAAACCTTGAGATTTTGTGCATATTTCAGGTCTCTTATACATCTAGCAATGAAATAAAAACGTGCAAGGCATGTTTGTACACAAAAAGATTGGTTTTTGGCTTGTTTTGGAAAGATTTAAATGAGAATCAAATCTTGATCAATAATCATTATGGGAGAAGATTGGATGTACATTTGCAAACCTAATTCCTCAATGATATATATTGAACAAATACAAACCAAAAGAATAAGGGTTGGAGGCGTGTAGAGTGAAGAACAACTTTCAAAAAATAAAGAAAAAAGTGCAAACTGATTTCATAGTTCTAGGCATTCTCAAGCCTTCCAAGCTATCTCATTCATTTCCTGGGTGTTCAAGGAGTCCATACCAATCCTTAGCAAGCATTTTCGTGCACGAAAACTCACTATAAGTGACTCACAACTTCGCCACTTTCTTGAAATTCAATATCATGATTCTGGCACTTATAGCATGAATTACTTATATATTCTTATTCATTGAAACATTTGCAAGCTATTGGTAATGAGTAATTGCATTTTTGCTAACCATACAGAGATCCACCATTGTTAGGGTTTAAGGTTCGTTTTTAGGGTTTTTGATTGCAGGCAAAATTGGCCCAAAAGAGGGGTGCTATGGTGTTCATAAGGTCAAGAAGAGTTGATCTGCACCTTTGGTTTTGATTTATTGTGCCTGTATGAGATTTTGAAAAATTGCAGGGGCTGTACCTACACTTTTTGTCCGTAGGTAAAAGTCATCAGACTTTTAGCAACGGAGGGAGGTAGGAGATGATGGCGTGGCGTGGCCTGACTAGCCCGTTCAAAAATTCCGCGCGCTGAAAGCTAACATGTTGTGTTTTTTTAATATAATCAATGTTTTTCATCTATTATACAAATGAGCGCGCTGGCTCAGTTGGTTAATGGGCGAAGGAATTTGCCAAAGGACCTGGGTTCGATCCCCAGGTCCCCTTGTGCTTCAATATTATTTTGCCATATTTGATCCCATGCGCAGGTTTCCCCTAAGATCCATCATGGACCATTAGCTTGCAACCACTGGATCTAAAGCAGATCAAATCTAACGCTTGGCATGTGAGGGTCTATCAAAGACCTAGTCAAATGTGCACCATGGAATCAGGGAGGTCAACGTGGACCCTTGCTTTTGGGCCCAGAAATTGCTACGGACACCCCTCAAACTGCTAACATACCAGGCCCATTTCTCTATTTTCTTTTATATTTTCTTTATTTAATTTATTTTGTTTAAACTATTTTCTCACAAAATTAATTCTTTTTTTTTATCAAAAAAAACTTATAAAATCAATTTTCATCAAATTAGATTTAGGTTTTATTTTTTACCAAAATTAATTTAATTAGTTTAATTTGATTTTAGGGTAATTTTAATTCTTTTGAAAATAAATTAAAACAAATTAGAAAATTAGGTTTATTTGATTTAACTTTTATTTTCTTTCCTCAAAATAACAAAAATACAAAAAGAAGTCAAAATTAATTATTTTTCTTAATTTAATTTAATTAGTAATTAGGTTTGTATTTATTTAATTTAAAACCTCATTTTCTTAAAATAATCAAAAAACAACAAAAAATGATTTTTCTTTAAATTAGGTTTAGACGGGGTCAAAACCCTAATTCTTTTCTCGTTCTCGATTCATCGCGCGTTTATTTTTTGACAATATTGATGTAACTGCTCATGGGATGTAATAGTTTAATTAAGACTTTTCGCTTATTTATCGTTTTTACGGGTTTTTGGCTATGTAATTAATCTCCCTCCCCGAAGCCTTGTAATAGCGTAGTTTTACTTCTCGCATTTTAATTCTCGCAAATATTAACTGTATGATGTATGATAATAGGGTTGCATGACAAGAATGTATGTTAATTTTAAAATGGTTAGCAAACCCTAAATGTGCAAAGATAATAACTGAAATCAAATCACTCGCACATGCGCACTCCTAGGGTATACTCTCACTTCGGTTGCCTTCGGTAAACGATCATTAAGTATAGGGTGTTTTAGTGGTCACTCTCTTGTCTAAACAAAGATCAAAAGTTCCGTTCGGAAATGTTGCCTCGAAAAGGTTGCCTCGAAAATGTTGCCTCGAATATGATCTTAAGACATTAGGGTTATTACTAAGACATACTAACATTGCTTTAGTGATCGTACGTCCCTTTCGAATTGACCCTTACAAACTCCAACACGGTGCTACCTACTCACTAATAGTGGGATAGCGCTGTCTAAAGGAAACAAGAACTGAAACATTCTTTTTTCGAGTAGGTAGATGCTAGTAGGTACTTGCTCAAAAATCAAACTTTTTCCACACTTACACTCTTTTCAAACAAAGTTTTCAAAACAACTTTGTAACACTCTTGAAGACAGAAGCAAGGGTTAAATCGAAGTAAAACAAAACTTTCAAATCACACAAACACAAAAGCAATTTTTAAAATGATGAGCAAGTACCTAAGAGCCCGTAGAAAACTACGGATAGAAAGGGGGATAATACCTTCCCTTTCTATAATTTACCCCCCGTACTCAAAATCTCGAAAAAGGAATTTTTCTGTACTTTTTTCCTTTCCAGTTGGATAAAATAAATGTCGGTGGCGACTCTTGCTTACCGCGACATTTTGCGAACACAGATGTAAAACGCAAACAAGCATTTTTCCTAAAAATAGTATCAGTATAATGCCGACCTTGCTCCCACTCGTACTCAGCTTCAGGGTATGGCTATGGGTGCAAGTGAAGGTTTTAAGGACTATGCTCAGAAGTGGAGAGATTTGGCCGGAAGAGTCCAACCCCCTTTGTCTGACAGGGAGTTGGTTGACATGTTTCTAGGGACGTTGTCTGGTCCATTTTTCAACCATCTGATCGGCAGTTCGTCATCTGGGTTTACTGAATTGATTTTGACTGGGGAGAGCGTAAAAGTTGGGATCCGAAGTGGTAAGATACATAAAGGTACTTCATCAAGTGCAGAAAAGAAGCCTTTAACCGGTAAAAAAGAAGCTAGTGCAGTCTACGGCTCGAGGAGCCAAAGTAGACCTGGGTGCCGTCAAGTAGTAAATGCGGTAGTAATATCAAGACCCACTGTTGCTCCACAATGCAACAATCAACAAAGAATGGAGAGACCGCAGAGACAGTATACTCTGCTTGATATGACCTTGTCTCAAATTCTACCATAATTGTTGAAGACCAACCTAGTAACTCTGAGAGAAGCCCCGAAGAATCCCAGCACCACATCGTCGCTATATAACCCTAACGCCCGCTGCGCCTATCACTCTGATAGCCCAGGGCATGATACAAAAAACTGTTGGGCCTTGAGGAATAAGGTGCAAGATTTGATTGAAGCTAAAGAAATCGAGTTTGACACTCCAGAAAAGCCCAATGCCATGACTGCTCCTATGCCCAAGATTGGTCATGGAGTAAATGTTGTGGACAATGATCTATTTGTGACCTCCGTGGAAGAAGTTTCTACTCCTTTAATGACAGTTAAGAAGAATCTATTGTTGGCCGGTTTATTTCCGGGCTGTGGCGAAGGTTGCCACTTATGTTCAATTATGCCTGCTGGTTTCCATTTATTGAAATCAGGTGTTCAACGCCCGATGGATAACAAAGAAATCCTATTCGAGAAGACTATGATTCCGTTAATTCTAGTTGAAGATGTTGCCATCATAACCATATCAGCCAATCCTTCCAAGGCTTCCTCGAGAAAGCCTGTTAGGATTACATCTATTCCAAGAATTGCTCCGTTAACCATTACTACCCCTGGTCCTATCCCATACACTTCGGATAAGGCTGTCCCTTGGCACTACGGGGCCGATGTGTATTACCATGGAGTTAAATAAGATTTGAAGATTGAAGAAGCTGATGCTGATGTCAGTAATATTGTCGGGGCTAGCAAGGTCACCAGAAGTGGAAGACTCTTCTCTCCTGAGATCTCCCATCCGATTGTTCACAAACCCGTTGTCATTCCATCTGCTAGTACATCAGCTACTCTCCTAGTACATATGCCAGTTATCACCCCTTTCGCCGAGCCATCTGACACTCGGGGCAAAGAAGTCACAGGTGAGCCTTCCCGGATGGAGGCACCTAAGAAGATCATTGTAGAAACCTCTAAGCAGGAGATAGAGGAAATTCTGAAGATTATCAAGAAGAGTGATTACAACGTAGTTGAGCAGCTGGGGCAGACCCCGTCAAAAATCTCCATGTTATCCTTGTTATTGTGTTCGGAAGCCCATGTAAAGGCTTTAATTGCTTTCCTCAAAACTGCGCATGTGCCATAGGAGACTTCTGCCAAGCAATTCAAAGACTGTGTAGCTAGTTTGACTGCCGACAACGGGTTGGGTTTCTCAGATGCGGATCTGACTGCTAAAGGAATAAATCACAGTGATGTTCTGCACGTCTCGATCGAGTACAGGGGAACCACCATGGCCCACGTACTGGTGGATACTGGGTCCTCATTGAATGTTTTGCCAAAGAAAGCGTTAGGCCGTCTAGACTGTGAAGGTTTGATTCTGAAGCCGAGTAATATTGTGGTCAGGGCTTTAGACGGGTCAAAAAGGATGGTGAACGGGGAGGTGGACGTCCCTGTTAAAGTTGGATCTCAGACTTTTGCATCTACTTTCTATGTGATGGATATTCGACCATCATATTCTTGCTTGCTGGGTCGCCCTTGGATTCATAAGGCTGGGGAAATGACTTCCACGCTCCATCAAAAGTTGAAATATCCGGTAAAGGGGAAGATTGTTATAGTACAAGGTTAAGAGGAGTACATGGTGAGTCATCTTAATTCCTTTCGCTATGTGGAGATGGATGGGGAGTTCATCGAAACCCCGTGTCAGAACTTTGAAGAGGTCCCGCAGACTTTGGCGTCGACTGAAGTTATTGCTGACAAACCTCCGATGAGGATGGCTTCCCTCAAGGATGCCAGGGCTGTAATTGAAAAAGTTGGGTGTGCAAATTGGGGTCAGCTCCCCGACTTTGCACACAAAACTGACAAGTTTGGTTTGGGCTTTACTACAGAGGCTCAAAGGGCTGTTCGACGCAGGCGGATCAGAAGACCTCCTCTGCACATCAGTAATCAGGGAGTGAATGCAATTGAGGATGATGAAGAAGATTCAGATATCGATATCTGGATCTACCTGACTACCAATGGTGGATTGAACAACTGGACGGTGAAGGACTTTGTGCCCGTTTCTTTTATTACACAGTAATTGACTTTTGTTTTGAGATTTATAACAGATAGTTTAAAACTTTACGTCCCGGTGCCTTGCCCGAGGCACCTTGGCTTTGTTTGTGAGGGTTTATTATTTGTCATTTTCATATATCATCAATAAAGCATTGGACGTTTTCTTGCATTACAAATTTTATGCTCCTTGTTTTTCTTTTCTATCTCGCACTTTATCAAAACAGCTATTGTCTTACACACACTCACATATCATAATACAGATCCACATCCACTCTGGATCCCATTGATAACAACTCTGCTACTGCCAGTTATGACTTCAAAAATATGATCAACCAAGCCGAGGACGAAGGTGAGGATGATTGTGCGGTGCCTGGGGAACTTGCTAGACTGTTACTACAGGAAGAGAGGGCCATACACCCCCATGAAGAGCCAGTGGAATCAGTGAATTTGGGTACAAAGGAAGACAAGAAAGAGGTCAAGATAGGTGTAACTCTGGAGCCTAGTGTTAAGCAACGGTTGATACAGATGCTACACGACTATGTTGAGATCTTCACTTGGTCTTATGAAGATATGCCTGGTTTGGACACTGATATTGTGGTACACCGCCTGCCAACCAAGGAAGACTGTCCTCCGGTAAAGCAGAAGGTTCACCGTATGCGCCCTGAGATGTCTGAGAAAATCAAAGTTGAGGTCATGAAACAGTTTGACACTGGATTTCTAGTTGTTACTTCTTACCCACAGTGGGTCGCCAATGTTGTACTAGTTCCTAAGAAGGATGGTAAGGTACAGATGTATGTAGACTATAGAGATGTGAATAGGGCAAGCCCCAAGGATGATTTCCCACTCCCTCACATCGATGTTCTAGTCGACAACACCGCACATCATAAGGTCTTCTCCTTTATGGATGGTTTTTCTGGTTACAATCAGATTAAGATGGCTCCCGAGGACATGGAGAAGACAACTTTCGTTACACAGTGGGGCACCTTCTGCTACAAGGTCATGCCTTCCGGGTTGAAGAATGTTGGGGCAACGTATCAGCGCACCATGGTTGCTTTGTTCCACGACATGATTCACCATGAGATTGAGGTGTACGTTGATGACATGATTGCAAAGTCCTAGACTGAAGAAGAACACCTAGACCATCTCCAGAAACTATTCGACAGGTTGAAGATGTACAAGCTAAGGTTGAACCCAAACAAATGCACCTTCGGGGTAAGGTCTGGTAAGCTGCTGAGTTTCGTCGTTAGTGATAAAGGTATTCAAGTGGATCCTGCAAAGGTGAAGGCTATACAGGAGATGCCGGCTCCCCGCATGGAAAAGGAAGTTAGAGGCTTTTTGGGACGTCTGAACTACATTGCCCGATTCATTTCACATCTGACCGCTACTTGTGAGCCAATCTTCAAGCTACTGAAGAAAGATCAAGTGGTAAAATGGAATGATGAATGTCAAGCCGCTTTTGAAAGGATCAAGGAATACCTCCAAGAGCCACCTATTCTGATGCCTCCAGTTGAAGGAAGACCTTTAATCTTATACTTGACCGTACTGATAATTTAATGGGGTGTGTGCTGGGGCAGCATGACGAGTCTGGCCGAAAAGAGCACGCTATTTACTACCTTAGCAAAAAGTTTACCGACTACGAGACTCGATACTCGTTGCTCGAGAAAACTTGCTGCGCTTTGGCATGGGCTGCTCTCCGGCTGAGACAGTATATGCTGACTCACACTACCCTATTGATATCAAAGATGGATCCAATCAAGTATATCTTCGAGAAGCTCGCCTTGTCCAGAAGAATAGAAAGATGGCAGATGATCTTAACTGAGTATGATATCCAATACACAATCCAAAAAGCAATCAAGGGGAGTGTGTTGGCAGATCATTTGGCACATCAGGCCGTAGATGATTACCAGTCTATGAATTTCGAGTTTCCGGATGAGAACATCATGTTGGTGACCGACTGTGAAAAACATGGACCGGATGAAGGACCTGAGGAAGGATCCTGATGGTCTATGTATTTTGACGGAGCTTCAAACGCATTGGGTAATGGCATTGGTGTTGTGATCATATCTCTTGAAGGTTGTCATACTCCGTTCACCTCCCGATTATGTTTTAACTGCACCAATAATATAGCGAAGTATGAAGCATGCATCCTGGGTCTACGAGCTGTTATTGATTTAAGGATTAAGTTCTTGAGTGTGTTCGGAGATTCCGCACTGGTGATCAATCAGATCAAAGGCGAGTGGGATACGAAACACCCAAATCTTATTCCTTACAAAGAGTATGTATTGACATTGCTCCCACACTTTGAGGAGATAACCTTCTAACACTTCCCAAGAGAGGAGAATCAGTTAGGGGACGCGCTAGCTACCATGTCTTCTATGTTCAAAGTTAGGTGGGACAATGAGGCTCCCCAGATTACCATTGAGAGGTTGGACGAACCCGCACATTGCTGTGACATTGAGACTGAAGAGGTAGCAGATAAACCCTGGTTCCACGAGGTAAAGAGGTATCTTGAGGCTCAAGAGTACCCCAAGGGTGCATCTGTTAATGATAAGAAGTTTCTGAGGAGATTCACTGCAAAGTTCTTCATCATCAATGACATTCTCTACAAGCGTAACCATGATTCAACCTTACTGCGATGTGTGGATAAAAGCGAGGCAGAAAGGATTATGGCAGAGTTACATGAAGGTACTTTCGGAACTCATTCCAGTGGACATACCATGGCAAAGAAAATCCTACGGGAAGGATATTATTGGTCCACCATGGAAGCCGATTGTTATCAACATTCTCGAACCTGTCACAAGTGCCAAGTCTATGCTGATAAGGTGCATGTACCTCCAGTTCCTCTGAATGTTTTGACAGCACCTTGGCCCTTTGCAATGTGGGTCATCGACAAGATTGGCGAGATCAGACCTACTGTGTCCAACGGGCATCGTTTCATTCTGGTGGCTATTGATTATTTCACAAAATGGGTTGAGGCAGCTTCCTTCGCTACAGTGACCAAGAACGTTGTGGCACAGTTTATCCGACACAATTTAATCTGTTAATATGGTGTACCAGAGCGGATCATTACAGATAATGGTATAAATATCAACAATACGATGATCACCGAGCTCTGCAAACAGTTTAAGATACAGCATCACAACTCTTCTCCTTACCGGCCGAAGATGAATGGGGCTATTGAAGCGGCTAATAAGAACATCAAGAAGATTGTGGAAAAGATGACGGTGACATACAAAGACTGGCACGAGATATTACCATTCGCTCTTCATGGGTACCGCACCTCAGCGCGGACGTCAACAGGGGAAACACCCTACTCTTTGGTGTATGGTATGGAGGTAGTCCTACCCATTGAAGTCTAGATACCTTCTCTCTGGATTATGAAGGATGCAGGTTTGAGCGAGGACGATTGGATCCAGACCCGGCTTGATCAGCTGAACTTAATCGATGAAAAGAGACTTACTTCTATTTTTCATGGTCAGACGTATCAAAAGCGAATGATCAAGGCATTTAACAAGAAAGTCAGACGACAACAATATCAAGTCGGGGATCTAGTGATCAAACGCATCATACTGCCGCAAGGTGATCCCAGGGGAAAATGGACCCGTACATACGAAGGGTCATTTGTGGTTAAGAACATCTTCTCAGGAGGAGCTATGATTCTAACCACCATGGATGGTGACGACCTTCCTCACCCCGTCAATGCAGACATAGTGAAAAAATACTACACATAATCAAAGACCCGCTAGGTCGACTGGCCTAGGCAAAAATAAGGGCTTTCCGGCGAACCAAAAGGGTTCGGGCAAAAGTAAGGGATGAAAATGAAAAAAACTGTACACCCGACAAGTCAAAAACCTGAAAAGGCGGCTTGGGCAAAAAAGGGTATCCCGGTGGACTGAAAACCCAAAAGGGCGGTCCAGGCAAAAATTAGGGATCAAAGCATAACACTATGTCTCATTGGATCATCTTGCAACCAGACTTCGGTATCGACTATCAAGCACGGACGAAACTGATCAATCGGATTTACCTTCAACCAAGTAGCGAAGTGACGAGACACTCGAGGATATAAAGGCAATAACAGAGTTGGAACCCAATGGGATTGTTCACATAGCTGTTTTTCTTTGTTTTTTCACAAATTGTATAATTTCTATCTTTCGGCGGCGTTCTCTTACTAGGACGTCAGCCTCTTATACAAAACGCCTATTACAGGCTAACTTTAAAATCAATACAATTCATTTTTTACAATAAGATTCAAAATTATTTTTCTTTTCCTGTTTTGTTTTGCAAGAACGTCCAATGTTTCATTTTTGATATATGCATTTGACAATAATTGTTGCTCATAAATATTTACATGCGAAACAAAAGAGAAATTACTCGTAATTCCAGGAACAGGGGCAAACAAGAAATGTCCGAACCTTATAGTTGCTCTACCCACCAGGTACAGGGATAGAGCCAGCTTGAGAAAATAACTAAAAGTACATACGCTCCCCGCAGAGTAAAAGGCATCTAAAAACAGTGTTGTTAATTCTCCCCAAGCAGAGTTCATCTATCACCAACAATGGAAGACCATCCCCAGTGGAGTTTATTCCTTCCACAAGCAGAAACTCAATCCCCAATAGGGTTCATTATCGCCAGCAACGGTAATTCATCCCCAGTCGAGGTTTCTCCAAATCAGCAGATCTTCTGATAGAGTATCCCTTCCCCACAGAGTCATTCTCTCGTCAGTTTATTCTCCAGCAGAGTTATTCTCCCACCAATTTATTCTCAAATCATCTTCGACCGTCATCCCCAACAGGAATGAAGAATTCAGCTCTTTATATTCTCCAGCAGCAGTCCGGGATTTATTTTCCCCAGTTAGAGAATATCATAAGAACATTGCATATTCATACATCATGACATGTGCATAAGCATCATACAGCACGGTCTCATTTATTTTGAGAACATCATTATTTGATACATGTCATACATCATGACATTACATACGACTAACCCTTTACCTTTCAGGGAAAGATACAATCAAATTCTCACTGTTTTTTCTGGTTCAGTCCAATCAATGCTAAAGATTTCTATTACAGTTCAAGCTATGAAGCCCGGATCCGACCGGATAGTATCTTGATTTCCCCATCATATTGTGAAGCCCGGAGAACGACTGGATAACAGCATCAAACACCGCGAAGCCTAGAATCGACCAGATAGTGGTTTATCTTCAAGCCATGAAGCCCGGATTCGACCGGATAATAGTTTAATCCCCAGCAAGTTACTGTGAAGCCTTGATTATGACCAGATAGCAGTGCCAGACACCATGAAGCCTGGATTTGACCAAATAGTGGTATATCATAAACACAAGCCGTGAAGCCTGGATAACAGCTCAGCGAGCTATTGCAAAGCCTGGATTACGACCAGATAGCAATACAAGTTGCTGTGAAGCCTGGATTACGACCAGATAACAGCCAAGGATACTACGAAGCCTGGAGTCGACCAGATAGTAGGTATATCCTTAATGCAAGTTATGAAGCCCGGATTCGACCGGATAGTATCTTGATTTCTCAGAACACCATGAAGCCTGGATTCGACCAGATAATGGTATAAGACATCGTGAAGCCTGAATTACGACCAGATAGCGGTAAAACATCGTGAAGCCTGGATTACAACCAGATAGCGGTAAAAAAACTGAAGCCTGGATTACGACCAGATAATAGTGAGAGACACTGTGAAGCTTGGATTACGACCAAATAGCAGTTTACCCAGCCAATCACTTTGAAGCCCGAAATCGACCGGATATTAGTAGGCTTAAAAGTCAAATGGAAGCCCGGATGCAACCAGATAACCACTTGATTTCTTCTGAAGCCTGGAATACGACCAGATAAGAAGTAAGGTATTGTGAATCCTGGAATCGACCAGATAACAGTACAGAACACCATGAAGCCTGGATTCGGCCAGATAATGGTATAAGACATCGTGAAGCCTGGATTACGACCAGATAGCGGTAAAATATCATGAAGCCTGGATTACGACCAGATAGCGGTAAAAGACACTGAAGCCTGGGATTACGACCAGATAATAATATAAAACACTGCGAAGCTTGTATTTCGACTAAATAGCAGTTTACCTGGACAATTACTAAGAAGCCCGAAGTCGACCGGATATTAGTGTGCCCTAAATTCAAGTTGAAGCCCGGATGCAACTGGATAACAACTTAATTCCTTCTGAAGCCTGGAGTACTACCAGATAAGAATTGAGAAATTGCAAAGCCTGGATTACGACCGGATAGCAGGTTTAATCTCATCTCCCCAGTAAGTCACTGTAAAGCTTGGAACACAACCAGATAGCAGTCAATCTCATCACTATGAAGCCTGGATCAAGACCAGATAATAGTCCAGTTTCACCTCTTCGACCAAGAGACAATTCCCCAGTAGAATAACGGACTACTGAAGCTCCTAAAATTCAACTTTTCTCAAGACAGAGAACAATATTCTCCAGTGAAATCTTCCTCAACAACAGGTATGCAAGCTCTCGCTAAGGAATCTCTTATGCGATCGACACTCTTTCAGATGGAATCTTTAAGCCCATCTTCCATCATCAATCTCCAAATGGCACCTATTATCCCATTCCCTACATCACAAATAAATACCACTTCATACGAGTGCAAATTTCTTGGGCACTCTAGTGTTCAATCATCTTCCACCTTCGGATCACAAAAGGCAGGCAAGCCAATCTACATCCTCAGGTTTAAGAAGATTGAACAGGGGCAGCTGTTGTACCCCAAAATTTTCCCTCCCATATTTCTCAAAACATTTCAAGTGAGATCCTCAAATTGCTCAAGGAAGTCCAAGGGTTGACCAGATAAACTCTCTCCTAAGGCAGTCTACCTCAAAATTAGGGTTTCATGTTGCATCAAGGTGCTTGAGTCCAAGGGATCCCAAATGCTCACTATTGTCCTAATATGTTCTCAAGATCATCCATGTCAAGTTTCAAGCCTCGCAGAGGAAGTTTGCTCAGTCAATTGCTCAAAGGCCTGAAAATGAACTGTGTTAGGGCAAAAGTCAACTGTGGCCTACATACAGTCAAACCTCAATATTTTTGGTCAACATCCTCATTTTGAATTATTATTCATCATTTGATCAAGGGTTGATCATGAATCATCAAAGATTGCTCACAATTCATCAAAACCCAAAAGTTGTTAAATTAGGGTTTTGTAGGAAAAGTCAACCCAACTTTGACCAAGCATAACTTTCTCATACTTTATTATAAATGACCCATCCAAAGCTTATTTTTAAGAGGATGTAATTCCCTACAATTCATCTTCAGCTCCAAAGTTCAAAATATGCACTCACAAGAAGTTATGAATTTGGACATTATAGGTCACTTTGAAAAGTCAACAAAAACACCTTTTTTGTCAAAGCTTCATACATGAACATGGAAGACTCAATTCATATTAGAGAAAAAGGGTTACATATAGGACATCCTAAGCTTTCTAAAAACTCCAAGAACACATCTCTAGGGTCAAAATTGAGGAAGTTATGCATTGGCAAAGTTGGCCTTTTTTGCAAAATTGCCAAAAGTCAAATGTGTCTCAATTTGCAATTTTTGTCAAATGGGTCTGACTTGTTGTGCTTGTCTTGAGTTTGTAACATGGTACACGGCCCATGATCCTTCCCACTTTCTTTTATTTTATTTTCCATTTATTTTGATTTTTATTTCAATTAAATCAAAATAAAATCATGGAAATATCAAAATCATTTAAACCTTGAGATTTTGTGCATATTTCAGGTCTCTTATACAGCTAGCAATGAAATCAAATCGTGCAAGGCATGTTTGTACACAAAAAGATTGGTTTTTGGCTTGTTTTGGAAAGATTTACATGAGAATCAAATCTTGATCAATAATCATTATGGGAGAAGATTGGATGCACATTTGCAAACCTAATTCACTCAATGATATATATTGAACAAATACAGACCAAAAGAATAAGGGTTAGAGGCGTGTAGAGTGAAGAACAACTTTCAAAAAATAAAGAAAAAAGTTCAAACTGATTTCATAGTTACAGGCATTCTCAAGCCTTCCAAGCTATCTCATTCATTTCCTGGGTGTTCAAGGAGTCCATACCAATCCTTAGCAAGCATTTTCGTGCACGAAAACTCACTGTAAGTGACTCACGACTTCGCCACTTTCTTGAAATTTAATATCATGATTCTGGCACTTGTAGCATGAATTACTTATATATTCTTGTTCATTGAAACATTTGCAAGCTATTGGTAATGAGTAATTGCATTTTTGCTAACCATATAGAGATCTACCATTGTTAGGGTTTAGGGTTCGTTTTTAGGGTTTTTGATTGCAGGCAAAATTGGCCCATGCGCAGGTTTCCCCTAAGATCCATCATGGACCATCAGCTTGCAACCACTGGATCTAAAGCAGATCAAATCTAACGCTTGGCATGTGAGGGTCTATCAAAGACCTAGTCAAATGTACACCATGGAATCAGGGAGGTCAATGTGGACCCTTGCTTTTGGGCCCATAAATTGCTATGGACACCCCTCAAACTGCTAACATACCAGGCCCAGATCTCTCTTTTCTTTTATATTTTCTTTATTTAATTTATTTTGTTTAAACTATTTTCTCACAAAATTAATTCTTTTTTTTATCAAAATGAACTTATAATATCAATTTTCATCAAATTAGATTTAGGTTTTATTTTTTACCAAAATTAATTTAATTAGTTTAATTTGATTTTAGGGTAATTTTAATTCTTTTGAAAATAAATTAAAACAAATTAGAAAATTAGGTTTATTTGATTTAACTTTTATTTTCTTTCCTCAAAATAACAAAAATACAAAAAGAAGTCAAAATTAATTATTTTTCTTAATTTAATTTAATTAGTAATTAGGTTTGTATTTATTTAATTTAAAACCTCATTTTCTTAAAATAATCAAAAAACAACAAAAAATGATTTTTCTTTAAATTAGGTTTAGACGGGGTCAAAACCCTAATTCTTTTCTCGTTGTCGATTCATCGCGCATTTATTTTTTGACAATATTGATGTAACTGCTCATGGGATGTAATAGTTTAATTAGGACTTTTCGCTTATTTATCGTTTTTACGGGTTTTTGGCTATGTAAATAATCCCCCTCCCCGAAGCCTTGTAATAACGTAGTTTTACTTCTCGCATTTTAATTCTCGCAAATATTAACTGTTAGATGTATGATAATAGGGTTGCATGACAAGAATGTATGTTAATTTTAAAATGGTTAGCAAACCCTAAATGTGCAAAGATAATAACTGAAATCAAATCACTCGCACATGCACACTCCTAGGGTATACTCTCACTTCGGTTGCCTTCGGTAAACGATCATTAAGTATAGGGTATTTTAGTGGTCACTCTCTTGTCTAAACAAAGATCAAAAGTCTCGTTCGAAAATGTTGCCTCGGAAATGTTGCCTCGAAAAGGTTGCCTCGGAAATGTTGCCTCGAATATGATCTTAAGACATTAGGGTTATTACTAAGACATCCTAACATTGCTTTAGTGATCGTACGTCCCTTTCAAATTGACCCTTACAAACTTCAACGACGGTGCTACCTACTCACTAATAGTGGGATAACACTGTCTAAAGGAAACAAGAACGGAAACATTCTTTTTTCGAGTAGGTAGATGCTAGTAGGTACTTGCTCAAAAATCAAACTTTTTCCACACTTACACTCTTTTCAAACAAAGTTTTCAAAACAAATTCGTAACACTCTTGAAGACAGAAGCAAGGGTTAAATCGAAGTAAAACAAAAACTTTCAAAGCACACAAACACAGAAGCAATTTTTAAAATGATGAGCAAGTACCTAAGAGCCCGCAGAAAACTACAGATAGAAAGGGTGCTAATACCTTCCCTTTCTATAATCTACCCCCCGTACTTAAAATCACGAAAAAGGAATTTTTCTGTACTTTTTTCCTTTCCAGTTGGATAAAATAAAAGTCAGTGGCGACTCTTGCTTATCGCGACATTTTGCAAACACAAACGCAAAATGCAAACCAGCATTTTTCCTAAAAACAGTCTGGTTCTTCCACCGTATCACACACACCAACATTACGTTGTGATGATGTTCCGTCGGGGTATCATCTAGAAGAAGAATTATGGATTTCCAATTGGTTTGGGTTGAGATTTGTAGGGGTCTTCATCAGGGAAAAACCATCGGGTTTCTCCTCTAAAATCATTTGTTGAATTGAGGGTTTTCGTGCAAGATCGTGCGAGAAGGTATCATCCATGTGAAAAATCCCTTGGAGTGTCTGAAATCTTTCCAAGAAACCTTAAAGTGTTTGAAATCTTTTTAAGGAAGTAGCAAGAATTGGATGATAGAATCTGTGATCTTGTGTTGATAGTGTGCAATCGGATTTACTCGAGTGAAAAATCTCTTTGGGTGTTTCAAATATTTGCAAGGAACCTTGGAGTGTTTGAAATCTTTTCAAGGAAGTAGCTTAAGTAACGAATAGGTTGCATCTATCGGTTAATTTGATCTAGCTTAAGATCAAAGGTTGGAAGAAGGAGCATCAACACAAAATTGGAGAAATTTGTATTTTTGTTCTATCTCTTATTTTTGTAATAAACAATTTTTCATATAATAATCATCCTAATTCCATTGGAATTAGGCGCATACGTACCCACGCGTGAGGACGACAATGGGGAACTGTGTAAACAAATTCCTTGTGTATTTTTACTTTTCTGCTTTTACTTGATTTCAATTTCATCATTCATTTTAACAAATAACATTATGCTAGTAATTGAATTGTAATAATTTTCCTCTCAAAATATGTTCTTGAATTAGGTGTGGATATAGCTCATAATCACTTTTGATTATAAGTGGTTTTGTATATCAACACCACTCAAGGAAAAATTCTAAAAATTCACTTGCACGCCAAGTGTTTGATAAAATGATGAATTTAGTTCTTTGATTATTTATCCTTGAAAATAGAATTGCAAAGTGATTATGTTCAAACAATAAATAAGTGGATTGTTGAATTGAGTTTATGTTAATCTATTATTCAATTTTGTTTCATAGATTTAACATTAACAATTTGTATATCCGAGTTTCCAATAAGTTAAATTTTAGACGACTTATCTAGTGATTTGGTTTCACATTAAAAAGTTTTGAAAATAATTTAAATTCTAGATTTGTGTCTAGAATTATTTTTACGCCTCTATTCACCCCCTATGGACACACGTCATCGTCTAACAAGTGGCATCAAGAGCCCGATTCATTCCAGCTTTAAACACTACTTAGAAAATGGCTTACGAACCTAAAAGGGATCATAAGAGAACTCCAATTTTCACGAAAGAAAATTATACTTATTGGAAAACTTGTATGCAAATTCATATCAAATCATATGACAAAGGTGTGTGGGAAGTCGTTCAAAATGGTCCAACACCGGTGACATATGATGTTGATGGCATTACTATTCCTAAGCCGAAAAATCTATGGGATAAAAATGATAATAAAAAGTGGTCTTGCGATTGGAAAGATAAGAACATCATCATATCTACACTTGGTGTTGATGAGTTCTATCACATTTATCATTGTCAAACCGCTAAGACTATATGGGACACTCTACAAGTTTCCCATTAGGGAACGAATGAGGTAAAACAAGCTAGGATTAATACACTCACTCAAGAGTTTGAACTCTTTTGCATGAAAAATGGTGAAACCATTGTAGAAATGCAAAAGAGATTCTCTCATCTTATTAATCATTTGAACTTACTAGGCAATTTTATTTCCAATGATATTTTTACTAATAAAGTTTTGAGATGTCTTACTAGGAATTGGAAACCCAAGGTCACCGCGATCAAGGAAGCTAACAATCTTGAGACAGTTGATCTCACTGCACTTTTTGGTAAGCTTGAAGAACACGAGCAAGAACTCAATTGCTTGTATAAATATGAAAAGAAGGTTGAGAAGAAAAAGAAAAATAAGGAAAGTCACAAGGAGGGAGTTGTGAAGTCAAAAGCTATTAAGGCTTCTAGCTCTAAATCCTCAAAAGAAGAGAAAAGTAAGAATAGTGACTCTAGTGATGATGAGATTTCGGATGATGAAGAGATGAGATTATTCATGAGAAAATATAATCGGTATATTCAAAAAAATGGGGGTTAAACATTTCGAAGATAATCTCATAAAGTTTAGAAGGCAATCCTCCTCCCTCAAAGAAAAGAACAACGAAAAGGACAAAGGAAAAGTTATTTTCTACTAATGTGTCAAGCCCAATCACTACAAACCGGATTGTCCATCTCTTGCTAAAAAGAAAGGAAAAGGCCAAAGAAACAAGTCTAGACAAGCCTATGTTTCTTGGGAGAGTGAAAGTGAATCCTCAAGAAATGAAAGCTCAAGTGAGAGTGATGAAGAGGCAAATTATTATTTCATGGAAAATCATCGACAAGGCAAGAAAAAGGATGCAAGTCTTAGATACTCTAACATTTCCACTTTGTTTTATAATGAATTAAAAAGGGAATTTGAAAAAACTACAAATAGAGTTTTTTAATGCTAACAAAAATTTGGCCTCCCAAGAGAAAGTATTCACATTTTTAGAGACCAAAGTTGATGAATCCAATGATAAGTTAGAAGCATTAAAAGAACTTATTGTATATAGTTCAAATCATGAAAAAGAGGATGAGCCATATTACAAGTATGAGTGTGACACATGTCAAATTTGTCAACAAGAGGTGAGTACTCTTGCTACCAAACTAGATAGTCTACATTATCCCATTGAGAACATATCTATTAGATCATTGAAGGTTGAAAAGCCTCATAAAATTACTCTTTGATTAATAAAGAATCTAATAGTATTATTAACTCTCATCATATTATATTTTGTCACTATTGTTGCAAAAAGGGTTATACTACTGAAAAATGCAAGTTTAGGACTTTTTTGATTCCTAAGGGTAATTTTCAATGGTTGCCCAAATGCAACAATTATTTAACTAACTCTCAAGGACCCAATGAAAACTGGTTACCTACCATCATTTATTATTTTTGTAGGATGAATGTCTCGATGTTATAACGGGAAAATAGATTCTTGATAGTGGATGTTCAAGACATATGACGGGAGACATATCTCTCTTCTTCGACTTTATGGCCAAGAAGAAAGGATTTGTGTCCTATGGTGATCACAACAAAGGTGAAATACTTGGAAAATATAGTATAGGTAATCCCTCAACTATTACTATCTCAAATGTTATGTTAGTTGAAAGACTTAGACATAGTCTTCTTAGTATTAGTCAATTATGTGATAATGGGTATAAAGTGTTTTTTACCAAAGATTGTTGCATAACTGAACTAGTGAAAAGAAGGATTATATGTTTAAGGGTTTGAGGGTTAGTAACATTCACATGGTTGACTTAAGAGAGATTTCCTTGAATAATTCCCAATGTCTTGTTACCTTGAGTGAAGACTCTTGGCTATGGCATAAACATTTATCTCATGTCATCTTTGACCTACTTATTAAATAGTTTCAAAAGATTTAGTAATTGGTCTACCAAAAATAAAATTTTCTAAAGACCATCTATGCGATTCATGTCAAAAGGGAAAGCAAACAAGGGCCTCTTTTAAATCTAAGAAAGTTATTTCTACATCAAGGCCACTTGAGCTCCTTCACATGGATTTGTTTGGTCCCTCGCGGACTAAAAGCATAGGTGGAAATTACTATAGTTTAGTAATTGTAGATGATTATCTAGATTTTGTTGGACTATTTTCTTACGTAGAAAAGATGAAACATTCATAGCTTTCACAAGTTTTGCCAAGATAGCTCAAAATAAAATGAACTAAAAAATAGTTGCTATTTAAAGCGATCATGGAGGTGAATTTGAAAACCACCTCTTTGAAGAATTATATGATAAATTGGGAATTCAACATAACTTTTTAGCTCCTAAAACTCCACAACAAAGTGGTGTTGTCGATAAGAAACATCTCATTTTAGCGGAGTTGGCAAGAATAATGCTCAATGATTATGGTCTACCAAAATACTTTTAGGCTGATGCTATTAGCACGACATGTTATTTCTTGAATAGGATAATTATTCGTCCAATTTTGGACAAAACTCCTCATGAACTTTTGAAAGGTAGAAAACCAAATTTATCTCATCTTCATGTCTTTGGATGTTAATGTTTTGTTTTAAATAATTGAAAAGACAATCTTGGAAAATTTGATGCGAAAGCCAATGAAGGTATTTTTCTTGGATACTCTCAATATAGTAAAGCATATAGAGTTTATAACAAGAGATTGAAGAATGGAAAAACACAAGAAGGATGGGGGTTAGAATTGGGGTTTTTAAAACTTAAATAAAAGAACACATTGGTTATCCTGGTTCGTTTGAACTCAAACTACTCCAGTCCACCCGCCAAGGTGATTTCGCCTCTCTCAACGAGATCTTAATCCACTAATCAAACTTGATTACACAGCTACTATGAAAACCGTCAAAATCTTCTTGAGTTTAAACCACAATCCGGTTTTCTCAAGGAAATACACTAAACAATATTTAAGAGAGTGTACAAAAAGTGTTTTCTAATAAAACAGTATCACACAAGTGATATTTTACATAATTGAGATTTAGTACGTTTGAAGATGATGGAGACGACTTCTTTGATGTGCGTGAAAAATCGTAAACGATTTCTCCTTCAAGCTTTGTTTAAATAGGAAATTCATGTAGGAGCTTTTGGAATGTTGATCAATGATAATTAAAGAGCTTTCCAAAAATAGAGATCCTTGTTTCCTTTCAGCCATTACTTTTGAATAACAATAATTGAATTGTAACGCTTTAGAACATGCTTGCTTCAGAAGATGAAAGTTACCGTTGCTTCTTTCTAGAACTTTATGGATCAGAAACACGAAGTCCTGTTTGCAGCGTTAGAACTTCTTTAAGAGATGTATAGAATCAGAGTTGAAATAGTTATTTAACTCATCTTCTGTGCTTCTTCCATCAGAACTTCTCTGCAAAACAAAATACAAATTTAGGGAGCATAATTGTTCTTTGAGTGTTTGTTATCATCAAAACTCTTACAAGGGTTGTATA
This sequence comes from Vicia faba, assembly GCA_948472305.1. Classification (NCBI taxonomy): domain Eukaryota; kingdom Viridiplantae; phylum Streptophyta; class Magnoliopsida; order Fabales; family Fabaceae; genus Vicia; species Vicia faba. The sequence goes on along the minus strand of OX451738.1, from coordinate 1,353,792,405 downwards.
ATCAAACTATGTTCTAAAAATATCCCCCTTTTGGATGATGACAAAAAACTTTGATATTCCAATAGACACATAAAGAACATAAAGCATTTAAGTTCCCCCCTTAGTTGAATACTCAAATAGAGAAGAAATACTTCCCTGAAGCTTATTCTGATCAGAGTATTTGATGCGTCCACTTCTGTCCTCAATAGAGTTTGTTCCTGTTTTTCTTTCAAAAAAAAAACAATAGAAGTTATGATATTCAAAATGTTTGAGACTGCGTATCGATACTGTTATATTAGAAATATCTTACATTCTCCCCCTTTTTGTCAAGAATCAAAAAGCAATAAAAACACTATAAGCAATAAAAGATGATTTGTATTCAAAAGGTTGCAATAAACCCATTCATAAGGAAACAAATAAAATGAAAACAGTAAAGAAAACAAATTTCAAAGCTGAGATTGAGGTGGAGGAAGTCGTGTGAACAAGGCTTCCAACAAATTCTTAATCTGATTGTTTGACTCTTCTTGTTTTCCCAGCATCCCTTTGATTTACTTGCATGTATCATCCTGTTTGTATAGTCTTTCCTTGAACATTGCATTCTCTTTCTTCAACTCTTCCAGAGTTTGCAGAACAAGAGATGAAGATGGTATATCAGTAGAAGGTACCACCTTTTCAGAGCAAGTTGCTGTTGAATCCAACTCGGTAGCTTCTTCAACTTCCTTGCCTTTGTCTAGAACCCTGACCAGAGGAAGAGGATCATAGGATGGTTCATCATATTCTGAAGGCTGGTGATCTTCCCAAGGGGCATTGTCCAGCAAAAGAAGAGGTTTCTTTTCCCAGTGACGCAAAAATTGATCCTTGAAGACATTCAGATGATCACATAAGTTCTGTTGAGCAATTTCATAACTCAACTCCTTAAGTTTCTGGAACTCAGAATTGAACCATTTTCTGAACTGGTTCCAATGTGAATCAGAAGCAGCAGGTTTAAGATTCTCTAAGCAAGCTAGCTTCAGAGAGTTAACCCATTCAAGTATTTCTGTTTCAAAAATCAGTAAATTTTTACCAACATCTGCTTTGGTGATTTTTGGTTTTGGTTTTGGTATGGAAATTTTTTGAGAGCTAGAGACAATATTGTCCAGAGCTTCTAAGTCTATAACTGTTCGAAGGGGATCTTCTAGATGGTTGGTTGGAGAGGGAGAATCAGAAATAACAATGGGTGAATATGGTGATTTTGGTGAAGTGGAATGATAGGGAGATGGAATATCTGGGATGTCGTGGATTGTGATTGGTTGTGAGGCCATGAGAGGGCAGGTGATTCCAGGAATGAAGTTGTGGTATCAGAGTCAAAAGTTGGATTTTTTGAGGGGGGAGCTTGAAAGTTTGGATTTTCTGAGTGGAGAGCTTGAAACAGCGGATCAAATTGATCAATGTCAGAAAGAACTTGAGCAAGTTCAGGCTAATTTTGGTTAAGATGGGTAGAAGGTGGTTCATCCAGAATGTTATCTAGAGTAAGTGAGGGGTCAAATTCAATGTCAAAGTCATCAAAAGTTTATGGTGAAGGGACTTCTGTGGGTTTTGGAGAGGAAGCGGTTTCAGATGTTGATAAAAGAACTGATTCCATAACAGAAATAAAAGATGGATTACCTTTCTTCTTAGCAGCCTTGGGAATCTTCTGAGAAGATCCTTCTGCAGCAAATTTCTTTTTCCTTAATTTTTTGGGGGCAATATCTAGAGGTTGTTATCTCAGATCACAAATGTTCACTTCTGGATCTGTTCCGTCCCTTTTGCAAGCATCAAAATATCTGATAATAATTTCTAGAGAAGCATATGTTTGAGAGAAGACGGGAAAATCCTTCAGAGGTACTCTTCTAGTTGTGATGACTTCCTTGGTTGTTATTTTTTGATACTCCTTGATAGTTTCAATGATCTTCATCTTCTTCAGATTCTTAGCGTTCAGAGGTTTACCATCACATGCTTCCAGAGTGTTGACCTGTTGAGCCTTAGTCAGATGTTCTACCAGTTTGTTTTCTGTCAGAATATCTAATATGAGCCTGCCCAAAGGTATCCAGTCTCTCTTTGTTCTTTCTTCTTCTCTTTTCTCTTTGACGCTGGTCTTCAGATGATTAAACAGAAGATGAGGAAGATTGACCTTTTCCTTGGTTTCTATAAAGTACATAAGATACTGCTGATCAATGTTTGTATAGTCTGGAGAACTTGTGGGTTTTCTGTGGTTGATGCAGCCCAAAATAATTTTTGACCAAATTCTGAGGTAGTCTTTCAGATCTTTAGTTTTGTTTAAAGGTTTTCCAGAAGAAAAAATCTCTTTTGAAATCTTTGTTAGGTCAGAGATTTTTTCTGCCATTTCACTGCAACGAATACCTCCACCGTCATGACCTATCAATCTCCCAATGAGATCTTCAGAGATTTCTATATTCTTTCCCATCACAAAAGAAGTGACTTGATGATTTGAGGTAGTAGCGTGAATCCAGAATTATTTAACCAGTCTTGGAAAAACTGGACCCAGTAGACGATCAAAATACTTTGTCCATCCTTGAAATTCAACGCCAGGTGTTAAATCATAATCGTTTTCCTTCATGTTGGTGAAGTCCACAATGAGTTCACACAGAAATTCCAGCAAATCAATGGGAGTTCGGAGTGTTCTTGAGGGTTCTTCATACCTGTATGCTGTTGAATAAGAAGAGCCAGGAACACTTTGAGAGCATTGAGTAGTTTGGGAAGAAGCCATTGTTCACACAGACTTTTGAAGGTTTTTTGAAAAGAATAGAACACACGTAATAGAGAAAAGAAGTGAGAGTGAAAAAGTGAAAGTGAAAGTGACCAACGAATTTATAGAAAAATCGGAAACTTAATTAACAAGAAAAGGGTTAAAAGAAATAATTACAAAGCATTAATGATTCCTGAAAATAGGGGGATGGCATGGAGATATGAAACAGTTACCGATATGACACGAGTCTCAATGCATCCAATTAACACTTTAGTCTCTTCAGAATTTGAACATGTGTTCAGCCTTAGAAGAAACTCTTGTGAGGAGATGACAAATGTTGATGTTATGAACTTGCACGCTTCTATCTTTGAAATGAACTGTTTAGAAACTGTTCAGATCTTCTTAGATAGATCCTGATACAACTTTCCTTCTAAATTCTAAAGAATTATTGATCAGATGTTCACAAAAAAAAATACAAAGTTCTGAGGATTAACATACATAAATAAAACTATTATTCTGGACATAATTTCATACTGAGATGTTTCAGAATGAAGTTAAACTTATCTTAAGAAAGGGGTTTAGTGAAAACATCAGCCCATAATGGTCTGCATCAATAAATTTTAATGAAAGAATTCCTTTCTAAATATAGTCCCTAATGAAATGATGTTTTATTTCTATATGCTTATCCCTAGAATGTAAAATAGGATTTTTTTGATAAACAAATAGCAGAAGTGTTGTTAGAGAGTATATGAATGTTACTCTCAAATATGTTGAAGTCTTCGAGTTGACTTTTTCATCCAGAGCATCTGTGTGTTGCATCCATCTGCTGCTATATATTCAGCTTCAGCAGTTGACAATGCAATTGTGGATTGCCTCTTGCTGGACCACGAGATAATATTTTCTACCAAAAATTGGCAGCTTCCAGAAGTACTTTTTCTTTCTATTCTGTCTCAAGGGAAATCAACATCACAGTACCCTACTAATTTGTATTCTTTGGTTTTTCTATAACAAAGACCGAGATTAGTAGTACCTTTCAGATACTTGAAAATTTGCTTAACAACTGTTAAGTGAGATTCTCTAGGATCTGATTGGAATCTAGCATACAGACATACACTATACAGAATATTAGGTCTTGAAGTTGTTAGATATAAGAGAGAACCAATCATACCTCTGTAGATCTTTTGTTCTACCTTCTTACTCACCTCTTTCTTTTCCAGAATGCATGTGGGATGCATGAGAGTTTTGGTTGGCCTACATTCTGATAGGTCAAATTTCTTCAGAAGTTCTTTAACATACTTGCTTTGATGTATGTATGTTCCTTCTGGAGTTTGATTGATCTGGATTCCCAGAAAGAACTTGAGTTCTCCCATCAAGCTCATTTCAAACTATGGCTGCATAGACTTAGAAAATTCTCTTCCTAGAGAGGTTTTAGTAGATCCAAAAATAATATCATCTACCTAAAACTGACAAACTAGAATGTCATTTTTAAATAGTTTACAGAATAAAGTAGTGTCCACCTTCCCTCTGGTAAAGTCATTTTCTAAGATAAAACTACTTAGTCTTTCAACCAAGCTTTGGGAGCTTGTTTCAGACCATATAGTGATTTCTTTATTTTATAGACATATTCTGGATGTTTTGAATTTTCAAAACCAGGGGTTGATGCACATAAACTTCTTTATCAATGTAACCATTTAAAAATGTACTTTTAACATCCATTTGATAAAGAGTGAAGACATTATTTACAGCAAAAGAAATTAAGAGTCTGATAGATTCTAACTTGGCGTCTGGAGTAAAGGTTTCTGTATATTCTATCCCCTCTTGCTGACTATAACTTTGTGCCACCAACCCTGCTTTGTTTCTGACGACTTCTCCTTGTTCATTCAGTTTGTTTCTGAATACCCATTTGGTTCCAATGATGTTGAACCCTTTTGGTTTAGGAACCAGATCCCGCACATCATTTTTGGTGAATTGGTTTAATTCTTCCTGCATTGCAAGTATCCAATCATTGTCTAGAAGGGCTTCGTCAATGAAAGTTGGCTCAATCAGAGACATTAATCCCATGAGATATTCTTCAGAGTTTCTGAATGTAGATCTTGTTATGATTGGGTCTTCTTTCTTTCCCAGAATTTTTTTTTCCGAATGAGCTAAGCAGCCTCTGGATTGTCTTTTCTGGAGAGGCTCTTCAAATGTTGCTGTAATGTTTGTGACATCTTCTTCTGGAGATGACCGTGATTCTTTATGAGAAACTTCTGATGCAATGTCTTCAGTACCTGTAAATTGGACTTCTATATCTGCAAAAGATTTATCTTACTTTGACTTTTGAGAGCCAAGCTTATCATCAAATCTGACACTGATGGACTCTTCTATAATTCGTGTTTCTTTGTTATACACTCTATAGACTCTTGAGAGTTCAGAGTATCCTAACATGAGACACTTTTTTGTTTTAGAGTCAAACTTGTTCAGATGTTCTTTAGTGTTCAGAATAAAACAAGTACATCCAAATGGACGAAAATAAGAAATGTTAGGCTTTCTGTTCTTCCATAGTTCATATGGAGTCTTATTCATAATAGGTCTTATGGAGATTCTATTCTGAATATAACACACTATGTTGATTGCTTCTGCCCAGAAGTTCTTAGCAATGTTAGTCTCGTTGATCATGGTTCTGGCTATTTCTTGTAAAGTTATGTTCTTTCATTCTACAACTCCGTTTTGTTGAGGAGTTCTAGGACAAGAGAAATCATGAGAGATTCCGTTCTCATTAAAAAATAGTTCAAATTTTTTGTTTTCAAATTCTCCACCATGATCACTTCTGACTTTAACAATTCTAAGATCTTTTTCGTTTTGGACTTGGTTACAGAATGCAAAGAACACATAATGTGACTCGTCCTTGTGTCTTAAGAACTTTACCCATGTCCATTTGCTATAGTCTTCTACGATCACTAATCCATACTTCTTTCCACTAATGGATGTAGTTTTCACTGGTCCAAATAGATCTATATGCATAAGTTCTAATGGTCTAGAGGTAGAAACAACATTTTTTGTTTTGAAAGAAGGTTTTGCAAACTTGCCTTTTTGACATGCTTCACATAGAGCATCTGAGATGAACTTCAGGTTAGGAAGTCCCCTGACCAGATTGAGTTTGTTAATTTGAGATATTCTTCTCATACTAGCATGCCCCAATCTTCTGTGCCAGACTCATTACTCATTGTTAACAGACAATAGCCATTTTACATTCTGACTTTTTAGTTCATAAAGTTTTATTTTGTAAATGTTGTTCTTTCTCTTTCCATTAAAGAGGACAAATCCATCTTTCTGACTAACTACTTTGTGGGACTTTTGATTGAAGATTATATCATAACCGTTATCACTTAACTGACATATGGATAACAAGTTATGCATTAACCCATCTACTAACAGAACATTAGTTATAGAGGTAAGCGTACTGTTACCAATAGTTCCAGAGCCAATAATCTTCCATTTCTGATTGCCTTTGAAACCTACGCAGCCTCCAGCTTTAAGCTCCAGGCTTTGGAACATATGCTTTCTTTCTATCATGTGTCGAGAGCATCCAGAGTCCAGGTACCATGATTGGTGTTTCAGTCTTGATGTTAAAGGTATCTGCAACGTAGACAATTTTATCCTTAGGTACCCATATCTTTTTGGGTCCTTGTTTGTTAGACTTACCAAAATTCTGTTTGAATTTTGATTTAGTAGAAAAAGCATTATTAGTATACTTTATGTCTTATGTGTGCCCATAGGTGAAGTGAGAATACAAAGGTGTGCGTTTAATAACCATATCCTTAACTTTCTTAGGTTGAGATACTTTTCCCTTGTATCCTATTCCTTTTCTTCCATTTCTGATAACTCTATAGATCATTAAAGCCATCTTTCTTCTATATATGTTTTTAGCAAGAAATTTTGAAAGCTATGATCATATTCCTTTATGATCTTATCGGAGTTACTAGGAACTTCTGAGATAGTTTCTTTCTGAGCATTTTGTAAATTATTTTTTAGTTTAGAAATTGTTTCTTTCAGCTCAGAGTTTTCTGATCTCAGTTTCTTAGTTTCTTCAGAGTCAAAAACTAGATCCTTTTTCAGGTTCTTGTTTATGACTCGAAGTTTCTGACATCTTTCAAGAATTTGTGACAGACTCTCTTCTAATTGAGATCTATAGAAGTTAGAGAATACCTCTTCTGCCTCTGAGTCTGATTCTGATCCAGGTGATCCAGTGTCTTTTAATATGTTGGCCATTAGGGCTATGTTGGCTCTTTCATCTTCTGATTCTGTTTCAGCTTCAAAAGAGTCTGAGTCGTCCCATGTTGCCATGAGGCTTTTCTTCTTTTCCTTAAACAACTTCTTTTTAGGTTTCTCTTTTGAAGATTTGGACAGTCGCTTTTGTAATTCCCTTGTTCATTGCATTCATAGCATATAATGTCTTTGTTACTTGACTTTCTGTATCCAAAAGATGGTTCAGAATGATTTCTGTTCTTCTGGAATTTATGAACTTCCTTTGCTTGTGCTTCCACAGCTGATTGACTCTTCTGGAGAGAATATAATGTTCATCTTATTTTGATGAGGATCCACCAGAGTTTTCTTCTTTTGCCTTCAAAACTTTCGATTCATATTTTTTGTTAGATTTAAGAGCTAAATACTTACCTTGCTTCTGGGGCTCATCTTCTTCTAACTCTATCTCATGACTTCTCGGGGAGCAGACAAGTTCTTCAAAAGAGATTTTGTTTAGATCTTTGGCTAGTTTAAGACCTATGACCATTGGTCTCCATTTCTTGGGTAAACTTCTGATGATCTTCTTTACATGGTCAACAATTGAGTACCCTTTATCCAAAACTTTTAACCCAGCTACCAGAATTTGAAACCTTGAGAACATTGTTTCAATGGTTTCATCTTCTTCCATTTTGAAGACTTCATACTTCTGAATAAGTGAAAGAGCTCTGGTTTCTTTGACTTGTGTGTTTCCTTCATGCGTCATTCTCAAGGAGTCAAACATATGTTTTGCTGATTCTCTGTTTGTTATCTTCTCATACTCTGCGTATGAGATAGCACTCAAGAGAATAGTTCTAGCCTTGTGATGATTCTGAAATCTCTCTTTTGATGATATGACATTCTTTTTCTGTAAATCTTCCGACTTCTTTCATCAACAGGATATATGTACCCATCAATCACCATGTCCCAGAGATCAGCGTCATGAGCTAGAAAGAAACTTTGGATTCTGTTTTTCCAGTAATCGAAGTTCTCACCATCAAAAATAGGAGGTTTGCCACTGATTCTGTCTTTCTCATCATGGTAGTCATTGGTGATGTTCTGACTTGGTCCCACCATAGTATTTTTCTTGCTTGGATCTTTTTCTAACACAGTTAAGTGCTTGTACTCAGAACCAGGCGCTCTGATACCAATTGAAGAATGAAAAAAAACAAGAAGGGGGGGGGGGGTGAATTGGGTTTTTTAAAACTTAAATAAAAGAACATGTTGGTTATCTTGGGTCGTTTGAACTTAAACTACTCCAGTCCACCCGCCAAGGTGATTTCTCCTCTCTCAACAAGGTCTTAATCCACTAATCAAACTTGATTACACAACTAATATGACAACCGTCAAAGCCTTCTTGAGTTTAAACCATAATCCGGTTTTCTTAAGGAAATACACAAAAAAAAATTTAAGAGAGTGTAAAAAAAGTGTTTTCTAATAAAACAGTATCACATAAGTGATGTTTTATACAATTGAAATTTAGTACGTTTAAAGATGATGAAGATGACTTCTTTGCTGTGCGTGAAAAATCATAAACGATTTCTCCTTCAAGCTTTGTTTAAATAGGCAATGCATGTAGGAGCTTTTGGAATTTTGATCAATGATAATTAAAGAGCTTTCCAAAAATAGAGATCCTTGTTTCCTTTCAGCCGTTACTTTTGAATAACAATAATTGAATTGTAACGCTTCAGAACATGCTTGCTTCAGAAGATGAAAGTTACCGTTGCTTCTTTCCAGAACTTTATAGATCAGAAACACGGAGTCCTGTTTGAAGCGTTATAACTTCTTTAAGAGATGTGTAGAATAAGAGTTGAAATAACTATTTAACTCATATTCTGTGCTTCTTCCATCAGAACTTCTCTGCAAAACAAAATACAAATTTAGGGAGCATAATTGTTCTTTGAGTGTTTGTTATCATCAAAACTCTTACAAGGGTTGTACAATCAAACTATGTTCTAACAAAGATTACTTATTATTGAATAGTTCGTTCATGTTACTTTTGATGATACTTCCCCAAATAGTGTTGGGAAAGGTAGTTCTTTTCATAGTGTATGTACATCTACAAAAGACATACTCAAAGACATTGATGAAGGAGTTAATCAACCTAAAGCTGTGGAGATTTATGAGGATGGAGATAACACCCAAGAAAAGAAAGATGATAAAGTTCAAAAAGAACATGATGGTCTTCCTTTAGAGTGGAGAATCTCCAAAGATCATCCACTTGACAACATTATAGGTGATATAAAAAAGGGAGTAACAACTCGCTCTAAAACAAGTAGTCTTTGTTGTCATCATGCCTATGTATCACAAGTTTAAAATAAAAACACTAACGACGCCTTACTTGATGAGAATTGGCTTATTTCCATGCAAGAATAATTAAACCAATTTGAAAGAAAAGACGTTTGGGATCTTGTCCCTCGTCCTTCAAATCATTAAATCATAGGCACCCGATGGGTATTTAGGAATAAGCTTGACGAAAATGGTGTGATAACTAGAAATAAGGCATGTCTTGTGGATAAAGGGTATAACCAAGAGGAGGCATTGACTATGAGGAAACTTATGCTCCGGTGACCGACTTGAGGCTATACGCCTTTTGTTAGCTTATGATTGTTTTAAGAACTTCAAATTATTTCAAATGGATGTAAAAAGTATGTTCCTTAACAGATACATAAGTGAAGAGGTGTATGTTTCTCAACCTCTCGGTTTTGAAAATGATGAGTTTCCTAATCATGTTTTCAAGCTTAAACATGCATTGTACGGTCTCAAACAAGCCCCTAGGGCATGCTATGATAGACATAGAAATTTTTTGCTTGAACAAGGATACTCTAGAAGGAAAGTTGACCCTACTCTGTTTTTATTAAACATCAAGGAAAACATATTTTATTAGTTCAAATTTATGTAGATGATATCATTTTTGGATCTACTAATACGCATATTTTCAATGAGTTCTCTAAGCTTATGCAGGGAGAGTTTGATATGAGCCTAATTGGGGGGGGGGGATTGAATTACTTTCTCGGGCTACAAATTAAACAACTCGATTAAGGAACATTTGTATGTCAAACCAAGTATTGTCTTGAATTACATAACAGATTCAGAATGGATAGTGCTAAGGAAATCGACACTCCCATGGCAACAAACGGTAACTTAGTCAAGAATGAGAAAGGTAAGGATGTTGAGGTAAAAAGGTATAGAGGTATGATTGGTTCTCTTCTCTATCTTATAGCATATCGTCTCGATATTATGTTTAGTGTTTGTATGTGTGCATGATATTAAGCGATTCCCAAGGAATCTCATCTAAAAGCTGTACAACGGATTTTTAGATACCTCATTGGTACCTTAAAATTCGGGCTTTGGTACTCCAAGGGAAACAATTGTACTTTGGTTGGTTATTCTGATTCCAACTTTTCCTGTTGCAAATTGGATAGGAAAAGTACTAGTGAAACTTGCCACTTGTTTGAAAAATCCTTGGTAAGTTGACATAGTAAAAAGCAAGTTTCTGTGGCTTTGTCAATTGTCGAGGAAGAATATGTGGCAGCCGATAGTTGTTGTGCTCAAATCTTGTGGCTCAAACAACAACTGTTGGACTTTGATATTAAACTATCACGTATTCTTATCATGTGCGACAACACTAGTGCCAAAAATCTGGTGCTACATTCAAGGACTAAACACATTGAGATACATCACCATTTTCTTCGTGATCATGTTGAAAAATGGGATGTTGCGTTTGAGTATGTTAATAGTAAAAATCAACTTGCGGATATTTTTACTAAACCACTCGCAACTGAATCCTTTGTTGACATACATGGAGAATTGGGGATAATTGATATCTCAAATGTTGCCTAGTTCTATCTCGTTACTTGCATATTAAGTATTCAATCTAACTATGTGTTTGAGTGTGTTATGTTTAGTGAGTGCAACTTCCAATCCTTCAAGAGTGAGGTAATGTTGTTTCAATTTCTCCTTGAACGTAAGTTTTTCCTTAATGCATATTTCTAGGTTGCTTTTTAAAAAATTCTTCATATACTTTCAAATGATGAAAACCGTGAATGTTCATTTCCAAAAATTTCCGATTAATAATCATTGTGTCTTCTTGATCTATATGTTTAAAATGACTTCATGTATTAATTCTTTCACATTTGTATATATTTGTTCTTAATACGCAAACATGTGTTGTGGTTATTTCCCTTATCTTATGTTGTAATGTGTGGTTCATGTTGTCATAGTTACTTTGCATGATGGACATTTTCATTTTGGTGTTAGTAGTGATATTGTGTTATCGCTATGGTCGGCACATGCGCGTGTGACATTGGGAGTTCTATTATAAAGTGTTACATGCCCGTGACGCTCCAACTGCCTTTCATTACTTTTGCATGCCATTACATTTGTTGTGATGTCTACTTAACGTTATTTAAAAGTTTGCATCATTTCATATATATATATATATATATATATATATATATATATATATATATATATATATATATATATATATATATATATATATATATATATATATATATATATATATATATATATATATATATATATATATATATATATATATATATATATATATATATATATATATATATATATATATATATATATATATATATATATATATATGGGGATATGTAATTGTTGCTCTTATGTGCAAAATTTGCCTCTAATTGGTATTTGCTAATTGCTTTGGAAACTTGTATACTTCTAATTGTTTGCTATCTTCGTTTTGGTAGTGTCAAAGGGGGAGACGCATATGCGAGATGAAGATAGTAAGCACAAAGATAGGGGGAGCCTTTGAAAATTATGAGAAATGCATCCTCGAAAGTTTTGACATCATAAAAAAGGGGGAGTTTGTAAGTACAACTTCAATACAAGGTGTTTTGCATGATGTCAAAACCGGGAAAGATGGTGCGTCGCTAAAATGAATGGTATCTCTATGTCTTGTGGCACTCCTCTGCATTATAGGTCTTAAGAATCATCAAAAAGAACTTTGAAATTGACCCAAGATATTAAAAAACAGTTTCTGCATGTTTTTGCATTGCATATGTCAACACATTTGATTTTCAGGTTGACACATGTAACTCATTTTTTAAGCTTGTAAGCTTCTGTAAATCACAGGTCGACACATATAACCTTAAAGTCGACACATATTGAGAGATTTCTGAAACTACAGAAATCCTTATTCTATGTGTCGACACATCCATATTTCAGGTCGACACATTTACTCACGTTTTAAAGCTTGTAGCTTCTGACTTGCTCAGGTCGACCATTAGAGTCCTTAAGGTTGACACATGCATTTTTTTATGATGTATGTGTCGACACATACGAATTTGAGATCGACACATAAAATTTGTTTTGGTCAAATTTTCAATTTCTTTTATTCCGAATTTTTCCTTTTTGCCCTAAATATTTCCAATATATAAATACCCTTTCATGCATCATTCCAAACTTGATGATACCATAAAATTAGCCTACATTTCTTCTTCTTCTTCGTCAACCTTCCAATCTATGAATTCACACCAACAATACATTGTGATGATGTTCCATCGAAGTGCCATTTAGACAAAGAATTATGGATTTCCAATTGGTTTGGGTTGAGATTCGTAGGGATTTTCATCCGGGAAAAATCATCGGGTTTATCCTCCAAAATAATTTGTTGAATTGGGGGTTTTAGGGCAAGATCTTGCGACAAGGAACCGTCCATGTGAAAAATCCCTTGGAGTGTTTGGAATCTTTTCAAGGAACCTTAGAGTGTTTGTTATCTTTTTAAGGAAGTAGCAAGAATTGGATGATAAAATCGGTGATCTTGTGTTGATAGTGTGCAATTGGACTTACTCGAGTGAAAAATCCCTTGGAGTGTTTGAAATCTTTTCATGGAAGTAGCTTAAGCGGCGAATAGGTTGCATCTATCGGTTGATTTAATCTTGCTTAAGATCAAAGGTTCAAAGAAGGAGCATCAACACCAAATTGGAGAATTTTGTATTGTTGTTCTATCTCTTCTTTTTGTAATAAACAATTTTGCATATAAGATTTATCCTAATTCCATTGAAATTAGGCACAAACGTACTCACACGCGAGGACGACAGTGGGGAACTGTGTAGACAAATTCGTTGTCTATTTTTACTTTTCCGCTTTTACTTTCTTTCAATTTCATCAATCGTTTTAACAAATAGCATTGTGCTAGTAATTGAATTGTAATAATTTTCCTCTCAAAATCTGTTTTTGAATTAGGTGTGGATATAGCTTATAATCACTTTTAATTATAAGTGGATTTGTATATCAACACCACTCAAAGAAAAATTCTGAAAATTCACTTGCACGCCAAGTGTTTGATAAAATGATCAAGTTAGTTCTTTGATTATTTAGCCTTGTAAATAGAATTGCAAAGTGATTTTGTTCAAACAATAAATAAGTGGATTGTTGAATTGAGTTTGTGTTAATCAATTATTCAATTTTTTTCATAGATTTAACCTTAACAATTTGTATATCCAAGTTTCCAAAAGTTGAATTTTAGACGACTTATCCAAAGATTTGCTTCCGCATTAAAAAGTTTTGAAAACAATTTAAATTCTAGATTTGTGTCTAGATTTATTTTTGCGCCTCTATTCACCCCCTTCTAGATACGCGCCGTCATCTAACATATTCATATGATAGAACTTCTTTGTTCGACATGTTGTTCTTCAAATATTTTAACATCTTGTTCAACAACTAGTTTTACTAAAATTAGTCAAATCTTTAGAGCTTTCATTTTTATTTTTTATTTTTTAATTAGTTAGATTTATAAGTTTGTTAGTGTTTGTTTTGAATGTAACGCTATTATGTATAAATTAGTGCCACATGTGTACATTTTTAATTTTTCAGATTAATAAAATACTTTTTCTTTCTTATCATGAATCATATTAATCAAGTTGATTATGTGTTAACAAGAGTTGTCAAAATTTTATGAATAATATATATCATATCTATAACTAATGTGAAATTAAATTCACTCATTTATATCTAACACGATGAAGCTATTGCATGCTGCAATGAAAAAACTCAAATATTGCAATTAGATGCTTAAGTTGGACCAATGAAACTAAAACTTATAACATTACACATAAACATATTTTCAACATAAGAATTTGAGATCAAACACATGATTCCAAATATATTTTTGTGAACACAATTCAATGAGTTGATTAATTACTGGTAACTCAGTTCGATGAAACCACACTTATGTCTAGAGGGTTGAGTCCACAATCCAAAGGAAGGAAATCTACTATTAGTAGCTTAACACATTTAGATTTACAAGCAAAAATAAGCCTATTTTGTTCAAAGCATCTTCCTAACACTACCCACTGAATTTCTATTTAGAGCCTCCCACTAAATCTGATAATCCACACACTTTATTTCCCTATCACACAACCCGTGATAGGAGATTACAACCACTAAACATAGTGATCAACTTTAATTATCAAGATGAATGGTGTTAAATTTTACAACTCAACTAGATAAATCTTTTATGCCAAGTTACTAAAACATAGAAGTGTACATATAGATTATACACTAATCCTATTAGGGCATTAACATAGAATACAAGACACAAAACCTAACACTATAAAAATCTTCAATTTGAATACTTGAATGCTTGAATTCCAAAGCAGGTTGTGTGCTCCTTATATAGAAATTCTTCTGGGCTTTTCTTCATGGACATTTGATTTGATTTCGTTTAGAAATAGTGCAGATTCTGTTGGATATCTGATTTTTTCCTTGAATATCTCCAACAAAAAGATATGATTTAATTTGTTAACAATTAAAATTTAAATCTCCTTGAATTTGATTTTATCTTCACAAATGTCTAAAAATCATATAATCATATTGTTAACTTAATAACAATAAAATGCGGCAGTAGAGTTCTGATGTGCAAGGTTCAAATGTCATAGCAGCATGCTGGGACATCGTGTCCAACATGTGTCTCTTCTACACTTCCATACAAATTTAGAAAGTTAGATCAGCTTGAACACCTTGAACACTTATCTATGTTGTTGTTTTGCAAAAATGTAGCCAATCTAAAGGACCATTTCACAAATAACTTTAATCTCCCCCTTTTGGCAAATTATGGCAAAACAACTCTTTAAGATATACCACTTTGTTCAAATATTTAATACATAACACATTGTTCAAATCAAAACAAGTAATAACTAGTAGAATCACTGGCCTTCATCCACCTGTAGCAACACTAGTCTTCATCAGAGCATTCAGTCAGCAACAACAACATTCTTTCAATATATCAGAGCTTAAGCACATCAACAACATCATTCAGAAGCATCAATATCAAATGCTTACATAAACAATCCAAAATGCAATCATTCATAGGCTTTGTCATGCATGTATCCAGTTAGCACTTATTTAGTATCATATAATCCTACTAACTATCAATCATTAGTATGTAATCATTCACAAACTTAGTCATGCACAACACAAATGATTAGTAGTTGATGATTAAGATATGAAAAACCTACTAACAAAAGTAAACTGACTTTTAGATTTGTTTGCACAAATACAAGGCAAATGTCTTGTCCGATGCTCCAACATGGAGAATAACATTAGTACTTCATGAACAGTAAGTACTAAACAAATAACTAGGTTTACTTGCACACAACAGATACACCACTTCTCTTTAGTACTCCCCTTTATTTTGCCATAATTTGGCAAAGGGTTAGTTCTTCAAAGAAGTCAGTATGCATAGAGGATAACATGCACAAAGTCATTCAAGCAAGGTTAGTATGTTAGTACATACACAACCAAAACATGAAAGAAATCACCAGAATCAACATCAATAGATGCACAACATTATTACCAAATCATGTCTCAAAAGGCTATAGATCCCTTACATAAAAAACATGAGAAACATGCCCAGAACACAAGGGCCAACAAACATAATTACCCCTTCAACCACCAAGAGTTCTTCAATCTTCACCCTTGGGTGAATCCATGCAGTTCTCAAAGTCTTCATCTAAAAGATGCAAATCCCCAACATTAATTTCTATGGACTCTGAAAGATGAAAATACCAAGGTCATACCTTAGTATTTTAAATTTATTTCCATTTAAAGCTTTAGTGAGAATACCCCAGATCAATGTCATTACATCTTGTTCCATATTATACTCCTTTAGCATTTGACTCATCAAGTCCTTTCTATTGTTTCCCACTAAGTATATTCACCCTCATTAGATGATAAGAATACACCAATTTGCTTATTGCTTATCTTATATATGATGTTATTGACATGATGGAGTCTTTCATCCAAAGAGCTATTACTATTGTAGCCGTATAAATGTTTAAGACTAAGCCATTGGATTGACTAGACTTATACAGATCAAAATAAAAATCACCACCGCACTTTATTGTTTACAAAGGAATGAGAAAAGAGAGAGTAACCCAAAAAGAGGGGGAAAGATTCAAGGTAAGGGGGGTTGGTTATGCAAAGGGAAGGTATTAACACCCTAAACATTTACGGTACTCCATAGGAACCTCTTTGTAAAATCTGTATATTTTGGCTATAAAATGTTGTATAAAAATAGATGGTGGAGGTGAGAAAAGAAATATATTTTTATGATTTTTTGCACCCGCCAAGATTGCGAATCTTTAGTTCCTACATATCACCTTTCGTGCAATAGGGGATCAGGGTACACGTAGTTCCTCTTTAAAAATTTTAAAACACAAGTGTGTTGGTTAATTTTATGAGATAATATATCATTATCATTGTCCGTGTGGAAAACATACTTACTACCCACAATCATGAGAAAGGAGAATTTACATCATCTCAAAGTGGAGGATATGGCTTGGATTTTAAAATCAACAATGCCTCACTCAACACCCAATCATAGAAGTATAGTTGTTTGCATCACTACAAGGATTGACAAGAGTCTAATCTTTTGAGAAATTTTTTAAAGATAAGAGCCAAAATGGCAAAATGGTTTGGATGATATTGATTGATTTTTAGTCTTCTCATAAAAAATGCCTAGGTTTTATTAATGTTGATTGAAGTTTATTTGTGAAAGATGTTTTGAAAAATGCATGGACCTAGGTCCAAGTTTATTATGAAAATAGTTCGATTTTTAAAATAAGAAGAAATTTCAAAAAAAAGAGGGAGAAGGTCTTTTGAAATTTAAGAAGATGGGAGGAGAAGAAGATGCTATCCTAAAGCATAAAGTAAAAGCTAGGGATAGGAACCATCTAACCAACAAAAAGCCAATACTTAACATTATGAGTCAAGATAGAATTTTCATTCTTTAGATTGAATCCGAGCAAGTAAAGGTACTAGACCTATTGAGAGAACCAAACTTCAAGTGTATTAAGTCTTCATAAAAAAATTGGGCAGAGTAACGACTGTATACGGGTGAATTCCAGACTACAAACAAAGTATGTAATCACAATAACCTGCACACAAAACAAACAAACAACCCAATGTCTTGAGGTAAACCTCAAGAACTCCAGACAAAATATTAATTAAGGTCACAAGGACTCCAACATAGGCCAAAGTCTCTAATCCTAAGTCCAAGAAGTCCAATACTCCATAAAGCCAAGGATAGTGACCAAACAGTCCAAATATGATTAAAGTTTTTTATGGTTCATATTGATTATTAGGTATCTTAGAAGAAAAAATAAAAGGCTCAAGTGAGCAAAAAATAAAAATGACATGAAATATAATGCTTAAAATAAATGGTACATAAAGCATAAAAAATAAAAAAGGCATAAAGTAAAAACAATTTAATAATTAGTGGTTAGTTGGATGACCATCTTGAACCTTGCATTTGGAACTCATTAGAGGATTGGTAGAACCAAAGTCTCCACACAACAAGTTGCATTTGCTTTTTGTCAAGTATATCATCCATTTGGAATCCTCAAAAGTACCATTTAATGATCAACGATGTCTAAGTGATCCGTGTTGACCAAAAGTGTTGTAGATCCATTAGAGGATTTGTAGAACCAAAGCCTCCACACAATAAATCTCAAGGTTATTGGATCAAAGAGATCAAATTAACATACTTGGGCTTGCAAACATAGGTTTGGGCCACGAATGATCATTTATTCGAATCGGAACAAAATTTAGCACTATGTTAAGCAATCGTAAGTGGACTTATGTAGAAGTCGCACCTATTTTGAGGCCGGTCAATAGTAATTTATGCACCATTTGTTATGAGACATGATATAGAGATCATGCTCCAATAACACTCAGTGCAATAAGAAAGGGATCAGATGAAGAGGGATGTGAGAGAACATACAAACCACATTTGAATTAAATTTAAATCAAACTATTATTAAAATCATTCATATATTTTTATGGAGTTGGACTCAACACCATGGATCCAATGATGTTAACAAAGTTCATGATAAAAAATTCAACCCAAGATCAGCCAGAAAATAATCACAAAATGATATTGCATTTAATATATACATTAAAAAAAGGTTTTAGAAATATTTAAAATAGAAATAAGGGATAAAAATATCAACTATGCTCAAATTAATCAAGAAATAAAAAGTCAGACCATTGAAAAATTAGAAATGGACTCAAGTATTTTTATAAAATTTTTGGTAATTTTTTAAAGTCAGAAACTATTTTTAAAATTAAAAGAAATGAGTAAAATAAACCAAAAATGATAAAAAAATACCAAAGTCAGAAATAAAAAATAAGTGAGGTCACCAATATTTGTCACAATATCATTGGATCATTCCATATTTTTTCCAGAATTTAAAAATGCATGAAAGTGTTTTTAAACATTTAAACAAATCAAATAAAGTGAAAATTTATAAAAAATACCAAAGCACAAAATAAAATTGTGAAAAAATAAAAATCAGAAAGAGAGAAAACAAAAATATGTTTCATAATTTTTTCAGATTTTTTGGACTAAAAATGAATTTTCTATGATTTTTTGAAATTTAAAACAATTAAATATAAAAATCAGAAAAGAAAAGAAAAACCAAAAAAATATGGGCCATCTGATCAATGTCAAAACGCGTTAGTCAACAGATCAAGTGGACCTGACGCGCTGTGCATGTTATGGACTTTAGTGGATAATGCATTGAATCATTAATTAAATCATATTTAAAAAAAACAAGTGGCGTGTCATCATTGGTTGGAAAATGTCATGTTGGTCATCTTTAACCTCCAGCCAACGTGAATTGCAGGTCTCTCAAACTGTAAAATCAGAAGCTCAGACCTATTCCATTCGCTTTGTCTCTTCAAGACAAAGACAACCACACCTTCGCGACACGTTTGCATAAACTGTAGCTCAAGCAATTTGGAAGGAAAGTTTTGAAAAGAGATTTGAAATTTCATGGTCAAAACAAGTTTCCAGATGAAAATAATTGTTGCGACTAGAACCAGCGTAATGAGAGCATCACAATGATATCAAAGTTTTGAAGAATTGATGAAGGAATCTACCTATTGAAGTTGAGTTGCAGAGCTCTGCAACTGGACTTCTATGGAGAAATATAGGGCACGATTCTTGAATGTAATTATATGGTTAGCTTCAGGGAAGATCAAGGAAGGTGAATTGATGGAAAAATTGGATTAAAAAAAGGCTTGAAAGCAGATTTTGAAGTAGCAGAATTTTGAGTTATGGAGCAAGTTTGGCTGGGTGATTCTGGCTATCCAAGCTTGAGGAAATGAATGGGGAATGACCCTCTATTTATAGGGAATCAAATGGAATATCCAAGCGTGTGAAATGATGAAGTTTGGAGGGATATCGTGTGAAGTTGCAAACAAGAAAAGTGTGACTTCTAATTTGATCAAAACTCATCCAAAACATGCGTTTTGTTGTGCTAATCAATTCTGGAGCTTCACTAAACATGTTTAGAGGCAAAAACGCGTGGAAAACTTGTGATTAGAAGCCAAAACAAAGATTTCAAATTCTGACTTATGGAGAAACTTCAGTTCCAAGTTACCAAGTTCAATCCAATGGCATTCTCATCTCAATGGGTCTTATGGCATGATTCTTGATGCTTTAGAAAGACGAGGTTACAAGCTTTGCAATGGAAAAAGAATGGAATCAAATGGATGTTTGATCTGAAAGTTGCATTGAGTCAAAGTTGGGAAAAAGAAGTTGACTTTCCATACTTAGAAATATTTCAACTTTTCCTTCAAAAGTGACCTATAATGTTTTGCATCCAAACATGGCATTCCACTTGGAATTTTCTCTTGACCAAAAAATATGGCATGAAATAGACCTCTTAAATGACATTTTGAAACTTGAACCATTCAAAATCTCCAAAAATTGATAGAGTTATGAGTTGTTGATGTTGGCAAAAAATCATGAAATGACCTATAATCGTTTATATCCTTAGGGCATCTTCCATCTATTTTCTCACTTTGCATATCAAAGAAGGAATAAAGTTCACATCCTTAAGATTATTATGGAAAAAGAATGGGCTCAAGGTGATAAAAATTGGCCAAGTTATAATAATTTGAAGTCACACATGAGAAATTGGGGGTTCATCTGGAAGACTTGTAATCTTTCTTCATCATCAAGTTTCTTCCACATGAAAACTCCTTGAAACTTTTGAAGTGATTTGTTGATAACCCATTTAAGAGAAGGATATATTTGGAATAACTCAAAAATACCAAAAGATGAGCAAAATATATTTCTTTGAAGTTCAAAACCCTATCTCCTAGGTCAAGAAAATGCTTTGAGGAACCTTAGCAATTTTGAACCACCTTCTTGTACCAACACTCTTGCTTTGTAAATAGAAGTTATTAAGGATGAAAATGAGAATTCATAGCCACCAAGACCACTTCCATATCTTGAAAATTTAGAGAAATATGCACTTGTGACCAATGGGAACAAGGCCTTGTCCCACCATGACAACTTCTTCAATCAATCCCTTGCACTTTTGGATCAATCTTGATATCTTGGAATGTAGTGAACCAAAATAACCTTGCCATGCTATTTCTTCCAAAACAAATCAAATGGAGAGGTTTGAACTTCTCAATATTTATTGAATAGGGCATGGAAATAAACTCATGAACCTATGGAGCAAGTTGTTAAATCTCATTGCCTGTACCTACATAAGTAACAAGCAAGAAAAACCAAAATTGCATTTTATTAATTAAAAGAAGAAATCAATACAAAAATATTCATGATCATAAAAGAACACAAGTCAAGGTGCTTGGTGATTCCTCAAAGAAAAAAAGCTAAAGATAGGGAGGGGAACCAAGAATCCTAATGGAATCAACATGGTATGCTGAGGGGATCTTAGCGGCAAAAATTGGGGTACAACAGCTGCCCTTATTTAAGTTTCTTCCATCCGGAGATACGAAGGTTGAAAATCTTTATGTCGGCGCGATCGAAGATACTTAAATATAAAACAAACCCTATTTTTGGCCCTAAGATGCCATGCATTGCTTATGAGCATGAATGCATATGAACAAAACCAAAGAGACCCAAAACACCACTGGGGATGTAGCAAAGAAAATACAGAAACAAAAGAGAAACCTGACCAAGAAAATAAATCACTGGTGGGTCAAAAGTCCTGAATTATAAAGGGTAATAAAAAGTCAAAGGATACACCAACTCCTACTGAAGGCGACTATCCAACTTTCACTGATGGTAGAAATAGGAAAGAAATAACAACACTGACATTCAATGATGGTGAACTACCAACATTCACTGAAGATAGAAGAAAAAGAAATATCATAGCATCACCGTTCACTGATGATGAACTACCAACATTCACTGAGGGTAGCAAAAAAGATAACAATCACCAACTTTCACTGAAGGTGACCTACCAAATTTCACTGATGGTAGAAAGAGAATATATCGTGACATCGATGTTCACTGAAGATGAACTACCAACGTTCACTGAGGGTAGCAAAAAGATAACAATCACCAACTTTCACTGAAGGTGACCTACCAACTTTCACTGATGGTAGAAAGAGAATATATCATGACATCACCGTTCACTGATGATGAACTACCAACGTTCACTGAGGGTAGTAAAAAGATAACAATCACCAACTTTCACTGAAGGTGACCTACCACCTTTCACTGATGGTAGAAAGAGAAAATATCATGACATCGCCGTTCACTGACGATGAACTACCAATGTTCACTGAGAGTAGCAAAAAGATAACAATCACCAACTTTTACTGAAGGTGACCTACCAACTTTCACTGATGGTAGAAAGAGAAAATATCATAGCACCGATGTTCACTGACGATGAACTACCAACATTCACTGAGGGTAGCAAAAAGATAACAATCACCAACTTTCACTAAAGGTGAACTACCAACTTTCACTGGAGGTAGAGAGAAAATATCATGAGATCATCGTTCACTGACGATGAACTACCAACGTTCACTGAGGGTAGAAAAAAAGATAACAATCAGCAACTTTCACTGAAGGTGACCTACCAGCTTTCACTGATAGTAGAAATAGAAAATATCATAGCACCGCCATTCACTGACGATGAACTACCAACGTTCACTGAGAGTAGCAAAAAGATAACAACTTTCCCCCCAAATTCTGGCATTTCACCTAGAACGGGTCTCAACTTCTTCTTTAACCAAAGCATTCAGCCTGGAAAGGGTAATATATAAGCTGTCTCAAATAAAGAGACTACCACTTGTAAAGATTTCACAATAAACTGTCTCTGTGATATTGAAGGTCTTGCCATCCACTGGAGTAATTTGGCAACATGCTGCAAACTATCCACTCATAGAGTAGATAGCAAAAACAGTTACGTCGACTTTTACATGGAAGTACATGTTGCTTAAATACAGAGACCCGCCACTTGCTGTTATGGAGGATTGTAAAAAAAAGAATTTCTGGGGAAAGAAATATGGCTTTCTGGGGAAATGCCAATATATTCTTGCTTGAGAAGATAAAAGTCTTCTCGTGCAAAATAAATTCACATTCTCAAACCAATGCTCGAAGCTTGCGGAAACCCTAAGTAATAATATTGCTGAGGATCAAACATTCAAACCAGAAATACACTGGAATGAGACAGTCGTCCGAAACACTTCCTTTGAGAAATAAACTCAAGAGGGAGACCCAAATCATCCAGTCAAAGAGCTGTACAAGAAGGCTGAAGCAAAAATCTTCCACGAGGGATAACTCAGTGGGAAAATTGAAAGAATCTACGCTTTCTGCTTAAGGCCAACACTCAATTGGAGAGAGGACAACATAACATATGCAAAACAGGGTAATATGTCAACAAAATATTAACGAATGTGAATGAGAAATGATTTTCCAAATTTAATTATGTATGATGTGTGTATGAATGTATGAGTGTTTATCGTGCATATGCTGATAAAACAGATATACAATACTAGGAGTAACCAGGCAAAACCAACTCGGACACAATCAACACTCGGCTAAATTACATCCAAGATGTACAATCTAAGAAAAAGTAAGCGCCAACTGAGGAAACAAAACCTACTTCCTGGTTTAACTTTATTGGGGAGAAATGTAATTCTGAAGTAAACGAAACAAAACGACCAAATAGTACAAGTACAAAGATATAACATCCTTCTCCAGGCTTTACCAGGGAATAGCACTCAGACTTCAATGGGAAATCAAATATTTTCAAAAGTAATGCCTCTACTGGGGATTCTGAAAAATCAATTTCAAGTAGAGCAGACGAACATCAAATCATCAAAACATTCACTAGGGAATTCGTGCCGACTTCATTGGGGAGGTCAACACCACCTTCACAAAGGGAAAACCAATATACGTTCTTTATTGGGGAAAACAGAGGCCTGTATTATTCGAGAGTAATCATTGTACCAACTTATTTGGGAAGAAAGAACTTCTTTTAAACAAACGAAATCTTCACTAGAAAATTTTTGGATTGGATCTTCATATCATGCAAACTCACAAAAGAGGAGAAATGAACCAAAACTTGACCAGGGATACTGGAGTTACAAACCCTATACGACGAAACATCTTGAGAAAAACTTCTCCGGGAAATAAGACTTCTTAAAAGCAATTGGAGTTCGTCCTTTCCTGGGATCACCACTTTTGTTGTTTCTCTTGCGTCACAGATTTTAAAGTAAAAACAAATTGTAAATTCTTTTTGAAAATCAATTTTGTTATTCAATCTTTTCGCTTTGAAAGTTATCAATAATAAATGGAGTCTTTGCAAGCTAAATAAAATAAGAAATACCAAGAATTGGGTAAGAACTCAAATTTCATTAATAGAATGGTAGTCTACGAATGGGGAGACTCCATGGATAATTACAAAGTTCAGAAAATGGTAATATATAATGGAAAGGATACATTGAGATACAATGACCACTATCCCCTCTAACAACTTTTGAAATCTTGAGCAGCGGCTTCTGTTGAAGTATGATGAGGATCCAAGAAGATTGTTTCTCCCATTATCAAGTCTTGTCTGATGTAGTTACTTGCCAAGAGAGTCCCTAACTTTTTCCTAAGCTGCCCTTGCGGGTTTTCAACTTAGCGAGAAATTTATTCTGTTTATGTATCTAATTTTTTCCTAGGATTCCCTTTCGGGTTTTCGGCCTATCGAGAAGCTCTTTTTTTGCCTAAGCCGCCCTTTTAGGTTTTCAACTTAGCGAGTTGTTCTTTTATTTCTTTAGGCGAAGTATTTCTTGACTGCATCAGCATTCATGGGATGTGGGAACTCCTCGCCATCCATAGTTTCAAGAATTAATGCACCTCCAGATAAGGCTTTCTTAACAACATATGGGCCTTTAAAATTGGGAGTCCACTTTCCCCTCGAATCAGCGTTAAAGGACATGATCTTCATGAGCACGAGGCTGCCTTCTCTGAATTCACGAGGTTTGACCTTCTTATCAAAATCTTTCTTCATCCTTTTATGATATAACTGGCCATGACACAAAGTCGTCATCCTCTTCTCTTCAATCAAATTCAATTGATCAAACCTGTTTTGGACCCATTCATCCTCTGACAACTTGGTTTCCACTATCACACGCAAAGAGGGAATCTCAACCTCGATTGGGAGCAAGACTTCCATTCCATACACAAGGGAGAACGAGGTTGCTCCTGTTGAAGTGTGGACAGATGTTTGATATCCAAGCAAAGAAAAAGGGAGCATTTCATGCCAATCCTTATAAGTAACAACCATTTTCTGGATAATCTTATTGATATTCTTATTAGCAGCTTCAACAGCCCCATTTATCTTTGGCCTGTACGGAGATGAATTGTGATGGACAATCTTGAATTCCTCACAAAGTTATGTCATTATCTTGTTGTTCAGATTCGAGCCATTGTCAATGATAATTCTGCTCGGCAAACCATACCGACATATTAGATTATTCTTAATGAAGCGCACAACCACCTGCTTGGTAACATTAGCATATGAAGCAGCCTCCACCCACTTAGTGAAGTAATCAATTGCTACCAAGATAAAAAGGTGTCCATTCGAAGCTTTAGGTTCTATCATTCCAATCATATCAATACCCCACATAGATAAAGGCCATGGGGAAGAGATCACATTAAGAAGTGTCGGAGGCACATGAACCTTGTCCGCATAAATCTGGCATTTATAAAACTTCTTTGCAAATTTGTAACAATCAGATTCCATTGTTAGCCAATAGTAACCTGCCCTTAGCATCTTTTTAACCATCGAATGTCCATTGGCATGAGTGCCAAATGAACCTTAATGAACCTCACGCATCAACATGTCTGCTTCGTGTCTATCCACGCATCTGAGCAAGACCATGTCATAATTTCTCTTGTACAACACATTTTCATTGAGGAAGAAACTGCTAGCCAATCTTCTCAATGTCTTTCTATCTTTATTCGAAGCACCAATCGGGTATTCTCGAGTCTGAAGGAAATGCTTAATATCATAATACCAAGGTTTTTCATCTGCTACCTCTTCTGTTGTAAACACATGAGCGGGCATGTCCAGTCGCCAAACCATAATTCAAGGTATATCATTCCAAGTATTCACTTGATACATAGAAGCCAGAGTTTCCAGAGCATCTCCATTTGATTTTCATCTCTAGGAATGTGATGGAATTCAAGTTTATTAAAGGGTAACAACCTTCTAGCATAATCTTTGTAAGGGATCAAGTCGGGGTGACGAGTATCCCATTATCCTTTAATCTGGTTTATTACCCAAGCTGAATCGCCATACACATCTAGAATTTTAATTCTGAGATCAATGGATTCCTCGAGACCCATGATGCAAGCCTCATACTCTGCCATATTATTAGTACAATCAAATGTCAACCTTACAGTGAAAGGAATGTGCGATCCGTGTGAAGTGACAATCATGGCACCAATTCCTTTACCATAAGCATTCACAGCTCCATCAAATATCATACTCCAGCGAGATTCAGGATCAGGACCTTCCTCAGGCAATGGTTCATCACAATCTTTCACTTTCAGAAACATCACATCCTCATCGGGAAAGTCATACTTCACAGAATGATGATCATCAACTGGTTGGTGACTAAGGTAGTCTGCCAACATGCTGCTTTTAATAGCTTTTTGAGTTTGATATTCGATGTCATATTTAGATAACAGCATCTGCCAACGGGAAATTCTCCCGGTAAGAGCAGGCTTTTCAAAAATGTACTTGATTGGATCCATTTTGGAGATCAACCAAGTAGTGTGATTCAACATATACTGCCGCAAACATTTGGTTGCCCAGGCCAGAGCACAACATGTCTTTTCCAACATGGAATACTGTGACTCACGATCAGTAAACTTTTTACTGAGATAATAAATGGCATACTCTTTCTTCCCTGTTTCATCTTGTTGTCCCAAAATACAACCCATGGAATTATCTAACACTGTCAGATACATAATCAACGGTCTTCCTCCGATAGGCGGGAGCAAGATAAGAGGTTCAAGTAAATATTCTTTAATACTTTCAAATGCCCTTTGGCAGTCATCCTTCCACACACAACCTTGATCTTTCTTTAACAACTTAAAGATCGGTTCACATGTTGCAGTCATGTGGGAAATGAATCTGGAAATATAATTCAAACGTCAGAGGAACCCTCTGACTTGCTTTTCAGTTCTTGGCGCTAGCATCTCTTGAATTGCTTTGACTTTATCAGGGTCAACTTCAATTCCTTTCTGGCTAACAATGAAACCCAATAATTTCCTCGATCGAACACCGAAGGTACATTTATTTGGATTCAAGCGGAGTCGATACTTCCTCAAACGCTGAAACAACTTCAACAAATCTTCTACATGTCCTTCTTCAGTATGGGATTTAGCAATCATATCATCAACATACACCTCAATTTACTTGTGCATCAGATCATGGAATGGGGTTGTCATAGCCCTTTGGTACGTTGCACCAGCGTTCTTCAACCCGAAGGGCATCACTCTGTAATAGAATGTTCCCTAGGGTGTGATAAACGTTGTTTTTTCCATGTCCTTTGGAGCCATTATTATTTGATTATACTTGGAAAATCCGTCCATGAACGAGAATACTTTGAATTTTGCTGTGCTATCCACTAACATATCAATGTGTGGCAATGGAAAATCATCTTTTGGACTAGCTTTATTTAGATCTCTATAATCTATGCACATGTGTACTTTTCCGTCTTTTTTTGGTACTGGGACAATATTGGCAATCCACTGAGGATACACTAACGTCACAAGAAAACCGACATTAATTTGCTTTAGAACCTCCTCTTTGATCTTTACTGCCATATCTGGATGCGTTCTTCTCAACTTTTGTTTGATTGGCGGACACTCTGGCTTCAACGGTAAACGGTGCTCTGCAATATCTGTATCTAGGCAAGGCATATCATGATAAGACCAAGAAAATATATACACATTATTGTACCCCAAAATTTTCCTTCCAACTTTTCATGCAAGATGCTTACCCTAGGGTTCTCGTACACTCAATTGGCTCAAAGATCGACCAGACAGGTTCTCTTCCTAGGCAGCAAATCAATAATTAGGGTTTGGGATTTCTCAGAGATAATTGAGTCTTCAAAATCCCAAATGTTCTTAAAAACAATTTGCTAAAGTTTGTTAATTCTACAAGACTGGTGAATGTTCTTAAAACATGTTTGATAGACAATGAAGTCCTGTTTGAATCAAGAGTGACATGCGAACTCATTTTGATTACCAGTTAGCTATTGGACAAGAATTGAAGATTAAGACTTTTGACCATAAGTCTTTGAAGTTAAGTTAATCAAGTGGAATTAAAATTCTTAAACATTTATTTTGTTTTAGAAGTTTGATTAGAGTACAAAGTGTTTGTTTTGCTTGATCATCTTTGGTGATTGCTTGAAATACAAGTTACTCAAAACAAGGTATTTTACTCAAAGCATTCAAATAAGAATTCCAAAATTCAAAGTTGAGATTGGTACAATATTTTCATTTCACACAAAAGTTTATTCAGAGGCATTGTATTCATTACATTACAAGTTTGAATTTACAAAAATTGTCGTGTCTACAAATGCAATAAATTACAAAGATCCGTTTACAAAAAAGAAGAGACAAATTCTATTTCTTCAAAGTCTTCATCCTCAAGCAACCACTCCAATCTTAGCTTTCCATCCATGCCTCATGTTTATGAAAAGAAAGGGAGAAGTTTGTTAGTAACTTAAACATCCTGAAATGATTAAAAAAATACAAAGTATTCTAATTCATCATTAGGGTAGTTTTTGTTGAATCAGAAAAAGAAGGGTTTTATGTTCTAAAGGCCTCATACAATTATTTTTCAATCATTGGCCTGGAAAATTCTTGGACAAGATACAAGCTTTGTTCACAAACAAGGTAAAACAAAACCTGCAACAAGCTGCATAACAGGCATAACAGGGCAGGCAAACTGCATAACAAGACAGGAAAACAAAGCAAACTAGCTGCTTAACAGACATAACAGGGCAGGCGAACAAGGAAAACTGTAGTAGGAAAACAGGTCAGGCAAACAAAGCAAACTGAAGTAGGAAAATAGGGCATAGCAGGCAGCAAGCAACAACAATGCTGCAAACTGCCAAAACAAAACCAGCAAACAAGCTGCATAGCAAGAAAATAGGGCATAACAGGCAGCAAGCAACAACAATACTACAAACTACCAAGACCAAAACCTGTGCAAAAAAAATCTAAAGAGGAACAAAGTATCAAGAGTTCAGAAAAGGAGGTTTTGTGTTCTAAGGCCTCAAACAATGTCAAATTTTATCATGGGCCCATTATCATTGCAAACCACAAAACAAAACTTGGCCCACAATAAACAAATTCAAAAGAATTCCAACCATATTCCCATCCCACTAACAAAAGATTCAAATCAAGAAATTCAAGCCCAACAGAGGCCTCAAAGCAGTGTCCTATCATTGGCCTAAATATATGTTTGCAAATCACAAAAACTTGGTTCACAAACAAGGGAAAACAGAAAATCAAGCCTCATACAAAATGGATTTAATCATGGGCCTAGAACTTTTGCAAATCTCAATTGAATTGGTTCACAATAGACAAAATGAATTCCAATCAGATTCAAGCCCAACTGAATTTTACTTCAAAGGAAAAGCCTCATACATGTTTAACAAAGGCATAACTAAATCTTTGGCTTAGAAAATGTTATCTTTTGCAAATCATAAAGACAAAGTTGGTTCACAAAAAGCAAAAGATATGGAAGAAAAATCAGATTATCATCATGTTTTCACACAAACAAAAGAAGCCTCGTGTTGTTTCAAATCAGAAAATATCAAATCTACAATAAAAAAAGCCTCAAATTTGCAAAGTCATGTCATAGGCCTAGAGTATTTCACTACAAATCTCAAAACAAATTTATTTGGTTCATAGAAAAAGTCCACAAGCAACTAGTACAAAAGTACAACAAAAGCAGCCAGCAAAGTCAGAAAAGTATAACAACAAGTACAAAAAACTATAAAAGGAAAAGCAACAGTCAGCCAACCAATGGACAACAACTTGAGTTGTTAAAATACAGCAGGTACAAAGCCATCACAATACAACCAGCAAAATTCAGCATCCACCATAAATGAATAGCACAGTGAACTAGCAAAGTTGATTTATTAAAAAAACCAGTACAAGCAACAAAGCCAACAGTATTTTATCACTATCACAAATCAACCAATATAAAAGGGGCAACAATATTGTGCAAGAGGGAGAGTATTTTTGGCCAGAAAGAAGAATATACAGAAAAGATGAAAGTCTAGCCACTATTCTAAAAGATCACTGTCAACAAGCCACATGATACCAAAACACAACAAAGAGGTAATTTCTCAAACTGTTTTCAGATTCTTTTCATAGAAATATACAAAACTTTTGAAACTTTTTCTTAGCTTTCTTGTACAAAACATACAGTTTAGGGTCAATTAAAAGCCAAATAGAACACATAGGGACAGAAAACTTGTAACAGAAGTGAACACAAATACATCATTCATTTATCTCAAGAAAAGGGCCAAACATCATTTTTCTTTTCAGTTTTACAAAGAAAACATACAGAGATTCCAAACCCCATTGTCACCAAAGGTCCAAACATCATTTTTTTCCCAGAAAAAAAACATACAGAATCAAAACCCTCAACAATCATTCATCAGTAAATATATAAAACATCATTACCAATAAACAGAATCAAAACCCTCAATAATCATTCATCAGTAAATATACAAAACCTCATTACCAGCAAACAGAACCAAAACCCTTCAAACTCACATCATAACAAAATTCACAAACCCATATACAGACAAAGACAGCAAACCAAACAGTTTCCCATTTTTCTTTTCATCATCAAAAATATAAAAAAAGAAAACAGAAACAAAATCACATGCAAGCAACAACGAAACCCTAAAAATTTTATCATCATTTTCCTCAAAATCCAGACCCTTCAGAAACTAAAAGAGGAAAGTTAGAAAGATCTCACCCAAATAATGAGAGATCCTCACAATAAGAGTCGTTAGGGTTCTGGTCATCCCCTTTTAGATCTAGGCCAAATCACGCGTTTTCTACAAAATCAAATACCAAATTAATGATTAGAAGGAAGAGAGGAAGAGATTGATGTAAAAAAAGTGGAGATTTGAACCCAGCCGCCGCCGTCACCGTCGTGAGGCGATTTCCGGTGCGGCTTCTGTTTCTTCTCCAGCGAAGGAACCATAGAGAGAGAGAGCGAGAGAGTCAGAGAAGTGTGAGAGAGAAATGTTTTGGCCAAATGTGAATGGGTCTCATAACCTGGTTATTTTGTTCAAAACAACCAGGCCCTTCATTAGCCAGGCCCAAAAACCTTTTTCTTTACCACACCCTCCCCCCCCCCCCCCCCCATTTCCCATATACCACGCAGGCCCATTTTCAGTTTTTTTATTGTTTTTGTTTGCTGCTAACAAAAAAACACTAATGGGCCAAATGAAAATCTTTTTCTAAGAAACAACATAATCTATTTTTCACACCCTAAAAATATTTTCTATATTTTATTTTCTTATCATTTATTTTTACTATCATTAATACTAATTTTATTACTACTTATATTAATAAAAAAACAAAAATATTTATTTATCATGTAGTTAGTAATATATGTATTTATTTTCATTATTTCTAGGTTAAAGACAATAAATATATTCTTTTTTGAAATAAATTTAGCTCTTTTTAAACTTAGGTTTATTTTTAAAAATTAAATTAGAAATTAGAACTTTTATTTCATTAATTTTATTTATTTACTAATTTAATTAAATTCACAAAAAACCCTAAAAAACAAAAAAAAAACTTGTTTTCTTTGATAAATTAGTTCTTTTATTAATTTCATTTTCATTTTAGTTAATTATTTTCTTTTAATTAAGTGAAAATCTTTAACACAAAAATACACTCTATATTCATTCCATTGCTTGTACATTATATTCATATCATTATTTATACATTATATCATTATTTGTATATTCCATTTCTGGTACATAATATTTATTTCGATTTTTGTACAAATTCAATTTGGTTGTAATAGATTAATTAGGTTTATATTATTGCAATCCCCATTCATAAATTGTATACCCCCTCCCACAAGTGTTGTAATAGCATAGTAATTTTTAATTTCGCAATTTATCGCTTTTACATAATATGCTAGTAATTAGGGTTTATATGGGAAGATGAAAATCAATCAAATAGAAAACCCTAATTCAAGACAAAATCAAGCATGAAAATGACACACTTGCACACAAAAACCCCTAGTGTTACTCCACCTGGTTGCCTTATACAAAAATGGTCATATCATGCATGTAAAGTATCTTAGCAAAACAAATAAATACAAGATCATAGTCCCTCGATGACGCCATTCAAAGTTGCCTTATAAAAATGATCTTAGTCCCTCAAAAATGCTAAGATACTTTGCAACATTGCTAATCATGGCTATACAATGACCCATGCCCATCTCGTCAACATCCAAAGATAGGGTTGCTTACCAAATCAGTGGTAAAACAACAATGTCAAAGGAAAAGAAAATGAATAAGAAAGACATTTGAGTAGGTAGATCACTCATAATTACTTGCTCCATTTCAAAACAAATATCCTTGCTATTTTCAAAACAAACACACACATTTCCAAACATCTTACAAACATTGAAAACATTTTCAAAAAGATCAACATCTTTGTATACATTCTTACGAGCGAGAATCATTACAAAGATTGCCTAAACAATGGCCTCTTTACAAAATACTTTCAAAAACCACACAAAGCACAATTTCAAACAAAAGCAAGTGATCTAGCAAGTAACTAAGAGCCCATGGAAAACCATGGATGAAAAGGGTACTAATAACTTCCCTTTTCATAATCTACCCCCCGAACTCAAGAAACAATCTCAAAGGTATTTCCTGTTCTTTTTCACCTTTCCTTTTGGATAAAAGAAAAGTAGGTGGCGACTCTTGCTAACCGTAACATTTGCGATCAAACGCAAAACACCCAAGTCAGTTCTCCCACCGTATCACAGAACTGGCGACTCTGCTGGGGAATTATTCTAAAAGTGGGGTTACCTTAGGGATAAAACATTTATTTTCTTACATTGTTTGACTTGTATGCTTTACATTATGGTTCTTTGTTTGGGTTTGAATCCTCTACCCAGATTTGGGATACATTATAGGTAAGTAGCAATACATTGTGGAAAATGTGCGGGGTATACCGACATGGTCTAAGCAATAGCTACGTTAGTGCGACATATTTGTGGGTACCGGTAGCCTTTGAGTTAATCAAAGAGAATACGGGGCCGCTGAGTGATTTCATAAAGCACTAATGAACTTTTAGAACCTTTACTTGACCAACTTGGCCTTTAGGATGTAGTGAGATGACCGACTTTGGTGCAGTCCGAAGTTGGTAGATACTCGATACTACACTCATTGAGGTTTGGTTTCTTGGGATATTTCGGCCGCCATTAAAGAGGCTTGTGCTGAAACAATGACTAAGGAAACAATCCAGTGATATTGAGCTCCTTAAAACCTGATTACTATTACTAGGACAGGTTTAAGCCAACTAAACTTCAAGAGGGTACTTACCTACAAAACTCCATGCAAGCCTAAACTAAGGATTTGTTTGCTTTGTTTGTATATACATACTTGTACATAACATCATGGATATCATGGACATCATATACATCCACTAACCATTTCAAGGATTTTGGGATTCATCTTTGTTCTTGTTTTGTAGGATATGGATTCACTTCACAAGAAAACTATTCAAGTCAAACTTGTGAGAATCCCTCCACAACTTAAGGAGCTAGCTTCAAGAATTCCTGAAAACTCTCCATTCACCGAGAGACATGGTCGTCTACTCAACTTGGTCACTTCCAACATAGATGAGGATATGATGAAGGTGCTCTTTCAGTTCTTTGATCCTTTACACCATTGCTTCACATTTCCCGACTATCAACTTATGCCTACTTTGGAAGAATTCTCCCAACTCTTGAGGATTCCCATTCTCAATCAACTACCTTTCAACAGTACAGAAAGAGATCCGAAGCGAGAAGAGATTGCTCAAGCTCTACACTTGCACTCATCTGATATCACAATCCATTGGGAAACTAAGAGTGGTGTCAAAGGCTTCCTAGAATAGTTCCTGTTTGAGAAAGCCCAAAGCTGTTGGAATTCCTTAGACTTGAAAGCCTTTGAGGAAATTTTGGCTCCCTCATCTATGGGATGGTTTTATTTCCAGATCCTGACCAACTCATAGATATCAACACCATCAAAATCTTCATATCCTGCAACCTAGTGCCTATATTTCTAGGAGATATCCTACATGAGGTGTTCTTATGTGTTGCACTCCTCTCTTGGCAAGATGGTTTATTTCTCATCTTCCCCAATTTGTATTAAAGAATGAGCAAGGTTCAAGGTGGTCACAAAGGTTGATGATGCTCAAACATTCAAACATTCATTGGTGCTCCAGATCCAAAGAAAATGTTATCATTGTCGACCGTTATGGGGAATCTCCTAATGTCCCTTTACTTGGAACTAGGGGATGTATCACCTACAACCCCTGTTTAGCCTTAAGACAGTTTGGTTACGCCCGAAGGGATGGCCCGCACGAGATGTTGATTCAAGGTTTGGTATTTGACTACGACAACGACGATCAAGGTCTTCGCCAGAGATTTATCCGAGCTTGGAGGATGTTAAACAAGGTGGATAACAAGACTTTGGGACACAAAAATTCCATCCCTCTTGAGCCTTACCTCAAATGGGTACGAACTAGTGCTCAGAGTCTTATGATGCCTTACCCCTCAATTCTCCCGATAATCATTGATCCTGTCATGGAGGGAGATGTTCCATACACTATCCTACATCCTGACATGCCCACATCTCTTGAAGACCTACAAAGGGAGTGGATACAACTCAAAGGGGAGCGAGATACGTTCGAAGCCCAATTCTACGCAAGCGAGAAGAAGGTTTTAGAACTCGCTAGGCTACTTCATGAGGAGTAGACTCTCAATGCCTACATTGCACCAAAGAGGATGCGCACCGCTTTTCTATCTTAGAGCTTTTGTATTATTTTGCCCAAGGGGCATTGATGTACTCAAACTTTATCTTATTAATATAACATGTGTTTCCTTTTTGTCTAAAGCAAATTTGAATCTTTGAAATCCTTGAAAACATTGCATATGCATATATCATTCATCATAACATAAGCATGTGTTTTGCAACGAGTCTCCTCATCTCTCTACTGTTTATTTTAGTAAGATGGATCTCGAGCCAACAATGAAAGATCTTCAAGCTCAGAATACACAGTTTCAACAGTTGCTCCTGACCCTGGCCAAGGGACAAGAAGAATTGAAGACTTTGCTGGCTGAAGAGAGGAAAAAGAAAACAAAGAAGGTAACCGAAGTCTTAAACATGGGAAGAAGATTTCATGGGCAGACAAGAAGGACTTTAGACTTTGCAATAATATCTGGTGAAAGAGACAACCAAGATGGTAAAGGAAAGGAAATAGTTGTCCCGACAGAATCAGAGGAGGAAGAGGAAGAAGAGGACTACTCTGAGGAACAATACCCTCCAGTTGATGACAAGTATAAACATCTCGAAGAGCGTCTGAGCGCGATGGAAATCCAAAAGGTGCCCGACTTGGACTTTGAGGAATTGGGTTTGGTGTCAGGGATTGTGATTCCTCCAAAATTCAAAGCACCTATATTCACTAAATATGACGGAGTTTCATGCCCTAAGATGCATCTCCGATCATATGTAAGGAAAATTCAACCCCATACCGGTGATAAAGACTTATGGGTGCACTTCTTCCAAGACAGTCTGTTTGGAACTCAACTTGACTGGGTTTACCAACTAGAAAGAGTCAACGTTCACAATTGGGAAGATCTTGCTGCAGCTTTCTACAAACAATATTAGTACAACTCCGATCTGGCGCCTACCCGTACTCAACTCCAGAGTATGGCCATGGTTTCCAATGAAGGTTTCAAGGACTATGCACAAAAATGGAGAGATTTAACTGGAAGAGTTCAACCCCCTCTGTCTGAGAGAGAATTGGTAGACATTTTCTTTGGCACCTTATCTGGTCCCTTCTTCAATCATTTAATCGGAAGTTCATCTACAGGCTTTACTGAACTAATATTGACCAGAGAGAGGATAGAAGCCGGTATAAAGAATGGAAAGATTCAGAAGGACACATCTTCTTCTACAACTATAAGGAAGCCCTTTATCGGAAAGAAATAGGTGGTTGTCGTATACCCACAGAG
Organism: Vicia faba; assembly: GCA_948472305.1. NCBI lineage: Eukaryota > Viridiplantae > Streptophyta > Magnoliopsida > Fabales > Fabaceae > Vicia > Vicia faba. The sequence goes on along the minus strand of OX451738.1, from coordinate 1,353,756,330 downwards.
AAACCAAGATAGGGCCAAACGCCAACCAATGGTGGGTGCTGTTATGATCCCAAAACCCGCGTCTGATCAGCAAAGAAATAATCAAACAAGGGTAGAAAGGCCAGTCAGGCAGTTCACCAGAATCAACATGACTTCGTCTCAAGTATTACCACATCTGCTAAGATCCAACTTGGTGATCTTGAAAGAAGCTCCGAAAAACCCCAATACAACATCTCCTCATTATTATCCCAATGCCCGTTGCACATATCACTCTGAAAGTCCTGGTCACGATACTGTTGGGCTCTAAAGAACAAAATACAAGACCTCATTGAAGCAAAAGAAATTGAGTTTGATGCGCCTGAAAAGCCAAATGTCATTTCTGCCCATATGCCCAGACATGGCCACAATACCAATGCCATTGAAGAAGGATTATTTGTTACTTCAATAGATGAAGTCATGACCCCACTTTTGACTATTAAAATGAATTTGTTGAATATCGGTGTGTTCCCGGGCTGTGGTGAAGTTTTCCATCTCTGTTTGTCCTCCCCAATTGGTTGTCCTTTGTTGAAAATAGGCATCCAGTGCCTAATAGATAACAAAGAAATTTTATTCGAGAAGACTTTTGTTCCGTCTATTCCTTTTGAAGATGTTTCTATCATTACCATTTCCGCCAATTCTTCCAGGGTCTCCACCAAAAGACCCGTTAGAATTACATCAGTTCCGAAAGCAGCTCCTCTAATAATCACAATGCCTGGACCAGTCCCATAGACATAAGACAAAACCATACCATGGAATTATGGAGGGGATTTCTATTACCATGGTATCAAGCATGACTGGACAGCCGCCGAAGATTCAAGCTCCAAGAAGGTTAACTCCGACATCAGTAACATTACAGGAACTAGCAAAATTACCCGAAGTGGTAGGATCTTTTCTCCAGAAATTACTCCCCCAAAAGCAGTTTCTAGACCCGTAATCCATGTGATTGTTCCAAAGGTTACTCTTACACCCATAATTATCTCTGCAAATAATCCAATTGAAAAAGTTGTTACAACCCCTGTAATCATTCTGATTGACACTTCTGCTGCCGAGTTAACCGAGGCTCGAGGAAAAGGTGTTATGGTTGAGCCTGTCCGGACGAAGGCTCGGTCATTGACTATCCCTGAGACCTCCAAGAAGCAAATGGAGGAGATCTTAAAAATTATAAAAAGAAGTGACTACGATGTAGTTGAACAACTGGGGCAAACTCCCTCTAATATCTCCATGCTAGAATTGCTACTATGTTCTGAGGCACATGCAAAAGCCTTGGTGAAGTTCTTAAAAACCGCCCATGTACCTCAAGAGACATCTGCTGATCAATTTCAAGACTGCGTAGCCAGCCTAACTGTGGATAATGGTATAGGTTATTTAGATGCTGATCTAACACCGAGGGGAAGGAAGCACAATGAGGCATTCCATGTCTTAGTGGAATGTAGGGGAATAACTCTAGCTCATGTTTTGGTGGACACTGGCTCATCTTTGAATGTATTACCCAAAAAGGCTCTCGATAGACTCGACTGTGAGGGGTTGACTTTAAAGCCAAGCAACATAGTGGTAAGGGCTTTTGACGGTTCGCAGAGGATGGTACATGGGGAGGTAGACATTCCCATAAAGGTTGGAACCCAAACCTTCAATTCAACTTTTTATGTGATGGACATCCTCCCTTCATAGTCCTGCTTGCTAGGCCGACCATGGATCCACAATGTTGGCGCTGTTACTTATACGTTGCACCAAATGTTGAAGTATCCAATTCAAGGTAAGATTATCATCGTTCATGGAGAGGAAGAATACATGATCAGCCATCTCAATTCCTTCAGATATGTGAAATTAGATGGTGAATTCATTGAAACTCCATTTCAACACTTTGAAGAGGTCCCTCAAGATGTGGCAGTGACCAAGGTTGTTCCCAAGGTTACTAGGCCTCCACTCCGGATGTCGTCGCTGAAAGATGCTAAAGCAGTGGTAGAAGAAGGAGGGTGCACTATCTGGGGACAACTCCCAGATATCCCGTATAATTTCAACAAGTTTGGCCTAGGTTTCAATTAAAGTGATCAAAAGGTTGTACGCCGTGCTCGTGCTGGAGGGCCACCCTTGAAGATCAGCAACCGTGAGGTCAACGCGGTAGAAGATGGTGAAGATGGTTGCAACCTGGAGGAATGGATCTTCCCGACTGTCAATGGAGGGCTCAACAATTGGGAGGCTAGAGACTTCATCCCGATCACTTTTATCCCTCAGTAATTTGTCTTTACATTTTGTTGGATCTGTAATATTCAAAACAATTCACACTCTTAAAACCTTATGTCTTACCCGAGGCACAATGGTCCATTTGTAAGGGTTATTACCTCATTTTCATATGACATCAATGAATCATTGACGTTTTCGCATACAAACTTTTGTGCTCATTGTTTTTCTTTTACATTTTATTTTCTTTCAAAGATAGCTATACCCTTACACACACCCACACTCACAATGCAAGTATACATCCATTCTGGATCCCATGGGTAATGATACTGCTATGGCCTTTTGTGACTCTGAAAATATAATCTACCAAGCCGAAGACGAAGGTGAGGAAGATTGTGAAGTACCAGGGGAACTTGCCAGACTGCTACACAAGAAGAGAGAATTATTCAGCCTCACGAGGAACCCGTGGATACAATGAACCTAGGTACCGAAGAAGACAAAAAATAGGTCAAGGTGGGTGCCAATCTGGAACCCAGTATCAAGAAGCGTCTGATTCAGCTGTTACACGATTATGTCAAAGTCTTTGCTTGGTCGTATGAAGACATTCAAGGACTTGATGAAGATATTGTGGTACATCGTCTACCTACAAGAGAGGATTGTCCGCCAGTAAAGCAAAAGGTTCGTCAAATGAGGCCGGATATGTTAGAAAAGATTAAAGCAGAGGTCATGAAGCAATTCAACGCTGGATTCTTGGCTGTCACCTCTTACCCCCAATGGGTTGCCAATGTTGTTCCCGTGCCCAAAAAGGACGGCAAAGTGCGAATGTGTGTGGACTACCGAGATTTGAATAGGGCAAGCCCTAAGGATGATTTTCCACTCCCACACATTGATATCCTAGTTGACAATACGAAACAACACAAAGTGTTTTCCTTCATGGAAGGATTCTCATGTTACAACCAAATCAAAATGGCGCCCGAGGATATGGAGAAAAAAACATTTGTCACGCAGTGGGGCACTTTCTGTTACAAGGTTATGCCATTCAGACTGAAAAACGATGAGGCAACCTATCAGCGTGCCATGGTAGCTCTATTTCACGACATGATACATCACGAAATAGAGGTCTATATGGCTATATGATAGCCAGGTCTCAAACAGAGGAAGAGCACCTTGATCACTTACAAAAACTGTTTGAGAGAGTGAAGAAGTACAAGCTGAGGTTGAATCCTAACAAATGCATATTTGGGGTACGGTCTGGTAAACTCCTAGGATTTATAGTCAACAATAAAGGTATCGAGGTCGATCCTGCCAAAGTTAAAGCAACACAAGAGATGCCTGCTCCTCGTACTGAGAAGGAAGTTAGAGGATTCTTGGGACGTTTGAACTATATTGCCAGATTCATTTCTCACCTGACAGCTACTTGTGAGCCAATCTTCAAACTATTGAAGAAAGATCAAGTAGTCAAATGGAATGATGAATGCCAAGTTGCTTTTGACAAAATCAAGGAATACTTACAAGAGCCTCATGTGTTGATGCCACCAGTCGAGGGAAGACCGTTGATCATGTATCTGACTGTTTTAGAAAACTCAATGGGGTGTGTATTGGGGCAGGATGACGAGTCTGGCCGAAAAGAGCATGCTATTTACTACCTGAGCAAAAAGGTTACCGACTGTGAAACCAGATATTCACTGCTCGAGAAAACTTGCTACGCTCTGGCATGGGCTGCTCACCGGCTAAGACAGTATATGTTGACTCATACTACCTTGCTGATAAATAAAATGGATCCGATAAAATACATCTTCGAGAAGCATGCTCTTTCTAGGAGAATAGCGAGATGGCAGATGATCCTAACAGAATATGACATACAATATACTACCCAGAAAGCAATAAAGGGCAGTGTGTTAGCTGATCACCTTGCTCACCAAGATGTAGAAGACTACCAGTCCATGAAGTTCGAATTTCCGGATGAAGACATCATGACATTAGACAACTGTGAAGAATTCAGGCCATATGATGAACCTGTACAAGGATCCCGATGGACCCTGTTCTTTGATGGAGCCTCAAATGCACTCGGCAATGGTATTGGTGATGTAATCATATCTCCGGAAGGGTGTCATACCCCTTTTACTGCCATACTTTGCTTCAATTGTACAAACAACATAGCGGAATACGAAGCATGCATCTTCGGTCTCAAAGCTGCCATAGACTTGGGAATCAAATTCTTGGATGTATTTGGAGACTCAACTTTGGTTATCAGCCAAATCAAAGGGGAATGGGACACCAAACACCCAAACCTTATCCCTTATAAAGAACATGTTTTGACATTGCTACCACATTTCGAGAAGATTACCTTCGAGCATTTCCCGCGAGAAGAAAATAAGCTAGCAGACGCTCTAGCCACAATGTCATCTATGTTTAAACTTAATTGGGATAACGAGGCTCCCCAGATCACCATTGAACGAATGGAGGAACCAGCGCACTATCACGAGATTAATACTGAAGAAGTAGTGGACCAGCCTTGGTTTCACGAAGTCAAGAGGTATCTCGAGACTCAAGAATATCCAGAAGGAGCTTCAATCAATGATAAGAAGTTCTTAATGAGGTTTTCTGCTAAGTTCTTCCTTAGTAACAACATCCTGTACAAACGCAATCATGACTCTGTGTTACTTCGGTGCATAGATAAAGTTGAAGCTGAAAGGATCATGGCTGAATTACATAAAGGCACTTTTGGTACCCACTCCAGTGGGCATACGATGGAAAAGAAAATCCTACGGGCAGGCTATTATTGGTCTACCATGGAAGCAGACTGCTATCAACACTCTCGAACCTGCCATAAATGCCAAATTTATGCTGATAAGGTGAACGTACCTCCGGTTCCTCTGAATGTCTTGATGGCTCCTTGGCCCTTTGCTATGTGGGGGATTGACATGACTGGGGAAATCAAGCCAATAGCCTCCAATGGACACCGCTTCATTCTAGTGGCCATTGACTATTTTACAAAGTGGGTTGAAGCAGCCTCCTTCGCCTCTGTTACCAAGAATGTTGTTGCCCGGTTCATCAAGCAAAATCTCATTTGTCGGTACGGTATCCCGGAAAGGATCATCACTGACAATGGTACAAATCTCAACAACACTATGATCACCGCATTGTGCGAGCAATTCAAAATTCAACATCACAGTTCTTCTCCCTATTGGCCAAAGATGAATGGTGTCGTCGAAGCTGCAAATAAGAACATTAAAAAGATCATACAGAAAATGACAGTCACATACAAAGACTGGCATGAGATGCTACCATTCGCTCTCCACGGGTATTGTACCATAGCTCGCACGTCAACTGGGGAAACACCTTATTCTTTGATATACGGCATGTAAGTCGTCTTGCCTATTGAGGTTCAGATCCCCTCTCTAAGGATTATGAAAGATGCAGGATTGAACAAAGACGATTGGATCCAGACTCGACTTGATCAACTGAATTTGATTGATGAAAAGAGACTTACTGTTGTTTGCCATGGTCAAATGTATCAAAAACGGATGATCAAGGCTTTCAACAAGAAAGTCAGGCGCCAAGTGTATCAAGTTGGAGATCTAGTGATCAAACGCATTATCTTGCCACAAGGTGATCCCAGGGGAAAATGGACTCCTACCTATGAAGGACCATTTGTAATCAAAAACATATTCTCTAGTGGGGCAATGATCTTGACCACCATGGATGGTGACGACCTGCCACACCCTGCGAACGCAGATATAGTCAAAAGATACTACGCATAAGAGACCCGCTAGGTTGACACACCTAGGCTAAACAAGGGCATCCCCGCGAATCAAAAAGGTTCAGGCAAAAGTTAGGGATAAAACAAAAAATCTGTACACCCGACAAGTTGAAAACCCGAAAGGGCGACTTGGGTAAAAAAGGGTTTCCCGGTGGACTGAAAACCCGAAAGGGCGGTCCAGGCAAAAGTTAGGGGATTAAGGCGCACGACTATGTCCTGTTGGATCACTTTATGGACAAACTTTGGTTTCCACTTCAATCATCTTCGGGCGAGGCAACAAATAGACAAGATGCTCAGAGATACGAAGACTATAGCAGAATGGAAACCCCATGGGATTATTACACATAACTATCTTTTCTTTGTATCAAAATTTTCATTCTTTATAATAGCATTCTCTTACCAGAATGTTTGTCTCCTTGTACAAAAACACTTACTTAAAGTTAATACAAAGATATCCCTTTGAAAGTGAAAAAACTATTTGTCTTTTCTTTACGTTTGTGTTTTGTTTACAAAAACATCCAATGATGCATTGTTGAACATATGCATCTGAACATAATTACTATTTACAAATAAACAAAATGAAAAGAGGAAATTACTGATAGGTTGAAAGGATAGGAAAATATATCTAGGATATTCCATAAGTAATCCCCTGCAGTACGTCGTTTAAATCCCCAGCAAAACGAAGCTTCAAATTGTTGATCCCCAGTAGAGATCGTCAAATTTCTCAGGATTCCCCAATAGGATTTTATAAGCAGTATACGCCATTCCCCTTACAACAGAGTTTATTTCTCAAAATGGAAATTCATCAACACTTCGACTTTGAGGCATGAAGACTTACATATCCTCAGCAACATTCAGGGTATTATTTTCCTCAATCCAACAACAATGCAGAAAATTAGCTCACATACGCATACATCGCATCCATATATTCATAAACATTGATAACACTAATGCATTATGCCATGCATCTCATACAAACATAACTTTACATTATAGCTAACATTTTACCCTTTTCAGGATAAGGTTAACAACTACCATTAACAATGTTCAAAGTTTTTTTGATACATTTCAGATATGCTCCAGACATGAAAGCCATTCTGATACTCATTCAGATTCAGATTACAGATACAGTTCAGATACGCTCTAGACACGGATGCCATCCTGATACTCATTCAGATTCAACCTTTCAGATACAGTTCAGATACGCTCCAGATACGGATGCCATCCTGATACTCATTCAGATTCAACCTTTTGATACAGATTAGATACGCTCTAGATACAGATGCCATCCTGATACTCATTCATATTCAACCTTTTGATACATATCAGATACGCTCCAGATACGAATTCCATCTTGATACTCATTCAGATTCAACCTTTCAAATACAGTTCAGATATCCTCCAGACACGGATGACATCCTGATACTCATTCATATTCAACCTTTTGATACAGTTCAGATACGCTCCAGATATGGATTCCATCCTGATACTCATTCACATTCAATCTGCTCATACAGTTCATATACGCACCAGATACGGATGCCATCTTAATACCCATTCAGATTCAACTTTCAGATACAGTCCAGACATGATCCAGATACGGATTTCATTCTGGCTCTCATTCATTACATATATCAGACGCGAGTCAGATACAATTCAATTTCGAATATTATTTTGTTGCTTATTTGAGACCCCTTCTGGTTCAGACAAATCTCTCAATAATTATTCTGATTCTTTCCTAGTAGGTTCTTTTTTCTGTTTCAAATAAATCACTCCAAAGTTTTATTCTGATTCATTCTCGGTTGAAATCAAGGCCGAACTTAGTCCATTTTCTGTCAGCAGTCACCCTTGGATGGCATCTATAAGCTCATCTCCGACAGTTATCCCACAGTTCATTCAATGGCATCTTTAAGCCCATTCCCGATACAATGGGTTCAAGGCATTACTTCGTACACCAGCAAGTGCAAATTTTTGGGCACTCTAGTGTTCAATCATCTTCCACTTTCAAGCTACGAACGATAAGCATGCCAATCTCGCCTTTTCAAGTTTAAGAAGATTGAATAGGGCAGCTGTTGTACCCCAAAATTTGCCTTCCAACTTTTCATGCAAGATGCTTACCCTAGGGTTCTCGTACACTCAATTGGCTCAAAGATCGACCAGACAGGTTCTCTTCCTAGGCAGAAAATCAATAATTAGGGTTTGGGATTTCTCAGAGATAATTGAGTCTTCAAAATCCCAAATGTTCTTAAAAACAATTTGCTAAAGTTTGTTAATTCTACAAGACTGACGAATGTTCTTAAAACATGTTTGATAGACAATGAAGTCCTGTTTGAATCAAGAGTGACATGCGAACTCATTTTGACTACCAGTTAGCTATTGGAGAAGAATTGAAGATTAAGACTTTTGACCATAAGTCTTTGAAGTTAAGTTAATCAAGTGGAATCAAAATTCTTAAACATTTATTTTGTTTTAGAAGTTTGATTGGAGTACAAAGTGTTTTGTTTTGCTTGATCATCTTTGGTGATTGCTTGAAATACAAGTTACTCAAAACAAGGTATTTTACAAAAAGCATTCAAATAAGAATTCCAAAATTCAAAGTTGAGATTGGTACAATATTTTCATTTCACACAAAAGTTTATTCAGAGGCATTGTATTCATTACATTACAAGTTTGAATTTACAAAAATTGTCTTGTCTACAAATGCAATAAATTACAAAGATCTGTTTACAAAAAAGAAGAGAGAAATTCTATTTCTTCAAAGTCTTCATCCTCAAGCAACCACTCCAATCTTTGCTTGCCATCCATGCCTCATGTTTATGAAAAGAAAGGGAGAAGTTTGTTAGTAACTTAAACATCCAAAAATGAACAAAAAAATACAAAGTATTCTAATTCATCATTAGGGTGGTTTTTGTTGAATCAGAAAAGAAGGGTTTTGTGTTCTAAAGGCCTCATACAATTCTTGTTCAATCATTGGCCTGAGAAATTCTTAGTTTGCAAATCAAAAGATACAAGCTTGGTTCACAAACAAAGTAAAACAAAACATGCAACAAGCTGCATAACAGGCATAACAAGGCAGGCAAACTGCATAACAAGATAGGAAAACAAAGAAAATTGTAGCTGCATAACAGGCATAACAAGGAAGGCAAACAAGGTAAATTGTAGTAGGCAAATAGGGCAGCCAAACAGGGCATAGCAGGCAGCAAGCAACAACAATTCTGCAAACTGCCAAAACAAAACCAGTAAACAAGCTGCATAGCAGGCAAACAGGGCATAGCAGGCAGCAAGCAACAACAATACTACAAACTACGAAGACCAAAACCTGTGCAAAAAAAATCTAAAGTGGAACAAAGTATCAAGAGTTTAGAAAAGGAGGTTTTATGTTCTAAGGCCTCAAAGAATGTCAAATTTTATCATGGGTCCATTATCATTGCAAACCACAAAACAAAACTTGGCCCACAATAAAGAAATTCAAAAGAATTTCAACCATATTCCCAGCCCACTAGCAAAAGATTCAAATCAAGAAATTCAAGCCCAACAGAGGCCTTAAAGCAGTGTCCTATAATTGGCCTAAAGATATGTTTGCAAATCACAAAAAATTGGTTCACAAACAAGGGAAAACAGAAAATCAAGCCTCATACAAAATGGATTTAATCATGGGCCTAGAACTTTTGCAAATCTCAATTGAATTGGTTCACAATAGACAAAATGAATTCCAATCAGATTTAAGCCCAACTAAATTTTACTTCAAAGGAAAAGCCTCATACATGTTTCACAAAGGCATAACTACATAATTGTCTTAGAAAATGTTATCTTTTTCAAATCAAAGACAAAGTTGGTTCACAAAAAGCAAAAGATATGGAAGAAAAATCAGATTATCATCATGTTTTCACACAAACAAAAGAAGCCTCGTGTTGTTTCAAATCAGAAAATATCAAATCAACAATCAAAAAAGCCTCAAATTTGCAAAGTCATGTCATAGGCCTAGAGTATTTCACTACAAATCTCAAAACAAATTTGTTTGGTTCATAGCAAAAGTCCACAAGCAACTAGTACAAAAGTACAGCAAAAGCATCCAGTAAAGTCAGAAAAGTATAACAACAAGTACAGAAAACTATAAAAGGAAAAGCAACAGTCAGCCAACCAAAGGACAACAACTTGAGTTGTTAAAATACAGAAGGTACAAAGTCATCACAGTACAACCAGCAAAAGTCAGCATCCACCATAAATGAATAGCACAGTCAACTAGCAAAGTTGATTTATCAAAAAAACCAGTACAAGCAAGAAAGCCAGCAGTATTTTATCACTATCATAAATCAACCAATATAAAAGGGCAACAATACTGTGCAAGAGGGAGAGTTTTTTTGGCCAGAAAGAAGAATATAAAAAAAAGATAAAAGTCCAGCCACAATTCTAAAAGATCACTGTCAACAAGCCACAGGATACAAAAACATAAAAAAGAGGTAATTTCTCAAACTGTTTTCAGATTCTTTTCATAGAAATATTCAAAACTTTTGAAACTTTTTCTTAGCTTTCTTGTACAAAACATACAGTTTAGGGTCAATTAAAAGCCAAATAGAACACATAGGGATAGAAAAATTGTAACAGAAGTGAACACAAAGCCATCATTCATTTATCTCAAGAAAAGGGCCAAACATCATTTTTATTTTCAATTTTACAAAGAAAACATACAGAGATTCCAAACCCCATTGTCACCAAAGGGCCAAACATCATTTTTTCCCCCAGAATCAAAACCCTCAACAATCATTCATCAGTAAATATACAAAACATCATTACCAACAAACAAAATCAAAACCCTCAACAATCACTCATCAGTAAATATACAAAACCTCATTACCAGCAAACACAACCAAAACCCTTCAAACTCACATCATAACAGAATTCACAAACCCATATACAGACAGAGACAACAAACCAAACAGTTTCCCATTTTTCTTTTCATCATCAAAAATATAAAAAAAGAAAACAGAAACAAAATCACATGCAAGCAACAACGAAACCCTAAAATTTTTATCATCATTTTCCTCAAAATCCAGACCCTTCAAAAACGAAAAGAGGAAAGTTAGAAAGATCTCACCCAAATAATGAGAGATCCTCGCAATAAGATCCGTTAGGGTTCCGGTCATCCCCTTTTAGATATAGGCCAAATCACGCATTTTCTGCAAAATCAAATACCAAATTAGTGATTAGAAGGAAGAGAGGAAGAGATTGGTATAAAAAAAGTAGAGATTTAAACCCAGCCGCCGCCGTCACCGCCGTAAGGAGATTTCAGTTGCGGCTTCTGTTTCTTTTTCTGCGAAGGAACCATAGAGAGAGAGAGAGCGAGAGAGTCAGAGAAGTCAGTGAGAGAAATGTTTTGGCAAAATGAGACTGAGTCTCATAACCTGGTTGTTTTGTTCAAAATAATCAGGCCCTTCATTAGCCAGGCCCAAAAAACTTTTTCACTACCACACCCCCCCCCCCCATTTCCCATATACCACACAAGCCCATTTTCAGTTTTTTTTATTGTTTTTGTTTGTTGCTAACAAAAAAACACTAATGGGCCAAATGAAAATCTTTTTCTAACAAACAACATAATCTAATTTTCACACCCCAAAAATCTTTTCTATATTTTATTTTCTTATCATTTATTTTTACTATTATTAATACTAATTTTATTACTCTTTATATTAATAAAAAAAACATAAATATTTATTTATCATGTAGTTAGTAATATATGTATTTATTTTCATTTTTTCTAGGTTAAAGATAATAAATATATTCTTTTTTGAAATAAATTTAGCTCTTTTTAAACTTAGGTTTATTTTAAAAAATTAAATTAGAAATTAGAAATTTTATTTCATTGATTTTATTTATTTACTAATTTAATTAAATTCACAAAAAACCCTAAAAAACAAAAAAAAAACTTGTTTTCTTTGATAAATTAGTTCTTTTATTAATTTAATTTTCATTTTAGTTAATTATTTTCTTTTAATTAAGTCAAAACATTTAACACAAAAATACACTCTATATTCATTCCATTGCTTGTACATTATATTCATATCATTATTTATACATTATATCATTATTTGTATATTCCATTTCTGGTACATAATGTTTATTTCGATTTTTGTACAAATTCAATTTGTTTGTAATAGATTAATTAGGTTTATATTATTGCAATCTCCATTCATAAATTGTATACCCCCTCCCACAAGTGTTGTAATAGCGTAGTAATTTTTAATTTCGCAATTTATCGCTTTTACATAATATGCTAGTAATTAGGGTTTGTATGGGAAGATGAAAATCAATCAAATAGAAAACCCTAATTCAAGACAAAAACAAGCATGAAAATGACACACTTGCACACAAAAACCCCCAAGGTTACTCCACTTGGTTGCTGTGATACGGTGGGAGAACTGACTTGAGTTTTGCGTTTGTATTCGCACTTGTTCGGTTTAGAGAGAGTCGTCACCGACTTTTTATTTTATCCTAAAAGAAAGGTTAAAAAGCACAGGAAAAAACCTTTTGAGATGTTTCGTGGGTTCGGGGGGTAGATTATGAAAAGGGAAGGTATTAGCACCCTTTTCATCCATGGTTATCCATGGGCTCTTAGTTACTTGGTTTTAGATCACTTGCCTTGATTTTCGATTGCTTGAAATGGTGTGTGTGTGTGTGTGTGTGTGTGTTTTGAAAATGTTTTGAAAAAGACGCCTTCGTCTCGGCAACCGTTGTAATGACTCGTGTTTGAGTATATACAAAGGTGTGTATCTTTTCGAAAAGATGTTTCAAATGTTTTTGGAAGTTTGTTTTGAAAGTGTATTGTGAAGTGGGTTTTGAGAAGTAGGCAAGTGTGTTTTTGCAAGTTGATCAAGTAACTAAGAGTTGTCTACCCCTAAATTTACTCAAAGGTTTTTCTCATGTTTTAACCCTTTTAACAATTTTGTTCCACCATTGTATTTGGTGGACAATCTTGCATTAGGATGTTAACGGGACGGGCGCGGGTCATCGTATGGACCATGAATGCAATGGTGCCAAGTGTCTTTGGCAATTTTGCTTGAAGGGACTATGATCATTTTAATTAGGCGACTTTCGAAAGCGTCATTGAGGGAATATGATCATTTTGTTTGTTTTTCCAAAGAAACTCAACGTGCAAGCATGGCCCATTTTGGAAGGCAACAAGCGGGATTACCCTAGGGGTGTAAGTGTGATTGTGTATTGATTTCATGTATTTGTCTTTGTATTAGGTTATCTAGCGTTTGATTTTATGTACAGACAAACCCTAGGTCTAACCATGGTATATTTGAAAGCGATAAATTGCGAGAATTTAAAGTCTACGCTATTACAAAATAGTATTCGGGAGTGGGGGTACAAATATTTACAAATGGGGATGAGACTTATATAGGAGAGTAGTGTCCAAAATAAATTTACAACCAAATCGAATTGCGATCTCAAATGTAAAATATAATGTATAGCAATGTATAATAATAAAGAAAATGTGTATGTATCAATGTATTTGTGTAAGTGATTGAAATTTATTTACAAATTGAGAAAGTGTATTTATTAAATATTGTTAACTTAATGAAAGTATTGCTTATTTATTTTGTATTCTTGTATTTTGTTAATATGTACAAACGAGAAAATTTAATAAAAATAAAAGAAAAGGTGTTTTAAGTTTAAGAAAAAGAAAACATTTTAAGTTTAATGTCTTATGTTAATATCTTTTTATGTACAAAATGTTTTAGTTAAAAAAAGAATATTCAACCTAAAATCTATTTTTTATGTATTTTTTATAAATGTTTCATACAAGGTTTATATTTAAATAAAAAAAGTTTTAATAAAAGAAAAGAAAAAATGTTTTAAGTTCTATTTATTAATGTATTTTAGTATTAATGAAAAGTGTTAGTAATATTATTATTAAAAAGAAGAGTTAAGTTATGTAAAAGAAAATAAAACAAAAAAAGCTTTTAGTTTGAATGAAAATAGAAAAATAGGAAAAGAGGTAAATGGGCTTTAGAGGTTTTTGGATGGCCCAGAATGAATTGTGAAAGAGAGACAAAAAAAAGGGGGGGTGCGTCCAGATTGGAGGGGTCAGGCGCCTTGAATCATTGGGCTTAGGCTTCTGGAAAGGGCAAGGCCCATTGTCTCACAACATGTTTTAGGGTTGCAATTGTTTTATTCCATTTTGGATTAGGGTTTGTGAGTTACAACGCCGCTCACTTCGTCTTCCTTCTCCTTCAAACCATAGCCACTGAATTAACTCCTTCGCCCATGGCCACCAAGCTTCCCCATTCGTCCCCCCTTCCCTCCTTGGTCCAGCGAAGCGAGATTATAAGGTGACGGTTTCTGTTTTTTAACGCATTTAGAGTTTCAAATTTTATATGTTGTTGATTTCTCTTCCTTGCATGTTTAGTTTCGTGTTCTGATTTTGTTTATGTTGTTATTTGTTTTCCATTTGAGGCGCGTGAAAATGGAGAGAAATCATACCTTTGGGGAATGGAGACTTTTGGGAGATGGATGAGGAGATGGATTTGGAGTCGCTTCAGGCGGCCAAGGGCGAAGAGATAGTGATGCAAGCTTGCTTTGTAACCTTCCCTGGTACTCTGTATTTCGCCCTCTTTTAGGTTTTATGATGATGTCTGAAAACCTAGTTCATATCACTTCTTTTCTTCTCTTCTTCTCTGTTTGCCTCGTTTTTGTATGATGGCTTTGATGCTTTTTATATCTGAGTGTATTTTGTATGCTTGATATGCTTGATGATGATTATCTGAGAGCTTTGTATGTTGATATTGCTGAGTATTGCTTTGCTTATTGTTCAACTCTTTTCCTCTTCCACTATGAGCTTGCTGAGATGCTTAGAATGTCCGTGTGCTGATTTTGATGTGTTGTGCCCAGTGATGAAGCAATTCTGAGGGTTTGGATTGCCTTGAAATGCTTGTCTGCTTCTGATATGCTTATATGTTGATATGCTGAGATATTTGGTATGTCGTGTTATTGGCCCAATGATGAAATCTTTCTGAGGGTTTGTTGGCTTTCTTGGTTTTGATTTGACCCTGGTATAGGATTTGTGTTATTTGAATGCCTTGTGCCTTTGTGAATTATGGCGTTGAGATATTGATGATGTTGAAAGGTTTGACACAGTTTAGCAGGGGTTTATTGTTTCACAGTTTGTGGTGAGCTGTTTATAGAGGCAGGATTTAGGCTTGGTGTTCTTGATGTATGTTTAAGTTTGGACAGGTTTTTAGAGAGGCTTCTATGCAGGCATGAGGCTTTTTGGATTTCAGGCTCGCCAAGAGCAAGTTTAAGGCTTCTGGTATGAGCTTTTGTTTGCAGGCCTGTGTGAGGTTTATGCAGGATGTTTGAGGGCTTTGAGCCCACAGGTTTAGAGCTGGATGCAAGTTTGAGGTTACAGGCCTTGGCTTGAGCAGTTCAGGCAGGTTTGATGTTTTGAATGTTTGGGTGTTTGAAAGTTAATGCAGGTTCCTGGCTTTTGTGAGGTTTGGGGCTTAGGCTTCAAGCTTGTGGAAGCAGTTTGCAATGTTTTTTCTTTCTTACAGTTTGGACAGTTTTTTTGTTATATGATATTCTGCCCCCCTTTATTACTGTGTTGATATGTTGTTTTATATCTCTTTCTTCAAGCCTAAGCCTGCTGTAAGCCTTTCTTTTTCTCTTCTTTCTCTCTCTTGACAGATTAACAACAATTTTATATTGTTTAAATTTGTCCTTATGTTCTGAAAAGGTAGCTGGCCTAGGAAAATGATGTGATTTGAAGAGTTTGCTTGCAATGCATGTTTTCCAGTTTTCCTGCATCTTTATTGACAGCATTTTGTACTTCTTGATGTTTTGATATCTTTTGATATCTTTGGATGGTTGCTTTGACAGCTTGCTGTCCAGTTTGGACTTTGGTTAGGCATGCTTTGCAATTTTGGACAGTTTAGTTTGCTATTCAGTTTGCCTTTTTGATTATGCAGCTTGTTGACAATGCAGTATGTTTGAAAATTTGAATTTGTGCATTTCACATTTTTGCAAAACATTCCATCCCTCTTTGTGAACCAAGAGCAATCTTGTGATTTGCAGAGAGGGCAAACTGATTCCGGCTAGTTGCTTTTAATGATGAATCCAATTTTTATCTGTCTGCTCTTTAATTATTTTATCTGCATTTGACTTTTTTCTTTTTCTTTGTTTTGCAGATAAAAATAAAAGGAGCAAAAGAGCATCAGTAGAAGAATGAAGATTTAGGAATTTTTTAGGATGTAATTTTATTTTCCTTTTAATCACTGTAACATTATTATTGTAAATACTTTGTAAATAATTACCGTATTTAAATAACAATTGTACAAATAATTAAAGATAAATAAAAAGTCTTTTTATCAGTTAATTCCTTTTCTTCTTTTCAATTGTTTATTTTATTATTTATAATTCTTAAATTATAATAACTGGAAATAAATCCCAACCATTTTAACTCAGAATAATAAATAATCAATAAACGTCCGAAATTCTGAATAATCAGAGCATTGCACAACTAAACAACACACATCCACATGTCCTTTTTTTTCATTAAATCCAACACTGTAAACTCAAATCAAATGCCTCAGCTCATCTCCCAAAGTAACTTGGACAACACTGTAGAATTAATTCTTTTCTGAGAAATATGCGCACAAAACCCTGATTCTTGGTTAAATGTCAAAGAAGCGTCCGCCTGATCAAAACCTGAGCCAAAATCAACCAAACCCTGATAATTTGTTTGAATTGTATCAAAAGTCCATGAAAATCCTAATTTGGCTAGACTGACAAGAAAAATTCTGTTTGACTGATTCTTGAGCCAGTCTGAAAAAATCAGGAAAAGCCCGAAGCTGTGATTTCTTGTGGAAAAATACGAGGGCAAATTTTGGGGTACAACAGTTGCCCCTGTTCAATCTTCTTGAACCTGAAGAGTTAGATTGGCAAGTTTGCCGTTCGCGACTTGAAGGTAAAAGGAGATTGGACACTAGAGTGCCCAAAAATTTGCACTCGGTGATGTGATGGTGGAGGGAATGGGCTTAAAGATGCCATTTGGTGATGGGCTTAGAGATGCCATCTGGAGATGTGACAGAACCTTATCGGGAATGGGCTTATAGATGCCATTTGGAATTGTGTGTCGATCGTGTAAGAGATTCCTTAGCGAGAACTTGCGTATCTGAGAAAGAAAGATAATTTCCTAGCCTGTTACAGGGGTTGATCTTCAAACTCTTCATGCAGATATGCTCTGGCTAGATATAGGAGTCAAATCCATAATCAAATGCTCACAGATATGCCCTTGCTAGATACAGGAATCGTATCCGGAACTTCAAAAGGTTGCTTACGGACGTGCCCTGGCTGGATACAGGTATCGAATCTGGAATTGGTCGTCTACAGATATGCCCTGGCTGGATACACGTATCGAATCTGGAAATTGTCGTCTACAGATGTACCCTGGCTGGATACAGGTATCGAATCTGGAATTGGTCGTCTACAGATATGCCCTGGCTGGATACAGGTATCGAATCTGGAAATTATCGTCTATAGATATGCCCTGGCTGGATACAGGTATCGAATCTCTAAACTCTTCATGCAGATATGCCCTGGCTGGATACAGGTATCGAATCTACAATCAATCACTCACAGATATGCCCTGGCTAGATACAGGTATCGAATCTGGAATTGTGACAGTTGATAGTAATCATCTTTGGATTGTCCTTTTTCTGAAAAGGCAAAAACATTAGTTGTATGCAATGTCATGATGATGTCATGATGTTCTAAAAAATAAATGAGATCATGTGATATGATGCGTATATGCATGCGTCATGGTGTATGATAATGTGATGAATGTGTTTTTGTCTAGGAAAATAAATCCTTGACGACTGCCGGGAGTTTGTGGAATCCTGGGCTGATGTTGAAGAGTAGAGTTCTTCGCTTCCGCTGGGGATGATGGTTGCAAGAATAAACTGGTAGGAGAAGATGACTCCGCCGGGGAATAAACTTGTTGGAGAGATTACTCTGCGGGGAATTACTCTGTGGGAAGAGATATTTCGCTGAGGTTTTGATGAGAGCTCCGCTGGGGATTCCACTGGTAAGTTATGTTGGGGAAATTGATGAACTCCGCTGGGAATAAAAGAATCTTGATTGCTGTCGGGGAAAGTGAATTCTTGACTGCTGCAGGGGAAGGCAAGAATCTTTTAATTGTTGAAAGTGAGAAATCCTGGGACCGCTGTTGGGAAATCCGGAGCTTGGGTTGTATGCCAATCTACTGGGGATTCTTGTCTTGAGGGGATCTTCACTGGAGAATATTCGAATATTCTGTGAGGACCTGAGGATGAGAGTCTTCATTCTACTGGGGGATTGATAGTTGGAAGTTTTAGCTCCGTTGGGGATATTGAAACTTGGCTCTGAGAGGAATTAGATTCTGTAAGGCTCTTTGGCTGGGGAAGTCGAGAATCTTTTGATCGTTGCAGGTATTGATCAGGTTGGTCAAGGAGATACTGTCCTGGCTTATTTCAGGTGTTGATCTCTAACCTGAGAAAGAAAGATGGTTTCCTGGCTTGCTACAGGTGTTGATCTTCAGTCTCTTCATGCAGATATTCCCTGGCCAGATACAGGTATCGAATCTATAATCAAACGCTCACAGATATGCCCTGGCTAGATACAGGAATCGAATCCGGAACTTCAAAAGGTTGCTTACAGACGTGCCCTAGCTGGATACAGGTATCGAATCTGGAATTGGTCGTCTACAGATATGCTCTGGCTGGATACAGGTATCGAATTTGGAAATTGTCATCTACAGATGTGCCCTGGCTGGATACAGGTATCGAATCTGGAATTGGTCGTCTACAGATATGCCCTGGCTGGATACAGGTATCGAATCTGGAAATTATCGTCTACAGATGTGCCCTGGCTGGATACAGGTATCGAATCTGGAATTGGTCGTCTACAGATATGCCCTGGCTGGATACAGGTATCGAATCTGGAAATTGTTGTCTACAGATGTGCCCTAGCTGGATACAGGTATCGAATCTGGAATTGGTCGTCTACAGATATGCCCTGGCTGGATACAGGTATCGAATCTGGAAATTGTCGTCTACAGATGTGCCCTGGCTGGATATAGGTATCGAATCTGGAATTGGTTGTCTACAGATATGCCCTGGCTGGATACAGGTATCGAATCTGGAAATTGTCGTCTACAGATGTGCCCTGGCTGGATACACGTATCAAATCTGGAATTGGTCGTCTATAGATATGCCCTGGCTGGATACAGGTATCGAATCTGGAAATTGAGAAGTGTTGGTCGAGGAGATACTGTCCTGGCTTGTTTCAGGTGTTGATCTCTGATCTCTTCATGTAGATGATTTCCTGGCTTGTTACAGGTGTTAATCCACAATCAGTCGTCCACAGATATTTTCCTGGCTTGTTACAGGTGTTGATCTGGAACTTAAGAAAAGTGACAGAATGGCAACCGTGTCTGGAGCATATCTGCACCGTATCTTCCAACAGGTGATGAAGGAATTGTTGAACACTTTTGACATTCGAATGCCCCAAGTGGTGATGAAGGAGACTTGCCCCAAGTTCACTGAACTTTTGAGAGATTTGTTGAAATCTTGACTGGACTGCCCCGGGTTAACTGAACTTTGAAAGATCTGTTGAAACCTTGACTGGACTGCCCCAGGTTAACTGGATAGTGACATGTCATGCCCCTTGTTGATAGGAGATTTGTTAATGGAAGTGTCATCCTTTTTGAAGTGATTTTGTTCACTGAGAGAGTTTTCGTTCCTCCGAACATTTGCTGTATGAATTTCTTCGCTGTCAAACAAAAAGCCAAATGCAAACAGTAATATTCAAGCAATGCAAAGTTTATGTTTGTCTCAAAGTTTTGAAAAATTCGTTTTTTAGCAGAAAACTTTTCATAAGACAAACTCAACACAAGATTTTAGAGCAAAGCCTTACAGGAGTCAGGATACCTTTTGTAACAGTATGCTTTCGAACTAACTCGTGCTTCAATTAGGACTTTTAAGGGTTGTAACGTGGCTTGGTTCATGGTTTAAGAAACAAAGGATAAAGGCTCAAAGTATATTTATACCCACCCGCTCTTCGTGATGTTCTTCAACCCTAAGCTCAGTTAATTGTGCGTCGCACTCTATTTGAGTTTGGAACGGCTTTTTGGGTGATGGTTCACCTATTTGAATTTAGGGGGAAGTCATCATCTCCTTTTTCTTTTGCAACATTTTTCATGTTGTTGAGGATTTGTAATGACCTCTCTATTTTGATTTTGATTTGTTATCCCTAACTTTTGCCTGACTGTCTCTGTTTTCGAGATTACCGTCAGCGGGATGCCCCAGCTTTCTTAAGCCTCCTTTATAGGTTTTGGCTTAGTGGGATTTTCTCTTTTGAGAGATTGACTGCCTAGATGATAGAGAACCATCACTGTCTTTTGATTCCAAAGGAATATTTTTGATTTTTTGATGTCGTTCGTTGTATTACGAACTGAGAGTTTGCGGCTTCAATGCGCACCTTTTTTGAATTAACTGAGAGACTACCCTGCCCCAGGTTTATATCAAAGGTTTTGATTTGTTTAGAACAAAAGACTCCTACTTCTTTGGCTCGAAGGGGTTGACTAGGGATTATCTTCCTTATAACTCCAGTGTTTGGGAATCGAAAGAAATGCATGTACATCATCAGCAAGGTCTGTTCAAAAGCATACTGCATGAGATTATGGTATTGTTTCGTCATCCTCCCTCTAAAGGCTTGCAGCTTTTTATCAAGAGTTAAATATCATAAAGAAAGCACAAGAGTAGTGAAAACGAATGGATGAATTCAATACAAACATATGCAATGCATTAATGAAATAGAGTTTGACATCAACAGATAATTGTTTGAATAACAAAGGAAATTACAACTTTGAAAATTCAAAATGAAGCAAAAGTCTTTCAGTCTGAGCTTTGTCACTTTAGGTGGAGAACTCCTTAACGGAAGATTTTCATCTCGCCGTCTGGCATGAACCTCAGCACTCCAATGTCAATCAGATCTTGAATCTTATTCTTCAAGGCCCAACAGTCGTCGGTGTCATGCCCCGGGCTGTAGGAGTGGTATACACAAAATGCATCGGGATGATAGTTAGGAGCGGAGGTATTGGGCTTCCGGATAGGATCCCTCAAAGCAGTCAGATTGACCTCCAACAAGCGCTCTAGTATTAGAGATGACGATATGTCAGTCTCTGTGAACTGTCTTCCCGACGTTTCTTGCTTACGCCGATTACCCCGTTGACGCTGGCGAGGTTGTTGTTGGGCTTGTGACCCTGAAGCAAGCAGAGGAGCCTTCCCCTTGCCTTCTTGTCTGGATGGGGGTTGAGTGGTGACTTGCTCTTCAACCTTAGATGTTTTCCCCAGTTGGTTATTCCGAAGCAGTTGGTTGACAAGAACTCTGAGTTCCTCTTGTCTTTGAGACAAATCCTGGATGAGAGCCATCTGGCCCACCAGTTGCCCCGTCATTTGGATCCTCATGGTTGTCAGCTCAGACTGCAGTGCTTCCAACTGATCACTCCTGGCATTGTTTGAATTCCCTTGGACCATGCCCGTTGTGAGGAGAGCTTTCACTTTTTCTTGCCCCAAGGACAGGTTCAAGAACATTTCCTGCAGCTGAGTAGTCTGGTCCTGGATATCCTTGACAGTCCTCTCTAGAGCCATTTCTTACTGAAATAAACAGTATGAGAGTAAGGAAACCTGAAAAAGGAAAAAACTGTCATGATGCAATGCATGATATATGGATGCATGCTTTCAAGGATCTCTTGGGGTAAACACAAGAGAATGTTAGAGTTTGAACTTTGCTCTTGGATCGGAGAACTTTGCACCGGTGGATGTCTTTCCACGAGAATCAAGCTCACCATGTCAAGTGGGTCATAGCCCCTGATTCAAGTTGTTGTATTTGATCTTTGATGACATTTGTTTAGAGGAGAAACCTCTTGCCCTTTGGTAGACGTCTGGTTCAACGTAACCCTGTATCAAAAGAACCCTCGAGATCCTTGAAGTGGTTAGTGAAGAATGCTATGGTATGATGTCATGATGTTATGTACATGCACGCGAAAGCAAGTAAGTGTATATACAAGCAATCATATTCACACAAAGCAAACAAGTCCTTAGGTTTAGGCTTGCATGGGGTTGTAGGTAAGTACCCTCTTGAAGTTAGTTGGCTCATCCTGTCCTAAAATAGAAACCGGGTTCTAAGGAGCTCAATATCAATGGATTATTTTCTGTGTTCATTGTTTTGGTTTAGCAACTTAACTGGCGACCAAAATATTCCAAGAAAACAACCCTCAATGAGTGTAGTATCGAGTATCTACCAACTTCGGACTGCACCAAAGTCGGTCATCTCACTACCTCTAAAAAGGCTAGGATGGTCAATTAAGGTTCTAAGAGTTCGTTAGTGCTTCACGACATCACTCAGCGGCCCCGTACTCTCCTTGATTGAACTCAAGGGTTACCGGTACTCACAAATATGTCACACTAACATAGCTTACTGCTTCAACCGTGTCGGTATACCCCGCACAATTCCCTCACAGTTTTTTTGCTATTTACCTAGAAAGGTGCCCCAAATCCGGGTGTAGGATTTACAACAAACCCAAACAAGGATCCAAAAAGTAAAGCAATCAAGGCAATCAAAGCAAGAATGTAAAGGTGATCTAAACCCTAAGGTAACCCCACTTTTGAGTTTATTCCCCAGCAGAGTCGCCAGTTCTGTGATACGGTGGGAGAACTGACTTGAGTTTTGCGTTTGTATTCGCACTTGTTCGGTTTAGCAAGAGTCGCCACCGACTTTTTATTTTATCCTAAAAGAAAGGTTAAAAAGCACAGGAAAAAACCTTTTGAGATGTTTCGTGGGTTCGGGGGGTAGATTATGAAAAGGGAAGGTATTAGCACTCTTTTCATCCATGGTTATCCATGGGCTCTTAGTTACTTGGTTTTAGATCACTTGCCTTGATTTTCGATTGCTTGAAATGGTGTGTGTGTGTGTGTGTTTTGAAAATGTTTTGAAAAAGACGCCTTCGTCTCGGCAACCGTTGTAATGACTCGTGTTTGAGTATATACAAAGGTGTGTATCTTTTCGAAAAGATGTTTCAAATGTTTTTGGAAGTTTGTTTTGAAAGTGTATTGTGAAGTGGGTTTTGAGAAGTAGGCAAGTGTGTTTTTGCAAGTTGATCAAGTAACTAAGAGTTGTCTACCCCTAAATTTACTCAAAGGTTTTTCTCATGTTTTAACCCTTTTAACAATTTTGTTCCACCATTGTATTTGGTGGACAATCTTACATTAGGATGTTAACGGGACGGGCGCGGGTCATCGTATGGACCATGAATGCAATGGTGCCAAGTGTCTTTGGCAATTTTGCTTGAAGGGACTATGATCATTTTGATTAGGCGACTTTCGAAAGCGTCATCGAGGGACTATGATCATTTTGTTTGTTTTGCCAAAGAAACTCAACGTGCAAGCATGGCCCATTTTGGAAGGCAACAAGCGGGATTACCCTAGGGGTGTAAGTGTGATTGTGTATTGATTTCATGTATTTGTCTTTGTATTAGTTTATCTAGCGTTTGATTTTATGTACAGACAAACCCTAGGTCTAACCATGGTATATTTGAAAGCGATAAATTGCGAGAATTTAAAGTCTACGCTATTACAAAATAGTATTCGGGAGTGGGGGTACAAATATTTACAAATGGGGATGAGACTTATATAGGAGAGTAGTGTCCAAAATAAATTTACAACCAAATCGAATTGCGATCTCAAATGTAAAATATAATGTATAGCAATGTATAAGAATAAAGCAAATGTGTATGTATCAATGTATTTGTGTAAGTGATTGAAATTTATTTACAAGTTGAGAAAGTGTATTTATTAAATATTGTTAACTTAATGAAAGTATTGCTTATTTATTTTGTATTCTTGTATTTTGTTAATATGTACAAACGAGAAAATTTAATAAAAATAAAAGAAAAGGTGTTTTAAGTTTAAGAAAAAGAAAACATTTTAAGTTTAATGTCTTATGTTAATATCTTTTTATGTACAAAATGTTTTAGTTAAAAAAAGAATATTCAACCTAAAATCTATTTTTTATGTATTTTTTATAAATGTTTCATACAAGGTTTATATTTAAATAAAAAAAAGTTTTAATAAAAGAAAAGAAAAAATGTTTTAAGTTCTATTTATTAATGTATTTTAGTATTAATGAAAAGTGTTAGTAATATTATTATTAAAAAGAAGAGTTAAGTTATGTAAAAGAAAATAAAACAAAAAAAGCTTTTAGTTCGAATGAAAATAGAAAAATAGGAAAAGAGGTAAATGGGCTTTAGAGGTTTTTGGATGGCCCAGAATGAATTGTGAAAGAGAGACAAAAAAAGGGGGGGGGGGGGTGCGTCCAGATTGGAGAGGTCAGGCGCCTTGAATCATTGGGCTTAGGCTTCTGGAAAGGGCAAGGCCCATTGTCTCACAACTTGTTTTAGGGTTGCAATTGTTTTATTCCATTTTGGATTAGGGTTTGTGAGTTACAGCGCCGCTCACTTCGTCTTCGTTCTCCTTCAAACCATAGCCACTGAATTAACTCCTTCACCCATGGCCACCAAGCTTCCCCCTTCGTCCCCTCTTCCCTCCTTGGTCCAGCGAAGCGAGATTATAAGGTGACGGTTTCTGTTTTTTAACGCATTTAGAGTTTCAAATTTTATATGTTGTTGATTTCTCTTCCTTACATGTTTAGTTTCATGTTCTGATTTTGTTTATGTTGTTATTTGTTTTCCATTTAAGGCGCGTGAAAAGGGAGAGAAATCATACCTTTGGGGAATGGAGACTTTTGGGAGATGGAGGAGGAGCTGGAATTGGAGTCGCTTCAGGCGGCCAAGGGCGAAGAGATAGTGATGCAAGCTTGCTTTGTGACCTTCCCTGGTACTCTGTATTTCGCCATCTTTTAGGTTTTATGATGATGTCTGAAAACCTAGTTCATATCACTTCTTTTCTTCTCTTCTTCTCTGTTTGCCTCATTTCTGTATGATGGCTTTGATGCTTTTTATATTTGAGTGTATTTTGTATGCTTGATATGCTTGATGATGATTATCTGAGAGCTTTATATGTTGATATTACTGAGTATTGCTTTACTTATTGTTCACCTCTTTTCCTCTTCCACTATGAGCTTGCTGAGATGCTTAGAATGATCGTGTGCTGATTTTGATGTGTTGTGCCCAGTGATGAAGCAATTCTGAGGGTTTGGATTGCCTTGAAATGCTTGTCTGCTTCTGATATGCTTATATGTTGATATGCTGAGATATTTGGTATGTCGTGTTATTGGCCCAATGATGAAATCTTTCTGAGGGTTTGTTGGCTTTCTTGGTTTTGATTTGACCCTGGTATAGGTTTTGTGTTATTTGAATGCCTTGTGCCTTTGTGTATTATGGTGTTGAGATATTGATGATGTTGAAAGGTTTGACACAGTTTAGCAGGGGTTTATTGTTTGACAGTTTGTGGTGAGCTGTTTATGGAGGCAGGCTTTAAGCTTGGTGTTCTTGATGTATGTTTAAGTTTGGACAGGTTTTTAGAGAGGCTTCTATGCAGGCATGAGGCTTTTTGGCTTTCAGGCTCGCTTGGAGCAAGTTTAAGGCTTCTGGTATGAGCTTCTGTTTGCAGGCCTGTGTGAGTTTTATGCAGGATGTTTGAGGGCTTTGAGCACACAGGTTTAGAGCTGGATGCAAGTTTGAGGTTACAGGCCTTGGCTTGAGCAGTTCAGGCAGATTTGATGTTTTGAATGTTTGGGTGTTTGAAAGTTAATGCAGGTTCCTGGCTTTTGTGAGGTTTGGAGCTTAGGCTTCAAGCTTGTGGAAGCAGTTTGCAATGTTTTTTCTTTCTTACAGTTTGGACAGTTTTTTTGTTATATGATATTCTTCCCCCCTTTATTACTGTGTTGATATGTTGTTTTATATCTCTTTCTTCAAGCCTAAGCCTGCTGTAAGCCTTTCTTTTTCTCTTCTTTCTCTCTCTTGACAGATTAACAACAATTTTATATTGTTTAAATTTGTCCTTATGTTCTGAAAAGGTAGCTGGCCTAGGAAAATGATGTGATTTGAAGAGTTTGTTTGCAATGCATGTTTTCCAGTTTTCCTGCATCTTTATTGACAGCATTTTGTACTTCTTGATGTTTTGATATCTTTTGATATCTTTGGATGGTTGCTTTGACAGCTTGCTGTCCAGTTTGGACTTTAGTTAGGCATGCTTTGCAATTTTGGACAGTTTAGTTTGCTATTCAGTTTGCCTTTTTGATTATGCAGCTTGTTGATAATGCAGTATGTTTGAAAATTTGAGTTTGTGCATTTCACATTTTTGCAAAACATTCCATCCCTCTTTGTGAACCAAGAGCAATCTTGTGATTTGCAGAGAGGGCAAACTGATTCCGGCCAGTTGCTTTTAATGATGAATCCAATTTTTATCTGTCTGCTCTTTAATTATTTTATCTGCATTTGACTTTTTTCTTTTTCTTTGTTTTGCAGATAAAAATCAAAGGAGTAAAAGAGCACCAGTAGAAGAATGAAGATTTAGGAATTCTTTAGGATGTAATTTTATTTTCCTTTTAATCACTGTAACATTATTATTGTAAATACTTTGTAAATAATTACCGTATTTAAATAACAATTGTACAAATAATTAAAGATAAATAAAAAGTCTTTTTATCAGTTAATTCCTTTTCTTCTTTTCAATTGTTTATTTTATTATTTATAATTCTTAAATTATAATAACTGGAAATAAATCCCAACCATTTTAACTCAGAATAATAAATAATCAATAAACGTCCGGAATTCTGAATAATCAGAGCATTGCACAGCTAAACAACACACGTCCACATGTCCTTTTTTTTCATTAAATCCAACACTGTAAACTCAAATCAAATGCCTCAGCTCATCTCCCAGAGTAACTTGGACAGCACTGTAGAATTAATTCTTTTCTGAGAAATATGCGCACAAAACCCTGATTCTTGGTTAAATGTCAAAGAAGCATCCGCCTGATCAAAACTGAGCCAAAGTCAACCAAACCCTGATAATTTGTTTGAACTGTATCAAAATTCCATGAAAACCCTAATTTGGCTAGACTGACAAGAAAAATTCTGTTTGACTGATTCTTGAGCCAGTCTGAAAAAATCAGGAAAAGCCCGAAGCTGTGATTTCTTGTGGAAAAATACGAGGGCAAATTTTGGGGTACAACAGTTGCCTTATACAAAAATGGTCATATCATGCATGTAAAGTATCTTAGCAAAACAAACAAATACAAGATCATAGTCCATCGATGACGCCATTCAAAGTTGCCTTATAAAAATGATCTTAGTCCCTCAAAAATGCTAAGATACTTTGCAACATTGCTAATCATGGCTATACGATGACCCACGCCCGTCCCGTCAATATCCAAAGATAGGGTTGCTTACCAAATCAATGGTAAGACAACAATGTCAAAGGAAAAGAAAATGAACAAGAAAGACATTTGAGTAGGTAGATTGCTCCTAATTACTTGCTCCATTTCAAAACAAATATCCTTGCTATTTTCAAAACAAACACACACATTTCCAAACATCTTACAAACATTGAAAACATTTTCAAAAAGATCAACATCTTTGTATACATTCTTACGAACGAGAATCATTACAAAGATTTCCTAAACAATGGCCTCTTTACAAAATACTTTCAAAAAGCACACAAAGCATAATTTCAAACAAAAGCAAGTGATCTAGCAAGTAACTAAGAGCCCATGGAAAACCATGGATGAAAAGGGTGCTAATACCTTCCCTTTTCATAATATACCCCTCAAACTCAAGAAACAATCTCAAAGGTCTTTCCTGTGCTTTTTCACCTTTCCTTTTGGATAAAAGAAAAGTCGGTGGAGACACTTGCTAACCGCAACATTTGCGATCAAATGCAAAACACCCAAGTCAGTTCTCCCACCGTATCACACACATAATCTTTCAACAGCTCAATCAACCTGCTCTTCACATCAGGATGCAACAATGCTCCAATCTTGACTTCTTTAGGATCTTCTTCTGAACCCAAATTGATTACTTCCAACGGTTCTTTATATGGCTCAATGGTATCTTCCTCGTGCTCAAGAAACCGTGACACTTCTTATGGAATCTCATCATAGTCTTCTTCTTTGGCCCTATACACAGGACATTCAAAATTGGGAGAGGGTGTAGGGTCATTGTATTCAACGGGTTTTTTATTTAATCTGCACATATGATTTATGATTGCATTTAGAAACTGACACATATAATAAGTGATCATACAAATTGTATTTTAGTTATTATTTATTTTGAAAGGTTTTTTCTGATTACCATTTTCCAAGAAAAAGCAGAAAATAAAGACACAATTTGGGAAACAAAGACAACTTTTATTATTGATTTTAAAAGTCACAGCAAACAGATAAGCCCTACAATATTAATACCTCCACCTTAGGCAGAGTGAAAGCTTTTCAAAAAGATTAACAAATCAAATTATTTTGAAACATGTATGCAAGAGGGAACATCAATGGTGATCCAGTTCTGAATCCCAACTCCGTGTGTCACGTAATTTGGAATTTCCTGCTTTGCTTCATCTTCCACAATGGCATTAATCCCAAAAATAGTCGGATGAAGATAACCCCCGCTACGGAAGATGTCTTGATACTTTCCTGTTGCAGAATTCGGCTTCATGCACTTACTTTTGTCATTCTTTAAAGAGAACCCCAAGCTGGATTTGTTCTTGTTCACAGGTGGGTCCACAATCTGTCCCCATATTTTGCTATGACCCTTACGCACAATCTGCTACGCATCCTTGAGCGAAACCATAGAATTCTCATTTCATCTTATATTGTAAATGCATAAGGCTTGGAACTGGGTTCCAACAGCAGCTTCATCCGCCTCCACAATGCTGAAAGAGGACAAATGAGATATCAATAATGCTTGTTCTCCATTTATGATCGCAACTTTCCCTTCGCGTACAAACTTCAATTTCTGGTGTAAAGTTGAAGTGATAGCCCCTGCCTCATGTATCCACTGCCTTCCTAGCAAGCAACTATAAGCAGGTACAATATCCATGACCTCGAAAGTAATCTGAAACAAATGTGGGCCTATATGAATAGGCAAGTCCATATCACCAATAACAGATTTCCTTGATCCATCAAACGCTTTCACAATAATGCCACTTGGGCGCATGGGCGTTCCTTGATATTTCAACTTTATTAGCGTGCTCCTTGGTATAACGTTCAATGCAGATCCATTATCAATCAGCACATTGGATAGTGAATCATTCTTGCAATTCATAGAAATGTGGAGGGCCAGGTTGTGATTCCTTCCTTCGTCTGACAATTCATCATCGCAGAAACTCAGGTTATTACATGACGTAATATTCCCTACTACGCTGCTGAACTGGTCTACAGACATGTCACTTTCCATAAAAGCTTGGTCCAATACCCTCATCAAAGATTCTCTATGAGCAGAGGAGTTCATCAATAAAGCCAAGATAGATATTTTTGAAGGAGTTTGCAGTAGCTTGTCTAAAATTTTGTAGTCACTCATCTTGATTATCTTCAAAATATCATCCACTTCTTTCTCTAACGTAGCCCCACTAGTCTCACCCACAGCATTCTTGGGTTTAACATTCTCATCAATTTTCTTTCCAGCGCTAACATCTCCACGAATAACTAGTGAAAATACACGACTGTTGCGGGTCACTCTTCTAGTCTCAGTAATATTTCCAACATCAGGCATTGGCTGGATGGGAACTTCCGCACCATCCTCCAAGATTGTAGTGTTATACTTGTAGGGTATAGACTTATCTGATTTGTAGGGGACAAGACCCGACAAACTAATCACCAATGGGGTAACAACTGGCTTGCTATAATACTCAACTTCAAAATGGACGGGTGCCCTGAAACAAGGCACAATGACGTTTACCCCTTCTTCAACATAATCAGTCATTATTGAGTCATCTCTAAAAAACAAATCCTCATCTGAGGAGAAATACTCATCTGCAGAAGCATACTCATCTTCTGACTCTTCTTCAGCCAAATAAACCTCAATCATATCAACTTCGTGGTAATCATCCCTTTGAACTGTAACCTTGATAGTTCCATTTTCCAACAACAACTGAACACCTTTCTTCACGATTGAACATCCTCGGGAATCTCGACAGTAGATTTGGCAAGATGCATACTGATGCTCCACCTGACCAGCCATATGACAGAAAGTAGCATGCAATTGTACAAGGTCTTCATTCATATACTCCACATCAAAAAATTTGAACTGTCTAGGACATTCAGAAACCATGTTCACCTCCTCCTCATACTCTTCCCTAGGCCTGATTATGTGGATGAGGCCCTCATCCATCATCTCCTGCAAATCAACCTTTATCTTGTCACAACCATGTATATTTGTACTACAAATAGTACAACCGGAATGGTCATGCGTATAGTAGCTAAATTCACAGAGGTCTGCATGTATTTTCACCAAATCTCCTCTAACCAGATTAATATAAAAAATCCGGAAGTCGCCTGGACAACCAGATACCATGCTCACATTGTTCGCTCCTCCATGCTTGGGCAGAGGATTGTCTTTCACATTAGGGCCCACATCCTTGAAAGATAGAATACCAGACTTCACCAATTTCTGCACCTCGGTCTTTAAAGTATAGCAATTCTCAATATTATGCCCTGGTGCTCCCTGATGAAAAGCACATGTTTGGTCTGCTTTGTAATACCAAGGCAATAATGATGGTACAACGGAAGGTGGTCGGGTCTGAACCAACTTCTTCTAAATTAATACTGGTAGTAACTCCGTATAACTCATAGAAATAGGGCCATAACTCTCCCTTCTCTAATTATACCTTTGATTCCTCTGTTGGGACGATTTCTGATAAGCAACGGTGGTTGGAGCTACACCAATAACTGGAGTAACTGAGGCGACTTGCTGATGACGCTGATAATTTCTTCTAGGAGGATTGGCACTCCTTTATTGCATAACAGCGTTTGTATCTCCTTCCTTCTTCTTGGTAAACCCATAAGACGGCTTCTTTGCACCTCCAGATCCTTCACTCTTTGTTAAATGGCCCTCTCTTACAGTCTCTTCTAAACGGATACCCATGCCTACCATTTCAGTAAAGTCACTTGGTGCACTTTCTACCATCCTTTCATAGTAGAAAGTACCCAGAGTCTTCAAGAAAATCTTAGTCATCTCCTTCTCTTCCATGGGAGGAATCACTTGGGCGGCTACCTCACGCCATATATGTGCATATTCTTTGAATGATTCCCTGTCTTTCTGAACCATGGCCCTGAGTTGATCACGGCCAGGCGCCATGTCCATGTTATATTTGTATTGTCTGATAAATGCTTCTCCCAAGTCATTGAAAGTATGGATGTTGGTGCTGTCTAAACTCATATACCACTTCAGCGCAGCACCGGTCAAACTATCCTGGAAAAAGTGAATCAGCAGACGTTGATCATTAGTATGGGTAGACATTCTCCTTACATACATCACAAGATGAGCACGAGGAAAGGTGTTGCCCTTGTACTTCTCAAACTCTGGGACCTTAAACTTTGCAGGTATCTTAACATTCAAGACCAAGCATAATTCATTCACATTCTGCCCGAATAACTCTTTCCCCCTGAGGGCCTTCATCTCCCTCTGCATCTTGTCAAACTGCTCTTGAAAATCATCCATTCTGTCATAAAGACCCAAGTCCTCACTTGGTGGAGGAAAAGGACGACGCACATCATCGTTAACAAATGGAACCAAATTCACCGAAGAAGGTGCAACAGGAACACGCACCACAGGAGGTGCAGGAGTAACAATAGTCTGAACAACTAGAGCTTCTTGAGGACCAAGATTGAAAACTTCAGGTGCAAAATTCTCTGCCATTCCCCAAGGATAACCTTAAGGCATGAGATTCTGAACAACAACTGGAGTAGCGGACACAGGATCAGCCAGAACCTCAGTAGTAACCCTTGTTGGTTGAGGTTGAACACTCGGTGGATGATTTTGAGTAGCCACCAGAGATTCCATTAGAGCAGTAAGATTGGCCATGCAGGCCTTCAAAGCAGAAACTTCCTAGCGCAGCTCGCGATTCTCTTGTTCTGAGTTGTCCATCTTTCTTTTGAAATTAGCCCGAGTGTTGTAGTGGTGAGTCATCTTGCTGAACAAAGTAAAGAAGCATGGTAATACACCTGGATATGCATAACAAATGCAAGAAATATGTGAAATATGATGCATGATGTGCAATGCACATGATTTTATTTCATTATTTAATATTTTAAGGGATTTAAAGTTTTAGAGACACATTGCAAATATCAAAGTAATAACGCATTTGAAATACTGAAATTTTTTATTATAATAACTTCAAAATAGGTTACAAGTCTCAACAATCCCAAGTACAAGATGAAAATAAATTCTAAAACCCTGATAAGTAAAGTTGTCGGAGATCACTCTATACGCTGGCGCTTCCCCGTAAGCCTTGCAATCTGAGCCTTCAACCTCTGGTTTTCTTCCGCATACCTGGTGGCAACCTTTTTCCAATCACCTGAATTAGGAAGTGAGTAATCAGCATCTGATTGAGGCTTAGGATAAAATAAACCCCCTTGTCTCTCTATAGTCTCTCTCGCTCAACTCTCAAGGATCTCAATCAAGTCATCTTTCTCCTTCAAGTCTGCTCTATAGGAAATTTATAAAGTTTGGCACTTATTCTTCCAAGTATCCTTTTCTTGCTGCATCCTGACCAAAGCAAGCTGCAACTCTTCTAGATCATCAAATAAGGAAGGAGTTGTCTTCACAAACAAATCGGCCATATGTGTCTCCCGAGAATACGTCATCTTCAACTGAATAACTCTTGTTTGGACCCACTGAAGATATGGCTCCAAAGAAACAGCTCCCCTAGGTCCCAAGTCTTTCCTTCTCTTCTTGTGGATGTGACGCCAGGCCTTCGCAATCTTCTCCCTAGCCTCATTATGGTCTTCTCCCTCCTTTATAAATAAACTACTCAAATGAATACTATTTGGTTTATCCCTCATCGGATAACCAAGTTATCGTCGTGCAAGAACAGGGTTATAGTTAATTCCTCCCTTTGTACTGAGAAGAGGTACATTGAGGAAACTACCACAACTGTCAACAATCTCTATATCCTGGTAAGCTCGATGATACCAATCAATATCCGAGTGAGTAAGTTCCATGATCTTAGGAGCCCAATGAGGTTCCTTTCTGACATCCCAGAAAGCATCATACTGAGGCATATGAGAGATAAACCACCGGTACAACAAAGGCGTGCAACAGATAATCATCCCCCCATGATAAGAATTCCGAAGATGAATGGAGTAATAAGCATTACCCAACAATGTAGGAACTGGGTTTCCAATCATGAAGATCCTGATAGCATTGACGTCAACAAACTTGTCCATATTAGGAAATAAGAGCAACCCGTAAGCAAGTAGAGAAAAGATAGCCTCAAAAGCGATTGTACTCTTCATCTTGGCAAAGTAACAAGCTTTCTCAAATAAGAACTGGGCTGGTAATCCTCTAATCCCCCCTTTAGTAGTCATATGGGCTTCAACCTCAGACTTCCCTAGATGGATCAAAGCAGCAATCTTGTGTGGTTTTGGCTCACCCTCCAAACTAGTAAAAGGAACATGATCAGTAACAGGTAAACCCAACAGATAAGAATACTCCTCCAGTGTAGGCATCAACTGATAGTCAGGAAAAGTAAAGCATTGATACATCGGATCATAGAACTGGACCAAGGTTGAGAGAAAACCCTCCTTCATCCTAAGCTTCATAAGAGGAATGATGGATCCATACTTCTTCCGAAAATCTGCAGAACACTCGATCTCGGGAATTAGACTGATCAACTCATCTATCTTGGGATCCTTGAAACTGTACTTCCCGGTCTTTATTTTTCCAGAACCCATGGTCAAAAAGTTCCTGAGCTATTCACAAATGGTCAACTTTTAAGTCCCTTGAAATAAGATTTCTCCAAAATATGCTTATGAGTGCATGGATGCATGATGCAACAATCACATACAAGATCACACATATAGGGTTCATAGGTTCAACGTCACGAGCATGGGGTCGAAGGTACTACCCATGAGGTGTTGGTCTAAAAGTTATCACCAGCCGAATAAGGTTCTAGAGGTTCCTAGAGTCTACATCCTTCCTTCAGATATTACCAACTTCTCGATTAACTCGGTAATTAGTAATATTCTCAAGAAAAACTCGTCCGAGTGTAGTATCGCGTGACAACTATTTCCGAATTACTCCGTCATAGCTTTCGCACTACACATAAAATGCCAAGATGGGTTAGGTATTCTACGGTCCTCAGCTTCAGCAGGCTCCCAGGTCGAAAGCAGTACGTCTTTCTGATTACTCGGTAAACAACACCACAGTCAAAGGGGCCTCCACTGAGTGGGGGATCTCATGCCTCCTTTTTTGCAATTACTCCCTCAAATTTAACATGACTATACCGCCCGTCCTATCTTAATGTTTTCCCAAGTCCGGGTATAGGATTTATAAGTAATCACCAAGCCCTCTGAAGACCAGGAAAATCCAGATAAACAAATATACAACATATAACACATAAACAACAATAGCACTTATGTAGATAAAAACAAAGATAGGTTTAACCCAATTAGGGATGGACCAACAAGAGGTCAATCTTTCCCTATTAAAGTCGCCATTTTTTATGTAGCGGTAAAAATGTTTAAGACTAAGCCATTGGATTGACTAGACTTATATAGATCAAACTAAAAATCGCCACTGTGCTTTATTGTTTCCAAAGGAATGGGAAAAGAGTGAGTAACCCAAAAAGAGGGGGAAAGATTCAAGGTAAGGGGGTTGGTTATGCAAAGGTAAGGTATTAGAACCCTAAACATCTATGGTACTCCGTAGGAACCTCTTTGTAAAATCTGTATATTTTGGCTATAAAATGTTGTATAAAATAGATGGTGGAGGTGAGAAAAGAAATATATTTTTATGATTTTTTGCACCCGCCGCGGTTGCGAACCTTTAGTGCTTACGTATCACCTTTCTTGTAATAGGGGATCAGGGTACACGTAGTTCCTCTTTAAAAATTTTAAAACACAAGTGTGTTGGTTAATGTTATGAGACGAGACATCATTGTCATTGTCCGTGTGGAAAATATACTTACTACCCACAATCATGAGAAAGGAGAATTTGCATCATCTCAAAGTGGAGTATATGGCTTGGATTTTAAAATCAACAATGCCTCACTCAACACCCAAGTGGAAAATATCTCTCTTCACTACATATTGTAGAAGTATAGTTGTTTGCATCACTACAAGGATTGACAAGAGTCTAATCTTTTGAGAAAAGTTTTAAAGATAAGAGCCAAAATGGCAAAATGGTTTGGATGAGATTAATTGTTTTTTAGTCTTCTCACAAAAAATGTCTAGGTTTTATTAATGTTGATTGAAATTTATTTGTGAAAGATGTTTTGAAAATGCATGGACCTAGGTCCAAGTTTATCATGAAAATAGTTTAGAATAAGAAGAATTTTCAAAAAAAGAGGGAGAAGATCTTTGAAATTTAAGAAGATGGGAGGAGAAGAAGAGGCTATCCTAAAGCATAAAGTAAAAGCTAGGGATAGGAACCATCTAACCAACAAGAAGCCAATACTTGACATTATGAGTCAAGATAGAATTCCCATTCTTTGGATTGAAACCGAGCAAGTAAAGGTACTAGACCTCTTGAGAGAACCAAACTTCAAGTGTATTAAGTCTTCATAAAAAAATTTGGGCAGAGTAACGGTTATATACGGGTGAATTTCAGACTACAAACAAAGTATGTAATCAAAATAACCTGCACACAAAACAAACAAACAACCCAATGTCTTAAGGTAAACCTCAAAAACTCTAGACAAAATATTAATTAAGGTCAAAAGGTCTCCAAAATAGGCCAAGGTCTCTAATCCTAAGTCCAAGAAGTCCAATACTCCATAATGTCAAGGATAATGACCAAACTGTCCAAATATCATTAAAGTTTTTTATGGTTCATATTGATTATTAGGTATCTTAGAAGAGAAAATAAAAGGATCAAGTGAGCAAAAAATAAAAATGACATGAAATGTAATGCTTAAAGTAAATGGTACATAAAGCATAAAAAATAAAAAGGGGCATAAAGTAAAAACAATTTAATAATTAGTGGTTAGTTGGATGACCATCTTGAAACTTGCATTTGGAACTCATTAGAGAATTGGTAGAACTAAAGCCTCCACACAACAAGTTGCATTTGCTTTTTGTCAAGTATATCATCCATTTGGAATCCTCAAAAGTAACATTTAATGATCAACGATGTTTAAGTGATCTGCGTTGACCAAAAGTGTTGTAGATCCATTAGAGGATTGGTAGAACCAAAGCCTCCACGCAATGAATCTCAAGGTTATTGAATCAAAGAGATCAAATTAACATACTTGGGCTTGCAAACATAGGTTTGGGCCACGAATGATCATTTATTTGAATCAGGACAAAATTTAACGCTATGTTAAGCAATCGTAAGTGGACTTATGTAGAAGTCGCACCTATTTTTAGGTCGGTCAATAGCAATCTATGCACCATTTGTTATGAGACATGAGATAGAGATCATGCTCCAATAGAAATTATTGCGATAAGAAAGGGATGAGATGAAGAGGGATGAGAGAGAACATACAAACCACATTTGAATTAAATTTAAATCAAACTATTATTAAAATCATTAGTTGGACTCAACACCATGGATCCAATGATGTTAACAAAGTTCATGATCAAAAATTCAACCCAAGATCAGCCAGAAAATAATCACAAAATAATATTGTATTTAATATATACATTAAAAAA
Source organism: Vicia faba (assembly GCA_948472305.1). NCBI lineage: Eukaryota > Viridiplantae > Streptophyta > Magnoliopsida > Fabales > Fabaceae > Vicia > Vicia faba. The sequence continues at coordinate 1,353,719,508 of OX451738.1, read as the reverse complement.
AGGTTTTAGAAATATTTAAAATGGAAATAAGGGATAAAAATATCAACTATGTTCAAATTAATCAAGAAATAAAAATTCAGACCATTGAAAAATCAGAAATGGACTCAAGTATTTTTATAAAATTTTTGGTAATTTTTTAAAGTCAGAAACTATTTTTAAAATTAAAAGAAATGAGTAAAATAAACCAAAAATGATAAAAAAATACCAAAGTCAGAAATAAAAAATAAGTGAGGTCACCAATATTTGTCATAATATCATTGGATCATTCCATATTTTTTTCAGAATTTAAAAATGATGAAAATATTTTTAAACATTTAAAACAAATCAAATAAAGTGAAAATTTATAAAAAAAATACCAAAACACAAAATAAAATTGTGTAAAAATAAAAATCAGAAAGAGAAAAAACAAAAATATTTTTCATAATTTTTTCAGATTTTTTGGACTAAAAATGAATTTTCTATGATTTTTTGAAATTTAAAACAATTAAATATAAAAATCAGAAAAGAAAATAAAAACCAAAAAAGTATGGGCCATCTGATCAATGTCAAAACGCGTTAGTAAACAGATCAAGTGGACCTGGAGCATTGTGCATGTTATGACTTTAGTGGATAATGCATTGACTCATTAATTAAATCAGATTTTTAAAAAAACAAGTGGCGTGCCATCATTGTTTGGAAATGACACGTTGGTCATCTTCAACCTCCAGCCAATGTGAATTGCAAGTCTCCCAGACTGTAAAATCAGAAGCTCGGACCTATGCCATTCGCTTCGTATCTTCAAGACGAAGACAACCACACCTTTGCGACAAATTTATATAAAATGTAGCTCAAGAAATTTGGAAGGAAAGTTTTGAAAAGGGATTTGAAATTTCGTGGTCAAAATAAGTTTCCAGATGAAAATAAGTGTTGCGACTAGAACCATGGAAATGAGGGCATCACAATAATATCAAAGTTTTGAAGAATTGATGAAGGAATCTACCTATTGAAATTGAGTTGCAGAGCTCTGAAACTGGACTTCTATGGAGCAATATAGGGCACGATTCTTGAATGTAATTATATGGTTAGCTTCAGGGAAGATCAAGGAAGGTGAATTGATGGAAAAATTGGATTAAAAAAGGCTTGAAAGCAGATTTCGAAGTAGCCGAATTTTGAGTTATGGAGCAAGTTTGGAAGGGTGATTCTGGCTATCCAAGCTTGAGGAAATGAATGGGGAATGACCCTATATTTATAGGGAATCAAATGGAATGTCCAAGCGTGTGAAATGATGAAGTTTGGAGGGAAATCGTGTGAAGTTGCAAACAAGAAAAGTGTGACTTCTAATTTGATCAAAACTCATCCAAAATGCGCTTTTTTTTGTGCTAATCAATTCTGGAGCTTCACTAAACATGTTTAGAGGAAAAAACGCGTGGAAAATTGTGATTAGAAGCCAAAACAAAGATTTCAATTCTGACTTATGGAGAAACTTCAGTTCCAAGTTACCAAGTTCAATCCAATGGCATTCTCAGCTCAAGGGGTCTTAAGGCATGATTCTTGATGCTTTAGAAAGATGAGGTTACAAGCTTTGCAATGAAAAAAGAATGGAATCAAATGGATGTTTGAGCTGAAAGTTACATTGAGTCAAAGTTGGGAAAAAGAAGTTGACTTTCCATACTTAGAAATATTTCAACTTTTCCTTCAAAAGTGACCTATAATGTTTTGCATCCAAACATGGCCTTCCACTTGGAATTAGATCTTGCCCAAAAAAGATGGCATAAAAAAGACCTCTTAAATGATATTTTGAAACTTGAACCATTCAAAATCTCCAAAAGTTAAGAGAGTTATGAGTTGTTGAAGTTGGCAAAAAATCATGAAGTGACCTATAATCTTTTGTATCGTTAGGGCATCTTCCATCCATTTTCTCACTTTGCATATTAAAGAAGGCATAAATTGCACATCCTCAAGATTATTATGGAAAAATAATGGGCTCAAGATGATAAAAATTGACCAAGTTATGATCATTTGAAGTCACACATGAGAAATTGGGGGTTCATCTAGAGGAATTATAATCTTTCTTCATCATCAAGTTTCTTACACATGAAAAATCCTTGAAACTTTTGAAGTGATTTATTGATAACTCTTTTAAGAGAAGTATGTCTTTATAATCACTCAAAAATACCAAAAGATGAGCAAAATATACTTCTTTTGAGTTCAAAACCCTAGCTCCTAGATCAAGAAAATGCTTTGAGGAACCTTAGCAATTTTGAACCACCTTCTTGTACCAACATTCTTGCTTTGTAAATAGAAGTTATTGGTGATGAAAATTAGAATTCATAGCCACCAAGACCACTTCCATATCTTGAGAATTTAGAGAAATATGCACTTGTGACCAATGGGAACAAGGCCTTGTCCCACCATGACAACTTCTTCAATTAAGCCCTTGCACTTTTGGATCAATATTGATATCTTAGAATGTAGTGAACCAAAATAACCTTGCCATTCCATTTCTTCCAAAACAAATCCAATTGTGAGGTTTGAACTTCTCAATCTTTATTGACTAAGGCATGGAAATAAACTCATGAACCCATGGAGCAACTTGCTAAATTTCATTGCCTTTACCTACATAAGTAACAAGAAAGACAAACCAACATTGCATTTTATTAATTAAAAAAATAAATCATGACAAAAATATTCATGATCAAAAAATAACACAAGTCAAGGTGCTTGATGATTCCTCAAAGAGCAAAGCTAAAGATAGGGAGGGGAACCAAGAATCCTAATGTGATCTTGTTGTGATGGAATCGACATGGTATGCTGAGGGGATCTTAGGGGAAAAAATTGGGGTACAACAATTATTATCTACATTGTCATTAGTGTTACTCATTAAGAGGTTCTTCTTGTCTATTACACATATATCTTTCAACAGTTGTACCACTTCTTTAAATGTTAAGACTTTTACTGACAACTTTCTTTCAAGAACTGTACTTCTATCATCCAAACATATCCCCTTCAACATTTTTCCATATTAATTGTGGGAAACTTTTTTCCATCCAGTCTCATCACAATGATCAAGGCATTTTCTTCAACAACTTGCTCATCCTCCCTCTGAAATGGGGCCTAAGTTACCCCAATGTTACACACAATGTCTGGCACATCTTGGAAAACATATTCTTCATCATATTTGATGACATCTTTGATAATTGGTTCACTCCACCATAATTGAGTGCAAATTATTCCCTAGGAGTCACATGAGTAGTCCTTTATTTTCTCAACTTGAAAATATGGAAGGTAGCTCACATCTTCTATCATGTTGAAACCAAGTTCTGTCACCATTTGTTGAAATCTATGTACTATTTTTCTTTTCACCATTGTGTCTATCATCTGATCCTTATACTTTCTTATGGTGACACTATCATAAGTAGCATTCCATTCTAACTCTTTTCTCTTCAGCTTATGTATGCAGAGATTAACATCTTCAAAAGTGTCTCAATAGTTTGTACAAACCCAACATGAACACCATTGTTCACAGAGATAGATTCTTTATAAGCACATACACTGTTATTAATGTTGTCAGTCACCTTTACTACATGATCCTTTTCATGAGTTCTATTCATTTATTTGGCACAAGTAATTTATTTAATTTCCATATTCAAGTCCCATTTAGAGATGCATTTTTCTCATTCATCATTCCAATGAAATCAACACTTCTATTAATTTGGGTAGTCGTATAATTTGAAATCAATCTATACTTCTTACCATTCGAAGTAAAATACCTTTCATTCACATATTCACCTAGAGTCTTTGCATGATCATGGTTGTTAATAATACCACCATTAGCTCTAGCAATACCAACCTCGGTATCTTCATGTACATAATTTTCATTCTCCTTATGAATTTGAGGTTTTGACATCATGGCATACTGGATGTCTGCCACATCCTTATCATTATCAGGATTTCTCAAGTTTGTTCCTTGGGGATCTTTATCGTGATAATATCTCATAGACCCAAACCTGATTTGAACATTATTCATGTCTCTAATATTGCAGCTATACTTCAATCCACTACTTAAATCTTTATTAACCAGTCTTGAGTCATAATCACTCTTCTTCTTTGGCTTATTATTATGAACCAAAGTGTGTTTTTAAAAATAGTCAGGACCTCCACACTTACCAACAACCTTCACTATAATGATACATTTTTCCTTAAGTCTAAAATCATTCTTAAGAGATGATTCAGACTCCTGAGACAGATGTTGGAATATTTGTTTTGACATATTGGTTTGAATATCCACATTAGCTTTATCAATTTTAAGGTCTTGCATACCCATGAAGTATTCCTTAGATATGACCTTCTTCATAAGAAATCATTTTCCCTTGTTGGTTACACCACCCTTAAAATTGTCGAAGTTCATATTCCTCCTTTGATCACAATTAACCAATTTCCTAAATGTTTTAATTCTTTTATTTGCTCTACTATCAAAAGTGACATGAGCATTCTTTTCTTTAGACCTGTACCAGGTACCCTTATCATTGCAATGTCATTCTTGACTTTATTGGCCTTTTTTTTACTGTATGAGCTAATGAGCTAGTAGTCTTAGCATTATGTTTCTTCTTCTTCATGGATTCCTTAATCTTCAGTAGTTCATAACAATAAGGCCTTGTATGTCCATATTTTCCATAATGGTGACGTATCACAGGCTGTTTCTTGTTACTATAGTGATGAAATGACACATGGTGAGCACGATTCTGAGACATGTGTTATGACATCAAAACCTTAGCCTTCTTTTTAGGTATAACACCTTTCTCATAGGAAATATTCATTTATTTCATGCTTGTCCAAAGATCTTTTCTTTTCATATATCACTAGACATCTCTCCACGCTCCATCGTTCCATAAAGTGAATTTGAGCTAGTTTTCAAATTGCTTTCCAGCTGCATCAAATTATCTATTTTGGAGTTTAGTGATGCAACCTCCTTTTCTACACTTGTAATGGTTAGGGCAAGCTTTTCTGATTCCTTATGAAGTCCACCAATGGTTTTCTTTTGGATGTTTATTATTAAGCATGCTTCTTTCCACTTGGAATGCAAGATCATGAAGGATGTATCAAACTCCTCTTTTGACATGTCTTCAATACTGGATACACTTGCAGATTCAAATATTCCAGAATAAGCAATCACATTGTTGGCAGTTTCTCTCTCACCTTCACTATCAGAATCAGACCAAGTGATGGTTAATCCCTTTTTTGTCTCTTTAGAAAGGTAGGAAATTCTACTTTGATGTGTCCATAGCTTTCACACTCATAGCACTAACTACCCTTTCCACCATTGAAATTGTATTCATTACTTCCCTTGCTTATGGGAATGATGTTGGACCTATTGTCTTGGACATTTATCCTCCACTTTCTGTCCATATACTTCAAGGAATTTTTAAACTTTTTTCCAAGAAGAGCAATAGCATCTGACATGTTCTCCTCTTTATCATCACGACTTTCTTCCTCATGAGTGTTGGAAACAAAGGTTATACCTTTGTTATTCATTTTATCCCTATCAGTAATGGAAATATCAAGGGTTTGTAAAGAACCAATGAGTTCATCAACCTTGATGCTTCTCAAGTTCTGAGCTTCCTCAAGAGTAGTCACCTTCATATTAAAACTCTTATGAATTGATTTTAGAATTTTTCTGTCAAGCTTTTCTTCGAACATCTTTTCTTCTAGGGAAAAGGAAGTGTTGGCAATAATCATTGACTTCCAATATTCATAGTTTGTGCCATCAAAAATATTTGGTTTGTAGACTGATCCCCTTCTTTAATTATATCCATTTGAGCATAATTTTTCTTCCCTAGAGCTCACCCTATAGGCTAGAGTGTCTGCTTTGATGCCAATTGAAATTTTGTCCCTCAGAGGATAGATGTTGTACATGATGTTGGAACAACTAATTCGATAAGTTGCACTTGTATGACAATAATACTTATAGAAAATGATGGAGCTAAAAAATGATAAATAACAGATATTTGGTAACTGATGACTTCTCAACAAATGTACCAATAATGTTGCAGTAATAAAAATATCGATCCACATGGACTACTATTTAACAAGACAAGTATTTTGCAAAGTAAATTAAATACAAAATGAGGGGGGTTCGAGTTTTAAGGAGAAAAGTATTAAAGGTTATTATGACTATAATACTAAAGAGGTTAGGTTTTGTATTGAATCCCATATTTATTTCCTGTTGATGTTCGATATATTACATGAATGATATCGTTGCTATAATTCCACGGCGGATTAACCAAACCATTATACCAAATCCCTTAGTGTATAGCTCACTAATATATACTCGGAGTTTCCTATTCTTAGTCCATCAACGTAAGTAATATTAGGCGGTGCAATAGTATGTAAATTCATAAGCCGCTACTCGGGGTCTCATATTCCTATTCAACCGACATAAGTATGACAATTTCCCTAGGTCCAACATATAGACTAATGGTCAGTATTCCCTATGTGCCCAAAATCAGATTAAAAAAACATCTCACATAAAAAATCATTACAAACAAGAAGCAATTGAATAGAAGTATAACTTAAATTATTCATGCAATAACAAATCAAGCATATGTACTAACAATAATTAAAATAGATTCATCGTACAAAACCTAATCTAAAGAGATTTAGGTACTCATAATGAATAACTTACAATACCAAATAATAATAAGAGGTTTCCATATGTTATACCATGAAGAACTGGCCTCCAATGGCTTCAAATATGCTCCAAATATGAATCCTGGTGTTGTAAATCGTCCCCTTAAGTGTGAAATCGCAGAACTGATACGTGAAAATTGTAGTTTTTTTGTATATGTTTTGTTGCACTTATTAATTCTTTTTGTTAATATCTTTTGAATAAACCCCAATTTGTTTGCAAGTATGTATAATATGTGTATCATTGTGTTTTTATGTAATTAATGTATCGTTTGGTAGTTTTTCATTCATATTTTAGGTATTGGTGCATGTTTGGAGCATTGAGCAATAAAGTGTCGAAGACACGACTCCAAATACGCGTGTTTAGAAGAAAATAATCATTGAGCCCGCTAAGCCCATGTTGTAGCACACTTAAAGATTTTTTCATTTGGCAGGGGCTGTTTTGCTGAGCTGGCTCAGCTCACTTAGCGGGGTTAAGGAGGTTTCACGTGTAATTTAAGTGGGAGCATGCTTAGTGGGGTTAGCCCACTTAGCAGGGTCTGCTTTTTTCAGTTTTGTATAAATAGATTCTTTCATAGTTTTAGGGTATGTTTTGGGGAATTTTTTTCTCCCAATTCATCACCAATCATTCTATGGCAGAGAGAGATAAAAAACAATAATGAAGCTTGCATATGGATGATCCGGAGACAGAGTTCTCATCAATCAAAGCTGACAACCCGTGAGATGTTTAGTTTTCCTTCATTTCTTCTCTATGTATTTCTCTTTTTGTTGGTTTTTTTTTTGTATTTTTACTCTTAACATATCTATATTTATCGCTCATGGCATTGTATAAAACTTGCTTTATAATTCAATCTTGATTCTTTCCTTGATCTTTTTTGCATTTATGTTTGGATTTGTGTTATAGAGATAGACCTCACAAATCTTGATTATGGAAGGAAATCTATTAGTTTCTAGATTCTAGAGATAGGTTTAGAGCTAATAATCACTTGGGTATCTAAACTTAATGCCTTTGTATTGTTATTTCGCGCGAGAAATCACTGACGCAAGAATACGATTGATCTCACAACTTCGTGCTAGACATAACCTCAGTTATGTTGTGTCTCGTAGGTGTTGCAGAAATGGACATTACTGTGAGAGATACATGATTATTTTGAAGAGTTTGGTAGGTTGAGTACAACTGATCGATAGATTTAAGTTTGTGATGAGTAGTTTAAATTCATGCTTGATAAGTTTATCCTCTCTTAAGAATGTATTTAGTTTCTTGTTCGTACCTTTTTACTTTAATCAATTTAAACCAAGCTTTAAAACATAGAAAATGTTGAATCGAATTGTTGTACCCCAAAATTTTCCCTCTTAGTTTCTTCAAGATATCTCCTTATGCTCCTAGGGTTTTAAATTGTTCAAGAATACTTAAGGGTTTGAAGCATCTCTCCTTAGTAGGGGTCTACAACTAGGGTTTCACTTTTCTCAAGGAAATTTGAGATTATAATGCCTCAAGTGGATTTCAAGGTTCCTTGTATGTCTCAAGGAATGCTCATGCCAAATTTTAAGCCTTGAATCACAAGTTTGCTCAGTCAATTGCTCAGATGACTAAAAATCAACTCTATTGGACAAAAAGTCAATTGTGGTCAACATACAATAAAACTTCAAGATTTTTGGTCGGCATCAATATTTTGAAGTCACATTCATCATTTGATCAAGTGTTGATCATGATTCATCAAGAAAACTCAAGATTCATCAAAAGTCAAAAATTACCAAATTAGGATTTTCTTAAGGAGAAGTCAATTGAACTTTGACCAAGCATAACTTTCACATGCTTCATCGGATTTTTATCAAAAAAATCTCATGTTGAAAGAAATTCAATTCTCTACAACTTTGTCTCTCAATCTCAAGTCTAAAAAATACTTCATTCAAGAGATATGAGCCAATACATTATAGATCATTTCAAAAGTCAACAAAAAGACACTTTTTGTCAAGGCAACTTATGTCAAGATAAAATCTTCAAATAAAAAAATGATCAACATAGAGATTATATAGGACATCTTATGCTTTCCAAAAAGTCCTAGATCACCTTTATATGATAAAAATTGAGAGAGTTATGATTGGTGCAAGTTGGGCAATTTTGAGAAAATGCATGAAACCAAAATTAATCAAACTTGAACTTTTAGGCTAATGGGCTTATGTTTCAAGGTCCACACGTGTATTAAGCCTCATAGTGAACATTTGACCCTATTCATACACCCCTTTGATCTTTATTCCATTTATTTTTTATTTTATTTATTTTAATTTAAAATAAATTAAATAATATCAAGGCTTTCATACAAAGGTCCAAACCCACTTCTTTTGACATAATTTTCTCCTACAAATATCATCATTCAGAGAACAAGAGAAGGACACAAAAACCTTGCAAGAGATCCCATACCAAAAACTTCAAATTTTCTCAAAACTAGGGTAAACTACAAACCCTATTTTCAGCGTTTCTCAAAGCAAGCCAACCATCCCATTCAACTCCAGGGACATTGTAGGGTAAGAATGGATTGATTGTGATGATCCAAAAGACCTGAAACTCATAACCATGTATCTCTGGTTTCCTTGTTTTATTGCAAATTCATATTTCTATTTTCATGTTGCTTTGATGCATACTAACATTACTAGTGTTCTCCTGAGATGTCAATATGCAGGATAGACCCATCGAATGACACCCATAACGACTGAATCATGGGTTGCCATGTTTGCACCATTTGACCTTATCTTATTTGTATCTCATTGTACATTGAGAATCAGCCAAAACCAAGGCCACCATTGAATTCGCAAGACCCAAATTATAGGAGTAGGGTACCTTGTGATCACTAACACTCCCTGTTTTTGCAGGTTGAAAAACGTGATCGCCGGAGAAGACGACCGGAGCTAGGGCTCCGGAACTTCTCCGGTCCAATAATTTAGTTTTATATATTTAATTATTTTCATGGGTATATCGGATGATACAGCCACCCCAGAGGCAAGCACGCGGATGATAAGGCACTGATATAAGAGGGCATGGGTTCGATCCCTGGCTTTTGATGTTTTTTTCGTCATATTTTCCAATGTTTTTGCAGGTTTAACATACAATGTGTTGCTTCCATTCTCCTAGAACCAGCGCGCACGTGGCACAATGGTAAACCATGCATAGCAGAAGGCAAAGGGAGTGGGTTCAACACCCACCTCTGGCATTTTTCATATTTTCTTTATTTCTAACCTTGTTTGTAATTTCTTCCCTAATCCTATTCTTTTAACCCTAATTCTTTTTTAACCTAATTTATTTTTAACTAACCTAAAAAAAACCTTTTTTCTAAAAAACCCTAATGAATTAGATTTTAGGTTTTTAACTAACTTTTTTTATTAATTAAAATTAATTGAATTTTTAGGTTTTATTAATTAATTATCATAAATTATTTTTTCATTAAAAAATCATCAAAACATTTTCTTTTCTATTTTCATCTTATTTTTATTTTCCTAGATAAAGTGTTTAGGGCGTGTTCAACTGTAATAACGTAGCTTTATTTTTTCCATATTTTTCTATTATGTAACTGCTCCTAGTATGTAATAGTTGTAGGTTTTATTTTTCGTACTTCATTATTATGTAACTGCCCCAAAGCTCTGTAATAGCCTAGGTTTACATTTTCGCCTTTACCTTCTGCTACTATATTTTATGTAATAGTTAGTAATTGGGGTTTGAATTGCAAGATAAAAACGAACGATAGAAAACCCTAATGTCAAGATAAATAACTGAATTGAACACATTTGCGCACTTGTACCTCTAGGGTAACCTCTCTTCGTTGTCTTCGGAATAATGGTCATGTCCCTCGAAAGTAGGGATACTTTAGCAAATACCCTCGAATAAAAGATCATAAGTCCCTCGATGACCGTTCGATGTTGCTTACGAATAATATGATCTAGTCCCTTACGAAATTGCTAAAGCATCCTTACCAGTTGCCTTCAATGACCATACGACGACCCTCAATTGTCCCTTCACATCCAATGGATAGGGCTACCTACCAACTAATGGTACGGATAGAACTATCTCTAGATGAGGAGGAAAATAACAAGAACGACCTTGAGTGGGTAGGATACTTTTAATCGCTTGCTCATAAACTTTCCTAAACAAAACATTTCTTACATCACACTTTCAAAAAACAAATATTTTCAAACACTTTGTATGCATTCTTGAGGACTGATACAAGAATCATTATAAAGTTTGCCTTACATTGGAAAATTTCAAAATATTTTCAAGAAAATCACACACAAAAAGCAAATTTTCAAAAGTGAGCTAAGCGATTAAGAGCTCGTAGATAACTACGGATGAAAAAGGTGCTAACACCTTCCCTTTTCATAACCTACCCCCCCCCCCCCGAACTCAAAATCTTCAAGGTTTTTCTTGTTCTTTTCACCCTTTCCTTATTGGATAAAAGAAAAGTCGGTGGCGACTCTTACTATCCGTAACATTTGCGATAAAATGCAAAATCTAGTCAGTTCTCCCACCGTATTATAGAACTAGCGACTCTGTTGGGGAATAGTTAAAAGAGGGTTTACCTTATAGTCTTAGATCACTTTTTACTTGCTTTAAATTATCATCATTGTTTGTTTACTTTAAGGGTTGCTTGGGTTTATTTTTTCAAAGATCCTACACGCGAATCTAGGGGATGCCTTAGGTAAGTAGCAATAAATCATGGAAACTGTACGGTGTAGACCGATTGTTTCCAGTGATTTCTGGTAAACAACCGCTAGTCTTCCAAACTATCGAATAATCTTTCTGACTGTTATTCAATTCCTCTGGTAACTCACAGGATCGACTAGATTGATCCTAGGACTCCTTGGATATTAAGGCTACTCTCACGATCGAACAGATATTCATGGTTGATATTGCATACGTGTTTGGCTTATTTCGATTTCTCTCTCTAAGATTCTAAAGATGTAATCAAAATGTGTGTGCGAAAACTAAGTTACATGAATAAATGCTAATTGTAAAGACATGTAAAATTGCATAAAAGTAAAGTAAATGGTTTCGACTTACAAAACAATTAATATAAAGGATTTCTGGAACGTAAAAGGTTTGAAACATGAAGGAAGCGTTTAATGCAAGAAATCTTTAAATGACTTTAAGTAAAAATATGCGTTCGAAGGATAAGACTTGAAGGTAAAGGTATGGAAAATATGACAGTTTTCTGAGATATAAAGTGCTTGAAATATGAAGAAGACATTAAAATGTAAAACTTTAAAGAAGAGATTTCGAAGTGAAAAGACTGTAAATGAGAAAACTTGTAAATGTTATTTGACAAAAGGATAAAGGAAAGTGCTGGAAATGGTAAAAGGTTTTCATTAAATCAGAAATACATGGTGCTATCATACATACATTTCTCTTGCATTCGTTTCCCTTGCCATGTGGTAGTTTGAATGTTACTGAGTATTTTGTATAATAGATATGACACCCGAAATCCTAATACTAAGACTTCTATTTATACTAATTCGACCATAACGGTCTTGCTATAGGATTATGCCACGTTCAGAACATGCAGGACAATGCCTCTTTCGTCTTTCCACGTGTCCCCAAATGCTCCAGCACATAACTTTCAAACTTTGAAAGTCCCGCTTCCATTTGAATTTCAAATGCTTTGGTACTTCTCCGTTTCGAACGCTCTTCCCAGACACAGTCTTGTTGTTATTTCGAGACTTCTTTAGATATGTTCCCATAATTGCCACTCGAAGTTCCAAACTTTGACATACTTATTCGAAACACTGCTTCTGCTACTTCGAAACATGACGCTTTACCTCATTTCGATCAAAACGTTTAATTTATTTGGCTTCTAATAACATTATCAAAATCTTCAGCCAACAAATTGCCCCTTTAAAATATGTATTTCGATTCCTCTGAGAAATACCTATTTTAAACATCTACACAAGATTTTGATGGGACTTTCGAATCATCGTAACATTTAATGCATTTGACTCCAGTCACGTCAATCATAGCACCTTTTGGATTCCTTAACCGCCTGGAGCCGCTTCACAACATGGTGCAGTTACAAATAATGATTATCTTTAAATCACGCCTATTACCCATGTTAATTTTACGCCACCTCTTCATCACACCAACCCATGATCTCCACGTATCACACCTTTATTCGGTGGATGTTTAAACTTCCCCATTATAAAACATCACCAACTTAATCTTTTTCTTTTCTTTTCACACTCTAAATCTTTTACCCTCCTTCTCTCGTAAAAAAAAATCCAAGCTTTCAACATCTTTCAAAAATGTCTTCCTCTACCTCATCCCAACTCAAGAAAGTCTCCAAGAAGAAAGGAAAAACTGCAGGAGCTACCATGGAAAGTAAAATCATCACTCACCAAGGTCAATCCGTTCTTGCCCCTCAGATGATTTCAAAAGAAAAAGAAATGTTGTATGCGTCACAGGTACTCATTCCTACCAACGTTGCTGGTAAGAGGTTAGCTTTAAATGGCCCTCTTACGGTTTTTGAAATATTAAAAGACACCAGGACGATTTTCCCAGTTTGTTATAGCTTCAAACCTTTATTTAACAAAATGGACGCCCCTAAGGCAGTAGAATCTCCTAGTTCAAATACCATAGAAACCCCAACTGTTCCTCCTAAGGACCCCTTTATTTTGGATTATGTAAAAAGTAATTTTAAGCCATTTCGATCTTGCCCCACCTCTGATATTGCTTATCAAAATTGGTTCACGAAAGTAGAAGCTAAGAAATCCCAACAATGGGAAGAATTAGGCATCTATAACCTGATTAAGCTATCGAAGCCTGGTTTCACCTACAGTCACCCTCTGCTATTCGCGTCCCTTTATTTCTGGGACAGTACCTATAACACTTTCCATCTCCCAGGTGGAATGATCACCCCAACCTTCTTCGACATAGCGGCCATCACTGGGCTATCGCCAGTGGGAGAAACTTATATACCCGACAACGAAGAACACTCAAGCATAATTGACTTCGAAGTCAAGCTAGCCAGTTTTTCCAAATTTATCAGTCATTACCATGCTGAGGGGGACAATGTGTCTGACGTAGAGCACATTGCTTTCTTAACCCTGTGGCTGTCAAGATACCTTTTCTGCAGTAGATCCCTACAGGTAGCTAGTAGGTTCATTCCTCTAGCTAGGGACTTGCATGAAAATCGAAAAGTGTGCCTAAGTGAACTGCTCTTAGTTGACCTCTATGAAAGCCTGAGGTCAGCTGTTTCGAGCCTCAAATCCCACACCTCCAAAAATATTCTACTGGCTGGCCCTTTTTGGTTACTCCAGCTATGGCTAAATGCCATGTTCGAACCCTCCTTATCAACCGCCAACACCATTGATGAGCAAGATTCTGAGATAAATGATAGGATAGTCGAAGGCACTAGGCTTCGAAGATTAACTCCCAATGACGACAAAGATGACTTCAAAGTTCAATTCTCGAAGTACATCATGATATTCTCCAAAAGGCACAAATTCGAAGAGAGCATGGCGCCTTTTGCTTCGAGGGGTCATGGACCTTCTTGGTTCACCATGGCTCTCTCAGAAGCTATCAAGAGCAAGGAGATTCAGGATGTATGGAGAGCTTTTTTGCTGCCTAGACTCATTTCTTCAAGAATAACCCCAGCCAAGAACCAAATTTTTCTCTTTGCCTACCAACCAAACTTCGTTTCGAGGCAGTTTGGCTTATGCCAACTGATTCCTGAACCTTTATTTCACACTGAGAGCGCCATCACTTCTGGACGAACTTTCAAGGCACGGGAAGCCAAAATACAGCAAGAACAATATCAAGGCTTTGCCCAATTTGAGCTGATAACCTTCGAACCTACCCATCTCACGGCTAAAGGATTTCTGGAATGGTGGACCAAGTTTTATCAAACTTATATGTTCGATACACTTACGATTCAACAGAAACTAATTGATGCCTTCGATGTGCAGGTACCAACAAAGAAAGGTATGTTTACTCATGCTAAAGAGATTAAAGCTTTCCAAAATTATTTTGAAACTACTTATGACCCCACGCGCTTGGACTCCACGGTGCATCAAGCAGCTGAGACCTTGAAGGAAAAATTTAAACAAAAAGTTTCTAAGTTAAAACTTCCTTCAGGGCTATCACCTGAGGATAGGTATAGGTTGGCATTCGAAATGCATCCACCTAAATTCCCCAGATTACCTACCTCAGAACTGGCTCTGGCTTGGTTTCCCCCATATCCATGGTGGTTTACTTGCAAAGAGATGTTCAAATATCTTCAAAGGAAACCAAAGCCATCTGAGACTGTGACATGGGCTCGATACTGGCTTCATGATTTCCCAGGACACCTTCGATACGACCTTTCTGCCATGTCAATTAAATCTGATCAAGGCACAGGTGCGAATGCTTGGGAAAATCCCAAATGTCTTTTATTTTCCATATCTTTAACCTTTGCTTTAATTGTTTCGATTTTCAGCCATCAGGATAAAGACAGCTGCCTCGAAGTCGAAGGAAGGGAGCGCCTCTCAAACCTCCATCGAAACTACTGACAAAGTGACTCCTCCCGAAACAACCACTACTGCTGCAACCACAACAACAACAATAATACCAACAACAACCAGTGTTCCAATTCCAACGATAATCACTTAGCCTTGATGTTTCGAATTCACTCATGCTTTATGGTTTGCATCTAACTCTTCGTTTAAAATCTTTTCAGACCGATAAGCTTCCTCCTCCTACTCCCAAGAAGCGGAAATCAAGCACCACTGGGGAAGATCCCAAGGCTGGAGGAAACTTAAATACTGCTTCGAAGAAGAAACCAAGGAAATATATTTCAAAAAGTACCGTTCCACCTAGTGTCTCTGGACTTGATTCCAGGGATGCTGCTCCCTCTCCCAAATCCAAAAATCCACCTTCGACCTCCAACCCACCGTTGGAACGTATAGCTAGTAACCTCTCCTCCGAGAGTCCACAGGTAAATTGAACCTTTAAATTTTGTACAATACTAACTTCTTATTACCTTGGTGAATGTTTTTAACATTCTGTTGTTCCTTGCAGAACATCTTGAATCCAGCTTCCACTATTTCGAACTCACCATCCAGAGTTGCTGCTCCGCTCAACTCCTCTCCTCAAGGAGATTCCAGCAACCTGGTTCAAAATAAAGGTTCCTCCAATATGGCGGTTCTGGCTGGAACTTCTGAACAGCAGGATGATCAAGGTACCTCCATTCCTCTAAAAGAGATAAACGAAACAACACTTCAAACGTCTGCAGAGGATTTGCAAAGGGCTTCTCTTCAAAAGTCCCCTCTTGAAACTCTTCAAGAGGACCCAAAGGACACTCAAACTGAAGAAGAGAAAGCTGATTCTGGGCAAGGAGCCGAAGAATCTGCAGACGAAGAATCTGAGGAGGAGAATGCCAATGACGGTTCGACTGCTGGGACGGAGTCCAACGCAAATAGCAGTGAAAGGGATGGTATCGAAGTTGTGGACTTGGATGAGGATGAAGAAGATCAAGAGCACGAAACGAATGAAGGGGATGGTAATGCAACCAACGAACCCATAGAGGTTGAAATGGACGTGGCTCCCCTACGTGTGGAACTCCCCTAATCCTCTCTGTCTTGAATGACTGACGAGGAACTGGCACTTCTGAGACGAAATGACCCTATTGGGTACATGAAGGCAAAGTTGGCTCAGAGGGACGTCCCACTTGCTAGGGCTGGCACAAGTTCGACCAGCTATCCTCTTCCCACAGACGAAAGAATTGTTCTTCTTAATAAAATTAGGAAAACCATTCTCAATGTGGATATATTCGAAGTGCTTAAGCAAGATAGTACTGCTTGCTATACTATGAAGGAGCTGCTCACAAAGGTCAATCTTTCCACCTGCTCCTTGCCAGTTAGTACTCTCTTGTTCGATCTTCAGAATCTGCTGGACAACGTAACTGGTTACCTTCTCCAAGACGAATCTGCTGCCAAGAAGGTTCAAGAGAAACGCATTGCCATGGATGCCGCTTATGAACAAGCTTCGAAACTCTCTCAAGAAGCTGAGGATCAAGTTATGCATCTGAAGCAGGCGAAAACTGATTATGAGGCTCGAGCCGAGTCCATCCTTCTTTGGGAAAGGCAGATTCTGGAACTTCAACAGAAGGTTAAGGAGGCTAAAGAACAACAACTAGCCTTCGAAACCAATTCTGCTGGTAACCAATTCGAAGAGCTTCTCAACCAGGGGCTTGCAGAAATGGAGACTGCAGAACAACTTAAAGGAGAAGTGGCAACCTTGGAAGGAGCCAGGCGGTTCGCTCAGCAGAAACTTGAATCATTTCGAAGCACTTTCAATCGATTGAAAAACAATTCTTATTTCTAGATGTTGGTGTTTATTTGACTATAATTTTGGTTTCTTACATGTAATATTCGAACAACGCCATTTTGGCATTTTATCTTGCCATCTTGGCTTTTTATAACATCTTGTTTACGTTGTTACTATTCGAATCTCCTGCAGGCTTGGCTTATATTTCTTTAAATATTTCCCATTAACCTTTAGGATGCGTTTATCATCCATGAGTTCTTCGATTTCGTATGCATTGTTTGAGAAGACTTTTAATATTCGAAAAGGTCCTTCCCAATGAGGTGACCATTTACCTAACGCTTTATTCTTCTTGTCCATAGGCAATATGACTCTCCAAACCAAGTCATTAATAATGAATACTTTTTTCTTCACCCTTTTATTGTATGTTCTGGCCACTCTTTCTTTTTGCCTCATCAAAATTTCCAATGCATGTAATCTAATTTCGTCCAACTCAACTAATTCATTCATCATCATTTCCCAATATAACGCAGTTGGGATTTCGTTTTGTCTCTGAATTCGAACTGATTGTAGATGAATTTCTACTGGCAACACTGCATCATGACCAAATGTGAGTTGGAAAGGCGTAGTGTTAGTAGCTTCCTTAGGAGATGTTCTACAAGCCCATAATATTTGGTCCAGAGTTTTGTGCCAGTTTCTTGGCTTCTTGCCAATATGCTTCTTGATTAATCCTATTATTACTTTATTTGCTGCTTCGACTTGTCCGTTTGCTTGAGCATAATATGGCGTTGATGTTAGCAATCTGAACCCCATTTCATGGGCAAATCCTTGCATCTTTCTACCAGTAAACACAGAGCCTTGGTCTGTAGTTATGCTCTCTGGAAATCCGAACCTATAGATAATGTGCTTTTGTATAAATTCAATAATAGCCTCTTGATCAGCAACTATTAGAGGTATAGCTTCGATCCATTTGGTAAAATAATCTATTCCCACCAAGATGTATTTCTGTCCTTTGGACGAAGCAGGATTTATTTCTCCTA
This sequence comes from Vicia faba, assembly GCA_948472305.1. Classification (NCBI taxonomy): domain Eukaryota; kingdom Viridiplantae; phylum Streptophyta; class Magnoliopsida; order Fabales; family Fabaceae; genus Vicia; species Vicia faba. The sequence continues at coordinate 1,353,701,523 of OX451738.1, read as the reverse complement.
TCAAATCCAATGCCCATCCTCTAAATGGCCATGGTTTGATGATCGAATGCAACTCACTTGCAGGGGCATGTTGAATTCCTGCATGTTTCTGACATTCCTCACATCCTTTAGCAAAGTCTATGCAATCTTTGAGCATGCTAGGCCAATACAAGCCGTATCGAAATAACAACCATTTCATTTTATGGCCTGCTTGATGTGCCCCACATGCCCCATTATGGACTTCAGACAATGCTAAGTATGCCTCACTTTCTCCTAGGCATTTCAATAATACACCCTCTTGGGTCTTTTTAAACAATTCGTTCCCCATGAGGAGATATGACAATGCTCTATATTTTGTTTTTCTATCCACCTTTAGAGTTGGGTCTGCTAAATAACTCTTCAATGGATTTCGCCAATCTGCATCTGACAAAGTATTTATGGCTAGTATTTCGAATCCCTGTTTCTCAGCATATCCCAATCTCATACTTTCCAGATCCGATGGTGTGAATCTAGTAGCCATAACTCTTCCCCTTAATTCGACCAAATCCTTGAAGTTCTTAGTAGACACTTTATAACCTGAAGCCAACTGCGCTAAGTCATTTGCTTCTTGGTTCTCTATTCTTGGTATGTGTTGAATATCCATGTATTCAAATTTCCTCAATAGCCTATTGACTATGACGAAGTATACCATTAAATTTTCCTTTATGCACTTGTATTCCTTTGTGATTTGTTTGACCACTAATTCAGAGTCTCCTTTAATTTCGACTCTGGTTGCCCCCAATTCCAACAAAGCTTCAAGTCCAACAATGAGCGCTTCATACTCAGCTTCGTTGTTAGAACAACGAGGACCATCTAATTTATACTTGAATTTTGTTGGAATTCCTTCAGGAGAAATTAGAAGGACCCCAACACCACTTCCATTCCTGTGGGTTGAACCATCGAAGTACAATTTCCATGGTTGCATTTCGACGTAACTCATGACCGTCTGCTCAACCAAAGAATGGTCCACAATGAAGTCAGGAATCACTTGACCTTTCATAGCTTTTAAAGGCATGAAAGTCAACGAATATTCTGTTAAGGCTAAAGCCCACTTGCCAACTCTGCTATGCATTATTGGTTTTGAAAGCATATGTTTAATGACATTGAAATGAGATGAAACATAAACATCAACAGGTTTTATATAATACTTGAGTTTCATACAAGAGAAATACAAACAGAGACATAGCTTTTCTAAATTGCTATATCTGGTCTCTGCATCATTTAGCACTCTACTTAAATAGTATATGGCTCTTTCGACGCCATTGCTATCTTCTTGTGCTAGCATACTACCTATACTAACTTCAGAGGCAGATATGTACAATCTCATGGGCTTCCCCCATGAAGGTGGAGACAAAATAGGAGGCTGAGAAAGGTATTCTTTTATTCTGTCAAACGCCTCCTGGTGAGCTTCGTTCCACTCGAAGGCTTGACCTTGCTTTAGACGAAGTAACGGAGAGAAAGCTTGGGTTCTTCCACTTAGGTTCGAGATGAATCTTCTGAGGAAGTTAATTTTCCCTAGCAGAGATTGCAACTCCCTTTTTGACGCAGGTGCTTTCGTCTCCATTATGGCTTTGGTTTTGTTTTGGTTGATTTCGATTCCTTTCTTGTGAACCACAAAACCAAGAAAATCTCCAGCCTGCACAAAAAATGCACATTTAAGGGGATTCATCTTTAAGCCATGTTTTCTCATTCGCTCGAATGATTGGCTTAAATGATGCAAATGTGTTTCTGCAGATATAGATTTGATGACTATATCGTCAATATACACCTGCATGAAGGTTTCAATGAAATCATGAAAAATTGAATTCATTGCCCTTTGATAAGTTGCCCCAGCATTCTTCAAACCAAAAGGCATCACCACCCATTCGTAGGTGCCTAAGGCTCCTGGGCAACGAAATGCTGTCTTTGCAACATCTTCTTCAGCAATGAAAATCTGGTTATACCCAGAGTATCCATCTAACATACTCAAGTATTCGAACCCTGCAGCAGAATCTACTAGCATTTCTGCCACAGGCATGGAATATTCATCTTTAGGGGTTGCAGTGTTTAAATCCCTAAAATCTATGCAAATTATTAAAGAACCATTTTTCTTAATAACAGGTACTATGTTTGCTAACCATTCGACGTACCTTGTTGTTCTGATGAATTTGCAACGCAGCAACCTTTCGATCTCAGCTTTAATTTTTGTGAGAACCGCTGGTGCGAATCTTCTGGGAGTTTGTTTGATGGGCCTCTTGCCATCTTTGATTGGCAGTCTGTGTTCGACCAACTCCCTCTTTAAACCAGGCATCTGGTCATAATCCCATGCGAAGCAATCTTTGTTTTCCTTAAGGACTTCGATCACTTCCTTCTTGAGGCCTGGGCTAAGTTTAGCACTTATGTAGGTTACTCTTTTCGTTTTTTCATCCCCTAAGTTGACTTCTTCGAGTGGATCCTGTGCCAACATTTTGGCACCTGAGTTTATGGGGTCCCTTTCGAAGCCTAAGGGTTCTTTATCGTAGATGGCATCCAACCTTTGATCCATCTCAGACTCTTTGAAGGGTGAGCATTTCGAACCATCCCCACTTACTTCGTCCGTCTTTATAGTTGATTTATTTATTTCAGCCTCTAAGGCCGCTTTTGATTCGTTCTCAGCCATATAGGCCGAAATCCTTTCGAAAAAGGTAGACTCAGTCATGGCTAAGGTTGTCGAAGTCCCGGCCTGCTGGCCGTTTTTGTATAGTGCTTTCGACTCCCTCTTATTCACTGATTATTGTTCTATCCCAGTAAAGGCCATCATGACGAAGGGTCATGTAGTAGTGGGCGTTTCTAGTTTCATTAATCTCATCATTTGGAACACACGGAGCAATCTTTGCCAGATTTTTATCATAATCCCTCTTGTCAACTAAATTGACAGTTGACATAAAGTAACTCTGGTCTGCTTCGATGTTTTCCACGATTCCATCATCTCTCCACAGAACTAGTCGCTGATGCATTGACGAAGGAACTGCCCCCACGCCATGGACCCACTCTCTTCCCAGCAGTAAGTTATAGTTGGCCTTGGCTTCGATCACCATAAACATGGTGGGCCTACAGCTTGAGCCTATTGTCAATTCCAACTGGACCACTCCCAGTGTTTTGCCCACTTTTCCCTCATAATTGGACAGAACCATATTATGGGGCTTGATGTCTCCTTCGCGGATCTCTAATCTTTTAGCATGAAATGGGGTATCAAATTGACTGCAGCACCCCCATCCACTAAAACTTTGTTCACACCATGGACACCAACTTTCGCCCGAATGAAAAGAGGCTTGAGATGGTTCTTCATTGCAGGTTCTGGATGTTCGAAGAACGCATTTTGTTCCTCAACAGCCCCATTGTCCATCACATAGTAGCACACGGGCCTATGTTTCATCAAATCTGTGGTGTCTTCCTCCTCATATTCATTGATTTCAGTTTCCTGCCCAAATTCGCAGGGAAGCACAGACACCACGTTACAGTTCAAGTTAAATGAAGACTCCCCCTCCGATTCGAAGTTATATGTTATCATATCTTCGTCCTCTTCCGGGCCTGGAGTGTATTCCTTTGGTTCATCGCGTTGTTCTTTAGAGAAGATCCTCCTATTGACTGGAGGTTTGTCTTCAGTTTGATTTTTTGGTTTGTTGGTGCTAGATTCACCTTGGTTTTTTGTTGAAGTAACCCCTTTGTTTGCCACAGCTTCTCTCTCAGCCTTTCGAATCCTTTGCTGTCTGCGCCACTGGGATCTTGACATGGGGTTCCTTCCTTTGTAATTTTCTAATCTCACCTCCTCCCTTTTTGCTGTGTTGAATTGCCTCCTGTATGTCACAGCATGGCGTGCATTTCGTTCAGCGTTTCTCCATCTATCTTTGCCTTTGTCATTTCTGACCTATAACCATCTATCGGTTGGCACTTCAGCAGGGAGTTTGAAAGTCACTCTTCGAGCAGCCTTGGGGTGAGGGCTATCAAGCCTTCGCTGTTTGTGTCTGCTGTCGAAACATGGGCCCATCTGGGCAGTTTCTTGATGGTTCCAGCAAGGGGCGAAGGGAATCGTTTCGAAGGCCTTGGCCATGCTTTGGTCATACACAGCAGAACACCTTGGGCAAATCAAGCATTTGGTTGCCCCTTTGTAGCAGCGAAACACAAATTCCAGCAAACTTTCTCCAGCCTTGGGATAACACTTAAAAAGCTGGTTATCCTGGCGCCAATTGTTGCCAGTTCGAGTCCTCTGTACCCTTTCGAAATTCGCAGCGATTCTTTGATTGCAGAGGATGCTGCACCTAGGGCACAATATCATGCCTGAATCTCCTTTGTGGCATGTCATGAGATAATCCTTGAGACTAGCATCTCCAGTGTGATTATCCCCCATTCTATACTTTTCTTTTTCTAAGTATTTTTCCACTTCCTCCATCTCAGAGCGAGGTCTTTCCATATCCACCATATTTATTTCAACATCTCCCCCTTTAGCTTCATCATCGCCCCATCCTGTGGGTTTTATATCATCAATCTGAACCTTCGAACTCTCTGGGGCAGAATATTTGACCAAATAGTCAAATTTTCCACTGGGTTCCCCTAGAGTGTCCCATATTTCCTTCTGAAGGGAAATTGGCTGCGTGATTTGGAATTTCTCCAATTCCAGCCTCAAGCCTTCAGTGACTTGTGTTAATTCTTGGTTTTGGTTTCCCTGGCCTTCAGTAGCCTGGGTTTCTCTTGCAACAGCTACGGGTGCGGCAATCGGAGTCTCTGGCGTATTCTGGATGTCTTCAGTGACCTCCTCGCTGACTTCGACCATCACCCAGTTTTCAACTCCAATACCCTTCTCTCCTGTTAGGGCGTCGCTTTGATCAGTTTCCACCATGTTGACCTCTCCAATGCATGCAGGCTCGGAGTAGTTGGTGTCTGCGACGTCCAAGGGATCTTCGTCCACTTTCATCTTCACCTTATCAGCAAACTTTAGTCTGCCATCTTTGATCGCGTTTTGAATCAGGTCCCTGAAAAGAAAACATTGTGAGGTTTTGTGGCCTAGGAAACTATGATATTTGCAAAATCCTCTCTTCTTTCTCTGATCCAAAGGAGGTATTTTGACATTTGATGGCACAATTAGTTGGCCATCTTTGACAAGTAAGTCAAAAATATCGTCACATTTAGTGACATCGAAGGTATAAACCTTCTTTGGAAATTTGTCACTTTTTTCATTTTCAACAATGTCTTTCCCTTTTGTGGGAACTAACAATTTGCAAGAATAAGGCGGGGCCTGTTTTAATTCAGCGAGGTCGATTTCGACCTCTTCGAATTCGAATTCAGGATATTCTTCTGCTTCCTCAGTCCCAACATAGGAAATCCTTTCTTTCTTGCTATTCTTAAAGACTCTGGCTTTTTCGGCCTTTAGTCTTTCGACCTGTCGAACCCTATCGGCTAACTGAGCCATATCCCTCAAATACTGAGTGTCTAGTTTCTTTCGAATAGAATAATCCAAGCCACCAGCGGCCATTTCGACTAACTCATGTTCAGGCACTACTGTGTAACATCTGGATTTCAAAAGCCTAAATTTATTCAAATAATCATCTATGGGTTCGGTGAACTTTCTCTTAACACTGGCCAATTCCTTCAAACTTATTTTCGACTGTCCCATGTAAAATTGTTCATGGAATAATCTCTCTAAGAGAGCCCAAGTGTCAATGGACCCAGGAGGCAAAGTGGTGAACCATGTGAAGGCGTTTTTTGTCAAGGAACTTGGGAAGTATTTGATCCTGAGATCTTCATTATTGGCTATATCTCCCGCTTCGGTTAGATATCTCGCTATGTGTTCGACTGTTGACTCATTGGTATCCCCAGCGAACTTTGTAAATTTAGGGACTTTATATCCCCTTGGTAAATCAGTATGCATTATGCAATCTAATATAGGAGAAGCGTAATTTGGCCTTCTCATTCCTGTGTTGAGGCCATTCTGGGCCATGACTCTATCTATCATGGTGGTTAGGTTGTTTTCTGCCAAGAGGTTATCGTTTCGAATTCTATGAACGACAGCATCGGCATCTTGATTTCGACCAACCAAAACAACTCCCCTAGGTTGTTCTTCTCGAAACTCTGGGGCTTCTAGCCTTTCGACCCTTGCCCCTCGTTCCATAATTTCCCTTTGTGGGCCCGGGATTATTGGGGCTTCTAACCTTGGTGCCCTAGCCCCTAAGTTAACTTCTTCTCTGGGTGGTCTATAAATTGGGTCGTTAGCAATTTGTTCTATAACAGGCATGTTTGCTCGAAATCCCGCCTGATTCTGCCTACGCCTTTCTGGGGGAGCAAAGAAATCTGCTATTCGACTCATATTGTCAGCGTTTTCTCTGTTTGTCACAGTCACATTTTGCACTATTGGGGCAAATATCTCCTGCATGGTTTGTGCTAACACCCCTATCATATTATGGTTACTGTCATCCATCAATTGCCTAAAAGCCAACTGGTTGTCTGTGGTTAAGATAGGCATTGTGCTATAACCCACCGATCCTTGGTTATTTGTCATAAACTGATTCGCCCCAGACCCAGACCCTAGTTGTGGAGATGAATTCGATGTGGAATTGTGTAAACCTGCCATAAAAGATGTTGGAATTCCATAAAAGGAATTTCTGGTTCTATTCCCATCGAAACCGGGTGGTCTAGTTAATGGAGTGGCGAAATGGGATTGTGTCCCTGATGGTGGAACGAATCCCCCAGGGTAGCCAATGGTTCCAGTATTTCCTAAGATCGAACTATTAGTTGATATGCCACTTACTCCATTGGTGGCTATGTTACTGGTCGAAGATGCAACAGACTGTGCATTCGAAGGGATTACATTAGATGTTCCGATCGAAGTGGACACATTAATGCCTGTTGTATGTGGGCCATTTTGGTCCCCTTGTTGATTGTCTGAATTAGACATTTTGTCCAAACGTTTTCTTCTGGATAAAGGTTAGTTGTTGTTGGTTATCTTACCACTTCTCAGGTTCATAAAACAGCAAACTTCTTAGGTTCCAACGTTTTTGTAATGGTTATGTCTCAACAATCCTTATTTCTAATACCCAATTATTTGTCCCACTGGGCGTGCCAATTTGTTTCCAGTGATTTCTGGTAAACAACCGCTAGTCTTCCAAACTATCGAATAATCTTTCTGACTGTTATTCAATTCCTCTGGTAACTCACATGATCGACTAGATTGATCCTAGGACTCCTTGGATATTAAGGTTACTCTCACGATCGAACAGATATTCATGGTTGATATTGCATACGTGTTTGGCTTATTTCGATTTCTCTCTCTAAGATTCTAAAGATGTAATCAAAATGTGTGTGCGAAAACTAAGTTACATGAATAAATGCTAATTGTAAAGACATGTAAAATTGCATAAAAGTAAAGTAAATGGTTTCGACTTACAAAACAATTAATATAAAGGATTTCTGGAACGTAAAAGGTTTGAAACATGAAGGAAGCGTTTAATGCAAGAAATCTTTAAATGACTTTAAGTAAAAATATGCGTTCGAAGGATAAGACTTGAAGGTAAAGGTATGGAAAATATGACAGTTTTCTGAGATATAAAGTGCTTGAAATATGAAGAAGACATTAAAATGTAAAACTTTAAAGAAGAGATTTCGAAGTGAAAAGACTGTAAATGAGAAAACTTGTAAATGTTATTTGACAAAAGGATAAAGGAAAGTGCTGGAAATGGTAAAAGGTTTTCATTAAATCAGAAATACATGGTGCTATCATACATACATTTCTCTTGCATTTGTTTCCCTTGCCATGTGGTAGTTTGAATGTTACTGAGTATTTTGTATAATAGATATGACACCCGAAATCCTAATACTAAGACTTCTATTTATACTAATTCGACCATAACGGTCTTGCTATAGGATTATGCCACGTTTAGAACATGCAGGACAATGCCTCTTTCGTCTTTCCACGTGTCCCCAAATGCTCCAGCACATAACTTTCAAACTTCGAAAGTCCCGCTTCCATTTGAATTTCAAATGCTTTGGTACTTCTCCGTTTCGAACGCTCTTCCCAGACACAATCTTGTTGTTATTTCGAGACTTCTTTAGATATGTTCCCATAATTGCCACTCGAAGTTCCAAACTTTGACATACTTATTCGAAACACTGCTTCTGCTACTTCGAAACATGACTCTTTACCTCATTTCGATCAAAACGTTTAATTCATTTGGCTTCTAATAACATTATCAAAATCTTCAGCCAACACCGATATGGTTGAAGTTATGGCTATGTTAGTGTGACACTTTGGTTTGTACTGATGTTCCTTGAGTCAGTCGAGGATAACATTGGGTTTCCGAGTGGTGTCATAAGCATTAACTGACTTTTAGAACTTTATTTGACCCATCTTGGCCATTAGAAGGTAGTGAGATGAACGACTTTGGTGCAGTCCAAAGTTGGTTGATACTCGATGCTATACTCATTGAGATTTGACTCGCGTGATGTTTTGGTGGCAAATCAGTTGTTATACTAAAATAATACCTTCGAGAAAGATCCATGATATGATATCCCTAGAACCTAGTTACTATTTTTAGGACAGGTTGAGCCAACTTGACTTCAATAGAGAAGGGTACTTACCTATGGACCCCATGCAAGCCTTTAAACCTAAGGCTCTTGCGTGATTTGTTTGTTTTTTCTACTTGCTTAAAAATTACATCACAACATCGTAACATCATGACATGGAATTTTCACTAACCATTTCAAGGATCTTAGGGACCTTTGATGCAGGGTTATCATAAGTCGGACTGCTAGAAAGGGGAAAAAGGATTTATTTTCCTCTTACCATATGCTGTCAAAGATCAAAGTATTTTCCCTTGAGTCAAAAGCTAGGACCCACTTGACATGGTGAGCTTGATTCTTATAGAAGGACGTTAAAAAACAAAGACACAAAGTTCTCCAGTCAAAGCTGCAACCCGACTCAATTTCTTACATTTCTTTCTTATTTATCCCGCGAGATCCTTGAAAAGATTGCATCTACATACCATACGTATCATTACATAACAGGTTTCCAAGACATGTTTTCTCATCTTCTTGCTGTTTATTTCAGTAGAAAGATGACTCTCGAACAAACAATCAAATATCTTTAGGCCCAGAATGCCCAGTTCCAACTTATGTTCCACAACTTAGCCAAGGGGCAGGAAGAACTAAAGAGCCTTATCATCAAAGAGAGGAAGAAAAAGACAAGGAAACCAATCAGAATCCTTATTACAGGAAGAAGGTTCAGAGGTCCTATCAAGCGAGCTCAAGACTGTGATATCCCATCAAACAAAGATGACAACCAGGGTGAAGATGGTAAGAGTGTGAAGGCTGAGAAAGGAAGCAACCTTGGTTCTGACCAATATTCTGATGAAGAAGAAGACTATTCGGATGAATAATATCCTCCTGCCGATGAAAAGTAAAAACAATTAGAAGACCGCCTAAAGTCTATGGAGATCCAGAGAGTGTCTAGTTTGGATTTTGAAGAGCTAGGTTTACTCTCAAGAGTTATTATTCCTCATAAATTCAAGGTCCCTACTTTTGCAAAGTATGATGGTGTTTCTTGCCTAAAGCTTCATATGAGGTCATATGTCCAGAAGATTCAACCACACACTGCTGATAGGAAGTTATGGATGTAATTATTTCAAGAGAGCCTATTGGGGATACAATTGGAATGGTTCTATCAACTGGAATGAACCAATATCCTTACTTGGGAAGATTTGGCTGCTGCTTTCTACAAACAATACCAATATAATATTAATCTTGCACCAACCCGTGTGCGATTACAGAGTATGACCATAGGCTCTAACAAGGCTTCAAAGAGTATTCCAGAAATGGAGAAATCTAGCAGGAATAGTTCAACCTCCTTTGTCTGACAGGGAGTTGGTTGACATGTTTATGGGAACTTTGACAGGTCCTTTCTTCAATCATCTGATTGGAAGCTCTTCAACCGGGTTCACTGAGTTGATATTAACAGGGGAACATGTTGAGGGTGGAATCAGAAACGGAAAATTTCAGGTAACTGCGTCTTCAAGTATTATGAAGAAGACGTTCAATGGAAAAAAATAAGTTAATGATGTGTATGGCCAGAAGGGTCGTGGTAGAGGCGATCGCAACTAATCTGTGGGGAGGTACTAATCTTTAATCCTGCACCAACGTAACATCAACAAGGCAATCAACATAGGTCATACACACCCAGGAGACAATTTACCAATATCAACATGCCATTGTCTCAAGCATTGCAACATCTATTGAAAGCAAAGTTGATTACGTTGAGAGATCCTCCTTAGAATCCCAACACTTCCTATCCTTGGTATAATCCTAATGTAAGATGTGCCTATCATTCCAATAGTCCCAGACACGACACAAATAACTGCTGGGCTTTGAAAAATAAGATTCAGGGTATGATTGACTCCAAAGAGATTGAATTTGATCCTCCCGAGATTCCTAATGTGATTACTACACCTATGCCTAAACAGAGCAAGGGAATTAATGCTATCAAAGATATGTCTTATGTTTCCGCTGTAAGTGACTTGATTACTCCCCTGATGATTATTAAGAAGAATCTGTTGCAAGCTGGTTTATTTTTGTGTTGCATTGAAAGATGCTACTGTTGCATAGCCCAATCCAATGGATGTTGTAATACGGTGGGAGAACTGACTTGTTTTGCATTTTATCGCAAATGTTGCGGATAGAAAGAGTCACCACCAACTTTTCTTTTATCCAATAAGGAAAGGGTGAAAAGAACAGGAAAGACCTCTAAGATTTTGAGTTTAGGAGGTAGGTTATGAAAAGGGAATGTATTAGCAGCCTTTTCATCCATAGTTATCTACGGGCTCTTAATCGCTAGCACTTTTGAAAATTTGCTTTTTATGTAAGTGTTTTAAAAAATATTTTGAAAACACCAATGTAAGGAGAACTTTGTAATGACTCTTATATCAGTCCTCAAGAATGCGTACAAAGTGTTTGTTTGAAAATATTTTGTTTTGAAAGTGTGATGTGAAAATGTTTTGTTTTGAAAAATTTTTGAGCAAGCGATTAACAGTATTCTACCCACTCAAGGTCGTTCTTTTTATTTTCCTCCTCCTTTTAGAGATAGTTATATCCATACCATTAGTTGGTAGGTAGCCATATCTATTGGATATGAAGGGACAGTGTATTGTCATCATACGTTCATCGAAGGTAACTCGTAAAGATGCTTTAGCAGTTTTGTAAGGGACTAGAGCATTCTTCGAAAGGCAACATCGAACGGTCACCGATGAACTATGATCTTTTGTATCAGAGAGACTTTGCTAAAGCATCCCTACGTTCAAGGGACATGGCCGTTAATCGTAAGACAACAAGAGAGGTTACCCTAGAGGTGTGATTGTGCAAAGTGTGTTCATTTCAATTATTTAGTCTTGTAATTAGGGTTTTCTATCGTTCATTGTTATCTTGCCAAACAAACCCTAATTACTAACAATTGCATAAAATATAGTAGCAGAAGGTAAAGGCGGAAACCTAAACCTAGGCTATTATAGAGCTTTCGGGCAGTTACATAATAGTGAAGAGTGCGGAAAAGAAATCCTAAAACTATTACATCTCGGAAGCAATTACATGATAATAATAAAAAAATGCGGGAAAAGTAAAGCTACGCTATTACAATTGAACGCGCCCTATACACTTTATCTAGGAAAATAAAAATAAGATGACAATAGAAAATAAAATGTTTTGGTGATTTTTTATAAAAAAAATGATTTATGAAAATTAATTAAATAAATCTAAAAAACCTAATTAATTTTAATTAATAAAAAAAGGTTAATTTTGAAAAAAAGTTAATTAAAAACCTAAAACCTAATTAATTTTAATTTAAAAAAAGGTTAATTTTGAAAAAAAGTTAAAAAAACCTATAACCTAATTAATTTTAAAAGGTTAATTTTGAAAAAAAAGGATACTTAAAAAACCTAAAACCTAATTAATTTAAATTAATAAAAAAAGGTTAATTTTGTTTAATGATAAATAAAAAAACCTAAAACCTAAAACCTAATTAATTTTAATTAATAAAAAAAAGTTTAAGTTTAATGATAAATAAAAAAAAATTAAGTTTGCCAAAAAATAGATAGGGGAAGAAGATCAGTGGAAAATAAGGTTAGAAATCAAAAATAGTGCAAATACCAGAGGTGGGTGTTGAATCCACGCCCTTTGTTTCACAACAACATGACTTGCCAAAAAATAGATAGGGGAAGAAGCATCAATAGAAAATAGGGTTTATCCTGCATAGTTATAACTCAAAAGCATGTTAGTAATATTAGTATGCATCAAAACAACATGAAAACAAAAATTACGAATTACAAAAAAAAACAAGGAAATCGGAGATAAATGTATGCGACTTTCAGGCCCTTTGGATCATCAAGGTTGATCCATTCTTACCCTAAAATACTTCAGGGATTGATTTCGATGATTGGCTTGCTTGGAGAGAGGCTAAAAATAAGATTTGAAGTCTGCCCTAGTTTTGGATAATTCTGGAGTTTTTTGAAATAGTGATCTTGTGATCGGTGGAAATAGAACTGACTGTTTTTTTAGCTGGTTTCGCGAAATGTCGCGGTAAGCAAGAGTCGCCACCGTCTTTTATGTTCTCCAACATGGAAAGGACAAAAGCACAGCAAAATTCCTTATTCGAGATGTCTCTCGGTTCGGGAGGTAGATTTATAGAAAGGGAAGGTGTTAGCACCCTTTCTATCCGTGGTTATCCACGGGCTCTTAGGTACTTGCTCTTATGTTTTCAAAAGATGTTTTCTTTTCAAATGTGTGTGTGGGTTTGAAAAAGTTTCGTTTAAAAAATTTCTAAGTAACTCTTGTATCTGTCCTCAAGAGTGTATGAAAAATTTGTTTGAAAATTTTTAGAAAGTGTGAGGTGTGAAAAGATGTTTTTGTTTTGTTTTGAAAAGAGCAAGTACTTAAGAGAATCTACCTACCCTAAGGAATTAAGCTGTGTAAGAGTCCTTTAGATAGTGCTATCCCACTATTGAGAAGTAGGCAGCACCATCGTTGGAGGTATTCGGGTCAATTTGATTATCGGGACAGTGTGGTCACCGAAGCAATGGTAGGACATCTTAGTGGTAACCCTAATGTCCTAGATCCTTTTATCCGAGGCAACCGTTTCGAGGCAACTGGATCTTTTGGACAGAAGGGCGACCTCTAAGACACCCTATACTTGATGACCACGTTCGAGGCAACCAGTGAGGCGTACCCTAAGAAGTGGCATGTGCTTTGTGTGTTGTTTTTCAGTTAAGGTTATCTTGTATGTTATTTGTGAGCTACGGATTGGTTTTATTATTCATACATTCTTTCATGCTTATTAACAGTTAGGAGTGCGGAAAATTAAAGTGCGGGAATATAAAGCTACGCTATTACAAGGCGCGGGTCTATACATCGCCAAAAAACAAAGACCCGTTTTGATAAAGTGCGGAAAGTAAAGAAAGCAATAAACCTAATTAATATTACATTCTTGAAGCAGTTACATAATAATCAAAATATAAAAATAACGCGCGAAAAGAAATTAAATCAAGACGTCCTAGGGTTTTGACCCTTTTAAGAAAATTATGAGTTTTTTGTCCTTTTTTGTGATTAAATGAAATTAAAATTAATAACTAATTAATTAATTTATTAAAAGAAAAATGTTTTTTTGTATTTTTATGTTTTCAATGAAATAAAATAAAATGAATTAAAATTAAAAGTTAATAAAAGCCTAATTCTAAATTTATTTTAGTTATTAAAAAAAGGTTAAAGTTGCCTAATTAAAACTAATTCAATTTATTAATTTTTTTTTTACAAAATAATTACCTAAATGAAATTAATAAAGTATTTACATTTTTTTTGGTTTTTTTTGGTTTTATTGATAATTAAAAGCAATTAAAAGTCAATTTAATGATTATTTAACAATTAATTAAAATATGCATGCAAAAATATTAATTTTAATGTCAAAAATTAAATAAACATTTTTCTGATTAAAATGCAAAAGGAAAATATTTTTGTGATTTTTTAAATGCATGAGAAGATTATTTAAAGATAAATTAAATTAGGATGAAAATATTAAAAAGAAAATAGAGAAAACATGTTAGTTATGAAAAATGGTAAAGAGAAAATGCCAGGGCCAAGAATCGAACTCATGCCCTCTGGAGAAATCAACCAACACGTTGCCAACTGAGCTAGCTGTCTTTGGTATTTGTAATATGCAGTCAATGGGTTAAAAGTGAAAAACGTGGCATATTTGAATTTTCAAACACAGTCAACACGCGTGGGGCCCAGGTGTAACATGTGAGCGAATCAGAACGCGTTATCGTGCCACGCCAGCCACGCCGGAGTCCAATCCAGTCAATGACGCCGGAGCCCTAGCTCTGGTCGTCTTCTCCGGCAAGCACAATGGCCAATCCTGCAAAATAGGCAAAATCAAAGCAAAAGAAAGACCTTATCACCCTAATTCGACCCCTGCGGATTCAATGGTGCCATTGTTTTGGCCTGAAAACGATTGTACGGTGAGTTTCGAAGAAGATAACAAAAATTTCCCTAACAATGGCAAGTCCTTACTCCTGCGTTAGAGCTTGCATGTTATGCATCAAATACATTCTAATAGGTATCCTGAGTTCACACAAACAATCAAAACAGTTAATGATGCATGAAATACGAAAAACGAATTCAAGAAATTTACCAAAATAGTGAGAGCTAGGGAGCATGATCTGGGATGATTTTGCTTCGTGTAAGAGTTGGGAACGATTGCTGCTATGCCCAGGAACACGATTGAATGCTTAAAACTCCTTGAAACTTGCTAAAAAAACAAATTCGAATTTGTCAACTTTTGGAAAATTTGAGAGAGCTAGGGTTGCCGCTTCAGAGGTTTCTAGGTCCTGCTTCCTGTATGCAAGGCTTATACATATATGCTTGAATGAGAATCAGTCACTATTATGAGCTCTTAACCAATGCAATTATGTTTTGAGATTTCCATAACCACCATTAAAGAAACTTGCCATTTTTGTTCAAAATTTGAATTTCATGCTCATAATAGGCTTGGCACGAATTTGGTATGTGATTCATGACATATAAAAGTCATTCAAAACTCAAAGATACCATTTAACTCATTTTTTGATTTTTATTTGAATTATTATGGATTAAAGTGAATTAAATCCATAAAAATTAAATAAAAATGAAAAAATAAATGTTTGGTCTTGTAATGGGTCATGGGACACGTGGGTGTCATGACAAGGCTGAACCAAGTGGAAAAAAGTGGGCCCTTTTGTCAAAAATTGAAGTTTCAAGGATAGTTGACTTTTGCCATTTCATAAAAATTTCCCAACTTCTCCAATGTATATCTTGCTCAATTTTGATCATATGAACATGTTCTATGACATTTTGGAAAGGTCTTGAAGTCCACTAACCAATGCCTTTGGTCCCATGTCATTTGAATTTACCAATCTCAAGTTATGGTCTTTGACTTAAAATGCCTTTTTGTTGACTTTTGAAAATGACCTATAATGTTGAAATTGATAACTTTTTGTGAGAGCATTTCTTGGACTTGGAATGTGAAGATGAATTGTATGAAATGTCCTCCCCTTCAAAATGAGCATTGGATGGGATTTTTCTGATCAACCATGAAAAAGTTATGCCTTGGTCAAGTTACAGTTGACTTTTCAGTTGTCCCAAAATAGAAACTTTTGACATCTTGATGATTTTTCAACCATTCTTGTGGAATCATGATCAAGACTTGATCAAATGATGATTGTGGCTTCAAAATAAGATGTTGACCAAAAATTTTGACTTTTGACTACCAAATGACCATTTTACCCCTACAGTTGATTGTGAGGCAATTAGGGTTTTTGACTGTGCAACTTGACCTTGTGAGCCTTGAAACTTGACATGTAGGTGCTTGATAATGTATATGAGCATATGGGACTTGATTGAGCCCTTGAAAACCTCAACTTCCTTGCAAGAACCAAAACCCTAATTTGACTGGCTTAGGAGGGTGGTTCTGTGTAGCCCTTGAGCAAATTGAGATGATGCTTGTCAAAACTTTGAAGAATATGGGAGGGCAAATTTTGGGGTACAACAGTTGCCCCTGTTCAATCTTCTTAGACCTGAGGATGTAGATTGGCTTGTGTGCCTTTCATGATCCGAGGGTGGAAGATGATTGAACACTAGAGTGCCCAGAAATTTGCACTCACATAGTAGAGTATCAGCAGTGTGATGGCGGGAATGGGCTTACAGATGCCATTTGGAGAGATGGTGGATAGGAGGATGGGCTTATAGATGCCATCTGGAGGTGTGACGGAACCCTGTCGGGAATGGGCTTATAGATTCCATTTGGAACTGTAATGGATAGTTGTGGAGATGGGCTTAAAGATGCCATCCGGAGGTGTCGATCGCGTAAGAGAATCCTTAGCGAGAACTTGCATATTTGAGAAAGGAAGATGGTTTTCTGGCGTGTTACAGGTGTTGATCTTCACTCAGTCGCTCACAGACATGCCCTGGCTAGATACAGGTATCGAATCTGGAACTTCAAAAGGTTGCTTACAGACGTGCCCTGGCTGGATACAGGAGTCGAATCTCTAAAATCTTCAGACGTGCCCTGGCTAGATACAGGAATCGAATCTGAATTAGTCGTCAACAGATATGCCCTGGCTGGATACAGGAATCGAATCTTCAAACTCTTCAGACGTGCCCTGGCTGGATACAGGAATCGAATCTGGAATTAGTCGTCAACAGATATGCCCTGGCTGGATACAGGTATCGAATCTCTAAACTCTTCAGATATGCCCTGGCTAGATACAAGAATCGAATCTGGAATTAGTCATCTACAGATATGCCCTGGCTGGATACAGGAATCGAATCTTCAAACTCTTCAGACGTGCCCTGGATGGATACAGGAATTAAATATGGAATTAGTCGTCAACAGATATGCCCTGGCTGGATACAGGAATCGAATCTTCAAACTCTTCAGACGTGCCCTGGCTGGATACAGGAATCGAATCTGGAATTAGTCGTCAACAGATATGCCCTGGATGGATACAGGAATCGAATCTTCAAACTCTTTAGACGTGCCCTGGCTGGATACAGGAATCGAATCTGGAATTAGTCGTCAACAGATATGCCCTGGCTGGATACAGGAATCGAATCTTCAAACTCTTCAGACGTGCCCTGGCTGGATACAGGAATCGAATCTGGAATTAGTCGTCAACAGATATGCCCTGGCTGGATACAGGAACCGAATCTGGAATTAGTCGTCAACAGATATGCCCTAGCTGGATACAGGAATCGAATCTTCAAACTCTTCAGACGTGCCCTGGCTGGATACAGGAATCAAATCTGGAATTAGTCGTCAACAGATATGCCCTGGCTAGATACAGGAATCGAATCTTCAAACTCTTCAGACGTGCCCTGGCTGGATACAGGAATCGAATCTAGAATTAGTCGTCAATAGATATGCCCTGGATGGATACAGGAATCGAATCTTCAAACTCTTCAGACGTGCCCTGGCTGGATACAGGAATCGAATCTGGAATTAGTCGTCAACAAATATGCCCTGGCTGGATATAGGAATCGAATCTTCAAACTCTTCAGACGTGCCCTGGCTGGATACAGTAATCGAATCTGGAATTAGTCGTCAACAGATATGCCCTGGCTGGATACAGGAATCGAATCTGGAATTAGTCGTCAACAGATATGCCCTGGCTGGATACATGAATCGAATCTTCAAACTCTTCAGACGTGCCCTGGCTGGATACAGGAATCGAATCTAGAATTAGTCGTCAACAGATATGCCCTGGCTGGATACAGGAATCGAATCTTCAAACTCTTCAGACGTGCCCTGGCTGGATACAGGAATCGAATCTGGAATTAGTCGTCAATAGATATGCCCTTGCTGGATACAGGAATCGAATCTTCAAACTCTTCAGACGTGCCCTGGCTAGATACAGGAATCGAATCTGGAATTAGTCGTCAACAGATATGCCCTGGCTGGATACAGGAATCGAATCTTCAAACTCTTCAGATATGCCCTGGCTAGATACAGGAATCGAATCTAGAATTGCGACAATTGATAGTAATCATCTTTGGATTGACCTTTTCCTGAAAAGGCAAAACATCAGTTGTATGCAATGTCATGATGTATGAAATGTAATGTTTATGAATGTTCAAAATGAGATAGTGTTGTATGTATTTTGTCATGTATGTAAGCAGGATGTATGAAATGTGATATGTTTATGAATGTATTTTCGTCTAGGAAAATAAATCCTTGACGGATGCCGGGGAGTTGAATCCTGGGCTGATGTTTTGAAGAATAGAGTTCTTCGTTTCCACCGGGGATGATGGTTGCAAGAATAAACCGGTAGGAGAAGATGACTCCGTTGGTGAATGAACTTGTTGGAGAGATACTCTGCGGGGAATACTCTGTGGGAAGAGATACTTTATTGAGGTTTTGAAATTGATGATAACTCCGCTGGGGATACCATCGATAAGTTTTGTTGGGGAATTTGATGAACTCCGCTGGGGTAGGAAGAATTTCGCCGAGGACGATCTTTCCGTGGTAATTAGCTGAGGATAACCCAGTTATACCCTGGTAGGGAATAACCTTTTAATAAAGCCGGGGAGACGCGTTCATGCTCTGCAGGGGATAAGCTTCCAGAATCTACTGGGGATAAGCTTCCAGAAACTACTGGGGAGATTGTTCAACTCTCATGGGGAGACTTTTGAGACTGTATTGGGGAAGTGGCTCCACTGGGGTGTCTGTATTCTGCCGGGGAACAATCTTTTATCAAGACTGTCGGGGATGCTTGCTTAGGAACATATGTATACTCCACTGGGGAATATTGAGATTTTCTGGGGATACCCAACTTCCATAAGGCTGACTGTAGGCTAACTCTGCTTGGGGAGAGTGTTGCTGACTTGCTGGAGATACTGTGCCTTTTTAGGGCTGACGGGAGACCGACTCTGCTCGGGGAGAGTATTGCTGAAATCTGGTCTTACTCTGCGTGGAGGGGAGGTAACTTGGTTATGTTCTTCAGCCGAACCTACCTTGGTACCTTGGTGGACAGAGCAATTAGATCACTTAGACAATTCAATATTGCCCCTGTTTCTAATGTCACCTGTAATTATTCCTTTGTTTCGCATGCAAGTATTTATGAATTAGCAATTAGTGTCAAATGCATATATCACAATTGAACATTGGACGTTCTTTGCAAAACAAAACAGAAAAAGGAAAAACAATTGGCAATTTGTCTGGAAAAGTGAATTTGTATAGATTTTTGAATTTGCCTGTAAATAGGCATTTATGTACAAGAGGCTGACGTCCTAGTAAGAGAACGCCGCCGAACAACATAGAGTTTATACAATTTTATGAAAAGGAAAACAAAACAGCTATGTAAAAAATCCCACTGGATTCCAACTCTGTTATCGCCTTTATGTCTTCAAGCGTCTCATCACTTTGCTGCTCAGTTGAAGATGAAGCTGATTGATTGATGTCGTCTGAACCTGATAGTTGATACCGAATTCTGGATGCAAGGTGATCCAATGAGACATAGTATTACGCTTTAATCCCTAACTTTTGCCTGGACCTCCCTTTCGGGTTTTCAGTCCACCGGGATACCCATTTTTGCCCAAGCCGCCTTTTCAGGTTTTCGACTTGCCGGGTGTACAGATTTTTTTCATTTCATCCCTTATTTTTGCCCGAACCCTTTTGGTTCGCCGGGAAGCCCTTATTTTTGCCTAGGTGTGTCAACCTAGCGGGTCTTTATTCATGCGTAGTATCTTTTTACTATGTCTGCATTGGCGGGGTGAGGAAGGTCGTCACCATCCATGGTGGTTAGAATCATAGCTCCTCCTGAGAAGATATGTTTAACCACAAATGGCCCTTCGTATATAGGGGTCCATTTGCCCCTGGGATCACTTTGAGTAAGAATGATGCGCTTGATTACCAGATCCCCAACTTGATACTCTTGGCGTCTGACTTTCTTGTTAAATGCCCTGATCATCCATTTTTGGTATGTTTGACCATGACAAATAGCGGTGAGTCTCTTTTCATAGATTAGGTTTAACTGATCAAGCCGAGTCTGGATCCAGTCATCTTCGCTCAAACCTGCATCCTTCATTATCCGGAGAGAGGGTATCTGGACTTCAATAGGCAAGACTGCCTCCATGCCATAAACCAAGGAAAAGGGAGTTGCCCCTGTTGACGTCTGTGCTGAGGTACGGTACCCATGAAGAGAAAATGGTAACATCTCGTGCCAATCTTTATAGGTCACTGTCATCTTCTGCACAATTTTCTTAATGTTCTTATTAGCTGCTTCTACAGCCTCGTTCATCTTCGGCCGGTAGGGAGAAGAGTTGTGGTGTTGTATCTTGAATTGCTCGTAGAGCTCAGTGATCATCTTATTGTTAAGATTGGTACCATTGTCCGTAATGATCCTTTCCGGGACACCGTATCGACAGATCAGGTTGTGCCGAATGAACCGTGCCACGACGTTCTTGGTTACCATAGCATAGGAAGTTGCTTCAACCCACTTTGTAAAGTAATCAATCGCTACCAGGATGAAGCGATGCCCGTTGGATGCCGTAGGTCTGATCTCACCGATCATATCAATGCCCCACATTACAAAAGGCCAAGGTGTTGTCAAGACGTTCAGAGGGACTGGAGGAATGTGCACCTTATCAGCATATATCTGGCACTTGTGACACGTCCGAGAATGTTGGTAACAGTCAGCTTCCATTGTGGACCAGAAATATCCTGCCCGAAGGATTTTATTTGCCATAGTATGCCCACTGGAATGTGTCCCGAAGGTACCTTCATGTAGCTCTGCCATGATCTTTTCTGCTTCTGTTTTATCCACACAACGCAGTAAAGTTGAATCATGGTTTCACTTGTATAGAATGCCATTGCTGAGGAAGAACTTTGCTGCGAACCTCCTTAGAAACTTCTTGTCATTAACGGATGCACCCTCGGGGTATTCTTGAACTTCCAAGTACCTCTTCACTTCATGATACCAAGGTTTTTCAGTTACCTCTTCAGCCTCAAGATCACAGCAATATGCAGGTTCATCCAACTTCCAGATAATGATCCGGGGAGCCTCGTTGTCCCATTTGACTTTGAACATGGAAGACATCGTAGCTAGCGCGTCCGCCAACTGATTCTCCTCTCTTGGGAAGTGTTCAAAAGTTATCTTTGTGAAATGGGGGATCAACGTCAACACATACTCTTTGTAAGGAATAAGGTTTGGGTGTTTCATATCCCACTCGCCTTTGATCTGATTGATCACGAGAGCGGAATCTCCGAAGACACTTAGAAGCTTAATCCTTAAGTCAATTGCAGCCTGAAGACCCATGATACATTCCTCATACTCCGCCATGTTGTTGGTGCAGTTGAAATATAGTCGGGCAGTGAGTGGAGTATGAGTGCCTTTTGGGGATATGATCACAGCGCCGATGCCATTACCCAAAGCGTTTGAGGCTCCATCAAAGTGCATAGACCATCGGGATCCTTCCTCAAGTCCTTCATCCGGTCCAGGTACTCCACAATCAGTCACTACCATGATATCCTCGTCTGGAAATTCAAAGTTCATAGATTGGTAGTCGTCCACTGCCTGATGTGCCAAATGGTATGCCAATACACTCCCATTGATTGCTTTCTGAGTTGTATATTGGATGTCGTATTCTGTCAAGATCATCTGCCATCTTGCTATTCTTCCGGACAAGGCAGGCTTTTCGAATATGTACTTGATTGGATCCATTTTTGAGATCAACAAAGTAGTGTGAGCCAACATATACTGTCTTAGCCGGCGAGCAGCCCATACCAAAGCGCAGCAAGTTTTCTCGAGCAGTGAGTATCGGGTCTCACAGTCGGTAAACTTTTTGCTAAGGTAATAAATAGCATGCTCTTTTCGGCCA
The DNA here is from genome assembly GCA_948472305.1 of Vicia faba. Taxonomy (NCBI): domain Eukaryota; kingdom Viridiplantae; phylum Streptophyta; class Magnoliopsida; order Fabales; family Fabaceae; genus Vicia; species Vicia faba. The sequence goes on along the minus strand of OX451738.1, from coordinate 1,353,679,614 downwards.
GACTCGTCATGCTGCCCCAACACACACCCCATTGAGTTGTCAAGTACTGTCAAGTATAATATTAGAAGTCTCCCTTCAACCAGTGGCATAAGAATGGGTGGTTCTTGGAGATACTCTTTGATTCTGTCGAAAGCGGCCTGACATTCATCGTTTCAACGTACTACTTGATCTTTCTTCAGCAGCTTGAAGATTGGTTCACAGGTAGCAGTTAGATGCAAGATGAACCGGGCAATGTAATTCAGACTTCCTAGAAAGCCTCTGACTTCTTTCTTTGTCTTGGGAGCTGGCATATCTTGTATGGCTTTCACCTTGGCAGGGTCCACTTGAATACCTTTGTCGCTTACGACGAAGCCTAGCAATTTTCCAGATCTTACCCCGAAGGTGCACTTGTTTGGGTTCAACCTCAGCTTATACAACTTCAGACGGTCAAACAATTTTTGTAGATGGTCAAGGTGTTCCTCCTCAGCTTGAGACCTTGCAATCATATCGTCGACATAGACTTCAATCTCATGATGGATCATGTCATGAAATAAAGCGACCATGGCACGTTGGTAGGTTGCCCAAGCATTTTTCAACCCAAAAGGCATGACCTTGTAGCAAAAGGTGCCCCACTGAGTAACAAAGGTGGTCTTCTCCATGTCTTCAGGAGCCATCTTGATTTGATTATAACCGGAGAATCCGTCCATGAAGGAGAATACCTTATGCTGAGCAGTATTGTCAACCAGAACATCAATGTGAGGCAAAGGGAAGTCATCTTTAGGGCTGGCCCTGTTCAAATCCCTGTAGTCAACACACATTCTGACCTTACCATCTTTCTTCGGCACTGGAACCACGTTGGCAACCCACTGAGGGTAAGAAGTCACTGCTAGAAAACCGGCGTCAAATTGTTTCATAACCTCAGCTTTGATTTTCTCGGACATCTCTGGGCGCATACGGAGGACCTTCTGTTTAACCGGAGGGCAGTCTTCCTTGGTGGGCAAGTGATGAACCACAATGTCAGTATCCAACCCAGGCATGTCTTCGTAGGACCAGGCAAAGATTTCCACATAATCATGCAGCATCTGAATCAACCGTTGTTTTACACTGAGCTCTAGATTGGCACCAATCTTGACTTCCTTTATGTCTGTCTCAGTACCCAGATTTACCGTTTCCACTGGCTCTTCATGTGGCTGAATGGCCCTCTCTTCTTGGAGTAACAGTCTTGCAAGTTCACCAGGCACTTCACAATCATCTTCACCTTCGTATTCGGCTAAGTTGATCGGATTTTCGAAGTCATAACTGGCAGTAGCAGAGTCGTTACCAGTGAGATCCAGAGTGGATTGGAACCTGTATAAGTGAGTGTGTGTAAATACAGTTGTTTTGCAATATATATAAAGAAAGAAAGGGAGCACAAGATTTGAAATGGGAAAAACGTCCAATGCTTTTATTCATGATATATGAAAGTGACAAATAACAAGCCCTCACAAATGAAGCCACGGTGCCCCGGGTAAGACACCGGGCCATAAAGTTTAGTAATATTGTTTGTTACAAATTCAAAACAAAGAAGTTCATTACTGAGTGACAAAAGTAATAGGTGTAAAGTCTTTCGTCGTCCAGTTGCTTGGTCCACCGTTGGTTGTCGGGTAGATCCAGCTGTCGAACTCGGATTCCTCTACTTCGTCCTCAATAGCATTTACTCCCGGGTTGGTGATGAGCACAGGAGGTCTTCCAATCCTCGCCTTACGCACAGCCCTCTGAGCTTCTGCAGTGAAACCCAAGCCAAATTTGTTAGTCTTTGGAGTGAAATCAGGAAGTCTGCCCCAGTTTGCACACTCACCCTTCTCAACCACAGCCCGGGCATCCTTCAAGGAAGCCATCTTCAAAGGAGAGTCTTCTTCAGTCACTGTCTCTGCTGCTGCCAATGTTTGAGGCACCTCTTCAAAGTGTTGAAAGGGGGTCTCAATGAACTCCCCATCCATTTCTACATATCGGAACGAGTTGAGGTGGCTGACCATGTATTCCTCTTCCCCTTGCACTGTTACGATCTTCCCTCTGACCGGGTACTTAAGCTTTTGATGTAATGTTGAGGTCACAGCTCCAGCCTTGTGGATCCATGGACGACCCAACAAACAAGAGTAGGACGGTCGGATATCCATCACATAGAATTTTGAATCAAATACTTGTGAACCAACCCTGATTGGGATGTCAACCTCACCATGTACCATCCTTTTGGACCCGTCAAAGGCCCGGACAACAATGTTACTTGGTTTGAGCTCTAAACCCTCACAGTCCAGCCTGTCTAGAGCTTTCTTGGGTAGTACGTTTAATGAAGAACCAGTGTCAACCAACACATGGGCAAGAGTAGTGCCCCTGCATTCAATGGAGACATGCAGGGCATCATTATGGTTCTTCCCCTTGGCTGTCAGATCAGCATCAGAGAAACCCAGACCATTATCAGCAGTTAAGTTGGCCACACAGTCGGTGAATTGATCAGTAGACGTTTCTTGTGGCACGTGGGCCGTCTTCAGGAAAGCAATCAGGGCCTTGGCATGGGCCTCTGAACACAGCAACAGTGATAGCATAGAGATTTTAGAGGGGGTGTGCCCCAGCTGCTCAACGACGTTGAAATCACTTTTCTTGATAATTTTAAGGATCTCTTCCATCTCTTGCTTGGAAGCTTCAACAGTGGTCTTCGGTGCCTCCGTCCGGGCAGGCACATCAGTAGCAACCCCTTTGCCCCGAGCGTCAGATGACTCGGCAGCAGGGGTAGAAACTTGATCAGGAGGGGAAACAGGCACACTGGCAGGCGTGATGACAAGAGGTCTCTGAATTGCTGGAGGTGCAATGTCTGGTGAGAACAGTCTTCCACTACGAGTGACTTTAGCAGGCCTGGTGATGTTGGTGACACTGGTACTAGTATTGAACTCTTGTTTCACTCCTAGAACATAAACATCTGCCCCATAGTGCCACGGGACAGCTTTATCAGACTTGTAGGGGATGGGCCCCGGAACAGTAATGGTTATAGGAGTAATCTTGTGAACAGGCATAATTTTGACAGGCTTCTTTGAGGGAGCCTTAGGGGGGTTATTGAAAATAGTGACAATTGAAACTTCTTCAACAGGGACAGCAGGAACAACAATCTTCTTGAACAAGATCTCTTTGCTATCCATCAGGTTTTGGACGCCTGACTTCAGCAACGGACAACCAGCAGGTGAAACAGCACATAGATGGCAACCTTTACTACATCCCGGAAATAAACTGGCTAGCAACAGGTTCCTCTTGACGGTCAGCAGCGGAGTAGCAACATCATCCACAGAAGCTACATATAGATCCTCCTCAACAACATTCACTCCATGCTGGGGCATGGGAGCGGTCACAACATTTGGCCTTTCGGGCGCCTCGAACTGTATTTCCTTAGCATCAATAAGGTCCTGAACCTTATTCCTTAGGGCCCAACAATCATCAGTAGAATGTCCCGGGCTATCAGAGTGATAAGCGCAACGAGTGTTGGGGTTGTACTTTGGAGATGTTGTGTTTACCACCTTCGGAGCTTCCTTGATAGTTACCAGTCTGGTTGACAGCAGTTGCGGTAATATCTGAGAGAGAGTCATGCTGAGCCGAGTATACTGCCTTTTGGGCCTCTCAACTCTTGGCTGGTTGTACTGCTGAGGAGCAGCAGCAGGCTTAGAAATTACTACTGTGTTAACAGCTTGGTGGCGTTCTGGTTTATTCTGTCTCCTAGGACCATACACAGCACTAGCTTCCTTCTTGAAGGGCTTCTTTTCAGTATTTGAGGAGGCACCCTTTTGTATCTTCCCCGATTTGATACCAGCTTCGATCCTCTCACCAGTCAAGATCAGGTCTGTAAACCCAGCAGAGGAATTACCAATGAGATGGTTGAAGAATGGACCAGATAGGGTCCCCAAGAACATGTCCACTAGTTCACGATCCGTCAACGGTGGCTGCACCCTGCCAGCCAGGTCTCTCCATTTCTGTGCGTACTCCTTAAAACCTTCTCCCGATCCTAGCGACATACCCTGGAGTTGGGTACGCGTAGGAGCGAGGTCGGAATTGTACTGATACTGCTTATAAAAAGCAGTAGCCAAGTCCTCCCAGTTACGAATATTGGTTCCATCTAGCTGATAGAACCATTCGAGTTGAGTCCCTGAAAGACTCTCCTGGAAGAAATGGATCTATAAGTTCTTATCTGCAGTGTAAGGCTGGATCTTCCTTACATAAGAGCGGAGGTGCAGTTTAGGACAAGAAGCCCTGTCGTACTTCACAAAGGCAGGCGCCTTGAACTTGTGTGGGATCACCACCCCAGAAGATAACCCTAAGTCTCCAAAATCCAACCCAGGCACACGTTGAATCTCCATAGCATTTAACCGGTCCTCCAGTTGTTTGTACCTGTCCTCGGCAGGAGGGTACTGTTCATCATTGAAGTCTGTCTCGGTGTCAGAGACCACGGGACTAGGGACCCTTCCCTCCTGGTGACTGCCTTCCCCAACAGATGGAGTAGTCAGCTCAGCTTCATTCTGCAGTGTATTCCCGAGTCTGCGTCCAGTGTTGAACAACACAGTCCTCTTCTTCTTCTTCTTCTTCAGGAGCAAAGCCTTCAACTCCTGTCGTCCTTGGGCTGAGCTCATGACCAGCTCTTGAAACTGGGTGTTCTGGGCCTGGAGGGCCTTGATAGCTTGCTCGGTAGTAGGTTCAGGATTCATGATGACTGAGCGCTGAAATAAACAACGAAGAAGATTAAGCAACCTGTAGAAAAATGGTACCTGTTATGCACATGATGCATGATATGCTATTTATGCAATGCATTCAAGGGTTCGAAAGTTCAAATTCGTTGTAGACAAAAGGGAACACACGTTATATTAAGGAATAATATGTTCAGTACATCAGGGCCTCATGGGCAAAACATTACAAAAATAATTAATCCCAAAAGACACTGCGCATCCTCTTCGGAGCGATGTAAGTGTTGAGAGTCTTTTCCTCGTGAAGTAGACGGGTGAGCTCCAAGACCTTCTTCTCACTGGCATGTAGACTGGTTTCAAGAGAATTCCGTTCTTCTTTGAGTTGGATCCAGCTCTTCTGCATTTCTTCCCAAGATGTTGGCATGTCTGGATGTAGAATGGTGTAGGGCACCTCTCCTTCCAACACTGGCTCTTTGATCACGGGGAGAACATGAGGATATGGCATCACCATCTTCTGGGAGCAGGCTCGTACCCACTTGAGATAAGGCTCCAGGGGGATGGAGTTCTTGTGCCCCAGCGTCTTGCTATCTACCCTGTTGGGAATTCTCCAAGCTCTGATGAATCTCTGGCGAAGTCCTTGTGCATCATTGTCGAAGTCAAAAACTATGTCAGGAACCAACATATCATGAGGTCCATCCCTCCGAGCATATCCAAATTGCCTCAAAGCCAGACAGGGGTTGTAAGTAATACCTCCTCTGATTCCAAGTAAAGGAACATTAGGAAACTCCCCGCAATGATCAATGATAGTGACATTCTCTCTGGACAGAGAACACCAATGTATATCAGCATGTGTAAGAGTCATCAATCGTCGTGACCATCTCAAACCCCGCTCGTTCTTCAAAACTGATTGTGGAAGGTGCGAAATAAACCACCTTTCCAGGAGAGGAGTGCAGCACATGAGAACACCTCTTTTTCTCATGGTTCGAGTGTAACATGAGTGAAGGATGTCCCCAAGCAACGTAGGTATAGGATTCCTAGACATGAAGATCTTGACAACATTGATATCTATAAGCTGATCTAGATTAGGGAACAACACCAACCCATAGACGAGGAGTGCCACAACTTCTTCAAAAGCTTGTAGGTCAAGGGAGTTCCAACATTCTTGTGCTTTCTCGAACAGGAACTTGGCCAAGAACCCTTTGATACCACTTTTAACTTCCCAATGCCCCTTGATGTCAGATGGTTGTAGGCATAATGCTTTAGCAACCTCTTCAAGTTTTGGTTCCTTTTCCGTACCGTTGTAGGGTAGTTGACTAAGGATGGGAACCTTCAGAAGCTGAGAAAACTCTTCCAAAGTAGGCACCAGTTGATAATCCGGGAAAGTAAAACAGTGGTGCAGAGGGTCAAAGAACTGGAACAACACTTTCACCATATCCTCTTCAATGTTGGTATTGACCAAGCTGATGAGTCTACCATGCCTTTCACTGAAGGAAGAGTTCTCGGGAATCCTGGATATAATCTCCTTAAGCTGAGGAGGGACCCTTACAAGGTTGACCTGAATTGTCTTTCTGCGGATAGTTTCCATGTCCTACAAAACAAGAACAAAGATGAAGATTCGGACCCCTAAAGTGGTTAGTAGATGCATATGATGCTGTATGATGTTATGATGCTATGATAAAAACACACCACAAGTATACACAAAGGTAAACATGATAAGGCACACAAGTCACACCACAGCCTTTAGAGTTTAGGCCAGCATGAAGTTTGGGGTACTACCCTCTTGAAGTTGGTGGGCTCAAAAACCTGTCCTATCAAAAGTAACCGGGTTCTAAGGAGCTCAATATCATTGGGTTGTTTTCCGTGTTCATTGTTTTGATTTAGCCACTGAACTGGCGATCAAAATATTCCAAGAAAGCAACCCTCAATGAGTGTAGTATCGAGTATCAACCAACTTCAAACTGTACCAAAGTCAGTCATCTCACTACCCCTAAAGAGGCCAGGATGGTTCAATTAAGGTTCCTAAGGTCAGTTGATGCTTCACGACACCACGCGGCGGACCCGTACTCTCCTTGACTTGACTCAAGGGCTACCGGTACTGACCAAAGTGCCACATCAACGTAGCAAACTGCTTCAACCGTGTCGGTATACCCCGCACAGTTCCCTCACAGTTTGTTGCTACTTTCTAAGAGGTATCCCCCAGATTCGGGTTAGGATCTATGAAACTCCCAAGGCAAGCCCACAATATTTAAAGCAAACAAAGCAAGCAATTGAAAACATAAGAGTGGTCTAATCCTAAGGTACACCCCACTTTTATTAATCCCCAGCAGAGTCGTCAGTTCTGTGATCGGTGGAAATAGAACTGACTGTTTTTTAGCTGGTTTCGTGAAATGTCGCGGTAAGCAAGAGTCGCCACCGTCTTTTATGTTCTCCAACATGGAAAGGACAAAAGCACATCAAAATTCCTTATTCGAGATGTCTCTCGTTTCGGGAGGTAGATTTATAGAAAGGGAAGGTGTTAGCACCCTTTCTATCCGTGGTTATCCACGGGCTCTTAGGTACTTGCTCTTATGTTTTCAAAAGATGTTTTCTTTTCAAATGTGTGTGTGGGTTTGAAAAAGTTTCGTTTAAAAAATTTCTAAGTAACTCTTGTATCTGTCCTCAAGAGTGTATGAAAAATTTGTTTGAAAATTTTTAGAAAGTGTGAGGTGTGAAAAGATGTTTTTGTTTTGTTTTGAAAAGAGCAAGTACTTAAGAGAATATACCTACCCTAAGGAATTAAGCTGTGTAAGAGTCCTTTAGATAGTGCTATCCCACTATTGAGAAGTAGGCAGCACCATCGTTGGAGGTATTCGGGTCAATTCGATTATCGGGACAGTGTGGTCACCGAAGCAATGGTAGGACATCTTAGTGGTAACCCTAATGTCCTAGATCCTTTTATCCGAGGCAACCGTTTCGAGGCAACTGGATCTTTTGGACAGAAGGGCGACCTCTAAGACACCCTATACTTGATGACCACGTTCGAGGCAACCAGTGAGGCGTACCCTAAGAAGTGGCATGTGCTTTGTGTGTTGTTTTTCAGTTAAGGTTATCTTGTATGTTATTTGTGAGCTACGGATTGGTTTTATTATTCATACATTCTTTCATGCTTATTAACAGTTAGGAGTGCGGAAAATTAAAGTGCGGGAATATAAAGCTACGCTATTACAAGGCGCGGGTCTATACATCGCCAAAAAACAAAGACCTGTTTTGATAAAGTGCGGAAAGTAAAGAAAGCAATAAACCTAATTACTATTACATTCTTGAAGCAGTTACATAATAATCAGAATATAAAAATAACGCGCGAAAAGAAATTAAATCAAGACGTCCTAGGGTTTTGACCCTTTTAAGAAAATTATGAGTTTTTTGTCCTTTTTTGTGATTAAATGAAATTAAAATTAATAACTAATTAATTAATTTATTAAAATAAAAATGTTTTTTTGTATTTTTATGTTTTCAATGAAATAAAATAAAATGAATTAAAATTAAAAGTTAATAAAAGCCTAATTCTAAATTTATTTTAGTTATTAAAAAAAGGTTAAAGTTGCCTAATTAAAACTAATTCAATTTATTAATTTTTTTTTTACAAAATAATTACCTAAATGAAATTAATAAAGTATTTACATTTTTTTGTTTTTTTGGTTTTATTGATAATTAAAAGCAATTAAAAGTCAATTTAATGATTATTTAACAATTAATTAAAATATGCATGCAAAAATATTAATTTTAATGTCAAAAATTAAATAAACATTTTTCTGATTAAAATGCAAAAGGAAAATATTTTTGTGATTTTTTAAATACATGAGAAGATTATTTAAAGATAAATTAAATTAGGATGAAAATATTAAAAAGAAAATAGAGAAAACATGTTAGTTATGAAAAATGGTAAAGAGAAAATGCCAGGGCCAAGAATCGAACTCATGCCCTCTGGAGAAATCAACCAACACGTTGCCAACTGAGCTAGCTGTCTTTGGTATTTCTAATCTGCAGTCAATGGGTTAAAAGTGAAAAACGTGGCATATTTGAATTTTCAAACACAGTCAACATGCGTGGGGCCCAGGTGTAACATGGGAGCGAATCAGAACGCGTTATCGTGCCACGCCAGCCACGCCAGAGTCCAATCCAGTCAACGACGCCGGAGCCCTAGCTCTGGTCGTCTTCGCCGGCAAGCACAATGGCCAATCCTGCAAAATAGGCAAAATCAAAGCAAAAGAAAGACCTTATCACCCTAATTCGACCCCTGCGGATTCAATGGTGCCATTGTTTTGGCCCGAAAACGACTGTACGGTGAGTTTCAAAGAAGATAACAAAAACTTCCCTAACAATGACAAGTCCTTACTCCTGCGTTAGAGCTTGCATGTTATGCATCAAATACATTCTAATAGGTATCCTGAGTTCACACAAACAATCAAAAATAGTTAATGATGCATGAAATACGAAAAACAAATTCAAGAAATTTACCAAAACAGTGAGAGCTTGGGAGCACGATCTGGGATGATTTTGCTTCGTGTAAGAGTTGGGAACGATTGCTGCTATGCCCAGGAACACGATTGAATGCTTAAAACTCCTTGAAACTTGCTAAAAAAACAAATTCGAATTTGTCAACTTTTGGAAAATTTGAGAGAGCTAGGGTTGCCGCTTCAGAGGTTTCTATGTTTTGCTTCCTGTATGCAAGGCTTATACATATATGCTTGAATGAGAATCAGTCACTATTATGAGCTCTTAACCAATGCAATTATGTTTTGAGATTTCCATAACCACCATTAAAGAAACTTGCCATTTTTGTTCAAAATTTGAATTTCATGCTCATAATAGGCTTGGCACGAATTTGGTATGTGATTCATGACATATAAAAGTCATTTAAAACTCAAAGATACCATTTAACTCATTTTTTTATTTTCATTTGAATTATTATGGATTAAAGTGAATTAAATCCATAAAAATTAAATAAAAATGAAAAAATAAATGTTTGGTCTTGTAATGGGTCATGGGACACGTGGGTGGCATGACAAGGCTGAACCAAGTGGAAAAAAGTGGGCCCTTTTGTCAAAAATTGAAGTTTCAAGGATAGTTGACTTTTGCCATTTCACAAAAATTTCCCAACTTCTCCAATGCATATCTTGCTCAATTTTGATCATATGAACATGTTCTTGGACATTTTGGAAAGGTCTTGAAGTCCTCTAACCAATGCCTTTGGTCCCATGTCATTTTAATTTACCAATCTCAAGTTATGGGCTTTGACTTAAAATGCCTTTTTGTTGACTTTTGAAAATGACCTATAATGTTGAAATTGATAACTTTTTGTGAGAGCATTTATTGGACTTGGAATGTGAATATGAATTGTAGGAAATGTCCTCCCCTTCAAAATGAGCATTGGATGGGATTTTTCTGATGAACCATGAAAAAGTTATGCCTTGGTCAAGTTACAGTTGACTTTTCAACTGTCCCAAAATAGAAACTTTTGACATCTTGATGATTTTTGAGCCATTCTTGTGGAATCATGATCAAGACTTGATCAAATGATGATTGTGGCTTCAAAATAAGATGTTGACAAAAAATTTTGACTTTTGACTGCCAAATGACCATTTTACCCCTACAGTTGATTGTGAGGCAATTAGGGTTTTTGACTGTGCAACTTGACCTTGTGAGCCTTGAAACTTGACATGTAGGTGATTGACAATGTATATGAGCATATGGATCTTGATTGAGCCCTTGAAAACCTCAACTTCCTTGCAAGAACCAAAACCTTAATTTGACTGGCTTAGGAGGGTGGTTCTGTGTAGCCCTTGAGCAAATTGAGATGATGCTTGTCAAAACTTTGAAGAATATGGGAGGGAAAATTTTGGGGTACAACAGATCTCTTACGAAGTTTTTTTATGTCCTTGTTGTTGTCTGAATATGAGATATATATAGAGACAAATTAGGTTAAGAAAGTGGGCTTGGACCTTATCATGATAGCCTTGTTTTTCTTTAATTTACTTTTGAATTTAAATAAATAAAATAAAAAATAAATAGAATAAAAATTCAAGGGGTGTATGAATAAGTTCAGATATTCACAATGAAGCTTTATGCACATTTGGACCTTGAAAGATCAGCCCATTATCCCAAAAATTTAAGTTTGATCAATTTAGATTTCATGCATTTTCTCAAAATTGACCAACTTGCACCAATTATAACTCTCTCAATTTTCATTATTTAAAGGTGATCTTTGCCTTTTTGGAAAGCTCAAGATGTCCTATACAATCTCTATGTTGAACATTTTTCCATCTGAAGATTTATCTTGATGTAAGTTGCCTTGACAAAAAGTGTCTTTTTGTTGACTTTTGAAATGACCTCTAATGTATTGGTCCATATCTCTCAAATGATGCATTTTTTGGACTTGAGCTTAGAGAGACAAAGTTGTAGAGAATATAATTTCCTTCAAAATGAGCTTTGGTTGAGAAAATTTTGATGAAGCATGTGAAAGTTATGTTTGGTCAGAGTTCAGTTGACTTCTCCTTAAGAAAACCCTAATTTTGCAACTTTGACTTTTGATGAATTGAGAGTTTTCTTTATGAATCATGATCAACCCTTGATCAAATGATGAATGTGCCTTCAATATATTTATGTTAACCAAAAGTCTTAAAGTTTCACTATATGTTGACCACAATTGACTTTTTGTCCAATACAGTTGATTTTCAGTCATCTGAGCAATTAACTGAGAAAACTTGTGATGCAAGGCTTGAAATTTGGTATGAGCATTCCTTGAGACATATGAGGAACCATGAAATCCACTTGAGGCACTATAAGATCAAATTTCCTTGAGAAAAGTGAAACCCTAGTTGTAGGTCAACTGCTTAGGAGGAGAATTTGTCTGATCAAACCTTAAGTAGCCTTGAGCAATTGATAACCCTAGGAGCATGAGGGGATATCTTGAAGAAAATGGGAGGGAAAACTTTGGGGTACAACAGCTACAAACTGCTGAGAGAACTTATTCAGCGTCTAATGGATAACCATATAATTCTAATTGAGAAGATTCCTTCTATGGATAATTTGTTTCAAGACTTGGAGCTTGAAGACGTGCATGTAATTTCTGGAACTCCTGTAAGGATCACTTCCAAGGGTCATGTGAAGATTACTACCGAACCTAGAGTTCCTCCTCTAATCATTATCGCACCAAGGCCAATTCCATATTCTTCTGACAAGGCTATCCCCAGGAATTATGGAGCTGATGTTTACTACCATGGTGTCAAATAAGAACCATTGGTTGTAAAAAGTAAAGATACTGAAGTTACCGATCCCAACATTGACAATATTGCTGGGACCAATAAGGTTACCAGAAGTGGAATGGTTTTTTCTCCAAAAATCTCTCTGAAGACTGTTGTTACACCAGTTCGTGTTACTGCTACTGAGTCAACTATTGAGACTTGAGGTAAAGAACGGATGACTGAGTCTGCCCAGACTAGGGCACCTAAAGAAATTATTGCTGAAGATACCTCAAGCAAGAGATGGAGGAAGTACTAAAGATCATCCGGAAAAGTGACTATAAGATTGTTGAACAGGTGGGGCAGACTCCCCCCAAGATATCCATGTTATCCCTGTTGTTATGCTCTGAAGCCCATGCCTAGGCTTTGGTGAAGTTCCTAAAATCCGCTCACATACCACAGGAAATTTTTGCTGACCAATTCGAAAATTACGTTGCTAGTTTGACAACTGATAATGGGCAAGGCTTTTTTGATGCTGATTTGACTCCTAAAGGAAGAAACCACAACAAGGCCATGCATGTCTCTATTGAGTGCGGGGGCACTATCTTATCTCATCTTTTGGTTTACATGTGTTCCTCGTTGGATGTTTTACTGAAGGGTGCTCTGGACAAGCTTGACTGTGAAGGGGTTGTGCTGAAACCCAGTGACATTATGGTAAGAGCCTTTAATGGTTCAAAGAGGATGGTGCATGGAGAGGTGGATCTTCTTATCAAAGTAGGTTGGCAAGTCTTCGACTCTACCTTCTACGTGAAGGAAATTCACCCGGCTTATTCTTGTTTACTTGGACGCCCTTAGATTCATGGGGCAGGCGTTGTTACTTCTATGTTGCACCAGAAGTTGAAATATCCCGTGAAAGGAAAGATTGTTACATTTTGTGGTGAAGAAGAGTGTGATATCGTGGGAGAACTGACTTGGTTGTTTTGCATTTTATCGCAAATGTTGCGGTTAGCAAGAGTCGCCACCAACTTTTCTTTTATCCAAAAGGAAAGGCTGAAAAGAACAGGAATGACCTTTGAGATTATTTCTTGAGTTCGGGGGGTAGATTATGAAAAGGAAAGGTGTTAGCACCCTTTTTATCCATTTTTATATATGGACTCTTAGTTTCTTTCTAGATCACTTGCTTTTGTTTGAAAATATGATTTGTGTGGTTTTTGAAATCATTTTAAAAAGGCGTCTTTGTTTAGGCAAACTTTGTAATAGTTCTCGTTAGTAAGAAATATACTAAGTGTTGAGCTTTTGAAAATATTTCATGTTTGGAAAATGTTTTGAAAGTGTTTTTGAAATTGTTTGTGTTTGTTTTAAAAATAAGCAAGAGTGTTTGATTTGAAATTGAGCAAGCAACTAGGAACAATCTACCTACTCAAAAGTCTTAGTTCATTTTTTCCTTTCCTTTGATATTGCTATCTTACCATTTATTTGGTAAGAAGCCCTATCTTTAGATGTAAAGGGGCGGGCGTGGGTCATCGTATAACCATGATAGCAATGTTGTGAAAATATCTTAGAAATTCTCTTTGAGGGACTAAGATCATTTTGAAAGGCAACATTTGATAGCGTCATCGAGGGACTATGATCTTGTATTTTTGATTTGTTTTTGCTAAGATACCCCACATGCATAACATGGCCATTTTTGTAAGGAAACAAAGTGGATTTACCCTAAGGGTGTAAGTGTGTAAGTGTGTTAATTTACATGCTTTGTTTATCTTGGATTAGGGTTTGCTAACTTGTTGATTTTAATTTTTCCATACAAACCCTAATTTACTAGCATTTATATAAAGTGATAAATTGCGGAAAATAAAAATACTAAGCTATTACATCATTAGGGGAGGGGGTATACAAATTTACAAATGGGGATTTTGCAAGAAAATTAAATCTAATTAACTATTACAACCATATTGAATAAATGTACAATAATTGAATAAATGCTAATGTACAAATGCAAATGGATAAAGAAATGATTTTTGTTTGGATTTTTATGAAAGGGTTTTAACCTAATTAAGAGAATAGTTAATAAAAATTAAACAAAATTAAAACCTAAGAAAATAAGTTAAAAATGATTTTTTAGGGTTTTTTAAGAAAAGGTTTTAAATTAATAATAATAAAATGAGAATTGAATAATTAAAAATAAACCTAAGTTCTAAATTAATTTTAAGTAAGAAAATAAAATAATACAATAATTAAACCTAAGTCTAAAAATTATTATAAAAGAAATAAATTAATTTGTTGAGAAAATGTTTTTTGGTCTTTTTGTTTTATGAAGAAAAATAAAATATATAAGTGTAAATAAATAAAAAATTCATATTTTTATATTTTTTAATAATAAAAATAATAATGATAAAAATAATAATGATATGAAAAATGAAAATGAAATAAAGAAAAAGAAAAATGAAATAATAAAATAAGGGGCCAGGGGTGTATGAGCAAACAATGGTTAGGAGTCAGAAAAAAAAATAAAAGCCCAAAGGGGACAGGCCCAAGCGCTGTTTCAAACAAAAAAAGAGAGAAAACAGAAAATATGAAGAAAAAAAAGGCAAAACGGACGTTGGGGGCTCAAACCCATGTCCTAAGGGTGACAGACGCACGCTTTAACCACTGGGGTGGTGATACATCAGTTAACTTAAACAAAACAACAAATATATAACATAAATTTTTCCCTGAATGTACTTCGTCTTCAACCTCCAACCAAAGAATCTGTAACTTATTCATTTCTCATCCATTCACAAAACTTCCAACATCAAACTTGTTAGAAATTTTCTCACGATTCTGAATATGTAAATAACTTAAGCTAATTCTCAAAGATAAGCATGAATTTCTAATAGTACCAAATTCTGACCTAAATATTTTCAGAGGTTCAAACTAAAAATTCTCCCTACTCAAGAAACATAAATGAAATCTATGGACATGTATAGTTTCAGGGCAATGATGTCTACATTTTATCTTCACAAATGCAAGCCTAACAATGCCTAAATAATGAGATAGAAGTTCAAGAAAAATACCTCAAAACTGGAAATCGTGAAATGAGTTTGAGCTTGGTTCAAGTAATGGTGATGATCAGGTTAGCTTCTTTGAACCTCTAGGAAGCTAATGCAATGCTTAGCTTGAGTTGAGAGTGGCTGGAATGGTCTGGAGAAGTCCAACTGCAATGCATTATTTTTGGCTATGGAAGTTGATGAAGATGATGTTACAGTCTGCAAACAGGGACAAGGATGGTTTTGTATTTGATATGAGGAAGCTTTTGAAACTAAAAGGCCAAGAAATGTACGAGTGGTTTTGAAGATCCAAGTTCAAAGTCAGAAATGACATAAAAATAGAGGTTTTGTGCAATCTGAGTTTTTAGGGAGTTTGAGAGCTTGTAAAATCGTGTCCTAGCTTGCAAATAACTTGTATGGTTATATGAAAAAGGTTAGTGCACTTTAGGTGTTCAGAAGTACAAGATATAGAGTTATGGCTATGTTACTTGATTTTGAAGAAAAGTGGAAAACATGGTTTCAAGGTATAGTACAAGCATGGCCTGAGTTTATGGGGTGCTCTAGACATGCTGCTTTTGCCTTTGACATTGCTTGTGTTCAGATGAAACAAGTTAGGAGCTCTATGCATCGACTTTGTGATTAAAGTCACTTTTCCAAAATGAAAGTGTAAACTTTGTTCCATTAATGGAATAATCACTTGGACAATGACTCAAACACTTGGATCATAGCCCAAATAGTTGTGTAATCTTCTGATTATGGATATATTTAGTGGTTAGAAGCCCGCAAAGTAAGATTTATGCAGCATGGGCTTGAGATTTGAATTCTTGTTCATCATGGAAATGACCTATAATTCAAGAATGGTTGTTCAACTTCTTGTCTTCGATTCTCTTTGCTCAAACATGATCTCAATGAGTTCTTGGATATTTTGGAAAGCTTGTAACATCCTCTATAACCTCTATGTTGGTCATTTTTGAAAATTCCTCTTGGAACTATGTGAAAAATTTCCATGAAGTTAGGTCAAAATCATGCCTAAACTAGGGCAAAACTTCACTAAGTTTCCAAGTTTCATGAACATGTATTCACAAAATCATAACTTGAAATCCATACATTTATAGGAGAAGTCGTGTTCTACAATATTTTAGATATCATTGAGATCTACAAATTTCATGTTGTAAGTTTCCTTTTAATCATCTTGCATCATGGTGAAAATTTTGCTCAAAGTCATGAAAAAATGTGAAGTTTTCAACACTTAGAAAAATTTCTAAGTTTAGAAATTTTGACTTTTCAAAATGAAATATTGACTTTTTGATTTCTTGATGACCAAGTTTAATATTTTGACATGTTTTGATGAATTGTGATCTTTGATACTTAATTTTGACCAAAAAGTCAAAATTTGACTTTTCAGTGTACAATTGACTTTTGATCAGTTGACTGAAAATCAACTATAAATCAATTGATCTTGAGGGAAATTTTGAGCCATGCCATTAGGTCAAAATGATGCAATTGAATCTTTGAGATCACGTCTCCAACCAATCAACCATTTTCTAGGTCAAAAATTAGAAATTGCACCTTCTCAGTCAAAACCCTGATTTTAATCATTTTGCCCTTTTGATGATCTGATCAAATTTCTTGAGGAATTGTGATCCAAACTTGATCAAATCACATATATGAGTTCATAATATTGATATGGATAAAAAATTATGAATTTTGACTGTAAATTGACCACAGTTGACTTTTTCCCCAATATAGTTGATTTTTAGGTCAACTAATCAATTGACTGAGAAAAAATATGATCCAAGACTTGAAACTTGTCATGAGCAATATTGAGAGTCCCAAATGATCCATGAAAGTCATATGGGGCATTAAAAGTCCATTTATCCTTGTGCAATCTCAAACCCTAATTTTTAGTCATCAGTGCTTGAGGAGGTGTCTTGAGCTGATCAGCCCTAGTGCAGTCTTGAACCAAAAGAGATCTTGTGAGAGATTACTTGATAAATGAGAGAGAAAATTTTGGGGTACAACAAAGAGTACATGGTGAGTCACTTGAACTTATTTAAGTATGTTGATATGGACGGCGAATTCATAGAGACTCCCTGCCAGACCTTTGAAGTTATTCCTCGGACAACTACCAATACTGAAGACGTTTCTGCTATTCCTAAGGTTACAAGGGTTCCACCCAAAATGGATTCACTGAAAGATGCTAGAGTCGTGGTAGAAGAAGTTGGTTGCACTACTTGGGGTCAGCTTCCCAACATTCCTTAAAAATCTGATAAATTTGGTTTTGGGTTTCACTGTAGAGTTTCAGAGGGCTGTTTGTCATGCTCGTGCTGGAAGACCACCATTCCGCATCAACAATGATGGAGTCAACGCGGTAGAAGATGCTAATAGTGACTATGACCTAGACAGTTGGATCTTTTCTGCCACCGGAAATGGGCTCAACAATTGGAAGACAGAAGACGCTATACTAATCTCCTTTAGTCAGGAGTAAATGCTATTTTCTGTTTTCTTGCTTTCAAGTTTTGGTTATCTAATCTTAAATAATAACTTTAAACCTTGTGCCTTACTCGGGGAATAACGGTCTCTTTGTTAGGGTTATCATTTTTCATTCACATATTTTTATTTAATAAATTATTGGACGGTTGCATTCAAATTTTATGCTCTTTTTTTTCCTTTTATTTTATTGCTTTCAAAATAGCTATGTGTTCTTACACACACCCGCTCAACAAATTGCATATCCATATCCACTCTAGATCCCATTGATAACAATTCTGCTATTGCCAATTATGACTTCAAAAATCCGATCTACCAAGCTGAGGAAGAAGGTGAGGAAGATTGTGAAGTACCTAGAGAACTTGCTAGGTTGTTAATGCAGGAAGAAAGAGCCACACAACCGCATGAAAAGTCAGTCGAGGTTGTGAACTTGGGTACTGAAGAGGACAAGAAAAAAGTCAAGATAGGTGCCAACCTAGAAGACAATGTCAAAAACAGATTAATCCAGATGTTGCGTGACTACTTTGAGATTTTTGCTTGGTCATATGAAGACATGCCAAGGCTTGATACTGATATTGTGGTTCACCATCTACCAATGAAAAAAGGTTGTTCTTTGATAAAGCAGAAGGTTCACCGTATGCATCTCGAAATGTCTGAAAAGATCAAAGCTGAGGTTATAAAACAGTTCAATGCAGGTTTCTTAGCTGTTATGTCCTGTCCTCAATGGGTTACAAATGTAGTGCCAGTACCTAAGAAGGATGGAAAAGTGTGTATGTGTGTACACTACAAGGATCTGAATAGGGCAAGCCCCAAAGATGACTTTCCACTTCCATATATTGTTGTTCTGGTTGACAACACCGCTCAGCATAAAGTATTTTCCTTCATGGATGGTTTCTCTGGTTATAATCAAATCAAGATGGCACCTAAAGACATGGAGAAGACTACTTTTATCACATAGTGATGCACTTTCTATTACAAGGTTATGCCTTTTAGTTTGAAGAACACCGGCGCAACATATTAGCGTGCTATGGTAGCTTTGTTCCATGACATAATCAATCATGAGATAGAGGTTTACGTTGATAACATGATAGCCAGGTCTCAGACTGAAGAAGAACATCTTGAACACCTGCACAAGTTGTTTAATAGATTGAAGAAGTACAAGTTGGGGTTGAATCCAAACAAATGCACCTTTGGGGTAAGGTCCGGTAAACTCCTAGGTTTCGTCGTCAGTAGTAAAGGTATTAAATTTGACCCCGCCAAGGTTAAAGCCATTCAAGAAATGCCAACTCCTCGTACTGAGAAGGAAGTCAGAGGTTTCCTGGGACGATTGAACTACATTTCCAGATTTATTTTCCATCTGACTGCTACTTGTGAGATAATCTTCATGTTACTGAAGAAAGATCAAGTAGTGAGATGGAACGATGACTATCAGACAACTTTTGACAAAATCAAGGAGTACCTTCAAGAACCAGTTGAAGGAAGACCCATGATCATGTACTTAACAGTGTTAGAGAACTCAATAGGGGTGTGTACTGGGGCAGCATGACGAGTCTCGTCGAAAAGAGTATGCAATATACTACCTTAGCAAAACGTTTACCGACTGTGAAACAAGATACTCACTGCTTGAGAAAACTTGTTGCCTTTGGCATGCCCTACTCACCGACCAAGACATTATATGTTGACTCATACTACCTTGTTGATCTCTAATATGGATCCGATAAAATACATATTCGAGAAGCCCGCTCTATGCAGAAGGAAATCAAAGGCAGTGTATTGGCATATCATTTGGCTCGTCAGGCTGTAGACGACTATCAGACTATGAATTTTGAGTTCCCAGATGAGAATGCTATGCTAGTTACTAATTATGAAGAACCTAGACCGCATGAAGGACCTGAATCAGGATCTCGGTGGATTATGGTTTTTTATGGAGCTTCTAACACGCTTGGTAATGGAATTAGTGATGTGATCGTCTCTCCCAAGGGTTACCATACGCCCTTCACCGCCATATTATGTTTTGAGTGTACCAATAATATGGCCGAATACGAAGCGTGCATCATGGGTATCAAAACTGCCATTGATATGAGAATCAAGTTCTTGGATGTATATGCGAATTTAGACTAGGATGGACCAGATAAATTTGATTGATGAGAAAAGGCTTACGGCTATTTGTCATGGTCAGATGTATTAGAAGCACGTGATTAAAGCCTTTAACAAAAAAAGTCAGGTCTCAAGTGTACCAGGTTGGTAATTTGGTTGTAAAGCGCATCATCTTACCACAAGGTGATCCCAGGGGAAAATGGACTCCCACGTATGAAGGGCCATTAGTGATCAAGAAGAAATTTTCTGGAGGCGCTGTGATACTTACCACCATGGACGATGAGGATCTTCCACACCCTGTGAATGCAAACATAGTCAAAAGATACTACGCATAAAAGAGATCCGCTAGGTCGACTGGCCTAGGCAAAAATAAGGGCATCTCGACGAACCAAAAGGGTTCCGGGGAAAATTAGGGATATATATAAAAAAATTGTACACCCGGCAAGGCGAAAACCTGAAAAGGAGGCTTGGGCAAAAAAGGGTATCCCGGTGGACTGAAAACCCGAAAGGGAGGTCCAGGAAAAATTTAGGGATTAAAGCGTACGACTATGTCCCGTTGGATCATCTACTTACATCCAGTATAATTACCAACGTCAAGTTCAAACGGTACAAATTAATCCAATCGACTTCTTTCAACAACAAAGGATGAGATGTTTAATGACATAAGGGAAATAGAAGAGTTGAAACTCGATGAGATCATTTCCACATAGTTGTTTTTCTCTGTTTCTCTTTTACACCTTTTTATTTTCACAATGATTTCCTCTTACTAGGACTTATGTCTCTTCGTATAAAACTATCTATTTATAGATAAATCTCCTAAATCAATGCAATCAGCTTCAATTTCAAAAAACTATTTTTTATTTTCTCTATTTGTTTGCGAAAATGTCTGATGACTATATTGAATGAACATATGCATTTGAATATGATTACCATTTACAAATATATGCATGAAAATAGATTTAGCATTTATCGAAGACTCTAGGAGTTGGGATAATGTTTAAGTCATTCATAAATTCCCACAGAGAAATCTCCGTGAAACTATCTCTACAAAGATATCTTTGCAAGATTGTCCCTAACAAAGATATATTCCTCACTAAGTCGAATATGCCCACAAGCAGAAATTCAAGAACCTTTTGGCAGTTCACGTCCATATCCCTAATGGATAGCTTGACCTGATCATTATCCCCAATAGGTCCCTTAGCGAATAAGGAAGTTTGATCATTTCCCCAACATACACTGGAGACTTACTCAGCACAGCCTATAAAATTCTAATCCCCATCACAGTTTATTTCCTCGACACAGTTTACAGGAATTTAGTTCCCTAGTGGAGTTCATTACTCCAACGCCGTATTTCCCTAACAAAATTATCTTCTCTAGTAGGTTTTGATCAAAGTTGCTATCCCCATAAGAGTTTCTACGGTATATGAAACTTGAACAGATAGCACACCAGAGGAATATCCGTCACTTTTATCCCCACTCAAGGTACGTAAGAATCAAATCCTTCAACAAAAAGAATGGCAAAAAAACGACTCCCCTTGAATGCCTCTATCCTCAAGAAGAAGTCGAAGATCCCCTGTGGAGCATCCTCAAATACAAAGCAGGAATCTCCAGCCAAACTATTCCTAGTAGAAATTGAAGAATCACTTTCTTCATACCCAACAATAATCCGGGATTTATTTTCCCCAACTAGACATTGTTACAAGGAGCTATCGATACTCTTCAACAACATATTGCATCCATACATCATTTCATAATACATCATAGCATATGCACACCGAAACGCATATAACATTCTGATTCATCTTGAGAACACCATTAATGCATTACATGCATCACGACATTACATAAAGCTAATTTTGTATTTTCAGGTAAAGTTTGCAAACAGACGAATATCATTAGCAATTTTCAAATAGGTCAAAGATTAATTCCCAAAACAAGACGGGGAAACTATCTATATGACCAAGCAGTATGAATTCCCAAAATAGAATGAGTTTACCAACAAAAAAGTGGGTCAGAGAATAATTCCCGAAACAGGACAGAGAAACTATCTATACGACTAGGCGGCATGAATTCCTGAAACAGGACGAGTTTACCAACAAAAAGCGGGTCATAGATTAATTCCCAAAACAGGACGAGGCAACTATCTATATGACCAGGCGGTATAAATTCCCAAAACATGACGAGTTTACCAATAAAAAATAGGTCGCAGATTAATTCCTGAAACATGACGGGGCAACTATCTATATGACCATGCGGTATGAATTCCCGAAACAGGGCGAGTTTACCAATGAAAAACAGATTGTAGATCAATTCCCAAAACAGGACGGGGCGACTATCTGCATGACCAAATGATTTTCCTTAGAGAACGAATTTTGAAAAGCATCTCCTCCAACGACCAAATTCTGAAAAGCATCTCCCTCAGAGACTAAATTCTGAAAAGCGTCTCCCTACAGAGACTGAATTCTTAAAAGCATCTCCCTCCAGAGACTGAATTCTGAAAAGCATCTCCTTGAGGTCCTTCGTTCTGAAAATCATTTTTCTTCAGAAATTTTCTGAAAAAACACTCTTCAGATACAGTCAGACGTAGACTCATTTTAATACTCCTTTTAACAATTACTTCAAATGGCATCTACAAGCCCATCCCCGACGACATTATATCATCTCTCCAAATGGCATCTTTAATCCCATTCAAGCAATACTATCAACCAACAACGTTACTTCGTGCATCGACGAGTGCAAATTTTTGGGAACTTAAGTGTTTAATCCCCTTCCACCTCCAAATCACGAATGGCGGACGTGCCAATCTAACTCTTCAGGTTTAAGAAAATTGAACAGGGGCAGCTGTTGTACCCCAAAATTTGTCCTCCTATTTTCTTCAAGATATCTCCTTATGCTCCTAGGGTTTTCAATTGCTCAAGAATACTTAAGGGTTTGAAGCATCTCTCCTCAACAAGGGTCTACAACTAGGGTTTCACTTTTCTCAAGGAAATTTGATTTATAATGCCTCAAATGGATTTTATGGTTCCTCGTATGTCTCAAGGAATGCTCATGCTAAATTTCAAGCCTTGCATCACAAGTTTGCTGAGTCAATTGCTCAGATGACTAAAAATTAATTGTATCGGACAAATAGTCAACTGTGGTCAACATACAGTAAAACTTCAAGATTTTTGGTCAACATCAAATTTTAAACTCAAATTCATCATTTGATCAATGGTTGATCATGATTCATCAAGAAAACTCAAGATTCATCAAAAGTAAAAAAATTACCAAATTAGGATTTTCTTAAGGAGAAGTCAACTAAACTTTGACCAATCAAAACTTTCACATGCTTCATCAGATTTTTCTCAACCAAAACTCATGTTGAATGAAATTCAATCCTCTACAACTTTGTCTCTCTAATCTCAAGTCCAAAAAATGCTTCATTTGAGAGATATAAGCCAATACATTATAAGTCATTTCAAAACTCAACAAAAAGACACTTTTTGTCAAGGAAACTTACATCAAGATAAAGTCTTCAAATGAAAAAATGATAAACATAGAGATTGTAGAAGAAATATTGGGCTTTCCAAAAATTCAAAGATCACTTTCATATAATAAAAATTGAGAGAGTTATCATTGGTGCAAGTTGGCCAATTTTGAGAAAATACATGAAACTCAAATTGATCAAACTTGAATTTTTGGGCTAATGGGCTTATATTTCAAGGTCCACACGTGTATTAGGTCTCATACTGAACTTTTGAACCTATTCATACACCCCTTTGATCTTTATTCCATTTATTTTTTATTTTATTTATTTTAATTCAAGATAAATTAAATAAAATAAAGGCTTTCATACAAAGGTCCAAACCCACTTCTTTTGACCTAATTTTCTCCTACAAACATCCTCATTCAGACAACAAGAGAAACACACGAAAACCTTGCAAGAGACCCCATTCCAAAAACTTCAGATTTTCTCAAAACTAGGGCAAACTACAAACCTTATTTTGAGCCTCTCTCAAAGCAAGCCAACCATCCCATTCAACTCCAGGGACATTGTAGGGTAAGAATGGATCGATTATGATGATCCAAAAGGCCTAAAATCCATAACCATGCATCTTCAGTTTCCTTGTTTTGTTACAAATTCATATTTTCGTTTTCATGTTGTTTTGATGCATACTAACATTACTAATGTTCTCCTGAGATGTCAATATGCATGATAGACCCATCGCATGCCCCCCATAACGGCTGAATCATGGGTTGTCATGTTTGCACCGTTTGACCTTATCTTCTTCATATCTCATCGTACAAGGAGAATCATCCAAAACCAAGGCCACCATTGAATTCGCAAGGCCCAAATTAGGGGGGTATGGTACCTTTAGATCACTAACACTCCTTCTTTTTGCAGGTTGAAAAACGTGATTACCGGAGAAGACGACCGGAGCTAGGGCTTCGGCACTTCTCCGGCCAAATGATTTTGTTTATTATATATTTAATTTTTTTCATGGATATACCGGATGACACAGCGACCCCAGTGGAAAGCGTGTGCATGTTAAGTTTGAGAGTGTTTTTGTGTTTGAAATGGTTATAGTACGAAAAAAATAATAAGAAAAGGTAAAAGACAAAGGGAGATAAATAAATTGCAAGGTGAAAATGATAAACAAAACTTGAAGTAAACTGCTTTGAATTTAGAGGTGAAGGAAATCATACATTTCTGAAAACTGACTCGTTTCTATAGAGGCTGGTACTTTGAGTGCTCTCTTACAATATTACAAAATGAAACCCTTGAAAATGAATGCATCAACTTGCTTAAATAGATGCTAAAATTTAACTGTCGATCGTTACTCAAACAACTCACCTTGGGATGTTCATGTGGAACTGCTTCAAAAAAACATTCCACGTTCTGCTGATAAGTATAGATGGCAATTGCTTTTTCCGCCACTTTCTCTTGTCTTCGACCGACCTAGACTTCTTCAACCCAACTTCCGCTTCCAACACTATTTCAACCAAATTCACGAGGATTACTTCTGAACTCTTATCGGCAACCTCTGCTTATCACTTGAAGAATAATTGGCCAATTTTTTTTTATTTTGACCAATTATCTCTAGTACCCTAACCCTAAACTTAGACTTTTCTCACTTCAAAGTGCAACCCCAAACTTGTTCTTTTTCCTATGACAGGGAAAATTTAATTTTTTTTACCTAATTCCAAAGAGAGGGTGGAAAGATTCAATCTTTCAAGTCAATTGACTACAAATATGGTTATGTCACTGAAATAAAAGACTTAGGCTCAAAGTGGTTAGCAAAGGATATTTAATAATATACGGGTTGGCTTAAAAGGCTCAAATTTAAATTAAAAAAAACTGCCCCGGTGTGTGTAAATCAAACTAGATAAACAAAATTGAAAATAGATCAAACTTGATAAAATAGTAAAACATGGATATACTCAAAGAAAGAATTGGTAAATCATGAAAATATTTGGCTCAAACCTTACTAGTCGAGGTATCTGGAGATTGAGTATAAGCTTGTTGATTCTGTTTCCATCTATCACTTTCTCTTAGTAAGTCACCTTCCTGATGATCAAGCCTTTTTCGGATGGTGCTTGTGGATCATTTATTCAATGCTACAATTGTAATTTATTTGTAAATCTGAAAGAATTAACAAAATCAAACTTGTAAGTTAATTTCAAGCAAACATAAAAGTTACAAAAGGGACATACTTATAATTAGTGATTTCTCAAAAGTAGTCTAAACTACAAGTAAAATTTGTGCAAATTTAAATCTGCTCCATGATATTTGTTATTTGTTGTCAAAGCTGAAAAATTCTCGCCAGTCGCTCGCTGAGTCGTGAGAGTTGCTATTTTTTTCTTTCCCATTCTTCTCACATCTGCTTTCTTCTTATTGCTTGTGTACTGTATTGATCCTTGAAGTACATTTCCAAATCTTCTGCAGTTTCAAAGCGACTTCTTAGTTCTCCCACATGCATGTTATCCTATTATTGGTTGTATAAGTCTTCGAATATTGGTGCAAAATGTAGTGGTTCAGCATATAAAGTAGTTGAAATTTATTTCGCCCTCTTTGTTATTCCCACTGCATATGCTTCCATACTTCTTTCAAATTCAACATTTTGCTGATTTTCTTCCCTTGGTGCTTCCAAAATATTCAGTGGATTAATTCCAACATTGTCCCCTACTTGAGTATTTTCTTGTTCTAGTTGGGCGTCGGTTGCTCTCTACTTTTGTTGAAACCTTCTCATTGTTGTAACATTAATCGGCTTCATGGGACTTATCATTTTGTCATCAAGTTGAGTTGGAACTCCAGGTAATCTGGATAATTCATTAAGAATACAAAAATTCCCATAAGCCTTGCGCGTTGAGTTAGCCTTATATTTAATCTTTTCAACAATTAAATATCCCACATTAATAGGCTACTAGTTTAACAGAGCTAAGAGACCCAAACACCACTTAACAATCAATTACGATTAATTAGAAGTTGCTTCTAGAGTTTTCACAAAGAAGGATGCCCATGCTCTAGGCACATGACAAAAATTCGTTGTTTTAAGCCAAAGTCTAAGAAGATGCCACATTTCCCATTCAGCCCCAAGTTCACAAAACATGTCAAACATTAGCTGCCCCATCAGGTTTTCAATTTGCCGATGCTCATCTCTATAAGTGCTAAGTGTAACACCTTAATTTCCCCCATGTATTTATAATTAAAATCAGAGTAAAAGAAAAACAATCATACAATTAGGATGCCACATCCAACAACAACCTGCTTATATATTTTTGTATGCAACACATATAGTAATTAAAGAACATATCATGTGTCTGAAAGTCTACCTTTTATTAGCAGCGGAAAACACCAATAATTAAGTATTTTAATTCCTCCAAATATAACTATCACAAATGTAGTTGTAACAACAATAATCATAACGAATGATCAAATATAACAAATTATCCAACAACAGAGGTATACACATAGTTTCCTCCCGACATAAACAAATAAGCATCGACCCCCAATGTTACATATCAGAGCAGACACCAACTCAACAACACATAAAGAAGAACAACCTCTTCCACTAACTTCCACACCTTTACGGCGGACCACCTGTGTGTTATCCACGTGGAGGAAACATTCAAACAGAAGGGGTGAAATATCATAATTATATAAAGGAAAACATGATAATAAGCAAGTATCATATCATCACATGCACATCAACCATTCCATAATTATCGTACCCCAAATTTGTCCTACCTCGATGATCGTATTTTCAAAATCAAAATAATAAAGAAACATTTAATTAAGGATGGTACAACAATATCTGATGGCCCATTCTTAAAATTTAAGTTAACTGGGGGGTGTATTTTAATCTAGGAGAGTGGGGCTTTCTAAATAGGAAAGACTCATAAATTCATTCGCAAATCATGTTGGCCAATGACCCATGAGATTCGAATGTGGAAATTATTTCAATAATAATCATTAAGATCGTAATTATTTTAAAACCCACTTTAAGTTTATTACTATTAGTAAGAAAAGAGGTTGGAATTAAATATATTGAGGCCCTTTAAGTAGTTTGTTGTTAGTAAAGGAAAGAGGGGGTGAAATTGAAATGTACGAGCCCATGGCACCTGGCCCATTTTCATTTCTGTCATTAAATAATAAAGGGGGGGGGGGGGGGAGGGGGGGTATAGTTATAAATCACAAGTCCATTAAGGTTTTGTTAAAACTAACATATGGGTTGTTTTTATTATTTACTGTTGTATTTTAAGAAAAAAGACATTATTATTACTACTTTTACAAAATAAATTTATTATCAGTATTAAAAACATTTTATTTAAATTTTTTCATATAATTAAGAGTTTTTTTAATGATAAGAGATATCTTTTATAAAAGAGGGCCTCGTATTGGGCCCAGGGTATAAAAAATTTGGTTTTGTAGTGTTAAAAAAAATATTGTTGTTGAATGATGTAAACAACGCAAGGCCAAATTAAAAGTAGCAAACGCGCATACTGGCCCAGATGGACTAACAGCCACTGTTACAATCAAACCCAATTAGACCATGATTTTTGCAAACGACATTTACTGTTTAGATTGTAATTGAAAATCAAATCAAATATTACTGGAAAAAACAGATCTTTTAACATAGTCAAACCCAGAATACTCAATATATATTACAATCTGCAGATCTCAATAAGAAATCAAATCTTACAATATCAATCCGATTACAAATCGAATCATTAACAAATCAAATCTGAAAAAAATTATACTTAATTAAACACAAATCTAGATTTATATGGAAGCGAATCTCATAAATTGGAGAGAAAATCAAATCTTGCAGTGTCAATTTGGTTACAGAACAAATAAAATACCAGCATCTAACAATCAATCTGGATCCCTAAATATGTTCTAAAAATCCCTAATCTAAGCCAGCTTAAATCGTAACAGCAACCCTAATTGCTAACCCTATAAAGGGCAAACGAAAAGAATAGAGCAAGGGAGGAAGAAATCGCTTGACAGAGAGAGGAAACTTAGAGATGGAGAGACCAAAAATCTAAAAAAAAACCTTTTTGCCGTTAGAAATCCAGAAGAAAAGTTATTAGAGTTTCAAGATCGGAAACCCTAATCACCCTTGGACGCCGCTATCGCTCAACCATCTTCACTGTCGCTGCTCCACCTTCTACGACCAATGAGACCTGCAAAAGGGAAGTGGATTAGAACCTAATCTATTGAAAGCGAAAGTCATGAGACAGAGACGCGAAAAGGGTATGATCACATAGCTTCTTGTTGGGTTTGTTTGTTGATTGAGGTTTTTGTTGGAGCAATAGGGTGATTTACAGTGGGAAGGGCTTCATTTTGTGTCGCCGCAGTGGTGGTACGATTAGGTCTAGAGAAAGGGAAGAAGGGTTCGTGTACCAGAGAGAGAGAGAGAGAGAGAGGAAGCGGTAAAACAAAAAAAATGGAAAAATGAATTAAAACGAAAATGTTGATTATCCGTCTAGTCCTGTACACGCGCGACTACCTTAATTATCATGCACCCTTTAATCATGTCCGTATGATCTGGATTGGACGGCCATCTGGCCAAGTCTCGCGCGATAATACACGCACCCTCACACACTAGATCACGCAGGCCATCTTCCATGGTTGTAGATTCGATACATGTATCTAGCCAGGGTATATCTGCATGAAGAGACTGAAGATCAACACCTGTAGCAAGCCAGGAAACCATCTTTCTTTCTCAGGTACGCAAGTTCTCGCTAAGGAATCTCTTACGCGATCGACACCTCCAAATGGCATCTATAATCCCATTCCCGACAAGGTCCTGTCACACCTCCAGATGGCATCTATAAGCCCATCCTCCTATCCACCATCTCTCCAAATGGCATCTATAAGCCCATTCCTGCCATCACATTGCTGATACTCCACTATGCGAGCGCAAATTTCTGGGCACTTTAGTGTTCAATCATCTTCCACCTTCAGATCACGAAAGGCACGCAAGCCAATCTACATCCTCAGGTCTAAGAAGATTGAACAGGGGCAATTGTTGTACCCCAAAATTTGCCCTCCCATTTCATCAATATTTTCTCACCACAAGACCCTTGAAGCTCAAGATCAAGTTAGGGTTTGCTCTGCTCAAGACTCCTCCTTGCACTGTTGACCCAAATTAGGGTTTGAGTTTGCACAAAGATGTTTTGACCTAAAATGCCCAAATTGACTTTCATGCTTCATTTTGGACTCACAAGTTTATCCATACCAAGTTTCAAGCCTTGATTCCAATCTTTGCCCGGTCAATTGGACAGTTGACCTAGAAATTAGCTGTATTTGGAAAAAAAGTCAACTGTGGTCAATTGACAGTCAAACCTCATGATTTTTGACCCACATCAACATTATAAACTCATATGAACCATTTGGTCAAGTTTGGATCACAATTCCACAAGAAATTTGATCAGATCACCAAAAGGGCAAAATGGTCATTTTTAGGGTTTTGACTGCACAAAGGCAATTTTTGACTGTTTGACCTAACCAATGGAAATTCAAGCTCACATATGGACTCAAGGACTCAATGGCATTGTCTTGACATGTTCAACAAGTTCAAAAGATCCCAAATGCACAGGATTGACAGATGAATTTTCCAGTCAATTGATCAAAATTTGACTGTACACTGAAAAGTCAAACTTTGACTTTTTGGTCAAAATCAAGTGCCAAGATTCATTTGTCATCAAAACATGTCAAATTATGAAACTTGTTCATCAAGAAATCAAAAATTACAAATTAGGGTTTGAAATGAAGAAATTTCATAACTTAGAATTTTTCTAAGTTATGAAATTCCCTTATTTTTTCCTAACTTTGGCCCATCTTTTCATCAAGATATATTTGGATTCAAACAAAGCTCAAAACATGAAAGTTGTATTCCATTGCAAAATATACAACTTTGATTCACAAAGTTTTCTCAAAAGAAGCTTGTAGCTCAAGTTACAATTTTTGGAATAGGGGTGCAAAACATTCTTAACTTAGAAATTTTTTGACCTATTTTAGGCAGGATTTTTGCCTAATTTCATGGCCACTTTTCACATGCTTTCACTTGTAATTTCAATTTGCATTACAAAGATGGATTTTAGTACACATTCCAAGCTTTCCAAATTGTCCAAGAACTTCTCAAACACCCTTGTGGTTAGGGAGAATCGAATTTGTGAAGATGGGCAAAAGTCACTTTGTTCATGGCCAAACTCATGTACATAACATTGGCATTTTGAAGTCAGCATGTTCCAAGCTAGATTACAGGCCTCTAATCCCATTCTTACTCAATAATTTAATGCAAAACCTTTGTGTCCTAGCATTATCTTGTTCATTAAGTCATTACACAAAGGTTTAGTCTTAAAATGGAAAAAGCATTTTAGCCATTTTTGAAAAAGAAGTGCTTTATGTCAAAAGCAAATCAAAGAAGTACAAAGAAGATCTTTTAGGCACAAGATTATGGACTAATCCCACTATCAAGGAGAGATTTTTCAGCATGCTTGAGGGGCCTGTAGTAGCCTATAATCAAGTTTGACAAACTTTGCTTATCTAGGAAGAAACTTTGCAAAACTAAAGACAACTCACATTCCTGCAAGCAAGAGCCAAAGCAAACTTTGTAAACACTTTTCACTTGATCCAACTGACCTAGAACACGAGCCCTTGACCTTCAATAACTCCTCATTCACAGAAATACCTTCTTGATGCAAAAACAGAGTCCCTTCTGCAACTTGAATCCCATAGTCCATTTTTGTCGTGCGTTTTGGCTAAAATCTCTTCATACACATTCCATAACATCCATTGAAGTTGTCCCAAGCCTTAGATACAGACTGTAACACCCCTAACCAAGTTTGCCATTTTCACTTTTCTGTTTTGCAGGTTGACTTCTATAGCTCGATTCAG
Organism: Vicia faba; assembly: GCA_948472305.1. NCBI lineage: Eukaryota > Viridiplantae > Streptophyta > Magnoliopsida > Fabales > Fabaceae > Vicia > Vicia faba. Next base: position 1,353,648,719 of record OX451738.1, on the reverse strand, counting down.
TTAGTTTCAAAGCAAGCTAGAGGTTAGAGAAGCATCCCCGAACTTCAAGCAAGTTGTACAAGTCCTCAAATTCCATTGAAAGTACCCACATTGCTGTACACGATTCAAGATGAACAGGTAAGAATTTGAACTTCTATCTCTCTATCCAAGCATATCTAGGCTTAGGTTTGTGAAGAAGTTATGTCCTACTCATGTCCCTGAAGCCACCCATATCCTCACTTTCCATTTATATTGTGTGTGCTGAGAGAATTTAAGACATGAACATTGGAAAAAACTTAGGTTAAAATTGGGGGAGAAGAAATTCTCTCTCATTTCTGAGAGTTAGAACAACTTTTTTATATGTATGAATTTGTGATTTAATGCTCTACATAGTTTATGTTGTGAGTTTTGGCTGAAAATCAAAGAATCAGGAGTTTGTTGTTGAAGCAAGGAGGCGCGCGAATTTCAAACAAACTGGCTGGAGGTTGAAGAAGATAGACTTGGGTTGGGCCTGAGTTTTGTTTTTTCTGTTTACACCACTTTTTTTCACATACACCCCCCTGGCCCATTATGTGATATATTTGTCATTTTTGATTTTTTTTCTTTTTGATTCTGATTTTATATTTTTGCTCAAACATGAAAAAACACTAAAAATATTTTTTCACATTTTTTTATATTTATTTGGCATTTATTTATTTTGTTAGGCATATGTATGTAAATAAATATATATATATATATATATACTTTTTATTTAAACCCTAGAAAATAATAGAAATACATTTTATTTTCTGATTTTGTTTTATTTTTACATTTTGAAAACATTTTCTAAAAAATATACTTTTTTTTTTGTAAATAATAAATATTTTTATTTTTTGTATATATTTAATATATTTAATACATAATATAAATACTTATATATTTATTAGAATATTTAGGATAAAAATACAAAAATAATACATTTTTGTTTTTATTAATATTTGACCTCAAAAATTACTTTTTCACAATATACTTCCTTTTTATTTATTTTTTGTATATAATTAATAAATATTGTATATAATAAATAATAAATACTTTTTTATTTACAAAAATTAGGGTTTTGCCCTAAACCATGAAAATACCCAAAAATTAACCTTTTTTTTTTATTTTTGTTTATTTGTCACATGAAAAATACTTTTTACATACATATAAAACCATTTTTGTGCATTTTGCATATTTATTGTATTTATTCAATTATTTGTACAATTAAATAACTTGTATATCAAATTTGGATTGTAATAGCTTAGATTTAAATTTCTTGCTAAATATCCCCATTTGAACATTTGTACCCCCCATCCCATAATTATGTTGTAATAATTTAGGATTTTATTTTTCGCATTTTAAAGCTTTCCAATTATACCATGATAGACTTAGGGTTTTGTATGCAAAAATCAAACAACAAATAGCTTGACTAAACAAAAGACAAAAAGCATGAAAATGGACAACAACAATCACACTTGCACCCCTTAGGGTTACTCCACTTGTTGCCTTCAATAATGGGCCATGTTGCATGTTGGGTCTTTTTGGCAAAACAAAACAAAACAAATCAAATGATCATAGTCCCTCGATGACGCTTTCGAAAGTTGCCTAAAAATGATCAAGTCCCTTAAAGAAAAAATTGCCAAAAACACTTGGCACCATTGCAATCATGGTCTAAACGATGACCCGCGCCCGTCCCGTTAACATCCTAATACAAGATTGTCCACCAAATACAATGGTGGAACAAAATTGTTAAAAGGGTTAAAACATAGGAAAAACCTTTGAGTAAATTTTAGGGGTAGATAGCTCTTGGTTACTTGACCAACTTGCAAAACGATCCTTGCCATTTTTCACAACACACTTTCAAAACAACTTTCAAAAACATTGAAAAACTTTTCAAAAGACAAGTACACCTTTGTATACATTCAAACATGAATCATTACAAAGGTTGCCACGACAATGGCCTCTTTTAAAAACATTTTCAAACCCACACACAAAGCACCATTTCAAACAATTGAAAATGCAAGGCAAGTGATCTAAGCAAGTAACTAAGAGCCCATGGATAACCATGGATAGAAAGGGTGCTAATACCTTCCCTTTCTATAATCTACTCCATGAACCCAAGAAAACATCTCAAAGGTTTTTGCTGTGCTTTTTAACCTTTCCTTAGGATAAAATAAAAAGTCGGTGGCGACTCTTGCTCAACCGAAACATTTGCGAAAACAAACACAAAACCTCAAGTCAGTTCTCCCACCGTGTCACAGAGAGGAAGACATTTTTGTAAGCCATATTGAATCATACAGATATATCAGTGCCGACGAAGATTACATAGCTACCCCGTTCCAAGCTTTGGAAATTGCTTAAATGGTAACATTACCGATTGAGAAGGGTAACAAGACTAAAGTGACATCATGGAGAGACCTGCAAATGACTATGGGAGGTGATGCCTCAAAACGCTGGGGAAAGCTCCCAAAAATTCCTGAGAAGAAGAATCGCTTTGGTTTGGGTTACGAATCGTCAAAGGCTACTCTAAAAGGCAAAACATGTTTTCCTCCGATCCGAGAGACGTTCGTCAGCAAAGGAACGGAGCATGGCGAGCACGTGGCAATGATATCAAGCAAAATCAATACCAAAAGGGAAACTGACTTCATCAGAGAGGGCGCCCCAGGAGAAGAGCTTAAAGGGTGGACTGCTGTGGAGATTCCCGAGATATTTTTCTTTTCTGAGTAATATTTGTTGTTTTGAAAGAACCTATGTCAAACCAGAGGCATAGGGGTTGCATGTAAGGGTTTTCCTTGTTCTTATTTCAGACAATATTTATAACTAATAAAAGTTATATTATGTTCTCAATTAAGATCCTTGTCTTACTTTTGCACTTATCTACTAAATATAAAAATGGCAATACTTTCTCTGCATACACATTTTCAAATTCCAAGCACTAAAATATGCACCAAAACATGATAAATATGCAGATCCATACGTAAAATTACCGATAACGCTACTGCTATGACCTGATACGATTTTGATGTTCCTATCCACCAAGACGAAGAGGAAGATGACCAAGATCTTGAACTCTCAGAGTAAATGGCAAGGGAAATAAAGCGAAAGGCTAACAGCATACAACCATATCAAGAGCCTATTGAGACCATTAACCTGGGCACGAAAGGAGATCCAAAAGAAATCAAGATGAGGGCAATGTTGGAGCAGAGTGTCAAAGACAGGCTAATCAAGTTATTACACGAGTATGTGGATATATTAGCTTGGTTCTACAGGGACATGCCAGGTTTGGATACAGACATAGTGGTGCACATACTACCTCTCAAAGAAGGTTATTCTCCAGTCAGGCAAAAACTCAGAAGAACTCGTCCAGATATGTCCAGCAAGATCAGAGAAGAGGTTCTCAAACAATTTGATGCAGGGTTTCTAGCAGTGGTAGATTATCCACCTTGGATAGCTAACATTGTAACAGTACCCAAGAAGGATGGCAAAGTACGCATGTACGTATATTATCGAGACCTAAACAAGGCGAGTCCCAAAGACAACTTTCCGTTAGCCCACATCAATGTCCTAGTAGATAATACGGCTCAAGCCTCGGTATTCTCATTTATGGACGGTTTCTCGGGCTATAATCAAATCAAAATGGCACCTGAGGACATGGAAAAGACTACCTTCACGACACCTTGGGGAACTTTCTGCTACAAAGTAATGCCATTCGGTTTCAAGAACACAGGGGCAACCTATCAAAGGGCAATGGTCACATTATTACACAACATGATCCACAAGGAGGTTGAAGTATACGTCGATAATATGATTTCCAAATCCCATACATAGGAGGAACATATCATACATCTGCAAAAGTTATTCGAGCGGCTACGTAAGTTCAGATTAAGGTTGAACCCGAATAAATGCACATTTGGCGCCAGATCAGGCAAATTGTTAGGTTTTATCATAAGCCAACGGGGCATCGAAGTGGATCCAGACAAAGTAAAAGCTATACAAGAGATGCCCACTCCAAGGACAGAAAAAGAAGTATGTGGTTTCTTAGGGAAGTTGAACTACATCTCAAGGTTCATATCGCATCTAACAGCTACGTGAGAACCAATATTCAAGTTATTATGAAAGGATCAGACGGTAGTATGGAATGACGATTGTAAAACTGCCTTCGAGACAATAAAACAGTATCTGCAAGAGCCACCAGTCTTAATACCACCAGTCCCTGGAAGGCCACTCATCATGTACTTAACGGTGCTCGAAGGGTCAATGGGTTGTGTTTTAGGACAACAGGATGAAACCGGTAGAAAGGAGCATGCAATCTATTACCTCAGTAAGAAATTCACTGACTGCGAAACCAGGTACTCACTCCTTGAGAAAACTTGTTGTGCATTGGCTTGGGCTACCAAGAGGTTGAGACAATACATGTTAACCCATACTACATGGTTAAGAGCAAGAATGGATCCTCTAAAATACGTGTTCGAAAAGCCAGCTCTTACCGGAAGAATTGCAAGATGACAGATGTTACTATCAGAATACGACATCCAATATGTCATGCAAAAGGCCATCAAAGGTAGTATATTGGCTGATCATCTAGCTTACCAACCTCTACCAGAATATCATCCCTTGAAGTTCAACTTTCCCAACGAGGATGTCATATTTATAGCTGACTACGAAATACCAGGACTTGATGAAGGGCCCGAGCCAGGGGCATGTTAGACACTCACGTTCAACGGGGCTTAAAATGCACTAGGTCACGGTGTAGGGGCAGTATTAACATCTCCCAAGAATCATCACCATCCCTACACTTCCAGGTTATGTTTTGACTGCACCAACAACATCGCCGAATACGAAGCCTGTATACTAGGGCTAGAAGCTGCCATCGATTTAAGAATAAAGCACCTGGAAGTGTTCGGGGATTCTGCGTTAGCCATATACCAGGTGTTGTACCCCAATTTTTGACCTAAGATCCCATTTTTATTTTTGCATTTTTTAAGATAAGTCAAGGTCACGAAATACAGTCGGTTTTAACCTCTCACCTTCGAGCATTGACTATGCGAAGATTGTCAAGTGTTTTGAACATTTTGAGCCTATGTAGCACTAATTTCTAATCGCATACAAAGGTGTATGTTCATGTTTTCTTTTGTTTCATGTGCAGAGACAGGTCTGAATCAAGAGCATCAGGTGTCGCGCCTCAATTAAGGTTTTGAGTCTCCCAAGCCAGAAGTACGGTTGATTGTGGATTCTCGAAGACTGATTCATCAAGGCACAACTGTCGCACCCTAAATTTCGCCCCTAATATGTTTTAGTCGCACTTTCATATCATATTTTGTTATTTGGTCATAATCATAAGTAAATATCTTCATTCATCACATTTTGCATCATTAGTCGTATTTAAGTTGACCAGAAAAAGTCAGTTTAAATCAAAGTTTGCATCGTCTTTCAGTTGTAAAATACCCGACATTTCACTTCATTCATTTTTATCTGTTTACTATTTTCTTGCATTGCTCCAAGTTGTTTATATGTCGATAATAAAATATTTCGGTTTTATAGACAGACTGTTAAAAGCGATTCGACTCTATGCGGGAAATTAGCGAGAAAATATTTCAAGTTTTCACCTTTTACCGATCATTTTATGAATCTGCTTTTCGCGTAGATTATGACGGTATGCTCGCTTTATTTTTTCGGTACAGTTCGAAGTCTCGTTTTTAACCTTAAACGTCTGTTTAGTCTGATATTTTATTATTATTTTATTTTTGATTTTTTGACTTCTTGAATATTTTTTTCTTTAATCTTTGTGACATGTAGATTATCTTAATGTGTTCATTTTATTTTTTCGGATAAACTTTCGTCCACTTTTTATCGTTTTCGGTCATTTTGGGTCTTTATTTTTTTTTATTCTGAAAAATTCAAAATTATTTTAAATTGAGTTAACTTTAATAGTTTCAGTTTTTTTATTTCATTTTTATCATTTAAGGGTGTTTTTGTCATAAAAAATATTAAATGCACTATACATGATTTTTATTGGTTGTTGACAAAATTTGAGGATTAATGCATATTGAATAATTTTGAACGGTTGTGATTAATTTTGAAATCAAATTCTGTTTTTCATTTTTCTATATAAAGCTTATTTTACTCTTTGGAACAAGACTTATCTCTTTCTCTACTCCATAAAACAAATAACAACAAAACAAAAAACTAACAGTAGTAATATCTTTTCCTTTCCTTTTCTCTACCCCTTCCTTCATCAATCACTCGCCCTACCCCTTTCCCAACTTCTCCTTCAATTCCTCCCACCTATTGTACAAACCTTACCTTCCATCCATCGCATACTCCCTTCATTTCACCCCAACATCCTCTCACATTCCGCTTCATATTCACACAAAACGTATCCACCAATATTACCTTTCCCTCTCCATGTGAACCGTAACACCATCCTCCTTCCTCTCAACCCATTCCAGTGAGAGCCCCTTCAATCTTCTCAAGCCACAACCACCATACCACTAGCCACAACCCAGCGCCACACATCACCTCACAAGCTTCTACTTCCTCCATCAATTATCTGCCCTTCTTCAACTTCCACCGATCCCTTGTCTGATTCAATCATTAGCATCTTTCTGTCCAGTAATCCGCTGTTAGCTCTCTCTGCTCCCGATGTTCCCTTACCAGTACCAACAACTTCGGCGCGCATCCAGCACCGCCACTGTCCGATTCATCAACTACCGACACCACTCATCATCATCGATATGCGGTTTCTGTCTCTCCACAAGCAATTTCCATCAGCTCATCTTATTCACCCTCATCAGTTACGTAAGCAATTGTCAGCATATTCCTCTGTAACCAGCCGTCAATTGCTTACGACTTCAACACGACTTCAACAGCTTCAACATTCTGCAAACGATTCGGTAACTTTCAATTTATTTACTTGTAGCTGTTATGCTGTTTCGAGTAGTCTGTGAATTATAATTAAAGAACCTGGTCGGTAATTGTTTAACTTCAAACTGTTTGAGTAAGAAACCGTTATGCTACCATGATTATTTCTTGAGTTTAAATCTGAAAATTGGTTATGCTGTGATGTTTTGTTTGTAATATGCAAGGGTTTAATGGTAAACATAAGTGAAGTTCTTGATGCTAATGTTTGTGTCAAGCTTGTGTTGAGGTTTCAATGTCGAATTTTTGATACAATTGTTGATTAGTCTATGTTGAGTTAATGTGATTGAACGTTGAATGTTACTTTTTGTTTGAGTTCTAATTTGGTTGGGACAACATGTTATTTGAGATAACTTGAAGGTTTGTGTTGGTATTTTGTTGTTTAATTCAATTGGATTTCAAAGGTCTAACTTGTGGGTAGTATTGTTTTTTCTTTGAGTTTGAACTTGATTGTTTGAGGTAAATTCTATGGAGCATTTTTGGATGGTATAGCTGCTGCCCGGATTTGGTTTGGTGGAGTAAAAGTTTGTTTAGAACATGGTTCACCATGTTCGGAATTGAATAATCATCATTTGCTTGGTTCTTTATTTGTGTTTTCATTTTTTGATGTGATAATCGTGTTTACCGTTATGCTGCCCGGAATAGGTTGCTCGATTAAGATTTTGACTGAACTTGATTTTTTTTCTCTCTTCATGTTATTCGAGCAAATTTGAAGGAGATTATGACGAGATTCATTTGGAATTCAAATCAAAATTTGGTTGTAGGCATCATTGTGCATTTCACTTGTTTTGAATTGAGATTGAGTTTTTGAACGTTGTTTCGTATTCATTAGTTGCTGCCCAGATTTGGTACGATTAAGTTAGTTTGTTTCGAAATCAATTTTCTATGTTTCGGTTTTGGTTTGAAATATTGGCATGAGTTCTTTGTTTTTTCGTTTCCTTTTTGAATTAAGAACCATGATAATCTTTGAGTCTACTTTGAATTCAATGTGAACTTTTGATTCTTTTTTTTTCTTCCGTTGTGGTTGAAATAACGATTTCTTTTGAGTTTACTTGATGAAAAACACTTGAAATAATGAATGCAATGCTGATTTTTGTGTTTACATTGAATAATGTCATGAATCCTTGATTTTCATTTGTGTAAATATTCATTTATTCATATGCGTCATACAATTTCATTTTTTATTTTATACTTACTAACACATATTTTAATCATTGCAATTTCGTTTCATTTTAATTTTTATACCGCTTATGCTACTAACGTGTTTGTTACTGTGAAGGTTTCCGAGAATTCATTTCAAGTATTCATACTCGCATAGCGCATTTGCACTTTTTCTTTCTCCCTTTACCTCTTTATTGTATTTCATTATTTTATTTTATTTGGTATTGTAAATATATACTTGTTCATAATATTTTGTCTATATATTTTATTCACTTAATTTGTAAATAAATTCAGGTTATGTAAATATTATTTTCATCGCATTGCGATTTTTTTTTTTTAAATTCCAACTAACTTCTAAAAATCGCACGGACGCATATAATTTTTTCATGCTGTTAGTTTTGTCTGTATATTTCATGTGATGCAGGGAATCTTATACCGTGAGCTTTATCCACGCGTTCCTCGTCTGTGATTTATTTTCACGTGTTGCACTATTTTTGTTCGCTGCTTGGAGTAATATCTTACATCTGGTTTTGATGCTGTCGGCTTGTGATTTATTTTCACCTAAGGTTTGGTATACTCTTAGCTTATTTATCTGTCTGTGGTTTTAACTCCAAGGGAAACGTTCTAACTTTGTTGACTTCATGTCATCAAACACATGTTATACGATTAAGCGAATACCTTCCTTCATTTTTGTTTGACTATTTTGTTAATCTTAAGTTAATTTTTTTTTTCTAAAAGACTCAATTTTAAAACTCACCCCTTTTAAGTTAAAACTTTGATACTAGGTCGTCGTATCTTCAAAATCTCGCCAACACCTATTTTTAGCCAAACGAACCATTTTAATCAAACAAACAATTTTAACCAAAAACAGATATTTCAAAAGGTTCCTGCGGAGTACCGCAGATGCATTGGGTGCTAATACCTTCCCATTGCATAACCAACCCCCGAATTTTAGATCTCTTTCAAAAACGCATCGTATTTTCATTACTTTTAAGTATTATTTTACATTGCATATTTTAGGGTTTTATTTCGCTCTTTTCCCTTTTCCCTTGGAAATAATAAAGCGCGGTGGCGACTCTTGCTATTTGTGAGTCAAGTTAATTAATAACTTGATCTCCGATTTTCACCGCTACACCAGGTTAATGGTGAATGGGATACTAAACACCCTAAACTGATTCCATATTGGGATCATGTTTTAAAGTTAGCTGCAGAATTTACAGAAATCACTTTCAGTCATATCCCACGAGAAGAAAATCAAATGGCAGACGCTCTGGCAACCCTATCAGCTATGTTCAAAGTTACTTGGCCGAATCATGATCCACGTATTACGATTAGACATTTCGAAGAACCTGAACACTGCCTTGCTATTGAGGAAGGACCCGACAATAAACCTTGGTTTTATGACATCAAGAAGTACTTGGAAAGGCAGGAGTACCTGGAAAATGCCTCTACCATTGACAAGTGAACCTTGCGAAGGATAGCTTCCAAATTATTTCTTAGTAATAGAGTGGTATACAAAAGAAATTACGAAATGGTACTACTCAGATGTGTGGAAAATCAAGAAGCAGATACACTCATGAGAGAAATCCACGAAGGCACTTTTGGGACCCATACAAACGGGCACGCCATGGCTAGAAAGATTCTGCGAGCAGGGTATTACTGGTTAACAATGGAAGCTGATTGTTATCACTACACGAAGACATGCCATAAGTGTCAGATCTACGCCGACAGGATAAATGTACCACCGACTCCTCTGAACGTCACGAGCTCCCCTTGGTCGTTCTCGATGTGGGGAATTGATATGATTGGTATAATCGAGCTGAAAGCATCCAACGGACACCGCTTTATATTGGTACACATCGACTAATTTACTATTGTACCCCAAAATTTTCCCTCTCATTTTACTCAATACATGCTCCTAGAGATCCTCAATTTGCTCAAGGTTGCCCAAGAGTGGACCAGACAAACTCTCTCCTAAGGCAGTGTACCTCAAATTAGGGTTTCCATTTTCATCAAGATGGGTGAACCACAAAGTCCTCATATGCTCTCCATGGTCTTAATATTTTCTCAAGACCCTACATGTCAATTTTCATGTCTTGCACAAGAAGTTTGCTCAGTCAACTGCTCAGATGCTTGAGAATCGACTATATTAGGTCAAAAGTCAATTGTGACTCACATACAGTCAAACTTCAAGATTTTTGGTCAAAATTAACATTTTTAATTGAATTTCATCATTTGATCAAGGGTTGATCATGATTCCTCAAGGAATGCTCCAAATTCATCAAAACCCAAAAGTTGCTAAATTAGGGTTTCTCAGTAAAAGTCAACCCAACTTTGACCAAGCATAACTTCTACATGCTTTATCAGAAATGTTCCCTCCAAATTCCATTTTGAAGAGGATGCAATTCCCTACAATTCATCTTCAGCTCACAAGTTCAAAATGTGAACTCATAAAAAGATATGAATTTCTACATTATGGGTCCTTTTGAAAAGTCAACAAAAACACCTTTTAGGTCAAAGCTTCCTACATGAACATGGAAGACTCAATTGAGATGAGAACAAAAGGGTTGCTTATGGGTCATCCTATATTTCTAAAAAGTCCAATAACACCTCTCTAGGGTTAAAATTGGAAGAGATATGCCTTGTCAAAGTTGACCCTTTTTGCAAAATTGCCAAAAGTTAAATGTGCTCAAAAATACATTTTTTGCTAAATGGGCCTAACTTTTTGTGCTTGAACCTCACTTATAATGTGGTCCACGACTCAAATATTCACCCACACATTATTTGCTTCATTTTGAAATTTATTTTGATTTTTTAATAATTAAAAATTGAATTAAATCAAATAATTGGTGAATAATAGCAAAGATATGATTTGATTTGGTTTTTGGATAGGTTGGCAATCAAAATATGCTGAATTATCAAGGCCAAAACGAATCAAGCATAATTGGTACAAGAAAGGGAAGATTTGGCTCAAAATAGCAAGTTTGCATATGGCTAAAGAATCAAATCAAATCTCATCAAACTTCAAGATTCAATCCAAGTTTGTAACCACAATTCATCCCTAGGTATATATTGGGCAAGAACAAAGCAAAAAACAAGGGTTAGCAATCGTGAAAAAGGAAGAGCAAATTCAAAATATTCAGAGAAAAGTGTGAATCGATTTTCACTCCACAGGCCAATTCAAGCCATTCCAATGATTCCAATCGTTTCTTGGACCTTCCCAGAAGCTAATACGATCAGTGGCACGCGTTCTCACGCCCAGAATCCTCCCCTAGCATTCACACGGTTTGCCCATATTTTCAAAATCGATTACTGTATTTCTTGCATCATTAGCATGTTTAAGTTATATATTTGTGATCCTCGTCGTGTTTGCAAGCTAACTGAATAATTTAATTGCATTTTTGAAGCCTATATGTGCCTTTGCCATTTTTAGGGTTTGTATGTGCAGTTTAGGGGTTTGTTCTACAAGTCAAATTGGGCAAAAATAAGGGTACCATGATGTTCACAAGATCAAGACGAGTTGATCTATATAGTTAGAAATCATTTATCGTGTGTCTTGTGCGTTTTGGGAAATTTGCAGGGGCTATGGCTACGAACATGTGACTGTAGGTAAAAGTTATATGCCTAAAACGACAGATGAGGAAGAAGAAGATAACGTGTCCAGTCATCATTAGACTATTTGAAGCTGGTGCGCGTTTTTTTCTTTTATTCAATAATCCATTTGATTTTATATAATATTATTTGTTTTTATTATACTAACAAATAAGCAAGACATATCAGATGGTGAAGCGCGTTAGTGGGGAATACAAGGACCTGGGTTCCATCCCAGGTCCCAACAATTCTCTTTATTTCATTTTCTTGCAACAGATCTAGTGCATTGCCATCCTAAACGCCCACCATACTCCACCAATCTCCAGCCAATGTATCCATCGTCCATTCCATCCAACGCACAGGTAGTGAGGGACCATGATGCACCCTCAAGTCAACGCTACAAGGAGCCCAAGGCTGACTGGGCTTGGAGCGTTTTAGGCCTTAGAAAATTCAGATTGGCACCCCCAGATTACTCATTATATAGGCCCAGTTTACTTTTCTTTTCTATTTTCTTTTTTTAATTTCTTTAAATTAATTTCTTTTATTTGTTTTTATTAATTAACCCAAAAATCATTTTTCTTTTTTTTTATCAAAAAATCACAACATACTACAAAATCTTTTTTTTAATAAAAAATATTTTATTTCTTAATTAATCTAGTTTAGTTAATTTAAGGCAATTTAATCTCTTTTTATAATTAAAAATAACTAGACCTATGATTTGAATGGTACATAATTTAATTGATTTTCTTTAAAAATACACCAAAATCATTTTTTTCATTAAAATATTTATTTTAATTAATTAGATTAATTAGGTTAACTTAAATACTTTTTCATAATTAAAAAGAAATCAGAAATTAGGGTTTTATTTAATTTGCAATTTTATTGTTTTCTCCAAAAAAAATGTATAAAAATATTTTTCTTGCAATTAGGGTTTAGGTTCTTTCAATTTCTCCTCGCATTTAATTTGTCGCACGCATTTCAATTTGTTTTATTATTATTGTACCTATTTCGAGTTTGTAATAGTTTTAATTAGGGTTTTAAATTCTGCACTTTTATTTCCCGTCAAGACAATTATGTAACTGTCAAAGCCTTGTAATAGTTAGGTTTATTTTCTCGCACTTTTAAATTCCTGCAAATATTTAACTGTCTAGATGTATGCTAATAGGATTGTATGGCAAGATCACTTGAAATTAAAACGGTAGATCACCTAAATGTGCAAAGACTAAATAACTGAAACAATTCATACGCACATATTCACTCCTAGGGTTTAGCTCACTTCGGTTGCCTTCGGTAAAAAACCATTAAGCATAGGAGATTTTAGTGGTTTCCCTCTTGTCTAAGAGATCAAAATGTCCCGTTCGAATGTTGCCTCGAAAATGTTGCCTTGGAAAGATCTTAAGACTCTAGGGTTACTACTAATGTTTTTTAACTGTTGCTTTGGTGACTGTACTTGTCCCTTTCGAATGTCCCTTACAACTCCAACGACGGTGCTACCTACTCCCTAATAGTAGGATAGCACTGTCTAAAGGAAACAAGAATAAAAAATCTTTTTTTCGAGTAGGTAGAATCTTAAGTACTTGCTCAATAAAAACTTTTCACACAAACACCTTTCAAAACAAATTTTCAAAACAAACTTCGTCACATCCATGAGGACTGATACAAGGGTTATCACGAAGTAAAACATTTTCAAGACAAACACACACAAGAAATTTCAAAATGAGCAAGTACCATTAGAGCCCGTGGAAAAACGCAGATAGAAAGGGTGCTAACACCTTCCCTTTATATAATCTACCCCCCGTACTCAGAAACATATCGAAAAATGTTTTTTCTGTTCTTTTTCCTTTTCCTTTGTTGGATGAAATAAAAGTCGGTGGCGACTCTTGCTTACCGCAACATTTGTGAACAAAAATGCAAACCAGTAAAAACAGTCAGTTCTGCCACTGTATCACAGAACTGGCGACTCTGTTGGGGACTAAAAAATAAAAGTGGGGTATACCTTAGGATCTAAGTCATTAAATTTCTTCTCTTGATTGTCTTGATTGCTTTACTTTTAAGGGTTTGTTTGGGGTTACTATAGATCCTACACCCGGATCTGGGGGCACTGCTTAGGTAAACAACAATAGATCGTGGAGACTGTACAGCGTAGACCGATATGGTTTAAGCGATGGCTGTGTTGGTGTGGCACATTGGTTAATACTAGTATCCTTCGTGGGGAAACGAGGAGAATACGGGGCCTCCGCGTGGTGTCATGAAGCACCAACGGACCTTAGAACCTTAGTTGAACAAACTTGGCCATTAGAAAGTAGCGAGATATTCGGCCTCGGTGTAGAGCTGAGGATTGGTTGATACTCGATGCTACACTCATTGAGATCAGACTTTCAGGATATTTCGGCCAAAAGAAAAGATTGATTGAGCTGAAACAATGCCCAATAAATGATGGTCAGTGATATTGAGATCCTCTAGAACCCGGTTACTTTTTAAGACAGGTTTGAAACCAACTAAACTTCAAGAAGATACTACCTTTAACCTCATGCAAGCCTTAAACCTAAAGACTTGGTGTGATTTGGTTGTGTTTGCTATACCTGTGTTTTCTATACATGTGTTCTATCATGACATCATGCATCATAGCATGGCATCCATTCTTATTACACTAACCATTTCAAATACCAAGGGAATTTATCTTTATTCTGTTTTACAGATCATGGCTTCTGTTCGTAGAAACACTATCTGAATCAGTTTGGTGAAGATACCTTCCTAACTCAAAGATCTAGTATCAAGGGTTTCTGAAACCTCTGCGTTTATTAAGAGACATTGTCAACTTCTCAACCTGGTTACTTCAAATTTTGATGAAAAGATGATGAGTGTACTCTTTCAGTTCTTTGATCCCAAGCACCACTGCTTCACCTTTCCAAACTATCAGTTGGTACCTACCTTGGAAGAATTCTCTCAGCTGTTGGATATACCCATTCTTGAATAGTTATCCTTCACAGGTCTAGAAGAAGTTCCTAAGTCATAAGTCATTGCCTGAGCTTTGCATTTGAAATGGGCCAATATGGTATCCAATTGGGAAACAAGAAGCAGAGTCAAGGGTTTTCTAGTTGTTTCTGATAGGCAAGGCCCAGCTGTTTTGGGATGATATGGATTTTTAGGCTTTTGAGGAGGTTTTGGCTCTTCTAATCTATGGGTTAGTCATATTCCCTAATCCGGACTCATTCATAGATGTGAATGCTATCAATATCTTCCTCTCCCGCAACCCTGTGCCTACCTTGCTCGGAGATATTTTGCACACTCTCCATACTCGTACCCACGAAGAGAAGGGGGATTCTTATGTGTTGCATGCCATTGCTGTTGAGGTGGTTTATTTCTCACCTCCCTAAGTCTATACTGAAGAACGAAGAAGGTTTGGGTTGGTCGCAAAGGATAATGTCACTCGCTCGTACGGATATTCTTTGGTGTTCTCGAGCTATGGAAAACACTGTTATTATTGACCGCTGCGGGGAGTATCCTAATGTCCCATTACTTGGTATCAGAGGGGGTATAACCTACAATCCTTGTTTAGCTCTGCGAAAATTTGGTCACGCTCGAAGGGATGGTCCCCATGAGTTGCTTATCGAGGGTATTGTATTCAACTATGAGGATGATGTTAAAGAGTATCGTCGGAGGTTCATACGAGCTTGGGGCATGGTAAACAGATCTGGCGCCAAGGCTTTGGGTCCAAAGACTTCGATTCCTATAGAACCTTACCTCCAATGGGTACGAGCTCGTGCCCAGAAGCTTATGATGCCCTATGTATCCGTTTTACCAGTGGTTGTGGAACCCACTACTGAAGAAGGCATTCCTTACACGATTCTCTATCCTTATATGCCCACTGATCTTGGGGAGTTACAGAGGTCTTGGATTCAGTTGATGAAGGAGTGGGATACTTACAGGGATCAGTTCCATGCTCAGGAGAGGAAGGTTTTAGAGCTCACAAAGCAACTGCATGAAGAAACAAGCTCAATGATGTCTTTGTTGTTGTGCTCTGAGGCCCATGCGAAGGCTTTGATTGCATTCCTCAAGACTGCGCATGTGCCGCAGGAAACTTCAGCCGATCAGTTCAAAGATTGTGTGGCCAGCCTGACTGCTGATAATAGGATGGGTTTTTCAGATGCAGATTTGACACCAAAATGAAGGAAGCATAATGATGCTCTGCATGTCTCGATTGAATGCAGGGGAACCACTATGGCTCATGTGCTGGTAGATATTGGGTCTTCACTGAATGTTCTGCCGAAGAAGGCGTTGGACTGATTGAATTGCGAAGAAAATGGTGCATGGGGAGGTGGACATCCCTGTCAAAGTGGGTTCTCAGGCTTTCGGGTCCACTTTCTATGTGATGGATATCAGGCCGTCATATTCTTGCTTGCTGGTTCGTCCTTGGATTCACGAGGCTGGGGCGGTCACTTCCACACTCCACCAAATGCTGAAGTATCCAGTGAAAGGAAAGATTGTCACAGTGCGGGGTGAAGAAGAGTATATGGTGAGTCACCTCAATTCCTTCCAGTATGTAGAAATGGACGGGGAATTCATAGAAACTCATTGCCAGAACTTCGAAGAGGTCCCTTAGATCTTAGCAATAACTGAAACTACTACCAATAAACCTCCTTTGAATATGGCTTCTCTCAAGGACGCCAGGGCTGTGGTTGAAGAAGGTGGCTATGCCAATTGAGGTCAGCTCCCTGATTTCACTCAGAAAACTGACAGATTTGGTTTGGGCTTCACTACATGGGCTCAAAGGGCTGTTCGACGCGCTCTGGATGGAAGACCTCCCCTACGCATCAAAAATCGGGGAATTAACGCCATTGAAGACAGTGAAGAAGACTCAGATATTGACAACTGAATCTACCCAACTACCAACAGTGGATCGAGTAACTAGACGGCTAGGGACTTCATACCTGTTTCTTTTATTCCGCAGTAATTGTCTTACTTGTTTTGAGAATTGTAACAAACAATTTAAAACTTTACGGCCATGTGCCTTGCCCGAGGCACATTGGATTTGCTTGTGAGGGCCATTATTTGTCATTTCATATATCATTAATAAAGCATTGGACGTTTCTTGCATACAAATTTTGCGCTCTCTATTTCTTTTATGTTTTTCACTTTATCAAAACAGTTATTCTCTTACACACACTCACGTATCATAATGCAGATCCATATCCACTATGGATCCCATTGATAACAGCTCTGCTATTGCCAGTTATGACTTCAAAAATCCAATCAACCAAGCCGAGGACGAAGGTGAGGATGATTGTGAGGTTCCTGGAGAAATTGCTAGACTATTACAGCAGGAAGAAAGGGCCATACAGCCTCATGAAGAGCCGATTGAGACAGTCAATTTGGGTACTAAGGAAGACAAAAAAGAGGTTAAAATAGGTGCAAATCTGGAGCTTAGCGTCAAACAGCGGTTGATACAAATGTTGCACGATTATATTGAGATCTTCGCCTGGTCCTATGAAGACATGCCTGGTTTGGACACTGATATTGTCGTACATCGCCTACCAACTAAAGAAGATTGTCCTCCAGTTAAACAGAAGGTCCGTTGTATGCGCCCTGAAATGTCAGAGGAGATCAAGGCAGAGGTCATGAAACAGTTCAACGCAGGATTCTTAGCTGTCACTTCATATCTGCAGTGGGTTACCAACATCGTCCCGGTACCTAAGAAGGACGGTAAGGTACGAATGTGCGTAGATTACAGAGACTTGAACTGGGAAAGCCCCAAAGATGACTTCCCACTTCCTCACATTGATGTTCTAGTCGAAAACACCACGCATCACAAAATTTTCTCCTTAATGGATGGTTTATATGGCTACAACCAGATCAAGATGGCTCCTGAAGACATGGAGAAGACAACCTTCGTTACACAATGGGGCACCTTCTGCTACAAGGTGATGCCTTTTGGGTTGAAGAACACTAGGGCAACCTATCAACGCGCCATGGTCTCTTTGTTCCATGATATGATTCACCACGAGATCGAAGTCTATGTTGATGATATGATAGCCATGTCTCAGACTGAGGAAGAGCACCTTGATCATCTCCATAAATTGTTTGACAGGTTAAAGACATACAAGCTGAGGTTGAATCCGAACAAGTGTACCTTCGGGGTAAGATCTGGTAAACTTCTGGGTTTTATCATTAGTGACAAGGGTATTCAGGTAGACCCTTCGAAGGTAAAGGCCATACAAGAGATGTCGGCTCCCCGCACATAGAAAGAGGTTAGAGGTTTCTTGGGACGTCTGAATTACATCGCCAGGTTCATTTCACATCTGACTGCTACTTGTGAACCAATCTTGAAGCTTCTGAAGAAAGATCAAGTGGTAAAGTGGAATGATGAATGCCAGAACGCTTTCGAAAGAATCAAAGAATACCTTCAAGAACCGCCAATTCTGATGCCTCCAGTTGAAGGAAGACCTTTGATATTATGCTTAACAGTGCTAGACAATTCAATGGGGTGTGTGCTGGGGCAGCATGACGAGTCTGGTCGAAAAGAGCGTGTAATATACTACCTTAGCAAAAAGTTTACTGACTGTGAGACACGATAATCATTGCTCGAGAAAACTTGCTGCACTTTGGCATGGGTTGCACGCCGACTGAGACAATACATGTTGACTCACACAACTTGATTGATATCAAATATGGATCCGATCAAGTATATTTTCGAGAAGCCTGCTCTCTCCGGAAGGATAGCAAGGTGGCAAATGATCTTAACTGAATACGACATACAATATACAACCCAAAAAGCAATAAAGGGGATTGTATTGGCTGATCATTTGGCTCATTAGGCCGTGGACGACTACCAGTCCATGAATTTTGAGTTCCCGGATGAGAATATTATGCTAGTGACTAATTACGAAGAACCTGGACCGGACGAAGGACCTGAGGAAGGATCCCGATGGTTTATGTACTTTGATGGAGCCTCAAACGCACTGGGTAACAACATTGGCGTTGTAATCATATCTCCCGAGGGCTGTCATACTTCGTTAACCGCCCGATTATGTTTCAACTGCACCAACAACATGGCGGAGTATTAAGCATGCACATGGGTCTGCGATCTGCTATTAACCTGAGGATTAAGTTCTTAAGTGTATTCGGGGATTCTGCTCTGATGTAAGCTTGCAGCATTTAGAGATGTATATGCAGTCGTGTGTGAAATCGTAAACAATTTGTCCTCTTAGTTTGTTTATATAGGCAATGGAATCCTGTCCAACATAAAGCGTGATAATGGACATTTAAATTGTTTCCATATTGAGAAGATTCTTGTCTGAATGAAGTCGTTGCATGTTATGCTATCTTTATTGAATAGTAACGCTTCAGAATCTTACAATCTTGTATGCTGCAATTGCTTCAGAACATTGATGACTTAGAGTTGTGAGAATCTGATTGTATATGAACCTTCTGTTCAAAATTAGAGTATTCCTCACTTCAGCGCAAGTTATGATCATCATTCTTCAGCGCAGATTCTGAGTACCTCAGTAAGAAAGCTTCTATAGCTTAACTTCTGATGTTGCTTTGGTCAGAACTCCTGCATACACAGTAACACAATTTTAGAGTGCATATTTTTTATTTGTATTTGTTATCATCAAAACTCTAATTAAGGGTTGTAGAATCAAACTATATTCTAACAATCTCCCCCTTTTTGATGATGACAAAAACTAGGATTTTCAATGAAAAAAATAGACCAAAAAGACTTAAGAGAGACTCCCCCTGAGTTGATTACTTCCCTGAAGTTCCTTCTTGTCAGAGCTTTTGATGCATCTCCTTCTGTTCTTATCAAAATGTGTTCTTGTTCAAGCTTTTCAGAAAGTAGAGGTTAAAATATTCAGAATGTTTGAGACTTTGTCCCGGTATACTGTTATTGAAAATATCTTACTTTCTCCCCCTTTTTGCCAGGTATCAAAAAGCAATATAATCATAGTCAAAAAGATGAATTATATTGAAAACAGAATGCAATGACAAGTTTCAGAAACAATGAGGTAAAGATAAAAAAATTATAGATAAACAGTTTTTAAAGAAAATCTAAGAAGGAGGGGGAAGACTTGTGAACAACTCTTCCAATAAGCTCTTAATCTGAGTGCTTGATTCTTCCTGCTTTCCTAGAATTTCTTTGATTTCTTTTGTATTATCTTCTTGTTTATCCAGAATACCCTTGATCTCTTTGTTTGTATCCTCTTGCTTATCCAGTATGGCATGTATTAATGCATTCTCTTTCTTCAACTCTTCTAGAGTTTGCATGACTAGAGACAAAGCTGGTGTATCTTCAGGGGTTGCATGTTGTTCAGAACATTCTGCAGCCTCTTCTGATTGAACTACTTCTTCTGTTGCAATCATGTTTTCTGGAGCAGTAGTCAGAGAGAGACTATCAGAATCTGGTTCAGCAACTTCTGAAGGATGGTGCTCTTTCCAGGGAGCATTATCTAGCGGAAGAATTTCTTTCTTGCACCATTGGCTCAAAACTTGATCTTGGAAGGCTTTCAGCTGATCACTGAAGTTCTGCTGAGATCTTTCATAGCCCAATTCTTTCAGCTTCAGAGTTTCAGAGTTGAGCCATTTTCTGAATCTTTCACACAGAGAATCGGAAGCAGCAGGATTAGAAATCTCTTGGCTTGCTTACTTCAAAGAATTGATCCATTTCTGCATTTATGTTTCAAAAATTAACAGACTCTTACCAACATCTGATTTGGTTGCGGTTGGTTTAGGTTTGGTGATGGAAATTTTGTTTGAGGTGGAAGCTAGTCAGTCCAGCACTAATGGATCAATGACAATTCTGAGGTTGTTAGCTGGATGGTTGATGGGTGAAGGAGTGGAAGAGTCAGAAATTAGAATAGGTGTGTTAGGGGTGTTTGGTGGTGTAGATTCATATAGTGAAGGGATTTCTGGTTCAGGAATTTCAGAGGATGGGTTTTCAGAAGGGGGAGAGAGAGAGTGTCTATTTTCTGGTTATGGTGAGTTGAGGTTCAGATTTTCTAGTTGAGGAGAGTGTGGTTGTGGATTTTCTGGTTGTTCTTGAGAGTTTGGATTTTTTGGTATTGGAGAGGAAAAGTCATGATCAAACAGTTCAATGTCAGATAGAACTTTGCCAAGTTCTGGTTGATGATGTTCTGGATTTGGATTTTGATTGGGGGAGTAAGGTTCATTCAAAAAGTTTCCAAGAGTTACAGATGGGTCAAACTCTGTGTCAAAATCCTCAAATGTTTGGGGTGAAGTATTTTCTGTTGGTTGAGGGGGACTGGTTTCAGATATTGGAACAACTATTGATTCTATAACAAAAACAGAAGATGGATTACCTTTCTTTTTCGCAGCTTTAGGTGTCTTCTGAGAGGGTCCTTCTCCTGTTGCTTTCCTCTTTTTGGATTTCTTTAGCACAACCTCTGGAGCTGGCTTGTGCAGATCTTGGATGTTAATTTCTGGAATAGTCCCATCAGCCTTGCAAGCTTCAAGGTATCTGACTATGATTTCTGGGGAGGAATCTATTTCAGAAAATAGTGGAAAATCCTTCAGAGGGATTCTCCTAGACGTGATGGCCTCATGAGAAAAAATAGTTGGTTCCCTCTTAATGTTCTCAATAATCTTCATTTTCTTCAGATTCTTGGCGTTCAAAGGTTTCCCAGCGGTTGCTTCCAGAGTGCTTATTTCTTGAGCCTCTGTCAGATGTTCTATCAGCCTATTTTCTGTTAGAATATCTGAAATCAATCTTCCTAGAGGAATCCAATCCCTCTTAGTTCTTTCTTCTTCTCTTGTCTCTTTCACACTTGTTCTGAGATGGTTGAAGAGCAAGTGTGGAAGGTTTATCTTTGTCTTCTTTGCAATGAAGTAAATTAGAAACTGCTGATCAATATTGATGTAATCAGGAGAGCTTGTAGGCTTCCTGTGATTGATACATCCCAGAATTATTCTAGCCTAGATTCTGTGATGATCCTCCAAGTCTCTGATCTTGCTGGATGGCTGTCCAAAAGTGAAGATTTCCTTGGCAATAGATTTTAGGTCAGAACATCTATCAACCATATCAATGCATCTGACTCCACCACCATTGTATCCAATGATTTTCCCAATTAAATCTTCTATTATCACTATCTTATTTCCCATAACATACGATGTAACTTGGTGGTTGGATGAGGTAGCATGAATCCAGAACTCTTTGACTGGAATGAGAAACGTTGGACCCAACAGACAGTCAAAATATCTGTTCCAACCTTGTGCAGTTACGTCTTCATAGAGGTTAAACCCATTTTCTTGTAAATTTTCAAAATCAATGATCAACTCAGAGAGAACTTCCAGGTTGTCAACAGGAGTGAGAAGCGTTCTAATGGGTTCTTCATATTGTTCTGTTGATGAAGATTCAGGAGCACTGAGATTCTTGAGACTTGATGATGATGCCATTGTTCACACGAGTTCTTTGAAGAAAATGGAAAAGGGTTTTTGAAAACGAAACTTGAAACAAGAGAGAATATAGAAGAGATTAAAATGTGAATGAATGAAATAGTAAGTTGAGTTTATATAGGTTTTTTGAAAACGTAAATAGTAAGCAAGAAAATAAGTGATGATTATATGCATTAATGAGACCTGAGATTAGGGGATTTAGAAAGATATTGAACAGTTACCACTGACAAGTGTCTCAATGCATCCAATCAGAGCCTTGGACCCTTCATAATTTGAACACGTGTTCAGCCTCAAAAGGTAGCTTGTGAGAGGATGACAGATGTTTGATGATGTGAATTGCACGCCTCTATCCTTGAAATGAAACGTTCAGATCTTCATAGGTAAATTCTGAGGCAACTGTACTTCTAAATTTTGAAGACAAGTTGATCAAATGTTCACAGAAAACAATAAAGTTCTGAGGGTTAATATATGCAAATAAAACATTTTATTATGGGCATAACTTCATGTTGAGATGTTTCAGAATGAAATTAAATCTATCTTCAGAAAGGGGTTTTGTAAATACATCAGCCCATTGATGGTCTGTGTCAATAAATTTTAAGGTAAAAATTCCTTTCTGAATATAGTCCCTAATAAAGTGATGTTTTATTTCTATATGCTTAGCCCTATAATGAAAAATAGGATTCTTGCTGATACATATAGCTAAAGTGTTATCACATAAGATAGGAATGTTACTCTCAAATATGTTGAAGTCTTCAAGTTAACTTTTCATCCAGAGCATTTGAGTGCTACATCCAGCAGTTGCTATGTATTCAACTTCTGCTGTTGACAATGTTATTGTGGACTCTCTCTTGCTGGTCAATGAGATCAGATTGTCTCCCAGAAACTGGAAGCTTCCATAAGTGCTTTTACACTCTACTCTGTCTCCAGTAAAATCAGCGTCGCAGTATCCTACTAAGTTGTATTCATTGGATTTTCTATAAAACAAACCCAGATTAGTAGTACCTTTCAGATACTTGAAAATTCGCTTAAATGCTGTTAAGTGAGATTCTCTAGGATCTGATTGGAATCTAGCACATAAGCAAACACTTAATAAAATATTAGGCCTTGAAGCCGTCAGATAAAGGAGATAGCCAATCATACCTCTGTAGATTTTCTGTTCTACCTTTTTACTTACCTCTTCCTTTTCCAGAATGCACGTGGGGTGCATTGGAGTCTTTGAGGGCTTACATTCTGAGAGATCAAATTTCTTCAGAAGTTCTCTGACATATTTGCTCTAATGATTGTAAGTTCCTTCTGAAGTTTGGTTTATCTGAATACCCAGAAAGAATTTGAGTTCCTCCATTAAGCTCATCTCAAACTCTGCCTGCATGCACTTTGCAAACTCTCTTCCCAGAGAAGGTTTAATGGATCCAAATATGATGTCATCTACATAAATCTGACACACTAGAATGACATTCTTAAATGTATTACAGAATAGGGTTGTTTCCACTTTCCCTCTGGTGAATTCCTTTTCTAACAGGAAGTTACTTAGTCTTTCATACCAAGCTCTGGGAGCTTGTTTCAGACCATAGAGTGACTTCTTTAGTTTGAAAACATATTCTAGGTGTTTGGAATTCTCAAACCCAGAGGGTTGGTGCACATATACCTCTTCATATATGTATCCATTTAGGAATGCACTTTTGACATCCATCTGATACAGAGTGATGCCATTGTTTACAGCAAATGAGATTAAGAATCTGATAGATTCTAACCTGGTGACTGGAGTATAGGTTTCTGTATACTCTATCCCCTCTTGCTGACTATAACCTTGTGACACCAGTCATGCTTTATTTCTGATGACTTCTCCTTGCTCGTTCAGTTTGTTTCTGAACACCCACTTTGTTCCAATGATGTTGAATCATTTTGGTTTGGGAACCAGATCCCATACGTCATTTCTGGTGAACTGATTTAATTCCTCCTGCATTGCTAGAATCCAGTCATTGTCCAGAAGAGCTTCATCAATTGTTGTTGGTTCAATCAGAGAGACCAGTCCCATGAGGGATTCTTCAGAGTTTCTGAATGTTGATCTTGTTCTGATTGGATCATCCTTCTTTCCCAGGATCTTATCTTCTGGGTGAGCTATGCTGCTTCTGGAAAACCTTTTCTGGAGTTGATCAACAGAAGGTGTTGGATTGCTTGTAACATTTCTTTCTGAAGTTGTTGGAGCGTCTCTGTTGAGAACTTCTGATGAGTTGTCTTCAGTACCTGTGAATTCAACTTCTATATCTGCAAAGAATTCATTCTGCTTTGACTTTTGAGGGTCAAGCTTATCATCAAATCTAACACTGATTGACTCTTCAATAATCTGTGTTTCTGTATTGTATACTCTGTACCCTCTTGAGCGTTCAGAGTATCCTAACATAATATACTTTTGAGCTTTAGAGTCAAACTTGTTCAGATAATTTTTAGTATTCAGAATGAAACAAGTGCATCCAAACGTATGAAAATAAGAAATGTTGGGATTTCTGTTCTTCCACGGTTCATATGGAGTCTTTTCCTGAATAGGTCTTATAGAGATTCTATTCTGAATGTAACACGATGTGTTAATTTCTTCTGCCCAGAAAATCTTAGCAATGTTAGTCTCATTGATCATGGTTCTGGCCATTTCTTGCAGTGTTCTGTTCTTTCGTTCTACAACTCCATTTTGTTGGGGAGTTCTAGGACAAGAGAAGTCATGCAAGATGCCTTTTTCATTAAAAAATGATTCAAAATTTTTATTTTCAAATTCTCCACCATGATCACTTCTGACTTTGACAATTCTAAGATCCTTTTCATTCTGAACTTGGTTACAGAATGCAACGAACATAGAGTGTGACTCGTCCTTGTGTCTTAAGAACTTTACCCATGTCCATCTGCTATAGTCATCTACGATCACTAACCCATACTTCTTGCCACTAATAGACGCAGTTTTTACTGGTCCAAATAAGTCAATGTGCAGAAGTTCTAATGACTTAGAGGTGGAAACAACATTTTTAGATTTAAAAGCAGGTTTTTCAAATTTGCCTTTCTGACAAGCTTCACACAGAGCATCTGAGCTGAACTTCAAGTTAGGAAGTCCTCTGACCAGATTGAGTTTGTTAATTTGAGATATTCTTCTCATACTAACATGCCCCAATCTTCTGTGCCAGACCCATTGCTCGTTGTTAACAGAGAGAAGACATTTTACATTATGACTCTTTAGTTCAGAAAGTTTTATCTTATAGATGTTTTTTTCCTCTTACCATTAAAAAGGATAGTTCCATATTTCTGACTAACAGCTTTGCATGAATTTTGATTAAAGTTTATATCATAACCATTATCACTTAATTGGCTTATGGATAACAGGTTATGCATTAATCAATCAACTAATAGCACATTATTTATAAAGGGAAGATTTCCATTACCTATTGTTCCAGATCCAATGATCTTTCCTCTTTGGTTGCCTCCAAAGCCCACGTAGCCTCCAGGTTTAAGTTCCAGGCTTTGGTACATATGCTTTCTTCCTGTCGTGTGTCGAGAGCATCCAGAGTCCAGGTACCATGACTGGTATTTTAGCCTTGCTGCTAAAGATATCTGCTACATATATAATTTTGTCCTTAGGTACCCATATCTTCTTGGGTCCTGGTTTGTTAGTTTTACCAAAATTCTGGTTAAATTTTGATTTGACAGAGTAATCATTACTAGTGTATTTTAGGTCGTGTGTGTGCCCATATATGAAGTGTGATTTAAGTGGTGTGCATTTTATGACTAGGTCCATGACTTTCTTAGGTGTATATACCTTACCTTGATATCCTATCCCTTTTCTGCCATTCCTGCTAACTCAATAGATCATTGAAGCCATCTTGCTTCTATCTATGTTTTTAGCCAGAAACTTCTGAAAGTTGTGATCATATTCTTTGATGATCTCATCAGCATTACTGGGAGTCTCTGAGATTATTTACTTCTGAGTTTTGCAAATCATTTTCTAATTTTGAAACTTTTTCTTTTAACTCAAAATTCTCTAATCTGAGACTCTCAGTCTTTTCAGAGTCAGAGACAAAATCCCCTTTTAGGTTCTTGAATTTAACTCTAATTTGCTGATACCTTTCCAGAATTTCATTTAGACTTTCTGCAAGTTCAGCCTTAGTAAAATTAATAGTGAAGTCAGGGAATACCTCTTCAGTGTCTGATTCTGAGTCTGAACCAAAAGCTTCACTGTCTTCTGACACGTTTTCCATGAGAGCTATGTTTGCTCTTTCCTCATCTGACTCTGAGTCAACATCAGAAGTGTCTGAATTGTCCCATGTTGCCATGAGGCTTTTCTTCTTCTCCTTGAAGAACTTCTTTTTGGGCTTCTCCTTCTGAAGCCTTGGACAGTCACTTTTGTATTTCCCTTGCTCATTACACTCATAGCAGATGATGTCCTTGTTATTTTACTTTCTATGTCCTGAAGAACCTTCAGATCTTCTATGTCCATAGGAAGACTCAGACTTTCTGTAACTGGAGGAGGATTCATTTTTGATTTTTTGATCTTCTAGGATTTATGAATTTCCTTTGTCTTTGCTTCCACAGTTGATTCACCCTTCTGGAGAGGAGAGACAATTCATCTTCTTCTGATGAGGATCCATCAGAGGTTTCTTCCATAGCCTGCAAAACCTTAGAATCAGATTTTCTATTAGATTTTAATGCTAGTGGCTTACCTTGCATTTGAGGCTAATCTTCTTCTAGCTCTATCTCGTGACTTCTGAGGGAGCTGACAAGTTCCTCCAGAGATATCTTGTTGAGATCTTTGACTAGCTTAAGTGTTGTGACCCTTGGCCTCCATTGCTTGGGTAAACTTCTGATGATCTTCTTTACGTGATCAGCAGTAGAATATCCTTTGTCAAGAACCTTCAACCCAGTAATAAGGATCTGGAATCTTGAGAACATCGCTTCTATAGATTCATTGTCTTCCATCTTGAATGCTTCATACTTCTGAATGATCGCAAGGGCCTTGGTTTCTTTGACTTGTATGTTGCCTTCATGCGTCATTCTCAGAGAGTCAAACATATTTTTGGATGTCTCTCTGTTTGAGATTTTCTCATATTCTGAGTATGAGATAGCACTGAGAAGTATTGTTCTGGCTTTGTGATGATTTCTGAAATCACGTTTTTGCTGGTCAGACATCTTTTTTTTGTTTATCTTCTGACCACTCTCATCCACTGGATGTGTGTATCCATCAATTACCTTGTCCCATAGATCAGCATCATGGGCCAGAAAGAAGCTCTCAATTCTGTCTTTCCAGTAGTCTGAATTTTCTCCATCAAAGACTGGAGGTTTGCCACTGATTTTGTCCTTGTCCTCATGATAATCATTGCTGATGTTTTGGCTTGGTCCCATCATAGTGTTTTTCTGAAGCTTGGATCTTGTACTGACACGGTTAAGTGTATGAACTCAGAACCAGGCGCTATGATACCAATTGAAGAAGTGAAAAACACAAGAAGGGGGGGTTGAATTGAAAACTTAAAATCAAATGCGCAAAGACACAATATTTTTATCCTGGTTCGTTTGATCTCAAACTACTCCAGTCCACCCGTCAAGGTGATTTCGCCTCTCTTCAACGAGGACTTAATTCACTAATCAAAAACTGATAACAATCACTACTTTGACAACTGTCAAAGTCCTCTTAAGTACAACCACAACCCGGTCAATCTCAAGGAAAAACTGTCTTAATAAAGATAAAATAATTATGTGTATCATTCTTTTTATTTACAAAAACAGTTATCACAACTGTGATATTTTACACAATTTTGAGCGTGGTAAGGAGTATGTAAGCTTGTAGCGTTTAGAGATGTAAATGCAGTCGTGTGTGAAATCGTAAACGATTTATCCTCTTAGCTTGTTTATATAGGAAATGGAATCCTGTCCAACATAAAGCGTGATAATGGACATTTAAGTTGTTTCCATATTGAGAAGATTCTTGTCTGAATGAAGCCATTGCATGTGATGTTGTCTTTATTGAATAGAAACGCTTCAGAATCATACAATCTTGTATGCTGCAATTGCTTCAGAATATTGATGACTTAGAGTTGTGAGAATCTGATTGTATATGAACCTTCTGTTCAGAATCAGAGTATTCCTCACTTTAGCGCAGGTTCTGATCATCATTCTTCAGTGCAGATTCTGAGTACCTCAGCAAGAAAGCTTCTATAGCTTAACTTTTGATGCTGGTTTGGTCATAACTTCTGCATACACAGTAACACAATTTTAGAGTGCATATTTGTTCTTTGTATTTGTGATCATCAAAACTCTAATTAAGGGTTATAGAATCAAACTATGTTCTAACAACCATGGCTAAGAAGATCCTACGGGCAGGATACTACTGGTCCACCATGGAAGCCAATTGCTATCAGCACTCTCGTACCTGTCATAAGTGCCAAATCTATGTTGATAAGGTGCATGTGCCTCCGGTTTCTCTGAATGTCTTGACGGCTCCTTGGCCCTTTGCAATTTGGGTCATTGACATGATCGGAGAAATCAGACCTACCGCCTCCAATGGACATCACTTCATCTTAGTAGCCATTGATTACTTCACGAAGTGGGTTGAGGCAGCCTTTTTTGCTATAGTGACCAAGAACTCCGTGGCGTGGTTTATCTGATTTGTCGATACAGTGTGCCAGAGAGAATTATTACTGACAATGGTACGAATCTCAATAACATGATGGTCACCGAGCTCTGTAAACAATTCAAGATACAGCACCATAATTCTTCTCCCTATCGGCCGAAGATGAATGGCGTTGTTGAAGCAGCTAACAGGAACACCAAGAAGATTGTACAGAAGATGACGGTGACATACAAGACTGGCATGAGATGTGACCATTTGCTCTCCATGGGTACCGTACCTCAGCACGGACGTCGACAGGGGCAACACCCTACTCTCTGGTATATGGCATGGAGGCAGTCTTACCCATCGAAGTCCATATACCTTCTCTCAGGATTATGAAGGATGCGGGTTTGAACAAAGACGACTGGATCCGAACCCGACTTGATCAGTTAAATCTAATTAATGAAAAGAGACTTACTGCTATCTGTCATGGTCAGACGTATCAAAAGTTAATGATCAAGGCTTTTAATAATAAAGTCAAGCGTCAAGAATGTCAAGTAGGGGATCTAGTAATCAAACGCATCATACTTCCGCAAGGTGATCCCATGGGAAAATAAACCCCCACGTACGAAGGGCCATTTGTGGTTAAGAACATCTTCTCGGGTGGAGCTATGATTCTAACCACCATGGATGGTGACGACCTTCCTCACTCTGTCAATGGAGACATAGTGAAAAGATACTACGCCTAATCAAAGACCCGCTAGGTTGACTGGCCTAGGCAAAAATAAGGGCTTCTCGGTGAACCAAAAGGGTTCAGGCAAAAGTAAGGGATGAAAATTAAAAAACTGTACACCCGGCAAGTCGAAAACCCGAAATGGAGGCTTGGGCAAAAAAGGGTATCCCGGTGGATTGAAAACCCGAAAGGGAAATCCAGGTAAAAGTTAGGGATTGAAGCGTATCACTATGTCTCATTGGATCATATTGCGACCAGACTTCGGTATCGAATATCAAGCTCGAACGGTGCCAACCAATCTGATCAACCTTCGGCCAAGTAGTAAAGTGATGAGACGCTTGAAGATATAAAGGCAATAGCAAAGTTGGAACCCAGTGGGGTCATTTCACATAGCTGTTTTTCTTTCTTTTGCATAAATTGTATAGATCCTATTTTTTGGCGACATTCTCTTACTAGGACGTCAGCCTCTTTGTACAAAAATGCCTATTACAAGCCAATTTCAAAAATCAATACAAGTCATTTTCACAAGAAACTTCAATTTGTTTTTTCTTTTTCTGTTTTATTTTGCAAAAACGTCCAATAATTTATTTTTGATATATGCATTTGAAAATGATTGCCGCTCATAAATATTTACATAAGAAACAAAGGCAATTACTTGTAATTCCAGAAACAGGGAAAAAACAAGAAGTTCCAAACCCTACAGTTACTTTGCTCAGCAGGTACCAGGACAGAGCCAGCTTGGGAACATAATTATTGGTATATACACTCCCTACAGAGTAAAAGTATCCAAAGGCATTGATGTCAGCTTTCCTGAAACAGGACATAACTCTCCCCAGCCAAGGTTCATAATCGCGAGCAAGTCAGTAAATTTCATCCCCCAAATGGAGTTTATTTCTCCAGATATAAAAGCTCAATCTCCAACAGAGCTCATCATCTCCAGCAACGAATTTCATCCCCAGCTGAGTTTATTCCTCCAGATCAGCAGGACCACCAACAGAGTATCTCTTCCCCTAAGTTGGTCCCCGCAAAGTTATTCTCCAACATCTCTTCCCGGCAGAATATTTACAAATCTCCAGCAACTGTTAGGGATTTATTTTCCCAAACGCGAGCATACTCCGATAGCACTTCATGAACATACATCATGACATACACATGCATATCATATACAGCATAATCTCATTTATTTTGAGAACATCATCTCATCATGCATTCCATGCATCGCATATAACTAACCCTGATATCTTTTCAGGAAAAGAGGACTAGCTTCAACAAAGTCAGCAGTTATATAGATTACATCTACAGACGACTAATGGAGACTCGATTCACGAGACTAAGCGGGTTAACTAATCTATATTATCACTTTGAAGTAACCCTACTATCCAAGTTTCTTCCCACCAGCCCTACTATCCAGGTTCCTTCTCACAGCCCTACTATCCAGGCTTTCATATCGAAGTAACCTTACTATCCAGGTTCCCTCTCACAGCCCTACTATCCAGGCTTTTATATCAAAGTAACCCTACGACCCAGGTTCCTTCTCACAACCCTACTATCCAGGCTTTCATATCGAAGTAACCTTACTATCCAGGTTCCCTCTCACAACCCTACTATTCAGGCTTTCATATCTAAGTAACCTTACTATCCAGGTTCCCTCTCACAGCCCTACTATCCAGGCTTTCATATCGAAGTAACCCTACGACACAGGTTCCTTCTCACAACCCTACTATCCAGGCTTTCATATCGAAGCAACCCTAATATACAGGTTCCTTCTCACAGCCCTACTATCCAGGCTTTCATATCGAAGTAACCATACCATCCAAGTTCCTTCTCACAGCCCTACTATCCAGGCTTTCATATCGAAGTAACCCTACCATCCAGGTTCCTTCTCACATCCCTACTATCCATGCTTTCATATCAAAGTAACCCTACTATCCAGGTTCCTTCTCACAGCCCTACTATCCAGGCTTTCATATTGAAGCAACCCTACTATCCAGGTTCCTTCTCATAACCTTACTATCCAGGTTCCTTCTCTTTTATCTCTAGACAACAGTCCATAACACTGTAGGACTTGGACCTGATCAAACACGATTGGTTTCGCATCTCCCCAGTAAGTCGCGGTGCATATATACCATGACCAGGTATGCAGCTCACTTCGGCTTCCTTAAGCAGGAGTTATTCCCCCTGTAGAATAACAGACAACTGAAGCTCCTAAAATTCTATTTCCCCCAAGACAGATACCAACGTTCCTCATTAGATTCCTCATCAACAACAGCAACAGGGACTCTCGTCAAAGGAATATCTCAGGAAACCAACATTCTCTAGATGGCATCTTTAAGCCCATCTCTGACAATTCTCCGTCGCATCCAGGATGGCATCTTTAAGCCCATCTCCAAAAATCTTCCATTATCGACCTCCAAATGGCATCTGTAAGCCCATTCCCGATATCACAAATCAAGTGCCACTTCATGCGAGTGCAAATTTCTGGGCACTCTAGTGTTCAATCATCTTCCACCTTCAGATTACAAAAGGTAGGCTAGCCAATCTACATCCTCAGGTTTAAGAAGATTGAACAGGGTCAGCTGTTGCACCCAAAAAATTTCCCTCTCATTTTACTCAATACATGCTCCTAGAGATCCTCAACTTGCTCAAGGTTGCCCAATAGTGGACTAGACAAACTCTCTCCTAAGGCAGTGTACCTCAAATTAGGGTTTCCATTTTCATCAAGATGGGTGAACCAAGAAGGCCTCATAGGCTCTCCATGGTCTTAATATGTTCTCAATACCCTACATGTCAATTTTCATGCCTTGCACAAGAAGTTTGCTCAGTCAACTGCTCAGATGCTTGAGAATCGACTGTATTAGGTCAAAAGTCAAATGTGACCCACATACAGTCAAACTTCAAGATTTTTTGTCAACATTAACATTTTGAAGTGAATTTCATCATTTTATCAAGGGTTGATCATGATTCCTCAAGGAATACTCCAAATTCATCAAAACCCAAAAGTTGCTAAATTAGGGTTTCTTAGTAAAAGTCAACCCAACTTTGACCAAGCATAACTTCCACATGCTTTATCAGAAATTTTACCTCCAAAGATAATTTTGAAGAGGATGCAATTCCCTACAATTCATATTCATCTCACAAGTTCAAAATGTGCACTCATAAAAATATATAAATTTCTACCTTATGGGTCCTTTTGAAAAGTCAACAAAAACACCTTTTAGGTCAAAGCTTCTTACGTGAACATGGAAGACTCAATTGAGATGAGACCAAAAGGGTTGCTTAGGGGACATCCTAAGCTTTCTAAAAAGTCCAATAACACCTCTCTAGGGTTAAAATTGGAAGAGATATTCCTTATCAAAGTTGACCCTTTTTGCAAAATTGCCAAAAGTCAAATGTGCTCAAAAATGCATTTTTTGCTAAATGGGCCTAACTTTTTATGCTTGAACCTCACTTATAATGTGGTCCGCGACTTAAATATTCACCCACACATTATTTGCTTCATTTTGAAATTTATTTTGATTTCTTATTAATTTAAAATTGAATTAAATCAAATTATTGGTGAATAATAGTAAAGATATGATTTAATTTGGTTTTTGGACAGGTTGGCAATCAAAATATGCTGAATTATCAAGGCCAAAACGAATCAAGCATAATCGGTACAAGAAAGGGAAGATTTGGCTCAAAATAGCAAGTTTGCATATGGCTAAAGAATCAAATCAAATCTCATCAAACTTCAAGATTCAATCCAAGTTTGTAACCCTAATTCATCCCTAGGTATATATTGGACAAGAACAAAGCAAAAAACAAGGGTTAGCAATCGTGAAAAAGGCAGAGCAAATTCAAAAAATTCAAAGAAATGTGTGAATCGGTTTTCACTCCACAGGCCAATTCAAGCCATTCCAACGATTCCAATCGTTTCTTGGACCTTCCCAGAAGCTAATACGATAAGTGGCACGCGTTTTCACGCCTAGAATCTTCCCCTAGCATTCACACAGTTTTCCAATACTTTCAAAATCGATTACTGTATTTCTTGCATCATTAGCATGTTTAAGTTATATATTTGTGATCCTCATCGTGTTTGCAAGCTAACTGAATAATTTAATTGCATTTTTGAAGCCTATATGTGCCTTTGCCATTGTTAGGGTTTGTATGTGCAGTTTAGGGGTTTGTTCTACAGGTCAAATTGGGCAAAAAGAAGGGTACCATAATGTTCACAAGATCAAGACGAGTTGATCTATATAGTTAGAAATCATTTATCGTGTGTCTTGTGCATTTTGGGAAATTTGTAGGGGCTATGGCTACGAACATGTGACTGTAGGTAAAAGTTATATGCCTAAAACGACAGATGAGGAAGAAGAAGATAACGTGTCCAATCATCATTGGACTATTTGAAGCTGGCGCGCATTTTTTTCTTTTATTCATTAATCCATTTGATTTTATATAATATTATTTGTTTTTATTATACTAACAAATAAGCAAGATAGCTCAGATGGTGAAGCGCGTTAGTGGGGAATACAAGGACCTGGGTTCGATCCCAAGTCCCTACAATTCTCTTTATTTCATTTTCTTGCAACAGATCTAGTGCATTGCCATCCTAAACGCCCACCATACTCCACCAATCTCCAGCCAATGGATCCATCATCCATTCCATCCAATACACAGGCAGTGAGGGACCATGATGCACCCTCAGGTCAACGCTACAAGGAGTTCAATGCTCACTAGGCTTGGAGCATTTTGAGCCTTAAAAAATTCAGATTGGCACCCCCAGATTACTCATTATACAGGCCCAATTTACTTTTCTTTTCTATTTTCTTTTTTTAATTTCTTTAAATTAATTTCTTTTATTTGTTTTTATTAGTTAACCCAAAATTCAGTTTTCTTTTTTTATCAAAAAATCACAACAAACTACAAAATCTTTTTTTTAATAAAAAATATTTTATTTCTTAATTAATTTAGTTTAGTTAATTTAAGGCAATTTAATCTCTTTTTATAATTAAAAATAACTAGACCTATGATTTGAATAGTACATAATTTAATTGATTTTCTTTAAAAATACACCAAAATCATTTTTTTCATTAAAATATTTATTTTAATTAATTAGATTAATTAGGTTAACTTAAATACTTTTTCATAATTAAAAATCAATCAGAAATTAGGGTTTTATTTAATTTTCAATTTTATTGTTTTCTCCAATAAAAATGTACAAAAATATTTTTTTTGCAATTAGGGTTTAGGTTCTTTCAATTTCTCCTCGCATTTAATTTTCCGCGCGCATTTCAATTTGTTTTATTATTATTGTACCTGTTTCGAGTTTGTAATAGTTTTAATTAGGATTTTAAATTATGCACTTTAATTTCCCGTCAAGATAATTATGTAACTGTCAAAGCCTTGTAATAGTTAGGTTTATTTTCTCGCACTTTTAAATTCCTGCAAATATTTAACTGTCTAGATGTATGCTAATAGGATTGCATGGCAAGATTACTTGAAATTAAAACGGTGGATCACCTAAATGTGCAAAGACTAAATAACTGAAACAATTCATACGCACATATTCACTCCTAGTGTTTACCTCACTTTGGTTGCCTTCGGTAAACAATCTTTAAGCATAGGAGATTTTAGTGGTTGCCCTCTTGTCTAAGAGATCAAAATGTCCCGTTCGAATGTTTCCTCGGAAATGTTGCCTCAGAAAGATCTTAAGACTCTAGGGTTACTACTAAAGTTTTCTAACTGTTGCTTTGGTAACTGTACTTGTCCCTTTCGAATGTCCCTTACAACTCCAACGACGATGCTACCTACTCCCTAATAGTAGGATAGCGCTGTCTAAAGGAAACAAGAACAAACAATCTTTTTTTTCGAGTAGGTAGAATCTTAAGTACTTGCTCAATAAAAACTTTTCACACAAACACCTTTCAAAACAAATTTTCAAAACAAACTTCGTCACATCCTTGAGGACTGATACAAGGGTTATCACAAAGTAAAAAAATTTCAAGACAAACACACACAAGCAATTTCAAAATGAGCAAGTACCTAAGAGCCCGTGGAAAACCACAGATAGACAGGGTGCTAACACCTTCCCTTTCTATAATCTACCCCCGTACTCAGAAACATCTCAAAAAAGGTTTTTTTATGTTCTTTTTCCTTTTCCTTTGTTAGATGAAATAAAAGTCGGTGGAGACTCTTGCTTACCGCAACATTTGCGAACAAAAAACGCAAACCAGTAAAAACAGTCGGTTCTGCCACCGTAGCACATTTACAAAATGGGTAGAAGCAGCATCATACGCCAATGTAACAAGTCAAGTGGTTACACGCTTCATCAAACAGAATATCATATGCAGATATGATGTCCCAAGCCGGATAATTACAGATAACGGGTCTAATTTAAACAACAAGATGATGAAGGAACTATGCGACGACTTCAAAATCGAGCATCACAATTCCTCACCATACAGACCAAAGATGAATGGGGCCGTCGAAGCAGCCAACAAAAATATCAAGAAAATCATCCAGAAGATGGTAAAGACATACAAAGATTAGCACGAAATGCTTTCCTTCGCTCTGCACGGCTATCATACTTCTGTGCGCACATCAACAGGCGCGACTCCTTTCTCACTAGTATATGGCATGGAGGTAGTACTCCCGGTAGAAATTGAGATACCATCACTCCAAGTCCTGAGGGAAACAAAACTGGAAGAGGTAGAATGGGTACAGGCCCGACTTGACCAGCTCAACTTCATTGAAGAAAAACGATTAACGGCTTTGTGTCATAGTCAGTTACATCAAAAGAGAATGAAGAAGGCCTTTGACAAGAAAGTACGCCCGCGAATATTTAAGGAAGGGGATCTAGTGCTTAAAAAGATTCTACTACCTCTCCTCGATTCACGTGGTAAATGGACACCCAATTATGAAGGTTCATTGTAGTCAAAACAACATTCTCTAGAGATGGTCTCGTCCTCACAACAATGGATGGGGAAGAACTACCGCATCCAACCAACTCGGACGCAGTCAAAAAATACTATGTATAAAAAGCTCGCTGAGATCGAACCTCCAAAAGGTGCGACTTAAGCAAAAAAAGGAGTATCTCGGTGGATCGAAAACCCTAAAGGGTGATCCAGGCAAAAATTAGGGGCACAGAATAAGAAAACCATCCCGGTGGATTGAAAACCCGAAAGGGCAATCCAGGAAAAAGTTAGGGATTTCATACAAAGAAATAAAGGACAAAAAGACTATGATCTGAGAGCTACAACTACGAACCACGAAGGGAAGGATAGATTGGAATCGTACAACTCAGAGGCAAGGGAGATAAGATCATCAAAAGATATGGGAGAACAACAGTAGCGATTATCATTTTTCATTTCCATTTACTGTTTTAAGACTTTCTGTAATTACCTCTTTTTAGGAAGTTCATCTTGTATTCTCGCCCACTCTGAGGCATATCATAAAACGTTTGTTTTCGTTATATCTTTCAAATCATGTTTTTCTTTTCTCAGATTTGTTTATAGAATACTATGATTATTACTCATGAATATTGTCTTGAAATAATTTTGGGCAATTAAAAGAATAAAAGCATATGACAAATATCGAAAAATGCTTGGGTTAGAAAAATATCGAAAGGAAAATCCACGTATACGTCCATGCATATAGTTACTCCTATGTCTTGCAAAAAAAATCTATACACTGGTATGCATTTGTACCTATGCATATCCATGTATTTATACACGAAGTCTACGACCACGCACATGTCTGCGCATATGCTTGCACCCGAGGATGCAAAGTCATTACATATATACACGTCCCTACACGAAGTCTACATCCATGTCAGCACCAATGCCTAACTTACAACACAAGGTCCATGCTTACGTCTGCGCCTATAAATCTACGCATAGGCCATCACTTACGTCTACGCCTACATCTATACAAAATCAATGTTCAAATTTTGCTAACATTCAAGTTCAACAGTGCTACGATGACACAACATACAACGCCAGGAATTGGTAAACTCTAAGCCAATGGTTTAAAGGAGAATGCCAGAGAGGATCTTCATAATATTCTAAAGCATACATGCATCTTACACGCATACATACACTTTGCATATCCCGAGCATGCATACACTATGCACTCGTGCATACAATGCGTATATAGTCAGGATTCCATGTCAATATCCAACATCATACATTTTGCATGCCCACAATATTCAATGCACATGCACACATATATCGCCTGGCAAACAGACAAATAATTTTACCCTCGATTCAACCATCTAAGGGTCAATCCACGTAATACTCCTCCTACGGTTCAACCTGTCACCTCATTCTTCATGCCGTGACACATTCAGCCCATCACTTAAGTCTTCATGCAGTGATGAGTTCCTTATAAGTTCAGTGTGTTGCCCCTAAGCCGAAGCATATCTTCAAATCCTATTATGTTTCCTCTAAGCCGCGATGCATGCTCAAAAACACATTGCATTGCCCCTAAGCCGCAACGCATTTTTCAAAACTTGGTATATTGCTTCTAAGCCGCAATATATCCATTCAAGCCAAACACATTGCCTTTAAGCTGCAATGTACCTCTCCAGATCTGTATATTGCTTCTAAGCCGTATCCTCCAGCTCAACATGTTGCCTCTAAGCCGTAGCATATTCTCTAAACCCATTGCATTGCCTCTAAGCCGCAATGCATTGTCAAAGCTAAGTATATTGCTTCTAAGTCGCAATATACCATCCAATTCAAATACATTTCCTCTAAGCCATAATGTATCTTTCCAGGTCAACATATTACCTCTAAGCCGCAATATATTATCCAAACCAGCACATTGCCTCTAAGCCGCAATGCATTACCCAAACTTAGACCACCATGCAGCAATGTTCGAAACAACAAATTTAGCTTATCACATCAGACTTCACGCAGTGATCTGCGAACCTAATCCATTACCTCAGACTTCATGCAACAATGTCTTTCGTTATGCCAAGTTCTAGACCATTGCCTCAGACTCCATATTGCGATGCTCAAAAGAAAACAAAAAAAAAAACTCAACACATTGCATCTAAGCCGCAATGCATTATCTAAATAAACATATTGCCTCTAAGCCGCAATGCATTCTTCAAACTCCAACACATTGCCTCTAAGCCGTAAGACGCTTTTCAGACTCAAATACATAGCCTCGGAGCCGCCGTGTATTCATGCTCAAAACATTGCCTCAGACATCAGGCAGAAATTCGCAAATGTAATCCATGGCCTCAGTCTTCAAGCAGCCATGCATCATCAATCACTTCTATACTTACCCTCCAAATGGTTGATTAATCCAAGACATACAAAGTTACGTTGTTTGCCTCATTATCAAACCCGGGTAAGCGATATATCACCAGCTTTGCTTACTTCCTTGGGACTTATAAGGGTATGCTACATTAGCGTAACCTTATGTTTGTCGGACAAATTTTGCAATACTTCAAGTATTCAATAAACTTCCAATCAAAAAGCACGAGACTCGAGTCTTCTCGCGCTATTCGATTGGAAGATAACTGAATAGGGGCAGCTGTCGTACCCCAAATTTGTCCTACCTCAATGATCGTATTTTCAAAATCAAAATAATAAAGAAACATTTAATTAAGGATGGTACAACAATATCTGATGGCCCATTCTTAAAATTTAAGTCAACTGGAGGGTGTATTTTAATCCAGAAGAGTGGGGCTTTCTAAATCGGAAAGACTCATAAATCCATTCGCAAAGCATGTTGGCCAATGGCCCATGACACTCGAATGTGGAAATTATTTCAATAATAATCATTAAGATCGTAATTATTTTAAAACCCACTTTAAGTTTATTACTATTAGTAAGAAAAGAGGTTGAAATTAAATATATTGAGGCCCTTTAAGTAGTTTGTTGATAGTAAAGGAAAGATGGGGTGAAATTGCAACGTACGAGCCCATGGCACCTGGCTCATTTTCATTTCTGTCATTAAATAGTAAAGGGGGTATAGTTATAAATCACAGGTCCATTAAGATTTTGTTAAAACTAACATATGAGTTGTTTTTATTATTTACGGTTGTATTTTAAGAAAAAAAAACGTTATTATTGACTGCTTTTACAAAATAAATTTATTATCATTATTAAAAACATTTTATTTAATTTTTTTCATATAATTAAGAGTTGTTATAATGATAAGAGATCTCTTTTATAAAAGAGGGCCTCGTATTGGGCCCAGGGTATAAAAAAAATGGTTTTGTAGTATTAAAAAAATATATTGTTGCTGAATGATGTAAACAACGCAAGGCCAAATTAAAAGTAGCAAACGCGCATGCTGGCCCAAATGGACTAATAACCACTGTTACAATCAAACCCAATTAGACCATGATTTTTGCAAATGACATTTACTGTTTAGATTGTAATTGAAAATCGAATCAAATATTACTGAAGAAATAAAACAGATCTTTTAACATAGTCAAACCCAGAATACTCAATATATATTACAATCTGCAGATCTTAGTAAGAAATCAAATCTTACAATATCAATCTGATTACAAATCGAATCATTAACAAATCAAATCTGGAAAAAAAATTATACTGAATTAAACACAAATCTAGATTTATATGGAAGCGAATCTAAGAAATTGGAGAGAAAATCAAATCTTGTAGTGTCAATTTGGTTACAGAACAAATCAAATACCAGCATCTAACAATCAATATGGATCCCTAAATATGTTCTACAAATCCCTAATCTAAGTCAGCTCAAATCGTAACAGCAACCCTAGTTGCTAACCCTATAAAGGGAAAACAAAAAGAATAGAGAAATGGAGGAAGAAATCGCTTGACAGAGAGAGGAAACTTAGAGACAGAGAGACCGGAAATCTAAAAAAAAAAACCTTTTTTCCGTTAGAAATCCAGAAGAAAAGTGATTAGAGTTTCCAGATTGGAAACCCTCATCACCCTTGGACACCGCTACCGCTCAACCATCTTCACTGTCGCTGCTCCACCTTCTATGAACACTAAGACCTGCAAAAGGGAAGTGGATTAGAACCTAATCTATTGAAAGCGAAAGTCAGGAGACAGAGACGCGAAAAGGATATGATCACATAGATTCTTGTTGGGTTTGTTTGTTGATTGGGATTTTTGTTGGAGCGATAGGGTGATTTACAGCGGGGAGGGCTTCATTTTGTGCCGCCGTGGTGATGGTACAATTAGGTCTAGAGAAATGGAAGAAGGGTTAGTGTACGAGAGAGAGAGAGAGGAAGCGGTAAAACAAAAAAAAATGGAAAAATGAATTAAAACGAAAATGTTGATTATCCGTCTAATCCTGTACACACGTGACTACCTTAATTATCATGCACCCTTTAATCATGTCTGTATGATCTGGATTGGACGACCATCTGGCCAAGTCTCGCGCGATAATACACGCACCCTCGCACACTAGATCACGCAGGCCATCTTCCATGTAGTGGGCCTGGCCCATTTCTTTTAGCACCCCCTTCCGTGGCAATTACCAAATTGCAAATGCAACATACCCCCCCCCCCTGTCCAGGACTGTATTGGGCCTAAACCCAATTTATTTTCAACACCCCCCTGTTTGGATACATAACTGAAAAACACACCCCCAGGTTTATTTAATTTTATAATTATTTTGTTATTATTTCTATTATATTATAT
Source organism: Vicia faba (assembly GCA_948472305.1). Lineage (NCBI taxonomy): Eukaryota > Viridiplantae > Streptophyta > Magnoliopsida > Fabales > Fabaceae > Vicia > Vicia faba. The sequence goes on along the minus strand of OX451738.1, from coordinate 1,353,607,696 downwards.
TATATTATTTATTTCTCTTTTACTTATAATTATAATTATTATTAAAAATTATTATTATCATATTTTTTTATATTAATTATTATTATTGTATATATTATTATTTATTATAGCATGAAGATAAATTATTTTTATATAAAAATAGCATATATTATTTTATTAAATACCTTTTTTTAATCATGCATTAATCAAGACGTTTTTGCAATTAATATTATTAAAAAACACTAACAAATCTCAAACTATTTTCGCGAATAAAATTAAACTAATCAACAGTCTTTTTTGCAAATGGGTTTCAGACTAATTTTGACTTGCTGCGCACTCAGTCAAAATCTCCGCAATCACTACTCTCAACCGAGTGCGAAGTGATTCAAAATATGTTTGCAAACCCCTAAAAGACACCAACCCATACGAACTATGAATTGGGACTTTGATTCCTCATAAGAGGATACATAGGCATACGATCTAAAATCGTGGCGAATCTTGCTAATTAAAACTTAAAACACTATTTACCCCAAACCTAAACCTAGGGCTAATATCCTTGTGAACAAGGTGGATGAAAGGTGCCTAACACCTTCCTTTCGTCTAATTGAGTCTGAAACCTATGCGCGAATTAAGGTTTTCTGTTAGGCTCCCTTCCCTAGGATAAAAACTAATAGTGGCGACTCTTGATTAAAAAACCAGTTGCTACAACAATACAATCCACACAATCAACACAATAACTAACCAACATAATAACAACACAACCAATATGCAATACAATGAGACTCACAACTTGACTCAATGCATGTGGTACCAAAATATGAACTCTCAGTTTCACCGCTCAGATCCCCAACTAAGTTCGAAGCTCACCAAATAGACCTCCATCCAAAATCGTTACTAAGTAACGCTTCACTAATCTATCACCATAGGAATTATCTAGTCGCATCCAATCCGCACAATGGGATTGAGGCTCACCAAATACGAACCTCCATCCAACACCGTGAGTGAATGCAACATATTATGCATACAACACAACAACACACGCAAAGACCTTTACCATAGTTAATGTACCTCTCCACTACTGGTCATCATGCACCAAATACCTGCCAAACATGCAACAACAACACATTGGTATAGCAAGCAATAACAATGCATTTGCACACGTTTCGCGAAACAACATAAAGTTATGAATTTTTGAAGTTTTTACAAAATTTTCGAGATAGTGGAGTAATGGGTTACTTGAATCCAAGTAACGGGTTACTTTAAACCCATAACTAAAATATGTCATTTTTCTGAGGTAACCAGTTACTTCATTTCAAGTAACTGGTTACTTCATCCAAAAATTCTCAGAACACGTTTTTAATAGCAGAGTAACAGGTTACTTCATTTTAAGTAACCAGTTACTTCACTCACATAAGCACTTTTCAACAACTTTTTCAAAATTAAAATCAATTTAATCCACCCCTGTTGTACCCCAAAATTTGCCTTCCTATTTTCTTCATACATTCTCATGAGATCCACATTTGCTCAAAACTACTCAAGAGTTGACTGGTCAAAACCAGCTCCTAAGCAAGGGTCTTCAACTAGGGTTTGGTGTTTCTCAAAGAAAATTGGTCTGCAAGGGTCTTAATTGACTTTCATGGTTCATCATAGGTCCTAAATAATGCTTTTGTTGATTTTCAAGTCTTGCATCACATGTTTGCTCAGTCAATGACTCAGATGATTGAAAATCAACTATATTGAGTAAAAAGTCAACTATGGTCAACATGCAGTCAAACTTCAAGATTTTCTTTGGCCAACATCAACATTTTGAGGTGATTTTCATCATTTGATCAAGGGTTGATCATGATTCCTTAAGGAAAGCCCTCAAATCATCAAAGGTCAAAAATTGCCAAATTAGGGTTTTGATTGAAAATGACTGGTCATTGACTTTTGACCTAGTGCATGATCTAATGGCTTGAAGCATGAGCTCAAGGGATCAAATATAACATTTGACCTAATTACATGACTCAAGATATTTCCAAAAATACAGGTGATTGATAGTTGAAGAATTGAATCAATTGATGAAAAGTCAACAGTCACACAAAAGTTAAACTTTGACTTTTTGGTCAATATTGGAATTCAAAAATAAAGAATCATCAAAACATTCAAAATTATCAAGTGGGATCATCAAGAATCAATAAAGTCAACGAAAGTCAAAATTGAAGATTTTCAAACACATAGAAAAATTCAAGGGTTTTGTACCTTAAAAACCTTAACTTCACTAGCAAGTTTCCTCAAGATACAAGTTGATTCAAGGAAAACTTTCAACGTGAAAGTTGTAGGGATTAATGAGTTCTACAAATTTGTAATTGTGGGATGATCCTCAAAAAGCGCTTGAATTAAGAGATATGAGCTCATGAAGTTCTGATTATTTTTACCCAACACTTAGAAAAAATTTCTAAGTGTTTTGTTCTTAACAAAGTCACTACTTTATGGCCATTTTTTACTAAGAACCAAATTGATTCAGCAAAAACTCACAACATGAAAGTTGTAGATCTTGATTCAAGCTTTCCAAAATATCTAAGGACACAAATTTATCATACTTGAGCTAGAAGTTTCGAAGAGATGAATATGGCATGTCAAACTTGAATTATAGGTCATTCTTTCGAAAACCTTCTGATCAAATCTCATAGCCATGCCTTGTAATCTCACTTTACAGGCCTCTAAACCTCCAAATCTATCCATAATTGAAGATTACACACAATTTTGAGCCATGATCCAAGTGATTAAATCTTTATCCAATACAATTTTCCATTTATGGCACAAAGGTACCACTGCCATTCACATAAAGCAAGCTTTTTGAAAAAGTCAATGCATTGAGCTCCTCATTTTTTCCCTGATTGCACTCCATCCTAGAGAGAAGAAGCAACCTCCCTGCATCCAACAAACTTCAGAACATGCCTATACTTGAACCTTGGAACTATGGAAATTCATCAAAACTGGATTTTTCACTTTTCAAATGATAACTTGCTATCTCAAAAAACTGGTTACTTCAGCTCCTCAAACCTTTTGCCTATAAATATAGGGTCCATTTGCAAGCCAATACACGAATTCACAAGCCCTCAAACCCTCTCAAACTCTCCCAAACCAGAATTTTCTCAAAAACCACCATTGTTGCACATTTGAAGCTTCCAACACCCAACTCCAAATCCACTTGTGCATTTTCCTCTTTTATCATTCAAATACCATCCCCACATCATACATAAGCTTCTGTATGCATTAGTTTGTCACTAAAACACCCTAAACACTTAATCTAAACCAAGCTAAAACACCTCTGCAACTTGACTTATTCAGAAGAGTTGAGGCACTCTCAATCCAAGGTAGGCGTTACAAAAGCTTCCTGGGAGTTCAGTGAAGCTATCCAGATCATTTTAACACCTCCAGAAGTGCTCTAAATTCAAACTCGATTCTCACTTCAATAGGTAAGTTTCTCTAACCGTGATATCTATATATGTGCATCATTTGCTTTCAATTTCAAAAGATAAAATGTAGATATCAATATCCTGAAGCTAACCATATCATTAGTTTTCATTAATTTTGCTTATGGAGTGAGAATTGAAGCTCTGACCAGTTAGAGTTCATTTTTGGTACTGAGTAAAATTCTTTTTAATCTTTGAGTGTTAATTAAAGTTAGTGGCATGGTTGAATTCATGGTGAAATTTAGAGCAACTTTCATATTTACAATTTTTAAAATAGTTGATAAATGGAAGAGTTTGATAATTCAAAAATGTTGTCGTTGTTGTCTGGCGCGGGGAAGAAGAAGAAGTGAGAATTCCAAAATTGAAAAAATGAGTTTGTAATATATTTATTGGGTGTTGTTTCATAACCGGATGAAACAACCACCCCAATGGTAAAACAAGCGTGCGTTAACTAGAGGGACCTGGATTTGAGCCTCAGTGATACCCTTTTATTTTCACATATTTTTTCTTTCAGATCCAGTGCAAACAAGTCCAAGGCACGCATAGTGTACCTCATGTTACAACCATCATATCTCATCAAGGACAGATCCAACGCACCAAACGCAAGCCCCATGATGCACCTCTTGAAGGTCACCTCCACTGGATCTCAAACAGACGTCTAGGCTTCTCTGTTTTGGTCCTAACATTTTTGCTTCTTCTCACCCCCGTTATTACTTGTTTACACCCAGGCCCATTTTACTTCTTTTTTATTTTAATTAACTTTTTCTTTTCTAAATCATTTTTATTTAATCAGAAAAAATAATAAAATCACAAAAAGTTTAGATTTAGGTTTTAATTAATTAATTTAATTTTCATAAATAAAAATTAATTTAATTTAATCACTTTGTTTTATTTTGTTAATTAGTTTGTAAAATAATTAGAATTAGGTTTTGTTATTATTTTATACTATCAAATATCAACAACAAAATTTCTTAAACACTTAGAAATATTTTAGGGTTTCTTAAACATCTTTTCCCTTTTCACCACCTTCACGCACTTTATTTTTCGTATTAGTATTTTCCAATTATGTAATTGCTCAAAGCTTGTAATAGATAAATTAGGATTTTCTTTATATTTTCCTCCCCAATTTTTGCTTTGTACTCCCCTTCCCTGAAGCAAAGTAATAGCGTAGTTTATTTCTCGCATTTTTATTTTCTGCTATATATATATATATATATATATATATATATATATATATATATATATATATATATATATATATATATATATATATATATATATATATATATATATATATATATATATATATATATATATATATATATATATATATATATATATATATATATATATATATATATATATATATATATATATATATATATATATATATATATATATATAGCTGCTAGTAATGGCAAGACCTAAAAAACAAATGTTAGAAAACCCAATCTCAAGACAAACACTTGAAATCAAAACACTTCGCACACACACACACCTCTAGGGTGACTCTCACTTATTGCCTTAAGATAAAACAGTCATGTCCCTCGAATATGGGATGCTTTAGCAAAGACCCTCGGTTAAAAGATCGTAGTCCCTCAATGACCCTTCGATGCTGCCTTCGGTAAATGATCTTAGTCCCTTACGAAAATGGCTAAAATGTCCTACAAGTTGTCTTCTATGACTGTATGATAACCCGCGCTTATCCCTCACATCCAATGATAGGGCTTTCTACTAACTAATGGTAGGATAGTGCTATCTAAAAGAGGAGTAAAAGAACAAAGACTTTTCAGTAGGTAGATCGCTCATAATCGCTTGCTCACAAACTAAGATAACTTTCACACCTCACACTTTCAAAACAACTACTTTCAAAATTCTTTATAAACACTCTTGAGGGCTATTACAAGGGTTATTATAAAGTAAACTACCTTACATTGCCATTTTCAAAACATCTTTTCACAAAACAAACACTTTCTCCCAATAAATATTTTCAAACAAACATTTTGTATACATTCTCAATGATACGAGAATCATTACAAAATTGCCGCACTTAGGCATTTTCAAAATATTTTCAAATATATATAAGCACAAAGCATTTTTCAAAGTAAGCTAGCGATTAAGAGCCCGTAGATAACTACGGATGAAAAGGGTACTAACACCTTCCCTTTTCATAACCTACCCCCTTACTCAGAAAAATCTCAAAAGGTATTTCTTGTTCTTTTCACCCTTTCCTTTATTAGATAAAAGAAAAGTCAGTGGCGACTCTTTCTATCTACAACATTTGCGATAAAAGTCAGTTCGCCCACCGTATTACAACCCCAAAACTCCATTTTGCTTACAAAACATTTAGCTTATGTTTTAACACGAAATAATCACTTTTTAAAGGTTTCAAACCCCAAATATTTTTCACCGAAAACACCCATAACTTAGTTCCGATGCAGACTCACAACCGCACATAACACACAACATCCACCATCAACCATTCATTCAAATTCATAATTTCAACAACAACATTACACAATTCACCATTTAATTATCAACCGCAACATCATTAGACAATATTCTAACACATCTAATTCATCAATAACATACAATTGCATTGTCCACACAATTAATCCAATAATTGCAAAATTGCAAATATGATTATATCATTGAGTGAAGAATAAAAATACAAAACCAAACATAGACATAATATACCAACCATCATCATAAAAACTCTTAGATAATTAGAACCTCATCCTTACCTTAGAGTTCTTGCAAAAAATTATGATGTATAAGAATCATCACTTAGAAAAGTGGCATTTGCATAAAACTCCAAGTCAATGGTCTTGTTTATTTCTTTAATTAAACTGTTAAACCTTTTCTATTGTCTATGTTGTAGCAACTCTACTATTTTTCAGAAAACTTTCTAAATTATGAAATCAATTTCTCTCTCTAATACCACATGGTTACCTACCAGCTTCAGATTTTTCTCTACATTGGCCTTAGTACAAAATTTTAGATTTGGAAAAGTTGGGGCAGACGGAGTGACGGGTGCGCTTGAAGTTGACCCCTTTTGCAATATTTTTATCTTCGGATCCATCTGCACAAAATTGAAACACAACCCAAAATTTTCAAGAAAATATGCCAAGATTTATGAGTGAAAGAAGAATTTTCGTAAGCAATTTGAGGAAGAAAAAAGGATAAAAGAAAGTATGACTACTGGAGCCATTTTATAGCACAAAAGGGTTCATCACGCGCATACTAGGCCTCAACGGACGCACGATGGAAATGTTAAACTGCTCTCAACGGATCTTTTCCTGCCAGCTTTAATAAACAAGCATCGTGCACACGTCAGCCTGCATCGCATGCACGATACAAGGATATCACACGCACAATGTCAGCGCGATGATTCCAGAATATTTTTATTTCTTTTCTCATCTTGTTTACTTCTAAGTGATATCATTCTTATTCTACCTCTACCACATCCTTTGACCACTAATAACAAAGAGCATGGTTAATGTAAATACATGAAATTGAAATTTTGAATTTAAACTTACCGATGGGTTTCCTCCCATCCAATGCTTCTTTACAGCCATTAGCTTTACGTGCAATGCTTAATGTATATCAGGCGCAATTGATTCCCTTACATCATTCATAAGGTCTTTGGTCACTTTCTCAACCTGCTTTTTTTCTTCACTTGCAACTTGGTAACATGTTTCCAAGTCATTGACGTAATTTGTCCACTCATACGCATTTAAAGTGACATGCTCATTGTTAAATTGTAACATGAGCTCCCTTGATTCAACATCAATCAAGGCCTTACCAGTTGTTAAGAATGATATTTCAAGAATCAGAGATTTCTCGGTATTTCCCTCCATGTCCACTACTACAAAATCTGCAGGAAAAACTAGACCATCCACAAAAATAAAAACATCTTCCAATATTCCATATGGATTAGTAACATAAAGGTTAGCTAAGGTGAGAGTCATATTAGTTGGTTTTGGTTCTTCCAAATTTAATTCCTTAGTTATTTTCAGAGGCATCTGATTTATACTTGATCCCAAATGACATAATGCATGTGGGAATTTAAATTCCACAATATTGTAAGGATTAGTGAACTTACCTAGATCCTTCCGTTTAGGTGGAATGTTTCTGTGCAACACGGGATTTCACTTGTTAGGCGTGTCCACCTATTCATCTTCCTTTTTCTTCTTTAGTCCACCCAGGAATTCCTTCAACAGTCTAGCATATTTAGGCATTAACTCCAAAAATTCATTAAAGGGAATACATACTTGAAACTTAGCAACCATTTCCTTGAATTTTTTATATAACCCAGCTTCATCTTCCACTTCTAGTTTATTTTTAAAGATATGATATGATGGTTTGATATAGTAGATCAACTCAAGATTACGATCATTTAGTATTTGTTTCTTAGTCCTCCTTAAGGGTAAACTTTTGTCTATCAGCTGATCAATGGTGAGTCCCTTCTTAAAAAACTCACTTGCATTCTCCCTCACCTACTTTTCGGTCTCAACTCCTAATTCTTCCAATTTTTTTATACTCTTCACTTCAGTGTTCCTACCCAACCCAAACTCCACAGACTTACAAGTTTCATTTTTTGGATTATCCACAGTATTATAATTGAATCCCCCACTAGAACCAGGTAGTACAACCACTTGGCGGGAAAGTTGACCAATTTACATCTCTAATTTTTTTATGGATGCTTCATGGTTCTTAATCATTGTTTCATGTTGTTTGTTCATCTGTTTAAAACTATTTTGAGTGGCTAGAATGAATTTTTGCAGAGTCTCTTCTAGAGGGGATGGTTTCCTCTGAGTTAGGGCTTGTTGAGCATTGTGGTTTGTGGATGGAATTTGACTATTGCTCCATTTGAAATTTGGGTGATCTTTCCAACCTGGATTATTGGTGTTGGAATATGGATTATTCCTCTGAAAATTTGCAAGCTCAGCTTCTTTGGTAAAGCCCTCTATGGTGCACGTTCTCTTTTCATGTCCTCCTTCACAAAAATACACTTTTGTGCATGTATCTGACTTATGTTAGTTTGATTTAGATTGCTTTCAGCTAGCCTTTTATTTAACAATTCAATTTGAGCTAATAAGAGATATAAGCATCTAAAGTTATTATACCTTTTGTTGTACATGTAGCTTCAGTCTTAATAGCTCTTTAACTTTTTGATCGGTATTCATTCAAACACATTTTTTCAATCAACTCCCTTACCTGAGGTTCACTAATTGACCTGATGGTGCCTCCCACAAAAGAATCTACCAACATGCGTTTTTGCAGTTAGAGAACTTTGTTAACACTCTGCATTTTATCCATGTTGTTCGGGTTATAATTTGGGCACCTGCGTAATAACAGTTTAAATCTTTCCCAAGTATCATACAGAGATTCAGTATCTTGTTACTCTAAATTCATGATTTTGGCTTTCCTTTTAGTGAACTGTGCAGTGATAAAGAATATTTCAAGGAATTTTTCCTCTAGCTCTCCCCATGTTCCAATAGTACCATTAGGGAGGCATAACAACCAATCATTCTCCCCGTCGATCAATGAGAATCCAAACAACCCCAACTTTTCTTGATCTTCATTGACACCAGTTGGTCTACACATGGATCCCAAATTGCATTCCTATCAAAAGGATTATCGCGTAAACCTGAAAGAACATAATTTTTTATATCAAAGTTGAAGATGTGAAAAACACAAGAAGGGGGGTTGAATTGTAAAACTTAAAATCAAAAGTGCAGACAACACGTTATTTTTATCCTGGTTCGTTTGATCTCAAACTACTCCAGTCCACCCGTCAAGGTGATTTCGCCTCTCTCCAATGAGGTCTTAATCCACTATATTCAACTGAATACAACAACTACTTTAACAACTGTTAAAGCCTTCTTGAGTCTAACCACATACCGGTTTATCTCAAGGAAATTCTCTTACAGATAATTGAACAAAAGTGTGTGTTGATGTTTTCTAACAAAACTATATATCACAACTGTGATATTACACAATATTAAGCTTAGAATGAAACTAGACTGCTAATGCTTTTGAGTAGGCGTGGTTGAAAGCTTTAGCAAACTGTATGAGTGAGTTTGTTTACGTAGGCGTGTATATGCGTGTAGAGTATTAGCCTTTTCTTTTCTCACACTGACTTGTTTATATAGCATGGGAAGAGATACGTTGTTGTCCATAAAGCCATTTCAATGCTAATAACGTTCTTTCCTTTTTGAGAAGATCTTGTCTTGGAATAAAGCCGTTGGTAATTAATCTGTCTTGAATGCATAGTAACGCTTCAGAGTGTTCTTTCCTTTATGTTGACGCTTCTGAGTGCTGATGACTTGGTTAGGATCTTGATCAGAGTCAGAGTATTTTATGCGCAGATTTTGTTCATCGGGCTTCAGCGTATAGCACATGTTATTTGATCTTCTGATGCTGATAAATCTTCTGATGCTGATGTTGATACTGATATTCTGATGTTGATTCCATCAGAGTTTTTGTAAATACACAACATGATTTTAAGTAGCATATATATCTTATATAAATCTTACAATTTATTTAATCTTGTATTTTGTTATCATCAAAACTCTAACTGAGGGTTGTAGAATCAAACTATGTTCTAACAAAAGTTAGTAGGGTCAGCGGATACAAAATCTCTAGAGATTTTCCCTGCATGCATTCTCTTGCAGTAGTCCCCCATAGTTTGGGGTGGTGGTATGTTTACCATGATTTTCAGTTCTTCACTTCAACATCATAGATGCACAAAAAACCAACAAAACACCTTAGTAGTAGTGTGTAATAAAATAAAAAATAAGAAAATAAGAAAATAAAAATAAAAATAAAACAAAAATGTTGCACATGCATTGGCTTGTTGAAATTATCAACAGTCCCCAACAACGGTGCCAAAAACTTGATGACTTATCATAAACTGTACCGATAATGTCGTAGTAATAAAAATATCGATCCATAGGGACTACTATTTTACAAGATAAATATTGTGCAAATTAAATTAAATATAAAATGGGGAATTTTCGAGTTTTAAGGAGAAAATATTAAACGTTTATTCTGACAATAATACGAAAGCGATTAGGTTTTATTTTGAAGCCCCTATGTCTTTCATGTTAATGTTCGATGAATTACATGAATGATATCATTGCTATAATTCCGTGGTGAATTAACAAAACCACTATACCTAATTCCTTGGTGTATAGCTCACTAATCTATACTCAGAATTTACTATACATAGTCCACCAGCGTAAGCAAGATTAGGTTGTGCAATAGTACATTAATTCATAAACCACTACTCGAGGCCTTCTATTCCTATTCAACCGACATAAGTATGAAAGTTGCCATAGATCCAACACATAGACTAATGGTCAATATTCCCTATGTGCCCAAAATCAGATTAAAAGAGTATTTCACATAAAAGCATTACAAACAAGAAGCAATTTAATAGAATTATAACTCGAATTATTCAAGCAATAACAAATCAAACATATGTCCCAACAGCAATTAAAATATGTTCATCATAGAAAACATAACCTAAAGAGATTTAGCTATTCATAATGAATAAATTACAATACCAAATAATAATAATAATAATAATAATGATAATAATAATAATAACAATAATAATAATAACAATAATAATAATAAGAGGTTTGCATAAGTTAACCCTTGAAGAACTGGCCTCCAATGGCTTCAAATGCACTCCAAATATGACTCATGGTGTTGTAAATTATCCCTTTTAGTGTAAAATTGAAGAAACCTTGAAAAAGTGCCAACCCCCCCCCCCCCCCCCCCTTTTAAAGTTGTCACTGGGCATCAGAATGCGTCAGCAAATTACCTAGAAAAAGGTCCATCGCGCGCACGATGGGCTGCATCGCACGCACGATGCAACATGTTGAGGACCATCGCGTCCACGACTGGGCACGAAGCTTGCGTGACAAATCCAGAAGCTGACACATGTTCTGTCCTTCCGTATTACGCGCGCGATGCTGTGCGATGCGCACGCGATTTTTACAATGTTTACACGCTCTTAGACCTTTTCAGCCAAATTTTTCTCAAGTCTTTATTTCTTCATACTTTGTCCAATTTACTCCATTCTTGGGCTATTCTTAATGAAACTAAGTTATATTTGGCTTGATTTTCTCTGTTTCTTCAAAATAATCTATGTAATGATAGAGTGTCATTAATAACCCAGTTCAGTGAAACCACACCTACGTCTAAAGGGTTGAGTCCACAACCCCAAGAAAGGAAATTCACTATTAGTATTTTAGTACATTTACACTTACAAGCAAGAAAAAGTCCATGTTGTTCAATGCCTCTTCCTAACACTACCCAATGACTTTCTATTTAGAGTCTCCCCTTAAATTTGATAATCCAATGACTTTATTTCTCTATCACACAACCTGTGATAGGATATTGCAACCATTATACCCTAGTGATCAACTTCAATCAACAAGATGAATGATGTTGAATTTTACAAATCAACTAGACAAACCTTCTATGCCAAGTTACTGAAACATATAGGTTTACATATAGATTCTACACTAATCATATTGGGGCATTAGTGTGGAGCATAAGACACAAAACCTAACACTCTGAAAATATTCAATATGAATACTTGAATGCTTAAATTTTAAAGCAGGTTGTGTGCTTCTTATATAGAAATTCTTCTGGGATTTTCTTTATGGATATTTGATTTGATTTGATCCAGAAATAATGCATATTCAGTTGGATATTTAATTTGCTCCTTAAATATCTCCAACAAAAAGATATGATTTGGCTTGCTACAAATTCAAATTTAAATCAATTTAAATTTTATTTGATCTTCAGAGCTACCCAACAAATCATAAAATCATAGTGTTAACTTAATAACAATAAAATCTAATCCAATCTTTGATCGGATAATCTTTCGAAATGAAGCAACAAAGTTTTGATGCGCAAGGCCCAAATGTCATAGTAGCATATTTGGACATCGTGTCCATTATGTGTCCCTTATACACCTTCTTATAGCTTTAGCAGGTTAGATCAACTTAAACACTTTGAACACTTCTCTATGTTGTTGTTTTGCAAAAATGCAGCCAATCTAAAAGACCACTTCACAAAGAAATTCATAAATGTAAAAAGCATTCAATAATAATAAAAAATAGTTTCTTTTGGAGAAGCCAAAATGTATTAAATTAAATGAGAAAAAGAAGTGCTAAAATCTAAAAAATTCATTACAAACACATGCCATACTCAAGACAATAACCGCACCCTAAAACCAGAAAAGTGCATACACTTGTTGCTGCAAATTCACCAAAATACCTAAAACAAATGTTGTTGCACATACATACAAGAAATGCCTACATCAATCTGCTACTAACAAAAGCCACAATAGAATGATAGGATCAAGCCTTACCTTAATAAAACCCAGAAATATTGAGCTACTTCACAATATCACCAAGACAGAAATGAGGAAACATGTCAGTCTCTACACACCTAAGCATATACGAGGCTTCCAACTCGGGGCCACAAATTGATTCTACCCACTAAAACCTCAAGCAATAACAAACTCCAGAAACTAAATTGGGCTACGACTGTATTCTCCCTTTTGGCTTGTGATAGAATCGTTGAGTTTCTCGCAATTAATAGTCCCACACGCCAGAACATGCATGTGGATTCAAACACCAATGAGATAAAATATAGCACATGATGTTGCTTCTGATTCTCAACCACTTCCAAGATGATGACTTCCTTTAATTGAGCATATTATCCAAACATAGTTCGATATTGCAAAAAATTAGTCCATTTCATGTTTTCCAAATGATCTAAATATAAGCAAACCATACCATTGATACATAATGAGAATACTTCATTCCACTAACAATCAGTCCCATAAACTGATCGAAATGCATTAAACTATCATTATGAAAGGCAATTTTAAATCCGAACCAGTTGTAGATTTTACTCTAAATACCTAAAAAATCAGACATTAAAAAAAGAGATGCATCATTGATTCTTCTTCTCCACAACCACTCATGCGGCGAGTATACTATTGGCTAAGAACTCCTCTCCCAACTAAGTTAATTTTAGAGGCAATTCTATCTTAGAATAATCTCCACGCCAACAAAGACATGTTTGACGAAATTGATTTATGCCAAGCTCTCAACCAATTTCAGTTAGGCTCACAAGGTAACTCAAAAATTAAAACCCTATATGCTTCCTTAACATTATAAGCATTTGAATTGCCTCATACCCACCCCTATTTGTCTTTCACCCCATTTGTCAACTCCACATTTTCTAAAAGGCTTTCTAACTCGTTTAAGGACTGACTTTCTCCCTCCTCAAGTCACTATTCCACTTTAAATTCCATGCCAACACTTCATTTTCTCTTCTTTTAACATGATTGATCTTCTTCCCTTTGTCTAAGGACAAGGTAAATAGGTTCCCAAAGTTGTTTTTTAGTTTCCCTCTGCCAATCCACCAATCACTCAAGAAGTTTGTGTCGTTACCATCACCAACTACCTTTTTTTAATCAAGAAGATAACCATCCCTAATTGAGATCGTCATTTTTCTTATCTAGTTAGCATATGTCGTGCCACCAAAAATATGATCCATTCCCACTCTTTCTAATATATACATCTCTCTCACCATATCTATTCACTAGGGTTTTGAACCCCAACCCTTCTATTTCATTTATTAGTTTCCACTTCCATTTTCCTAACAAAGTTATGTTGAAAGCCCTCAAATTCTTAATGCCCAACCCCCCTCTTCAATGAGCCTGCACACCTTATCCCATTTGAACCCGTTTATTTTATTCCCTTCCTCTTTCCCACCCTATAGAAATTATTTAAAGAGAGATTCGAGTTTGAAGATGATACCTGACAAAACCTTAAATAAAGAGTAAAAGTAGATTGAAAGTGCTGACAAGACCGATTTTATAACAACAACTCGACCACCAATTGATATTTGCTTGTTATTCCACCTCGACACTCTGGATCTCACTTTGTCTATAATTGGATGCCACATCGACTTTGTTCTTGATTTAGCACCAATCGACATCCTGATATATTTGAAAAATGGAGATCCTAATTTGCATTTTCTCACCTTTGCCTCTTCTTCGAGCCATTGGTGAGAGATATTTATCTAGATCAATAAAATTTTGTGATAATTAAACTTCAGCCCCGTCATTATCTCAAAAAAATATAAGATTGGACTTGATAGACCAAATGTTTACCCAACATTTTCTGTCGATGATTAGAGTGTCGTCAGCATATTGAAGATGAGAAAAATGTCTTGCCCCACCCTCAAATGTGTACCTGAGTAATACACACCTCTCTTAACCTATAAGAATTGTTATTCATAGATATCCTACTCTCATCTTTTTTGTATCAATATCATTACTTCAATTCCATTTCATTGTTGTATTTTTGTGAATCATGGGTGTTTTATCCCATTCTTTCCTTGACAGTCTTCCAATTCTGGATGGTAATAGTTAAAACCAATGGTGTGAGAACATGAATGTTATATTTGGAATAATATGTCCTTGATATTGTGCAATTAGGCATCTCAATGTTTTTTGAAAATGCAACTAAGGCACAAGAAGCTCCACACGGACATGAGAGTTATCTTAAAGCCCATGAATAGAGAAGGGAAGACAAGATACAAGAACAATATTTTTTACTCATGCTAGTGGATACAATGGTGGTCATTGGAATAAGAATGGTAAAGACAAAGGAAATTGGAAAGGTGAGAAAAGTAAGGAAAATGGTGAGTCCTCAAATGATCAAGATCAATACAATATTGCTCGTGATAAAATTAAATCATCCAATAGAACATTTCTAGTAGTTATAATTCAAATTACAAAAATATAACAGTGGTCATAGACTATTAACTAACACACTTTCATATTCCTTATAACAAAGAAAATTGAACAAAAACAATCCACACAACCCTCCAACACAATAAAAAGACATGTTCACCATTAGATAACATTATAAAAAAAGTTTTTATTATTGTATTTGAGTGATAATCGAACCGTTAACTTAATATTTTATACTAAAAGATCAAATTTATATTATTTTTTTTTAAATATATTGAGAAAATCCATAGTCTCAGAATTGTTGGAGATAGAGCATTGGAAGAGTTTTAATAGAGTCACACCCCTCACCTTACAAGCGGGTTTTGTAAGGATGAGTTAGGACAAACTCTAATATGGTATCAGAGCCTATCGATCAGACCTTGGGATTCCTTCCATTTATATCAACACACAAAGTCCAAAAAGAGTATTGATCATTGTAGCGGTGAAAATCGGAGATCAAGCTATTAATTAACTTGACTCGCAAAAGCAAGAGTCGCCACCGCGCTTTATTGTTTCCAAGGGAAAAGGGAAAAGAGCGAAATAAAACCCTAAAATATGCAATGTAAAGTAAAATTTAAAAGTAATGAAAATACAATGCGTTTTGAAAAGAGATCGAGAGTTCGGGGGTTGGTTATACAATGGGAAGGTATTAGCACCCAATGCATCTGCGGTACTCCGCAGGAACCTTTTGAAATATCTGTTTTTGGTTAAAATTGTTTGTTTGATTAAAATGGTTCGTTTGGCTAAAAAAAGGCGTGGACGAGATTTTTGAAGATACAACGACCTAGTGTCGAAGTTTTGACTTAAAAGGAGTGAGTTTGAAAGTGGAGTCTTTTGGGAAAATTGTCTTAAGTTTGGAAAAATAGTAAGCAAGCAAAACATGAATGAGGCTATTCGCACGATTGTAGAAGATGTATTTGATGACGTGAAGTCAATTGAGTTGAAACATTTCCCTTGGAATTAATCATAAGTAGGTAGATCTAATGTTCGAGTAAGAAATCATAAATAGTTAAAATCCACGAGAAACGAACAAGGTAGATAACAAGATAAATAGTAAGAAACTAAATGAATGGACAAAGAAGAATCATGAATAAAAGAAAAGTGTAATTAAAAAATTATCTAGACTAATTTGAAATTCTAAGGTTACTAAGTAAACTAAACTTAAATTCTAAAGTGTCTAACTAAATTAAATAAAATTTTGAAGTTATTAACTAAATTAAAACTCTAAAGTTACTAACAAAAATTCGAAAGTTATTAAATTAAATCTAAAATAAATTAACACTCTAATATTACTGAATTAGGTCTAAACTAAATTAATTCTAAAGTTGCTAAATTACATCTAAACTAGTTTAAGTATAAACTAAATTCATTATAAAATTACTAAGTTAACCTAAACTATATTAATAATAAAATTACTAACTTAAGTCAAAACTAAATTAATTCTAAATTAAAGATTAAAAATTCTAAGATTAAATTAAAATTCTAAAGTTATCAAAATGTATCTAAACTAATTGGAAGTTCTAAAATTATAAAATAGATCTAAACAAATTAAAATTTTTAAGTTATCAAAATATACCTAAACTAATTAAAGGTTTTAACATTACTAATTTATATCTAATTAAATTAAGATTCTAAAATTATTAATCATAATTCTAAATATTTTAAAGTTATAAAATACATCTAAACTAATTAAAAAAAAAATTTAATACTAAACTAAATCTAAATAGGATTTACTAATATTTTTTTATATTTTTTTTTTGACAACTAAATGAAAAGAGAAATACCACGATAAAATCTACATGTCCATTCTTGACAACTAAATCAAATGAAAAGAAAAATACCCAGATAAAAATTGAAGACAGCAAGATAATTAAAGACAGTATAATAACATGGTATTGGTCTTATATTTAAAAAGACAATAAAAATAATGTACCAGACAGAAATCCAAAACTCCCAAACCAGTTCTAGAATAGAAAAAAAAACTACAAAAAGGTGGACACAATTCATGAAAATGTAACATGCATTTAAACTCTCTGCTCAATCTAAAATCAATCAAGCATCAAAGTATCAGAGAGAAAATACCCGATCAAAAACGGTGATGACCAACGGTTGGCGGAGGAGGCGGAGTGGCCTTTTGTGAAGGAGAAGGGATTATGCTGTGCGTTTGCGTATGGCAGAGTGAGGACGGCTGATGCGAGTTCGCGGAGCTGAGCATGTGCGTCGGTGAGGGATGTTCACGGTTGAGGCTGGACGTTGTTGTTGCTTGTGTTTGTTTTGCTGCCAGATTTAGGAGTCTCGTTTGATCCATCCTCGGCACCGGAAGATGCATCTGTTTTAATTGCTACAGGATAGACGTTCAAGTCGCCCACTTTCAATAGCTCAGATTCCTCAAACATTGAGAAATTGATACCAGTTCCAGCTGGCTGTCTAAACTTCTGGCCAAGACCTTGCTGAAAATTTATGATAACTGGTACAAGAACATTTTCCTTTGTCGAGGTAAGGACACACCCGTCGCCTTCTTTTGCAAAGAAAAGTACCGCGATGCTTCCGGAAACAGTGGCATCAAAAGTAAACTTAACAAGAAACTGCCCAGGATTTTCCTCATCAGCTTCAATCCTCAGTGTCTCCTTCTTAATATTAACATCATTCCTAATAGTAACAGTTTTCTGATGTTCCACAAACGGCGCCGGCACCTGTGGTGGCGTCGGATACCATCCATATACCGGGCCCATCGCCGTCCAATGATGATGGGGGATGAAGGAGTGGTTGGACAAGCAATAAAGTGGCACAGTGGTATATGTTGCTTTCGGTAGCGAAGCAAAACCAAGTCAAGAAGAAGTTACTAAGATAGCTTTGGGGTTGGAGAAATCAAAGCTTCCATTCTTTTGGGTTCTTAGAGTTCAACGTGGATCTATGGACAAGGATGTGTTGGAATTTCCAGAAGGGTTTGAGGAACGAACCAAAGGGTTTGGAGTGGTATGCACTAGTTGGGCTCCACAAATGAAGATAATGGGTCACGAGTCAGTTGGTGGATTCTTGACTCATGCAGGTTGGTTATCTGTTGTGTTGTGGAAGCAATTCAGAACGAGAAGCCACTTGTGTTGTTGACATTTTTTTTGCATATCAGGGAATAAATGCCAGGGTGTTGGAGAAAAAGAAGATGGGGTTCAAAATGTTACTGTTGGTGTTTTTTTTTTTGTTGTTGTTTTCTCCCCCTTTACAAATAAAAAATGAAGCCTTTAAATAGAAAAAGAATAGAAATATTATGATTTCAAAATAAATCCAAGCCGTTCAATATAAATCCAATCTCTATCAATCCGCAAACCATGCTTTTGACCAATGAGAATTCAATCTCTATCAATCCGCAAACTATGCTATCGACCAATGAGAATTAAGCGAAGCCTAATTAATATTTTTTGTGACCAAAAAATCCCTGAATGACAAAAATAAAATAAAACCTGAAATTATAAAAATAACTCAATTTAAAATAATTTTTTTGAATATTTTATGAATAAAAAATAAAGACCCAAAATGATCGAAAACGATAAAAGAACGGACGAAAATTTATCCGAAAAAATAAAATGAACACATTAAAATAATCTGCATGTCACAAAGATTAAAGAAAAAATATTCAAGAAGTCAAAAATCAAAAATAAAATAATAATGAAAATATCAGACTAAACAGACGTTTAAGGTTAAAACGAGACTTCGAACTGTACCGAAAAATAAAGCGAGCATACCGTCATAATCTACGCGAAGCGCAGATTCATAAAATGATCGGTAAAAGGTGAAAACTTGAAATATTTTCTCGCTACTTTCTCGCATAGTGTCGAATCGCTTTTAACAGTCTGTCTATAAAACCGAAATATTTTATTATTGACATATAAACAACTTGGAGCAATGCAAGAAATGGTAAACAAATAAAAATGAATGAAATGAAATGTCGGGTATTTTACAACTGAAAGACGATGCAAACTTTGATTTAAACTGACTTTTTCTGGTCAACCTAAATACGACTAATGATGCAAAATGCGATGAATGAAGGTATTTACTAATGATTGTGACCAAGTGACAAAATATGGTATGAATGTGCGACTGAAAAATTTAGGGGCGAAATTTAGGGTGCAACGGTTGTGCCTTGATGAATCAGTCTTCGAGAATCCACAATCAACCATACTTCTGGCTTGAGAGACTCAAAACCTTAATTGAGGCGCGACACCTGATGCTCTTGATTCAGACCTGTCTCTGCACATGACATAAAAGAAAACATGAACATACACCTTTGTATGCGATTAGAAATTAGTGATACATATGCTAAAAATGTTCAAAACACTTGACAATCTTAGCATAGTCAAAGCTCGAAGGTGAGACGTTAAAACCGACCGTATTTCGTGACCTTGACTTATCTTAAAAAAATGCAAAAAATAAAAATAGGATCTTAGGTCAAAAATTGGGGTACAACAGCTGCCCCTATTTAAGTTTCTTCTATCTGGAGATATGAAGATTGAGATCTTCATTTCGACGAGATTGAAGGGACTTAAATATAGAATACACAATTTTTGGCCTTAAGATACCGCGATCATGTTCATGATATGATATGAATGTAATGCTCTGAATTTTATGGGGAATGACGCCATATGAGACAGACTATGCTGGAGAAACCAGGCACATTATACAGTAATCCCACAGAGGAAGAGGTTGTAACTCCACTGGGGAAACAAAGTCATAGACTTCAAATGAGAGACTCTTGAATGATTTACATCAGTGTTGAGACTGGAAAAGAGATGATTTACATCAGTACGAAGACTGGAAAAAGAAATGATTTACATCAGCAATGTGGCTGGAAAAGGAAATGATGGACATCAGTACTGTGACTGGAAAATAAAATGATTGACATCAGCACTGTGGCTGGAAAACAAAATGATTGACATCAGCACTGTGGGTGGAAAACAAAATGATTGACATCAGCACTGTGGCTGGAAAACAAAATGATTGACATCAGCACTGTGGCTGGAGATAAACATCTCTGATTTCTGAATTTTACCAAGAACGGTAACACATTTCTTCTCTAACTAAGATATCGCTTGAAAAGGATAAAATAACAAACTTCCCCATGGGACTTTTCCGAAGGGATGTCATTTGCTGAGTAGACATTATTGTTGGGGATACACAAGCTGCTCAAATAAAGAGGTCGCCACTTGCTTCCTTTCAAAGGTGTCAATAACATACAAGCTGCTCATGAAGAGACTGCCACTTGCTGTCTTCAAAGAATATTAAAGCACACAAGCTGCTCATGAAGAGTCCGCCACTTGTTGCCTTTCAAAGGTGTCAATAACATACAAGTTGCTCATGAAGAGACCGCCACTTGCTGTCTTTAAAGAATATTAAAGCGCACAAGCTGCTCATGAAGAGTCCGCCACTTGTTGCCAAAACCCACAAGCTGCTCATGAAGAAGCTGTCACTTGTTGTCTTCAAGGGAACAATAACACACAAGTTGCTCAAATAGATAAGCTGCCACTTGCTGTCTTCCAAAAATACTAACGTACAAGCTGCCCATGAAGAAGCTGCCACTTGCCGTTTTTCGAGGTGTCAATAATATACAAGTTGCCTCGTGAAGAGACCGCCGCTTGCTGTTTGTCAAGAGTATCCATAACACACAAGTTGCTCATGAAGAGACTGCCGCTTGCTATTTCTCAAAGATAACAATAACACACAAGTTGCTCATGAAGAGACCGCCGCTTGCTGTTTTCTCTAAGGTATCAATAACATACAAGTTGCTCATGAAGAGACCGCCACTTGATGTTTTTCAAGAGAAAAATAACACACAAGTTGCTCATGAAGAGACCGCCGCTTGATGTTTTCTCTAAGGTATCAATAACATACAAGTTGCTCATGAAGAGACCGCCGCTTGATGTTTTTCAAGAGAAAAATAACACACAAGTTGCTCATGAAGAGACCGCCGCTTGATGTTTTCTCTAAGGTATCAATAACATACAAGTTGCTCATGAAGAGACCGCCGCTTGATGTTTTTTCCAAGGTATCAATAACATACAAGTTGCTCATGAAGAGACCGCCGCTTGATGTTTTTAAAAGTGTTGATAACATACAAGTTGTCCATGAAGAGACTGCCGCCTGCTGTTTTCTCAAAGATACCCATAAAATATCATGAAGATATTGCTGGAGGTGAGGATCAATAATTTCATCGAGGATGGACAAACTGCTCATGAGGAGACCGCCATTTGTCGTAGAGAAATCAGAAATAATCAAACTGCTCAAATAGAGAGTCAGTCGCTTGTTGTCATGTCGATATTCCAGAAGAAGGTTGTGATAACACTGCTGGGGAATAAAGTTCATCTTCAATGGGGAACCATGAATAAATCCTTCTTGAGGAGACCAAGTATTTACGTTGCAAAATAAATGCACTCTCCATCTAGGTTTCACAGCCTAGAGAGATCCACAGGATATCATTCACAAGAGACAAAGCTCAATCTAGGAATAAACTGGAGAGAAAATAGTCAAACAAGACTCCACCCAATGAGGAAACAACTCAAATTGGATTTATCCTATCCATAGATGGAAAAGGAAAGCTAAAGCAAGGTTCTTCCACGAGAGTTAACTCAGTGGGGAATTAGAAAGGAGGCGCACTTTCTGCTTAAGTTGACACTCTATTTGGAAAGATCAAATATGCTATTTGAATTGACATAACCAAGGTATACGAACCCGAAGACATCAACAAATACAAATGTGCATGCATGATGCAAGTGTGAATGAATAAATGAATGCCATGTATGTGCTGGCAAAACAAATATACAAGATAAACTGGAGATGATAAGACATCATAGCACAACCCAACACTCGGCTAATCTCAACAGGATGGGGACATTACTGGAGGTAAAACACAGGCCCTCATTGGAGCAAGGTCCTTTTACAAGGCTTAAATATCTCTGGAGAGGAAGATATTTTCAGGTAGAAAACCCAAAGTTCAGTCTTCTATTGTCAACAATCCATTAAAAGGATAACAACACAATGTTTTAGCTGGAAAAAAGCCATGCTTAACTGGAGATACTGGGAACACTACCCTCTGATAATGTATGCAATACATATCACATACCTTGAGAAATCTAGATTGCCCCTGGGACCAATTTTGGATGCCCCAAGTTTACTGCTGATAAGCTGCATGTTGCACGACAATTCTTGTGAATAACTTCACTTCTAGAATGCCTCAAGCTATATGGTTGGTGAGGAGAAATAATCTCAAGAGGATTTTACAAAAGACCTGGCATTCATCATGCTCTGGTGTCTTCAAACTCTTAGAGAGATTCATCGAATCTCGACGTGATTGCCCCGGATTAACTGTAGTTGGCCCAACAAAGTCTTCAAATTTTGCCCCAAAAGAGTAAACAAGTTGGGAAAGCATTAATTGGGAGAAGCAACATGTTCATGTTTACGGTCTTCAGGTGACATGCCCCTGGATATGATTTTTCTTGAAATGATCTGCCAATTACTCAACAGAACTTCAGGCCTTAAGAATAGACTCATCACTGGTGCTTATATGTGAGTTTCCTTGATATCAAACAAATGTTTTGCAGTTAGAAAATTTTATTATGAGAATGAAAATTCTAATGCAACAGTTATGTAAGTCTTGAAGATTTTGAAAAGATATCGCACAAATTTTGCGAGTTAGAACATCATTTATTTTTGTATAGGAAAAACATATGATACCAACATAACTATTTAGAACATTCATGGGAGTCAGGAACACTATCTCATTGAAGTATGCTTTCAAAATAACCTTGCTTCAATTAGGACTTTTGAAGGTTGTAACGTGGTCTGGTTCATGGTTTTAGAAAAAAAAAGATTTAAGGCTCAAAATATTTGGTGCCCACCTCCTTCATGATGTTTTCCAATCCTATGTTCAGTTAATTCAACATGAGCATTCATCTCTCAAAAGGATTTTGTGACGGTCAAGGAAACGACGAGGCTTTCGGAGTAGAAACCACCCTCATGTCTTCGTGTTTGTAGTCACCAATTTGTTCTTTGCTGAGGAATTTTCTTTGCAGTCCTTTTCTTTGCAATTTTATTTTCCCTAACTTTTGCCTGAACTAATTCTTTTGAATTGATAGTCCAGCGGGATGCCTTAATTTTGCCTAAGTCACACGTTTTCATGTTTTTTTTGACTTAGCAAGCTTTTTTCTTGATTTTTGACTTTTTGAACAAAATGTGTGACATTAGCTTGTCTTTGCTTGTTGAGAGGATTGTGATTGCCTCGTTTCTTGATGAATGAGGCATAACATTGTTGTTCCACATCCTCTAGATTCATTATACATGAAGGATAGCCCTCGTAGTTTCTCTTCAAAAAACATCTTCCTTATGAATTTTGAACACTCAGTCAGATTAACTAAAAACTACCCTGCCCCAGGTTAAAATTCAAGGTTTTTCATATAGAAAAGAAACTTCTGCTTCGAAGGCTCAAAAGGGGTTAGCAAGGGATTATCTCCTTATATCTCCAGTGTTTAGGGATTTGAAACAATGCCTGTACATCATCAGCAAGATTTTATCCAAAAGCAAACAACCAGAGATTTTGTGTTCTTTAGATCATCATCATCCCTTCAATCTCTACCTAGGTAAGAGAATGGGCAACAAGTTGGTATCATAATGCAAAAAGAAATTTAAAATTTGAAAAAAAATATGAGTGAAACGAATGAATTTCTTCAAGACAAACATACCCATTGTATTAAGATAATCATTCAGATGCAAACAAGTTCTTACATGCAAACAATGTTTTGATAAACAAGAAAAATTACAAAAAGCATGAATAAGTTAATAATCTAGGAAGGCTTTCCATCTGGACTTGAATTACCGAAAACCCCTTCAAAACTCAAAGTGACCATCAATCGTGTTTACTCTTTGGCACATGCTTGATTTGAACTTCAAAACCAACGTTCTTGAATGACAAGATACCACTTCTGACCAACTTCTGAACCTCAATCTTCAAAGCAAAACAACCCTCCAAATCATGCCCAGGAGCACCTTGATGAAAAGTACAAGTCAAATCAGCTTTGTAGTACCAATGTATCTTCTCAGGAACCTTCGGTGGAGGTCGGGTCTGAACCAAATTCCTCTGCATCAGGATAGGGAACAACTCTGTATAGGTAATTGGAATTGGATCGAACTGGGTTTTCCTCTGATTAGGAACTTGCTGATTCTGTTGATGAACATGATGATTCTGACAATGATTATTTCTTCCTCTGGTTCTCTTCTTGGAAAAGTTACTATCCGACTTCTTCACACCATTAGTTGAGCTACCATCTTCATATGAACATCCCTTCCCAACATCTTCTTCTAGACGCACTCCCACATTCACCTTGTCAGGAAAGTCATTAGGTGCATTAACCAACACCTTCTCATGAGAGAATGATTTTAGAGTTTCAGTGAAGACTTTTATCATCGCTTCCTCTCTCCTAGAAGGATTGGCTTGGGCAGCAACCAAAATTTCAACCAAAACAGTTGAGTGATCCATACCAGCTTTCAAAATAGTCTTCTCTCTACGGAGTTCAGAAACCTCTCGCTTGATATTCTCCATTGTTCTCTTAGCGTCAGTGTTGTACTGGTGAGACCAAAGGAAAAGTAAGACTCGGAAAAAGACCTTTGAAAGTGAAACAAAAAATGTAGAATGATGTATGATATGCAAAAGAGAGTTTTTATTTGATTTTCAAGGAACTCAAGATATTAAGTTGTAAACATCAAAGTATGAAGATAGAAGATGAATTTTAAATTGGCTCCAAACATTGATCAAGTTATCATCAAGATCAATCATCCATTTTGGTGGATTAGGGTTTTCGCCCTATCAACACCCAAGATCCATTGAGCTTGACGAAACTTGTGATGTTTACAAAGAAAGACCTCCAAATTCCTTCAAAGTCAAGTGAAAAGGGTTTTATGGATGCATGAATGCATGGCTATGCAACAACCACAAGCAAGGTCACAAATAAAGTCGAAAGGTTCAACGTCACGAGCATGGAGTCAAGGTAAGGAACACCCCCAAGGTATGTACTAACGGTTTAATCACACCTGTAGAACAAGGTTCTAAGAGTTCCCGGAGTCTACATTCCTCCTTCGGATATTACCGACGTCTTGATTACTCAATAATCAGCAATATTCTCAAGAGAAACTCATCCGAGCGTAGCATCGCGTGACAACTACTTCCGGATTACTCCGTTATAATGTCCGCGCTACACCTAAAAGGCCAAGGATGGGTTAGGGTTCTACGATTCCCAACTTCTCTGGCTCCCAGGTAGAAAATAATAATGTCCTCCCGATTACTCGGTAAACAAATATTACGTTCAAAAGGGCCTTCCACTGAGTGTGGGATCTCATGCCTCCTTCTTCGGGATTACTCCCTCAAAGTTAACATGACTATACCGCCCGTCCTATTCCTAAGTGTAACTTAGTCCGGGTATAGGACTTGTCCTTTGCAAAAATTATCAACACCCAAATAATCATAATATATACATATAATCAAACAATCAAATAATGATAAAACAGATAAAACAAATTAGGCTTAACCCACTTAGGGATGGACCAGCAAAAGGTCAATCTTTCCCCAGCAGAGTCGCCAATTCTGTAGCGGTGAAAATCAGAGATCAAGCTATTAATTAACTTGACTCGCAAAAGTAAGAGTCGCCACCGCGCTTTATTGTTTTCAAGGGAAAAGGGAAAAGAGCGAAATAAAACCCTAAAATATGCAATGTAAAGTAATATTTAAAAGTAATGAAAATACAATGCGTTTTGAAAAGAGATCGAGAGTTCGGGGGTTGGTTATACAATGGGAAGGTATTAGCACCCAATGCATCTGCGGTACTCTGCAGGAACCTTTTGAAATATCTGTTTTTGGTTAAAATTGTTTGTTTGATTAAAATGGTTCGTTTGGCTAAAAATAGGCGTGGATGAGATTTTTGAAGATACGACGACCTAGTGTCGAAGTTTTGACTTAAAAGGAGTGAGTTTGAAAGTGGAGTCTTTTGGGAAAATTGTCTTAAGTTTGGAAAAATAGTAAGCAAGCAAAACATGAATGAGGCTATTCGCACGATTGTAGAAGATGTATTTGATGACGTGAAATCAATTGAGTTGAAACATTTCCCTTGGAATTAATTATAAGCAGGTAGATCTAATGTTCGAGTAAGAAATCATAAATAGTTAAAATCCACGAGAAACAAACAAGGTAGATAACAAGATAAATAGTAAGAAACTAAATGAATGGACAAAGAAGAATCATGAATAAAAGAAATGTGTAATTAAAAAATTATCTAGACTAATTTGAAATTCTAAGGTTACTAAGTAAACTAAACTTAAATTCTAAAGTGTCTAACTAAATTAAATAAAATTTTGAAGTTATTAACTAAATTAAAACTCTAAAGTTACTAACAAAAATTCGAAAGTTATTAAATTAAATCTAAAATAAATTAACACTCTAATATTACTGAATTGGGTGTAAACTAAATTAATTCTAAAGTTGCTAAATTACATCTAAACTAGTTTAAGTATAAACTAAATTCATTATAAAATTACTAAGTTAACCTAAACTATATTAATAATAAAATT
The DNA here is from genome assembly GCA_948472305.1 of Vicia faba. NCBI lineage: Eukaryota > Viridiplantae > Streptophyta > Magnoliopsida > Fabales > Fabaceae > Vicia > Vicia faba. The sequence goes on along the minus strand of OX451738.1, from coordinate 1,353,580,819 downwards.
ACTAACTTAAGTCAAAACTAAATTAATTCTAAATTAAGATTAAAAATTCTAAGATTAAATTAAAATTCTAAAGTTATCAAAATGTATCTAAACTAATTGGAAGTTCTAAAATTATAAAATAGATCTAAACAAATTAAAACTTTTAAGTTATCAAAATATACCTAAACTAATTAAAGGTTCTAACATTACTAATTTATATCTAATTAAATTAAGATTTTAAAATTATTAATCATAATTCTAAATATTTTAAAGTTATAAAATACATCTAAACTAATTTTAAAAAAAATTAATACTAAACTAAATCTAAATAGGATTTACTAATATTTTTTTATATTTTTTTTTTACAACTAAATGAAAAGAGAAATACCACGATAAAATCTACATGTCCATTCTTGACAACTAAATCAAATGAAAAGAAAAATACCCAGATAAAAATTGAAGACAGCAAGATAATTAAAGACAGTATAATAACATGGTATTGGTCTTATATTTAAAAAGACAATAAAAATAATGTACCAGACAGAAATCCAAAACTCCCAAACCAGTTCTAGAATAGAAAAAAAACTACAAAAAGGTGGACACAATTCATGAAAATGTAACATGCATTTAAACTCTCTGCTCAATCTAAAATCAATCAAGCATCAAAGTATCAGAGAGAAAATACCCGATCGAAAATGGTGATGACCAACGGTTGGCGGAGGAGGCGGAGTGGCCTTTTGTGAAGGAGAAGGGATTATGCTGTGCGTTTGCGTATGGCGGAGTGAGGACGGCTGATGCGAGTTCGCGGAGCTGAGCATGTGCATCGGTGAGGGATGTTCACGGTTGAGGATGGACGTTGTTGTTGCTTGTGTTTGTTTTGCTGCCAGATTTAGGAGTCTCGTTTGATCCATCCTCGGCACCGGAAGATGCATCTGTTTTAATTGCTACAGGATAGACGTTCAAGTCGCCCACTTTCAATAGCTCAGATTCCTCAAACATTGAGAAATTGATACCAGATCCAGCTGGCTGTCTAAACTTCTGGCCAAGACCTTGCTGAAAATTTATGATAACCGGTACAAGAACATTTTCCTTTGTCGAGGTAAGGACACACCCGTCGCCTTCTTTTGCAAAGAAAAGTACCGCGATGCTTCCGGAAACAGTGGCATCAAAAGTAAACTTAACAAGAAACTGCCCAGGATTTTCCTCATCAGCTTTAATCCTTAGTGTCTCCTTCTTAATATTAACATCATTCCTAATAGTAACAGTTTTCTGATGTTCCACATACGGCGCCGGCACCTGTGGTGGCGTCGGATACCGTCCATATACCGGGCCCATCGCCGTCCGGTGATGATAGGGGATGAAGGAGTGGTTGGATAAGGAATAAAGTGGCACAGTGGTATATGTTGCTTTCGGTAGCGAAGCAAAACCAAGTCAAGAAGAAGTTACTAAGATAGCTTTGGGGTTGGAGAAATCAAAGCTTCCATTCTTTTGGGTTCTTAGAGTTCAACGTGGATCTATGGACAAGGATGTGTTGGAATTTCCAGAAGGGTTTGAGGAATGAACCAAAGGGTTTGGAGTGGTATGCACTAGTTGGGCTCCACAAATGAAGATAATAGGTCACGAGTCAGTTGGTGGATTCTTGACTCATGCAGGTTGGTCATCTGTTGTGTTGTGGAAGCAATTCAGAACGAGAAGCCACTTGTGTTGTTGACATTTTTTTTTGTATATCAGGGAATAAATGCCAGGGTGTTGGAGAAAAAGAAGATGGGGTTCAAAATGTTACGGTTGGTGTATTTTTGTTGTTGTTGTTTTCTCCCCCTTTACAAAGAAAAAATGAAGCCTTTAAATAGAAAAAGAATAGAAATATTATGATTTCAAAATAAATCCAAGCCGTTCAATATAAATCCAATCTCTATCAATCCGCAAACCATGCTTTCGACCAATGAGAATTCAATCTCTATCAATCCGCAAACTATGCTATCGACCAATGAGAATTAAGCGAAGCCTAATTAATATTTTTTGTGACCAAAAAATCCGTGAATGACAAAAATAAAATAAAACCTGAAATTATAAAAATAACTCAATTTAAAATGATTTTTTTGAATATTTTATGAATAAAAAATAAAGACCCAAAATGATCGAAAAAGATAAAAGAACGGACGAAAATTTATCCGAAAAAATAAAATGAACACATTAAAATAATCTGCATGTCACAAAGATTAAAGAAAAAATATTCAAGAAGTCAAAAATCAAAAATAAAATAATAATGAAAATATCAGACTAAACAGACGTTTAAGGTTAAAACGAGACTTCGAACTGTACCGAAAAATAAAGCGAGCATACCGTCATAATCTACGCGAAGCGCAGATTCATAAAATGATCGGTAAAAGGTGAAAACTTGAAATATTTTCTCGCTACTTTCCCGCATAGTGTCGAATCGCTTTTAACAGTCTGTCTATAAAACCGAAATATTTTATTATTGACATATAAACAACTTGGAGCAATGCAAGAAATGGTAAACAAATAAAAATGAATGAAATGAAATGTCGGGTATTTTACAACTGAAAGACGATGCAAACTTTGATTTAAACTGACTTTTTCTGGTCAACCTAAATACGACTAATGATGCAAAATGCGATGAATGAAGGTATTTACTAATGATTGTGACCAAGTGACAAAATATGGTATGAATGTGCGACTGAAAAAATTAGGGGCGAAATTTAGGGTGCAACGGTTGTGCCTTGATGAATCAGTCTTCGAGAATCCACAATCAACCGTACTTTTGGCTTGAGAGACTCAAAACCTTAATTGAGGTGCGACACCTGATGCTCTTGATTCAGACCTGTCTCTGCACATGACATAAAAGAAAACATGAACATACACCTTTGTATGCGATTAGAAATTAGTGATACATATGCTAAAAATGTTCAAAACACTTGACAATCTTAGCATAGTCAAAGCTCGAAGGTGAGACGTTAAAACCGACCGTATTTCGTGACCTTGACTTATCTTAAAAAAATGCAAAAAAATAAAAATGGGATCTTAGGTCAAAAATTGGGGTACAACAATCATGAGGGGTGTATTGGGAAAATCCCAAGTCCTACATTGGTTGGAGATAGAGGATTGAAAGAGTTTATATGGAGTGACACCCCTCACCTTGCAAGCTAGTTTTTTAAGTATGAGTTAGGCCAAACTCTAATATAGTATTAGAGCCTATCGACCAGACCTTAGATTGTCTACCGTTTATATTCAGTTCCCTGGTCGATGAAATACTTAACATATTTTCCATGATATAAGATTTACCATCTACCAATCTATAGAGCCTACAAACCTAGGGATAAAAAATTGAATCTTTACCATCTCTCACCTTTTTACTCAGCCTCTGCGATAGACATTTATCCCCCTCACCCCGACTCCTTTGACCATACAATAAATATCCTTCCACCAACTAGAGTATCTTCCAGTGCCTATGTCCACCTAAATATCTACCAACTCATATTTACAAAGCATGACCTTAAACCAAAAACCCTAACTATCAATCTTACATCTCCAATGCCATTATTTTCAAATGGGCCATGTTAAATAACCTAATATTACAAATATCTAATATTCCTTGATCACACTCATAATAATTCTTGTTTCACTTAACTCAATGAATCTTATGAGCATCCTCGCTACCCCCCCCCCCCCCCCCCCCCCCCCCCCCCCCCCCCCAATAGACTCGTTTTTAGAAATGGTATTTGAAGAAGTCTTAGAAACGAAAATTAAATAAACCAGAATGGTTGACACAAGATAATTAGAAATAACAAGATGTACTCCCATGAACAAACCATGATTTTTCCATCCAAAAATTATTTTATGAATTATATTAATTATCAAATTTCGAGAATCAATTGTTTTTTTATTACCGCTGATTGTTAGCTCAAAATATTTGAAAGGAAATTTACTCATTTTTAATATAATAGAAAATCTTACCCACGAGAAGATTTTTGTGAAAATTCACCCTCAGACTCCCCTCTTAAAAGAATATTCAGAGTCCCATATTAGCTAAGATTGATGCAGAAGTCGGCCTCAAACATTCACCTATCCACTACCTCCACATCTATGAAATATCATAGAATGCATCACCAAATTAAATATTCACATTCAAATGAGTCATATGCCTTCCTAAAGTCAACCTTGAACAATACAGTCTTCTTAAATTCCACCCAAAATTTGTCCTCCTTTTCAAAAGTCCTCAGAGTTTATGATATTTCCTTTACCATGACACTTTTTAATCTATTTTATAAAAGATCTAATAAAACTTTTATACATGCACTTAACTAGAGAGAATGGCCTAAAACTTTTCAAACTATGATAATTTTCCTTTTTTGGAATTAACATGATGAAAATATTGTTTGATTTCTCACTGGTTTACAATTCTTCTAAAATTCATTAATAAATTAAAAAAAAACAATTTTCACCACATCCCAAATCTCTTTTATGAATCCGAAATTGACTATGTATGGCCCTTTGTTCCTAAACTATCATAGTCCAACAATGCATTATTAATCTTCACTTCTTCAAAAAAATTGTTTATTATCATCATAAAAGTCATTTTGCTTGAAGATCAGATTGGTCAAGTTCACCCCCCTCCACACAAGCACACATTTGAGGATTTGAAGTTGGACTTGAAATGCTTAAACGCGTCATTATTAACATTATCAACCCCTTCCACTTACACTTTTATGCTCAAAATGAAATTGTTCTTTCTCTTGCTCTCGATCACATTATGAAAGTATTTAGTATTAGAGCCTTCTTCCTTTAGCCATATGATTTTGTATTTTTGTCAATGTATATTACACATAATTTTTTATAGATAAAAAATGAGTAGATAGTAATTGACTTTATTATGCTTCTCTCTCCTTCAAGTTGCTCATTTCATCTTTCATGTCTAGAACTTCCTTAATCTTTTGGACTTTATCTCCCATATTGCTACTATTATTTTGATGTTAGTTTTTCAGTGATGCCTTAATCCCCTTCAATTTTTAAGTGCATAACCCCTCTGTTGGAATTAAATATAAAACTTTGAGTAATTCCTAATCAATTTTGATGAACAAGATTCAATCAACTCGGTCGAAATATCTTGTTCTTCACTCTTCACTTAAGTGAATCTACCAACCTTGGTTGCAAGATGATTTTGTACAGCAATTGTTAATTCAAAAAGAAAGAAAATTAGGAATAAGAAGATTATTGTTTGAAAAAAATATGGGAAGAAGAAAACTATTTTTCTGCAGAGTTTCTCTCTTCTCACAACCTTATGATTTTATCATACAATTGCAAGTGATTACAAAAAATAGGGGTTACTCCCTCTATTTATAATTTTAGGTTTTCTTGCTACCTAAGCCAAAGCAAAAAACTATAAAAGCCCAAAATACATGTTTTGGTCTAAGTCGTAATCCTGTGTCAAGTAACCTACTTCAAAACTTTGACATCTAATATAACTCGACACACATTAGACTAGTTTCGACATAACCTTATTTCTGTTGGGCAACATGTTGCTTCGACACAAGGAAGTACAATTTCAATACACCACATAATTCATTGTGTCTATACTATCTATATTCATCATAGCTCTTAATTTCTTAAACACTTCGACCAGCACTTCATTCGTCATGATATCTGCAATATGATTCTCAGTTATGCAGTGTTCCAAATTCATCTTCCCTTTTACTATTTACTCTCGAAGATATTGGAACCTAATTACGATGTGTTTGCTTCTGTCATGTGCTATCGGATTCTTCGTCAGATTGATAGCTGACATTTTGTCGATCTTTATGGTAATTGCTCCATGATTCTTTCCTATAATTTCTTCAACCAGATTCACCATCCATGTTGCTTGACATGCACAAAGAGAAGCAACTATGTACTTTGCTTCACAAGATGATAGTTCTATTACTGGTTCTTTTCTCGAACTCCAAGCAACCAGTGCACCACTTAGAATAAACACATAGCCACCTGTGGATTTTCGATCCTTAGTATCACTACACCAACTTGAGTCTGCGTATCCCACTAACTTGCATTCGTTTCCTTTATTGATTGCAAGAAATAAAATTCCATAACCGAGATTTCCTTTGAGATACCTCAGTATCCTCTTCATTAATGCTAGGTGTAATACCTTTTGCTTTTGCATGAATCGACTTACTATACCTTTATTTTATCCTAAGTCAGACCTTATGTGACAAAGGTTCCTCAATGACCCAATATGTCTTATGTATTAGGTTGGGTCGACATCATCTTAATCTGAATCTTTCGACAGTTGCAGTCTTGGTTCATCAGATGTAGAAGTTGAGTTGAATTATTTCATCTCAAATATCTTGAGAATTTCACTTGCATATCTTCTTTGATGCATCATAAAACCTCTACTACTATTTATTGCAACTATCTGTTATTAACAATTCATCAACATAGAGACATAATATACACAATTCACTCTTGCTTCTTCTTGCATATACTCCATGTTCAATTGTGCACTTCACAAATTAATTCTCCCTTAGGAAACTATCAATATTATTATTCCAAGCTCTTAGAGCTTGTTTATGTCCATACAGGGCTTTATGCATCCTGTACACCTTTCTTTCTGCGCCATGCTTCACAAACCCAACTAGTTGTGCAACATAAAATTTTTCGTCTAAGGGTCCATTTAGGAATTCAAATTTCACGTCCATCTGACATATGTGCCCACTATTCATTTCTACTAGACCCACAACCAACCTGATTGTTTTAATTCTAGCAATGGGTGCAAAGACTTCATCAAATTTGATTCCTTCTTTATGAATAAATCTTTTTGCCACATGTCTTTCCTTGTGTCGTGTTACTTCCCCTTTGGGATTCAACTTCACCTTGTATACCCACTTCACATCAATTGCCTTCTTTCCTTGTGGCGATTCGACAAGTGACCAGATGTTGTTGTCTTCTATCGTATTCACTTCTTCATTCATTGCTTTCACCCACTTCAAATTTGTCAATGCCTCAACTGCATTGACTGGTTCAACATCTACGTAAAAGCATAGTGTACCAACTCATCTTCATTATCAACCATATCATATCATGTAATCACACATTCCTGTAACCTTGCAGGCATGTGTAACACCCCAAAATCTATATTTCTATATTTTATCGATTATTTGTGATTTATTGTTGATTTTATATGATGTGTTGTGATGTGTTATGGGATAGTAAGTGGGATAGAGGTGATAATCGAAATTATTTGGATTAAATAAATGTGGTTAGTTGTTGTTAGATTGTGGTTAGGTTATGGTTAGTTGTGGTTAGTTGGTTTACAAGTAAATTATAATAATAATTAAATGAAATTTAAGATAAAAAGGAGAATAAGGGTATAAGAGTAAGTGTGTGTGTGTAAGTGAGGGCATAATGGGAAGATCATAGAAAGGGTCTAAGGTTAACAAATAAAATAAGGGATATAGAAGTCATTATGTATGATCGCGCAAAATCGGAGAAATTAAGAAGAAGCTAGGGCACAGAGAGAAGAGAAGAGGAGATTCATCCTGTAGGGCTCGAAGAAATCAAAGCTACTAGGAATTCGAGGTAAGGGGTAGTCGGGTTTATTATGATTGATATAGGGTTAATATAGATGTAGGCTTTGTCTTATGTATAATTTGATGAATACAATGATGTAATTGTTAATTTAAGAATGTTTGATATGCCATGAATTGAATCATTTATTTGTATGGTAAAATCGATTTCACAAGCAAAATTTTATGAAATTAGATGTTGGTTGATAGATTTAGAGTGAAATAGCAGTAGGTAATTGACCTATGATAATATATTTTTTAAATAAGCTGTTTAGACATGTTAGGGGATGTTTGAGATATGTCTAAGTTGGGATAAAAAGAGTTTTGGAGTGAAATTCCTGTAAGAAAAATACAGGATTTTTGTAAAACTTCAAAAAATTTATAACTTCAGTTTCGGGTGTCTGATTGACGCACCGTTTGAAGCTGTAGAGAGATGAGACAACGTACTTTCATTTAAAAATAGTTTCATTTAAATGATATGTAATTGTGTTATAAGATGTGTAAATGTATGTTGCGCTATGATGTCTTGTAGTGAATGATGAAAATTGAGTGTTGTTGCAATGAGGTTGTTGTGATGTTAATGATGGTTCTGTGATGATATTTTAATGATGTGCATGTTTATATATATATATATATATATATATATATATATATATATATATATATATATATATATATATATATATATATATATATATATATATATATATATATATATATATATATATATATATATATATATATATATATATGAATATGACTTATGTGAATGATGATGTAATTGACTAGTCGTGGTCGAACTTATATGTGATGTTGTTGTGTATCATGCATTCATAGCATTTTTGGACGGTGGTACGCTTGTGATGAGTCTCAATCTCATTGTGAGAATTGGGTGCGAGTAGCTAGATCCTCGTCCGGGGATTTAGTGAAGTGTTACTATGATGGTAGTAGCTATTTATGTTGTGCTCTGGTTCCAAGAGGGAATCATGAAGGGTGATGGATCATGTATCCATAAAATTTGATACCACGTGCATTGAGTCAGTGTTATTGCATTAACATTCTATGTGGAATTTGCATAAGTTTTGTTGATGAAATATGATATGATGATAGTTGTGAGTTATGTAATTATATGATGGTTTTTATGACGAAAGATGTATAAATGCTATTATGACTTGTAGGTGTGAGTATGAATTGTTTTATAAATGATATGTGTTGATATAATGATGATGTTACTGCTAATATTTTTATTATATCTTTTATAATGAATTATGATTACTCATCCTTTCTGTTTGAATGTTGCCTCCACCTGGGTAACACGCAGATACTCGAGAGTAGCTTGCTGCAGTAAGGATGATAGCTCTTAGAGTATTTATTAGTTTTCCGTTATTTAGAGGTGTATTTCTCTGATACGTAACATCAGGTTGGGAACACTTGGTTTGATTTTCTTTGTTATATCTATGTTGAAGTTTTTGTAAGATTTTTGGATTGTTGAACCAATTGTGGTTCTAATTCTTTATGAAACTCTTGTCATGAGGTTTATGTTGTTTGAGGATAACTTTGAAAGATGATTCCATTGTGATATTTTAAATTAAATATTTAAATAATATAGCTATTATATTAGTGTGTGTTCATGAAGAATATAACGGTAATTGTTGTAACCCGTGTTACAGAGCATGATTATATTTATGTTGTTTTATTATGAAGTGTGACACCCTTGCGTGGTGATTTTTAATTAAATTATTCGTGAATATTATATAGGATTTTAGAAGGGTGTTACAACATGCATCTCGTTCTTTGAGGTCTGCTTGGGCCTGCTTCACCTCTGACTTTTTCTTGTCAAACTTCTTCTCTTTCGACTTCAGTGGCTAGTTATTGACAAAAGGTTCTTACTGAACTCTTGTTTACATTTTCAGTCCAATCTCATTCCTTAAGCTCGTTTATGATCATGTCCCCGTTTATCACTACTTGCTTGTTCACTGGGTCGAACAATTTGTATCCTCCAGTTGAATGATATCCTATTAGGATCATTTGAATCAGCTTGTCATTAAGTTTTCTTCTCGACTGATCTGGCACATGTCTATGTGTTATAAATCCAAATACATTCAGATGACTTAAGCTAGGTTTGACACCAGACCAACATTATTCTGGTGTAATTCCTTCTAGCTTCTTCGTCGGACATCTATTTAGGATGTATGTTACAATTGACACAGATTTCTCTCCAAAACTCTTTAGGTAAATGCTTAATGTTCAACATACTTCTCACTATATTCATGATGGTTTGATTCTTCCTTTCTATAGTTCCATTTTGTTGTGGAGTGTAGGGTGGCACCACGTCATGCATAATCTCTTCTTTCTCACATAACACATCAATGTCTTTTGACACATATTCTCCACCACCATCAGTCCTCAGAATCTTGAGCTATCGACCATTTAGTCTTTCAACCATAGATTTAAACTTGGAAAATACCTCAATCACTTCAATTTTCTTCTTGATCAGGTAAGTCCATAGTTTTCGGATGTAGTCATCTATGAATGTGACACGGTACTTGTTACCTCCAATTGAATCCACCTAGATAGGACCACATACATCAGAGTATATAATTTCAAGAATATCCTTCGACTTACTTCCTGCATCTTTGTTGAAGTTATTCTTGTGTTGCTTCTCCTGCACATATTCCTCACACACTTTGTTTGGAATGCCGATTTCTGGTAATCCTGAAACCATAGTTATTTTTTCAAATCTCTGATGTCTTTTAAGTTGAGATGGCCTAGTCGATAGTGCCATATCCATTCATCGCTTCTAGCTGCAGTTGAAATACACTTGTGCTCCATCACATTAAGTTTAACCTTAAAGGTTCTATTCTGAGACATAGGAGCCTTCAAGACTAACCTTCCTCTTGAATCGAGAACTCTCATCAACTTGTCTTCGATCGACACTTTATAGTTTTATTTACTAACTGTCATATACTTAGCATATTACTTTTCATGCCTGGTATATACAATACATTGTAAATTACCGACCTTTTACCATCTTTCCTCATAACCAGAATATCACAAATACCTTCAGCTACAAGGGTGTTGTCATTTGCAAATTTCATCATGTTCTTCATCGAGGGCTTTATATTGACAAACCAATCTTTCCTTCTAGATATGTGTGATGAGTGTTGTACCCCAAAATTTTCCCTCCCATATTCTTCAGGATTTGTCAAGATCAATCTTCAAATGGATCAAGGGGTTGCACAGTCAAACATCCTCCTAAGCCAATCAAAAATTAGGGTTTTGGTTCTTGCAAGGAAGTTGAGGTTTTTAAAGGGCTCAATCAAGTCCCATATGCCTCCACACATTTCCAAACACCTACATGGCAAGTCTTAAGTCTCACAGCATCAAATTGCACAGTCAAAAGTTCCATTTGCTTCACAATCAACTGTAGGGGTAAAATGGTCATTTGGCAGTCAAAAGTCAAAAATTTTGGTCAACATCTCATTTTGAAGCCACAATCATCATTTGATCAAGTCTTGATCATGATTCCACAAGCATGGTTCAAAAATCATCAAGATGCCAAAAGTTTCTATTTTTGGACAGCTGAAAAGTCAACTGTAACTTGACCAAGGCATAACTTTTTCATGGTTCATCATAAAAATATCATCCAATGCTCATTTTGAAGGGGATGACATTTCCTACAACTCGTCTTCACATTCCAAGTCCAAGAAATGCCCTCACAAAAAGTTGTCAATTTCTACATTATAGGTCAATTTCAAAAGTCAACAAAAAGGCATTTTACTTCAAAGACCATAACTTGAGATTGGTAAATCCAAATGACATGGGACCAAAGGCATTGGTTAGAGGACTTCAAGACCTTTCCAAAATGTCCAAGAACATGTTCATATGATCAAAATTGAGCAAGATATGCATTGGATAAGTTGGGAAATGTTTGGGAATTTGCAAAAGTCAACTTTGCCTAAAACACCTTGTTTTTGCTAATGGGCCCCAAATTCCTTCTTGAATCTTTACCCAAAGCATATGTGTGATCGGTGGATCTGGAACTGACTGTTTAATGCTGGTTCGCGAAATGTCGCGGAAGCAAGAGTCGCCACCGTCTTTTATTTTCTCCAAATGGAAAGGACAAAAGCACAGAAAAATTCCTTAAAGAGATTGCTCTCGGTTCGGGAGGTAGATTATAGAAAGGGAAGGTGTTAGCACCCTTTCTATCCATGGTTATCCATGGGCTCTTAGATACTTGCTCATTGTGTTTTCAAAAATGTTTGTTTGCTTTTCAATGTGGGTTAACAAAGTTTCTTTGAAAAAATTTCAGTTCGACTCGTACGTCAGAGTGTTCGAAAAATTTGCTTTGAAAGCTTTTGAAGAGTGTTGGTGTGAAAAGTCTTTGAATTTTTGTTTTGAAGAGAGCAAGTATCCATGAGTCGTCTACCTACCCTAAGGAATTCGTCTGTGTAAATGTCCTTTAAAGTAGTGCCATCCCACCATTGAGAGGTAGGTAGCACCACCGTTGGAGGTGTTCGGGTCAATTCGAGTTTGTAGGGGCATGGTGATCACCAGAGCAATGGGAAGACACCTTAGAAGCTACCCTCATGCCAGGTTCCCGGATCATGAGGACTTACTAAGACATCCTCTACATCGACGATCACCTTTCGAGGGCAAGGCAACAGTGAGGCGTACCCTAGGAGTGGTGTGTGCGATTCGTATGTCGTTTTCATTTGTATTTGTCTTGTCATGTTCATTGTGATCTACGCTTGATTTTATTTTATCCATTCATTCTTGCATGCTTTGTTTAACAGTTAATATTTGCGGGAAAAGTAAATCTAACGCTATTACAAATGGCGCGGGTCCACATCGCCAAAATTAAACCGGACCCGATTTGACGGAAAGTAAATAAAGCAAAAGAAATAAAAGTACGAGAAGTTTAAGTTACAATGCTTCGGGAGAGATACATAATGAATTAAGCGAAATAAAACAAATGTGCGAATAAAATAAATTACGAACGAGGGCGTTGGACCCTTTTGCAAAATATTATTAATAAGGAATTAAAATTAAGAATTAAAAGAAAATGTTTTTTAGTATTTTTGTGTTTTTTGAGATTTAATAAAAAAGAATTAATTAAAAACCAAAATGAAATGTTAAACCTAGTTCTAATTATTTTTAAGTTTATTATGAAAGTATTAAAATTTAACCTAAATGCAACCCTAATTAGTTTACAAGTTTAATTATGAAAATAAATAAATCACTAATATTATGGCAAAAAAAAAGGAAAATTAAAAGGAATGAAAGTTATTAAACCTAATGCTATTTTTTTGGATTTTTTATGAAAAGCATTAAAGTTGCAACCTAAATTAATACTAAGTTAATTTACATGTTAATTTATTTATGAAAAATAATTAAGTTAAATATTTATTATATTTGTCATCTTTTCTGATTTTTTGTGATATTTTTATATATATGGTAAAAATAATTTATTAATTAAAACAATAAAAGAAATAAAATAAGAATTGAAAACAAAATAAATAAAAAAGGGAAATTGCAAACCAGGGGGTTCAGGCCCTAAAGTGGAGGTGTGGATCCAGTAAATTGAGCCCAATAGCATTCAGAGTCGTTGACCCTCCCAGACATCATGTGGCAACGTTGACTAGGGTTTATTGTGCCCTTTGAATCTCTGCCTTTGATTTGACTTCATGAGACGCGTGTATGCTTAGATTATGGGGATGTATGGTGCACTCCAATGATGAACCTGCATGTGAATGTGAACAAGAAAATAATATTGAAATTATTGAAGACCTGGGGATCGAACCCAGGTCTTGTGCATTGCCCATACGTTCGCTTGCCATCTGCGCCACTTAACCACTTTGTTATATAATAAGCAAAGAAATATTATAAAAGAAGAACAAGATTAGTGCTGGAAAACGCGCGAGATTTTAAATGAGCCAGTCAGCGTGTGACATGTAATCGTCTTCTCCACCTTCCCTGAAAACAAAACCATATGGCAACGGTTTCTTAAGCGTGGTTCAAGGTTGCTTTAGAGAAAATAGCGACTAGCGCTATACAACTCATAAATTAATCGCGACCATGGCTTCTTCTTCGTCTAAGTCTGCTGATTGCAATGGTGGTGGTCTGGGGTCCTGATTTTTCCTAATTTGAGAAACCCCAATTTCAAGCTTCTGTAAACCCTAACAGTTGTCAATGGCTAATCTCCAAATATGGCATGAAAACAAAATTAAACTACATGATTAGCTTCAGAATACGTTAGTTAACGTGAATGCATAGAAAAAACATAATGAAAATGTCTGAATGTGAAGATACGATTATGCATTTTGTTTGACACAGCTTGAATCCATGGTACCAATTCTGGGCGTTTTGATGGATGTTAATGATTGGAATGCGTTCAGGGGACCACAAGGAAGCTTTTTGAATCAATATTAGGACTTGAATCAACCTCTAAGGTTGATTTCAGTTTTGCCTTTTTTTAAGTGAAAACTCCAAGTTTGTTCTTAGCTTTTGCGCCTCTTTAATGTGTGTGGGCATTAGGTTTTGACTCAGCACTTATGAGGGAAGGGAATTAGGTCATTAGCTGGCCTTGATCCATGCCCATGAGAGAATTAGTCTTAGGTCTTTCACCATTAACAAACTTTCCTTTTTTTAAGCAAAACCAAGACTTGGTGTACAATCTAACCCTAGCATGAGTTTGTGAGTTGGCACATGATATATGGAAGCTATTCCAATTCAAATGACACTATTCCATTGATTTTTAAATTTTATTTGAATTTTTAAAGATTTAAAATGAATTAAATTATCAAAAATTAAATAAAATAGAAAAATCAATGTTTGATCTTGAAATTAATCATGGGACACGTGTGTGGCATGACAAGGCTGAATCAAGTGGAAGAAAGTGGGCCCTTTTGTCAAAAATTGAAGTTTCAAGGATAGTTGACTTTTGCCATTTCACAAAAATTTCCCAACTTCTACAAGGCATAACTTGCTCAATTTTTAAGATTTTCTCATGTTCTTGGACATTTTGGAAATGTCTTTGAGTCCTTTAACCAATGCCTTTGGTCCCATGTCATTTTGATTTTCCAATCTCAAGTTATGGCCTTTGACTTAAAGTCCCTTTTTGTTGACTTTTGAAAATGACCTATAATGTTGAAATTGATAACTTTTTGTGAGAGCATTTCTTGGACTTGAAGTATGAAGATGATTTGTAGGAAATGTCTTTTTCTTCAAAATGAGCTTTGGATGGAATTTTTCTGATAATCCATGTGAAAGTTATGCCCTGGTCAATTTCAGTTGACTTTTTCAACTGTCCAAATAAGGAAACTTTTGCATCTTGATGATTTTCTGAGCCAAATTTTGAGAATCATGATCAAGCATTGATCAAATGATGTTTGTGGCTTCAAAATGATATGTTGACCAAAAATTTGAACTTTTGACTGTCAAATGACCATTTTGCCCCTACAGTTGACTGTAGTGCAATTTAGGGTTTTGACTGTGCAATTTTGAGCTGAATGCCTTGAAACTTGATATGAGGATGCTTGACCATGTTTGTAAGCATATGAGACTTGATTGGGCCTTTGAACACTTCCTTTTCTTGATCAGACTCAAAACCCTAATTTTGACTGTTTAGGAGGCCCTTGCACTGTGCAACCCTTGGGGAATTTTGTGACTTGGCTTGGCAATTTCTTGAGGAATATGGGAGGGCAAATTTTGGGGTACAATAGTTGCCCCTGTTCAATCTTCTTAGACCTGAGGATGCAGATTGGCTGACGTGCCTTTCGTAATCCGAGGGTAGAAGATGATTGGACACTAGAGTGCCCAGAAATTTGCGCTCACATAGTGGCAGTGATGGTGGAATGGGCTTATAGATGCCATCTGGATGTTTGATTGCGTAAGATATTCCTTGGCGAGAACCTGCATACCTGCAATACAGAAAATGAGTACCTGACACGTTGCAGGAGCTGATTTTTAGATGCCTGGTATAGATGTGTCCTGACTGGTTACAGGAGCTGAGTCTGGAGCTTCAAACGGCGATGAAAGAACCAGGGATGGTTACTACCTTAGCATGAATGGTAAGAGAACCTTGGGCGACTTTAATTTCAACAACGCTCGTTGAGAAAAAATCTTGGGTGTCTTCTACTGGAATAAGAATCAGGGAGATCTTAGGGTCGATCTGACTGAACCAGAGAGGCCTTTGACTGGGTAAGAATCAGGAAAATCTTAGAGTCGATTTAACTGAACCGGACAAGGTCTTGAGATATCTTCAACTGGATAAGCATCAGGGAGATCTTAGGGTCGATCTGACTGAACCAAGAGAAGGCCTTTGATTGGATAAGCATCAGGAAAATCTTAGGGTCGATTTAACTGAACCGGACAAGGTCTTGAAATATCTTCAACTGGATAAGCATCAGGGAGATCTTAGGGTCGATCTGACTGAACCAAGAGAAGGCCTTTGACTGGATAAGCATTAGGAAAATCTTAGGGTCGATTTAACTGAACCGGTCTAGGTCTTGAAATGTCTTCAACTGGATAAGCATCAGGGAGATCTTAGGGTCAATCTGACTGAACCAGAGAAGGCCTTTGACTGGATAAGCATCAGGAAAATCTTAGGGTCGATTTAACTGAACCGGTCTAGGTCTTGAAATGTCTTCAACTGGATAAGC
This sequence comes from Vicia faba, assembly GCA_948472305.1. Classification (NCBI taxonomy): domain Eukaryota; kingdom Viridiplantae; phylum Streptophyta; class Magnoliopsida; order Fabales; family Fabaceae; genus Vicia; species Vicia faba. The sequence goes on along the minus strand of OX451738.1, from coordinate 1,353,564,603 downwards.
ATCAGGGAGATCTTAGGGTCGATCTGACTGAACCAGAGAAGGCCTTGAAATATCCTTAACTGGAATAAGTGTCAGAATGTCGCCATATCTGGTTTACATCTGAAACTATATCTGGAAGGAGATCTGGAAGCAGCATCAGAACGTCACCATATCTGGATCATATCCGAAACTATATCTAGAAGGAAATCTGGAAGCAGCATCAGAACGTCACCATATCTGGATCATATCCGAAACTATATCTAGAAGGAAATCATATCTGGTTTACATCTGAAACTATATCTAGAAGGATATCTGGAAGCAGTATCAGAACGTCACCATATATGGGTCATATCTGAAACTAAATCTGGAAGGAAATCTGGAAGCAGCATCAGAACGTCACCATATCTGGATCATATCCGAAACTATATCTAGAAGGAAATCTGGAAGCAGCATCAGAACGTCACCATATCTGGATCATATCCGAAACTATATCTAGAAGGAAATCTGGAAGCAGCATCAGAACGTCACCAAATCTGGATCATATCCGAAACTATATCTAGAAGGAAATCTGGAAGCAGCATCAGAACGTCACCAAATCTGGTTTACATCTGAAACTATATCTAGAAGGAAATCTGGAAGCAGCATCAGAACGTCACCAAACCTGGTTTACATCTGAAACTATATCTAGAAGGAAATCTGGAAGCAGCATCAGAACGTCACCAAACCTGGTTTACATCTGAAACTATATCTAGAAGGAAATCTGGAAGCAGCATCAGAACGTCACCATATCTGGATCATATCCGAAACTATATCTAGAAGGAAATCTGGAAGCAGCATCAGAACGTCACTATATCTGGATCATATCTGAAACTATATCTAGAAGGATATCTGGAAGCAGTATCAGAACGTCACCATATCTGGGTCATATCTGAAACTATATCTAGAAGGATGTCTGGAAGCAGTATCAGAACGTCACCATATCTGGGTCATATCTGAAACTATATCTAGAAGGATGTCTGGAAGCAGTATCAGAACGTCACCAAATCTGGTTTACATCTGAAACTATATCTAGAAGGAAATCTGGAAGCAGCATCAGAACGTCACCAAATCTGGTTTACATCTGAAACTATATCTAGAAGGAAATCTGGAAGCAGCATCAGAACGTCACCATATCTGGGTCATATCTGAAACTATATCTAGAAGAGAATTGCGATAGTTGGTAGTAATCGCTTTTGTATTGATCTTTTTCCTGAAAAGGCAAAACATAATTGTATGCCTAATCATGATGCATGAACTGTATGTCTTCAAAATTAATGAAATTCGTGTAGTATGACGCATATGCATGCTATAATGTATGAAGATGTGATGTTTATGAATGTATATTTGTCTAAGAAAATAAATCCTTGACGGGTGCCAGGAAGTCGTATCCTGGGCTGATGTTGAGGAATAGATTTTGCTTCCGCTGGGGATGATAGTTGCAAGTATACCGGTAGGAGAAGATAACTCCGTTGGGGAATGAACTTGGCAAATGACGGATTCTGTGGGGAGAAAAGATACTCTAGTGACCATGCTGGGAAGCAATACTCTGTGGGAAGAGGGATGCCTTGCTGCGTTGTTGATAACTTGCTGAGGATACCGTTGTTATGTTGGAAGTATTGATGGACTTCGCTGGGGATAGGAAAGAACTGCGTTGACGACGACCTTTCCTTGGCTTTTGGCTGAGGATAACCCAGTTATATCCTGTTGAGGAAATAACTCTTTAAACCAAGCCGGACGACGCGTTCGTGCTCTGCGAGAGGATAAGCTTCCAGAATCTACTGGGGATAAGCTTGCTGCTTGGGGATATGAATTCCAGCTTTCCTGGGGAGACTAGATTGGACTCTCCTGGGGAAGTATTGAACTGTGTTGGTTATGTTCTTCAACGGAACCTACCTTGATACCCTGGAGGATAGAACAATCAGATCGCTTAGACCATCCATTATTGCCCCTGTTTCTGATGTGGGAGCGGAAGATACCTGTGGAGGTGCTTGATAGTTGTTGATGAGCAAACCTTCTTCTGGTAGGCAGGTGACAAGATGACAGGACATAGTCGTACGCTTTGATCCCTAATTTTTGCCTGGACCGCCCTTTCGGGTTTTCAGTCCACCGGGATACCCATTTTTGCTCAGGCCGCCTTTTCAGGTTTTCGACTTGCCGGGTGTACAGATTTTTTCATTTCATCCCTTCATTTTGCCCGAGCCCTTTTGGTTCGCCGGGAAGCCCTTATTTTTGCCTAGGTGTGTCAACCCAGCGGGTCTTTGATTTTGCGTAGTATTTTTTCGACTATGTCCGTGCTTTCAGAATGTAGGGAGGTGCCCCTGTCAGTAGCATTGTGTAGCCATATTACCAGAAGATGTCTGATCGTGCAAGATTTGTTGCTGGAATTCCTGTCCAATGCCCCAAGTGACTTAGGCGGAGATTTGACTCAGGCTATTTGGCCTTTGAGATATTCTCCGAATCTTGACTGAATTGCCCCAGATGATGGATAATAATCACGTCTGCCCCTTGATTGGAATTGCTTTTGTTCACTAGGTATTCATCGTGCGAATTTCCCTGCTGTTCAAACAAAAAGTCATATGCAAACAAAGTTATGTTAAAAATGCAAAGCTTATGTCTGTCTTGAAGATTTTGAAAATGCATTCTTTTTTTCATAAAACAAATGAGTTTTTGTAAAACGTGATGTCAACTCGTTATTTTACTGTAAGCCTTAAGGAGTCAGGATACCTTTCGTAACAGTATGCTTTCGGACTAACCCATGCTTCAGCTAGGACTTTTAAGGGTTATATCATGGCCTGGTTCACGGTTTAAGAAACAAAGGATAAAGGCTCAAATTTTATTTGTACCCACCCGCTCTTCATGATGTTCTCCAAACCTAAACTCAATTGATCATACGTTAGAATTTGTTTGAGTTTTTTTTGCTCTGATTTTCCGGTGATGGTTCGGATGTTGACAATTTATTTGAATAGGCAGTCATCTCCCTTTTTTTGTTGAGGGTTTGTGAGACCTCTTTCTTTTGATTTTTTGTTATCCCTTTCTTTTTTGCCTGAACTGTTTCCTTTTTTGGAATTACAGTCAGCGGGATGCTCCAGTTTTGTAAGTCTCCTTCATGGGTTTTGACTTAATGGGCTTTTCATTTATGATTTTTGATAATGACTGCCTGTCCTTATGATTGTTCGGAGCCATCACTGTCTTTTGTTTTTTTGGAAAAACTCATTTGGTGCCATTCATTGTGCACTTGGATCAACTGAGAAGACTACCCTGCCCCGGGTTATGATTAAGGGTTTTAAATTTTGAAAAGAAAAACTCCTACTTCTTTGGCTCAGAGGGGTTGGCGAGGGATTATCATCCTTATTACTCCAGTGTTTGGGAATTGAAACAATGCCTGTACCTTATCAGCGGGGTCTGTTCAAAAGCATATTGTAGATTATGGTATCGTTTTCGTCATCCTCCCTCAAGAGGCTCAGAATTATTAACCAAGAGTTGATCATCAGAAAAAATATGAAAAGAAATTTGAACATAGTGAAAATAATTGTATTAATTCCCAAAACAGACATATGCGATGCATTGATAGAATAAAAGGGTTTGCTATGACATTAATTGTTTGTATAAGCAAAGAAAAATACAACTCAAAAATTCAAATAAACAAAAGGTCTTCAACGATTGGGTAACGAAGCAGTGATTATGTTCGGAGTCTCTGGCACTTCAAACTGAATCTCTCCGGCGTCAATCATATCTTGGATCTTGTTCTTGAGAGGCCAGCAGTTGTCTGTAGTATGCCCCGGGCTATCTGAATGATATGCGCACCTATCGTTGGGATGATAGTTGGGAGCAGAAGTGTTCGGATTCCGAAGAGGAGCCCTTAAGGTGATCAGTCCTGCTTTCAACATTTGTTGCAGTGCTTGATCCAACGACATGTTGAGTTTGGTATACTGTCGTTTCTCCTTGCGCTGCTGCCCCTGTCCTTGTTGAGCAGGTCCAGGATTGGAGATCTGGATTGCCCCTGCCTCATGACGGCTCTTTTTACCGTGCACAGCATTGGATTCATTCTTTCCATGATGAGGCTTTTTATCAGAGGGTGCAGCCTCTTGAATTTTCCCAGATCGGATGCCAGCTTCTATTCGCTCTCCAGTCAAGATAAGATCTGTGAATCCAGCAGACGAATTCCCAATTAGGTGGTTGTAGAACGGACCAGACAGGGTCCCCAAGAACATATCGACAAGTTCCCGATCAGTCAGAGGTGGTTGTACCCTTCCAGCAAGATCCCTCCATTTCTGCGCATATTCTTTAAAACCTTCACTTGATCCTAACGACATACCCTGGAGTTGGGTACGCGTAGGAGCAAGGTCGGCATTATACTGATACTGCTTGTAGAAAGCAGTAGCCAACTCCTCCCAGTTATGAACCTTGGTCCCATCTAGTTGATAGAACCATTCGAGATGAGTCCCTGAAAGACTCTCCTGGAAGAAGTGGATCCACAGGTTCTTGTCCACCGTATATGGTTGAATCTTCCGAACATAGGACCTGAGATGTAACTTGGGACACGACGCCCCATCATACTTGGTAAAGGATGGTGCTTTAAATTTCCGAGGAATAACCACACCAGTTGACAAACCCAGATCTCCAAAATCCAGCCCCGGTACCTGTTGGATCTCCATAGCATTCAGCCTATCCTCCAACTGTTTGTACTTGTCCTCAGCCGGAGGGTACTGTTCATCGTTGAAATCTGTCTCATTGTCAGAGACCACTGGACTGAGAACCCTTTCCTCTTGATGACTGCCTTTCCCCACAGATGGAGTTATCCTCTCAGTTTGATCCTGCAGGGTGTTCCCAGATCTGCGTCTAGGGCTGAACAAAACAGTCCTCCTCTTCTTCTTTTCTTTCTTCAAGAGCAGAGCCTTCAGATCTTGTTGCCCCTGGGTCAAGTTCATGATCAACTCTTGGAACTGGGCATTCTGAGCCTGGAGGGCCCTGATGGACTGCTCAGCTGATGATTCAGGATTCATGACGATCGGCTGAAATAAACAGCGAAGAAGGGTAAGCAACCTGTCCAAGGGGACACCTGCAATGCAATGAGATGTATGACATGCATGCAATGATTTCAAGGACCTCGCAGGGTAAACAGAGAAATTTGTTAGAGTTGGAAACTGGCAACTTGATTGAAGGAACTTCCTGTTGTAAAGAGCCCTTCTTCAAGGGTCAAAGGCTCACCATATCCAGTGGGTCATAGCCCCTGACAACCTGGTCTAGAGGAAAATAAATCCTCTTTGCCCCTTGCTGGGATAGTTGATTCATCATGACCTGCATCACAAGCCCTTGAGATCCTTGAAATGGGTTAGGATGTATGCAATGGTATGATGTCATGCTATGCATGGGGTGATGTAGGTAAACCATGTTATGAGTCCCAATTAAGGACTATAGACAAACCCTGCAAGAAATTCAGTATACTTTGTTATGAGTCCCAATTAAGGACTATAAACAAAACCTGCAAGATATCTAGTAAACCCTGTTATGAGTCCCCGTTAAGGACTATAAACAAAACCTGTAAGTAGTTCATGTGTCAGCTAACCAGCATGCAAGTAGGCAAGTACAAAGGCACACAAGTCACACAAGAGAAACCCTTAGGGTTTAGGCCAGCATGGGGTCTGGGTAGTACCCTCTTGAAGTTGGTGGGCTCAACCTGTCCTAATCAAAGTAACCGGGTTCTAAGGTTCCCAATATCACGGGATTGCTTTCATTGTTCATCGTTTCGATTTAGCCACTGAACTGGCGACCGAAATATTCCAGGAAAGCAACCCTCAATTGAGTGTAGTATCGAGTATCAACCAACCTCGGACTGCACCAAAGTCAGTTATCTCACTACCCTAAAGAGGCCAAGATAGTTCAATTTAAGGTTCCTAAGGTCTGTTGATGCTTGATGACACCACGCGGAGGCCCCGTACTCTCCTTGACTGAACTCAAGGGTTACCGGTACACACCAAAGTGCCACATCAACGTAGCAGACTGTTTCAACCATGTCGGTATACCCCGCACAGTTCCCTCACAGCCTTGTTGCTACTTTCTAAGAAGGTATTCCCCAGATCCGGGTTAGGATCTATAGAACTCCCAAGCAACCCACAATAATAAAGCAAGCAAAGAAGACAATTGAAAACACAGTGATCTTAATCCTAAGGTACACCTCACTTTAAGTTTAGTCCCCAGCAGAGTCGCCAGTTCTGTGATCGGTGGATCTGGAACTGACTGTTTAACGCTGGTTCGCGAAATGTCGCGGAAGCAAGAGTCGCCACCGTCTTTTATTTTCTCCAAATGGAAAGGACAAAAGCACAGAAAAATTCCTTAAAGAGATTGCTCTCGGTTCGGGAGGTAGATTATAGAAAGGGAAGGTGTTAGCACCCTTTCTATCCATGGTTATCCATGGGCTCTTAGATACTTGCTCATTGTGTTTTCAAAAATGTTTGTTTGCTTTTCAATGTGGGTTAAAAAAGTTTCTTTGAAAAAATTTCAGTTCGACTCGTACGTCAGAGTGTTTGAAAAATTTGCTTTGAAAGCTTTTGAAGAGTGTTGGTGTGAAAAGTCTTTGAATTTTTGTTTTGAAGAGAGCAAGTATCCATGAGTCGTCTACCTACCCTAAGGAATTCGTCTGTGTAAATGTCCTTTAAAGTAGTGCCATCCCACCATTGAGAGGTAGGTAGCACCACCGTTGGAGGTGTTCGGGTCAATTCGAGTTTGTAGGGGCATGGTAATCACCAGAGCAATGGGAAGACACCTTAGAAGCTACCCTCATGCCAGGTTCCCGGATCATGAGGACTTACTAAGACATCCTCTACATCGACGATCACCTTTCGAGGGCAAGGCAACAGTGAGGCGTACCCTAGGAGTGGTGTGTGCGATTCGTATGTCGTTTTCATTTGTATTTGTCTTGTCATGTTCATTGTGATCTACGCTTGATTTTATTTTATCCATTCATTCTTGCATGCTTTGTTTAACAGTTAATATTTGCGGGAAAAGTAAATCTAACGCTATTACAAATGGCGCGGGTCCACATCGCCAAAATTAAACCGGACCCGATTTGACGGAAAGTAAATAAAGCAAAAGAAATAAAAGTACGAGAAGTTTAAGTTACAATGCTTCGGGAGAGATACATAATGAATTAAGCGAAATAAAACAAATGTGCGAATAAAATAAATTACGAACGAGGGCGTTGGACCCTTTTGCAAAATATTATTAATAAGGAATTAAAATTAAGAATTAAAAGAAAATGTTTTTTAGTATTTTTGTGTTTTTTGAGATTTAATAAAAAAGAATTAATTAAAAACCAAAATAAAATGTTAAACCTAGTTCTAATTATTTTTAAGTTTATTATGAAAGTATTAAAATTTAACCTAAATGCAACCCTAATTAGTTTACAAGTTTAATTATGAAAATAAATAAATCACTAATATTATGGCAAAAAAAAAGGAAAATTAAAAGGAATGAAAGTTATTAAACCTAATGCTATTTTTTTGGATTTTTTATGAAAAGCATTAAAGTTGCAACCTAAATTAATATTAAGTTAATTTACATGTTAATTTATTTATGAAAAATAATTAAGTTAAATATTTATTATATTTGTCATCTTTTCTGATTTTTTGTGATATTTTTATATATATGGTAAAAATAATTTATTAATTAAAACAATAAAAGAAATAAAATAAGAATTGAAAACAAAATAAATAAAAAAGGGAAATTGCAAACCAGGGGGTTCAGGCCCTAAAGTGGAGGTGTGGATCCAGTAAATTGAGCCCAATAGCATTCAGAGTCGTTGACCCTCCCAGACATCATGTGGCAACGTTGACTAGGGTTTATTGTGCCCTTTGAATCTCTGCCTTTGATTTGACTTCATGAGACGCGTGTATGCTTAGATTATGGGGATGTATGGTGCACTCCAATGATGAACCTGCATGTGAATGTGAACAAGAAAATAATATTGAAATTATTGAAGACCTGGGGATCGAACCCAGGTCTTGTGCATTGCCCATACGTTCGCTTGCCATCTGCGTCACTTAACCACTTTGTTATATAATAAGCAAAGAAATATTATAAAAGAAGAACAAGATTAGTGCTGGAAAACGCGCGAGATTTTAAATGAGCCAGTCAGCGTGTGACATGTAATCGTCTTCTCCACCTTCCCTGAAAACAAAACCATATGGCAACGGTTTCTTAAGCGTGGTTCAAGGTTGCTTTAGAGAAAATAGCGACTAGCGCTATACAACTCATAAATTAATCGCGACCATGGCTTCTTCTTCGTCTAAGTCTACTGATTGCAATGGTGGTGGTCTGGGGTCCTGATTTTTCCTAATTTGAGAAACCCCAATTTCAAGCTTCTGTAAACCCTAACAGTTGTCAATGGCTAATCTCCAAATATGGCATGAAAACAAAATTAAACTACATGATTAGCTTCAGAATACGTTAGTTAACGTGAATGCATAGAAAAAACATAATGAAAATGTCTGAATGTGAAGATACGATTATGCATTTTGTTTGACACAGCTTGAATCCATGGTACCAATTCTGGGCGTTTTGATGGATGTTAATGATTGGAATGCGTTCAGGGGACCACAAGGAAGCTTTTTGAATCAATATTAGGACTTGAATCAACCTCTAAGGTTGATTTCAGTTTTGCCTTTTTTTAAGTGAAAACTCCAAGTTTGTTCTTAGCTTTTGCGCCTCTTTAATGTGTGTGGGCATTAGGTTTTGACTCAGCACTTATGAGGGAAGGGAATTAGGTCATTAGCTGGCCTTGATCCATGCCCATGAGAGAATTAGTCTTAGGTCTTTCACCATTAACAAACTTTCCTTTTTTTAAGCAAAACCAAGACTTGGTGTACAATCTAACCCTAGCATGAGTTTGTGAGTTGGCACATGATATATGGAAGCTATTCCAATTCAAATGACACTATTCCATTGATTTTTAAATTTTATTTGAATTTTTAAAGATTTAAAATGAATTAAATTATCAAAAATTAAATAAAATAGAAAAATCAATGTTTGATCTTGAAATTAATCATGGGACACGTGTGTGGCATGACAAGGCTGAATCAAGTGGAAGAAAGTGGGCCCTTTTGTCAAAAATTGAAGTTTCAAGGATAGTTGACTTTTGCCATTTCACAAAAATTTCCCAACTTCTACAAGGCATAACTTGCTCAATTTTTAAGATTTTCTCATGTTCTTGGACATTTTGGAAATGTCTTTGAGTCCTTTAACCAATGCCTTTGGTCCCATGTCATTTTGATTTTCCAATCTCAAGTTATGGCCTTTGACTTAAAGTCCCTTTTTGTTGACTTTTGAAAATGACCTATAATGTTGAAATTGATAACTTTTTGTGAGAGCATTTCTTGGACTTGAAGTATGAAGATGAGTTGTAGGAAATGTCTTTCTCTTCAAAATGAGCTTTGGATGGAATTTTTCTGATAATCCATGTGAAAGTTATGCCCTGGTCAATTTCAGTTGACTTTTTCAACTGTCCAAATAAGGAAACTTTTGCATCTTGATGATTTTCTGAGCCAAATTTTGAGAATCATGATCAAGCATTGATAAAATGATGTTTGTGGCTTCAAAATGATATGTTGACCAAAAATTTGAACTTTTGACTGTCAAATGACCATTTTGCCCCTACAGTTGACTGTAGTGCAATTTAGGGTTTTGACTGTGCAATTTTGAGCTGAATGCCTTGAAACTTGATATGAGGATGCTTGACCATGTTTGTAAGCATATGAGACTTGATTGGGACTTTGAACACTTCCTTTTCTTGATCAGACTCAAAACCCTAATTTTGACTGTTTAGGAGGCCCTTGCACTGTGCAACCCTTGGGGAATTTTGTGACTTGGCTTGGCAATTTCTTGAGGAATATGGGAGGGAAAATTTTGGGGTACAATAATATGCACGACCCATTGAGATTAAATTGAGTTATTTTCTTGTTTTTATTAATTATTTGGATTTTTAATTGATTATTAATTCATTTAATTCATTTAAATGTAGGAAAATACCAAGATATGTTTTTTCAAATCTTTTGTGAAGCAAATACACTCAGGGCAAGCTGGCAATTTCGTGCATCCATCAAAGAGACAAAAATCTCCCAATTTGGCAAGGTTTTTCAATCAAAAAGATTGAAAAATATTTGATTGAAAATCAAATATTGAAAACTTTATTCCATGGATCTTTGACCTAGTTTGTACCCTAATTCCCTTCCAACATAAATACTGAAGCCAACCCTAATGCTGTGGACGTGCAAAACTGCTGCAAAGAACCCTTACCATATTGAAAAAATTCAAAGAAAGCTTGAAACTGAATTCAACCTTCCAGGCCAATTCAAACCCTTTTCTTGATTCTAACACCTTGTTGGGACACTCAGGAACGCATAGCAATCACAAACAAGCCTTAACACTCAAGGAATCCTGAGATAACAGTTTCACGGTTTGAATTTTTTTTCATAAACGCATCCTTTGATTCATGCATCATTAACGTATTTTATGGATTGTTTTGTGTTCAGAGGGACTATACGAAGCTTTTGGTACAATTTAATTGCATTGAGATGCCCTGAAACGCAAATGGCCATTGAAGGATTCTAGGGTTTCCAAGCTCTCGAATTAGGGCTTTACAGCATAAGCAAAATTGGACCTTGAGACGCATATGGTTGAATTCGTCAAGGCCAGACGAACTCAACCCAACCCTCGCGCCCTATTTATATAACCCAGAATCCTAATCGCTATTTTTCCTTTTGTTATTTTGTGGGGGTTAAAAACCCCCGCTAATTGCTTTTGTTTTACAGGAAAAAGGTAGAAGACGAAGGACGTGTAAGCCCCTGACTGGATGATTCAAATATGGCGCGCGTTTCATTTATGTTCCAGCATAATTATTGTTTTCATATTTTAATTTCATTATCCATTATACTTACAAACGCGCTCAAGTGGTTCAGTGGTAAATGTGCTTGCATATGACTATTGGGACTTGGGTTCGATTCCCAGGTCCCCCAAACGCTTGTTAACATTTTTTCTAACAAATTCCCATGCAGCGCTTTCTAATGGTTCCACCATACACCTCAACCATCCAAGCGCCAGGTGTTCATAATCAGCAATCCAAGGGCTATGAAGTGTTGACCATCATGTTCCCCAGTCAAAGCCAGCGTAGACTATCCAGAAAGTCAAAGCAGGCTTGATTCTTAATGGGCCAAATTGCTTCTTCAAACCTCCATTGGGTCCATCAACCCCCCTGGTTTTCTTTCTATTTCTTTTTGCTTTCTTTTTATTTCCTTTTTATAATTATTAATTATTATTATTTAACTAACAAATAGCTATTTTAATAATTAATTCAGAAACTTAAAATATTTATAATATTTATTATTATGTATTAATTTCATTATTAATTTATTTTGTAAATAAAACATTAACAAATTAATTAGTTTAATTAGTTAATTTTAATCTTTTTTCACAATAAATAAAATAGGTTAGAATTAGGGTTTTTTTTCTTGACTTTTAATTTCTTTTCTTTCTATTTTCATTAAAACATAAAAAACACAAAAAAAAAATTTTTATTTAATTAATTAATTAATTAATTAGGTTTAGGTTTAATTTTAATTTAATTACAAAAAAGGACCAAAACTCATATTTTTCTCAAAAAGGGTCGAAACCCTAAGGATGTCCCGATTCTATTTCTTTTCGCACATTATTCTTATTTTGATTATTTATGTAACCGTTTCCGAGGATGTAATAGTTAATTAGGTTTTACTGTTTTCTTTTATTTTCCGCATTTATTTCCAAACGGGTTTTTGTTTTTGGCGATGTATAGACCTGCGCCTTGTAATAGCGTAGATTCATATTTCCACAATTTATTTTCCGCACTCTTAACTGTTAATATGCATGCAAGACTTGGATGAAAATTAAAAACAACTCGTAGATCACCATGATACATGTACAAGATAATATAACATGAAAACAACACACAAGCACATGCCACTCCTAGGGTACGCCTCACTGGTTGCCTCAAACGTGGTCGTCAAGTATAGGGTGTTTTAGAGGTCGCCCTCCTGTCTAAAGATCATGTTGCCTCGAAACGGTTGCCTCGGATAAAAAAGGATCTAGGATATTAGGGTTACTTCTAAGGTGTCCTACTATTGCTTCGGTGACCACACTGTCCCTTATAATCGAATTGACCCGAACAACTCCAACGATGGTGCTACCTACTTCTCAATAGTGGGATAGCACTGTCTAAAGGACTCTTATATAGCCTAATTCCTTAGAGTAGGTAGATCTCATGGGTACTTGCTCTTTTCAAAACAAATAAAACAACTTTTCACACCGACACTTTCAAAAAGATTTCAAACAAATTTTTCATACACTCTTGAGGACAGATACAAGAGTTACCTAGAAATTTTTCAAACAAAACTTTTTCAAAACCCACACACACTTGAAAAGCAAACAATTTTTGAAAACATAAGAGCAAGTACCTAAGAGCCCGTGGATAACCACGGATAGAAAGGGTGCTAACACCTTCCCTTTCTATAAATCTACCTCCCGAACCGAGAGACATCTCAAAGAAGGAATTTTGCTGTGCTTTTGTCCTTTCCATGTTGGAGAACATAAAAGACGGTGGCAACTCTTGCTTACCGCGACATTTTGCGAAACCAGCTAAAAACAGTCAGTTCTATTTCCACCGATCACAGAACTGGAGACTCTGCTAGGGAAATTATAAAAGTGAGGTGTACCTTAGGATTAGACCACTCTTATGTTTTCAATTGCTTGATTTTTTTGCTTTAATATTGTGGGCCTGTCTTGGAGTTTCATAGATCCTAACCCGGATCTGGGGAATACCCTTTTAGGTAGCATAAGCTGTGAGGGACCTGTCCGGTGTAGACCGACACGGGTGAAGCAGTGGCTACGTTGGTGCGACACCTTGGTCTGTACCGATATCCCTTGTGTTGCAACGAGGAGAATATGGGTCTTCTGAGGAGTCATTAAGCACCAACCGACCTTAGAACCCTAAATTGACCCAACTTGGCCATAGAACAGTAGCAGTATGCTACACCCATTGAGGCTAAACTCTCGCGATGGTTTTGGCCGCAAGAAAAGATTGCGACGCTGGAGTTATGACCGGTTGAGGGTAGTCAGTGATATTGGGATCCTCTAGAACCCGGTTACTTTTGATAGGACAGGTCTTAACCAACGAAACTGAAAGAGGGTAGTACCTGAACTTCATGCTGGCCTAAACTCTAAGGGCTGTCTTGTGTGACTTGTGTGCCTTATCATGTTTGCCTTTGTGAATATTTGTGGTGTGCTTTATCATAACATCATACCATCATACCATTGCATGCATCCTGCATAAGGACTGACCCATTTCAAAGACAAGAGGGTTTCATCTTTGCTCTGTTTTGTAGGACATTATGATGCCCGTGTGAAGGAATACTATCCGGCTCAACTTTGTTCACCCACCTGATTTGCTTAAAGAATTGGTTGACAGAATTCCAAACACTACTTCCTTCATCCAGAGGCATGGTTCTCTTCTCGGTTTAGTTACTTCAAAGTGGGACCAACAACTGATGAGTGTCCTGACCCAGTTTTATGATCCACTATACCATTTCTTCACCTTTCAAGACTTCCAGCTGGTCCCTACCCTGGAAGAACTCTCTGATTTGCTTGGTATCCCTATCTTGGATCAGACTCCCTTCACTGGTTGAGAAAGGACCCTTAGGCTTGAGGAGATTGTTGTAGCCCTTCCCATGACCAACAAAGAAGTGATGGATAATTGGGTGACTAGGAGCAGAGTTAAGGGCTTTTTGGCTAAGTTTCTGATTGGTAAAGCTAATAGTTTCTGGAATGACTTAGACTTCAGGGCGTACGAAGACATTTTGGCTCTCTTAATCTATGGTCTGGTTCTGTTTCCAAGTCCTGATAACTTTATTAATGTCAATGCCATAAGGATCTTCATGTCTCGGAACCCTGTGCCCACTCTCTTGGGTGATATCCTGCAACAACTCTATGCTCGTACTGCCCGAAGACGGGGAACTCTGTGGTGTTGTGCTCCTTTGTTAGTGAGGTGGTTTATTTTGCACCTCCATAAGTTCGTGCTGAAGAACAAAGAAGGAAGAGGTTGGGCTCATAGGTTAATGTCTCTCACTGATAATGACATCATTTGGACTCTCAGAGGTTTAGATGAGGTGGTTGTTATTGATCGTTGCGGAGAATATCCTAATGTTCCTTTGATCGGTACCCAGGGAGGAATCTCTTATAATCCGTGTTTAGCTCTCTGTCAGTTTGGAAGAGCCAGAAGAGCGGGGCCTCATGAGATGTTGGTACCTCACATCAGTTTTGAGTTTCATATAGATAGTGACGAGCTGCGTCATAGATTCATCAAGGCTTGGGACAAAATTCACAAAGCTGACCCAGATGAATTGGGACCGAAGACTTCTCTGCCTATGGAATCCTACTACAGATGGGTCCGCATCCGTGCTCAGAAGTTAGGTATGCCATATGAAGCTGTCAGGCCTATCATTCTTGAGTTTCCTGATAGAGACGGGGTTCCTCCAACTGTACTCCCTCCTCAGATACCTACTGATGTTGATACACTAAAGAGGTCTTGGGCACAACTACAGGAAGAACGGGATTCTTATCGGGAAAGGTTCAATGAGTAGGAACAGAAAATCCAGAAGCTGACAAAGCAGTTGGAGAACGAACGAACCCTGAATGACTGTATCCGTACTGAGAAGAGGAGTCCATGGGAGCACTAATGGACTTTGGATGTTTCTTTTATAGCTTTCATTTCTTTTTCAGTATTTTCATTTATGTAACGCCTAAGGGCAATTTCTTGAACAATTCAAAGTTTAAACTAATAAAGTGTGTTTCCTTTTGTTTACAAAGTTGAACCCCGATTGTCTTTGAAAACATAACTCATACGCATTCCATTCATCATATGCATCACAGGTACTCTTTTTTACAGGTTGCTTAATCTCATTCGCTGTTTATTTCAGCAGTCATCATGAATCCTGAATCATCCAATGAATAAGCTATCAAGGCCCTTCAGGCCCAGAACGCCCAGTTTCAAGAGCTGGTCACGAGCTTAGCCCAGGGTCAGCAGGAATTGAAGACTCTGCTTTTGAAGAAGAAGAAGAAGAAGAGGACTGTGATGTTTAACACTGGACGGAGGTTTGGTAATACACTGCAGAATGAGGCTGATCAGGCTACTTCCTCTATGGGGAAAGACAGTCCCCAAGAGAGAAGGGTTCCTAGTCCCGTGGTCTCCGACAACGAGACGGACTATAATGATGAACAGTACCCTTCTGCTGAGGACAGGTACAAGCAATTAGAGGACCGTCTGAGTGCAATAGAGATTCAACAGGTGCCTGGGTTGGATTTTGGGGATCTAGGTTTATCTTTTGGGGTGGTGATCCCACATAAGTTTAAGGCACATTCTTTTGCGAAGTATGATGGAGCTTCCTGCCCTAAGCTGCACCTCCGTTCTTATGTAAGGAAGATCCAACCGTATACTGCAGACAAGAATCTATGGATCCATTTCTTCTAGGATAGCCTTTCAGGGGCTCAACTCGAGTGGTTCTATCAGCTGGATGGAGCCAGTATTCGAAACTGGAAGGACTTGGCTACTGCATTTTATAAGTAGTATCAGTACAATGCCGACCTCGCTCCTACACGTACCCAACTCCAGGGTATGTCGCTAGGATCGGGTGAAGGTTTTAAGGAGTACGCGCAAAAGTGGAGAGACCTGGCTGGAAGAGTGCAGCCACCATTGACTGGCCGTGAACTCGTGGACATGTTCTTGGGGACCCTGTCTGGTCCATTCTTTAACCACCTGATTGGTAATTCTTCTGCTGGGTTCACAGATCTGATCTTAACTGGTGAAAGGATAGAAGCTGGTATCAAGTCGGGGAAGATACAGAAAGGTGCATCCTCAAGTTCTGAAAAGAAACCCTTCAAAAAGGAAGCTAGTGCTGTTTATGGGTCAAGGAAACAGAATAAACCGGAACGCCGCCAAGCTGTCAACGCGGTGGTAATTTCAAAGCCTGCTGCCGCTCCTCGGCAATATAGCCAACCAAGGGGTGAGAGACCCAGAAGGGAGTACACTCGGCTCAGTATGACCTTGTCTCAGATATTGCCGCAACTGCTGTCAACCAATCTGGTAACTGTCAACGAAGCTCCGAAGGTAGTGGACACAACCTCTCCAAAGTACAACCCCAACGCCCGCTGCGCTTATCACTCTGATAGCCAGGGGCATACTACGGATGATTGTTGGGCTCTGAGGAATAAGGTTCAGGACCTTATTGATGCTAAAGAGGTTGAGTTCGAGGCGCCCGAGAGGCCTAATGTGGTGACAGCTCCCATGCCCAATCATGGAGTAAATGCTAGTAGGGATGAAGACGACGTGGAGGAATCTGAATTTGACAGCTGGATCTACCCAACGAATGACGGTAGACCAAGCAACTGGACTGCCAAAGACTTCGTACCTATTACTTTTTTCACTCAGTAATGAACTCCTTTGTTTTGAATTTGTAACAAACAATAATTTGAAACTTTATGGCCCGGTGTCTTACCCGGGGCACCGTGGCTTCATTTGTGAGGGCTTAATATTTGTCATTTTCATATATCATGAATAAAAACATTGGACGGTTTTTGCATTTCAAATCTTGCGCTCCTTTTCTTTCTTATTTATATATTGCAAAACAGCTATATTTACACACACTCACCTATACAGGTTCCAATCAACTCTGGATCTCACTAGTAACGACTCTGCTACTGCCAGTTATGACTTCGAAAATCCGATCAACTTAGCCGAAGACGAAGGTGAAGATGACTGCGAAGTGCCTGGTGAGCTTGCAAGACTGCTACCCCGGGAAGAGAGGGCCATTCAGCCACATGAAGAGCCAGTGGAAACGGTAAATCTGGGTACTGAGACAGACAGAAAGGAAGTCAAGATTGGTGCCAATCTGGAGGCTAGTGTGAAACAACGGTTGATTCAGATGTTGCATGATCATGTGGAAATCTTTTCCTGGTCTTACGAAGACATGCCTGGGTTGGATACTGACATTGTGGTTCATCACCTGCCTACCAAGGAAGACTGCCCTCCGGTTAAACAGAAGGTCCGCCGTATGCGTCTAGAGATGTCCGAGAAAATCAAGGCTGAGGTTATGAAACAATTTGATGTCGGGTTTCTAGCAGTGACTTCTTACCCTCAGTGGGTTGCCAATGTGGTTCCAGTGCCGAAGAAGGATGGTAAGGTCCGAATGTGTGTTGATTACAGGGATTTGAATAGGGCTAGCTGTGATACGGTGGGAGAACTGACTTGAGGTTTTGCGTTTGTATTCGCAAATGTTGCGGTTAGCAAGAGTCGCCACCGACTTTTTATTTTATCCTAAGGAAAGGTTAAAAAGCACAGCAAAAACCTTTTGAGATGTTTTCTTGGGTTCGGGGAGTAGATTATAGAAAGGGAAGGTATTAGCACCCTTTCTATCCATGGTTATCCATGGGCTCTTAGTTACTTGCTTAGATCACTTGCCTTTTGTTTTCAATTGTTTTAAATGGTGCTTGGATGTGTGGGTTTGAAAATGTTTTGAAAAGAGGCCAATGTGGTGGCAACCTTTGTAATGATCCATGTGGGGATGTATACAAAGATGTATGTCTTTTGAAAAAGTTTTCATTTGTTTTTGAAAGTTGTTTTGAAAGTGTAGTGATGTGTGATTTTGAAATTAGGCAAGTGTTTTGTTTTGCAAGTTGATTCAAGTAACTAAGAGGTTATCTACTCCTAAATTTCTCAAAAGATCATTGATATACTTTAACCCTTTTAACAAGTTTGCTCCACCATTGTATTTGGTGGGCAACCTTGTGTTAGGATGTGAAAGGGACAGGCGCGGGTCATCGTTTTAGACCATAATTGCAACGGCGTTAAATGTCTTTGAGCAATTTCTCTAAGGGACTTGATCATTTGTTTTTGTTTGTTTTGAAAAGTTTTGTCGAGGGACTATGATCATTCAAATTGTTTGCTTTGCTCAAAGAAGTTCAACATGCGATATGGCCCATTTATTTGAAGGCAACAAGTGGAATACCCTAGGGGGTGCAAGTGTGATTTGTGTGTCCATTTTCATGCTTGTTTATCTTGTATTAGGTCAAACTATTTTTTATCGTTTTTCGCATACAAACCCTAATTCTAACATGTTATCATTAGAAAGCAATAAAGTGCGAAATTAAAATTACTAAGCTATTACAAAACCAAATATGGGAAGGGGGGTACAAATGTTCAAATGGGGATATTGACAAGAATTTAAATCTAAATTATTACATCATTTGAATATTTGCAATTTAAATAATGTACAAAAATTAAATAAAAATGCAAGATGCATAAAAATGTTTTATACATGTATGGAAAAATATTATTTATGTAAAAGAGAAAGGAAAATAAAAAATGTATTATTTTTTGGAGTATTTTGAATTTAGGGTAAAAACCCTAATTTTAAAGAAAAGGTATTATTTTCTAATTTAATACAACTATTTATTTATTATTTATAAAAATAAAACAAAATGAAGTGTATTATGGAAAAAGGTATTTTTATATCAAATATTAATAAAAATGAAAAAATTCAAGTATTTTTATATTTTATCTTAAATATATTAATAATCACATATATATATATATATATTAAACCCTAAATATGTATTATACACAAAATAAGTATTTATTTAATATTTTAATAAAATAAATAAAAGAGTATTTTTTTGTGTGAAATATTTTCAGAAGGTAAATAAAAATAAAAATGTATTTACACCATTTTTTCTATTTTATTCTAATAATGGTATATATATATATTATGCATAAATAAAGAAACAAATCAAATAAATATGCCATAAATTCAGAAAATGATGGAAAAAATATTTTTAATTTTTTAATGCCATGAGAAAAAATAAACAAAGTCAACCAAAAAAGAAAAAGTCAAAAATGTTAAAAAATGAACAAATGGGCTCAGGGGGGTGTGAATCAAAAAAGATGGTGTGAAAATCAAAATAACACAGGCCCAGCCCACTCCACTCCTTCTTCAACCTCCAGCTTCAAACATTTGAAAAAACGCGCGCCCCTGTTCTTCAATGTCTAACTCCTGATTCTTGGCTTTTCAGCAAAAACTCATAACACAAGAAATGTTCAGCATGAAGAGACGGTTTCAACCATATAAATAACTTGACCTATCTCTCTAAGATGAGGGAGAATTTCTCCTCCCCCAATTTCTGACCTAACTTTTCATCAATGTTCAGACATGAAATTCTCTAAGCACACGAAACATAAATGAAATCTAATCATATGAGCGTGTTCAGGGCTATGATTGTGACATGTTTTCTTCAAAAATCTAAAGCTAACAATGCCTAATAATAGAGATAGAACTCCATGAATATACCTGTTCAGTTGGAATCGAGCTTGGCAATGGAGGATGTTTCAGAGTGAAATGATGACTTGTATAGCTTCCTGGAAGTGTAAGGATGCTTTTCCAAGTCCTACTTTATCTTGAAACTCCCTGAATCGAGCTAGTGAACTCCAACTGCAAAACAGAAATTTAAAAATGGTAAAGTGGCTTGGGGGTGTTACAGGTCAGGTTTAAGGACAGGGTTAGCTTGCATATGTTGTAAGGAAGGTAGAGGAACAAGTTTGGACAAGAATGCTCGAAGGGATTGAGAGATAGCACTCAATCTGCAGGGCTTCCCCTGTTTGTGCAGTTTCAAGGTGATTTTAAGATGGAGGATGCTTGGGAGGTTCAGGACTCGTGCCAAAGCTTGGGTATGTTCTATGGAATGTGTTTGATAGCTTTTGTGTTGTGTGTCTATGCTGAAGAGAGAGTTGGCATAAGTTATGGACCTTTCTTCACACTTAAGCTACAAAGTGCAACTTGGCTCTCTAGGTCAGTACAGGCCCTCCCACTATGCTGCTATCCCTTGCCTTGATCAGTGCAATTTGCTCACAAACTTGTGCCAAGAAGATCTTGATTGTACCACTTGGATTGCAAACTTGACATAAAGTTCTTCTTTTCAAGAATGGAAATAATGCTTTTTCTAGTTTAGGCTTAATTCCTTGTGTAATGACCAAAGGCTTAGAATAACAACTTGGTTCAATGGTTTTGCATTAAATTAAGGAGTGTAATTTGGTTTAGGGACCTGTAAAGTAGCACAAACTATGCTGAGTTCAAATTTGCCAAGTTTATGAACATGTTTTGATGAAGAACAAAAGTGAATTCTTGCCAACTTGTGAAATTCGAATCTCTCAAGTTATGAGGTTGTTTGATGAGTTCTTGGACATTTTGGAAAGCTTGGAATGTGTACTACAATCCATCTTTGAAATGCAAATTAAAATTCCAAGTGGAAGGGTATGAAAAGTGGCCTTGAAGTGGGGTAGAAAACCTTGTCAAAATAGGTTAAAATTTCACTAAGTTAAAAATGGTTTAGTGCCCTTATTCAAAAAATTATAACTTGAGATACAAGCTTCAAATGAGAAAACTTTGTGAATCAAAGTTGTAGATTATGCAACAAGCTACAACTTTCATGTTTTGACTTTTGTTTGAATCCAAAGGGATCTTGGTGAAAAGATGGGGCAAAGTTGGGAAAAAATTAGGGTTTTTCATAACTTAGAAAAATTCTAAGTTATGAAAAATTCCATTTTCAAACCCTAATTTGCATTTTGTGATTTCTTGGTGAACAAGTTTCATGATTTGGCAAGTTTTAATGAAAAATGAATCTTGACTCTTGATTTTGACCAAAAAGTCAAAGTTTGACTTTTCAGTATACAGTCAAAATTGATCAATTGACTGGGAAATTCAACTGTCAATCTTGTGTACTTGGGATCTTTTGAGCTTGATGAACATGTCAAGATAATTCCATTGAGTCCTTGAGGCCATATGTGAGCTTGGTTTACCATTGGCTAGGTCAAACAGTCAAAAATTGCCTTTGTGCAGTCAAAACCCTAAAAATGACCATTTTGCCCTTTTGATGATCTGATCAAATTTCTTGGGGAATTGTGATCCAAACTTGATCAAATGGTCCATATGAGTTCATAATGTTGATGTGGATCAAATTTCATGAGGTTTGACTGTCAATTGGCCACAGTTGACTTTTTCCCCAATACAGCTGATTTCTAGGTCAACTGTCCAATTGATTGGGCAAAACTTGGAATCAAGACTTGAAACTTGGTATAGGTAAACTTGGGAGTCCAATATGAAGCATGAAAGTCATCTTAGGCATTTTAGGTCAAAACATCCTTGGGCAAACACAAACCCTAATTTGAGTCCACAGTGCAAGGAGAAGTCTTGAGCAGAGAGAACCCTAATTGGATCTTGATCTTCAAAGGTCTTGTGATGAGAAAATGTTGAGGAAATGGGAGGGCAAATTTTGGGGTACAACACCAGCCCTAAGGATGATTTCCCTCTGCCGCATATCGATGTTCTAGTCGACAATACTGCTCAGCATAAGGTATTCTCCTTCATGGATGGGTTCTCAGGTTATAATCAAATCAAGATGGCTCCTGAAGACATGGAGAAAACCACTTTTGTTACTCAGTGGGGCACCTTTTGCTACAAGGTCATGCCTTTTGGGTTGAAGAACACTGGGGCAACCTACCAACGTGCCATGGTTGCTTTGTTTCATGACATGATCCATCATGAGATAGAAGTATATGTCGATGATATGATTGCAAGGTCCCAAACTAAGGAGGAACACCTTGACCATCTACAGAAGTTGTTTGACCGTCTGAAGTTGTACAAGCTGAGGTTGAACCCGAACAAGTGCACCTTTGGGGTGAGATCTGGAAAACTGCTAGGTTTCGTCGTGAGCGACAAAGGTATTCAAGTGGACCCTGCCAAGGTGAAAGCCATACAAGAGATGCCAGTTCCCAAGACAGAGAAATAAGTCAGAGGCTTTCTAGGACGGCTGAACTACATTGCCCGGTTCATCTCACATCTAACTGCTACTTGTGAACCAATCTTCAAGCTGCTGAAGAAAGATCAAGTGGTACGTTGGAACGATGAATGCCAAGCCGCTTTCGAAAGAATCAAAGAGTACCTCCAAGAACCACCCATTCTTATGCCACCGGTTGAAGGGAGACCTCTAATACTATACTTGACAGTACTTGAGAGCTCAGTGGGGTGTGTGCTGGGGCAGCATGACGAGTCTGGCCGAAAAGAGCACGTTATTTATTACCTTAGCAAAAAGTTTACCGACTGTGAGACCCGATACCCATTGCTCGAGAAAACTTGCTGCACTTTGGTATGGGTTGCTCGTCGGCTGAGACAGTACATGTTGACTCACACTACTCTCTTGATTTCAAAAATGGATCCAATCAAGTACATATTCGAAAAGCCCGCCTTGTCCGGAAGAATAGCGAGATGGCAAATGATCTTGACCGAATACGACATCCAGTACACGACTCAGAAAGCAATCAAAGGAAGTGTATTGGCAGACCATTTGGCACACCAGGCAGTGGATGATTACCAGTCGATGAACTTTGAATTTCCAGACGAGAATATCATGGTAGTGACTGATTGTGAAGTACCTGGACCGGATGAAGGACCTGAGGAAGGATCCCGATGGTCTATGCACTTTGACGGAGCCTCAAACGCTTTGGGTAACGGTATTGGAGCCGTGATCATATCCCCTAAAGGCACTCATACTCCACTTACTGCCCGACTATGTTTCAACTGCACCAATAACATGGCGGAGTATGAGGCGTGCATCATGGGTCTTCAAGATGCAATTGACTTAAGGATCAAGTTTCTGAGTGTCTTCGGAGATTCCGCTCTCGTGATCAGTCAGATCAAAGGCGAGTGGGATACGAAACACCCAAATCGTATTCCTTATAAAGAGTATGTACTGACATTGATTCCCCATTTCGAAGAGATAACTTTTGAACACTTCCCAAGAGAGGAGAATCAGTTGGCGGACGCGCTAGCTATGATGTCTTCCATGTTCAAAGTCAAATGGGACAACGAGGCTCCCCGTATTATCATTTGGAAATTGGATGAACCTGCATATTGCTGTGATCTTGAGGCTGAGGTGGTAACTGAAAAACCTTGGTATCATGAAGTGAAAAGGTATCTTGAAGCTCAAGAGTATCCCGAGGGTGCATCCGTTAATGATAAGAAGTTCCTGAGAAGGTTTGCGGAAAAATTCTTCCTCAGTAACGACATTCTATACAAGCGAAACCATGATTCATCCTTACTGCGTTGTGTGGATAAGACTGAAGCAGAAAGGATCATGGCAGAACTACATGAAGGTACCTTCGGAACACATTCCAGTGGACATACCATGGCAAAGAAAACCTTCGGGCAGGATATTTCTGGTCCACAATGGAAGCCGACTGTTACCAACATTCTCGGACGTGTCAGAAGTGCCAGATCTATGCTGATAAGGTGCATGTTCCTCCAGTTCCTCTGAACGCCTTGACAGCACCTTAGCCGTTTGCAATGTGGGGCATTGATATGATCGGAGAGATCAGACCTACAGCATCCAACGGGCATTGCTTCATCCTAGTGGCGATTGATTACTTCACGAAGTGGGTTGAAGCAGCTTCCTACGCTACGGTAACCAAGAATGTCGTGGCACGGTTCATTCGGAACAACATGATCTGTCGATACGGGGTACCAGAAAGGATCATTACGAACAATGGTACCAATCTTAACAATAAGATGATCACTGAGCTCTGCGAGCAATTTAAGATACAGCACCACAACTCTTCTCCCTACCGGCCGAAGATGAATGGGGATGTCGAAGCAGCTAATAAGAATATCAAAAA
The DNA here is from genome assembly GCA_948472305.1 of Vicia faba. NCBI lineage: Eukaryota > Viridiplantae > Streptophyta > Magnoliopsida > Fabales > Fabaceae > Vicia > Vicia faba. The sequence continues at coordinate 1,353,540,791 of OX451738.1, read as the reverse complement.
AATTGTGCAGAAGATGACAGTGACTGTTGTACCCCAAAATTTTCCCTCCCATATCCTTCAAAGTTTTGGCAAGCATTTACTCAAGTCCACTCAAGGAGTTGCACAGTCAACCACTCTCCTAAGCCAGTCAAATTAGGGTTTTGGTTCTTGCAAGGAAGTTGAAGTTTTCAAGGGCTCAATCAAGTCCCATATGCCTATACACATTGTCAAGCACCTACATGTCAAGTTTCAAGGCTCACAAGGTCAAGTTGCACAGTCAAAAACCCTAATTGCCTCACAATCAACTGTAGGGGCAAAATGGTCATTTAGCAGTCAAAAGTTAAAATTTTTGGTCAACATCTTATTTTGAATCCACAATCATCATTTGGTCAAATCTTGACCATGATTTCACAAGAATGGCTCAAAAATCATCAAGATGCAAAAGTTTCTATTTTTGGATAGCTGAAAAGTCAACTGTAACTTGACCAAGGCATAACTTTTTCATGGTTCATCAGAAAAATTCCATCCAATGCTCATTTTGAAGGGGAGGACATTTCCTACAACTCATCTTCACATTCCAAATCCAATAAATGCTCTCACAAAAAGTTATCAATTTCAACATTATAGGTCATTTTCAAAAGTCAACAAAAAGGCACTTTAAGTCAAAGACCATAACTTGAGATTGGTAAATTCAAATGACATGGGACCAAAGGCATTGGTTAGAGGGCTTCAAGACCTTTCCAAAATGTCCAAGAACATGTTCATATGATCAAAATTGAGCAAGATATGCATTGGAGAAGTTGGGAAATTTTTGTGAAATGGTAAAAGTCAACTATCCTTGAAACTTCATTTTTTGACAAAAGGGCCCACTTTTTTCCACTTGGTTCAGCCTTGTCATGCCACCCACGTGTCCCATGATTAATTTCAAGATTAAACATTAATTTTTCTATTTTTATTTAATTTTATTGATTTAATTCATTTTAAATCCTTAAAATTCAAATAAAAATCAAAAAAATTAATTAATTGATATCTTGTGGTTTGAATAACCTTGATGAAGCATAATACACATACCAAAACCGTGCCAAGTCCATTTTAAGCATAAAAATACAAATTTGAACAAAATTGGCAATTTGCTTTAATGGTGGTTATGGAGAAATCCAAAGTTTAATTGCAATGGTTAAAGGCTCCTAAATGTGACTTATTCTCACTCATTACTATATATACAAGCCTTGCAAGCCTCATTCACAACCTAGAAAAGTGCACAAACGGCCAGAGAAAAGTTCAAAATTTGTCAAAAAAGTGTGAGATCAAAAGGAGTTTTTGCAAGCATTTTCAGGCCAAGAGGAGAACGTGACTCTCTTCTTTGCCATACCCTGAAGCTAAAGAAACCCTTGCCACGTCCTAAGTTCCATTATCAAGCACTGTAAGTATTCCCAGGTCCCTCAATTTGCTTATTTCCATTTTTTCTATACATATTCCTATGCAGGCTTCCTGAAGGGGTTCATCATACGCCTCACCAACCCATACGCCACATGTCCATAATCATGAATCTGAAGGCCCAGGAATGAAAGAACACCATGCTCAAGAGTCAACCCAGGCGCAGGCAATTCCAAAAGTCAGCAAGAGCTTGTTTCTATTGGGCCAGAAGTTCAACAATACACCTCCTATCTGGCCCAAAACCCCCATTGGGTTTGCAATTTTTATTTTGTCATTTTTATATTTTGTTAGTCTTATTTTATTTTTTTCCCTTTTATTAATTATTAACATAACTAACTTTTTCATAAAAAATCAAAAAAAGAACTAATATTATTATTATCATTAATTTCATTTTATTTTTGTAAATAAATACTAATAAATTGAAATAATTTAATTAGGCAACTTTAGCTTCTTTTCTTAATAATTAAAATAGATTTAGAATTAGGTAAAATTAACTTTTAATTTTATTTCTTTTTATTTTTTATTTCATAAAAAACATAAAAACACAAAAAATATTTTCTTTTAATAAATTAATTAATTAGTTTAATTATTAGTTATTAATTCCATTTAATCACAAAAAAGACAAAAAATTTCAATTTCTTTTCCTAAGAGGGTCAAAACCCTTAGAACGTTCCCGAGTATTTTTTTTATTCGCGCGCATTTTATTTTGATTATTATGTAATTGCTTCCAAGAATGTAATAGTAATTAGGTTTACTGCTTTATTTTAATTTCTCGTACTTATTTATCAAAACGGGTCTTTGTATTTTTGGCGATGTATAGACCCGCGCCTTGTAATAGCATAGGATTTATGTTTCCGCAATTTACTTTCCGCACCCCCTAATTGTTAAATGCATGAAAGAATGTATGTAAATAAAAATTAATCCGTAGCTCACAAAATAACATGTACAAAGACAATTAACTGAAAAACAACACACAAAGCACATGCCACTCCTAGGGTACGCTTCACTCGTTGCCTCGAAAGGTGGTCGTCAAGTATAGGGTGTTTTAGAGGTCGCCCTCCTGTCTAAAGATCCAGTTGCCTCGAAACAGTTGCCTCGGATAAAAGGATCTAGGACATTAGGATTACTTCTAAGACGTCCTACCATTGCTTTGGTGACCACACTGTCCCTAATAATCGAATTGACCCGAATACCTCCAACGATGGTGCTACCTACCTCTCAATGGTGGGATGGCACTATCTAAAGGACTCTACTCTTACACAGCTTAATTCCTTAGAGTAGGTAGATTCTCCTGGGTACTTGCTCTTTTCAAAAACAAACAAAAAAAACAACTTTTCGCACCCCACACTTTCAAAAAGTTTTCAAACAAAACACTTCATATACTCTTGAGGACTGATACAAGAGTTACTTAGAAGTTTTCCAAACAAACTTTTTCAAAACCCACACACACTTGAAAAGCAAACAAATTTTGAAAACATAAGAGCAAGTACCTAAGAGCCCATGGATAAACATGGATAGAAAGGGTGCTAACACCTTCCCTTTCTATAAATCTACCTCCCGAACCGAGAAACATTCTCGAATAAGGAATTTTGATGTGCTTTTGTCCTTTCCATGTTGGAGAACATAAAAGACGGTGGCGACTCTTGCTTACCGCGACATTTCGCGAAACCAGCTAAAAACAGTCAGTTCTATTTCCACCGATCACAGAACTGGCGACTCTGCTGGGGAATTAATAAAGTGAGGTGTACCTTAGGAATAGTTCATCATCATGTTTTCAATTGCTTGATCTGTTTGCTTTAAAATTGAGGGCCTGTTTTGGGAGTTTCATAGATCCTAACCCGGATCTGGGGGATACCTCTTAGAAAGTAGAAACAAACTGTGAGGGAACTGTGCGGGGTATACCGACACGGTTGAAGCAGTTTGCTATGTTGATGTGGCACTTTAGTGAGTACCGGTAACCCTTGAGTCAAGTCAAGGAGAGTACGGGGCCGCCGCGTGGTGTCGTGAAGCATCAACTGACCTTAGGAACCTTACTTGACCATCCTGGCCTCTTTAGGGGTAGTGAGATGACTGACTTTGGTGCAGTCCGAAGTTGGTTGATACTCGATACTACACTCATTGAGGGTTGTTTTCTTGGAATATTTTGATCGCCAGTTCAGTGGCTAAATCAAAACAATGAACATAGAAAACAACCCTATGATATTGAGCTCCTTAGAACCCGGTTACTTTTGATAGGACAGGTTTTGAGCCCACCAACTTCAAGAGGGTAGTATCCCAAACTTCATGCTGGCCTAAACTCTAAGGGCTCTTTGTGTGACTTGTGTGCCTTCAAACTTGACTACTTGCATACTTGTTATCTGACACTTGAGTTTCTTGCAGGTTTTGTTTACAGTCCTTAATCTGGACTCATAACAGGGTTTACCTACATTACTCCATGCATAGCATAACATCATACCATCATACCATTGCATACATCCTGCATAAGGACTAATCCATTTCAAGGATCTCAAGGGTTTGTGATGCAGGTCATGTTGAATCAAAAGTCTAGCAAGGGGCAAAGGGGATTTATTTTCCTCTAAGCCAAGGTTAATGACTTGAGTCAGGGGCTATGACCCACTCGATATGGTGAGCCTTGACTCTTGAAGAAGGACTCTCATCAACATGGAGTTCCTTCCATCAAGCTACAAAATTCAAATTCTAACAATTTTTCTTGTTTACCCCGCGAGATCCTTGAAAACATCGCATGCATACATACATATCATTGCATTACAGGTACCCTTGGTACAGGTCTCTTACCATCTCCGCTGTTTATTTCAGCAATGGCTCCCCAACAAGACAACCAGGATCTTCATGCTCAAGAGACTCGGTTCGGGGAAATCCTCCTAAATCTATCCAAGGGGCAGGAAGAGCTGAGAACACTCCTCATGGGGACTTTGGTCAGGTACAGTCCTGAAGACGATAAGGACGAACGGCTGAAACGTCTACAAGCTGAGGTGGATACAATGAGAACCCAGATGATGGGGCAAATGGCTCTTATCCAAGACTTATCTCAAAGACAAGGAGAGCTCAAGGTTCTCGTCAACCAACTGCTTCGGGATAACCAACTGGGGCAAACATCTAAGGTTGAAGAGCAAGCCATCATTCAACCACTTGTGGTGCAAGAAGACAAGGGAAAAGCTCTTCAGTTTGCTTCAGGGTCACAAACCCAGCATCAACCTCACCAGCATCAACAGGGTAATCGACGTCAGCGAAATACATCCAGAAGACACTTCTCGGAGACTGGTATACCATCATCACTGATACTGAGACGCTTGTTGGAGGTCAAGCTGATTGCTTTAAAGGATCCTCCTAAGAATCTCAACATAACCTCCCTAAAGTACAATCCTGATGAAAGGTGTGCCTACCATTCTGACAGTCCTGGACATGACACTGACGACTGTTGGAGCTTGAGGAACAAGATCCAGGACTTGATCGACGGAAGGGTGTTGGAGTTCATGCCGAGAGGAAAAATGAAAATCTTCTGCTGAGAATCTTCCATCTGAGATGACTAGTGCAAACTAAGAAGCTTTTGTTCATTCGAATGTTCAAGTTGTATTTTTCTTTGATTGTTCAAACAAGTATTGTCATGGCAAACGTTATTACTTTATCAATGCATCGCATATGTCTGTTTTGAATCAATATATTCGCATTCGCTATATGTAAACTGTTTTCATATTTTTGTGATGATCAACTCTTGATTTAAAATTCTAAGCCTCTTGAGGGAGGATGACGAAAACGATACCACAATCTACAGTATGCTTTTGAACAGACCCCGCTGATGAGGTACATGCATTGTTTCAATTCCTAAACACTGGAGTTATAAGGAAGATAATCCCTCGTCAACCCCTTTGAGCCAAAGAAGTCGGAGTTTTTCTTTTCGAAAATTAAAACCCTTAATCATAACCTGGGGTAGGGTAGTTCTCTCAGTTGATCCAAGTGCACAACGAATGGCACCAAAAAGGGTCCTTACAAAACAAAAGACAGTGATGGTTCCGAATAATCATAAAGATAGGCAGTCATCATTTCTCAAAATAAACGCCCATTAAGTCAAAACCTATGAAGGAGACTTACAAAACTGGGGCATCCCGCTGACTGTAATCACAAAAGAAACAGTTCAGGCAAAAACAGGGATAACGAAATCAAAAATAAAGAGGTCCTACAAACCCTCGACAAAATAAGAAATGACTGCCTATTCAAAATAAATTGTCAACATCCGAACCATCACTGGTATATCAGAGCAAAGACTCAAACAAGGTCTAACGCACGATCAACTGAGTTTAGGTTTGAAGAACATCACGAAGAGCGGGTGGGTACAAATATAATTTGAGCCTTTATTCTTTGTTTCTTAAACCGTGAACCAGGCCACGTTATAACCCTTAAAAAGTCCTAGCTGAAGCATGGGTTAGTTCGAAGGCATACTGTTACGAAAGGTATCCTGACTCCTTAAGGCTTGCTGTAAAATACTGAGTTGACATCACATTTTACAAAATTTGCCTGTTTTACTGAAAATGCATTTTCAAAAATTTCAAGACAGACATAAGCTTTGCATTTTTAATATAACATTGCTTGCATGTGACTATTTGTTTGAACAACATAGAAGTTCGCACGATGAATGTCTAATGAACAAAAGCACCTCCAATCAAGGGGCATGGAATGATCATTGTCCATTATCTGGGGCAGTCCAGTCAAGATTCAGAGAATCTCTCAAATGCCTAATAGCCTGGGGCAAATCTCCGCCTGAGTCACCTGGGGCATTGGACATGAGTTCCAGCTACGAATCTTGCCTGATCAAACATCTTCTGGTCGCATGGCAACACAACAACAGGGGCATCTCCCTACATTCTGAGAGCGTGGACATAGTCGAAAAATACTACGCATAATCAAAGACCCGCTAGGTTGACACACCTAGGCAAAAATAAGGGCTTCCCAGCGAACCAAAAGGGTTCGGGCAAAAACAAGGGATGAAATGAAAAAATCTGTACACCCGGTAAGTCGAAAACCTGAAAAGGAAGCTTGGGCAAAAAAAGGGTATCCCGATGGACTGAAAACCCGAAAGGGCGGTCCAGGCAAAATTTAGGGATCAAAAGCGTACGACTATGTCCCGTCATCTCATCACTTGCCTACCAGAAGAAGATTTGTCGAATCGGCAGTTGTCTAACACCTCACAAGGTATCTTCTTCTCTCACGTCAGAAACAGGGGCAATAATGAGTTGTCCAAGCGATCTAGTTGCTCTGTCAACCAAGGTACCAAGGTAGGTTCGGCTGAAGAACATAACCAAGAGGCCTCCACTCCCCGGGAGTAAAACAGGTTTCAGCAATGCTCTCCCCAAGCAGAGTTGGTCTCTCATCAACCCCGAAGAGGCACAGTATCCCTAGCAAGTCAGCAACGCTCTCCCCAAGCAGAGTTAGGCTACTGTCAGCCCTAAGGAAGTTGGGTACCCCCAGAAAATATCAATATTCCCCATCGGAGTATACAGATGTTCCTAAGCAAGCATCCCCGACAGTCTTAATATAAGATTGTTCCCCGGCGGAATACAGACGCCCCAGTGGAGCCACTTCCCCAGTACAGTCTCAAAAGTCTCCCCAGGAGAGTTGAATTGATCTCCCCAGTAGATTCTAGAAGCTTATCCCCTGCAGAGTACGAACGCATCTCCCCGGCTCTATCCAGAAGGTTATTCCTCACCAGAACTTATAACTGGGTTATCCTCAGCCAATTACTACGGAAAGATCGTCCTCGGCGAAGTTCTTCCTCCCCCCCAGCGGAGTTCATCAAATTCCTCAACAAAGCTTATCAACAGGAATCCCCAGCGGAGTTATCATCAAACCTCAGTGAAGTATCTCTTCCCATAGAGTATTCCCCGCAGATTAATCTCTCCAACAAGTTTATTACCCCAACGGAGTCATCTTCTCCTACCGGTATTCTTGCAATCATCTGCCCCAGCGGAAACGAAGAATTATACTCTTCAACGTCAGCCCAGGATTCAAACTCCCGGCATCCGTCAAGGATTTATTTTCCTAGACGAGAATACATTCATAAACATCGCATCATCATGATAGATGCATATACACATCATACAATCTCATTTTATTTTGAGAACATCATCGCTTGATCCATGTCATGCATTACATGTGACTGACCTTACCTTTTAGGAAAGATACAGTTAAATGATCAGCTATGTCAAAGAAGACAGATACAGTCGAAAGAGACCAATCCAGTCAAAGAAGACAATCTGTCATTATAGACACCCGTCATTGAAGACAACCCGTCAATGAAGACAACCCGTCAGTATAGACACCCGTCATTGAAGACAACCCGTCAGTATAGACACCTGTCATTGAAGACAACCCGTCATTATAGACAACCCGTCATTGAAGACAACTCGTCATTGAAGACAACTCGTCATTAAAGACAACTCGTCATTGAAGACAACTCGTCATTGAAGACAACTCGTCATTGAAGACATCTCGTCATTGAAGACAACTCGTCATTGAAGACAACCCGTCAGTATAGACACCCGTCATTGAAGACATCTCGTCATTGAAGACAACTCGTCATTGAAGACAACTCGTCATTGAAGACAACTCGTCATTGAAGACATCTCGTCATTGAAGACAACTCGTCATTAAAGACAACTCGTCATTGAAGACAACTCGTCATTGAAAACAACTCGTCATTGAAGACATCTCGTCATTGAAGACAACTCGTCATTGAAGACAACCCGTCAGTATAGACACCCGTCATTGAAGACATCTCGTCATTGAAGACAACTCGTCTTGAAGATAACTCGTCATTGAAGACAACTCGTCATTGAAGACATCTCGTCATTGAAGACAACTCGTCATTAAAGACAACTCGTCATTAAAGACAACTCGTCATTGAAGACAACTCGTCATTGAAGACATCTCGTCATTGAAGACAACTCGTCATTGAAGACAACCCGTCAGTATAAACACCCGTCATTGAAGACATCTCGTCATTGAAGACAACTCGTCATTGAAGACAACTCGTCATTGAAGACAACTCGTCATTGAAGACATCTCGTCATTGAAGACAACTCGTCATTGAAGATAACTCGTCATTGAAGACATCGCGTCATTGAAGACAACTCGTCATTGAAGACAACCCGTCATTGAAGACACCTCGTCAGTATAGACACCCGTCATTGAAGACAACCCGTCAGTATAGACACCCGTCATTGAAGACAACCCGTCAGTATAGACACCCGTCATTGAAGACACCTCGTTGTTGAAGACTACCCGTCATTGAAGGCAACTCGTCATTGAAGAAAACTCGTCATTAAAGACAACTCGTCATTGAAGACAACTCGTCATTGAGGACACCCGTCAGTATAGACACCCGTCATTGAAGACAACCCATCAGTATAGACACCCGTCATTGAAGATAACCCGTCAGTATAGACACCCGTCATTATAGACACCCGTCAGTATAGACACCCGTCATTGAAGACAACCCGTCAGTATAGACACCCGTCATTGAAGACAACCCGTCAGTATAGACACCCGTCATTGAAGACAACCCGTTAGTATAGACACCCGTCATTGAAGACAACCCGTCAGTATAGACACCCGTCATTGAAGACAACTCGTCAGTATAGACACCTGTCATTATAGACACCCGTCAGTATAGACACCCGTCATTGAAGACAACCCGTCAGTATAGACACCCGTCATTGAAGACAACCCGTCAGTATAGACACCCGTCATTGAAGACAACCCGTCAGTATAAACACCCGTCATTGAAGACACCTCGTCGTTGAAGACTACCCATCATTGAAGACAACTCGTCATTGAAGACAACTCGTCATTAAAGACAACTCGTCATTAAAGACAACTCGTCATTGAAGATCACTAGTCATTGAAGACAACCCGTCCATGAAGATAACCCGTCCAAAGAGACAACCCGTCCATGAAGATAACCCGTCCAAAGAGACAACTCGTCAAGAAAGACAAAACCTCCTCTGGTTCAGTTAAATCCCAAAGATTTTTCTGAGATAACCTGTCAGTAGAGACAACCCATCAACCTTTTGAAGTTCCAGATTCGATACATGTATCTAGCCAGGGCATGTATGTGAGCGACTGAGTGAAGATCAACCTCTGTAACAGGCCGGGAAATTATCTTTCTCAAGTACGCAAGTTCTCGCTAAGGAATCTCTTACGCGATCGACCCCCCGATGGCATCTTTAAGCCCATCTCCACAACTATCCATTACAGTTCCAAATGGCATCTATAAGCCCATTCTCGACAAGGTTCTGTTACATCTCCAGATGGAATCTATAAGCCCATCCCCTTATCCATTACACTTCCAAATGGCATCTGTAAGCCCATTCCCGCCATCACACTGCTGATACTCTACTATGTGAGTGCAAATTTCTGGGCACTCTAGTGTTCAATCATCTTCCACCTTCGGATCACGAAAGGCACGCAAGCCAATCTACATCCTCAGGTCTAAGAAAATTGAACATGGGCAACTGTTGTACCCCAAAATTTGCCCTCCCATATCCTTCAAAGTTTTGGCAAGTATTTACTTAAGTCCACTCAAGGAGTTGCACAATCAACCACTCTCCTAAGCCAGTCAAATTAGGGTTTTGGTTCTTGCAAGGAAGTTGAAGTTTTCAAGGGCTCAATCAAGTCCCATATGCCTATACACATTTTCAAGCACCTACATGTCAAGTTTCAAGGCTCACAAGGTCAAGTTGCACAGTCAAAAACCCTAATTGCCTCACAATCAACTGTAGGCGCAAAATGGTCATTTGGCAGTCAAAAGTCAAAAATTTTGGTTAACATCTTATATTGAAGCCACAATCATAATTTGGTCAAATCTTGACCATGATTTCACAAGAATGGCTCAAAAATCATCAAGATGCAAAAGTTTCTATTTTTGGATAGCTGAAAAGTCAACTGTAACTTGACCAAGGCATAACTTTTTCATGGTTCATCAGAAAAATCCCATCCAATGCTCATTTTGAAGGGGAGGACATTTCCTACAACTCATATTCACATTACAAATCCAAGAAATGCTCTCACAAAAAGTTATCAATTTCAACATTATAGGTCATTTTCAAAAGTCAACAAAAAGGCACTTTAAGTCAAAGACCATAACTTGAGATTGGTAAATTCAAATGACATGGGACCAAAGGCATTGGTTAGAGGACTTCAATACCTTTCCAAAATGTCCAAGAACATATTCATATGATCAAAATTGAGCAAGATATGCATTGGAGAAGTTGGGAAATTTTTGTGAAATGGAAAAAGTCAACAATCCTTGAAACTTCATTTTTTGACAAAAGGGCCCACTTTTTTCCACTTGGTTCAGCCTTGTCATGCCACCCACGTGTCCCATGATTAATTTCAAGATTAAACATTAATTTTTCTATTTTTGTTTAATTTTATTGATTTAATTCATTTTAAATCCTTAAAATTCAAATAAAAATCAAAAAAATTAATTAATTGATATCTTGTGGTTTGAATGACCTTGATGAAGCATAATACACATACCAAAACCGTGCCAAGTCCATTTTAAGCATAAAAATTCAAATTTGAACAAAATTGGCAATTTGCTTTAATGGTGGTTATGGAGAAATTCAAAGTTTAATTGCAATGGTTAAAGGCTCCTAAATGTGACTTATTCTCACTCATTACTATATATACAAGCCTTGCAAGCCTCATTCACAACCTAGAAAAAGTGCACAAACGGCCAGAGAAAAGTTCAAAATTTGTCAAAAAAGTGTGAGATCAAAAGGAGTTTTTGCAAGCATTTTCAGGCCAAGAGGAGAACGTGACTCTCTTCTTTGCCATACCCTGAAGCTAAAGCAACCCTTGCCACGTCCTAAGTTCCATTATCAAGCACTGTAAGTATTCCCAGGTCCCTCAATTTGCTTATTTCCATTTTTTCTATACATATTCCTATGCAGGCTTCCTGAAGGGGTTCATCATACGCCTCACCAATCCATACGCCACATGTCCATAATCATGAATCTGAAGGCCCAGGAATGAAAGAACACCATGCTCAGGAGTCAACCCAGGCGCAGGCAATTCCAAAAGTCAGCAAGAGCTTGTTTCTATTGGGCCAGAAGTTCAACAATACACCTCCTATCTGGCCCAAAACCCCCATTGGGTTTGCAATTTTTATTTTGTCATTTTTATATTTTGTTTGTCTTATTTTATTTTTTTTCCCTTTTATTAATTATTAACATAACTAACTTTTTCATAAAAAATCAAAAAAAGAACTAATATTATTATTATCATTAATTTCATTTTATTTTTGTAAATAAATACTAATAAATTGAAATAATTTAATTAGGCAACTTTAGCTTCTTTTCTTAATAATTAAAATAGATTTAGAATTAGGTAAAATTAACTTTTAATTTTATTTATTTTTATTTTTTATTTCATAAAAAACATAAAAACACAAAAAAAAATTTCTTTTAATAAATTAATTAATTAGTTTAATTATTAGTTATTAATTCCATTTAATCACAAAAAAGACAAAAAATTTCAACTTCTTTTCCTAAGAGGGTCAAAACCCTTAGAACGTTCCCGAGTATTTTTTTTATTCGCGCGCATTTTATTTTGATTATTATGTAATTGCTTCCAAGAATGTAATAGTAATTAGGTTTACTGCTTTATTTTAATTTCTCGTACTTATTTATCAAAACGGGTCTTTGTATTTTTGGCGATGTATAGACCCGCGCCTTGTAATAGCATAGGATTTATGTTTCCGCAATTTACTTTCCGCACCCCCTAACTGTTAAATGCATGAAAGAATGTATGTAAATAAAAATTAATCCGTAGCTCACAAAATAACATGTACAAAGACAATTAACTGAAAAACAACACACAAAGCACATGCCACTCCTAGGGTACACTTCACTCGTTGCCTCGAAAGGTGGTCGTCAAGTATAGGGTGTTTTAGAGGTCGCCCTCCTGTCTAAAGATCCAGTTGCCTCGAAACAGTTGCCTCGGATAAAAGGATCTAGGACATTAGGATTACTTCTAAGACGTCCTACCATTGCTTTGGTGACCACACTGTCCCTAATAATCGAATTGACCCGAATACCTCCAACGATGGTGCTACCTACCTCTCAATGGTGGGATGGCACTATCTAAAGGACTCTACTCTTACACAGCTTAATTCCTTAGAGTGGGTAGATTCTCCTGGGTACTTGCTCTTTTCAAAAACAAACAAAAAAAAAACAACTTTTCGCACCCCACACTTTCAAAAAGTTTTCAAACAAAACACTTCATACACTCTTGAGGACTGATACAAGAGTTACTTAGAAGTTTTCCAAACAAACTTTTTCAAAACCCACACACACTTGAAAAGCAAATAAATTTTGAAAACATAAGAGCAAGTACCTAAGAGCCCATGGATAACCATGGATAGAAAGGGTGCTAACACCTTCCCTTTCTATAAATCTACCTCCCGAACCGAGAAACATTCTCGAATAAGGAATTTTGCTGTGCTTTTGTCCTTTCCATGTTGGAGAACATAAAAGATGGTGGCGACTCTTGCTTACCGCGACATTTCGCGAAACCAGCTAAAAACAGTCAGTTCTATTTCCACCGATCATAGTGACCTACAAAGATTGGCACGAGATGTTACCATTTGCTCTTCATGGGTACCGTACCTCAGCGCGGACGTCAACCGGGGTAACACCTTTTTCCTTGGTCTATGGCATGGAGGCAGTCTTGCCTATTGAAGTCCAGATACCCTCTCTCCGGATAATGAAGGATGCGGGTTTGAACGGAGATTACTGGATCCATACTCGGCTTGATCAACTAAACCTAATCGACGAAAAGAGACTCACTGCTATTTGTCATGGTCAGACGTACCAAAAACGGATGATCAGGGCATTTAACAAGAAAGTCAGACGACAAGAGTATCAGGTCGGAGACCTGGTAATCAAGCGCATCATTCTTCCTCAAAGTGATCCCAGGGGCAAATGGACCCCTACGTACGAAGGGCCATTTGTGGTTAAACATATCTTCTCAAGAGAAGCGGTGATTCTAACCATCATGGATGGTGACGATCTTCCTCACCCCGCCAATGTAAACATAGTAAAAAGATACTACGCATGATAAAAGACCCGCTAGGTTGACACACCTAGGCAAAAATAAGGGCTTCCCGGCGAACCAAAAGGGTTCGGGCAAAAATAAGGGATGAAATGAAAAAAAAATTGTACACCCGGCAAGTTGAAAACCTGAAAAGGCGGCTTGGGCAAAAATGGGTATCCCGGTGGACTGAAAACCCGAAAGGGCGGTCCAGGAAAAAGTTAGGGATTAAAGCGTAATACTATGTCTCGTTGGATCACCTTGCATCCAGAATTCGGCATCAACTATCAGGTTCAGACGGCATCGATCAATCAGCTTCATCTTCAACTAAGCAGCAAAGTGATGAGACGCTTGAAGACATAAAGGCGATAACAGAGTTGGAACCCAGTGGGATTATTTCTTCACATAGCTGTTTTGTTTTTCTTTTCACAAAATTGTATAAGCTTTATGCTATTCGGCGGTGTTCTCTTACTAGGACGTCAGCCTCTTGTACATAAACGCCTATTTACAAGCAAATTTCAAAAATCAATACAAATTCACTTTTCCAGCCAAATTGCCATTTGTTTTTCCTTTATCTGTTTTGTCTTGCGAAGAACGTCCAATGTTCATTTTTGATATATGCATTTGACATTAATTGCTAACTCATAAATATTTGCATGCGAAACAAAGGACTAATTACAGGTGACATCAGAAACAGGGGCAATAATGAGTTATCTAAGCGATCTAGTTGCTCTGTCCACCAAGGTACCAAGGTAGGTTCGGCTGAAGAATGTAACCAAGATACCTTCACTCCCCGCATAGTAAGACAAGACTCAGCAATACTCTCCCCCCGAGCAGAGTTGGTCCCCCAATTAAGCCCTATAAAGGCACAGTATCCCTAGCAAGTCAGCGACACTCTCCCCAAGCAGAGTTAGCCTACTGTCAGCCTTAAGGAAGTTGGGTACCCCCAAAAAAGATCTCAATATTCCCCAGCGGAGTATACAGATGTTCCTAAGCAAGCATCCTCGGCAGTCTTAATATAAGATTGTTCCCCGGCGGAATACAGACATCCAGTGGAGCCACTTCCCAGTGCAGTCCAAAGTCTCCCCCAAAGAGTTGAATCATCCTCCCCAGTAGATTCTGGAAGCTTATCCCCAGTAGATTCTAGAAGCTTATCCCCGGCAGAGTACATATCTCTCCCCGACCATGTTCAGAGGTTATTTCCCACCAGAGCTTATAACGGGGTTATCCTCAGCTAATTACCATGGAAAGATCGTCCTCGGCGAAGTTCTTCCTATCCCCCAGCGGAGTTCATCAAATTCCCCAACATAACTTATCAATGGTATCCCCAGCGGAGTTATCATCAAAACCTCAGCGAAGTATCTCTTCTCCACAGAGTATTTCCCCGCAGAGTAATCTCTCCAACAAGTTTATTCCCCATCGGAGTCATCTTCTCCTACCGGTTTATTCTTGCAACCATCATCCCCAGCGGAAACGAAGAACTCTACTCTTCAACATCAGCCCAGGATTCAACAAGCTCTCGGCATTCGTCAAGGATTTATTTTCCCAGACGAAAATACATTCATACACATTTCACATTTTATACATCCTGACGCATGCATATACGCATCATAAACATACAATCTCATTTATGCTTGAGAACATCATGACATCATGACATCATGCATTTCATACATCATGACATTGCATACAACTGATGTTTTGCCTTTTCAGGAAAAAGGTCAATCCAAAGATGATTACTATCAACTGTCGCAGTTCAAGATTCGATACCTGTATCTAGCCAGGGCATATCTGTGAGCGATTGATTATAGATTAGATACATGTATCCAGCCAGGGCATGTCTGCATGAAGAGTTTAGAGATTCGATTCCTGTATCCAGCCAGGGCATATCTGTAGACGACCAATTCCATATTCGATTCCTGTATCTAGCCAGGGCATATTTGTGAGTAACTGATTGTAGATTCAATACCTGTATCCAGCCAGGGCATGTCTGCATGAAGAGTTTAGAGATTCGATACCTGTATCTAGCCAGGGCATATCTGTAGACGACTAACTCCAGATCCGATACATGTATCCAGCCAGGGCATATCTGTGAGTAACTGATTGTAGATTCGATACCTGTATCCAGCCAGGGCATGTCTGCATGAAGAGTTTAGAGATTTGATTCCTGTATCCAGCCAGGGTATATCTGTAGACGACCAATTCCAGATTCGATTCCTGTATCTAGCCAGGGCATATCTGTGAGTAACTGATTGTAGATTCGATACCTGTATCCAGCCAGGGCATGTCTGCATGAAGAGTTTAGAGATTCGATTCCTGTATCCAGCCAGGGCATATCTGTAGACGACTAATTCCAGATTCGATTCCTGTATCTAGCCAGGGTATATCTGTGAGTAACTGATAGTAGATTTGATACCTGTATCCAGCCAGGGCATGTCTGCATGAAGAGTTTAGAGATTCGATACCTGTATCCATCCAGGGCATATCTGTAGACGACCAATTCCAGATTCGATACCTGTATCCAGCCAGGGCATATCTGTGAGTGATTTGATTGTGGATTCGACACCTGTATCTAGCCAGGGCATATCTGCATGAAGATTTTAGAGATTCGATACTTGTATCCAGCCAGGGCACGTCTGTAAGCAACCTTTTGAAGTTCCGGATTCGATTCCTGTATCTAGCCAGGGCATATCTGTGAGCGATTGTTTGTGGATTCGATACCTGTATCCAGCCAGGGCACGTCTGTAAGCAACCTTTTGAAGTTCCAGATTCGATTCCTGTATCTATCCAGGGCATATCTGTGAGTAACTGATTGTAGATTCGATACATGTATCCAGCCAGGGCATGTCTGCATGAAGAGTTTGGAGATTCGATTCCTGTATCTAGCCAGGGCATGTCTGTAGACGCCCAATTCCGGATTCGATTCCTGTATCTAGCCAGGGCATATCTGTGAGCGATTGATTGTAGATTCGATACCTGTATCTAGCCAGGGCATATCTGCATGAAGAGTTTGAAGATCAACACCTGTAACAGGCCAGGAAACCATCTTTCTTTCTCAGGTACGCGAGTTCTCGCTAAGGAATCTCTTACGCGATCGATACCCCCGATGGCATCTTTAAGCCCATCTCCACAACTATCCATTACACCTCCAGATGGCATCTATAAGCCCATCCACCTACCAACAGTCTCCAAATGGCATCTATAAGCCCATTCACCGACTATCCATCACATTTCCAAATGGCATCTATAAGCCCATTCCCGACAAGGTTCTGTCACATCTCCAGATGGCATCTATAAGCCCATCCTCCTATCCACCATCTCTCCAAATGGCATCTGTAAGCCCATTCCCGACATCACATTGCTAATACTCCACTATGTGAGTGCAAATTTCGGGGCACTCTAGTGTTCAATCATCTTCCACCTTCGGATCACGAAAGGCACACAAGCCAATCTACATCCTCAGGTCTAAGAAGATTGAACAAGGGCAACTGTTGTACCCCAAAATTTTCCCTCCCATATTCTTCAGGATTTGTCAAGATCAATCTTCAAATGGATCAAGGGGTTGCACAGTCAAACATCCTCCTAAGCCAATCAAAAATTAGGGTTTTGGTTCTTGCAAGGAAGTTGAGGTTTTTAAAGGGTTCAATCAAGTCCCATATGCCTCCACACATTTCCAAACACCTACATGGCAAGTCTCAAGTCTCACAGTATCAAATTGCACAGTCAAAAGTTCCATTTGCTTCACAATCAACTGTAGGGGTAAAATGGTCATTTGGCAGTCAAAAGTCAAACATTTTGGTCAACATCTCATTTTGAAGCCACAATCATCATTTGATCAAGTCTTGATCATGATTCCACAAGCATGGTTCAAAAATCATCAAGATGCCAAAAGTTTCTATTTTTGGACAGCTGAAAAGTCAACTGTAACTTGACCAAGGCATAACTTTTTCATGGTTCATCATAAAAATCTCATCCAATGCTCATTTTTAAGGGGATGACATTTCCTACAACTCATCTTCACATTCCAAGTCCAAGAAATGCCCTCACAAAAAGTTATCAATTTCTACATTATAGGCCAATTTCAAAAGTCAACAAAAAGGCATTTTAAGTCAAAGACCATAACTTGAGATTGGTAAATCCAAATGACTTGGGACCAAAGGCATTGGTTAGAGGACTTCAAGACCTTTCCAAAATGTCTAAGAACATGTTCATATGATCAAAATTGAGCAAGATATGCATTGGAGAAGTTGGGAAATGTTTGGGAATTTGCAAAAGTCAACTTTGCCTAAAACACCTTGTTTTTGCTAATGGGCCCCAAATTCCTTCTTGAATCTTTAACCAAAGCATATGCACGACCCATTGAGATTAAATTGAGTTATTTTCTTATTTTTATTAATTATTTGGATTTTTAATTGATTATTAATTCATTTAATTCATTTAAATGTAGGAAAATACCAAGATATGTTTTTTCAAATCTTTTGTGAAGCAAATACACTCAGGGCAAGCTGGAAATTTCGTGCATCCATAAAAGAGACAAAAATCTCCCAATTTGGAAAGGTTTTTCAATCAAAAAGATTGAAAAATATTTGATTGAAAATCAAATATTGAAAACTTTATTCCATGGATCTTTGACCTAGTTTGTACCCTAATTCCCTTCCAACATAAATACTGAATCCAACCCTAATGCTGTGGACGTGCAAAACTGCTGCAAAGAACCCTTACCATATTGAAAAAATTCAAAGAAAGCTTGAAACTAAATTCAACCTTCCAGGCCAATTCAAACCCTTTTCTTGATTCCAACACCTTGCTGGGACACTCAGGAACGCATAGCAATCACAAACAAGCCTTAACACTCAAGGAATCCTGAGATAACAGTTTCACGGTTTGAATTTTTTTTCATAAACGCATCCTTTGATTCATGCATCATTAACGTATTTTATGGATTGTTTTGTGTTCAGAGGGACTATACGAAGCTTTTGGTACAATTTAATTGCATTGAGATGCCCTGAAACGCAAATGGCCATTGAAGGATTCTAGGGTTTCCAAGCTCTCGAATTAGGGCTTTACAGCATAAGCAAAATTGGACCTTGAGACGCATATGGTTGAATTCGTCAAGGCCAGACGAACTCAACCCAACCCTCGCGCCCTATTTATATAACCCAGAATCCTAATCGCTATTTTTCCTTTTGTTATTTTGTGGGGGTTAAAAACCCCCGCTAATTTCTTTTGTTTTACAGGAAAAAGGTAGAAGACGAAGGACGTGTAAGCCCCTGACTGGATGATTCAAATATGGCGCGCGTTTCATTTATGTTCCAGCATAATTATTGTTTTCATATTTTAATTTCATTATCCATTATACTTACAAACGCGCTCAAGTGGTTCAGTGGTAAATGTGCTTGCATATGACTATTGGGACTTGGGTTCGATTCCCAGGTCCCCCAAACGCTTGTTAACATTTTTTCTAACAAATTCCCATGCAGCGCTTTCTAATGGTTCCACCATACACCTCAACCATCCAAGCGCCAGGTGTTCATAATCAGCAATCCAAGGGCTATGAAGTGTTGACCATCATGTTCCCCAGTCAAAGCCAGCGTAGACTATCCAGAAAGTCAAAGCAGGCTTGATTCTTAATGGGCCAAATTGCTTCTTCAAACCTCCATTGGGTCCATCAACCCCCCTGGTTTTCTTTCTATTTCTTTTTGCTTTCTTTTTATTTCCTTTTTATAATTATTAATTATTATTATTTAACTAACAAATAGCTATTTTAATAATTAATTCAGAAACTTAAAATATTTATAATATTTATTATTATGTATTAATTTCATTATTAATTTATTTTGTAAATAAAACATTAACAAATTAATTAGTTTAATTAGTTAATTTTAATCTTTTTTCACAATAAATAAAATAGGTTAGAATTAGGGTTTTTTTCTTGACTTTTAATTTCTTTTCTTTCTATTTTCATTAAAACATAAAAAACACAAAAAAAAAATTTATTTAATTAATTAATTAATTAATTAGGTTTAGGTTTAATTTTAATTTAATTACAAAAAAGGACCAAAACTCATATTTTTCTCAAAAAGGGTCGAAACCCTAAGGACGTCCCGATTCTATTTCTTTTCGCACATTATTCTTATTTTGATTATTTATGTAACCGTTTCCGAGGATGTAATAGTTAATTAGGTTTTACCGTTTTCTTTTATTTTCCGCATTTATTTCCAAATGGGTTTTTGTTTTTGGCGATGTATAGACCCGCGCCTTGTAATAGCGTAGATTCATATTTCCGCAATTTATTTTCCGCACTCTTAACTGTTAATATGCATGCAAGACATGGATGAAAATTAAAAACAACTCGTAGATCACCATGATACATGTACAAGATAATATAACATGAAAACAACACACAAGCACATGCCACTCCTAGGGTACGCCTCACTGGTTGCCTCAAACGTGGTCGTCAAGTATAGGGTGTTTTAGAGGTCGCCCTCCTGTCTAAAGATCTTGTTGCCTCGAAACGGTTGCCTCGGATAAAAAAGGATCTAGGACATTAGGGTTACTTCTAAGGTGTCCTACTATTACTTCGGTGACCACACTGTCCCTTATAATCGAATTGACCCGAACAACTCCAACGATGGTGCTACCTACTTCTCAATAGTGGGATAGCACTGTCTAAAGGACTCTTATACAGCCTAATTCCTTAGAGTAGGTAGATCTCATGGGTACTTGCTCTTTTCAAAACAAATAAAACAACTTTTCACACTGACACTTTCAAAAAGATTTCAAACAAATTTTTCATACACTCTTGAGGACAGATACAAGAGTTACCTAGAAATTTTTCAAACGAAACTTTTTCAAAACCCACACACACTTGAAAAGCAAACAATTTTTGAAAACATAAGAGCAAGTACCTAAGAGCCCGTGGATAACCACGGATAGAAAGGGTGCTAACACCTTCCCTTTCTATAAATCTACCTCCCGAACCGAGAGACATCTCAAAGAAGGAATTTTGCTGTGCTTTTGTCCTTTCCATGTTGGAGAACATAAAAGACGGTGGCGACTCTTGCTTACCGCGACATTTCGCGAAACCAGCTAAAAACAGTCAGTTCTATTTCCACCGATCACAATGAGCATCATGAGTCCAAGTACCATTGACCTTGAATCTCTCTTCATCCCAAGTTATGACCATCAACATCATCTCTTCTTCTTCATGTCTTGCAAACTTTACATCACTTTCTTGATTCTTTTGTTTTTCTAGACAATCACTAGAGTAGTGACCATATTTATGACAATTGAAACACTAAATGTGACTTTTGTCAAGATTTCGACCACCACCTCTTCCTTTACATGCAACACCACCTATTTGGTTGCTTTGGTATAATGGTCTTCTCTGGTTTAACGAATTTTCATCTTGCTCATTTTGACCAGTCGAATTGTTATGGCCTTCTCTACCTTTATTGTAGAACCATTTTCCTTTTCCTTTCTTTTGTCTTGTTGATTGAGCCTGCAAAACCACATCACTCTTCGACTTCCCCGCAGCTCTTTCAGTCATTCTTTGTTCATGAGATTCAAGTCTCTTGAAGATCTTCCTTTGTCAATGTCGACAAATCTTTAGACTCTTCTATGGAAACTACCATGGGGTCGAACTTTGGAGCCAGAGACCTCAAGATCTTTGCGACAATTGATCTCGATGTCAACGTTTCTCCACCTACTTTGATTTGATTCACCAGTTTTGTAACCCTAGTGAATAAATCATTTAATGCTTTCACTTTCTTCCATATGAAGCAATTCATATGTTCTCTTGTGAGTTTGTAACCTCACCTTTTTCACCTTTTTTGCGCCTCCAAATGATTTCTCCATAATTTCTCGTGCTTCTTTTGTTGATTCAACATCACTCAACTTCTCAAATTTATTTGAATCAACACATTGATGAATTATAAAGAGAGCTCTATAATCTTTCTTTTTCAATTCTTTATGTGTCTCTTTTTCTTTATCAGTTGCTTCTTCTGCAAGCGGTGATACACCTTCCTTCACAAGATTTCAAAGATCTTGATAACAGAATATCACCTTCATCTGGTTGCACCAATTCTCATAATTCTAACTCTTCAGAATCAGAAGACTCGCCGAAAAATGCTTGTTTGGATGATTCACTTCCATCATTATTGCTTGCCTCGAATCACTTAGCCAGAACTCTAGATACCAGATATTGAAATTAAACCCAAAACTTTGTGTAATTCCTAATCAATCTTGATAAACAAAATTCAATCAACCCGATCGAAATTCCTTGTTCTTCACTCTTCACTTGAGTGAATCAACCAACCTTGGTTGCAAGGTGATTTTGTGCAACAATTGTTAATGAAAGAAGAAAGAAAATTGGGCAGAAGAAGATTAGGGTTTGAACAAAATAGAGGAAAATGACTATTTGTCTGTAGAGTTTCTCTCTGCTCACAACCTTGTACTTTTATTATGCAATTGTAAATGATTATAAAAAATATGAGTTACTCCATCTATTTATAGTTTTAGGTTTGCTTGTTATACCTAAGGCAAAACCAAAAACTATAAAAGCTCAAAATACCTATTTTGGCCTAAGTCAAAATTTTGTGTTAAGCAATCTATTTTGACACTTCGACATCTAATACAACTCAACACACATTAGACTAGTTTCGATATAACCTTGTTTCTGTCTAGCAACATACTACTTCGACACAAAGAATTACAATCTCAACACCCTATACTCCCATAACACAATAGCACCTCCATTCACCTTTGACAAACTCTTGGCACCATTCAAACCAAAAACAATGCTTCGAAAGACCTTTGTCTAGACCCCACTGCAAACAAAAATTCCAATTCTCACACCATTTATCATATAAAAGAGAACAATCCAACTACTCATGCATGCATTCTCCAACGGAAACCAACTGAAACTCCTTCCTATCATTAGTAAATCCACCAAAGACAAATCACATATAAAATTGTTGAAACAACTCATTTCTTCCTCCCTTGTCACAACCATCATACCCTTACGTTATGTAACATTCGATGCAAAGGATCTCTTTCAGTTTAATTAGAAGTTTTGAATTTTTGTGTTTTTCTTCTATTTATTTTTTTGTGTCTGCTGGGTCAGATTATTACATGACATTGGGCCAACATATTTTCTTACAAGACAAGTATCTCTAAGACATTTTACACAAAGACCAACCAAAAGTGTTAATTCATGATCCATCAAGTTAAAAAAGAAAGGCTAAAAATGTAAGAAAAAAATTGGATTAGCTTGTATATATCCTCTATTTTTTTTTACAAAACCAAAATGAGGAAGAACTAATTGACTACATTTACTTATTCTAATTTCCTAATCATAGCTCATCATGATCATCATCACTTTCTTCATGTCCATCTGCATAAACTGTATTATAGAAAATAAATTCATGATTTAGCATCTCCTCCAATGTCAATTGCTTATCTTCATTATCATCAGCCTGCACCAAACAAAACAATCAATCTCAAATACTTCCTCAGTTACAATTATACTGCAAATTTTGATTATCACAAATGCAAACAAATGAACTCATAATTATGAATGCGAGTTCTAAAAGTTTTATATGATAATTGTAATTGCAGTTGCAGACCGCAATTCAGAGAAAAAAAACTCACCTCATTCATCAGATAACATGTATAATATTTAGCATAAGCCAACTCTCCAGGATATAGGTAAGGAAGTATAGGTAACAATTCTTCAGGTGTTATGAATCTGCCAAAATCATAAGACATAATAGTAACTTTAATTAGTATATAGATTAAAAACCAAACAATTCCTTAACCCTAAAATTTAAATTACTTACTGGTCCTTATTCACATCAAGCTCAGCAAATTTATCATTTGCTTTAGGTACATCAACTCCATTGGTTTCAAAATCCATATAATTTTCATATGTACTATATACATGATCTTCAAATTCATTGAAATTTAATTTCCCTTTAATTTCCTGATCATCTATACGCCTATATCACAAATAAATTAAAGTCATAATAAAACAATATAAAAACAATATAAAAGTTCAAATTTATTAATATAGGAAAAAATAATAAAGCTTACTTAAATCTATCTCTAATCATCCACTTCAACATTTCTGGATTTTTGCTATCTTCTGGGTGCAAAAAACTGTTCCAACAAGATGAAAAATAAAATAAAATACATTTATAAAAAATTTGAATATGAAGAAAAAAAGTGTTGAAATTATTCATTACTCTCTAAGCTCTGTGAAATTAAGAAGACCATTGTGATCAGAATCTGCAATGTCAAATCTCTCCCTCCACCACCCGGCTTCACCATGTGTCATTTCATTTTTCTCTATTATAAGAAAAAAATTATTTTTATATATTGAATAATCAATGTATCTGAGCTATAATAATTATAAAAGAGAAAAAGTTACCTATATCGTTTTCAGTTAAATGAGGTAGATATTCGCGAAAAGAAAGAGACAAATCACCATCTTCATCCTTAGATTCCAATTCAGTTTGTGTAGAATAATCCAATCTTTCCAAAGATCTTTGAGCAATCCAACTTTCCAACTCATTGAAAACAATAAAACCATCTTTTGTTTCTCTATCCAACAAAGGAAACAAAATCATTAACCTTAATGTGGTATTCAATTTACCACCTGACGTAAGAAATTGATATGTCTCAGCAACATTATAAACCGAGGTTGTACTTCCCAAATCCACACCAGGAATGACAACCTTATTATTATGAAACTCTATTTTTTGTTGTTGTTTTATTTGTTCTACCTCTCTCTCAATCTTTGTTACAATAGGGTCGAAAGTTGGTGCTCTTTCCAATATTTTGTAACCGAACCTTCTATTAAAGCTACCTTTTTGTTCTTCATGTTTCAAGGGCGAAAGAAATTTGAAGAAAATTATTGTGGCGGTGGCTAGTAGCGTGTAAACCACCGCCTTTGACATTTTACAGGTGCTTTAATTTTTAGGTTCGGAGAAATATTGAAGCTATGGAGGGAGAGAAAGAGAGAGAGGTTTGGGAGAGAAGAATGAGAGGAAAATCTGTTATATATGGTTCAAGTTTTATTAAGAGGGCATGAAATAATGGTTGAAAAGAGACTAGACCTATAATTATCATTT
This sequence comes from Vicia faba, assembly GCA_948472305.1. Classification (NCBI taxonomy): domain Eukaryota; kingdom Viridiplantae; phylum Streptophyta; class Magnoliopsida; order Fabales; family Fabaceae; genus Vicia; species Vicia faba. The sequence continues at coordinate 1,353,516,132 of OX451738.1, read as the reverse complement.
ATGGTTGAAGCATTATAAATAAGTGTACCAAAAATAGATGAGCACTACTTATTTATAACTCATTTAATTCCAAGTCACAAAATTAGCTGATAAAAAAACTTATATGATTTAGCTGCAACTATTCAAATCAAGAAATCCATTATCATTAAGTAACGTTGCATGCGAACAGAGAGAAATTAGCGGAAAATGTTTAGTTTTGTTGGTATTTTGGAAGGTCAACACATGACTAAAAGTGTTACGTCTACAACCTACATATATCTCAATCTACACCAACCAACTATTATATATGCATAGTGAATTAGATATCCTTTTAGCATCAAATTAATAAATTTTCTAAAAGAGTCCAAGAAACATGAAGCAAGCCGTCCAAGTGCAGCATCCGACTCCTATTATAGCCAGGCCAAAATGAATTATCGGAGAAACAAAATTATGTTGTAAACTAACAATATTGTGAAAAATTAAATGTAGATGAAAAAAAGCAACTCAATAAGAATCTCAAGTAAAGGAGATGAATCTATCAACCGTTGAATATATATATATATATATATATATATATATATATATATATATATATATATATATATATATATATATATATATATATATATATATATATATTATCAGAACAAATAAAGTATGTTTTCAATTACAATATTCATGTAAAAAAAAACACATTCGTTTGTTTATCCAAAGTGGACTTGAATTGAAATATTGATTTAAGAGTGTTGGAAATTTCTCAAAAATTTATGATGAATTTCTATCAATTTTGATGAACACGATTGATATCATCACACAATGACAATGAATTATGAAAAAAGAAAAGAAAGAAGATAATTATTTTCTGCAGAGTTTCTCTCTGCCCACAAAATTGTGGAAAACTTTATTAATCACTTGCAACTGCAAATTCTGTGATTACAATGAATTGACTTGATTTCAAAATTAGGGGTTACTCCCTCTATTTATAAATTTAGGTTAGCTTGCTCCTAAGCCAAAACTCAAAACTATAAAAGCCCAAAATACCTATTTTGTGGTACTAAATCAAATCTATCTATTTTAGATTTAAATCAAATCTATCTAAATCTAAAACCAATCAAATTTGTGTGTAGCATTTTCGACACACCTACTTTGACACTTCATTGTCTTTGTTGAGCAAACTGTTTTGACACAAGGAATTACTTTCAACACACCACCTAATTCATTGTGTCTAAGCTATCTACATTCATCATATCTCTTAGTCTTCTGAATACTTCGACATGCACTCCCTTCGTCATGATGTCTGCAATCTGATTCTCAGTTCTGCAGTGTTCCAAATTCATCTTTCCATCTGCTACCTGCTCACGAAGATAGTGGAACCTCATTTCGATGTGCTTGCTTCGACCATGTGCTATCGAGTTCTTCTCCAGATTGATAGTTGACATGTTGTCGATTTTCACGGTAATTGCTCCATGATCTTTCCCTGTTATCTCTTCGACCAAGTTCACCATCCAAGTTGCTTGACATGCACAAAGAGAAGCAGTTATGTATTCTGCTTCACATGATGATAATGCCACTACTGGTTCCTTTCTTGAACTCCAAACAACTGGTGCACCACCTAACATAGACACATATTCTACTATTGATTTTTGATCTTCAGCATCACTACACCAACTCGAATCAATGTATCTCACTAACTTGCATTCTTTTTCTTTATTAGCTACAGGAAACAAAATGTCATAGCCGAGAGTTCCTTTGAGATACCTTAGTATCCTCTTCACCGCTGCTAGATGTGATACTTTTGACTTCTACATGAATCTACTTACCATACCTACACCATATGCTAAGTCAGACCTTGTATGACAAAGTTATCTCAATGACCCAATAAGTCTTCTATATTGGGCTGGGTCGACATCATCTTCATCTGCATCTTTCGATAGTTGCAGTCTTGGTTCTGCAGGTGTCTAAGTTGAGTTGCATTCTTCCATCTCAAATCTCTTGAGAATTTCTCCTACATATCTTCTTTGATGCATCATCAAACCTCTACTGCTCTTGTAGAATTCGATACCAAGGAAATATGAAATCTCATCCAGATCAGACATTTCGAATTCCTTGTTGAGATCACCTTTGAAGTCTTCGATCTCACTTTTGCAGTTACCTGTTATCAACAAATCATAGACATAGAGACATAGTATAAGCAATTCAGTATTGCTTCTTCTTACATATACTCCATGTTCAGTTGTGCACTTCACAAACTCCTTCTCCCTTAGGAAACTATCAATTTTCTTATTTCAAGCTCTTGGAGCTTGTTTCAATCCATACAGGGCTTTATGCATCCTGTACACCTTTCTCTCTTCGTCATGTTTCATAAATCTAACTAGTTGTTTAACATAAACTTCTTTGTCTAAGGGTCCATTCAGGAATGCATACTTCACGTCCATCTGACATATGTGTCATTTGTTTATTTCTGCTAGACCAATAACCAACCTCATTGTTCCGATCCTAGCAACAAATGCAAAAACTTCATTGAAGTCTATTCCTTCTTTCTGTAGAAATCCTTTCGTCACAAGCCTTATTTTGTGTCGAGTTAATTCCCCTTTGGAATTTATTTTCACTTTGTATACCCATTTGACATCAATTACCTTCTTTCCTTGAGGCAATGCGACAAGTGGCCAAGTGTTGTTGTCTTCGATAGACTTCACTTCTTCGTTCATTGCTTTCACCCACTTCAAATCCTTCAATGCTTCAGCTGCATTGACAGGTCCGACATCTGCATAGAAATCATAATGTACCAACTCACCTTCATTATCTATCACATCATCTAATGTAATCACACGATCTTGCAATCTTGCAGGCATGCGTCTTGTTCTTTGAGGTCTGCTTGTACTTGGTTGATCTATAACTGTTGGTTCCTCTTGTCGAACTTCTCTTTTGACTTGAGTTTCTGGTTCTTCAAGTAGGATTCCCACTGAATCTTTCTTTACATTTTTAGTACAATATCATTCTTTAAGCTCATCTATGATCACGTCCCTGCTGACCACAATCTGCTTGTTCACTGGGTCGAACAACTTGTAACCTCCTGTCGAATGATATCCAACTAGAATCATTTGACTCGACTTGTCATCAAGATTTCTTCTCAATTGATCTGGAACATGTCTATGTGCAATAGATCAAAATACCTTCATATGACTCAATCTAGGCTTCACACTAGACCAACATTCTTCTGGAGTAATTCCTTCTAGCTTCTTCGTAGGACATATGTTCAAAATGTATGTTGCAGTCGACACATCTTCACCCCAAAACTCTTTAGGTAAATTCTTGTCTTTCAACATACTTCTCACCATATTCATAATGGTTCGGTTATTCCTTTCTACAGTTATGTGATGTTGTGGAGTATAGGGTGGCACCACCTCATGCATAATCCCTTCCTTTTCACATAACTTGTCGAAGTCTTTCGACACATACTCTCAACCACCATCAGTTCTCAAAACTTTGAGTTTTCAACCACTTTGTCTTTCGACCATAGACTTAAACTTGGCAAATACCTCGATCACTTCACTTTTCTTCTTGATCAAGTAAGTCCACAACTTTCTAATGAAATCACCTATGAATGTAACAAAGTATTTGTTACCTCCCATCGAATCCAGCTCGATTAGTCCACATACATCAAAGTATATGACTTCAAGAATAACCTTCGACCTGCTTCCTGCATCCTTGCTGAAGCTATTCTTGTGCTACTTCTCCTGTACACATTCCTCACATACCTCGTTTGGAATGTCGGTTTCTGGTAATCCTGAAACCATATTTCTTCTCTTCAAATCTCTGATGTCTCTGAAGTTGAGATGGCCTAGTCGATAATGCCGTATCCATTTATCTCGGCTAGCTACAGTCGAAAGACACTTGTGCTCCATCATATTTAGTTATATCTTGAAGGTTCTATTCTGAGACATAGGAGCCTTCAAGATTAATCTTCCATTTGCGTCATCGAATATCATCATCTTATCTTCGATCGACACTTTATAATTATTTTCGACCAATTGCCCTATACTGAGCAAATTGCTCTTCATACCTGGTATGTACAACACATTGGAAATTACTGACCTCTTACCATTTTTCATCATAATCATAACATCACCAATACCTTAAGCTGCTAGGGTATTGTTATTTGCGAATTTTACCATCTTTTTCATTGAGGACTTTATGTTGACAAACCAGTCTTTCCTTCCAGACACATGTGATGAGCATCCTGAATCCAAGTACCATTGGTCCTTGAATCTATGTTCATCTCTTGTTGTGACCATCAACATCATCTTTTCTTCTACATGTTTTGCAAACTTTGCATCACTTTCTTGATTCTTTCGTTTTTCTGGACAATCAATCGAATAGTGACCATACTTCTTACAATTGTAACATTGAATGTGACTCTTGTCATGTTTTCGACCACCACCTCTTCCTCTATTTGCAAAACCACCTCTTTGGTTGCCTTGGTATGGTCTTCTCTGATTCGATACGTTTCCTTCATTCTGGTTTCCTCTACCATTCGATTTGTTGTAGCCGCCTCTACCTCTGTCGAACCACTTTCCTTTGCCTTTGGTTTTTTTTTATGAATGTGCCTGCAAAGTCACATCACTCTTTGACTTTCCTGCAACTCTTTCAGTCATTATTTGTTCATAAGATTCAAGCATCCCTTGAAGCTCTTCCTTTGTCAATTTCGACAAGTCTTTCCCCTCTTCTATAGCCACCACCACGTGGTCAAACTTAGGAGCCAAAGATCTCAAGATCTTCGAAACAACAGCTCTTGTTGTTAATGTTTCTCCACGTACCTTGATTTGATTCACTAGTTTTGTAACCCTAGTGAAGAAATCAGATATGCTCTGACTATCTTCCATCTGAAGCAATTCATACGTTCTCTTGTGAGTTTGTAACTTCACTTCTTTCATCTTTTTTGCACCACCAAAAGACTTCTCAAGAACCTCCCAAGCTTTTTTTGCAGATTCTGAATCACTCACTTTTTCAACAAATTTGGACTCATACATTGATGAATTATAAAGAGTGTTTTATAACTCAGTTTCTCAGATTCTGTGTGTTTCTTATTTTCTTCTTCTGAAGCGTTTTCTCCAAGCACTTCCAATTCATCCTTTATAAGATTCCAAATACCTTGACACTTGAATAAAATTTTCATCTGTTTGCACCAATTCTCATAGTTGTCTACTTTTAGAATTGGTAGTTGTTGGATAATTTGCATTCTCATAACTCGCCATCGTGAATTCTTCTTCTTCCTCAATCGTTCTTGATCGATACTTCCCTTGAATCGATTAACCAAGCTCTTGATACCAGATGCTGGAAATCCACCAAAAATCTATGATGAATTTCTATCAATCTTGATGAACAAGATTGATATCACCACACAATGACAATGAGTTATGAGAAAAGAAAAGAAAAGAAAGAAGACAATTATTTTCTGCAGAGTTTCTCTCTGCCCACAAACTGTGGAAAACTTTATTAATCACTTGCAAATGCAAATTCTGTGATTACAATGAATTGACTTGATTTCAAAATTAGGGGTTACTTCCGTTATTTATAGATTTAGGTTAGCTTGCTCCTAAGCCAAAGTCCAAAACTATAAAAGCCAAAAATACCTATTTTGGTACTTAATCAAATTTATCTATTTTAAATTTAAATCAAATCTATCTAAATCTAAAACAAATCAAATCTGTGTGTAACATTTTCAACACACCTACTTCGACACTCCCTTGTCTCTGTCGAAAAAATTGTTTCGACACAAGAAATTAATTTCAACAATGAGCTCTAGTTAAATAAATAGTTACTCATTAAGCACACCACTTTGTAGAATAAAAAAATATACAATTGGAGATGGTGTACCAGGTGTCTAATTTATAACTAAGTTGGCTCAAAGCCACTCCATAGGGACCAGATAGCTCTAAATTGAGATAAACATATACTATGTCTGTATTTTGATGTTCATTAAGATAACACAGTTGTAACATTAGATATAATAGTGAAGTAGGTATTTCTTCTATTTTCTAACTTAACTTTTATTAGGACTCATTGCAGATCCTTATCAAGAAGGTGTGTAGCTACCTGGTGCTTATCCTTATCAAGAACTTGTATTGATTTTGTCAACAGAATCTACCATCCTAAGAATGAACATTATCACATAAACATTAGTCATGACGTCTGCAAGTGGAAACAACATATATCGGATCGTAAGAATGAAAAAAACTTGAGAGAAAAATGAAACGACAAAGTAAATAGGAGGTTCAACCTAAACAAAAAGTTGTTTTCTCTCCTCTATATCCGGATGCAGCAAAAATAAAAGGCAACAACAGAATGAACAGATCCAGCAGGCAAGAAGAAATAAGATCTAATTAGTACCTTCATGTAATCTCTGCTTCAAATGCAGTTGGACTGACACCCAGCACATCATAGTACTCGCTCTCCTTCACCATTGATCTCATCCAATTATTTCCTTTCTACTAAACTGCAAAAGCCACCAAAAACGTGATTCCAAGTCGATCATGTGGCCACAAATTGAATCGTAATTTCTAATAATTCAGGCTAGGAGTTGACTGACGCAACCATGCAATGGTGGTTCCTTCGCGAGATAGGGCCTGAATTCAGAATTGATACGACACTTGGAACTCCAACCACACTTCTTTGAATTTTTTCTAAATAACCTTTTTTTTAAAAAAAAAATTTAAATAACTATTTTTTCAAAAAAATTACTAAATAACCACTTTTCAAATAAAAAAATTGTCACACAGAGGTCAAGTCACTCAGTATGGTGCATGTATATAAATTAGAGAAGAGGCATCATACTGTATGGCTTGTCTTATTATATAGTGTCATACAGTGTGACACATACATGTAATTTTAAGAAGGAAGCGCCATATTAGATGACTTGATAGTTGTATTTGGTTTTCTATAAATGCAATTATCTATCTTCACTATTTTTCACACTATTTCTCACATCACTCTTATAAAATGTCTTACACTCCATTGCCAACGTTTTCCACTCTATTGCCAAGGTTTTCACTGATCAAAAGAGATGCTCATGTTATTTTTTCAGCGACAAAGTCATCGATGAATATCAAACTCTGGAACACGCAGACGTTTGAGCATTTTCAGAGATACTTGATTCGCTGGTTGGAATGAGACATTCTTAAAGGTGAACAAATAAAAAAAATAGAAAGACAAATTACAATGGGGAACAAAAAAGAGTAAGTCATTCATGGAAAAATGTGAGATGCGACGCTGATGTCATGATGATGATGCTTGAACCAGACGATATTGTGTTGATGGTTTTTATCCCTTAAACATTATGATGTGTTTAGTTGTTTTGTTTGCTTATCATGTTGGAGACCTGAAACTCACACCTTTCATCTTTTATATGGTGAATGTATCGTCCCACTAGAGGATGAATAAATGTTATTCGGTCTACCGATCGATGGTAAGCATGTCAATGGTCGAGCCAACCAAGATAACGCCATATGCAAAGAACTTTTGGGAGCCTTTTTATTTGAACAAGGGTCTAGAGGCCAAGTTATTAATCCCTGTCTCCTTAGAGAACATCATAGTGATAAAATAATCGAAAACTCTATCGAACAAGAAAAAATTGTGAAATCTCGGTGTTACATAATGATATTATTTGGTCATTTTTTATTTTCGGAAACAACATGTAATATTGTTAATATCATGTATTTATATTTGTTAAGACATTTTGATAAAATAAACATATATAGTTTGAGCTCTGCTGTTTTGGCCCATCTGTTAGTTATTTGTGTAAAAATGCATCGAACGAAAGTTGTTCTTTCTATTCCGGCACTTTTTTGCTCTAGATATGATGCTGGTCGAGAATGCCGACACTCGTCTGATAAATGCAAATTGTAGTTATTTTTGTATATATTTTTTGTTGCACTTATCGACTTTTTTTAGGCGCTTTCAGAAATACAGTTACAATTCTATTTGTAGTTGTATTTCCGGTTAGTTTTCAACTGATACATAGAGTCTCGTCCACCAAAATCCAGAATTTAATGCGTACCAGAAATACATTTCTAATTTCCAAAAATATTTCTATATTTTTGCTTGATACATTAGAAAAGTAGAAGACTTAAGAAATCCTCAAATAGTAATAATCGGATTGTTGAACATATACATGTTTATGACTTTGGAAGAAAATGATCAACCATTGCATACATTATACAAGTTTAAATGATTTTTGAACCATAAAATGGACTTTGATAGATATTTGAGTTACATATACACCGAAAGCAATTTTAACCCCCAAACTAGATTTTAATGAAAATTGGAATTAACACAGTTTAAAAAGAAAATAATAATTTCAATCTCTTTTTTTATTTAATGGTGTATTTTTTACATTATGCCTTTTTATTTATTTTAAAATAATTAAAATTAATCAATAAAAAGCACTTTATTAAAAATTAATTCTAACCATTCAGAATGAATAATTTTTTTTTCAAATCTTAGTATACAAACTAATGACTGAATAATTTAAAAGACAATTCGACCGTTTATTTACATAATCCTGTTTAAAATTAAAGTAAAATTCAGCATGAACATTTCGCAATATAGAGTCGTTTTCACCTAACCAAATTCGAACTTGAGATGTTGAAAATGAATAATTTTTAGTTTTCAAAACTGAAATTAGAAATTTTATTGTATATGTTTCAAATATTTAAACTTTAAACTATTTTTGATGTTTGAGTTGTTGACATATGAACCTTATTCTTTTTTAGCTGCCATTCCTATGAGTCTATTGCAACTAAAAGTCCTTTCTAATTTAAACATTTTGAAGCTGACTGTCAAATGTCAACAAACAGTGTCTTCTCAACAACTTTTAATAACACTATATTGTTGAGGTATTTCTCTCAATAAGACCAACCTTATAACCAAAGGGTACCCAAAGATCTTCACATAGCAATTTTTTTGTTCAAGTTTATTATTTCCCTTTGTAATGTTTCTTGCTCAAATGAGTATTCCAATCGCAATTGCAGAACAATGTGTGATGCTTCTGGCTGAGATGCTCATTTGAATAAGCAGTGTTACAAAGTGGGAGGTTGTTTTGTGGCCAAATTGCTTAATCAAAGTTCTCTATCAAGTAAGGACACTTTCTTTACACGTTTTTTTCTCTAGTGTTTTGAATTGATCTATTGCATCATAATTTTGTATTGTTGATAACTCTAGTTTTACCAAATGCACAAGCATACGCGTTTATCTCGTCATGGATTCATACATTAGCGGTGAATCATCGACACAAACATAATACTTGCACATTAATGTTGATGTTAGTAGTATATAATTTGATACAAAAAATTGTTATATACAATTACATGTGTCTGTATTAAACACCGGTACAGATTGTATAATGCGTATATATAAACCTTTAATCAGAAGGGTCATATGCATCCCTTTAGTGGAATTTGCATGGGATCTAATGGCTTTAAGTCCATGAGCATGACCCTCCCATTTTAATCAATTGGCCCAATATTCTAGCTCATTCAACAATAGCTCATAAATTTTGTTGTTTGCCTCAACTTCTTGGCCGATGAAATACTCGTTTCGATCTGCGTCTAATTTGATAGAATCATGGTGAAATATCACAGAAACACTGAAGTTTTGTATAGTAGCTTCGTGAGTTTCACAGTGAACGTGCACCGGGATGCGAAAATTGATTGGAAAATGTGGATCCAAACAAGCTTGAACATGACTACAGTGCTTTTTACAGGTTTGCTAGAAAAGAACAACAGGGCAAGAAGATTTAAGCTCAAAAACCTATCAAGAAGTTCAAAGCTATCATTATTGACAACAAAGCTTTAGAATGATTGTTAGCAACATCTACATTGTTTCTCATTATTGGAACATCATAGACAAGACTCATATTAGGCCAAAACAGCCCGAAATTCCTTTCGCATATTGGACCGGGCTTTAGATTTTCATTAAACAATCCAAAAACATAGGTATCAAAAGTCCGGTTCGGCATGAGAGGCGTTCCTTCCCCAGAAGTAACATGCCTTATAAGATTCCCATTGTAATCAGAAGCACTCTTCTTGTCAACACCAATTTGGTCCGAATCGCCCATCGAAGGCCAACCTGTTTCGCCAATAACAATTTCAACATCCTCAAAGCCCAAAACTTCCATTGCTGAATAAACAGCATCAAGTTGCGCATCAAACATATTGGTGTATTTTAGTTTAGTATAATCATCATAAACTCCTGAATTGGCACGAAAAACCACAAAATCTAGGTTGCTTGAAGTACAAGCAAAAAAGGGGTAAGGATTAACAATGAAAGGTGAATTTGAATCTTTAAGAAACCTAAGCATTGGTTTTATTATATGTATATCATAGCCTTGTCTAAACCTAGCACTTGATGGTGGACTTGAGTTAGTTAAAATACCTAAAGAATGTGGTGTGGACACTTTTATAAGATTGTCTAATGAAGCTGTTACAAGGGCAATGTGTAGGGTTTGCATGGCAGGGACAAGGCTAGTAATAAGAAGTTTGTTACCTGTTGATAAGACTTCATTTCCTACTAGGATTCTTATGATGTTGGTTGAGGGGATAAAAGGTTGGACATTGGTTTTGATCCATTGTTGAGCCAAGGTTAAATTGGTTATGTTTGGAATTTGGTCATTAGGTATTGTTATGGTTATCTCGATTCCGGTATCGGCAAAAGCATGTAAGATTTCATGGTTAGCATCAAAGATTCTCACCTTGTTAATTATGGTGGAGTGTGAGAGAAATTTTGCAACTTGAGATGGTGGTGGAAGATTGTTTGCTATTGTGCCATAGTTAACACCAATTCCTTGCACTTCTGTAAAAGATTGCAAAATGAGAGACTAATGCAAAATGATGAAAATTTAAGAAGGTAGATAATAAGCTCTCACCTTGGAAAATAGTTAAAGAAAGAAGCAATAAAATTGCATTGGGTATTGAAGCCAAAGATATAAGAGATGTATTCTCCATGGGAGTGATGTGGATGGTGGTGAATTGAAGAAACCTGTGTGTATGAACAAGTATCTTTGAGATATGCTTTGCTTTGTATTTGAGGGAGTTCTTGCTGGAATATATCTCATGATTGAAACAAAAGTAAACAGGGAAAATGTTACTTTTTAGTTTAAGATGTTGGAATAATATCTTTCCTTGCTATCATGGAGAAGGTTTCTCACATCTTAGAAAGGCACTCCTATCAAGCAATCTTTGTCTCTAATATACAAAATCCATATTGTTTGGTTAGACATCAATAAGTGTTCCAATATCGAACTTCACAATTATAGTTTGAATTGAGTTGTTTGGCAATGTTTTTTGCTCTATTTAGTAAGAGACAAACAAAGTCACAGTGACTTTAACATTTTAAATTAAAGTCATTGAAACTCAACATAATAGTCTATTAAACTTAAGTGGTTGGTTGGGTCTTTTATATTTATAAGCTAGAACTCTACTTCTTTTATGTTTGTTTTATTTTTTATGATTAGTTCTATTGAAGAAAAATTATCTCATTGAATCACAATATTTTTCTTGGCATATAGTCTCTCGCTTTGTGTGCTTGAAAATTGAAACTGGATCATAAGCGGACAAGGTGCATTGGCTCTCTTTATTTTGTTATGGCGAGCTTGATTTGATGCTAAACTATCTAATTTAATTTGTGCATCATTTTATTAGATCAGTTGAATTTGTGTCTCTGCTTCCAAAAATTAAACTTAGTATATGAAAGTATTTGTGTTTAATTGTAAGGTGTAAGTTGGGTAATGGTGGGTGGGATATTAAGGTTTCAATATTTTTTTAATGGCAAATATAATCATATATATTTAGAAAACTTAAAGGTAAATGAAATTCCTAAATTACCCTCTTGAATCCACATGATGTCACATCAATTAATTTAACTATTCTCTCTCTTTTTTTTTATTCGCTACAACCACTTAAATCACGCTTTGAGATTGATATTCAATCAAGACCGTTTGATCTTGATCAAATGGTTAAAATTGTACTACACTTTAATCACACGGTAGATTATTTTGCTTGACCGCATCACATTTTCGAGCCAACTTTTCAAATTTCTCACCTCAGTCTATTCTCCAACATTTATACATATCGCTCTGATTAGATATATCTAAACCAATCTTTACTCTTCACTCTTCACTTTTCACCTTTATCTTGGTTCTTATTTTTCTTCTCATTTGACCTAATATTTGCTTTTCACCTCTCCAACACGCTTTCAGATAATCTCTCATTATTTTAAAGTTGAAATTTTTACAAATCTCACCTTTTACTAATGTATGTTGTTTCTTGTTTGAGTTTTGTTATGCTCAACTTGTTGAGAATCGAGTGTGAGGAAGAAGTCTCACATTGATTAGAAAAGGGCAGATATAACACTTTATAAGTGAGAGAACTCACACATCTATCACCTTAAAATTTTAGGTGGATATGTGGTGTGTCTCTCACAAAATGTGTGTCTCAAGTAAAAATGCTCCCTCGGAATTTCCCCTAACAATAGTATCTGAGTCTGGTTTCGAGTGAAGGGATCGATTTACTTGTATCGAAACACTTCTCGCAGATGGTGGGTAGAAGGTGTTCTGTTGAAGAGTGTCAACGATGGTACAAGTGTATGTGGAGGAGAGCTTTCACATGAGGCGGAGCATTATAGACTCACACTGGAGGGGGAGTATTGAGAATCAAGTCTAAAGAAGAAGTCCCACATTGATTAGAAAAGGGAAGATATAATACTTTATAAGTGAGAGAACTCACACATCTATCACCTTAAGGTTTTAGGTGGATATGTGGTGTGTCTCTCACTTATAAAGTGTTATATCTTCCCTTTTCTAATTAATGTGAGACTTCTTCTTCACACTTTGTCAACAGAGAATCAAGTGTGAGGAAGAAGTCTCACATTGATTAGAAAAAGAAATATATACTACCTAATAAGTGAGAGAACCCACACATATATCACCTTAAGGTTTTAGGTGGATATGTGGTGTGTCTCTCACAAAAGGTGTGTCTCAATTAAAAATGCTCCATCGAAATTACCCCTAACACAACTAAGGGGTCGTTCTTTCATTTTCAAAGCTCACGTTTTTACTAATGCATGTCTTCATTCTTTTTTTTTTGAGTTTATCCTCTTTGATATCATGGTTTGTTCTTCCCATTCTAGAATTGATTGAAAGTCGGGAAATTTAATGAGTTCTTCTCCCAGAAGCCTGTTAAGTCCATGACAAAAATTATGGTGTATGATAAGTGCTACATAAAGGGAGAAGAAAGCTACATGGAGAAGAAGACCAGAGGCACAAAAATATGCAGCATCAGGGGATATCATTCCTCCCAACAATAGAGCAGAAACCATACACGACATTTATCAACAACCTGGAGTTCATCAAACACAATGAGAAGCCAATAGAGATCTACACGCCTCTCAATACCAGTCGAGAGAAAGTTTGGCATGAAGTATTCCACACAAATGGTATCCTGTAACACCTCAATTCTACCCGACGGATAATAATAAAATTAGAGTTTAACATAAATAGGATGCTACATTTACAACTTAAAATCAAACTTCATTTAATTGCATATAAAACAGATACATAACACTTAACTCGAATGAACCAATAACAACCTGATTTATCCTTCAAAATCAAACAACTTTATATTGATAAGCAGTGGAATATACATACTCATCTTTAATTCACTTAACATCTCTTATTCAACTAAAACAACTTCAAGACAACAATTATTTCATGTAATCAACCTAAAAATTCAGCAACTAAAATGATAATCAACAACAAAACATCAAGCGTTCATCTCCCCGAATGCAACATATCAAAGCGACAACACCGACTCGAACTAACAAAGGTAACAACTGTCCTTCTTGATTACCTGCATGTTACCAACAGAGGGTAACATTCAAACAGAAGGGGTGAGATATCGGACAATATAATAAGTCGTATGATAAATAATATATTAAATCAGATCATATAAAATCACCACTTCACAACTTACAGACAACTTTAATCACAACAAAACATCAACACGGCATAACTACTAATTCACCGCTTATAGATAATACTTGTCACAACAAGTCAACAACATAAAGCAACCACACATATATCATCACCACAACTCAAGATGCAACATCAACTGCGACTCAATTACAATGCACATGCATGTTATACCATTGGAGCAGAACTCCCGTCTTAAAAATATGCCGATAAATAGAGGCATCAACAAGGCATAAGCCTTCTTCGTAGTTTTCCAATCCAGGCCATCACAAAGTATACAAATGTATATGACTCAATGAATGCACTAACACATACTCACAACAATCATCATCCATCGCAAGGCATAAGCCCACATCGCCATTATTACCAGTAAATAGAGGTAATTCATCATCATTTAAAATTCCCTGCAACTTCACATTACCAACAAGAATTCACAGTGACAATCATAATAATACAACAACTCAACATAATTCAACATTGGCATAAGCCTACAACTTAATAATAATTCAACACTGGCCATAAGCCTACAACTTGATATTTCAACAACAACAATTAGCGCAACTTTGGCATAAGCCTACAACTTAGTACGTCACAACAATAATAACACAACAACAGGTCAACAACCATTCGACATTGGCCATAAGCCTACAACATAATATTGCCCATAATTATTCGAACAATTCTCGACTATACCGGTTATTTACTTATCTAAATGCTTATTTCTAATTATAAAACTTCTACAAATTGTTATACTATAATACTACATCATCATTATCATTGATATTATTATTATGAACCAAGCATTATCATAAGATCGTCATGTCATCATCATACTTCATCACCACAAAACATCATGGCAATTCAACGCGGGAAACTAACTCTATCCTAACTTTGGTACTAGAATTATCCTTCTTATCCCTCATTTTACTCATTTTGTGCCGTTCGAAGATTTGGAAAGATAACATGATGAACTACATTTATAAGGAGTAAAATGAGTGATAAGAAGGATAATTATAGTACCAAAGTTAGCATAGAGTTAGTTTCCCGCGTTGAATCTCCAAAAACATGGTTTTTTCTGCATTTTACTGCGATTTTCTGCGATTTCACTATATTAAGGGTCTTATAACATCACCAAATCATAGGTAATCGTGATATATTATTATCCTATGTTTCTACATCAATTATACATCATTTGGACATCATTATTCATCCCTAATTCATTGATTCCTCATCAAACAACAATATATAAAATTTCCAACACAAACAAAACAATTCTACAAACCTAATCCCACATACTACTCATCACATACCATATTATAGAGTCAGAACCCCACCCTTACCTTAGATTGAAGGTTGCTCTACAATTTTCCGATCAAATCCCACTTTGTCTCTTTTCCTCTTCTCTGTAACTTCTACGTTCTTTTCTTTCTTCCAACCCTTATTCCTCTTCTACTTGACAAAACTTATTTTCCTTACTGTCACTTCTAATTTCTTTTATTATAACCAAACTTAATAATAATAGTATTACTATTGGGCCTAATTCTCACACCTCCTTAATACTACATACCACCATATAAATAATCCCGACAACTTAATCTTATATTATTCTATTAATTCCAACATTATTATTATTATTATTATTAATCAACTAATTAATTAATTAATAATAATCTAACAACTTATACCAACAATTCTCAACATCTCACAACTTCAACCAATAATCTAAAAATAATTTAATTAAATAATTAATTAAATTAACGGCCGTTACAACTCTCTCCCACTTAGAATATTTTCTTCCTCAAAAATCTACTCGATACTACCACTCTTAACACAAATTTCGCATCACACTCTATGATCCCCAAGTCGCGTCTGGCAACACTTCGACCACTACTTTCTCGATATAACAATAACTCAACACGATTTAAATCAAATACGTATGTGCTAATCATTCAACACATTCGCGACACAATCGTTAATAACTTATCAACCACTTCAACAATATCTTGACATGTCAACATTTAAAGTAGTAACAACCATAACACACTTATACCTGGATATACAACATCACATTATCATCTTAACAATATTTGCAACACCAAAACACATACACAATTTCATTCCCATATATACATATGTATGTCAATTATCAACACAATATCAACAACTCCATTCATATCGTCGTATCACCCTTATAGTGACATCAACATATCTAACATAATAAACTTCGTCATATTGTGGAGTACTATCCATCATTTGCGGTAACTAACAACAACATCACGGCAACGGGAACAAAATTATTTTAACATCAACTTAACAGTATAAATCAACAAATATACACACAACTCACCATAAACCAACAACCACATAATATCCTTATAAATCACCAAATATTTCTGAGATATCACAACACCTTGGCACATCATCCATACACCAATAATCTACCAAATCAAGCATGTAGAGTCATATACTCATAGCAACTGCGCAACTCTGATAATCCATCTTAAGTCACCGTCCTCATTAAAGTTTCTGCAAACTATACAGTTTACAAATCTCATTCTAGTTTCAGACTTTCCTCAACATCCACCATAAAACCATTGTTCACTTTATATTCTCAATCTTTCACTTTGCGATGTTAGCTCGCATATAAACCCGCTACTATCCTCACGATATAACATCAATCACTTTACACACCATTAAGACAGTAAGACAAATCTATACCATCCAACACGATCTTGTCTACTATCAACAAAAGATTAAGGGTGATCAGTTCCTCAATTTGTCAATAGATAGCCGACAACCATAATTGAGTATAAACCATCGTTACCAAACTACAATTGTGTTCCTTTCAAACTTGTACTCAAGTCACCTAAAGCACCACAATTCAATAATTTCTAATGAGCCTTACAAATACTTCCACAATTTCCCTCTCATTCGATTTTGTCAATGAGACACCAACGCTTAACATATTACACGCTCCACATTACACTCACTTAGCCTCACACGAAGGTTAAGTATCCTCCAACTCAAGAATTACTTTCTTCATCTCTGCATCATCAGGAATACAAATTCGATTACAGAATCTTAACACACTCTGCGCATCTAACTTGAAATCATCATTCTCAGACTGATCAAGTCCAACCATCGAATCTACCAATTTCTCATCTAACTTCTGAGCTTCTTTGATATTGTCCAGAAAATCATTGTTAATCTTCAACATCCCCAACATAACACTCTTCAGTGTCACCTCGCAAACTAAGCTCATATCTCTGAACTATTCAATTAATTCCAATTCTTTAACCAACATTGCCGACATATGTAAAGTCTTTCGACTTAAAGCATCAGCCACGACATTTTCTTTACCTTGGATGATAATTCAAACCGAAATCATAACCTTCCAATAACTCCAACCATCTTCGTTGTCTCCTATTCAATTCATTCTGATCAAATAAATACGTTAAACTCTTATAGTCGCTAAATACTTCAAATCTAGAATAAAAAATATAATGTCTCCAAATCTTCAACAAAAACACCACGGCTGCTAACTCTAAGTCACTCGTAGGATACTTCCTCTCATGAACTACGAGTTGCCTAGAAGCACAAGCAACAACTTGTCCATTCAGCATTATCACACCACTAAGTCTCATCTTAGACACATTCATAATACACTACAAATGACTCACTCGGATTAGGCAAAACCAATATCGTAGCAGTCATCGTTTTTTTTAGTTCTATAAAACTTTCTTCACATGCAACATCACATACCTGAAATGACGAACAAATATCCTTTTTAATGCCGAACATCTCATTTCTCAACTTATTCTCCAACAATATATTATGCTTGACCTTGTGTCGAAAAACTGCGATAATAATCATTTATGCCCAAAAAGCCTCTAGTTCTGTAAACGACTTCAGAGTTCCTCCATATGGGAATGCATCAACCATATTTGAAAACACTTTCATGTGATAGAATATATTTCTATCTCCTCATAGGTTCAAATGGAACACCAATCCGATACTCAGAACACAAGATATGAATTTCAAAAGTTATCAGAGAATGTGAACACCGACGTCATGCAGCGACATACTATTACACATCTTACGATAACGTCAGAACAAAATTTCATTGTACAAGTACCAACACTTACCATTCTTGAAATCATACTCATCTTCTCGCATTTCCAACTTTGACTCGCGATTCGAAACATCCCAACAACTTCAATAACTTTTATAATCACTCACAAGGATCCCACGACAAGGTCTACAACAATCTGTCACTCTATCACCGTTCAAATGTCGACATCTTACGCAAGGGATAGTCAAACCAACAACTTCAAAGTCCACCAGCAGTGCTGAAATATCGCAACTTTCTAAACTCCATCTTCTAAAAATTATCCTTGTTACTTAACAATCACCTTCTGAAACACCAGGGATTTACACTCTACTCGTATATCAACAACCGTTACATTGCTCCTCATCCTTCGAGAAGTAAATGTCAACAATGTCTGATCATCCACCCTCAAGACATTCCAACTTGATTAATAAACAAAGTCTTTAATCCATGTCACCTTCGGATTCAGGAAACAACAAAACTTCAACAATACTTGTATTGTCGCCATACTGAACCAACATCTTACAACCGAAACATATTCGAGAATCAAAGGTTCTCCCCCACTTATATTCAAACCTGCTCCTGTATACAATCGCTTAGAAAAGCAAGAAAACACCGACAATATTCCACACACTTGTCGCGTACTAAGGAACAAACAACATTAGACAACTTGGTCGGACGGACCGACCTGCTCTGATACCACTAATGTAACACCCCAATTCTACCCGGTGGATAATAATAAAATCAGAGTTCAACACAAATAGGATGCTACATTTACAACTTAAAATCAAACTTCATTTAAGCGCATATAAAGCAGATACATAAAACTTAACTCGGATGAACCGATAACAACCTGATTTATCCTTCAAAATCAAACAACTTTATATTGATAAACAGCAGAATATACATACTCAAATTCAATTCACTTAAAATCTATTATTCAGCTAAAACAACTTCTAGACAACAACTATTTCATGTAATCAACCTAAAAATTCAGCAACTGAAATGATAATCAACAACTAAACATCAAGCGTTCATCTCCCCGAGTGCTACGTATCAGAGCGACAACATCGACTCGAACTAACGAAGGTAACAACTGTCCTTCTTGGTTACCTACATGTTACCAACAGAGGGAAACATTCAAACAGAAGGGGTGAGATATCATATAATATAATAAGTCGTATGATAAATAATATATTAAATCAGATCATATAAAATCACCACTTCACAACTTACAGAAAACTTTAATCACAACAAAACATCAACACAACATAACTACTAATTCACCACTTTTAGATAATACTTGTCACAACAAGTCAACAACATAAAGCAACCACAAATATATCATCACCACAACTCAAGATGCAACATCAACTGCGACTCAATTACAATGCACATGCATGTGATACCATTGGAGCAGAACTCCCATCTTAAAAATCTGCCAATAAATAGAGACATCAACAAGGCATAAGCCTTCTTTGCAGTTTGTCAATCCGGGCCATCACAAAGTATGCAAATGTATATGACTCAATGAATGCACTAAGATATACTCACAACAATCATCATCCATCACAAGGCATAAGCCCACATCGTCATTATTAACAGTAAATAGAGGTAATTCATCATCATTTAAAATTTCCTGCAACTTCGCATTATCAACAATAATTCACAGTGACAATCACAACAACATAACAACTCAACATAATTCAACATTGGCATAAGCCTACAACTTAATAATAATTCAACATTGGCCATAAGCCTACAACTTGATATTTCAACAACAACAATTAGAGAAACGTTAGCATAAGCCTACAACTTAGTACATCACAACAATAATAACACAACAACAGGTCAACAACCATTCGACATTGGCCATAGGTCTACAACATAATATTGCCCATAATTATTCGGACAATTCTCGACTATACCGGTTATTTACTTATCTAAATTCTTATTTCTAATTACAAAACTTCTACAAAATGTTATAAATATAATACTACATAATCATTATCATTGATATTATTATTATGAACCAAGCATTATCATAAGATCGTCATGTCATCATCATACTTCATCAGCACAAAACATCATGGCGATTCAACGCGGGAAACTAACTCTATCCTAACTTTGGTACTATAATTATCCTTCTTATCAGCTCAAAAGTTATGGCCGTTACAAAATCGGCCAGAAAACTTGTTGTATGAGTCGACGCAAAACCCTGTATGAGTCGACGCAAAGAATGAGTCGATGCAAAAATGACTACGAGTCGACGCAAAATTGCGTGACAACACTTCCTTTCCTGGCGGGTTGTATCGCGCCGATCCCCCTTCAGTTTGAGTCGACTCAAACTCCAAAAACATGGTTTTTTCTGCATTTTACTGCGATTTTCTGCGATTTCACTATATTAAGGGTCTTATAACATCACCAAATCATAGGTAATCATGATCTATTATTATCCTATGTTTCTACATCAATTATACATCACTTGGACATTATTATTCATTCCTAATTAATTGATTCATCATCAAACAACAATATATAAAATTTCCAACACAAACAAAACAATTCTACAAACCCAATCCCACATACTGCTCATCACATACCCTATTATAGAGTCAGAACTCCATCCTTACCTTGGATTGAAGGTTGCTCTATAATTTTTCGATCAAATCCCACTTTGCCTCTTTTCCTCTTCTCTGTAACTTTTACGTTCTTTTCTTTCTTCCAACTCTTATTCCTTCTCTACTTGACAAAACCTACTTTCCTTAATGTCACTTCTAATTTCTATTATTATAGTCAAACTTAATAATAATAGTATTGCTATTTGGCCTAATTTTCACACCTCCTTAATACTACATACCATCATATAAATAAGGCCGACAACTTAATCTTATATTATTCCATTAATTCCAACGTTGTTATTATTATTATTAATCAACTAATTAATTAATTAATAATAATCTAACAACTTATACTAATAATTCTCAACATCTCACAATTTCAACCAATAATCTAAAAATAATTTAATTAAATTATTAATTAAATTAACGGACGTTACATTTCTTACCTCCTCTAACACCGAAGTGAGAGATTATAGAAAATAAGTCAAATAAAAATGATAAATACAATAAAGTAAGGGGTCGCCGATTAATCGACTACAACCAACTAAAGAAGAAAATATAACATGTTACTCAAGAAGACCATCTAAAAAGATATGATAATGGATTCTCACAACATTCTAAAGACAAATGTCTCCTTTCATAAGTTAACCACACTTTCTATTATAAAGAATGACCCACTCCATTCACATTTATTATCAGCTCAAAGCTAAAGGGTGCGTGGCCAAATTCATAAACACCAGAATCAATCTTTTCAGTTGTTTCTAAATCAAGTAACGAGCCTATAAATAACCTAACTAGAGATTTAAATAATTCATTCATTTTTTTTATATATTAGAACATATAAAACTCTCTTGTGCAGCTCATCGCAAGTAAAATTAAAGTCTACATACTCAGTACAAGTATGTGTTTTATTAATAATTTTTTTCTCATATTTTTTTTAAAAAAAAGTATAATTTTATTGATATCCAAAAAAATAGATAATACAAACCAATTCAAACGAATCCAGGTAAACAAGAGCAATCAAATCAACTTAATATATAGATTGAAATGTTGAAATGGTTGTAACTTTAAAAATACAATCATTGTTTTTCTTATTTAAATTTTCATAAATTTTGATAACTTATTTTAATTAATCTAAATTTAGAAGAAAAAAATCATGTCATTAAATATTTCCAAAAAACATAACATTATTTATTTTATTTAACATGATATTTGTTACATAATTCTTAAAACTATTTGTTGTGTTTAAACAACTTCTATAAACTCTCACACAATTCATTACAAAACAATTTTTTAAAACT
This sequence comes from Vicia faba, assembly GCA_948472305.1. Classification (NCBI taxonomy): domain Eukaryota; kingdom Viridiplantae; phylum Streptophyta; class Magnoliopsida; order Fabales; family Fabaceae; genus Vicia; species Vicia faba. The sequence goes on along the minus strand of OX451738.1, from coordinate 1,353,494,100 downwards.
TTTTTACAGGTACTTGATATATCTAAAATAATATAAATATTTTCTCAAAAAAAATATAAATATATTTAATATATTTTATTATAATTATTTTATTTTAATAATCATATAAAAAAAATAGATGATACACCGAATTTTTTTTTTAGAATAACCATGTTTTAAAAATAATCGTAAATAACCATGTTTCGGAAAAAAATTACGCAAATAACCATGTTTCAGATGACTCCCCAAAGGAGGAGTCATCTCACTTGGCGTCTACACCTACTTTTTAAGGGGAGACGCCATCTCACTTGGCGCCTAGGGTTTGCCCTAAGCCAAGTGAGATGGCGCCTTAGTGCATTTTCTAGGGCAATTTTCGTGTTTTTTTCAATGCGGTGCGTTACGTATTCGATATAGGATCAACAAATTTGACTTTTTATTTACAAAATATGATTACACGCATAAGTATTACGTAAAAAAACAGATTAATCAGTAGTCCTCCGGAACCCGGTAATGACCCCCGATTCCGCATCCTCGTCCTCGCCTTTCCTGTGCTGGGTTTCGTCGTGTATCCTACTGTGGTAGGGTCGATGGCCCAGCGAAGTCAATGTGTTTCGGATCCATGAAATCAGTCAGATCTCCATATCTAGAAGATCTGCTTTGGTACAGTCGGTTACTCGTACCCTTAAAGTTTGGTCGTGTTGGCGGTGGGCGGGGTTCCATGGTTGGTCTGTAGCACTGGTCGTCTGAGTACGAGGCGTAGAAATGAAATGGATCTTGGGGTGTTTGGTATTGAGGATGTTGGGTGGTTTGGTGATATTATGGTTGATGGTAAGTTGGGTCGGTTGGTTCATAATCTTCCGGCATTCCCATATCAGGGCTAAGGTTGGATGTTGAGGGGCCCATATTGAGATATGCAGAAGACTGAGATTGTATGTGGGGTATGCGGGTGTGTTGGTATTGTGATTGAAATTGCGGTTGAGTGTGAGGCATATGGGGGTATTGGTACTGAGGTGGTGATTGTGGTTGGTTGTGGGGCATGTGGGTGTAATTGTATTGTGGTGGTGACTGTGGTTGGGTGTTTGTGGTTCTGTTTCGTCTGGAGGGTTGGTGGGAGGTTGATGTGTGTTGGGTTTGTTGTTGGGGAAATGAGGGTTGTATCCATTGTGTTCGTGGATCAACCAAATACCTTGGATGAGACACGTGTATTTCAGGGGTACTAACCGATATGTACCAAGATACATATTGATTCGTGTGTCGCATATTACCATGATTGAGGAAACTGGGAATTGCAAGACATATCGGTGACGCCTCTGCCACATCTTACACCATTCTGGGGCAAAGTCTTTCCAGTTGGTAAGACCCTATTGAGCGTCGACCCTTTTGAGATGCCACGGGGACAAACAAGTCAGATCGCTGGGTATCTCTTGATGTATTCCAAACTGCATCTTCACACGGTCGTTGTGGTGCATCTCCACAATATTGAACCATATGATTGCAGTCTTGGCACTCCAAATTGCTGCATCCTCGGGATTTGGTTCATGACCCAAACCCAAATATGGTCTCTAGACAAACTGTAGATAAAATTAAATCAGGTTAATGAAAACATAATATATAAATAATTTAAAAGTAGAAAAGTTGAAAGGTACGGCGTACATCATCTGGGCCAAGGTGATCAAATAGATTGCGGTACAGTGTGACATTGAATCTTGGATTCTTTCCGTAATCCATACCCCTCACGCAATACCTAAAGGAAATGAAAAATATTTTATTTTTATCATAAATTTGGTGAAGAGATGAATAGTAATAAATGATATAACTTGATGACTTACTTTGTTGCATACGGGAAAACGAATGTGTTATTGTTGATGGGGTTTAGGGACTCCATCCTCCACCAACCTCAGGCTTGAAGTAAAAAAGCGCAGCCATAAAATGTACATTTTTCCTTGATTGCATTTTTACACAAGGAACTGTATAGGTGAGCTAAAACAGCAGAACTCCAACTATACTTTCTAGTTTTTTTCGAAGTCTCTAAGTAAATTTAAATACATAAAATTTACACTATTTCCCGTACTTTTGGAAAATAAAAAGGTTCCAAATAGTATCATTATATAAATTTTAGCTTTTATTACCTTGGCTAGCTCGGAGGAATTTTCATTTAATTCCAGAGTCGCATAATGATTTTTTAGCTCAGTTAGTAGTATACCCTGACCTCTTGCACCACCACCTTCAACCATATCCCTACCCAACAATTCTTCACACAGAGAATTGGATTGTTGAACCGACCTGTTAATGGCCTTACCGTCGACAGAGAGACCCAATAACATGTACACGTCCTCTAGCGTGATGGTACATTCACCTATTGATAGGTGAAATGTATGGGTCTCTGGTCTCCACCTTTCCAACATTGCAAGTATGAACTTTGAATCAATTGTGCAGTTGGAAATCTTTATAATGTGTCCGAAACCTGCGTATTCCAGATATGGTACGATCAATGGGTCGGGAGCAAGGTAGTTGTGTGACCGAATTCTGAATCTTTTTGTTTAAACAGGAAAGCCAAATTCTTGTACTTTAAAAAACGATTGGAGGCCAAACTTGGACGAGGCCCCGTGACACAAATATTTTATCAGAATCTGGTTTTTTTTGTAACAACCAAATAATATTTTATAAGGTTGAGGTTCAAGATGACGAGGATCTTCAGAATATGTTTTCCAGTCATGAGTATTCTGGATACGATTCTATTGAGTTGTACATTATGCTGCGAGAGCCTCAGCAGTCACAAGTGGTTGATCCTTTGGAGACCGAACAAGCAGAAGTAGATGCAGTTGAAGAAGAAGAAGAAGATGACGAGTTGGAGTTTGACGAAATGGTCAATGATGATTCCGAAGACGATGGGATGCCTGGTATTCCTGCAAATGAGACCTACACACCACCTCCGCACATGAGAAACTTCAACATGGGCGAAGATGAACCGTCTTCTGATTTATTTTTCAATCCATATATGCAGTCGAATGAAAACTTAAAAGAGAAAGACAAATTTCGTAACAGAGAAGAATGTATCAGAGCCATCAAAAAATTCCACATGCTCAACTCGGTCGATTTTAAGGTGGACCGTGTAAATCCAGAAAGGTACAAGATCAAGTGTGTCCACCCTGATTGTATGTTCAAGCTCACTGTATCATACAGATTAAGAGGTGATTGTTGGGTCATAGGTTCCATGTCTACCCACACTTGTGTCAGTTCTACTCAATCACAGGATCATCGAAAACTTAATTATGATCTCATTTGTCAAGAAATCCTACCATTGGTCAGCAACGATCCATCATTGAAGGTGAAAACCATAATCTCCCACATCACTACGGTATTTAACTATACTCCATCTTACCGAAAGGCGTGGTTAGCAAAGACCAAGGCGATTGAAAAGGTATATGGAAACTAGGAGGAGTCATACCAAGAACTTCCTCGCTACCTGAATGCACTCCAGACTTATTCTCTGGGTACTGTTTACATTCTGGAAACAGTGCCAACATACACCCCGGATGGTAGTCAACTCAACGAAAATGGAATATTCAGTCGAGTGTTTTGGGCTTTTCAACCTTGCATCACAAGGTTTACGTCATGCAAATCAATTATACAAATTGATGGGACTTGGTCGTATAAAAAATACAAAGACACCTACAGATTTCAACCCACCTAAAGATTTCGGCTTGCAAACATTCTCCGAAACAATAGGAGTCTTCTTACTCTCCTATTTATCCTTTAAAAAATAAATGATTGATATATTTCATAAAATAGAAATATCTTTAATGTATTTTACTGTAATATATTTTTCAAAAAATTAACTTTAATAGTACTTTGTGTAAAAAAAAAAATCGAATTAATATTTTTTCCAAACTCTAAAATAGACAACATGTTTTTATAAAATAACTTTAATAGCACTTTTGTATCTTCAAATCGATGTTTTACCGAGATAAAAATTCAAATTAATGTTTTTTCCAAGCCCTGAAATTACATGGTTGTAACTTTAAAAATACAATCATTGTTTTTCTTATTTAAATTTTGATAAATTTTGATAACTTATTTTAATTAATCTAAATTTAGAAGAAAAAAAACCATGTCATTAAATATTTCCAAAAAACATAACATTATTTATTTTATTTAATGTAATATTTATTACAAAATTCTTAAAATTATTTATTGTGTTTAAACAACTTCTATAAACTCTCACACAATTCATTACAAAACAATTTTTTAAAACTTTTTTACAGGTACTTGATATATCTAGAATAATATAAATATTTTTTCAAAAAAAATATAAATATATTTATTATAATATCTTTTATTTTAATAATCATATAAAAAAAAATAGATGATACACCGAGGCATAAAAAAATAAATTTATACCGTGGTAATTGATGAAAGCCTTTCTTAGTAAATATGTGAATTGAGTTTTGGCATATAGAAGCTGCTTTGAGTCACTTTCTTTCCGATCCAACATAGATACCTTTAAACTGTGAACTGTTCATAAAAATTGAGTTTCGTTGAAAGAAGAAACTGTAACAAAAAAATGGCGAATTCTAGTAAGAGAGTTTTGCTTACTTCAAACGGCGACGATATTTCGCACGGCATTGCTTTTCATTTAGCCAAACAAGGATGCAGGTCAATTTCATAACTCTAAATCTCTCCTTCCTTTTTCTGTTTACTGTTCAATTCAATTATTTGTTGATTTTTTTTTGTTTTTTTTTATGTTTAGGTTGGTTTTGATGGGAAACGCAACCAGTTTACAGAGTATTGCACGTAAAATAACGGATTCGGTTAGTGGTTCTGGTTCTGTGCATGTGGTTGAATTGGATTTGGAGAGTGAAGATGAATCGGTTTTTCACGATGCTGTTGATAAGGCTTGTAAGATTTTGGGGAAATTGGATGCGTTTGTTAACTGTTACTCTTATGAAGGTAAAATTAAAACAGTTGTTTGATTTCATTTTGCAGAATTCGATGAACCGGATTGATTTTGACAGAATTGAATTTGTTATAATTGATTTTAACAAAATTGAGTTTATCAGAATTGATTTATGTTTGAGTGCATTTATGTAAAAGTGACTTGAAATACAAATTTCAGTGTAAACAATAAAAATTAAGCTATAAATTCTTGTTTCAAGTACAGAATGATTTCTACTTTAAAAGAACTAAACAACTTAAAATCACTTCAGAAATCAATTCTACTCTTCTAACATTGCTAATGACTCTTTGGAAGTCAAATCAAACATGTTATAAAAAGAAATTTTGAGTTTTGTTGGTGGAACTTGAGTTTTGTCTTTTTTAATTAAATTGAAGTTTAAAGGCAAAAGTGATTTTACTTGGAAAACTCAACTTATCAAGTTTGTCATGGACCGGGATCCCCTGCAATCAGGGGAGCCTAAATTCACACTATCAGCTAAATCTAAGCCATTCGAAAAATATCCTATGGTTGTAAATCAAAACAAAGTTTCATGACATAAACATTTCAATTTTTTTAAGGGCTGAGATCATTTCAAGAGTCACTTCTGACTGCAGAGAATCTGTTTCCGTTTGTCATAATATAGCTTGTTTGGATTTGTGTAACCCTTCAAAATCACAATTTCAGAGGTTGATATTGTCTTCAAATTTTGACTGTAAGTGATTAAAAAAATAGTTTTTGAATTAGTTTGATACTAGGTTTTTTATCAAACGTGCTTTTAACATAGATGGTAAGATCCAATTGATCATGAGTATCTGAGTTTGATCGTTGACCGAAACAGTTTTTGATTAGTCTTTACTTACTTTTTGGCCGAACCCTGTATCAGAATTCATTTCTCCTGGGAACCGGAGGGTTAAGACCAAGAAAAGAGCAGCAACATTCGAACCTAAATCAATCACTTCAAATTCAATTTTAATCAAATCAATTTCGTTGAAAACCTTGTATAGCAAATGTTCTAAGTCCGGTCAACATGTTAGGCATTTTCTGAGTCCTCAATAAGATTTTATAGATTTTATGAGGTTAGTATTACTAGTGTATGCACATTCAGGACTATTTAGTTGAATCAAATATCAATAAGTGACTTTAGCATATTTTTCATTATCAAGAGGCTCGTACCAAAATATTAGACCATTTAGGGATTAGCATTTAGGGACTTTATATGTGGACTGTGATTTTTTCTTTATTTTCTTTCATGCTGCTTGAGTGTTGACCTATAAGCTGAATGAATTGTGGATTATTCATTTGAAACAGGAAAGGTGCAAGATCATCTCGAGTTAGCTGAGAGTGAATACAAAAAAATTGTTAGGATAAATTTTACGGCTCCGTGGTTTTTGTTAAAGGCTGTTGGCCAAAGGATGCGGAACTTTAACACTGGAGGGTCTATTGTATTTTTAACATCGATAATGGGTTCTGAAAGAGGGCTTTATCCAGGAGCTGCTGCATATGCCTCAGCCTTGGCTGGAGTTCAACAGTTAGTTCGGGTATGAGAACATCTATAAAAAATCTTTTATTTTAACTTCTTTTTTTTTTTTCGCAAATAAGATTAATATGATATAGGCAAATCATTTATATGAAAATGAAAATCAGCCTGTCAAATTTGACCTGTCCTTTTATTTTTATTTTGCCATAAATCTCTAAATAAGAAGGAAGATTTTCATGACTTGGTGATTCTTGAATATGATGATGTCCTTGTGTAATGAAGTTGTGGTTTGCATTACAAATTTGTTTGACTGTCATCGAAGATCATCTTTTTGTCTGATTTTTCTGAAAATAGCTTTGTTTACTGTTTAGAATATATTTGTAATATTTTTGTCTGTGTGGATATTGTATGCTTTTGCTGCATGCTAGAAAATGAGCAATTAAAATAAGAATTATGTAAAGGATGACGATGGGTAGGTGACTGATAGTATTTAGGTTTAAGGGGGAATTGGTAAAAAGGAATCAAGATTAAATCAAAATGAATTCTGAGGAGAACAGATGTAATAACAAATCTTCAGGTAGCCAATTACCTTCACAAGGGCTAACTCCCTTGCAACCATCTCAGTTACTATACAAAATGAACACCTATCTCTATTATGAACTCTTCTTTCTTTTCATACTCAATACTTCTTCTCTAACTCATAACCAACTACTGTTATTTACTACCAATCAATTAACCACCTAACTAAAATATGAAGAACTCAAGCCTGGATCATACACTCTGATTTGGGTGGTATGTTTGACCTAGAAACAAAGTATGGCAATAGTATGGCGTGTCTCCCCCAAAAAATACTTAGGTGCCCCTTTACAATTCCAAAATAAGGCAGCCCTTAGTTGGTATAGTGGTGAATTGCATCTCCTTGGATCCCACTGTTGGAAGCTTTTGAATTTCTGTTTTGCTTCAAAAAATTTCTTCGTCATGATTCGTTCTGTTGCTATACTTACATCCGTCTTCGCCCATTGCATTCCTGACTCTGTTTCGCATTTCTTGGTTTCTTTTTTCTCGTTCTATATTCAGATCTCTGCATTTTTTTTCGTTGTGTTTGCTCATTTGTGTCATTTCATCATCTTCACTTATGATTTTCGTTTCATTTTGAGATGCTACTATTTCTTGCTTCTCTTCTTGAATTTCGGCGCTGCTGCCTCTGTTTTCTTGTTCTTCATTTTCTGCATCCAGAAGAAAATAGGGAAAATCTCTCTGAACTACATATTAGTGTCGAGGAACTCAAGGGCCTGTGCCTCCCTAATGCCAAAATAACCCTTTTCTTGTCAAATTCCACGATAGTAAACTCTCACATATCTTCCCCGATTTATTCTAAACATAACCCACATAATTAATAAGGCATAAACTACTCTTAATAATATAATAGCAGTTACAAATCTGAATAGTCAGTTTTCCTTAATTCCTTACGAGAATGTTGAAAAGCTAGAGAATGTTGAAAAGCTACTACCAAAGCTATTAACTCCTTATCGACTGATTTGCTGAGTGAGCCTTCTCAAAACTTTGCTGAAAATGCATTAGGCATCTTCCCTCTTGTTCTGTGATAGCACCGCACTTATGCCCTCCCAAGTGCACCACACTCTAGAGAATGGATTTCTGAAGTCTCACATAACTAACATGCACTGGAGTCTGGCATAAATGTCAGCCAAGCAACCCCCAAAATTACATCTACTCCGCCAAGTTCAAACCGAGAAATCTCCTTTGAATTCATGACTTGCCTTCTGAAAAGTGAAAACTCCACTCCTTGCAGCAGTCCTGTGCTTCCTTTTTTAAACCCATTGCCCAACTGTATAGAGGATTTGGGTTGACGACTGCATTCGCAAGGTAGCTGCTATTATATTATTAAGAGTAGTTTATGCCTTATTAATTCACATACAACCAACTTGGCTACTTTACAAAATGAACTCATACCTCTATTATGAAGTTTCCTTTTCTGTTTGCCACTCTCTACCCTAACTCGTCCCTATTGTTATTTACAATTTACAACCAACCAACGAAAACATTTACTGACAACTTCTCCTTTCAATGTTGGCTTGGCTGCACCTTGTTCCTAACATATGAGGAGATCAGGTGCAATTCCTGCTTCACAAGAAAAAAATAAAGAGGAAAAACACTCCCATCCTGCCAAAGGGGAAGTACATTTTAGTACTCTTAAAGCTTTTGATCCCCTTCTTGTCTTCTTTGTCTTATTTATAAATATTCATATTCCTCCATAGTCAAAGTTATCTTTCTTTCACCACATCTATTTTATGTGTCAAATGTGTGTCTTTGAATCTGTTTGTAAATTATGTACATCAGTAATTGAATTAGGAAGCAAGGTTGTGATCAAATTAAATCCTAAAACATGTAATTAGAATTGGAAGAATCGGCTTTAATTAGCAAAGAAATATGCACAAAATATGTGTTGCTTGTTTAATTGAGATATCTATTTAGTCTTCTTCCCTTGGCAAAAGGAAAAAGACACTTTTATTATTTGAGCAGTTGAGACGTTTTAAATCAAACTTGGATTGTTTGCAGCTGATAAATAAAATTGTATGGCTGGTATCCATGTGGTGTGTTATATGGCCTTATATAACTTGTGTCTACTCTGAACAGATACTAGTACTTGAAGTTCCTATACATCTGTTCTAAGTTCTGAAATTTTATCCTGCGAGTTGATTATTCAATATCTCATATACAAGCCACGCCCTGTGAAGTTTCTCCGATATATGTTATTGAAGCTCAATTAACTATAAATTGGTGATTGCACAACAATTCAAGATTTTATATTCATTTCATATTTGGAAATATTAGAAAGTCTGATGATCTTTAATATTATCTTTTATTCAAACATTATTTATTGTCTATATAAACTGGGTCTCTATCAACTTGTTTTGTTCAGGCATCAGCTATGGAGATAGGGAAGTACCAGATCAGAGTTAACGCAATTGCACGAGGGCTTCACCTGGATGATGAATTCCCCTTATCAGTGGGAAGGGAAAGGGCAGAGAAGTTAGTGAAGGAGGCAGCACCACTTGAGAGATGGCTTGATGTTAAGAATGATCTTGCCTCTACAGTCATCTATCTAATCACTGATGGGTCACGTTACATGACAGGAACAACTATATTTGTTGATGGAGCACAGTCTATAACCAGGCCTAGGATGCGCTCCTTTATGTGATTGTTTTCTCACAGCTGCCACTATAAGGAACTTCTTGAGGCATGTTTGTCCATGCATCTGATTTATTTATCCTTGTGCATAGAACATGATAAATTTATGGAAGTTATAATTGTTTAATAATGTATTGCTCAAATAAATGAGCCATAGTGATAGGACCTTGAATGAGTGATTTTTTTTATGGATCAAATTGTGAGGTGGGAAATGAATTGTGTAAGGAAAATTATGTTATAAGGATGTTGAGCACAGAACAGAATCATTCAGTTTGGACATAAAGTATTGGTTCTCCGAAGGTGTTTAGCTCTATGAACATTTTTCTGTATTTTTCTTTGATTTTCAGATATACTAATACATTATTTGTTTTTCATTATTGGTCTTCTCTCTTCCATGTATTACTTCTGCAATTTTGGTTCCCATCATATTGTTGTATAGTTGATCCATATAAGCAGAAATGATAGGCCTAAATACAGTTGAATTTTTTTGATGAAAACGAAAATAAAAATTGGACGAAAAGAAGGTAGTACAGAAATAATATCCTGTTTCTATTGACACTGAAGCTCAAAAGTTTGATCTATATAAAAAAATGCTACTGCAATGAAGTTTATGCAGTGAGTGCATAAAAAACAAAGGATAAGAGATAATGCACAAAGATGTATCTTGATTCACAAAAATATGGCTACAACCCATCCCTACACTTGTAGAAAATTTATCACCATGCAATCACTTATGTAAACCCTCACCTCCAAGCTTACTGTACGAATGTCTGTGTCAACAACTTCTCCACACTACAACCACCAGGGGTGACTGTAACAGCTTACGAGAGGTGCAGCCGCACATAATTCTATATTTTGAGCACCAAATTTGTATAGTATGCATGTGCATGTGTGTGAAGTTAACAAATATTTGTTTCTTAATGTATTATTTGAATTGAATTAAGTCACCTACTATTAATCATAATCAGTAAATTTATTTATTATTTATCATTAAATCAGTAGTTATTTTAGTAGTTCACTATTCAACCTACCATCCCTCACCATACAGTAAAGTACAAGTTAGATTGAAGTCTTGATTGTTGCAAGTATGAGTGAAAATAATACGGTCTTAGGCCAGATCATAAATATGTTGACGCCTCTATCTTGGATGTAACTCATGTGAAATTCTCTTGTGACAACAAAAAGGATGAAATAAATTTAAAGGGTTAATAGGTCTTTTCCCCCTATCATTTGGGCGAATTTTGAAATACACCCCAATAAAAAAAGTTTAGATTCACTCCTCAACATATTAAGATTCTATAATTTCAACTCTTCCCCACCCCAATATGTATTATTTTAATATATTTTTTTAAATGATAAATGAATTATAAGTCAGGTGGTAATTGTTTCACGGTTAATTCTATGTTTACCACACCAAAATAATTGAAACATAAAGTAATCACTTAAATGGTATCTTCATATATAAATACCAGATTAACAAGTTTTTTCACTGAGTAATTTCCAAAAAACCCTAAATGTCATCTTCCTTCATCGAAGTTATTCCCATTTTATTAAATTGTAATTCATAGTGTCGAAAAGATTAAATTTGTTTTAGATTTAAATAGATTTGATTTAAGTCTAGAATAGATTAGATTTGATTTAGTAACAATCTATTTTGGACTTTGGGCTTAGGGTGCAAGCGCAATTATAAATAGAGAGAGTAATCCCTATTTTTTGTAAGCAAGTCATTCACAGTATTTTGTAGTTGCAAAGTGAATAAGAAAGTTTTCACAATTTGTGAGCAGAGAGAAACTCTGCAAAAATTATTTGTCTTGTCTTCTTTCATTTGTTTGTCTCATAATTAAATTGTCATTGTGGTAGAAATTCATCATAGACTTTGGTGAATTTCCAACATCTGGTATCAAAGCTTTGTTTCGATTCGAGGGAAGTGTCAATCAAGAACGATTGAAGAATTCACGATGGGAAATTATGGGAATGCAAATTATCCAGCAACTCTACCAATTCTAAAAGTAGACAACTATGAGAATTGGTGTAAACAGATGAAAGTCTTATTTAGGTGTCAAGGTCTTTGGGACCTTGTAAAAGATGGAGTCAAAGTGCTTGAAGAAAACGCTTCAGAAGAAGAAAAGAAGAAACACATAGAAATTGAGAAGCTGAGTTATAAAGCGCTCTTTATAATTCATCAATGTCCGAGTCCAGAAAACTTTGAAAAAGTGAGTGATTCAGAATCTGCAAAAGAAGCTTGGGACGTTCTTGAGAAGTCTTTTGGAGGTGCAGAAAAGGTAAAAGAAGTGAGGTTACAAACTCACAAGAGAGCCTATGAATTGCTTCAGATGGAAGATAGTGAGAGCATATCTGATTTCTTCATTAGAGTTACAAAACTAGTGAATCAAATCAAAGCATATGGAGAAACATTAACAACAAGAGTTGTTGTTTCGAAAATCTTGAGATCTTTAACTCCTAAGTTCGACCACATAGTGGTGGCTATAGAAGAAGGGAAAGACTTGTCGAAAGTGACAAAGGAAGAACTTCAATGGACGCTTGAATCTCACGAACAAAGAATGATCGAAAGAGCTGCATATAAATCAAAGAGTGATGTGGCCTTGCAGACACATTCAACAAAAGAGACCAAAGGGAAACGAAAGTGTTTCGACAAAGGTAGAGATGGCTACAACAAATCGAATGGTAGAGGAAACCAGATCAAAGAAAACATATCGAATCAAATAAAACCATATCAAGGCAATCAAAGAGGTGGTGTTGCAAATAGAGGAAAAAGTGGTGGTCGAAAACCTGATAAGAGTCACATTCAATGTTATAATTGTCAGAAGTATGGTCACTATTCGAGTGATTGTCCAGAAAAACGAAAGAATCAAGAAAGTGATGCAAAGCTTGCAAAACATGAAGAAGAAGAGATGATGTTGATGGTCACAACAAAAGATGAAGATAGATTCAAGGACCAATGGTACTTGGATTCAGGATATTCATCACATATGTCTGGAAGGAAAGCCTGGTTTGTCAACATAAAGCCCTCAATGAAAAATATGGTAAAATTTACAAGTGACAATACCCTAGCAGCCGAATGTATTGGTGATGTTATGATTATGAGGAAAGATGGTAAAAGGTCAGTAATCTCCAATGTGTTGTACATACCAAGCATGAAGAGCAATTTTCTCAGTATAAGACAGTTGGTCAAAAAGGAATTATAAAGTGTCAATCGAAGATAAGATGATGAGAGTCGTTGATGCAAATGGGAGATTAATCTTGAAGGCTCCTATGTCTCAGAATCGAACCTTCAAGGTTGAACTAAATGTGATGGAGCACAAGTGCCTTTCGACTGCAGCTAGCAGAGATGAATGGATATGACATTATAGACTAGGCCATCTGAACTTCAGAGACATCATAGACTTAAAGAGAAAAAATATGGTTTCAGGATTGCCTGAAATTGACGTTCCAAATGAAGTATGTGAGGAATGTGTGCAGGCGAAGCAACACAAGAATAGCTTCAGCAAGGATGCAGGAAGCGGGTCGAAGGCTAGTCTTGAAGTCATATACTCTGATGTATGTGGACCAATCCAGGTGGATTCGATGAGAGGTAACAAATACTTTGTTACATTCATAGATGATTTCAGTTGAAAGCTGTGGACTTATCTGATCAAGAAGAAAAGTGAAGTGATCGAAGTATTTGCCAAGTTTAAGTCTATGGTCGAAAGACAAAGTGGTTGAAAGCTCAAAGTTTTGAGAATTGATGGTGGTGGAGAATATGTGTCGAGAGACTTCGACATGCTATGTGAAAAGGAAGGGATTATGCATGAGGTGGTGTCACCCTATACCCCACAAAAAAATGGAATTGCAGAAAGGAAGAATCAAACCATCATGAATATGGTGAGAAGTATGTTGAAAGTCAAGAATTTACCTAAAGAGTTTTGGGGTGAAGCTGTTTCGACTGCAATATACATTTTGAACAGATGTCCTACAAAGAAGCTAGAAGGAATTACTCCAGAAGAATGTTGGTCTGGTGTGAAGCCTAGCTTGAGTCATCTAAAGGTATTTGGATCTATAGCACATAGACATGTGCCAAATCAGTTGAGAAGAAAACTTGATGACAAGTCAAGTCAAATAATTCTAGTTAGATATCATTCGACAGGAGGTTACAAGTTATTCGATCCAGAGGATAAGAATATTGTGATCAGCAGGGACGTGATCATAGATGAATTTAAAGAATGGGATTGGACTGAAAATGTCAAGAAAGATTCAGTGGGAATCCTATTCGAAGAACCAGAAACTCAAATCTAAAGAGGAGTTCGACAAGAGGAACCAACAGATATACCAAGTACAAGCAGACCTCAAAGAACAAGACGCGTGCCTGCAAGATTGTAAGATTGTGTGATTACATCAGATGATGTGATATATGATGAAGGTGAGCTGGTACATTATGCTTTCTATGTAGATGTCGAACCTGTTAATGCAGCTGAAGCATTGAAAGATTCGAAGTGGGTGAAAGCAATGAACAAAGAAGTGAAGTCTATCGAAGACAACAACACTTGGTCACTTGTCAAATTGCCTCAAGGCAAGAAGGAAATTGATGTCAAGTGGGTATACAAAGTGAAAGCGAATTCGAAAGGGGAAGTAACTCGACACAAAGCAAGACTTGTGGCGAAAGGATTTCTACAGAAAGAAGGAATAGACTTCGATGAAGTTTTTGCACTTGTTGCTAGGATCAAAACAATCAGATTGGTTGTTGGTCTTGCAGAAATAAACAGTTGGCGCATATGTCAGATGGACGTGAAGTGTGCATTCCTAAATGGACCCTTAGGCGAAGAAGTCTATGTTAAACAACCAGTTGGATTTGTGAAACATGACGAAGAAAGAAAGGTGTACATGCTGCATAAAGCCCTGTATGGATTGAAATAAGCTCCAAGAGCTTGGAATAAGAAAATTGATAGTTTCCTAGGGGAGAAGGAATTTGTGAAGTGCACAACTGAACATGGAGTATATGTAAGAAGAAGCAAGAGTGAATTGCTTATACTATGTCTCTATGTAGATGATTTATTGATAACAGGTCGCTGTAAAAGTGAGATCGAAGACTTCAAAGGTGATCTCAACAAGGAATTCGAAATGTCTTATTTGGGTGAGATTTCATATTTCCTTGGCATTGAGTTCTACAAGAGCAGTAGAGGTTTGATGATGCATCAAAGAAGATATGCAGGAGAAATTCTCAAGAGGTTTGAGATGGAAGAATGCAACTCAACTTCGACACCTGCAGAACCAAGACTGCAACTGTCGAAAGATGCAGATGAAGATGATGTCGACCCAACCTAATACAGAAGACTTATTGGATTATTGAGATACCTTTGTCATACAAGGCCTGACTTAGCATATAGTGTAGGCATGGTAAGTAGATTCATGTAAAAGCCAAATGTGTCACATCTAGTAGCAGTGAAGAGGATACTAAGGTATCTCAAAGGAACTTTTGTTATGGCATTTTGTTTTCTGCAGCTGATAAAGGAAAAGAATGCAAGTTAGTGGGATACATTGATTCAAGTTGGTGTAGTGATATTGAAGATCGAAACTCAACAGCAGGATATGTGTTTATGCTAGGTGGTGCACCAGTTGCTTGGAATTCAAGAAAGGAACCAGTAGTGGCATTATCATCATTCAAAGCAGAATACATATCTGCTTCTCTTTGTGCATGTCAAGCAAATTGGATGGTG
Organism: Vicia faba; assembly: GCA_948472305.1. Classification (NCBI taxonomy): domain Eukaryota; kingdom Viridiplantae; phylum Streptophyta; class Magnoliopsida; order Fabales; family Fabaceae; genus Vicia; species Vicia faba. The sequence goes on along the minus strand of OX451738.1, from coordinate 1,353,478,787 downwards.
AACTTGGTCGAAGAGATAACAGGGAAATATGATGGAGCAATTATCATGAAGATTGACAACATGTCAGCTATCAATCTGGCGAAGAACCCAATAGCACATGGTCGAAGTAAGCACATCGAAATGAGGTTCCATTATCTTCGAGAGCAGGTAGCAGATGAGAAGATGAATTTGGAACACTGCAGAACTGAGAATTAGATTGCAGACATCATGACGAAGGGATTGCAAGTCGAAGTATTCAGAAGGCTAAGAGTCATGATGAATATAGATAGTTTAGACACAATGAATTAGGTGGTGTGTTAAATTGTAATTCATAGTGTCGAAAAGATTAGATTTGTTTTAGATTTAAATAGATTTGATTTAAGTCTAGAATAGATTAGATTTGATTTAGTAACAAAATAGATATTTTGGGCTTTGGGCTTTGGGTGTTGATAACACGAAAATGTATCGTTTTTAGGCCTAATTTACACGAGTTATTTGTACGTTTTTATTGAATAATATGCATCACGAAGGTATTTGTACGTGTTTTCAGGTAAATTATATTTTCCAAGACATAAGATGGCAAATAAGCTAAAAGGAGCAAAACAAGCTAAGAAATGGCAAGAAGAAATAAGAAAACAGACATTCTGCTAAAAGCTCACACCAGAAGAGCGTTACGAGCGCAACGCCTAGCGTTACGTCCGTAACACCTAGGCGCACACTGTTACGAACGTAACGTAATGCGTTACGAACGTAAAAAAAAGGCCTAAGCTGTTACAGACGTGATGATTTGCATTACAAACGTAACACCATAAAAACTCAGTCTATGCAGTAAACCACGAAGCAGCCCACACGAAGTCCACACGACCTCATTCCATCAGTTGAGAATTTAGCGCACGTACTGGAATAATGGAACATGACGGTTACAAGAGAGAGCCTATATATATGCTGAAGATTTCACTTTGAAGGGGTCGGAGATTTTGTTTCAGAACCCTATTTTTCTTTCTGCATTTTTTTGTTTACTTGCTTTTAAAACCATTATATTTTCCCTTCAAGCCTCTGTAACTTTCCAGTTCCCAAAAGTGTTAATTCTTCACATTGAAGGATTAACACACTTAGTTCTATATTTTAATTAATCGCAAAGCTACTGTACAAATTCAAGATTACCACGGCAATATAATTACAGGTTTTTTTTATGCAATTCAATCTTTATTGTTTATATGCTATGTTGATTATTTTCATGAACTGTGTTTTACGTTGCGTGTTTGCTAAATACATTATGTCTGGCTAATTTTGTTTGTACCGGTATGTGACTCTTAAGCACCGAAGGAATTCGGTGATAACTTGGCTAAAATATTTTATAAATAACTTCTGGTTTCCAATTTCCATAATTAATTTAACTACCCTTGTCACGAGAGTGAAAGGATATTTAACACGATTTTGCCACGAGAGTGGGAAATTAATTAAGGCAAGAACCTACATGCGAGAGCTGGGGGTTCGACCCAGATAGTGGTAACGAAACATTAATTTTTAAATACACGAGAGTGTTTTAACAAATTAATTAAACTCAAGTTGTTTTCAAAAAGTGTTATTAAATTTAAAGTGCATCCACTAGGTTTAGTAGCATAACTTATTTCATGAACACGAGAGTGTATGTCTCAGGTTTTTAAACAATTCGTTTTTACCGAAATACTTTATATGCCAAGTGATTCACCGAGTTCCCGAAGTCCGACTATCACATATCGGTATAACTATAACTATTACTATTAATTAAAACCTCTTTCCCCTAAAACCAAATATTCATCGCTTAGTTAAACATTTGTAACATCAGATCGTATGTGATTGATCCTCAGTCTCTGTGGGTTCGATAATCATTTAAAACTAGAATGACTAAACTGTATACTTGCAGTTAGTATCCCGATAGACTCATAAAGTCCCGATCAAGTTTTTGGCGCTGTTGTCGGGGACTGATTAGTCAATTAAGTACGATTCTTCTGTTGCGCGTTTAGACTAGGCAACAGAAACCCTTTTTCGATTTATATGCCAAGGACTCGCTCACAAGGAGAACCTCTTGAAAAATCGACGGACGAACCTGAACACATCCTTTCCGTAAGATGTGCAGTCAGGGATTACTGTTTAAATCACGCTATTCCTTTACCAAAACCCGAAATCAAGATTGATTCTGAAACAGATTCTAATTCTTCCTCTGAAACCGAAACTAATCCAGAAGTAGACATGGCCGAAGAACTAAGGACCCTCCCACTGAAGGAGCACGCAGCTCCATCACAACAAGAACCCCATAATAGCATTGCTGCTCCAGCAATTAATCGAAACGATTTTGAGTTGAAACCGTCATTGATATCAGCTATCCAACAACGCCAATTCTCTGGAAATCCTACCGAGGATCCAAATGAACATCTTACAAAATTCGTTCAATTTGCCGACACAGTTATAGCAAATGGTGTTAGTAAAGATGCAATAAGATTACGTCTTTTTTCCTTTTTCGCTAAGAGATAGAGCTTGGGCTTGGTTGCAATCCTTGCCGTCGAATTCCGTCACTACGTGGGAAGGACTTAAGACTGTATTCTTAGCACGATAATCAACAGATTTAGGCAGAAGGATACTGAATCGCTATTTGATGCATGGGAACGCTACAAAGATATGATGTGAATGTGCCCACATCACGGATTAGAAAACTGGCTGATTATCCATACATTTTACAATGGACTTTTGTACAACACAAGACTCTCTATAGATGCCGCCGCAGGTGGTACACTGATGGACAAGCCTTACAACGAAGCTAACCAACTCATTGAAAATATGGCTCAAAACCACTATCAGTGGGGAGGAGAAAGAAAACCTGTGGAGAAAACTCCAGTCAAAAGTGGGATGTACGAGATTAGTAGCCTAGATAAAGTTAATTCTAAGGTAGATGCTCTTACCCAAAAGATAGAAAGCTTGACCTTACCTCATGCGGCCACCGTGGCTGCCATAACCCCACACTGCGAAGTTTGTGGAGTTCCTGGTCATGTTAGAACCGAGTGTCAAATCCTAGCAGGAATATCAGTTGATCAGGTGAATTACGCTCAAGGGAATCCTTATGCTAATACCTATAACCCTGGTTGGAAAAATCATCCTAACTTCTCGTACAAGAATAATAACGCTTTATATGCACCTGGCCAATCACCCGCTGTACCTCTAGACTATCAAAAACCCGCTGCTAATGTTCCTAACGTTCCTCGGAAGTCTAACCTTGAAATCCTAATGGAAAACTTTATCGCTAATCAAGCTCAACAAAACAAATAATTCCTCAATCAAAATGTTCACACCAATGAACAATTGAAGCTATTAGCAAATAAGGTAGATGCCCTAGCAACTCACAATAAAATGTTAGAAACCCAAATCTCCCAAGTAGCACAACACTAAGCTATCTGCCAAACCATGGGTTAGGTTTCAACCGCGGGCTGATCACCTTCAGAATGTTTAATATGGACTACCGCTACAATCATAGGGAGTTTGCCCATCTGTTAGGATTCCCTAATGGCCCTGATGTTATCACCATGACCCAAGAAAACCTAATACTAGATCATGACCTTGATTACTTCTGGGGTAGTATTGCTGGAAACAACCATCCTGAGCCAAATGATCTTTACTCGGAGTCCATCCATAACCCTTCTATTAGGTACTTCCACAAAATCATTGCCCACACCCTCTTCGGAAAAGAGTAGAATGTTACATCTGTGTCACGTGATGAGCTTTTCATCATGTATTGTGCTTCGCAGAACCGTCCAGTTAATGGTGCCACCTACATGACTTCTAATATGGAGGGCATTATCCAAACAGAGAATGCACCAATCCTTATAGGCGGGTTAGTTACTATGATCTCCAATGCTATTGGACTTTGAAGACCTATGTTAGGAACAAATCCGCACTATGGGATTAAGCCAATGAATATTGAGTTTTGCTTTAACACTAGCTTCATAGGAAACCTTGGCCCGAATGAATTTGAGCTGCTGATTAACCATGAAACTGTTCACCAGTTTGTACTCCCAAATCCTATTACTAGTGTCCATAACAGAGCAAATTGGCTTTTTAATCTCCACCATCCTCCTACACCGCCTTCGACTCCATCCACTATTGAAATTTATGAAGTCCCAAATACCTCTCCAGCTGCTGAAGAATCCGATCCTGAAACACCACCGGGATACCACCAATTTCCTGACCCATGGGATCAGCCTGTAGTGTCCACTGAATCTACCTTCCCAGTTCCTGAGGCATCACCACCACCTCCACCTGCTGTCACACTCGACTCTTTGAATACTTAAATAACTGGAATGCGGGGTGAGCTTACCTCTTTACATATGTATTTCCTTGGTTTTATAGATTTGGTAACTGAACAATTGGATTTCATTCACCAACATCTGTTCTCTACTCATCGTGGCTAGGACTTGCCGTAGTTATGTTAATATGTTCCATTTCTTGCACTTATGTACACAGTGAGGACACTGTTTCGTCTAAGTGTGGGGGTGTTGTACCCCAAAATTTGCCCTCTCATATTTCCCAAGACATGTCAAGAAGAATCTCCAAGTAGCTCAAGGTTGCTCAAGAGTTGGACAGTCAAATCATCTCCTAAAACAGTCAATTCAAAATTAGGGTTTTGTGTTGCATCAAGGTCCTTGCATACAAATGACCTCAAGTGCTCCCAAATATCCTAATATGTTCTTAAGGTCATCCATGTCAAATTTCAAGCCTTGCAGAGAAAGTTTGGTCAGTCAATTGCTCAAAAGGCCCAAAAATCGACTGTGCTAGGGCAAAAGTCAACTGTGACCTATAACCAGTCAAACTTCAAGATTTTTTGTCAACATTCTAATTTTGAAGGATAATTCATCATTTTATCAAGGGTTGATCATGATTCATCAAGGATTGCTCAAATTTCATCAAGACTCAAAAGTTGCTAAATTAGGGTTTTGTAGGAAAAGTCAACTCAACTTTGACCAAGCATAACTTTCTCATACTTTATGAGAAATGACCCATCCAAAGCTCATTTTGAATAGGATGCAATTTCCTACAATCCATATTCACACTCCAAGATCAAGAAATGCACTCACAAGAAGTTACAAATTTGGACATTATAGGTCATTTTTGAAAGTCAACAAAAACACCTTTTTTTCCAAAGCTTATAACATGAGCATGGAATATCAAAATGATATGATACCAAAAGGGTTGGTTAAATGACATATCAAGGTTTCTAAAAAGTCCAAGAACACCTCCAAAAGTTCAAAATTGAATAAGTTATGCATTGTTGAAGTTGGGCATTTTTCCAAAATTGCCAAAAGTCAACTATGCTCAAAACATCAAATTTTGTCAAAAGGGCCCACTTTTTTCCACTTGATTTGATCTTGTCACACCACACACGTGTCATATCTTCAGTCTTGTGCCAATTTATTAATTTTTCTATTTTATTTGATTTTTATTGATTTAATTCATTTTTAATCAATTTAAATCCAAATAAAATCCAAATCTTAATCAATTGAAATATTTTTTATCATTACAGGTCTTTAATATCATTATGGACATGACCAAATTCGAATCAAGGCACATCATGAAAAAATATTGGATTTTTTGACAAATATGGAAGCTTGTTCATGGAGGATCAAATCATATCTTCAATCATCAATTCACATGGATTCAAGGCCCAAAGTTAAACCTAATTCACTCTATTATACTCACACAAGGCAAAGGCACAAAGTAAACGACCTAGAGGCTGCACAAACTGCAATACAAAACTTGAGAAAAAGCTTGAAAAGTGTGAAACTGAAATCACATCTAGAGCCTAATTTAAGACAAAAACTCCACGCTATCCTCTTGCTGGACATCCACTGAAGCTATTGCAATCAAAACCAAGTCCTCTCATCTCCTGAATCGCACCGTAGGTCTTCCTGAACATAGCCCTGTACACGAAATTGTAACCTCTCATTCTTGCATCTTTTTGACAAAACGTTGGTATATTCATGACTCTTGCATGATTTCTAAACATTCTGCAATATTCAATTGAGTTTTTGTAGCCTGTAAAGCCCTACCCGAAACTAGGGTTTGGGTTTCTTGTTTTTAGGCATTTCTGTTGCAGGTAAAATCAGCACTACCAATGGCCATGGATGAATTTATGAGGAAGAGGCGAGCATGATGATGATTTTGGTTTGCATTTTTGTGGCCCAGAATTCATTATAGGATGAAGCCACAGATTTTGCTGCGGATAAGAATCCGCAGGAAAATATACAGGGGCCAGCGAAGAAGACGATTACGTGGCCACGTCCTATTCACTGATTCAAATTATTTGCTCTCATTTTTTTTATTCCAGGCATATTGATTGTTTTCCAATATAATATTTACTACCTGTTCCAATAACAATTAAATGGCAATGGTCCAGTGGCAAGCGTACTAGTGCAAAGTCCATTGGGACCTGGGTTCGAATCCCAGGTCCCCCAATATTTATTGAATTTTGTTTCCAGGCTATCCAGTACATGCCAAGGCCTAAGATCTACCACATGCAATCATCCCATCAGGCGCCAGATGGCCTCCAGGCCAAATCCAATGGCCAAGATTGAACGTCTACCATGATCTCCAGTCAACCCAGGCATAGAGAATCTGGAAAGTCAACCAGGCTTGAACGTGAATGGGCCTCTGAATTGCTGAACAAACATCCAGATTTGGGCCCAACACACCCCAATGGGTTATTTCTTTTCTTTTTATATTTCCTTTTATTTTATTGTTTTCTCAATTATTATTTTTATTGTTAATTAACCAATTATTAATTTTTCTCATAAAATCAAAAACACAAAATATTTTATTTATTAAATTAATGTCATCATTTTATTTTTATAAATAAATACTAACTTAATTAATTTAGTTTTAAATAGGTTTAACTTTTAACATTTTTTGCAATAAATTAAAATTAATTTAGATAATTAGGTTTTACTAACTTTTAATCAATTTATTTTATTTCCTTAAATATAAAAAATCCAAAAATATTTTAATTAATTAATTAATTTAATTATTAACTTAGATTTAATTTCCATAAATTCAAAAATAACAAAAAAATGCTTTCTTTTAAAAAAGGGTCAAAACCCTAAAAAATTTCCGCATCCGATTTAATTTCTTGCACGCGATCCATTTGATTCCAATATTGTAATTGTTTCCCGGTATGTAATAGTTTTAATAGGACTTTGAATTATTTTTTCGCTTTCTTTTATTTTCCGCAATTTAAATTTCAAGGGTTGTTTTTGGCGATGTAAATAGTTTAGATTTAATTTCTGCAAATTTAATTTCCGCAATCTATAAACTGTTAGATGTTTGATAATAGGGAATGCATGACAAGATCAAATCTTTAACCTAAAATCAACATAGCTCACCCATGACATGTACAAAGATAAATTAACCAAAATAACACACTTGCACATGCGCACTCTTAGGGTACACCTCACTTGGTTGCCTTCGAACGTGGTCATTGAGTATAGGAAGTTTTAGAGGTCGCCCTCTTGTCCAAAGATCATAAGTTGCCTCGAAACGGTTGCCTCGGAAAAAATGATCTAAGACATTAGGGTTACCGCTAAGGCGTCCAAACGTTGCTTTAGTGACCACACGTCCCTTAATCGAATTGACCCTTAAAACTCCAACGACGATGCTACCTACTCATCAATAGTGGGATAGCATTGTCTAAAGGACATTAGCACAGATTTATTCCCTTTTCGAGTAGGTAGGTGGTTCTTAAGTACTTGCTCTCTTTAAAACAAAATAAAAACTTTTCGCACTCACTCCTTTCAAACAAAAACTCTTTTCAAACCCACAAACACAAAGAAAAGCAAATTTTGAAAACACAATGAGCAAGTACCTAAGAGCCCATGGATAACCACGGATAGAAAGGGTGATAACACCTTCCCTTTCTATAATCTACCTCCTGAACCCGAGAAACATCTCGAAAAAGGAAATTTTCTGTGCTTTTTTTCCTTTCCTTGTTGGATAAAATAAAAGACAGTGGTGACTCTTGCTTACCGCGACATTTTGCAAAAACAAACGCAAAACGCGAACCAGCATTCCAAAACAGTCAGTTCTCTTCCCACCGCATCACAGAACTGGCGACTCTGTTGGGGATTATTATAAGTGAGGTGTACCTTAGGATTAGATCATTGTGTTCTCAATTGTATGCTTTGTATGATTTATATTTGTGGGCTTGTATCAGAGTTTCTATAGATCCTAACCCGGATCTGGGGGTACCCTTTAGGTAAGTAGCAATAAACTGTGAGGGAATTGTACGGCGTAGACCGATACGGTTGAAGCAGTAGCTATGTTGGTGTGACACTTTAGTCTGTACCGATATCCCTTGTGTTGGAACGAGGAGAATATGGGTCTTCTAAGGGGTCATTAAGCACCAACTGACCTTAGAACCTTTAAATTGACCAACTTGGCCATAGAACAGTAGCAGTATGCTACACTCATTGAGACTAAACTTCGCGATGATTCCAGCCGCAAGAAAAGGTTGCTAAACTGGAATTATGACCGATCGAGGGTAGTCAATGATATTGAGATCCTCTAGAACCCGGTTACTATTTTTAGGACAAGTTTAAACCAACTAAACTGAAAGAGGGTGGTACCTAAGCTCCTTGCCATCCTGAAATCTAAGGGCTCTCTGTGTGACTTGTGTGCCTTTACCATGTTTGCTATTTGTGGATACTTGTGGTGTGCCTTTATCATGACATCATAACATTGCATACATCTTGCATAAGACTAACCTATTTCAAAGACAGGAGGGATTCATCTTTGCTCTGTTTTGTAGGTCATCATGATGCCTATGCGTAGGAATACCATCCGGATTAACTTTTTCCAAGTTCCCACTATGCTTAAAGATTTGGTTGTAAGGATGCCATATACTAATTCCTTCATCAGAAGACATGGGCATCTTCTTAGTTTGGTCACCTCCCAGTTGGATGAACAGATGATGAAAGTCTTGGTCCAATTCTATGATCTGCTGTACCATTGTTTTACTTTCCAAGACTATCAGCTGGTTCCTACCTTAGAAGAGTTCTCTGAACTGCTCGGTATCTCTGTTCTGGAGAAAACCCCGTTTACTGGTTGGGAGAAGATTCTTAGGCCCGAAGAGATTGTTACAGCCCTTCATTTGACCAAAGAGGAGGTAATGGCTAATTGGGAGACTAGGAGTGGAGCAAAGGGCTTTCTGAATAAGTTCTTGGTTGGTAAGGCTAACTATTTCTGGGATAGTCTAGACTTCAAGGCCTTCGAGGATATTCTGGCTCTTCTGATATACGGCTTGGTATTATTTCTGAACTCTGATCCTTTGTTGATGTGAATGCGGTAAAGATCTTCATCTCTCGCAATCCTGTACCCACTCTCTTGGATGACATCCTTCATCAGCTTTATGCTCGTACTGCCCAAAAGCGGGGAACCTTAATGTGCTGTGCTCCCTTATTGTCGAGGTGGTTTATTTTGCACCTCCCAAAGTCAGTGCTGAAGAATAAAGAAGGCATGGGCTGGGCCTATAGGGTCACGTCTCTCTCTCATAATGACATTATCTGGACTCTCAAGGGTATAGACGAGGTGACTATTATTGATCGATGTGGGGAGTACCCCAATGTTCCCCTGATAGGAACCTGTGGAGGGATTTCTTATAACCCATGCTTGGCCCTACGTCAGTTTGGAAGAGCCCAAAGAGAAGGACCTCACGAGCTGTTAATGCATAATATCATCTTTGATTTTCAAGGGGATAGCGATGAGCAACGTCGCAGATTCATAAGGGCTTGGGATAGAGTTCACCAATCTGATCCACACGAGTTGGGCCCAAAGACTTCACTTCTGATGGAGCCATATCTCAGATGGGTCCGCATTCGTGCCCAACAGCTAGGTATGCCGTATGAAGTCGTCTGGCCTGTCACCCTTGAAGTTGCTAATGAAGAAGGAGTTCTTCCAACCATCCTTCATCCTTATATGCCCACTGACATTGGGGCACTGAAAAGGTCTTGGATGCAACTAAGGGAAGAACGGGATTCTTACCGGGAGAAGTTCAACGAGCAAGAGCAGAAGATCCAGAAGCTGACTAGGCAGTTGGAGAACGAGCGGATTCTCAACGACTATGTCCGCACTGATAAGAAGAGACCATGGGAGCGTTGATTGACCTTTGATGATTTCCTTTTCAGTTGTAATTTACTTTTCAGTATTTCCATTCTTGTAACGCCCTAAGGGCATCAGTTGAACAATTTAAATTCCAAAGTTTTTCTAATAAAGTGTGTTTCCTTTCTGGGTTACAAATTTGAATATCCCGATTGTCTTTGAAATCATAATACACATTTCATCCCATGCACTTCATAAACAGGTACCCGGTACAGGTCTCTTATTCTCTTCGCTGTTTATTTCAGCGCTCATCATGTCTACTGAACCTTCAACTGAGCAATCCATCAAGGCCCTCCAGGCCCAGAATGCCCAATTTCAAGAGCTGTTCATGAATCTAGCTAAGGGTCAGCAAGACCTGAAGACCCTGATTCTGAAAGAGAAGAAAAAGAAGAAGAAGAGGACAGTCCTGTTCAACACTGGGCACAGGTTTGGAAACAGGCTTCAGAATGAAGTTGATTTGACCATCTCATCTGGAGGGAAAGATAGTCAAGAGGAAAGGAGGGCTCCTAGCCCTGTGTTCTCCGACAACGAGACGGGCTACGATGAAGAACAATATCCTCCAGCTGAGGACAGATACAAGCAACTGGAAGACCGGTTGAGTGCTATGGAAGTTCAGAAAGTGCCTGGTCTGGACTTTGGTGATCTAGGTCTATCATCTGGGGTAGTGATTATAAACAAATTCAAGGCACTAGCCTTTGCTAAGTATGACAAAGTTTCTTGTCCGAAGCTGTACCTCCGGTCATATGTAAGGAAGATTCAGCCTTACACTGCTGATAAGAACTTATGGATCTATTTCTTTCAAGACAGTCTCTCAGGGACTCAGCTTGAATGGTTCTATTAGTTAGACGGAGCCAGTATCTGCAGTTGGGAAGATTTGGCTATTGCATTCTACAGGCAGTATCAGTACAACTCCGACCTTGCTCCCACGCGTACCCAACTCCAGGGTATGTCAATGGGAACGGGTGAAGGATTCAAAGATTATACTCTAATGGGTGAAGGACCTCGCCGGTAGAGTACAACCACCTTGGCTGATCGGGAGCTTGTGGACATGTTTCTGGGGACCCTGTCTGGTCTATTTTTCAACCACTTATTTGGAAGCTCTTCATCTGGGTTTACAGAGCTTATTTTGACCGGTGAGAGGATTGAAGCTGGTATTAAGGCTGGTAAGATACAGAAGGGTGCTTCGTTAAGCGCCGAGAAGAATCCATTTAAGAAAGAGTCAAGTGTTGTCTACAGTTCGAAAAGATAGAATAGATCTGAACATCGCCAAGCTGTTAATGTGGTTGTTATTTCAAAACCTGTTGGTGCTCCTCAGTACAACAATCAACAGAAGGATGAGAGACCTCGAAGGCAATTCACCCGTCTCAGCATGACCTTATCTCAGATTCTGCCACAATTGCTGAAGACTAATCTGTTGATTCTAAAGGAAGCCCCGAAGAATCCAAATACTACCTCACCGAAGTACAACCCTAATGCCCGTTGTGCTTTTCACTCTGATAGCCCGGGGCATAATACGGATGATTGCTAGGTTTTGAAGAACAGGGTACAAGACTTGATTGACGCGAAAGAGATTGAGTTTGGAGCACCAGAGAAGCCTAAACAAGATGCATGGGTGAATGCTATCAGGGATGACGATGATGAAGAGTTTGATATCGACAGTTGGATCTACCCGACTGCCAATGGAGGATTAAGCAACTGGACAGCGAAGGATTCTATGCTCGTTTCAATTATCACCCAGTAATGAAACTTTTTGTTTTGAATATGTAACAAACAATGTTTTAAACTTTATGGCCCAGTGTCTTACCCGGGGCACTGTGGCTTCATTTGTGAGGGATTTTGTGTGTCATTTTCATATATCATTAATAAAAGCATTGGACGTTCTTGCATTTCAAATTTTGCGCTCCTTGTTTTTCTTTATTATATATTGTAAAACAGCCGTTTTACACACACTCACATATACAGGTCCACATCCACTCTGGATCTCACTGGTAACGACTCTGCTACTGCCAGTTATGACTTCGAAAATCCGATCAACTTAGCTGAAGACGAAGGTGAAGATGATTGCGAAGTGCCTGGTGAACTTGCAAGACTGTTACTCCAGGAAGAGAGGGTTATTCAGCCACATGAAGAGTCAGTGGAATCGGTGAATCTGGGTACTGAGATAGACAGGAAAGAAGTTAAGGTTGGTGTCAATCTGGAAGCTAGTGTGAAGCAACAACTGATTCAGATGTTGCGTGATTACGTTGAGATCTTTGCCTGGTCTTACAAAGATATGCCTGGTTTGGATACTGACATTGTGGTTCATCGCCTGCCTACCAAGGAAGACTGTCCTCCAGTAAAACAGAAGGTCCGCCGAATGCGCCCAGAGATGTCTGAGAAAATCAAGGCTGAGGTTATAAAACAGTTTGATGCCGGTTTTCTAGCAGTTACTTCTTACCCTCAGTGGGTGGCCAATGTAGTTCCTGTGCCGAAGAAGGATGGTAAGGTTCAAATGTGTGTTGACTACAGGGATCTGAACAGGGCAAGCCCCAAGGACGACTTCCTTCTACTTCATATCGACGTTCTGGTTGACAACACTGCTCAGCACAAGGTATTCTCCTTTATGGATGGCTTCTCTGGTTATAATCAGATTAAAATGGCTCCCGAAGACATGGAGAAGACTACCTTTGTTACTCAGTGGGGTACCTTTTGCTATAAGGTCATGCCGTTTGGATTGAAGAATGCTTGGGCAACGTATCAGCGTGCCATGGTTGCTTTGTTTCATGACATGATCCATCATGAGATTGAAGTATACGTCGACGATATGATTGCAAGGTCCCAGACTGAGGAAGAACATCTAGACCATCTACATAAACTGTTTGACAGGCTAAAGTTGTACAAGCTAAGGTTAAACCCGAACAAGTGCACCTTCAGGGTGAGATCTGGTAAGCTTTTGGGTTTCGTCGTGAGCGACAAAGGTATTCAAGTGGACCCTGCCAAGGTGAAAGCTATATAGGAGATGCCAGCTCCCAGGACAGAGAAAGAAATCAGAGGCTTCCTGGGACGACTAAACTACATTGCCCGATTCATCTCACACTTGACTGCTACTTGTGAGCCAATCTTCAAGCTACTGAAGAAAGATTAAGTAGTACGTTGGAACGATGAATGTTAGGCCGCTTTCCAAAGGATCAAAGAGTATCTCCAAGAGCCACCTATTCTAATGCCACCAGTTGAAGGGAGACCTCTGATCTTATACTTAACAATACTTGACAACTCAATGAGGTGTGTGCTGGGTCAGCATGACGAGTCTGGCCGAAAAGAGCATGCTATTTATTACCTTAGAAAAAAGTTTACCGACTGTGAGACCCGATACTCACTGCTTGAGAAAACTTGTTGCGCTTTGGTATGGGATGCTCGCCGGCTGAGATAGTATATGCTGAATCACACTACTCTGTTGATATCAAAGATGGATCCAATCAAGTATATCTTCGAAAAGCCTGCCTTGTCCGGAAGAATAGCAAGATGGCAGATGATCTTGACTGAGTATGACATCCAGTATACGACCCAAAAGGCAATTAAGGGAAGTGTGCTGGCAGACCATTTGGCACATCAGGCAGTGGATGATTACCAGTCTATGAACTTTGAATTTCCGGACGAGAATATCATGTTGGTAACTGACTGTGAGACCCCTGGACCAGATGAAGGACTTGAGGAAGGATCCCGATGGTCTATGTACTTTGATGGAGCTTCAAACGCTTTGGGCAATGGCATTTGCACCGTGATCATATCTCCTAAAGGCTCTCATACTCCGTTTACCGCCCGACTATGTTTCAACTGCACCAACAACATGGCGGAGTATGAAGCGTGCATCATGGGTCTTCGAGCAGCAATTGACCTAAGGATTGTTTCTAAGTGTCTTCGGAGATTCCGCTCTCGTGATCAGTCAGATCAAAGGGGAGTGGGATACGAAACACCCGAATCTTATTCCTTACAAGGAGTATGTATTGACTTTGCTTCCCCACTTCGAAGAGATAACCTTTGAACACTTCCCTAGAGAGGAGAATTAGTTGGCGGACGCGCTGGATACGATGTCTTCTATGTTCAAGGTCAATTGGGACAACGAAGCTCCCCGGATTATCATCGAAAGACTGGACGAACCTGCACATTTATGTGACATTGAGACTGAAGAGGCAATAGGAAAGCCCTGGTATCATGAGGTGAAAAGGTATCTTGAAGCTCAGGAGTACCCCGAGGGTGCATCTGTAAATGACAAGAAGTTTCTGAGAAGGTTCGCGGCAAAGTTTTTCATCAGCAATGACATCCTTTACAAGCGTAACCATGATTCGACCTTACTGCGTTGCGTGGATAAGAAAGAAGCAGAAAGGATCATGGCAGATTTACATGAAGGTACTTTCGGAACTCATTCCAGTGGACATACCATGGCAAAGAAAATCCTCCGGGCAGGGTATTATTGGTCCACAATGGAAGCCGACTGTTATCAGCATTCTCGGATGTGTCACAAGTGCCAGGTCTATGCTGATAAGGTGCACATACCTCCAGTTCCTCTGAACGTCTTGACGGCACCTTGGCCTTTTGCAATGTGGGGCATTGATATAATCGGCGAGATCAGACCTACGGCATCTAACGGGCATCATTTCATTCTGGTAGCAATTGATTACTTTACGAAGTGGATTGAAGCAGCTTCCTTTGCTACTGTAACCAAGAACGTCGTGGCACGGTTCATTCGGCACAATCTGATATGTCGATATGGTGTACCAGAGAGGATCATTACGGACAATGGTACCAATATTAACAACAAGATGATCACTGAGCTTTGTGAGCAATTCAAGATACAACATCACAACTCTTCTCCTTACCGGCCGAAGATGAATGGGGCTGTAGAAGCGGCTAATAAGAACATTAAGAAGATTGTGCAGAAGATGACAGTGACCTACAAAGACTGACACGAGATGTTACCATTTGCTCTTCATGGGTACCGTACCTCAGCACGGACGTCAACAGGGGAAACACCCTATTCCTTGGTTTATGGCATGGAGGAAGTCTTGCCCATTGAAGTTCAGATACCCTCTCTTCGGATCATGAAGGATGCAGGTTTGAGTGAAGATGACTGGATTCAGACCCAGCTTGATCAACTGAATTTAATCGATGAAAAGAGACTCACTGCTATTTGTCATGGTCAGACGTACCAAAAACAGATGATCAAGGCATTTAACAAGAAAGTTAGACGACAAGAGTATCAAGTTGGGGATCTAGTGATCAAGCGCATCATTCTACCTCAAGGTGATCCCAGGGGCAAATGGACCCCTACTTACGAAGGGCCATTTGTTGTTAAGAACATTTTCTCAGGAGGAGCTATGATTCTAACCACCATGGATGGTGACGACCTTCCTCACTCCGTCAATGCAGACATAGTAAAAAGATACTACGCATAATCAAAGACCCGCTAGGTTGACTGGCCTAGGCAAAAATAAGGGCTTCCTGGCGAACCAAAAGGGTTCAGGCAAAAATAAGGGATGAAAATGAAAAAATATGTACACCCGACAAGTCGAAAACCTGAAAAGGCGGCTTGGGCAAAAAAGGGTATCCCGGTGGACTGAAAACCCGAAAGGGCAGTCCAGGCAAAAATTAGGGATCAAAGCGTAATGCTATGTCTCATTGGATCACCTTGCATCCAAACTTCGGTATTGACTATCAAGCTCGGACGGCACTGATCAATCTGATTCACCTTCAAACAGTAGCAAAGTGATGAGATGCTCGAGGACATAAAGGCAATAGCAGAGTTGGAACCCAGTGGGATCATTCACATAGCTGTTTTGTTCTGTTTTCACAAACTGTGTAAATTCTATTGTTCGGCGGCGTTCTCTTACTAGGACGTCAACCTCTTGTACAAAAACGCCTATTTACAGGCCAAACTTCAAAATCAATACAATTCATTTTTAAAGAAATTTCAAACTATTTTTCCTTTATCTGTTTTGTTTTGCAAAGAACGTCCAAAGTTCATTTTTGATATATGCATTTGACATTAATTGCTGCTCATAAATATTTACATGCGAAACAAAAGATGAATTACTGGTAATAGCAGAAGCAGGGGCAAATGAGAATTGTCCGAACTATACAGTTGTTCTATCCACCAGGTACCAAGGTATATTCAGCTGAAGAATATGGCTAAGATACTTTCAATCCCCGCAGAGTAAGACAATAATGGTAGCTCTTCCCAACTGAGACTTGCAGCTATGAACGAATCAGCAACACTCTCCCCAAGCAGAGTTCATCCATCTTCAACGCTAAAAAGGCTTGGTATCCCCAGAAGGTCTTAATATTCCCCAGCGGAGTATAGGAATAATCCCCAGTAAGTATAAGAGCATCCCCGACAGTCTTAACATTCCTCAACGGAGTATAAGAATGTTCCCCGATGGAATACAAGATACCCCAGTGGAGTCAATATTTCCCCAGCGCGATCTGAAAAAGCTTCCCCAACGGAGTTGAATCATCATCCCCAGTAGACTCTGGAAGTTTACCCCCAGCGAAGTACGAAATAAATCTCCCCAGCCAAGTGCAAAGGATCATTCCTAGCAGAACTCAGAGGGTTATCCCCACAAGAGTCTAACCGGATTATCCCCAGCAAGTTGCAACTGAAAGATCTTCCCCAGCGAAGTTCTTTCCTTTCACAAGCAGGAATTCAATCCTCAACAAATTTAATATCACCAGCAACGGTAATTTATCCCCAGCGGAGTTTATCGTTAAAATCCCCAACAGAGCTTATCAGCGGAATCCCTAGTAGAGTTTATCAGTGACATTCTCAGCAGAACATCTCTTCCCCATAGAGTAATTCCCCTCGAAGTAATCTCCTCATCAGTTTATTCCCCAACGGAGTCATCCTCTCCTGCAAGTTTATCATCTTCGTTCATCATCCCCAGTGGAAACGAAGAATTCAACTCTATTCTCCAGCAGCTATCCGGGATTTATTTTCCCCAGCTAAAACATCACATTTCCATACATCATAATACATGCATATATGCATCATATCACACAATCTCATTTATGTTGAGAACATCATTGCTTGATCCATATCATGCATTGCATATGACTGACCTTTACCTTTCAGGAAAGATACAGTTAAATTCTCAACTATGTCAATGGAGACAAAATCAGTTAAATCGATTCCTAAAGATTTTTCTGAGGCAAGCCAGTCAATGGAGACAAAATCAGTTAAATCGATTCCTAAAGATTTTTCTGAGGCAAAGCCAGTCAATGGAGACAAAATCAGTTAAATCGATTCCTAAATATTTTTCTGAGGCAAAGCCAGTCAATGGAGACAAAATTAGTTAAATCGATTCCTAAAGATTTTTCTGAGGCAGGCCAGTCAATGGAGACAAAATCAGTTAAATTGATTCCTAAAGATTTTTCTGAGGCAAGCCAGTCAATGGAGACAAAATCAGTTAAATCGATTCCTAAATATTTTTCTGAGGCAAAGCATGTCAATGGAGACAAAGTCAGTTAAATTGATTCCTAAATATTTTTCTGAGGCAAAGCCAGTCAATGGAGACAAAACCAGTTAAATCGATTCCTAAAGATTTTTCTGAGGCAAAGCCAGTCAATGGAGACAAAATCAGTTAAATCGATTCCTAAAGATTTTTCTGAGGCAAAGCCAATCAATGGAGACAAAATTAGTTAAATCGATTCCTAAAGATTTTTTTGAGGCCACCCGTCAATGGAGACAAAACCAGTTAAATTGATTCCTAAAGATTTTTCTGAGGCCACCCGTCAATGGAGACAAAACCAGTTAAATCGATTCCTAAATATTTTTCTGAGGCCGACCCATCAATGGAGACAAAAACAGTTAAATAGATTCCTAAAGATTTTTCTGAGGCCACCCGTCAATAGAGACAACCCGTCAATGGAGACAACCTGTCAATGGAGACAACCCGTCAATGGAGACAACCCGTCAATGCAGACAACCCGTCAATGGAGACAACCCGTCAAAGGAGACAACCCGTAAATGGAGACAACCCGTCAATGGAGACAACCCGTCAAAAGAGATAACCCGTCAATGGAGACAACCCGTCAAAGGAGACAACCCGTCAATGGAGACAACCCGTCAAAGGAGACAACCCGTCAATGGAGACAACCCGTCAATGGAGACAACCCGTCAAATGAGACAACCTGTCAATGGAGACAACCCGTCAAAAGAGACAACCCGTCAAAAGAGACAACCCGTCGAAGGAGACAACCCGTCAAAAGAGACAACCCGTCAAAAGAGAAAACCCGTCAAAGAAGACAAAACCACCTATAAACAATCTCTAAATGGCATCTGTAAGCCCATTTCTGACATCACAATGCTGATACTACGTCATGCGAGTGCAAATTTCTGGGCACTCTAGTGTTCAATTATCTTCCACCTTCGGATCACGAAAGGCCCAAAGCCAATCTATATCCTCAGGTTTAAGAAAATTGAACAGGGGAAACTGTTGTACCCAAAAATTTTCCCTCTCATATTTCCCAAGACATGTCAAGAAGAATCTCCAAGTAGCTCAAGGTTGCTCAAGAGTTGGACAGTCAAATCATCTCCTAAAGCAGTCAATTCAAAATTAGGGTTTTGTGTTGCATCAAGTTCCTTGCATACAATGACCTCAAGTTCTCCCCAATGTCCTAATATGTTCTCAAGGTCATCCATGTCAAATTTCAAGCCTTGCAGAGAAAGTTTGGTCAGTCAATTGCTCAAAAGGCCCAAAAATCGACTGTGGTAGGGCAAAAGTCAACTGTGAACTATAACCAGTCAAACTTCAATATTTTTTGTCAACATTCTCATTTTGAAGGATAAATCATCATTTGATCAAGGTTTGATCATGATTCATCAAGGATTGCTCAAATTTCATCAAGACTCAAAAGTTGCTAAATTAGGGTTTTGTAGGAAAAGTCAACTCAACTTTGACCAAGCATAACTTTCTCATACTTTATGAGAAATGACCCATCCAAAGCTCATTTTGATGAGGATGCAATTTCCTACAATCCATCTTCACACCCCAAGATCAATAAATTCACTCACAATAAGTTACAAATTTGGACATTATAGGTCATTTTTGAAAGTCAACAAAAACACCTTTTTTGACAAAGCTTATAACTTGAGCATGGAATATCAAAATGCGATTAGACCAAAAGGGTAGGTTAGAGGACATCTCAAGGTTTCTAAAAAGTCCAAGAAAACCTCCAAAAGTTCAAAATTGAAGAAGTTATGCATTGTTGAAGTTGGGAATTTTTCCAAAATTGCCAAAAGTCAACTATCCTCAAAACTTCAAATTTTGTCAAAAGGGCCCACTTTTTTCCACTTGATTTGATCTTATCACACCACACATGTGTCATATCTTCAGTCTTGTGCCAATTTATTAATTTTTCTATTTTATTTGATTTTTATTGATTTAATTCATTTTTAATCAATTTAAATCCAAATAAAATCCAAATCTTAATTAATTGAAATCTTTTTGATCATTAAAGGTCTTTAATATCATTATGGACATGACCAAATTCGAATCAAGGCACATCTTGAAAAATATTGGATTTTTTGACAAATATGGAAGCTTGTTCATGGAGGATCAAATCATATCTTCAATCATCAATTCACACGGATTCAAGGCCCAAAATTAAACCTAATTCAGTCTATTATACTCATACAAGGCAAAGGCACAAAGGACACGGCCTAGAGGCTGCACAAACTGCAATACAAAACTTGAGAAAAAGCTTGAAAAGTGTGAAACTGAAATCACATCTAGAGCCTAATTCAAGACAAAAACTCCACGCTATCCTCTTGCTGGAAATCCACTGAAGCTATTGCAATCAAAACCAAGTCCTCTCATCTTCTGAATCGCACTGTAAGTCTTCCTGAACATAGCCCTGTACACGAAATTGCAACCTCTCATTCTTGCTTCTTTTTGACAAAATGTTGGTATATTCATGACTCTTGCATGATTTCTAAACATTCTGCAATATTCAATTGAGTTTTTGTAGCCTGTAAGGCCCTACCCGAAACTAGGGTTTGAGTTTCTTATTTTTAGGCATTTCTGTTGCAGGTAAAATCAGCACTACCAATGGCCATGGATGAATTTATGAGGAAGAGGCGAGCATGATGATGGTTTTGGTTTGCATTTTTGTGGCCTAGAATTCATTATAGGATGAAGCCACGGATTTTGTTGCGGATAAGAATCCGTAGGAAAATATACAGGGGCCAGCGAAGAAGACGATTACGTGGCCACGGCCTATTCGCTGATTTAAATTATCTGCGCTCATTTTTTTTATTCCAGGCATATTGATTGTTTTCCAATATAATATTTACTACATGTTCCAATAACAATTAAATGGAAACGGTCCAGTGGTAAGCGTACTAGTGCAAAGTCCATTGGGACCTGGGTTCGAATCCCAGGTCCCCCAATATTTATTGAATTTTGTTTCCAGGCTATCCAGTACATGCCAAGGCCTAAGATCTACCATATGCAATCATCCCATCAGGCGCCAGATGGCCTCCAGGCCAAATCCAATGGCCAAGATTGAACGTCTACCATGATCTCCAGTCAACCCAGGCATAGAGAATCTGGAAAGTCAACCAGGCTTGAACGTGAATGGGCCTCTGAATTGCTGAACAAACATCCAGATTTGGGCCCAACACACCCCAATGGGTTATTTCTTTTCTTTTTATATTTCCTTTTATTTTATTGTTTTGTCAATTATTATTTTTATTGTTAATTAACCAATTAATAATTTTTCTCATAAAATCCAAAACACAAAAAATGTTTTATTTATTAAAATTAATGTCATCATTTTATTTTTATAAATAAATATTACTTAATTAATTTAGTTTTAAATAGGTTTAACTTTTAACATTTTTTGCAATAAATTAAAATTAATTTAGATAATTAGGTTTTACTAACTTTTAATCAATTTATTTTATTTCCTTAAATATAAAAAATCCAAAAATATTTTCATTAATTAATTAATTTAATTATTAACTTAGATTTAATTTCCATAAATTCAAAAATAACAAAAAAATGCTTTATTTTAAAAAAGGGTCAAAACCCTAAAAAATTTCCGCATCCAATTTAATTTTTGCACGCGATCCATTTGATTCCAATATTGTAATTGTTTCCCGGTATGTAATAGTTTTAATATGACTTTGAATTATTTTTTCGCTTTCTTTTATTTTCCGCAATTTAAATTTCAAGGGTTGTTTTTGGCAATGTAAATACCCGACGCCTTGTAATAGTTTAGATTTAATTTCCGCAAATTTAATTTCCGCAATCTATAAACTGTTAGATGTTTGATAATAGGGAATGCATGACAAGATCAAATCTTTAACCTAAAATCAACATAGCTCACCCATGACATGTACAAAGATAAATTAATCGAAATAACACACTTGCACATGCGCACTCTTAGGGTACACCTCACTTGGTTGCCTTCGAACATGGTCATTGAGTATATGAAGTTTTAGAGGTCGCCCTTGTAGCGGTAGAAATGTGCAAGACTAAGCCATTGGATTGACTAGACTTTATACAAATCAAAATAAAAATCGCCACCGCGCTTTATTGTTTCCAAAGGAATGGGAAAAGAGCGAATAACCCAAAAAAAGAGGGGGAAAGATTCAAGGTAAGGGGGTTGGTTATGAAAAGGGAAGGTATTAGCACCCTAAACATCTACGGTACTCCGCAGGAACCTCTTTGAAAAATCTGTATATTTTGGCTATAAAAATGTGTTGTATATAAAATGGATGGTGGAGGTGAGAAAAGAAATATTTTTATGATTTTTGCACCCGCCGCGGTTGTGAACCTTTAGTGCCTACGTACCACCTTTCGTGCAATAGGGGATCAGGGTACACGTAGTTCCTCTTTTAAAAATTTGAAACACAAGTGTGTTGGTTGATTTTATGAGATAAGACATCATCGCAATTGTCCGTGTGAAAAAACATACTTACTACCCACAATCATGATAAAGGAGAATTTGCATCATCTCAAAGTGGAGGATATGGCTTGGATTTTAAAATCAACAATGCCTCACTCAACACCCAAGTGGAAAATATCTCACTTCACTACATATTGTAGAAGTATAGTTGTTTGCATCACTACAAGGATTGACAAGAGTCTAATCTTTTTTTGAGAAAAGTTTAAAGATAAAAGCCAAAGTGGCAAAATGGTTTGAAATGAGATTGATTGACTTTTAGTCTTCTCACAAAAAAAGGTCAAGGTATTATTAAATTGATTGAAATTTATTTATGAAAATATTTCGAAGATGCATGGACCTAAGTCCAAGTTTATTATGAAAATGTTTCAAGTTTCAAAACAAGAAGAGTTTTTTTTTTTAAATGAGGGAGAAGATTTTTGAAATTAAAGAAGATGGAAGGAGAAGAAGAGGCTATCCTAAAGCATAAGGTAAAAGCTAGGGATAAGAACCATCTAACCAACAAGAAGCCAATACTTGACATTATGAGTCAATATAGAATTCTCATTCTTTGGATTGAAACCAAGCAAGCAAAGATACTAGACATCTTGAGAGAACCAAACTTCAAGTGTTTTAAGTCTTTGCAAAAATTGGGCAGAGTAACGGCTGTATACGGGTGAATTCCAGATTACAAACAAAGATCGTAATCTCAATAACCTGCACACAAAACAAACAAACAACCCAATGTCTTGAGGTAAACCTCAAGAACTCCAAACAAAATATCAAATAAAGTCACAAAGTCTCCAAGATAGGCCAAGGTCTCTAATCCTAAGTCCAAGAAGTCCATCACTCCATAATGCAAAGGATAGTAACCATGTAGTCCAAGTATCATTAATGATTTTTATGGTTCATGTTGATTATTAGGTGTCTTTAAAAAGAAAGAAAAGCTCAAGTGAGCAAAATAAAAATGACATAAAAGTAAATGCTCAAGTGAGCAAAGATGAAAATAGCATGAAATGTAAAATGCTAAAAGTAAATGGTACATAAAGCATGAAAATAAAAGCGTAAAGTAAAGTTAATTGTTAGTAATTAGTGGTTAGTTGGATGACCATCTTGAAACTTACATTTGGAACTCATTAGAGGATTGGTAGAACCAAAGCCTCCACACAATGAATCTCAAGGTTATTGGATCAAAGAGATCAAATTAACATACTTGGGCTTGCAATCATAAGTTTGGGCCATGAATGATCATTTATTCGAATCGGGACAAAATTTAGCGCTATGTTAAGTAATCGTAAGTGGACTTATGTAAAAGTCACACCTATTTTGAGGCCGGTCAATAGCAATCTATGTACTTCATGTTTGGATAAATGATATAGAGATCACCATCCCTTAACATGTAGCACAATTAAAAAAGAAAGGGATAAGATGAAGAGGGATGGGAATGATAAGCTAATTTGGATCACCATTTCAAAATTCTTTCATCTTTAAATTCAACCACTCCTCTAGATGGATTAAAGCACTAAACATATCATTAATCCAAAGCACCAAAAATGAATTAAATAATTCACTCTTAGGTAGATTTGAATTGATGAACATTTATCCAACTTCATCTACATCACAAAGTCCATTGAGTTTAAAGATAAATTGGACATTTAAAATTGCAATCCAAACCAACAATCAAAGGGAGTGAGTAGAAAAAGCATTTTGGATCAAAGCTGCCCCAAAACAAGGCAAAAAATGCATTCTGTCCTGGTGTAAATCGATTTACACTACTATGTACAGTTTTCAAAAATTCGCGTGAAATTGCTTCTGTGCAATCGATTTACACTTAGTGCAAATCGATTGCACACAGTAACAATAGCAAAAACAGCATTTTAAAAGGGCAATTTCTTGTTCAAACTTTCCATCAAACACCTTATGATCATGGATCCACTTGAGCACGAAAATTCCATCAAATTATGAGAAAATAACACCATTGAAATCACAAAATAATGCTCAAAGAATCAATCTCAAAGATCACCAAGAGATCACATTGTGAAAGATGAATTATCCAACTTACCAAAGGTAGATCTAGAGAATTATCAAAACAACTTCAAGAATTTGCTTCAATTCAACCACAAGAATCAATTGACCAAGCTTGGATGTAGAGAATTGATGGAGAAAAAGTGTTTGGATGAAGGTTTAGCTCAAAGATTAGTAAGCTTCAATGCAAAGCTTACTAACTTTTTGAAAATGGAGCTTTGAGTGAATTTGGTAGATGGAGAGAATTGAGAGATTTTTTAGCAAGGTGGATTTGGCTATCAAAAGCTTGAAATTTGAATCAAATGAGAGCTCTATTTATAGAGTTTTAGGATTGGGATTAGTGGTAATTTGGTAATTGATTCTTGGAGCCTAAATTTGAATTAATGATAACTCTTTCAAAAATTAGAGCCAAAATTTGAATTAATGATAATTCTTTCAAATATTAGAGCCAAAATTTGAATTAATGATAATTTTTTTAAAAATGAAAGATTGACACTAAAATTTGAATTAATGATACATATTTCAAAAGTGAAGGAAAATTGGAGCCAAAATTTGACAAGTAAAAAAATGCTGATTTTTTTTCAAATTTTCACGCTGTACAATCGATTGCACTACAGTGCAAATCGATTTGCACAGTGTATTTTTTCAAAAATGGCGCAAAATGCACTATGTGCAATCGATTGCACTTTAAGAGCAATCGATTGCATCAGTGAAAAAAATGAAAATTTTTAATTCTTTTTCTTTGCATATAGAGGTTTTAGGAAAATAATACCAGAAATCCTTATTTGTCAGATGCTTCGTCTTGGTACCTACAAAACAAAAATATACAAAGACAAAGACAAATATTTTTTGTATTTTGATTAGAAGTTAGTCAACAACACATATACAAAATACACAACCAAGGTGCTTGGAGATTCCTCAAGAGCAAACTTAAAGATAGGAAAAAAAGAGGAAGAACCAACCCTAATGTGATCTTGTTATGATCGAGTTGATATGATATGATAGAGGAATCTTAGGGGCAAAAATTGGGGTACAACAGCCCTCTTGTCCAAATATCATAAGTTGCCTCGAAACGGTTGCCTCGGAAAAAATGATCTAAGACATTAGGGTTACCGCTAAGGCGTCCTAACGTTGCTTTAGTGACCACATGTCCCTTAATCGAATTGACCCTTAAAACTCCAACGATGATGCTACCTACTCATCAATAGTGGGATAGCATTGTCTAAAGGACATTAGCACAAATTGATTCCCTTTTCGAGTAGGTAGATGGTTCTTAAGTACTTGCTCTCTTTAAAACAAAATAAAAACTTTTCGCACTCACTCCTTTCAAACAAAAACTCTTTTCAAACCCACAAACACAAAGAAAAGCAAATTTTGAAAACACAATGAGCAAGTACCTAAGAGCCCGTGGATAACCACAGATAGAAAGGGTGATAACACCTTCCCTTTCTATAATCTAACTCCCGAACCCGAGAAACATCTCGAAAAAGGAATTTTTCTGTGCTTTTTTCCTTTCCTTGTTGGATAAAATAAAAGACGGTGGCGACTCTTGCTTACCGCGACATTTTGCGAAAACAAACGCAAAACGTGAACCAGCATTCCAAAACAGTCAGTTCTCTTCCCACCGCATCACAGAACTGGCGACTCTGTTGGGGGTTATTATAAGTGAGGTGTACCTTAGGATTAGCTCATTGTGTTCTCAATTGTATGCTTTTTATGATTTATATTTGTGGGCTTGTATCGGATTTTCTATAGATCCTAACCCGGATCGGGGGGTACCCTTTAGGTAAGTAGCAATAAACTGTGAGGGAACTGTACGGCATAGACCGATACGGTTGAAGCAGTAGCTACGTTGGTGTGACACTTTAGTCTGTACCGATATCCCTTGTGTTGGAACGAGGAGAATATGGGTCTTCTAAGGGGTCATTAAGCACCAACTGACCTTAGAACCTTTAAATTGACCAACTTGGCCATAGAACAGTAGCAGTATGCTACACTCATTGAGACTAAACTCTCGCGATGATTCCGGCCGCAAGAAAAGAAGAAGAAGAAAAAGGACAGTCCTGTTCAACACTGGGCACAGGTTTGGAAACAGGCTTCAGAATGAAGTTGATTTGACCACCTCATCTGGAGGGAAAGATAGTCAAGAGGAAAGGAGGGCTCCTAGCCCTGTGGTCTCCGACAACGAGACGGACTACGACGAAGAACAGTATCCTCCAGCTGAGGACAGATACAAGCAATTGGAAGACCGGTTGAGTGCTATGGAAGTTCAGAAAGTGCCTGGTCTGGACTTTGGTGATATAGGTCTATCATCTGGGGTGGTGATTCCCCACAAATTCAAGGCACCATCCTTTGCTAAGTATGACGGAGTTTCTTGTCCGGAGCTGCACCTCCGGTCATATGTAAGGAAGATTCAGCCTTACACTGCTGATAAGAACTTATGGATCCATTTATTTCAAGACAGTCTCTCAGGGACTCAGCTTGAATGGTTCTATCAGTTAGACGGAGCCAGTATCCGCAGTTGGAAAGATTTGGCTACTACATTCTACAGGCAGTATCAGTACAACTCCGACCTTGCTCCCACGCGTACCCAACTCCAGGGTATGTCAATGGGAACGGGTGAAGGATTCAAAGATTATGCCAAGAAGTGGAGGGACCTCGCCGGTAGAGTACAACCATCCTTGGCTGATCGGGAGCTTGTGGACATGTTTCTGGGGACCCTGTCTGGTCCATTTTTCAACCACTTAATTGGAAGCTCTTCATCTGGGTTTACAAAGCTTATTTTGACCGGTGAGAGGATTGAAGCTGGTATTAAGGATGGTAAGATACAGAAGGGTGCTTCGTCAAGCACCGAGAAGAAGCCATTTAAGAAAGAGTTCAATGTTGTCTACAGTTTAAAAAGACAGAATAGATCTGAACACCGCCAAGCTATTAATGCGGTTATTATTTCAAAACCTGCTGGTGCTCCTCAGTACAACAATCAACAGAAGGATGACAGACCTCGAAGGCAATTCACCCGTCTCAGCATGACCTTATCTCAGATTCTGCCACAATTGCTGAAGACTAATCTGTTGATTCTAAAGGAAGCCCCGAAGAATCCAAATACTACCTCACCGAAGTACAACTCTAATGCCCGTTGTGCTTTTCACTCTGATAGCCCGGGGCATAATACGGATGATTGCTGGGTCAATTATTATTTTTATTGTTAATTAACCAATTAATATTTTTTCTCATAAAATCAAAAACACAAAAAATATTTTATTTATTAAAATTAATGTCATCATTTTATTTTTATAAATAAATACTAACTTAATTAATTTAGTTTTAAATAGGTTTAACTTTTAACATTTTTTGCAATAATTAGGTTTTACTAACTTTTAATCAATTTATTTTATTTCCTTAAATATAAAAAATCCAAAAATATTTTCATTAATTAATTAATTTAATTATTAACTTAGATTTAATTTCCATAAATTCAAAAATAACAAAAAAATGCTTTCTTTTAAAAAAGGGTCAAAACCCTAAAAAATTTCCGCATCCGATTTAATTTCTTGCACGCGATCCATTTGATTCCAATATTGTAATTGTTTCCCGGTATGTAATAGTTTTAATTGGACTTTGAATTATTTTTTCGCTTTCTTTTATTTTCCGCAATTTAAATTTCAAGGGTTGTTTTTGGCGATGTAAATACCCGACGCCTTGTAATAGTTTAGATTTAATTTCCGCAAATTTAATTTCCGCAATCTATAAAGTGTTAGATGTTTGATAATAGGGAATGCATGACAAGATCAAATCTTTAACCTAAAATCAACATAGCTCACCCATGACATGTACAAAGGTAAATTAACCGAAATAACACACTTGCACATGCGCACTCTTAGGGTACACCTCACTTGGTTGCCTTCGAACGTGGTCATTGAGTGTAGGAAGTTTTAGAGGTCGCCCTCTTGTCCAAAGATCATAAGTTGCCTCGAAACGGTTGCCTCGGAAAAAATGATCTAAGACATTAGGGTTACCGCTAAGGCGTCCTAACGTTGCTTTAGTGACCATACGTCCCTTAATCGAATTGACCCTTAAAACTCCAACGACGATGCTACCTACTCATCAATAGTGGGATAGCATTGTCTAAAGGACATTAGCACAGATTGATTCCCTTTTCGAGTAGGTAGATGGTTCTTAAGTACTTGCTCTCTTTAAAACAAAATAAAAACTTTTCGCACTCACTCCTTTCAAACAAAAACTCTTTTCAAACCCACAAACACAAAGAAAAGCAAATTTTGAAAACACAATGAGCAAGTACCTAAGAGCCCGTGGATAACCACGGATAGAAAGGGTGATAACACCTTCCCTTTCTATAATCTACCTCCCGAACCCGAGAAACATCTCGAAAAAGGAATTTTTCTGTGCTTTTTTCCTTTCCTTGTTGGATAAAATAAAAGACGGTGGCGACTCTTGCTTACCGCGACATTTTGCGAAAACAAATGCAAAACGCGAACCAGCATTCCAAAACAGTTAGTTCTCTTCCCACCGTATCACAGAGCGAGGAACCTTAGTTTTAGTCTTTTTTTTTTATTCCATGGATTTAGTTTGTTTCAAATTCTAAACAATTCTATTAGTTAATGATATTTCATTTATTCATCATCAAGTTTCAATTTTACTGTCATTATTTTTTTCTTCTGTTATTACTGTCATTATTTTTACTGTTAGTGCTAATATTACTGCTTTATACTACTGTTACTATATTCAACTATGCTGCTATGTGTTTTATCTTCCCTGAATAATAACAAGTGCAACTAATGATGCTAAGGAGAATGGCACGATAATAACAATATGAAAAAATTGAGTCTGCCAGATCCTAAGTTATTTTTCCTATAAACAGAGGTGTTACGAACGCAACACCACTGTTACGAACGTAACAGCCCCTTCTGTGTTACGAACGTAACGCTCCTGCATTGCGAATGTAACGGGGCTCCCCCTGTTACGAGACAGAAACAGAGGCGTTTCAATTTTTCTTTCTTTCCCTCTCAGTTTTCCAAACGCACGCCGCAAACCCCAAACTGCTACCCACGTTCAAAATTCTCCACCATTCCCATTTTCCAAACTTGCATTCATTCCCATTTAAGAGCAACCCACATTTGCATCCTATAAAAAGCTTCACATAGTTTCATCCTATCCTATTCAAACACTCTCTGCAAAACCTCTCCCTCACCACTTTCACAGTAGAGCCTTGCTTCAGTCAACAAATTATCAATGGAGAACAGAGAGGCTAACATGGGTGGAATCGTTTTTAGGAATCAAGACGGCGGACGCCAAAGGGAGCAATATTTGAAGTTTCACCATAGGGGAGTCTTGGCCACGAGATATCCCGACAATGATTGTCTCCACAAATTGGGAATATTTGATGGAGTGGATTGGCTGCTCCGTCTCTCTGGCCTCTCATTCGCATGCACGCAACATCACCCGACATACCCTAAGTTGACGCTTGAGTTCCTTAGTTTGTTCTCGTATTCAACACCGAGTGATGACGGCATGTTCCTCACGAGCACCGCATCTTTCCGTATGTTCAACACTGAATATACGTTAAACCAAGAAAAAATCGCGGAGCTACTCAAATTTTCAACCAAGGAAGACGACTCCGAAACGGTGCACCACAAGGTCCCTGTTACCGAATATTGGGCCTTTGTTTTGTTCAAATTGTGGAAGAAACTCACCAATGTCTCGACAGGAAATTGGGATGAGTGTCTGGCATCTCACGTTCACAACCCCACCACTAGATACTACTTCAAGATTCTCTCCAACACCATTTTTGGACGAGCTAATAGCAACAAAGTCACCTCAAAGGAGGTATTTTTCCTTCATTGCTCCTTAGCTGGGAATACCAAGGTAAATGCTACTTTGTTCCTTCTACGTCATATTGAGTCCCTTTGTGCAAGGGGACAGCAACCATTTTTGATCGGAGGACTGATAACTACATTAGCTCATGGGCTTAATTTGCAAAGCCAACTGGAGACTCTTGATTCTATACCGCCTCTTCTCATGGATTTGGGTAACTGCAAATACATGTGTTTAATTAGGAACCAAGATGATGGCAGGTATAATTTGATGGTGAAGAACAAAATTGTTCCAAGTGTGATTATGCCAAATAGGTTGCTCACAAATGTGGCGAATATGGATAAGTGGATTTATGATTTAGATGCCCCTGAACCCGACCTAGCTTCTCAGATGAATCAAAATCCTCAACCTGCTGATGAGGTAGAAGAAGAAATGGATGCACAGCAGCAGATAGCACCTCAACAGGATATACCAAGCACTTCTATTAGGCGCAGAAGAAGGCCTCGTAACCCAACTACTGAAGACCTTTATGAGGCAATGATGGATCAAAACCAAAGGATGACATATATGAATGCTCAACTTACCCGCCAATCCCAACAGGCCGCTGATATCCAAGCTCAGCAAATTGCAATGATGCAACTCATGCAACAGATGCAGCAGCAACAAATTGAACAAGGAGCTAGGCATGAGGCCGGTATGGATGCTTTGACGACAGAAATGGGTGGTTTGAGTGTATGCATGGACACTTTTCAAGAGATCCTGAACCATGTTGGATTGCCCTTCTTTGATGGGCAGAGAAGAGGTCGTGGAAGAGCCAGAGGAAGAGGGCCTGAATGAAGACATCTCCTCCCATCCTTACCTCCTTTACCTTATTTCGAAACATTGAGGACAATGTTAGATTTAAGTGTGGGGGAGGAAACTCTATCATTTTATTCCGCTTTCTAGAATAGATTTAATTTTTCGCATCGTTTTTTCTTTCTTGTACTTTCCCTTCAACAAAAAAATTTCATGTACAATTAAGTCTTTAATTGCTAAGTTCATTTTCGTGCATTATTGGATTTCCCCAAACTTTACAACTCTTGAGCCATAACGAAAACTTTACGATTATCATACAACGCGATGTGTCCAAACGGCTAGCTAAAACCAAATATTCAATTAAGTTTAGGCCACTTGAGGAAGTTTGACAAAATCGTTACGGTTTTGACATTTTAGAACTCCACCTTATGCGATGCCATTTTGGGTACTTATTTTACCGCCAACCGCAAATTTTACTTTAAATTAGCCCCTAGTAGTTTATCTAGCAGTCGGCACCGTCAAAACACAAACTACGCTAGGAATCGATGAATATAAGTGAATGATTCAAAAGAGAAGATGATAAAGTAGCAATCTTTGTCGTGAAATGCCCAAAGTAAGTTAGGTGACTCTCACTCGGTCATTTAGCCCAAAGGATGTAATTCTAACAAGATAAAAGAAAACTTATTGTAAATTGGTTCAGAAGTATCTGGTACTGGACTTGGTAGGGCGGACTACAGACCGATCCCCCGCAATTTACAATTAAGTTATAAAAGAAGGGGTTACCACTTATAAGTGCCAGAACCCCAAGAATCAACAAATCATAGTCGCTAACCGGTTACTTTGCTATGTGCGTGTGGAGATAAAGGGCTTAATGTGATTGCGCTTGAATGAACACTGGTGAAATTTAGTTTAAAGGGTTGATTGGTGATATGACATCATGACTCGGAACGATTTGCATAATTGGAGTACTCTAATATCGTCACCGTACCTCTTTTGCGTCTAAATCTTTTGGCCTAATCAAAATTTACAAACTGGCGGGTTTGCGAACATCGGCACGTGTGTTTAATTTATCGTTCTTATAACCCACCTTATCTTTTTGCTTGAGGACAAGCAAAGGTTCAAGTGTAGGGGAGTTTGATAACACAAAAATGTATTGTTTTTAGGCCTAATTTACACGAGTTATTTGTACGTTTTTATCGAATAATATGCATCACGAAGGTATTTGTATGTGTTTTCAGGTAAATTATATTTTCCAAGACATAAGATGGAAAATAAGCTAAAAGGAGCAAAACAAGCTAAGAAATGGCAAGAAGAAAGAAGAAAACAGACATTCTGCTAAAAGCTCACACCAGAAGAGCGCAACGCCTAGCGTTACGTCCGTAACACCTAGGCGCACACTGTTACGAATGTAACGTAACGCGTTACGAACGTAACAAAAAGGCCTAAGCTGTTACGGACGTGATGATTTGCATTACGAATGTAACACCATAAAACCTCAGTCTATGCAGTAAACCACCAAGCAGCCCACACGACCTCATTCCATCAGTTGAGAATTTAGCGCACGTACCAGAATAATGGAACATGATGGTTACAAGAGAGAGCCTATATATATGCTGAAGATTTCACTTTGAAGGGGTCGGAGATTTTGTTTCAGAACCCTATTTTTCTTTCTGCATTATTTTGTTTACTTGCTTTTAAAACCATTATATTTTCCCTTCAAGCCTCTGTAACTTTCCAGTTCCCAAAAGTGTTAATTCTTCACATTGAAGGATTAACACACTTAGTTCTATATTTCAATTAATCGTAAAGCTACTGTACGAATTCAAGATTACCACGACAATATAATTACAGGTTTTTTTATGCAATTCAATCTTTATTGTTTATATGCTATGTTGATTATTTTCATGAACTGTGTTTTACGTTGCATGTTTGCTAAATACATTATGTCTGGCTAATTTTGTTTGTACTGGTATGTGACTCTTAAGCACCGAAGGAATTCGGTGATAACTTGGCTAAAATCTTTTATAAATAATTTCTGGTTTCCAATTTCTATAATTAATTTAACTACCCTTGTCACAAGAGTGAAAGGATATTTAACACGATTTTGCCACGAGAGTGGGAAATTAATTAAGGCAAGAACCTGCATACGAGAGCTGGGGGTTCGACCCAGATAGTGGTAACGAAACATTAATTTTTAAATACACGAGAGTGTTTTAACAAATTAATTAAACTCAAGTTGTTTTCAAAAAGTGTTATTAAATTTAAAGTGCATCCACTAGGTTTAGTAGCATAACTTATTTCATGAACACGAGAGTGTATGTCTCAGGTTTTTAAACAATTCGTTTTTACCGAAATACTTTATATGCCAAGTGATTCACCGAGTTCCCGAAGTCCGACTATCACATATCGGTATAACTATAACTATTACTATTAATTAAAATCTCTTTCCCCTAAAACCAAATATTCATCGCTTAGTTAAACATTTGTAACATCAGATCGTATACGATTGATCCTCAGTCTCTGTGGATTCGATAATCATTTAAAACTAGAACGACTAAACTGTATACTTGCAGTTAGTATCCCGATAGACTCATAAAGTCCCGATCAGGTGCAAGCTCAGTTATAAATAGAGGGAGTAATCCCTATTTTTTGTAAGCAAGTCAAGCAAGTCATTCACAGTACTTTGCAGTTGTAAAGTGAATAAGAAAGTTTTCACAGTTTGTGAGCAGAGAGAAACTCTGCAGAAATTATTTGTCTTGTCTTCTTTCTTTGTTTGTCTCATAATTAAATTGTCATTGTGGTAGAAATTCATCATAGACTTTGGTGAGTTTCTAATAAATTTTACCAGAAATCCTAGAATTCGGTGTCTTCATCGTAGTTATCGTAGTCCATCATCTTCATCGTGGTTATTGAATTGGCAAAAAGCGAACTATTTGCGAAGTGCTCAAGGATTCGTCTAAACTAGGGGTTTTCAAAAATATAATTAACTTATTATATATTTGAACTGAATTGTGTTGCACTATAAAAAAAACCGAACCACTTAAATGGTTAATGAACGAAACCTTTTAATTAAAACAATTCAAATTCAATTTAAAATCAATTCAAAACCAATTTTCTTTTATAAATTAGTTTAATTTTTTTCAAACTTTAAAAAAAAAAATCTTTTCTTGAAAATAAAGTTTTTTTCGTGAACATAAAAAGAAAAGCTAATATCGATTTTTTCAAAAATACAAAAAAAATCCATTTTTTTTTCGAAAAATACAATAAATTGATTTTTTTCTCTCGAAAATACGGAAAAAAAATAGTTTTTTCAAAAATATGAAAAAACTCAGTTTTTCGGAAAAATGAAAAAATCGAGTTTTTTTACGGAAATATGAAAAAATCGAGTTTTTTCGGAAATATGAAAAAGTTGAGTTTTTTTTTGAAAACACAAAAATCGATTTATTTTTCCGAAAATATGAAAAAGTCTAGTTTTTTTGGAAAAACGTAAAATCGAGTTTTTTCAAACATATGAAAAAGTTGAATTTTTTTCGAAAATATGAAAAATCTAGTTTTTTTGAAAATGCGAAGAAAAAAATCGAGCTTTTTTCAAAAATATGACAAAATCGGGTTTTTTCGGAAATATGAAAAAATCTAGTTTTATCGAAAATACAGAAAATCGGCTTTTTAGAAATACAAAAAATCGAGCTTTTTTCGGAAATATTAAAAAGTCAATTTTTTTCGAAAATACAAAAATCGAGTTTTTTCTGAAAGATGAAAAAATTGAGTTTTTTTGGAAATACAAAAAATTGAGTTTTTTTTGAAAATATGAAAAAGTCGAGGTTTTTTGGAAATAGAAAAAAATCAAGTTTTTTCGAAAAAATGAAAAAGTGATTTTTTTCGAAAATACACAAAAGTCGAGTTTTTTTTTTTTAAAATAAGAAAAAGTCAAGTATTTTTGGAAATACGAAAAAATTGAGTTTTTCCAAAAACAAGAAAAAGTCCAGTTTTTTCGAAAATACGAAAAAACCGAGTTTTTTCGGAAATACGAAAAAAAATTGAGTTTTTTCAGAAATATAAAAAATCGAGTTTTTGTTCAGAAATACAGAAAAAGTCGAGTAATTTTTTCGGAAATACAGAAACTCGGCTTTTTTGAAGTACAAAAAATCGAGTTTTTTTTGGAAATATAAAAAATCAAATTTTTTTTCGAAAATATGAAAAAGTCGAGATTTTTCGAAAATACAAAAAATTGACTTTTTTCGAAAATGTGAAAAAATCGAGTTTTTTTTCGAAAATAAGAAAAAGTCAAGTAATTTTGGAAATACGAAAATAAAAACAAGTTTTTTTCTTCAGAAAATCGACTTTTTTGAAATACCAAAAATCGAGTTTTTTTTTTAAATACAAAATATCGAGTTTTTATTTGAAAATGAGAAAAAAGTTGAGTTTTTTTAGAAATATGAAAAAATTGAGTTTTTTCGGAAACATGAAAAAGTCGAGTTTTTTTCGAAAATACAAAAGTTGAGGTTTTTTTCCAGAAATATAAAAAAGTTGAGTTTTTTCGGAAAAAAAATCGAGTTTTTTTGGAAAAAATTGAGTTTTTTCGGAAATACGAGAAAATAGTTTTTTTTTTGAAAATATGAAAAAATCGAGTTTTTTTCGAAAAATACAAAAAAAAAAGGTTTTTTTTCGAGAAATGCTAAGATATCTCACAATATTGTTATTCATGACTATACGATGACTCACGTTCGTCCCTTCACATCCAACGATGGAGCTTCTTACCAATCAATGGTAAGATAGCAACATCTAAAGGAGGAGGAAAAGAACATAGACCTTTTGAGTAGGTAGGACGCTCGTAGTTGCTTGCTTTTAAACTAAAACCATTTCCACACTTACACTTTTAAAACATCTTCAAAAACAAACATCTCTTTGAACTATTTTCAAAACCAACATTTTGTATGCATTCTTATAGAGACGAGAATCATTACAAAGTTAACCGCAATAAAGGTATTTTGCAAAATATTTTCAAACTTACACCCATCACAAAGCACTTTTTCAAACAAAGCATTTTCAAGTGATCTAGCAAGCAACTAAGAGCCCATAGATAACTATGGATGAAAATGGTGCTAACACCTTCCCTTTTCATAATCTATCCCCCAAACTCAAGAAAACATCTCAAAGGTCTTTCATGTTCTTTTCACCCTTTCCTTATTGGATAAAAGAAAAGTTGGTGGTGACTCTTGCTATCCGCAACAATTGAGATCAAACGTAAAACACCCAAGTCAGTTCAACCACCGTGTTACACACACCAAGTTTGAAAACTTTACCATTTTCACCTTTGACTTGTTTCGTACCAACCACATGTTTTACTCGACTTCTCACATTTTTGCTTATGTGATACTTACAAAGTAATGCGGAAGGAGTAGGAAAAATGGTTGAAACTGAATTCATCAGTGCGGTGTCAGGATCAGTGATTATGACTTGTGGCATATTTTTTGGTCCTTCAACATAGTCTTGCATATTTCTAAAGCCCATGAAGCATTGTCCTTTTTCTGATTCCAAAAATGCAAAACCGAATGAATAAGTCATCTTTATAGAAGTGACATCATTAATTTCCAATAGTGAAAATCTATACTTGTTTGTTTTGTATGTTTAGTCAATTATGATCACGGAGAAAAGGTGTTGAACAACTTCATAGAATTGGGATGTCTCCAAAATATATCTCCAACGGTGACTTGATTATCACAAAATTTGTTCCTCGAAACAAAATCGTCATCTTC
The DNA here is from genome assembly GCA_948472305.1 of Vicia faba. Classification (NCBI taxonomy): domain Eukaryota; kingdom Viridiplantae; phylum Streptophyta; class Magnoliopsida; order Fabales; family Fabaceae; genus Vicia; species Vicia faba. The sequence goes on along the minus strand of OX451738.1, from coordinate 1,353,442,302 downwards.
CTAAAGCTTCAACAGTTGTTGCATCTCAGATCTTGGTCTTCTTGCCGCCTTGTTGTCTCGAGCATGAACATTGTATGTTTACTTGATATTTGAAACATTTAGAGGTATTTTTCGTTTCAAAGACGCCAATATGTTTTTTGGCGCCACCATGTTTAATGTCATGTCCGAAACAAGTTCCCTCTCCTCCAGAACAAGGCGACATGCAATTGGATGACCGACTAGGATGGCATCCAAGCCATGATTATGTATAATGGAAATCACATTAAATTTCCATGTCACATCCGTCATACATTATCGACGCAATTTAAATGGACAATCACATTTCCTTGTTCTCGTTTCAACTTCTTAATCTTTTGTTGGTACATGCCACTTATTCCCAATACCACTGTTACAAATTCTTGTCTTCTATCCGAACTATTGTCGGAAGTTCCAATTACAACGCCAAACCCCAATTTTTTGGCCTCCCTACGAACCCATTGTAGCATATGTTTTCACGAACAAAAACCACTTCTTTATTTGTAAATTATGCACAAACATCTACCTCTTAAACGGTCGTCGAGCACCCAGCTTAACATCATCATCACTTCATCTAGTTGAACAACATCATTCACTTTATCCGGTTTAACATCATGTTTCACTTTAATCGGTTTAACATTCACACTCATAATAGTTTTGGGAAACATATTCGGGTGCACCATATTTATTAGCACCAAAAACAGAAAAAGAGTGAAAAGTCAGGCTATCAGAACAATCCGAAGATGCACCTCTGGACCACCTATGAATTCGTTAAGAGATGCATCTTCAAACTCAATAATCATTTTCCAACTTCAACAATAGATTAATGCAAGGAATGAGGGATGAAATGAATGATTTTTACCTACAATTAAAACTTGTTTTGCTCTCTTTGAAGTGATAAAATACAAGAATAATGTTTTGGTATTGAAAAGATGATTGAGAACGAGAGCTTTTTTCAAGAGTTTTTGTAATGGAAGCTTGCTTTGGCATGAAGAGGAAGCTCATGCAAGGTGGTGTTTTATCAACCTTCCCGCTGGGTATTTCCGGATGTGCGTCTCTAGAAATATTCCTGAAGTGTTTTTAGAATTAGATGTGTAAATAACAAAATTCCAAAAATGAGTGCAGGGGGTACTTTGGAGATGCATCTCTGGATACGCCCAAACGGTAAACAAAGATACATCTCTTGACTATTCTTTTTCAAAATTGGGGTGAAAACTCAAAAAAGAGAGATTACGTGGTTTTGAGTGCGTCCGGAGATGCATCTCCAAATGTACTAAGGGCAAAATTGGATTTTCAAGGGTGTGGTATACTCCAACAGGGGGTGGAAAGAGCATTTTCGAAAATCTAGTTGTCGAGAAACAATTCTTCGTATTCCTTCCTTTCTTTATTACTTTAATCTTATGTTATTGTTTTGTACATTATTTAGGTTATAAACTAATAATTATTCATTTTGGTTAGAAATGAATGACCTAATACTGAAGTATCAAGATAGGCAATTTCTCATTGCATCCTTATACACTCTCCTAAGTCATGTGCAAAATTTCCAAAATGTCCCCTGTTTTCAGAGATTCATCTCTGAACGCACCAAATACCATTTTTTCATAATAGATTTTAGAGATGCACAACTAAAGTCTTTTTAAGAGTGTCTTCGGAGATATATCTTCGAACATGACCTAGTTCCACAAATTAGCAGCATGACAGAAAGAATGAAAACTAAAAACAAACAAACACCAACATCAATATTTAATTAGATAAAAACATTTATTATATAGATAGTAATGAAAACAAATTCAACATTACATAACTATTTTATCGAGACGTTGCAACATAACGATTATATCTTCGAAGGATCGTTGAATCTTCGCATCCACTTCAATCAGACCATTTGATTCATAACAGAGAAAAATAATCCACATGACCTTTAAATCTTCATCCGTCTTCAGTTCAAGGTTGGTGAAATGGACCTTCTCGTCGCTGTCAAACAGAGATGACTGATACTCGAGCTTGACAACTCTGTAATTTTCTGAAAAGCGCAAGAGAGTATTCATTTTAGATATCAAATCTGCGAGAGATGTTTCCTCGGTGGCCCTAAATGAAAGTGAAAGTTTCTCGCCATTGAAATACACAAATGTAAGGTGGAGATATGAACTTGTTCTCTGGTTTTAGTATGTAGTGTAGCAAATAAGGGTTGAGACACACCCTATTTATACAAGTATTAAGTCACTTTGGACCTCAAAATACTTATCATGTATCTGGTAGCATTTCAGAAATACATCTCTGGATACACCACATCTCTTATTAGAAAAAGAGTGACTTCGAAGATGCATATCCGAAAATTGAATGAGGTTAATTCAAATGTACATATCCAAAAACTTACTTGAACTAGTGAAAAAATTGAAACTTTGTAAACATGCAATGCAATGTAAACCAAAAGCAAACCATAAAATTAATATGTATTAAATCGTATCAAGATTACATCGTTGGCGATAATACATACAAAAAGTATATAGATTAAAATCTAAAATGCATCAAAAGATCCAGTACCGCATAAATCTACAGTTGGTTCTGACTTCAACGCTTCCTTTTCTGATTATCTTTCAAACTCCATCAATTTGGTGAACTCTCCATAAATTGGCCCGGGTATGTTTCCGCCTCATTTGTTGGTTGTGTCGTCCACTCGATTGATGCAGCTAGAATTGGACACCCAGGTTATTGGACACTCATGTTTCAAATAAACCTGAACAAAATGTAGACCCTTTAAAAGAAACCATATGCATATGATGCGTCCGGAAGGGTTTTTAGATGGACCATTCCGTAATGGAAAAAATGTGATCAATAATCTATATCTTGTCAGATCGATACACACTCTGTCATACACACTTTCTATAAGGTTTCCTATTTTAGAGAAGCACATCCATTTTGAAAATAACACTTTATCGCTACGACAAGGAATAAGTGCATCTTGAATTGAATAAAAACATTTTGATTTGTAAAACTTCGTGTAGACTTCCCTATGCATCCTCAACACTTTTAAACGTCTGACGTGGAAAAGTTGGTAATCCTCCTATTCTTTACCGAGTAATCCAGATACAGCCCGATAACCATAATTACCATCATCCCCAACATTCACAATCAGCTTAATATATTCGTGCATAAAAAATGGTATTTTATCAATGAATTAAATCTCGAGCATCAATGGTGGAAGAGGCGATGGTGGAGGTGGTTAGCTAATGCGAGCACCCTTTTGAACATTTTTTTTAGATTTTGGAGTTGAAAAATCTGGTAAATATGAATCAACATGTTCAAAGTATGATGCATACCACTTTTTTGAATTATCATCTTGAGTCGGTTTTACCTTTTTAGGGGCACCTTTGGTTTTAACCGGTTGTGAAGGAGGTTTCAAATATGTGGTTTACAGATATGAAATCTTCCTCAAATATTATTTGATGTGCAATTTCATGGTGTCATTTTCCTTCACAAATCTATCTTAGATTATTTCCCACTCGGTCTGGATGCTTATACCTGCTTTACCATCCTTAATCACACCATCGTCATCAACCGGAGTCTTTTCCAGTGACTGTACACTTCATCCATACGTATTGGGGAATTAATATTTAATTTTTTTCCAATGATACAAGCACATGGAAGATCATAAGTCTTCCTAACTATGCATCCACACTTCGCTGAATATGTACATGTTTGTTCTGCTAGCTTCGCTTCGTGAAAGATGAAATTCAACGCCGATCGAGATATGCAACCAACCAATTGTAAATAGAGAATATTGTCTTTGAATCTATGTTTTTTCACCGTTATGATTCGAACAAAAGTGGTTTGTATTTATGAATGTTGGTTAACCCCGTCCCAATCTCTACAAAAAATGACAATTACTATCACCCAACCATTTCTTCAATGTTGTATGTGATGATTCAACTTTGTTAGTTGTTGTAGTTCCTAGGTGTCTAACCTGATTGGCCCATGCACAGAAAATCATCTCCTTCACTTTGTCCAAAATAATACTCTCAACATATTTCAACAAAACTGGATATCATACACCCAAGCTCCTAAATTACATTACGTAGGCAACATATAATTCTTATGTGGATGAACTTAATATACCAGTCCATGCATACATAATTTTTTCCACCACAACACTTGATTTAACCATTTTTCTGTCTTCACCTTTGACTTGTTTGGAGTCTACCGCAGGTTTTAGCTGAGTCCTTATATTTTTTGTAATGTGATATCGACAAAGTAATGAATAGAATATAAGAAACATCTTTGCAACTGAATTCATTAGTGCAATATCTCAATCAATGACAATTACCTTCGGCATATTTTTTTGGTCCTTCAATAAAGTCTTGCACACTTCCAAGGCCCAAGTAACGTTGACCTCTTTTTTGGATTCCAAAAATGAAAATCCCACTGAAATGTCTTCTCCGTAGGAGTAACACCAACAATTTCAAGAAGTAGAAATTTATACTTGTTGGTCTTGTATGTTGCATCAATAATGATGACAGTAAGAAATGTGTTGAACAACTTGATACTTTCGGAATGAGTCCAAAAAATGTCACGAACAGTGACTTTATCATCACATACTACATACCTAGAAACATAGTGGTTTTCATCCAAAAGTTTCAAAAGTTGTTGCATTTCGAATCTTGGACCCCTTATCTCCATGTTGTTTCGATGATGTTGATTGTATACCTGCTTGATATTTGAAACACTTTTTGTGTGTTTCCGTTTCAAATTTGCAAGTATGTTTTTTGGCGCCACTCTAATTAAAGTCATGTTCGAAACAATTTCCTTCTCCTCCGCTTTAAGACAACATATGATGGGATGATCGAATAGCTTTGTTTGCAACTCGTAGTTATGTATTCCAGAAAGCACATTAAATTTCGACATCCCTTCCAGGCTACAATATCCGCGTAGTTTAAACGGTTAACCACACTTTCTCGTTCTAATGTCATCATGTTTCAACTTCCGAATCGGGGGAACATCCGTGCCACTTCTCTCGCATCCCATGGTTACAAATGTTTGTCTTCTATTTGAACCATTATCGGACCTTCCAATTACAATGCCAAACCCCAAATTATTTGCTATCATGTGAACCCATTGAAGCATATTTCTTGAGCAGTATACAATTGTTCATTTATAAAACGCTGACCAACGTCTATCTCTATTAGTTTAACATCATAATTCAATTTTTTCAGTTTAACATCCTGCTTAACTTTAACTGATTTAAAATTATCCTCCGCTACATCCTATTTTACATCGTCACGTACAACAACTTTGAGAAACATTTTCGAGTGAATCGTATCTAATAAGAACCAAAACACTAAACTTTTTAAAAATCAATAAAAGTTGAATATATATATATATATATATATATATATATATATATATATATATATATATATATATATATATATATATATATATATATATATATATATATATATATATATATATATATATATATATATATATATATATATATATATATATATATATATATATATATATATATATAATAATAATAATAATAATAATAATATAGGTGAGTTCGGATATGTATATCCGGACAAAACAAATATTTTTTTCAGCTTAAACTAAAGATCAATGCAAAGAATAAGAGATGAAATGAGGAAATTTTATCTTAAATTGCAGCTTATGATGTTCCTTCTTATGTGTTAAAATGCAAGAAATATGATTTTAATTTGAAAAGTTGATTAATAATGAGATTTTTTTTCAAGGGTTTTTTTCGCTATGGAGGAGTTGGAAGAGTTTGAAAAATAAGGAAGATGATCATGCAAAATATATACTCAAATTCCCGCTGAACATTTTCATATATACATATCTGAAAGTATCATTAAGTGGTAAAATAAAAATTCACTAACTACAAAGGTGACTTCGAAGATGTATCTCCTGTGTTCGGAGATGCATCTTTGAATTCATCCAAAAATATTTTTAAATTTTCAGAGGCGTGTTCCATATAGCAAGGGTGCAATGAGAAATGGCCTTATGATAAGAGCTTGAAATTGGAATTGAGATAATCTGAGTGTTTGATAACTTCACATTTTTTCTTCCTCCTTTTCCAATGAATCTATAATCATTTTTACAAAAGGATAACAAAATCTAAGCAAATCAAACAAACAAAAGCATGTCAGTCTCAAACCAAGACCATATACAGAGAACATTTGTTAGCAATAATATTAATGTCAGTACTGTAGCAGTAGCCATTTGGCTGTTACAATCATCTACACTTGTTTGTAATTTTTTTTTTGGAACAACAGAAAGCCAAAAATGTAACTGTTCAACCAGAATTGACCATATCCCAATCAATCATCACTTCCAACCTCAGGCATTTGAGGGTCCTACCATGAGATGGATTGAAAGATTAGCAGACAATCAGATTCTAAATTGATTAGCCCAACCAATAATTTCAATCACCCCACCACCATTTTATCTCAGCCACTGCCTCTTGAATCAATATCTTTTCCTCTTGGATCAATCTTCTCTTGTTTTAACCAAACAAGAGTTTTTCTAAAGAATATCTGATGGGGCCTTTTCCATGACTTTGCAACTCTTTTAAGGGCCAGCATATACTTAGTGTGAGGTAAAGGCAATTTATATGTTAGAGCCACGGTCGTGCCGCCACTTGTCATGAATCGATACATCATCTAATCCCCTGAAATATATATGGAGGAGCTTCAAAAGTTCAATTTTCGGATATTAAGTGTATGTTTGGATCGACAAAATCACAATGACAGTGATTTTGTTGAAACTCCAGTGTAGCCAGTGATTTTGCTAGTGTCACTGTGAATCCAAACTAACACTAAACTGCAATCCTTGTTGGGGTGTGTATGACCTTTGACCTCAACCTGCTCGGTTTTTTTATGCTGCCAAACTCGAATGTCACTGTCAAGTCTCAAAGCATAATAGCAGCCTGCAACGTCACGAAGCAAATCATTGAATCACGCATAAGTCTATTACCCGATATAGGAAAGGTCACATTGTTTCAAACGAGTACGGGTAGTCCATAGTTGTGGAATGATTTTATTCGCCCGTCCAAACCTGCAGTCACAATGACTAGTCCCCACGCATGACAATTGGAAGTACTCTTGCAAGAGGATTTCAGGAACTTGTATGCAGATTTGTGCAGTGCGGATCTTTTAGACTTGAAGCTTCTTGAAGTAGGAAGTTTCTCTTCGGGCCACGTTGCGGAACCTTTCGGGATAGAATCCAAGAAAAAATCTTGGCTTAGAGAAAACGAAGACGGTGGATCGAGGCATAGAGCTTGAGGTGACCTTTTATTTAGGATAGCCAATGGTTTAGAATTTTCAATGTTGTTGGATTTTAAACCACACCAAGGTACTACAACAGTTGCGTTTGAATAAAACCGCTCACAGGACTTAATCTTCTTAGCTTTTATGGTGCGAGACTCGTCGTCACTAACATTCCACAGATATACATTGGAGTCTTCAGACGCTGATAAAATGTGTTTTCCATCCGAAGTAAGAGACGCCGACATTAGGTTCCCTGCACTAAGGCCTGAAAACAAAAACAAAGAAATCGTTAGAATCAAAACATTTTAACATAAAATAGAAAATGACATGCCGATTTTTAAAAAACGTGACTTCAAACTGATACGAAATTCTTGAAAAAAATGTAGGAATGAATCAAAATACCTTTGAATTTGCCAACAACATTAAGCCCTTCAATGATTCTGACTTGTGAATCGGCACAGGTAACCATAACTTTGTTACTATCTTGTGGAAGAAACTGAAAGTTATATAATCCCTAAATTAACAACAAAAAAAAGAACCTTATATGGAAAAGAAAACAGAATTCAATTGGCACAAAAAGGCCGGAGAAAAAAAATACCTGAAAGCCGGTTATTCCTCTCCCGGGAGATTTCTTTTTACCAAGTATGCATATTTGTGATTGCATCTGAAACTGATTATCTGATTTAACCAAAAACAAAAGCAAGCACATTAAGTTATTATGAGTTACAAGTTACAACAAGTTATTATGCATTTTTCACAAAACTAAGTTGAAGCACTTGCACTTGAGCAAGCTAATGAATAATCCACCAAATCACTCAGGCACACTTGACACAACACTGACACATTGATACTGGTAATAATTTAAGAAAATGGAATAATTGAATGTTATCACATATGTTGGTGTCGTGTCTAACTGTATGTGTCAAACACCACACACGCTTCAATCTGAAATGTCGGTGTTACATATGTAGCTAACGAAAAATATTGATATAAATGTTAAAAAAAAAAAAATACCTGTTACATTGTAAAACCGACAATTGCCTGCCATGGAGCCGATAATCCCTCCCTGCATAAGATAGAGCATTAATCAGAAACTAATTCCCACGGAATCTTCATTTTTTACAGAAGGAAATTGTTAAAAAAAAAACTATACCTGTCCATCAGGTTGATAGCACACTGCAGTGACAATGTCCTTGACATCGGTCCAATCAACAACATGACAATCAGGAATTCCCCATATGCGCACTTTTCCATCTATTGATCCACTAATGAAATAATTATCATCCACGGGATTGAATTGTATGCATGTCACTGTAAAACATTATCATAAGATACAATTTGTAAGGAAAATCCAAGTGAGACCAAAACAAGAAGTTGAACCTGAAAACTTGAATACATAACAGGAACAGAAAAGGTGTCAAGGCATACCGTAATTACTGTGTGAGAAAACCTTCAAGCAGCAGTCATGTCCAACTTGCCATAGACGGACAGTTTTATCGACTGAAGATGACAGCAGATACTGCATAAAAATGAGAGAACCAAATCAATTTCAAAACAGTTTCGAAGAATACCATAATGTATTATTAGCTCACTAAATAACTGAAATGATGACATTCACTCACATTATGTTTTGACCAGGAGAGATCCAAAACTTCACCTCCATGACCGTGGAACTCGTGCAGTGGTTTCTCCAACAGCCGGAAGACCTTAGGAGGGAAAATGATGCAAGCCGAATCTGATGTCTTTTTCAGGCTTTTCGCATTTCTAATTTTATCCTTATCCATAAACAAGGGTGTCAATTCAGAGAGATCATTCACTGTAAAGTAAATGCAGGATGTATCAACTTCTGGAATGTCGATTTCATTATGTCTGTCCTCCTCAACAACTTGCCATAATCGTACAATTCCATCTTCGCCGGCACTAGCAAGATACTGCCCGTCAGGACTAAATTTCATGGTAAAAATCGGACCATCATGCGCTTGAATATCTTGTCCCGTATAAAGAGCTGAAAGTTCCTTTCTTTGCTTCCTGCAATGACGGACCTTAACACGCTGAATCCTACAACCCGATAATGAAACACTGCCTTCGTGCTTCCTGTTATCGGATTCTTCTGGTTGTCCATCCATCATGCATGACATAGAACGTAATTTTTTTAATAAACTCTTTTTAGCCCTCTTCTTCCACGACTCAAAAACACCTATCTCTTCGATTTCCTTGCCAATCTCAGGCTGATACGTAGGAGAGAACCCAACAGTGTTCTCCGATTCATTAGAAATCACCAATTGGTCATTATTCTCTCTACGCTGCCCCACCTGATCCTCATTAGACCCTACCCCATTATCCAAATCCCCATCTTGGCATTCTGAATTCTCCACCAAACCAAACTCTGATGGAGAACTCATCGAAGACAAACAAGAGATGGTTGACCGAGTCGAAAAGAAATCCTCTGCACAACCATAGCTTTTCGTCATCCTATTAACTCCATCTTTCATTCGATCCATCTCATCTTCCCTTCCATGACTGCTTCCATCTACCAAACTCTCAAGGTTTTTCTGATCCAAACTCGATTCCATCCATGTTTTAAACTTACTTCTCCGCTCCCGAACACTATGGGGACTCCTAGCCCACAAATCATATCCAAAATCTCTCAACAAACCCTCCGCCACAGAAGAACCAAAATCAACAACTTCAGAGTTTTCAGTAACCCCATTTGCATCTGAGATTGACACAATATCATCTTGTGCATCAAAAAACTGAACTTCTTCACTTAAACTACTCATGATTCTTCTTATTCAACCCATGAAATCAACCTCAAACAAGCAACATTTTAAGCAAGAGAGAATGTAGCAAAATCCTTGTTTACAACCCCAAACTATATATACACACAGAAATCAATGTTAGCCAATATGAACATGTTTTTTTTATTCAAAATTATAAAAATAAGAATAAAACAGAAACCAAGAGATCCAACAGAGATCCCAATCCATAACCATTGAACCAAGTCTTAGAACAAACAATGATTCATCATTTTAAAAAAAATACAAAATCACTAAAAAAATATAATTTTTAGAAGAAAATAAAAAATCGAAAATTTAATTTAACCCATGTTCAGAAACACGAAAAAGGGATCAAAACTTCAAAACCCAATAAAAATTTTCAAGAAAAAATCAAAAGGGTTGCGTTAGCAGTAAAAAAAGATTAAGAAAAAAGGAAAATTGAACAAGGGGAGTGTTTGAAAGAACAATTAAACCAAAAAAAAAAAAACATATTTTTTGGTTTATTGAAGGAAGATGAAGAAAAAAAATTGCATGCTTACATATATGAGCAATTTGGATTATTTTATGTGAAGAAGATTATGTCTTGAAACTGAGGAAGACGCAGATCGAAGCAAAATCCATGGAAAATTGGAACATTCTCTCTCTATGTTTCTCTCTCTGGTGTGTGTCTCTCTATCTCTCACACACACATTAAGAAGAAAGACAATGGAACTAGGTGGAAGAGGAAAAACCAAAATTTATGTATTTTTTTAATATTAAATTGTTATATATATATATATATATATATATATATATATATATATATATATATATATATATATATATATATATATATATATATATATATATATATATATATATATATATATATATATATATATATATATATATGTGTGTAATAAAAGAACCAAAACAATATAAAAATGTTATTTTTTATTCAATAAAAAGTTTGTTTTTTTTTCCAACAAAAAGAGAGTAAATGAGAATATTAATTAAACTGAACGATTGAGTACCCGTTATTTACCGCTTTTTATGGTAAAATAACTATAATAGATTAATTTTAATGTACCAAGTGTTTACATTAGTTAACTAAGTGTTTACTTAGTTGATTCATATCAATTAAATTTTTAATAGTTTTTCTCTCAAAAAAATATGAAAATATAAATTAATTTTATACTATCAACTAATAACAATTATTTAACATGATAAATTAGATTGAAAATTTTAAAAAACTTATATGACATAGCAAAATAATATAATTTTAAACCCTCAAAAAAAGTTTTGTTTTTATTATTATAAATAATAATTAAAGTAGTTTTAACTAAATATGGAAGTATAGTTAAATTATAATTAAAATATTAAAGAAAAAAATATAAATATAAAATAGAGAAAGACATGCACATTGAACTAAGTATGGAAGTATAATTAAATTGTAATTAAAATATTAGAATAAAAACATGCACATTGAACTTGGTGGAGCATAGAATAGTTTATAATTTTTATTAAAAAAATTAAAGAAAAGATAATAATAAATAATTTATAGTTTTTTAAGATAATATTTAATAACAAACAAAAAAAATTTAAAGTTAAATTATAATTTTAGTCCTCTTATTTTATCTGATTCACGAAATTTATCTCTCTATTTTAAAATTAAACAGTTTTGATCTTTCTATTTAAAATTCAAACAGTTTTAGTTTTTTTTCTCACTTTTTTTCATAAAAAAATCGACGAGATTTTTCATTTTTAAATTTATATTTTTATCTATAAAATTCAATAATAAGTTTATATTTGACAATTTGTCATGTTTTACAAGTCATTTGTTATTTAAAAAGTGAAAACATCGTCAATTTTAAGTGGAAAAGTAGGAGGGAGAGATTAAAATTATTTAAATTTAAAATCAAAAAATTAAAAATGTTTAAATTTAAAATAGAGAGACTAATATCGTGAATCAAATAAAACAAAAGACAAAAAATGTTTAATTTATATATCCTTAACAAATTATTTATTTGAATATAAATATATTTTTTAAGAAAGTTTTGTAAAGGAAAAATAATATATTAAAAGTGTTTTTTTTTCCGATATATGTCACGGATATCCTCTGCGTCTTGTAAAGGCATATAGGTGGGTCAGCTCTTCCTCAATAGATAGATCGGACCCTAGACTTCTTGTTAAGTTGAAAGAGACTCGCTTCATCTCATTCAAGTGCTCTTGAGTATATTAAAAATGCTTTTAATATGTAGTAATGTGGATTATTCTATGTTATCATTAGGGGTGAGAATATGTCGGATTGGTCTACAGTGGCATATAGCCTAGTCTATTTAAGGTCAGGTCATACCAGTGGCGGAACCAGGAAAATTATGAAGCCTGGGCAAGTTTTCATTGGCTTCATAATTTTCTACCAAGACAGTACAATGCTAATCCCAAAGGAATTATTTCCTTGAATTACAATTACCTCTTCAATTTGTAAGATTTCGGATTTTATAATATATACATGTTAAAATTCCGGATTCTATAATATATACATGTTACAGTATTTCAGGTGTGCTCACAAAATGAACAAACCTATAAAAGCCGAGAAAATTAGTTCAACACGCTCATTTGTGTGAAATTAAGTACTGCCTAAAAACACCGCTATCAATTCAAATTTCAAATAATGTTGTCAAATGCAGATCGGCGAAGTGGTGGTTTGTTAAAATTCCGGTATGCTACAATGTTGTAGAGCCACTATTTGAGAACACATTATACTAAGTAGCATAACAAAAAACAATAGGGATGTGATCAAATTCCGCTACACTATAGTACAATAGCTATAATTGCTATTTAACAACAATGATTCCAAGATATGCCAATCTAAGTTATCAACAAATAAAAAATTATGATAACAAGCCATACCTTTCAATAGTTCCTCTGGAAAACCATGTGGCATCGCTTTCGTGCTCAGGCAGTGGCGGAGTCAGAAAAATTATGAAACATGGGCAAGTTTTCACTGGCTCCACCACTGACTTCATAATTTTCTACCAAAACCGTATTTGACATAATTATTTTTGACGAATCGTAACAGATAATAATGGAGCTTGGGCTTTAGTATATCACAGACTATGCCTAAAACTACATACACTTAGTATTAGGCTGAGATTAGTATACATTAGTAATTGTATCTTTGAAACAAAATACAGAGTTAATCAAATGCAGAATATAAGAAATAGAAAACAGATAACAGAAATTAGTATACGCTAGTATGTAGAATTCTGAATGCAGAAAACAATTAATAGTTAACTGGAACTCAAATGCACAATGCAGAGATTAGTATATAGTAGTAACTTTGAAATATAATGCAGAGTAATTCAAATGCATAAGCATGTATACTACAATGAAAATTAAACAATACAAAAGCTGAAATAATATACTGGTTTACAAGCACATTCAAATAAGTTGAAACAATACAATGAAAAAATATTCCATGACAAACTATAACAATAACAGAACAATAATATTGAAATAAGTTGCAGACACTTAAACCTTTGATTTATTCACAAGAGAAAAATACACCAAACAATAAAAATCATTATTAACAAAATAAACCAAGATAATCTTGACACAGGAATGTCTAATTCATTTTTATTTAGTTCAATTAATTAAGCAAACACAACAAAGACGCCAGTCATTAATATTAATCATTAAACATTTCATCAAATATATATCTCTAAGAAAAGAAGGATCACAAGATAAATACCATAGGCAACGAAGACTTCAACGAATTCGACGCTGACGATAGAACCTTTCTACACACACTTGACTTCTATATTTCGTTTCTCTGGGTGTTACTAACTGAGATTTTTCACATATCCAGATTCCAGAATCTTCATTCATTTCAAATATCCAGAAGTACTCCCTGCATGTACAATAAGACATCAATAGAAGTAGAAGAGTCAAATTAATGGACACATATGTTTCACATTTAAACGGATAAATTTTACACATAATATTTATCATTAACTTAAATTGATAGTTTTTGTACATAAGATTTTCCAGTAGTCCAATAGAAAAGTTGATATACTCTCTAGATTGGATTCTAGGATGGCCAATAAGAAAAATATTCGTTCAGAAATTTTACCGAACACTTGGTGGACATAGCACGAAACAACAAATTCAACACCACAACCTGCAACAACAACAACAAAAAATAACAAAACAACAACAATGATGTAGGAGATATGAATTGAAACAGAAGTAAGAAGAAGAAAGAATCGACGGAGGAAGGTGATGCTCACCGATAATTGATTGAATGGAAACCGGAAAGGCAAGAGTGGTGTTGCAGTGTGTATCTGTTTATGGTATGGTGTGTCGGAAGATGGCCATAGAAGATCTCCATCGCGAGATGGTGAAGCATGGTCGGGCGGAGCCTGGGCAGCTGCCCTATCTGGCCGGACGCTGGCTCCGCCACTGGGTCATACCAAATATATTTAATAAAAAAATCATATTTATATATTTTTTAAAATCTTATTTAATTAAATAGGTCAGACTTAAACTATTAAAAAAGACTATAAAATTTTATAAGTTGTTATATATTTTCATATATATTAAAAATGGACTCAATAGAATATATATATATATATATATATATATATATATATATATATATATATATATATATATATATATATATATATATATATATATATATATATATATATATATATATATATATATATATATATATATATATATATATATATATATATATATATATATATATATATATATATATATATATATATATATATATATATGCTAAATAGGTCGGCCTATATATACATATATATAGATCACTCTATAAGGTTTTTTAAGTAATACGGATTAGTTGAGAACCTTAATAAGAAATAGACTTTTAAATAAGATTTCAGGTCAGACTTTTAAAAAGGTCAAGTCATACCTAAAAAAAGAACCTATAATAAATCATGGATCAGACTCAGTCCCTTTAATTTTATCGTAGATCAGACTCAGACCTTATAGAGCCTAATCTAACCTATCCTATTTTTACCCCTAATTATCATAAAAATGTAATATTTATTAAAAATAATGTAAGTAGTATTTAAAAAAAATTAAAGATGTAATACATAAAAAAAATTACATTGGCACAATATGTTTTATAATATATAATATATAAAAAAATTACTCAAAACAACGAGTCACAAAAGTCAAATTAATGAATTTATATAAAACAAAACAAGATAAAAACATCATGAATACTCGTAACAAAATAACTCAAAAGATTGTGACACCAAAGGTCGGGTTTGAACGTTGATTTAAAGTTTTTTCTCTTGAAACCATCATTAAGATTGAAGTTTAATTTTAACTAAAGTTTGTCTCTCGATTATTTTTTTTGACTGGAAATCTAACTATTTTTTTATTTTCAAATACTCCAATTACACGCCAACTACAAAACATACATATCAACTATCTTATGCTCGCTCCCCTTAGAATATTACAAAAAAAAAACTATTGTGAATTAAGACAAAAGATATTTCTATCTATCTATAGAAGGATCTCACTTATACCTTCCCGTAAAAAAATCACAATTAAAAAAAAGTGATGACAATTTTTCTGTTTTCCTCTTCTATTCATTCTTTTCATAATTTAATTGAATTGCTTTTCAAATAACTCAATGGTATTGGACAGTCCTTCATCAGTATCTAGATCAGCTTGCCCCTCTTCATCTTCAGTACTAGAAACAAAAGCAATGATCTTGTTCTTTTTCTCAGACTTGTCACTAATAGCTAATTCAAAAGTTTGAAGTGACCCAACAAGTTCATCAACTCTCATGTTGTTGATGTCTTGAGCTTCTTCAATAGTTGTTACCTGAAGGTGTGAAAAACATAAGAAAGGGAGATTTGAATTGGATTTTAAATCAAAATTTCTCTTTTAAAAATTATTCCCCTTTAATTAAAATATTTTTACCTTCACTCTTGATAATAACAATAATTAAGAACGGGAAGTAAAGAACAAGGTATCTTTATACTAGTTCACTTGAAAACTATCAAACTAGTCTAGTCCACTCGTCAAGGTGATTTTGTCTCTATCAATTGAAGAGTTAATCCAATAATCCAACTAATTATTACAATGCACAAGCTACCCGCAAGTGACTAACAACCTCTAAGACACACAAGTCCTAGACTTCTTAAGGATACAAACCTAACCGGTCCCTTAAGGAAAATCAAACAATAATCAAACTGATTATTACAATGCACTAGCTACCCGCAAGTGACTAACAACCTCTAAGACACATAAGTCTTAGACTTTTTAAGGATACAAACCTAACCGGTCCCTTAAGGAAATTCAAACAACCGTTTGAATACAAGTTTTGTTTACAATGATATTTCTTCTACGCAAGCTGAATATGTAAACTATTTTAAGAACAATCACTTAAGAATATGAAAGCTATGAACAACGCTTGTGCGTAAATATTTTATTTTTGGCAGATTTCTCTCTTAGTCTTCAAGCCTTTATATAGCCAATAAAATAATATATCCGTTGAGAGGTACTTTTAGGATTTCCGGAAACATTGGCAGCTTGAGCAGTAACATGGGGGGACAAGATCGTGTGATGTGTCCGTCCTTTCATCGTAGTGGAATGAGACGTTGATTGTACCATGTACTATTTGTACCATGTTAACGTTATCTTCTTTCCTTCTTCACTTCAGAGGCTTCTTCAAGCATGAGTTTAGAAGGGAGAACATAACATAAGGTCATCAAAACTTTAAGTCTTCAGAGTCTTAAGAACTGCATCTTCAGAGTCTTCAGCACTTGGTTGTGAGAACCTTTTCTTAGAACATTGGGTCTTCAACACTTCAAGTCTTTAGAGTCTTTAGAACTTCTGTCTTCAGAGTCTTTAGCACTTGGTCTTTAGAACCCTTTTCTTAGGACATAGGTCTTTTGAATTTCAAGTCTTCAAAGTCTTTAGAACTTCGTCTATCAGAATTTTCAGCACTTGGTCTTGAGAACCCTCTATCTTCAGAAACATTAGTGTTCAGCATCTGGACTTCATTAGAAACTTTTATCTTCAGATCTTATGACTTGTTTCTTTAGACTTCATATCAGAGCCTACACTTCAGAGTCTTCCAGAGTGTCTTGCTACTGTTCATCAAAACTTGTGTAGCACAAAAGCGGAACTAATTCTCTTCTAATGTCTTGGTCGCGCCATCCATCAGAAGCAGAACCTGTTTGTTAAATACTCAAAAATAACAAATATTAGAGTATAAAAATTGTTCATACAAACATACTCATTTGTTATAATCAAAACTCAGATAATATTGCATAACCAAATCTTATTCTAACAATCTCCCCCTTTTTGATGATGAGAAAACTATGAATTTTGATGACATAATTTTGTTCATATAATCGGAGAAAGTGAAAATAAAAAGGTAAGGAATACTTATCCTTTTTATGAAACTCCCCCTGAGATAATGACTTGATGAAGCTCGAATATCCTGACTCTGAACCATTTGAGTAAAAACTCCCCTTGGTTCCAATAGATCAGATATTGAGATCTTGAGAGTCTTGACTCTTGATGCCAATTAAAATGAAATAAATTGAAATCTTGAAACTTTAATGTCATCAAGACAGCTTCCAGATTCTCAATTCTTGGAGTCTAATTCCATATTTCAATTCTTGGAGTCTAATTATGAACTGGAAAATATCTTCAGAGTCTGAAGCCAAGTCTGAAGCCAACAGGTTAGACATAAGCCTTGCATAATGCTTTCAGATCTTTGTCTTTAATCAGAGTTCTCATTTCCTGAAAAAGGAAACAATTCTAACAGAAATAAAAGTTTAACTATGTTAGAATGTAAGTAGTTCTTTTCAGAGAACATTTTCCAGAACTTGATTATTGGAATCAAAATTGTGTTCATTTAATTACTCCCCCTTTTTTTCATAATCAAAAATGTAATTATGTGTGAAAAACATAAAAACCAGAAGAAACAACAGGAAAAGATAAGAAGTTTCATTAATAAGTCAAAAGAAGACTTCATTAACTTCAAAAAGTCACATAATAAGTAAGTCGAATGAAGTAGATAAATAGTTAAGATAGAAGAACATGAGAGCACTTAATTAGAGCCTGACAGGGAAGATCTTAGTAGAAATATCAGATAAAACATAAGAGTATGACATGAAACAATTATTCCCAAGATTTTCAGAAGTAACTACAAACTTCTTTTTCAAGATTTTGTGTTTACTTAGAATAGATTGATACCTTTTCATTAACTCAGATAAACCAATTTCAAGTTCAGAACGAGATAAGGAAGAAAATACCTCTTTGTCATGATCAGAGTCTGACTCATCATCAAGTGTCGGTTCATCTTCTGATGTTTCTTCATTTGTGCAAGTTCTGGCCATGAATTCCACATTTGCATGCTCTTCATCAGAACCTTCATCTTTTGATTCAGAATCATCCCATGTTGCCATGAGGCCCTTCTTAGCTTTGTAAGCCTTTTTAGGCTTCTTATCTTTCTTGAGCTTTGGGCAATCATTTTTGTAATGTCTAAGCTCGTTGACACATAACAAGTAACTTCTTTTCCAAAAGCATTCTTCTGACCGAAAGTAGATTCACCTCTTCCGTTCGTTATTCTTTATCCTATGAAATTGCTTTTTATGTGCTTCTAGATTTTACTGATTCTTCTGGATATCAAAGAGAGTTCATCATCATCTGAATCTTCTTCAGATTCTTATGATTCTTCCTTAGCTTGATAAGCCTCGGTCCTCCTAGAAGAAGACTTTATAACAATTGATTTTACCCTCTTGAGGTTAATCTTGTTTAAGCTCTATTTCATGACTTCTTAAAGAGCTAATCAACTTCTCAAGAAAGGTGTTGTTCAGATCCTTTGAAAGCTTCAAAGCAGTTACCATGGGTCTTCATTTGACAGGCAAACTTCTAATGATCTTCTTAACATGATCTGTTGTAGAGTAACCTTTATTCAGAACCTTAAGTCCTGCCACAAGAGTATGAAATCTTGAATACATCGTTTCTACATATTCGCCGTCTTCCATCTTGAAGGCTTCATATTTTTGAATTAAGGTTGGAGCCTTTGTTTCCTTTACTTGTGCATTGCCTTCATGTGTCATCTAAAGAGAATCAAAGATAGACTTTGCAGTCTCTCTCTCTATGATCTTCTCATATTCATTGTATGAAATAACACTAAGCATAATAGTTCTTGATTTGTAATTATTCTTGTAAACTTTCTTATGTGATTCTGTCATTGCACTTCTTGCAATCTTTTGACCTTTATCTTCTACTGGGTGAGTGTAGCCATCAACTACCAAATCCCATAGATCCAAGTCATATGCCAGAAAGTAACTTTCAATTCTATCCTTCCAACAGTCAAATTTCTCCTGATCAAACATATGAGGTATTAAACTATAGTGATCTCTGTCATTATCCCTATTATCAATAGTGGAAGTAGGTGTAGCCATTGGTTTTTCACACACATTGGATCAATACTGAACATTGTTAAGTGTTGATAAAAATGCAAACTTTTTATCTCCTCAGAACCGGAACTCTGATACCAATTGAAGGTGTGAAAAACATAAGAAAGGGGGGGGGGGGTTGAATTGGGTTTTAAAATAAAAACTTTTCTTTTAAAAATTATTCCCCTTTAAATAAAATACTTTTCCTTCACTCTTGATAATAACAAAAATTAAGAACAGGAAGTAAAGAACAATGTATGTTTATACTAGGTTATTTGAAAACTATCAAGCTAGTCTAGTCCACCCGCCAAGGTGATTTCGCCTCTATCAATCGAGGACTTAATCCAATAATCCAACTGATTATTATAATGCACAAGCTACCCGCAAGTGACTAATAACCTCTAAGACACACAAGTCCTTGACTTCATAATGATACAGACCTAAACGGCCCCTTAAGGAAAACCAAACAATAATCCAACTGATTATTACAACACACTAGCTATCCGCAAGTGACTAACAACCTCTAAGACACACAAGTCCTAGACTTCATAAGGATACATACCTAATCGGTTCCTTAAGGAAATTCAAACAACCGTTTGAATACAAGTTTTGTTTACAATGATATTGGTTCTACACCGCTCAATATGTAAACTATTTTAAGAACAATGACTTAAGAATATGAAAGCTATAAACAATGCTTGTGCGTGAATATTTCGTTTCTGGCCGCTTTCTCTCTTAGTCTTCAATCCTTTATTTAGCCAATAAAATAATATATCCATTGAGGGGTACTCTTGGGATTTTCAGAAATATTGGAAGGTTGAGCAGTAACGTGGGGGACAAGATCATGTGACATATCCGTCCTTTCATGGTAGTGGAATGAGACATTGATTGTACGATGTACTATTTGTACTATGTTAACATTATATTCTTTTCTTATATACTTCAAAGGCTTCTGTGAGCATGAGTTTAGAAGCGATAACATAACACAAGGTCATCAGAACTTCAAGTTTTCAGAGTCTTCAGAACTACGTCTTCAGAGTCTTTAGCACTTGGTTATGAGAACCTTTTCTTAGAACCTTGGTGTTGTACCCCAAAATTTGCCCTCGCATTTTTCCACAAGAAATCACAGCTTCAGGCGTTTCCTGATTTTTCAAACTGGCTCAAGAATCGGTCAAACAGACTTTTCTCGTCAGTCAGACACAATTAGGGTTTTACTGATTTTCAGGGCTCTAGAACAGTTCATACAGTTTGCTTAGGGTTTTGGTTGATTTTGACTCAACTTTGATCAGGCGAACGCTTCTTTGGTATTTAATCAGGAATTAGGGTTCTCATGCGCGGTTCCTCAGAAAGATTTAATTCTACGGTGCTTTGCAAGTTATTCCGAGATTTGGATTGAATTCGCACTGTTTGACTTAATCAGTAAAAGAATGCATTTGGTTTGAATTCGCATTGTTTGACTTAATCAGTAAAAGAATGCATTTGGTTTGAATTCACATTGTTTGACTTAATCAGTAAAAGAATGCATTTGGATTGAATTCGCATTTGTTTGACTGAATCAATAAAAGGTTGCATTGGGTTTGAATTTGCAATGTTTGATTAAAGTCAGTAAAGGGAAAAAGCGTCTGGGCAATTGCTGTGATTGACTGTTGTTTTGCTCTGGATGTTGGAAGCGCCAAGTTTAATTGATCAAATGCTGAAGCTTTGTTTATTTAATTATTTATATTCTAAGATTAAATAGTTGGAATTTATTTTCAATTATTTGATTTAAAGAATTATAGATAGTAAAGTAAACAAGTAAAAAGAGGAAAAGAATTAATTGGATAAAAAAACTCTTATTTATTTTTAAATTATTTGTACAAATTGTTTTGTTTACAAATTGTTTACAACAATGATTTTACAGTAATTTAAACCTAAATAAGACTATCCCAATTTTTTCTAAATCTTCATTTCTTCATCTTTTGCTATTCCTCTCCATTTAATTATTTATCTGCAAAGAAAAGAAGGAAAAAATCAGTTGAAGTGGATAAACAATTAAACAGACGGTTTAATTTAGACTCACCATTAAAAGCAAATGGCCGGGATCAGTTAGCCCTATCTGCAAATCACGGGATTTCTCCCGGTTCACAAAGAAGGGTGAAAATGTTTGCAAATTAAATAAATGCACAAAAGTTAAATTGCACAATTTCAAAATTTTTCAAAAGCTGCATAATTTCCAAAATCTCAAACAGCATGAGCAAGTGCAAAATCCAAAGGAAAATTGAACTAGAACTACAAAGTCCAAACTGAGTTCTAATGTCAAACTAAACAAAAGCTGTCCAAAGGATGTCAAGTACAAAGGGCCATCAAAATGCAGGGAAGCTGTCAAAAGAGATATGCAAATATGCAGAGAAGACATAAAGTGCAGAGGAAACATGTATTGCAAGCAAGCATCAAAGCATCATTTCCCTAGGCCATTGCTTTTTCAGTTAGAAGTACAAATGCAAACATATTTTAATATTTTGACTGTACTAGAGAGAGAGAGAGAGGAGAGAGTAAAGAAAGTACAGGTTTGCAGGCTTAGGCTTGAAGAGAAAAATATAAAACAATAAAGGGGCAGAGATAAAAAGATATATATCAAGAAGAAATCAAAAGATAACTAAGAGAAACCTGATAAACCAGTGCACATAACACAAAACAAAAATAACTTGAACCATCAAAAAGCCTTTAAGCCTGACCAAGCCAAAGAAGCATCAGGTTTCAAACCAAAAGCCTCCAACTCAAAACCAACAACCTGTTGAAAGCATCAAGCCAAGACCACTGCCCAAACTCAAGCCCAAACACATAGCCTGAAGTAAACCTACATCAAACGCCAAAACCAGTATAAACTGCACCAGTCATCAAAGCCAAAAAACCTGCATTAAACCTGATGAAGCCTCAAACAAACAAAAACTGAAGCTAGCCTCAATCAAAGCTCTAAGCCTGCATTAAGCCTAAAACCTGTAAAAACCAGAAACAGCATGACATCCAAACCAGAAAACCAGTTGATCCAAACAAGGAGCCAAGCCTGAACCTGTTTGTTTCAAACATAAACTCAGCAGGCCAAAGCTAACAACCAAGCCTTACCAAAAAGCCTCAAGGCCATAAACCTTTAACTTGCCAAGTTAAAAAAAAACGGAACAACATTCACGCAAACAACTCAAAAGACCCTCAGAACTCAGAAATTTCATCATTGGGTTAGTCCACAAGCAGCTACATCCAACATACAGAGGCGTCAAGGCAACTCAGTGTCAAACATCACAAGCCCTCAGAAAGTTTCATCATTGGGCAAAGGATAATAAAGCATAGCATACAGAAGGCAACCAACAAGAAGAAGAGAAAGGGATCACTCAACAGACAAACGTTCAAGGCAACCAAGACCCTCAGAGCTCAAAGAGCTCATCATTGGGTAACCAGCAAAATCACATCATCATCTCAAAATCCCTAAGCATATCAAGCTAGGCGACAGAAGCAAGACAAGCAAGAAGAAGAAGTGAAATCAAAGAGGTTTTCAAATTCATCATCAAACCTAAAGGCAAAAATACAAAGGTACCAGGAAGCAAAGATTCATTCACGTTCTCCTCGCCGTCAAAGCCGCCTAGAGCACCTCCGGTTCATCCTCCTCCGTCTCCAAAATCGAAGGTAGTATAACTTCTTTTCTTCCCTTTCATGATCCTCAAACAACAAGACAAATAACAAATATTTAAAATCAGAAGCTATACATGCAAAAATCATAAAAGTGTAAAACCCTAAAAGGGAAGGGAACGAAATCACTACCTTTTCTCTCGTCTTCGCGTTGCCCAACCATGGAGGGAAGAGGATGAACAATGGCATCGGTGGCTTGGGCGAAGGAGCTCAGAAACTAGTAAAAGATGGCGAACGAAGGAGGAAGACGAAGGCGTGAACGATGCTGTAACCCTAAGCGTGTCCCAAATGAACAATAACCATTAACCCTAAAAACTTTGTTTCAAGTAAACTGGGCCTAACCCGTTCAAATGCTTAAGCCCGTTTCTGATCACACCCCCCCCCCCCCCCCCCCCCCCCACGCTTGACATTCTGTTTGGGCCAGTAAACCCTTGGCCCATTCATTTAACATCTATTTGCTTTTTTTTATCTTTTTAATTTTTTTACATAACTTAACTTTTTTTTTCTCTTCTTAATAAAAATATAAACTAACACATTTTTTTTTACATCAACCTTTTCGTTAATAATACTTTTTATATCATAATCATAATCTTGAACATAACATGTTCTTTTAATTAAAGCTCTTTCTTTATTTATTTAACTTAAAACATTTTTTTAGTTAATAATTTGTATACATTTTTAATATACACAATATAATTAAAATTTAAAACATTTTTTTCTTTCTTTTAATTAAAATACCTTTTTGTACATATTAAAATATAAAGATACAAATTTATATCAGATGTAAAATGACAATTTTCAAACTTAGAACATTTTCTTTTCTTTTATTAAATTTTCTTTTTGTACATATTTAAGAAAAATATAAGATTACAAAGATTAAATAAATAAACATCTACTTCTTTTCATTTAGGTTAAACAATACTTAATAATATCTTTAAAATTCATATTTTCTTAACCTGTAAATAAATTACATACACATATACACTTACACGTACACCTACACAATACACTTTACATTTGACAATATACATTTGCTATTCTTATACTTTACATTACATTATTTACATTTTATCGCAATTCGATTTGATTGTAAATTATTGGACACTACATTCCTAAAGTCTCATCCCCATTTGTAAATTTGTACCCCCACTCCCGGATACTATTTGTAATAGCGTAGACTTTAAATTCTTGCAATTTACTGCTTTCAATTATACCATGTTTAGACCTAGGGTTTGCATGTACATAAAATCGAACGCTAGATAACCTAATACAAAGACAAATGCATGAAATCAATACACAATCACACTTGCACCCCCTAGGGTAATCCCACATGTTGCCTTCCAAAATGGGCCATGCTTGCACGTCGAGTTTCTTTGGCAAAACAAATTCAAATGATCATAAGTCCCTCGATGACGCTTTCGAAAGTTGCCTAAAAATGGAATGATCATAGTCCCTTCAAAGCAAATTGCCAAAGACACTTGGCACCATTGCATTCATGGTCCATACGATGACCCGCGCCCGTCCCGTTAAACATCCTAAACGCAAGATTGTCCATCAAATTCAATGGTGGAACAAAATTGTTAAAAAGGGTTGAAAACATAGAGAAAACCTTTGAGTACAATAGGGGTAGACAAAACTCTTAGTTAATTGAGATCAACTTGCAAAAACACTTGCCTTCTTTTCAAAAACCACACTTCACAAACACTTTCAAAACAAACTCTTTCAAAAACATTTGAAACATCTTTTCGAAAAGATACACACTTTTGTAAAACACTCAAACACGAGTCAATTACATTGGTTGCCTAAAACAAGGCATCTCTTCAAAAACATTTTCAAAACACACACACACACCACAATTTCAAAGCAATCGAAAATCAAGGCAAGTGATATAAAAACCAAGTAACTAAGAGCCCATGGATAACCATGGATGAAAAGGGTGCTAACACCTTCCCTTTTCATAATCTACCCCCCGAACCCACGAAATATCTCAAAAGGTTTTTGCTGTGCTTTTTAACCTTTCCTTTAGGATAAAATAAAAAGTCGGTGGCGACTCTTGCTTAACCGAACAAGTGCGAATACAAACGCAAACCTCTAGTCAGTTCTCCCACCGTATCACAGAACTGGCGACTCTGCTGGGGTGAAACTTAAAAGTGGGGTTACCTTAGGGTTTAGATCACCTTTACATTTTTTGCTTTGAGTGACTTGATTGCTTTATCTTTTGGGTTCTTGTTTGGGTTTGTTGTAAATCCTACACCCGGATTTAGGGCACCTTCTTAGGTAAATAGCAAAAAACTGTGAGGGAACTGTGCGGGGTATACCGACATGGTTGAAGCAGTAAGCTATGTTAGTGTGACATATTTGTGAGTACCGGTAACCCTTGAGTTCAGTCAAGGAGAGTACGGGGCCGCTGAGTGATGTCGTGAAGCACTAACGAACTCTTAGAACCTTAATTGACCATCTTAGCCTTTTTAGGGGTAGTGAGATGACCGATTTTGGTGCAGTCCGAAGTTGGTAGATACTCGATACTACACTCATTGGAGGGTTGTTTTCTTGGAATATTTTGGTCGCCAGTAAGTGGCTAAACCGAAACGATGAACACAAAAAACAATCCAATGATTTTGAGCTCCTTAGAACCCAGTTTCTATTTTTAGGACAGGATGAGCCAACTAACTTCAAGAGGGTACTTACCTGCAACCCCATGCAAGCCTAAACCTAAGGACTTGTTTGCTTTGTGTGAATATGATTACCTGTATATACACTCACTTGCTTTCGCATACATGTACATAACATCATAACATCATACCATAGCATTTTCAATAACCATTTCGAGGATCTCGAGGGTTCTTTTGATGCAGGGTTACGTTGAACCAGACGTCTACCGAGGGGCAAGAGGTTTCTTCTCTAACAAATGCCAATCAAAAATCAAGTGCAACAACTTGAATCAGTGGATATGACCCACTTGACATGGTGAGCTTGATTCTCGTGGAAAGACATCCACCAGTGCATAGTTCTCCAATCAAAAATCAAGTACAACAACTTGAATCAGTGGCTACGACCCACTTGACATGGTGAGCCTGATTCTCGTGGAAAGACATCCACCGATACAAAGTTCTCCAGTCAAAGTTCAAGTACAACAACTTGAATCAGTGGCTATGACCCACTCGACATGGTGAGCTTGATTCTAGTGGAAAGACATCCACCAGTGCACAGTTCTCCAATCAAAAATCAAGTGCAACAACTTGAATCAGTGGCTATGACCCACTTGACATGGTGAGCTTGATTCTCGTGGAAAGACATCCACCGGTGCGAAGATCTCCAATCAAAGATCAAAGTTCAACCTCTAACATTTTCTTGTGTTTACCCCAAGAGATCCTTGAAAGCATGCATCCACATATCATGCATTGCATTTTGACAGTTTTTCCTTTTTCAGGTTTCCTTACTCTCATACTGTTTATTTCAGTAAGAGATGGCTCCAGAAAGGTCTGTCAAAGACATCCAAGACCAAACTGCTCAGCTGCAGGAAATGTTCCTGAACTTGTCTCTGGGGCAAGAAGAAATGAAAGCTCTCCTCACAAAGAGCTTGGAGAATTCAAACAATGCCAGGAGTGATCAGCTTGCGGAGCTGCAGTTTGATCTGGCGACATTGAGGATCCAAGTGATGGGACAGTTGGTGGGCCAGATGGCTCTCATCCAAGACCTATCTCAAAGACAAGAGGAACTCAGAGTTCTCGTCCGCCAACTGCTTCAAAACAACCAATTGGGGCAAACATCTGAGGTTGAAGAGCAAGTCACCGCTCAGCCTCCATCCACTCAAGAAGACAAGGGGAAGGCTCCTTTGCTTGCTTCGGGGTCACTGGCCCATCAACAACCTCGCCAGCGTCAACGGGGGAATCGGCATAAGCAAGAAACGTCGGGAAGACAGTTCACGGAGACTGAGATACCATCATTCTTCATACTGAAGCGCCTGTTGGAGGTCAACCTGCTTACCTTAAGGGATCCTCCTCAGAAGCTCAATACCTCCTCTCCTAACTATCGTCCCGACGCATTTTGTGTTTACCACTCCTACAGCCCGGGACACGACACCAACGACTATTGGGCCTTGAAGAACAAGATTCAAGATCTGATCGACATTGGAGTGCTGGAATTCATGCCAGACGGCGAGATGAAAATCTTCCGTTAAGGAGTTCTCCACCTGAAGTGACAAAGCTCAAGCTGAAAGACTTTTGCTTCATTTTGAATTTTCAAAGTTGTAATTTCTTTTGTTGTCAAACAATTATCTGTTGATGTTAAATTTTGTTTTCATTAATGCATTGCATATGTTTGTCTTGAATTCATCCATTCGTTTCACTACTCTTATGCTTTTCTTTATGATATCTGACTCTTGATAAAAAGCTGCAAGCCTTTAGAGGGAGGATGACGAAACAATACCATAATCTCATACAGTATGCTTTTGAACAGACTTTGCTGATGATGTACATGCATTTCTTTCAATTCCCCAAAACTGGAGTTATAAGGAAGTTAATCCCTAGTCAACCCCTTTGAGCCAAAGAAGTAGGAGTTTTCTGTTTCTAAACGATCAAAACCTTTGATATAAACCTGGGGCAGGGTAGTATCTCAGTTAATTCAAAAGAAAATGCGCATTGAAGTCGCAAACTCTCAATTCGTAATACAACGAACGACGTCAAAGAAAAAGGAAAGCATTCCCTTGGAATCAAAAGACAAGGGTGGTTACCTATCACATAGGCAGTCAATCTCTCAAAAGAGAAAAGCCCACCAAGCCAAAACCTGTAAAGGAGGCTTAAGAAAGCTGGGGCATCCCGCTGATTGCAATCTCAAAAAACAGGAACAATCAGGCAAAAGTTAGGGATAACAAATCAAAATCAAAATAGTGAGGTCATTACAAATCCTCAACAACATAAAAAATGTTGAAAAAGAAAAAAGAGAGGATGACTGTCCCCCCAAATGCAACTGGTGAACCATCGCCCAAAAGTCGTTCCAAACTCAAAACAGAGTATGACGCACAATTAACTGAGCTTAGGTATGAAGAACATCACGAAGAGCGGGTGGGTACAAATATACTTTGAGCCTATATCCTTTGTTTCTTAAACCATGAACCAAGCCACATTACAACCCTTCAAAAGTCCTAATTGAAGCATGGGTTAGTTCGAAAGCATACTGTTACAAAAGGTATCCTGACTCCTGTAAGGCTTTGCTCTAAATCTTGTGTTGATCTGTCTTATAAAAAGTTTTCTGCTAAAAACGCATTTTTCAAAACTTCGAGACAAACATAAACTTTGCATTGTTTGAATATCACTGTTTGCATTTGGCTTTTTTGTTTGACAGCGAAGAAATTCATACAGCGAATGTTCGGAGGAACGAAAACTCTCTCAGTGAACAAAATCACTTCAAAAGGATAACACTTCCAACGACAAATCTCCTATCAACAAGGGGCATGACATGGCACCATCCTATTAACCTGGGGCAGTCCAGTCAAGGTTTCAACAGATCTTTCAAAGTTCAGTTAACCTGGGGCA
Organism: Vicia faba; assembly: GCA_948472305.1. Taxonomy (NCBI): domain Eukaryota; kingdom Viridiplantae; phylum Streptophyta; class Magnoliopsida; order Fabales; family Fabaceae; genus Vicia; species Vicia faba. The sequence goes on along the minus strand of OX451738.1, from coordinate 1,353,413,572 downwards.
GTCCAGTCAAGATTTCAAGAAATCTCTCAATCCGCAGAATAATCTGATTCAAGATTCTTTCGTCATCACTTGGGGCATTCGAATGTCAAAAGTGTTCAATCATTCCTTCACCACCTGCTGGAATTTACAACCACCAACAGATCAACTATCACATTTCCAGACTCGATTCCTGTATCTAGCCAGGGCACGTCTGAAGAGTTTGAAGATTCGATTCCTGTATCCAGCCAGGGCATATCTGTTGACGACTATTTCCAGACTCGATTCCTGTATCTAGCCAGGGCACGTCTGAAGAGTTTGAAGATTCGATTCCTGTATCCAGCCAGGGCATATCTGTTGACGACTATTTCCAGACTCGATTCTTGTATCTAGCCAGGGCACGTCTGAAGAGTTTGAAGATTCGATTCCTGTATCCAGCCAGGGCATATCTGTTGACGACTATTTCCAGCCTCGATTCTTGTATCTAGCCAGGGCACGTCTGAAGAGTTTGAAGATTCGATTCCTGTATCCAGCCAGGGCATATCTGTTGACGACTATTTCCAGACTCGATTCCGGTATCTAGCCAGGGCACGTCTGAAGAGTTTGAAGATTCGATTCCTGTATCCAGCCAGGGCATATCTGTTGACGACTATTTCCAGACTCGATTACTGTATCTAGCCAGGGCACGTCTGAAGAGTTTGAAGATTCGATTCCTGTATCCAGCCAGGGCATATCTGTTGACGACTATTTCCAGACTCGATTCCGGTATCTAGCCAGGGCACGTCTGAAGAGTTTGAAGATTCGATTCCTGTATCCAGCCAGGGCATATCTGTTGACGACTATTTCCAGACTCGATTCCTGTATCTAGCCAGGGCACGTCTGAAGAGTTTGAAGATTCGATTCCTGTATCCAGCCAGGGCATATCTGTTGACGACTATTTCCAGACTCGATTCCTGTATCTAGCCAGGGCACGTCTGAAGAGTTTGAAGATTCGATTCCTGTATCCAGCCAGGGCATATCTGTTGACGACTATTTCCAGACTCGATTCCTGTATCTAGCCAGGGCACGTCTGAAGAGTTTGAAGATTCAATTCTTATATCTAGCCAGGGCATATCTGTTGACGACTATTTCCAGACTCGATTCCGGTATCTAGCCAGGGCACATCTGAAGAGTTTGAAGATTCGATTCTTGTATCCAGCCAGGGCATATCTGTTGACGACTATTTCCAGACTCGATTCCTGTATCTAGCCAGGGCACGTCTGAAGAGTTTGAAGATTCGATTCCTGTATCCAACCAGGGCATATCTGTTGACGACTATTTCCAGACTCGATTCCTGTATCTAGCCAGGGCACGTCTGAAGAGTTTGAAGATTCGATTCCTGTATCCAGCCAGGGCATATCTGTTGACGACTATTTCCAGACTCAATTCCGGTATCTAGCCAGGGCACGTCTGAAGAGTTTAAAGATTTGATTCCTGTATCCAGCCAGGGCATATATGTTGACGACTATTTCCAGACTCGATTCCTGTATCTAGCCATGGCACGTCTGAAGAGTTTGAAGATTCGATTCCTGTATCCAGCCAAGGCATATCTGTTGACGACTATTTCCAGACTCGATTCCTGTATCTAGCCAGGGCACGTCTGAAGAGTTTGAAGATTCGATTCCTGTATCCAGCCAGGGCATATCTGTTGACGACTATTTCCAGACTCGATTCCGGTATCTAGCCAGGGCACGTCTGAAGAGTTTGAAGATTCGATTCCTGTATCCAGCCAGGGCATATCTGTTGACGACTATTTCCAGACTCGATTCCTGTATCTAGCCAGGGCACGTGTGAAGTGTTTGAAGATTCGATTCCTGTATCCAGCCAGGGCATATCTGTTGACGACTATTTCCAGACTCGATTCTTGTATCTAGCCAGGGCACGTCTGAAGAGTTTGAAGATTCGATTCCTGTATCCAGCCAGGGCATATCTGTTGACGACTATTTCCAGCCTCGATTCCTGTATCTAGCCAGGGCACGCCTGAAGAGTTTGAAGATTCGATTCCTGTATCCAGCCATGGCATATCTGTTGACGACTATTTCCAGACTCAATTCCTGTATCTAGCCAGGGCACGTCTGAAGAGTTTGAATATTCGATTCCTGTATCCAGCCAGGGCATATCTGTTGACGACTATTTCCAGACTCGATTCCTGTATCTAGCCAGGGCACGTCTGAAGAGTTTGAAGATTCGATTCCTGTATCTAGCCAGGGCACATCTGAAGAGATTGAAGATCAACACCTGTAATAAGCCAGGAAATTATCTACATCACCACTTGGGGCATTCGAATGTCAAAAGTGTTCAAAACCCGATGCAGTTTTACACGGACTCATTGTCAGGAAATCCTACACAGATCTCCTCAAAACAGGAAGTCCCTAGTAGTTTGGCATACAACCCAAGCTTCTGATTTCCCCAACAGTGGTCCCAAGACTTCTCATTTTTTAACAATCAGAAGATTCTTGCCCTCCCCGACAGCAGTCAAGATTCTTTTATCTTCAGCCATCCAGGATTCATTTATCCTCAGCAAGATAGCTCATCAGCTTACATGCGCATTCATCACATTCATGTCATAAACATTGATGTCACATACATTGCATCATGCATCATAACATTGCATACCACTAACCCTTTACCTTTTCAGGAAAGATCAATCGACAGACAAAGATCATCTTCCGAGATTCTTTCTATAAATAGTTCAGATGTGACCCAGACATGGAAACATTCTGATACTTATTCCAGATTCATCCAGAAATAGTTCAGATGTGACCCAGACACGGCGACATTCTGATACTTATTCCAGATTCACTCAGATGCAGTTTTACACGGGCGCATCATCAGGAAACCCTACACCGGTTCCTCTTCCACTTCAAGACTTCTGAAAACAGTTTACGGATTCTTCCCAACAACGGATGTTAATCTATCGCTTGTTCAGATGCAACTTCTGAAAACAGTTTATGGATTCTTCCCAACAACGGATGTTAATCTATTGCTTATTCAATCTCAACTCCTGAAAACAGTTCACGGATTCTCCAGACACAAATGTCAATCTATTGCTTATTCAGACCCCCAGTTCAGAGATGTTCCGAAACATGGAGGCCTTTCTGATACTCGTCCGCTCACCATTGGCATACAGTTCAACATTTCCAAATGGCATCTTTAAGCCCATTTCCAAATGGCATCTTTAAGCCCATTTCCAGATGGCATCCTTAAGCCCATCCTCCAACAAACATTTCTAAATGGCATCTTTAAGCCCATTCTCAGATGGCATCTCTAAGCCCATCCCCCGACAAGATTCTATCGCATCAGATGGCCTCTTTAAGCCCATCACCAAATGGCATCTTTAAGCCCATTCCCTCTACCATCACATCACCGAGTGCAAATTTTAGGGCACTCTAGTGTCCAATCTTCTTTTACCTTCGAGTCGCGAAAGGCAAACTTGCCAATCTAACTCTTCAGGTTCAAGAAGATTGAACAGGGGCAACTGTTGTACCCCAAAATTTGCCCTCGCATTTTTCCACAAGAAATCACAGCTTCAGGCGTTTCCTGATTTTTCAAACTGGCTCAAGAATCGGTCAAACATACTTTTCTCGTCAGTCAGACACAATTAGGGTTTTACTGATTTTCAGGGCTCTAGAACAGTTCATACAGTTTGCTTAGGGTTTTGGTTGATTTTGACTCAACTTTGATCAGGCGAACGCTTCTTTGGCATTTAATCAGGAATTAGGGTTCTCATGCGCGGTTCCTCAGAAAGATTTAATTCTACGGTGCTTTGCAAGTTATTCCGAGATTTGGATTGAATTCGCATTGTTTGACTTAATCAGTAAAAGAATGCATTTGGTTTGAATTCGCATTGTTTAACTTAATCAGCAAAAGAATGCATTTGGTTTGAATTCGCATTGTTTGACTTAATCAGTAAAAGAATGCATTTGGATTGAATTTGCATTTGTTTGACTGAATCAGTAAAAGGTTGCATTGGGTTTGAATTTGCAATGTTTGATTAAAGTCAGTAAAGGGAAAAAGCGTCTGGGCAATTGCTGTGATTGACTGTTGTTTTGCTCTGGATGTTGGAAGCGCCAAGTTTAATTGATCAAATGTTGAAGCTTTGTTTATTTAATTATTTATATTCTAAGATTAAATAGTTGGAATTTATTTTCAATTATTTGATTTAAAGAATTATAGATAGTAAAGTAAACAAGTAAAAAGAGGAAAAGAATTAATTGGATAAAAAAACTCTTATTTATTTTTAAATTATTTGTACAAATTGTTTTGTTTACAAATTGTTTACAACAATGATTTTACAGTAATTTAAACCTAAATAAGACTATCCCAATTTTTTCTAAATCTTCATTTCTTCATCTTTTGCTATTCCTCTCCATTTAATTATTTATCTGCAAAGAAAAGAAGGAAAAAAATCAGTTGAAGTGGATAAACAATTAAACAGACGGTTTAATTTAGACTCACCATTAAAAGCAAATGGCTGGGATCAGTTAGCCCTCTCTGCAAATCACGGGATTTCTCCCGGTTCACAAAGAAGGATGAAAATGTTTGCAAATTAAATAAATGCACAAAAGTTAAATTGCACAATTTCAAAATTTGTCAAAAGCTGCATAATTTCCAAAATCTCAAACAGCATGAGCAAGTGCAAAATCCAAAGGAAAATTGAACTAGAACTACAAAGTCCAAACTGAGTTCTAATGTCAAACTAAACAAAAGCTGTCCAAAGGATGTCAAGTACAAAGGGCCATCAAAATGCAGGGAAGTTGTCAAAAGAGATATGCAAATATGCAGAGAAGACATAAAGTGCAGAGGAAACATGTATTGCAAGCAAGCATCAAAGCATCATTTCCCTAGGCCATTGCTTTTTCAGTTAGAAGTACAAATGCAAACATATTTTAATATTTTGACTGTACTAGAGAGAGAGAGGAGAGAGTAAAGAAAGTACAGGTTTGCAGGCTTGGGCTTGAAGAGAAAAATATAAAACAATAAAGGGGCAGAGATAAAAAGATATATATCAAGAAGAAATCAAAAGATAACTAAGAGCAACCTGATAAACCAGTGCACATAACACAAAATAAAAAGAACCTGAACCATCAAAAAGCCTTTAAGCCTGACCAAGCCAAAGAAGCATCAGGTTTCAAACCAAAAGCCTCCAGCTCAAAACCAACAACCTGTTGAAAGCATCAAGCCAAGACCACTGCCCAAATTCAAGCCCAAACACATAGCCTGAAGTAAACCTACATCAAACGCCAAAACAAGTATAAACTGCACCAGTCATCAAAGCCAAAAAACCTGCATTAAACCTGCTGAAGCCTCAAATAAACAAAAACTGAAGCTAGCCTCAATCAAAGCTCTAAGCCTGCATTAAGCCTAAAACCTGTAAAAACCAGAAACAGCATGACATCCAAACCAGAAAACCAGTTGATCCAAACAAGGAGCCAAGCCTGAACCTGTTTGTTTCAAACATAAACTCAGCAGGCCAAAGCTAACAACCAAGCCTTTCCAAAAAGCCTCAAGGCCATAAACCTTTAACCTGCCAAGTTCCAAAAAAAACGGAACAACATTCACGCAAACAACTCAAAAGACCCTCAGAACTCAGAAAATTCATCATTGGGTTAGTCCACAAGCAGCTACATCCAACATACAGAGGCGTCAAGGCAACTCAGTGTCAAACATCACAAGCCCTCAGAAAGTTTCATCATTGGGCAAAGGATAATAAAGAATAGCATACAGAAGGCAACCAACAAGAAGAAGAGAAAGGGATCAGTCAACAGACAAACATTCAAGGCAACCAAGACCCTCAGAGCTCAAAGAGCTCATCATTGGGTAACCAGCAAAATCACATCATCATCTCAAAATCCCTAAGCATATCAAGCTAGGCGACAGAAGCAAGACAAGCAAGAAGAAGAAGTGAAATCAAAGAGGTTTTCAAATTCATCATCAAACCTAAAGGCAAAAATACAAAGGTACCAGGAAGCAAAGATTCATTCACGTTCTCCTCGCCGTCAAAGCCTCCTAGAGCACCTCCGGTTCATCCTCCTCCGTCTCCAAAATCAAAGGTAGTATAACTTCTTTTCTTCCCTTTCATGATCCTCAAACAACAAGACAAATAACAAATATTTAAAATCAGAAGCTATACATGCAAAAATCATAAAAGTGTAAAACCCTAAAAGGGAAGGGAACGAAATCACTACCTTTTCTCTCGTCTTCGCGTTGCCCAACCATGGAGGGAAGAGGATGAACAATGGCGTCGGTGGCTTGGGCGAAGGAGCTCAGAAACTAGTAAAAGATGGCGAACGAAGGAGGAAGACGAAGGCGTGAACGACGCTGTAACCCTAAGCGTGTCCCAAATGAACAATAACCATTAACCCTAAAAACTTTGTTTCAAGTAAACTGGGCCTAACCCGTTCAAATGCTTAAGCCCGTTTCTGATCACCCCCCCCCCCCACGCTTGACATTCTGTTTGGGACAGTAAACCCTTGGCCCATTCATTTAACATCTATTTGCTTTTTTTTATCTTTTTAATTTTTTTACATAACTTAACTTTTTTTTTCTCTTCTTAATAAAAATATAAACTAACACATTTTTTTTTACATCAACCTTTTCGTTAATAATACTTTTTATATCATAATCATAATCTTGAACATAACATGTTCTTTTAATTAAAACTCTTTCTTTATTTATTTAACTTAAAACATTTTTTAGTTCATAATTTGTATACATTTTTAATATACACAATATAATTAAAATTTAAAACATTTTTTTCTTTCTTTTAATTAAAATACCTTTTTGTACATATTAAAATATAAAGATACAAATTTATATCAGATGTAAAATGACAATTTTCAAACTTAGAACACTTTCTTTTCTTTTATTAAATTTTCTTTTTGTACATATTTAAGAAAAATATAAGATTACAAAGATTAAATAAATAAACATCTACTTCTTTTCATTTAGGTTAAACAATACTTAATAATATCTTTAAAATTCATATTTTCTTAACCTGTAAATAAATTACATACACATATACACTTACATGTACACCTACACAATACACTTTACATTTGACAATATACATTTGCTATTCTTATACTTTACATTACATTATTTACATTTTATCGTAATTCGATTTGGTTGTAAATTATTGGACACTACATTCCTAAAGTCTCATCCCCATTTGTAAATTTGTACCCCCACTCCCGAATACTATTTGTAATAGCGTAGACTTTAAATTCTTGCAATTTACCGCTTTCAATTATACCATGTTTAGACCTAGGGTTTGCATGTACATAAAATCGAACGCTAGATAACCTAATACAAAGACAAATGCATGAAATCAATACACAATCACACTTGCACCCCCTAGGGTAATCCCACATGTTGCCTTCCAAAATGGGCCATGCTTGCACGTCGAGTTTCTTTGGCAAAACAAATTCAAATGATCATAAGTCCCTCGATGACGCTTTCGAAAGTTGCCTAAAAACGGAATGATCATAGTGCCTTCAAAGCAAATTTCCAAAGACACTTGGCACAATTGCATTCATGGTCCATACGATGACCCGCGCCCGTCCCGTTAAACATCCTAAACGCAAGATTGTCCATCAAATTCAATGGTGGAACAAAATTGTTAAAAAGGGTTGAAAACATAGAGAAAACCTTTGAGTACAATAGGGGTAGACAAAACTCTTAGTTACTTGAGATCAACTTGCAAAAACACTTGCCTTCTTTTCAAAAACCACACTTCACAAACACTTTCAAAACAAACTCTTTCAAAAACATTTGAAACATCTTTTCGAAAAGATACACACTTTTGTAAAACACTCAAACACGAGTCAATTACATTGGTTGCCTAAAACAAGGCATCTCTTCAAAAACATTTTCAAAACACACACACACACCACAATTTCAAAGCAATCGAAAATCAAGGCAAGTGATCTAAAAACCAAGTAACTAAGAGCCCATGGATAACCATGGATGAAAAGGGTGCTAACACCTTCCCTTTTCATAATCTACCCCCCGAACCCACGAAATATCTCAAAAGGTTTTTGCTGTGCTTTTTAACCTTTCCTTTAGGATAAAATAAAAAGTCGGTGGCGACTCTTGCTCAACCGAACAAGTGCGAATACAAACGCAAACCTCTAGTCAGTTCTCCCACCGTATCACACTTGGGTCTTCATAACTTCAAGTCTTTAGAGTCTTTAGAACTTCTATCTTCAGAGTATTTATCACTTTTTATTTAGAACCCTTTTCTTAGAACCATGGGTCTTTTGAACTTCAAGTCTTCAGAGTCTTTAGAATTTCATCTATCAGAATCTTTAGCACTTGGTGTTGAGAATCCTTTGTCTTCAGAAACATTATTCTTCAGCATCTAATTTCAGTAGAAACTTCTGTCTTCAAATCTTGACTATTTTCTTTAGACTTCATATCAGAGCCTACACTTCAGATTCTTCTGGAGTGTCTTGCTACTGTTTATCAGAACTTGTGTAGCACATAAGCGGAACTAATTCTCTTCTAATTTATTGGCTACACTATCCATCAGAAGCGGAACCTGTTTGTTAAATACTAAAAAATAACAAACATTAGAGTATCAAAATTATTCATACAGACATACTCATTTGTTACCAAAAAACTCAGAGATGATATTGCAGAATCAAATCTTGTTCTAACATTACCTTCATGTTAAACTTCCTAGGTAAAGACCTAATAATCTTTCTAACAAGCTTTTGTTCTGACATCTTTTCACCCAATGCACTAGATGCATTTTCTATTTCAAGAACCTTCATATGATAGTCCTGGATGGTCTCATCATCGTTCATCTTTAGATTCTAAAAATTTAGTATTGAGAAGCTGAAGTCTTGACATTTTTACTTTAGATATACCATCATGAGTTGTTCCGAGAATTTCCTAAGCATCCTTGGCTACAATACATGTATTAATCAACCTGAACACATTCTTGTCCACTCCATTGAATAAAGCATTCAAGACTTTGTAATTTACAAGAGCTAATTTATCATCTTATTCAGACCAATCTTCTTCTGGTTTTAAAGACACATTCCCATCTTTGTCTTTCTCAACAGGATGATCCCATCTTTTCAACATAGCCTTCCAAGCTTTGATGTCCATAGATTTTAGAAAATCCACCATTCTAACCTTCCGCCAATCATAATTTGAACCATCTAATAGAGGTGGTATGTTGTTGTATCCTCCTTCATTATCTATTGTACCATAAATTATTCTCCTTGAAGCTCACCTAATAACCATAACAGGGTGCCTACTCTAATGCCAATTGAAATTCTGGCACTCGCAATACAGATGTCAAGACTGATGTCCTAACACCAACACAATGTCAAGACAGTTGTGATGATATCATCTGCTGGAAAAAAAACTTGCAAAAAATGGATATTATGCAAAAAATAAATTGCAAAAAATTAAACAACACAATCAATTATTAGTCGAGTTGGGTGCAACATCACTACTCTAGGGATACCAAGCCAAGAAGGAAATTCACTATGATAATATTAGTTCAAAGCCTAAACAACCATAGTTTACAACTTATCGCCTAATCACTACATTTTGAAACTTCTACCTAAACACATCTAGATATGAGATCCCACTCTCACTTCCAATCACCTTAATGATACATACAATCACAAACCCGTGACTAGAATCAAAACAACTAAATATAAGATTACACTTCAAATACAATACTCAACTCTTTACTTAAAAGCTCATGAGTGAGAATAATACTTAGTTTTGCTTAAAATATTCAACTAAGAACAATCATTCAACCTCAGTGTATCAAAGATACATTAGTGACATACAAAGAAAACACAAAGACCCTAAAAGACTCCCAAATTCCTAAACCCTTATATTGTACCAATAGTTTCTTCAATGTGAATGCTTTCTATTTTAGGTTTAGCAAGTCCTTATTTATAGACTCTTGTAGAATGGGCTTGGACTCTTCAAATCAAATCCAATATTCTATTTTAAATCAGTTGCAAGATATTCGCACAAAAATAGGAACAAATCTTCAAAGTTTCCTAAAAAGTCTCAAAGATCCTTTTTAATGAAACCAAATAAAGTATTTAATGTTCCTAATAAAATCTCCTTGACTTGTGAAAAATAACAAGATATATCCTGAATGATCTCATAAAATCAAATCAAATATTTTAAGAGATATAATAGAAGCACATACTATACAATAGGCCAAGATGTCAATACATATGGCTCAACATTTGTCTGATAAGCATGACAATAGAACCTGTAATGACAATTGGTCAAGATGTTGTTACATCTTGTTCAACATCAGTTCAAAACCATGTTTTAGAAAAATTTATGTCAATCGTAAAACCTGGATCTAACAAATAATATTAATGCTTCATCCATTCCTACACCATCATCTTCTTCCCTTTTACCTTTTCTTGCCCCCATTTATAAACCTATTCTTTCTAAAACTACTTACTCTAACACCCACTTGTCCTAGATTTAAACCTCGGCTAGACTAGATTTCTTGTTAAACCAGTCATCCTTCAGTTATTCTTTAGATGAAGTTCATGATATCTCATATAATTCTGAAGAATTGTTTGAGTGATCTCTCCACAACACCAAATTGACCCTTCAATATAAACCTATCCAAACATCATTAGTACCCCTGTGTTTGACACTAACATGGAATATTTCATGAACCATTCCCCTAGTGACTCTGATTTCTTATATGACAGTATCCTTGTCCCTGATCCTTAGCATAAGTCATCTAAACCTACCTAAAAAATCCCACCTAATATCAGCATTCATTTTATCCTAAAGTCGTTGACCTCACCCACTCCCCTAAAAAAATCCCCTTTGACTCTGAAAAAAAGTAATTATGAAGATCATTTTCCCTACCAAATAGAGTTTCTAAACCATACTCCAACCCTTATGACCTTCAATTCCTTCGAACCAATGTTCGTCCAACACCCATAGATGAATTACTATATCAGTTAGAATTGGATGTTATGGATAGACTTCTTTCCTTGGTGGATACGTGCACTTTATGTGAGAATTTTGATGAAATTAATGCCCTCTAGCATGACTTCAGAAGATAGATGGTGTCATACAATGGGAGAACTGACTTGGGTGTTTTGTGTTTGATCGCAATTGTTGCGGATAGCAAGAGTCGCCACCGACTTATCTTTTATCCAATAAAGGAAAGGGTTAAAAGAACAGGAAAGACCTTTTGAGATGTTTTCTTGAGTTCGGGGGGTAGGTTATGAAAAGGAAGGTGTTAGCACCCTTTTCATTCGCAGTTATCTACGGGCTCTTAGTTGCTAGCTCACTTTTGAAATGCTTTGTGAAATGTGTTTGTGTTTGGTGTAAGTTTGAAAATATTTTGAAAACGCCTTTGTTTTGGCAAACTTTGTAATGATTCTCGTTTGGGCGAGAATGTATACAAAGTGTTGGTTTTGAAAATAGTTTAAAGAGATATTTGTTTTTGGAAAGATATTTTGAAAGTGTGAGTATGGAAATGGTTTTAGTTTGTAAGCAAGGAACAACTAGCGTTCTACCTACGCAAAAAGTCTTAGTTCTTTTCCTCCTCCTTTATATAGTGTTATCTTACCATTAATTAGTAAGAAACTTTATCATTGGATGTTGTGATACAGTGGGAGAACTGACTTGGGGTTTTGTGTTTGTGTTTGCAAAATGTTGCGGTTTAGCAAGAGTCGCCACCGATTTTTCTTTTATCCAATAAGGAAAGGTGAAAAAGCACAGTAAAGACCTTTCGAGATGTTTTCTTGAGTTCGGGGGGTAGATTATGAAAAGGGAAGGTATTAGCACCCTTTTCCATCCATGGTTTTCCATGGGCTCTTAGTTACTTGTTAGATCACTTGCTTTTGTTTGAAAATTGTGCTTTTGTTTGAAAATTGTGCTTTTGTGTGGTTTTTGAAAGTATTTTGAAAAGGTGCCATCGTTTAGGCGAACTTTGCAATGATTCCCGTTCGTAAGAATGTATGCAAAGTGTTGAGCTTTTGAAAATATTTCAAGTTTTGGAAATATGTGTGTGATTGTTTTGAAAATAGCAAGGATGTTTGTTTTGAAATTGAGCAAGTAACTAAAAGTAATTTACCTACTCAAAAGGTTTTAGATGTGTTTTTTCTCCTCCTTTAGATGTTGCTACCTTACCATTGATTTGATAAGAAGCCCCATCGTTGGATGTGAAGGGATAGACGTGGGTCATCGTATAGTCATGATAGCAATGTTGTGAAATATCTTAACATTCTCTTGTAGGGACTAATATCACTTGTAAGACAACATTTGTAGCGTCATCGAGGGACTATGATCTTGTATTTGTGATTGTTTTTTGCTAAGATACCCCACATGCATAACATGACCATTTTTATAAGGCAACAAGTGGAATTTCCCTAAGGGTGGTGTGCAAGTGTGTTTGATTGCATGCATTTTGTCTTTGATTTTTGGGTTGTCTACTTGTTGATTTTATCTTGCCATACACACCTAATTACTTAACATTTATATGAAGGTAATAAAAGAGTGCAAAAAATAAATCCTACACTATTAAAACCATATTGAATTGCATGAAAATATAAAAAATAAGGTAAAAGCAAGAAAAAATGGATCATTCGATTTAGGGCAGCAAACCCTTCGATTCTACCATTTCTGGCCCTCTTCGACCTTACCTGAAAAGGGGTGAAGGAATGAGTTTCGACTGAGGCGTATAAGCCAGCATATTTTGGCTTTCGATTGGGGCCTGGAGGCCAGCATGTTGTGCCTTTCGTTTACCTCTTTCATTTGGCCTGAAGGTTAGTATGGAAGCCAGAGGCTTCGTTCCTAACTTTTCTGTCTCCTGTTTCTTTCATTTCAGTTCGAATAGCAACATTACCCCTGCATTCTTTAATCCGAACGGCATGACCTTGTAGCAGAAAGTGCCCCATTGTGTAACGAAAGTAGTTTTTTCCATATCTTCGGGAGCCATCTTTATTTAATTATAGCCCGAGAAGCCGTCCATGAATGAGAAGACTTTATGCTGAGCGGTATTGTCGACTAAGACGTCAATGTGTGGTAGAGGGAAATCATTCTTGGGGCTTGCCTTATTCAGATCCCTATAGTCTATGCACATGCTAACTTTCCCGTCTTTCTTTGGCACTGGCACTATATTAGCCACCCATTGAGGATAGGATGTTACAGCTAGGAATCCTGCATCAAACTGTTTCATTACTTCAGTTTTGATCTTTTCAGACATGTCAGGCCTCATGCGACGAACTTTTTGTTTAACAGGAGGGCAGTCTTTTTTAGTTAGCATACGATAAACTACAATGTCGGTATCCAACCCAGGCATATCTTCATACGACCAAGCAAATACTTCCACATAATCGCGCAACATCTGAACCAAATGACTTTTGACACTGCTTTCCAAATTAGCACCGATCCTGATTTCCTTCTTATCTGACTCAGTACCCAGGTTGATAACCTCAATTGACTCTTCATGGGGTTGAATAGCCTTTTCCTCTTGTAACAGAAGTTTGGCTAGTTCTCCTGGTATGTCACAATCTTCCTCTCCTTCGTCTTCGGCTTGGTTGATAGGACATTCAAAGTCATAGTTGGCAATAGTAGAGTTGTTGTCAATAGGATCCGGAGTGGATGTAGACCTGCAAGAGTGTGTGTGTGTGCATGTAAGATACATGGCTATTTGTTGAAAATGTATTTGAAAGAAAAGAAAGATAATGAACACAAATGTTTGAATGCAAAAGAGTCCAATGTACCGAATGATCATGTGATTAGATGAACAAAATATAAAACCATTGACAAAAGAACCAAAGTTCCCCATACTAGGCACATGACTTAAAAGTAAATATCAAAATATTACAGACAACGAGTTCTTGAATTGATTAAAAGAAAAAACAAGTAGATTACTCCTCAATGAAGGAGACGGGCACAAAGTCCTTCACATGCCAATTGTTGGGCTTCCCTTTGGTTGTTGGGTAGATCCAGTCTTCAAAAGCACACTCATTATTGGAATCCTCTACGGCATTCACTTCATGACTCTTGAGGTGGAGAGACGGCTTTCCCGTACGAGCATCTTTAATTTCTTTCTGAGCTTTGGAGGTGAAACCTATCCCAAACTTATCTGCCTTGAACGGAATGTCGGGGAGCTGACCCCACATCTCATTGTTTCCTTCTTCTACCACCACACAGGCATCCTTAAGAGAAACCATCTTGGGAATAACTTTATCGGCTTTTGGAGTGTCAGAGGAGATTTTGGTGGTGGCCACAACTTCAAATGTCTGGCAAGGAGTCTCTATGAATTCCCCATCCATTTCTACATACTTGAAAGGAGTGAGGTGGCTTACCATAAATTCTTCTTCACCGCAAACAGTGACAACCTTCCCTTGAACTGGATATTTTAACTTCTGGTGGAGAGTAGAAGTGATCCCACCTGCCCCATGGATCCATGGGCGCCCAAGCAAGCAAGAATACGCAGGCCGTATGTCCATTTTGTAGAATGTGGAGTTGAAAATCTGTGAACCAACCTTAATTGGGAGATCCACCTCTCCACGAACCATCCTTTTCGACCCATCGAATGCCCTCACAACAATATCACTTGGCTTCAAAACCAAACCCTCACAGTCTAACCGATCTAAAGCGCCTTTAGGTAACACGTTTAAAGATGAGCCGATATTCACCAAAACATGTGCCAGAGTAGTCCCCTTACATTCAACAGAAACATGCAAGGCTTTATTGTGATTCTTTCCCATGGGAGTTAAATCTGCATTAGAGAACCCCAGACCATTGTCAGCTATCAGACTTGCTACGCAATTCTCAAACTGGTCGGTTGTGGTTTCCTGAGGCCCGTGAGCCTTTTTCAAGAACTTAATCAAAGCTTGTGCATGGGCTTCGGAACATAGCAATAGAGACAACATTGATATTTTAGAAGGGGTTTGTCCCAACTGCTCTACTATTTTGAAGTCACTTTTCTTGATAATTTTTAGAATCTCCTCCATCTCTTGAGTGGATGGTTCTTCCATAACAGTCTTTCTAGCAAGTGCTTCTTCCCTGGAAGGCTCACTTTCTTTCTCTTTCCCTCTAGTACTGGCACCAGCATTGCCGTTGGTTATGCGGATTAGAACTGCGGTAGTGGTTGGTGGTGAGATATCAGGGGAAAAGGCTCTTCTTGTTCTTGTGACTTTACTAGAACTAGTAATATTGGTAACACCTACTTCATTATCATCAATCCAAGAATCTTGCTTTACCCCATGGTAATAAACCTCGGCACCATAATTCCATGGAACCGCTTTATCAGAGGTGTATGGAACGGGTCCTGCAGCACTGATTATGAGAGGAGCAATGATTGGTTCGTTTGAAACCCTGATTGGACCTTTGGACGAGATCCTAAGAGGTTTGTTTGAAATTGTTATGATGTCCAAATCTTCAGCTTTGTCGACTGAATTTTTGATAGCGGGATTCTTTTCGAATAGAATTTCGCGGCCATCCGTTAGGCGTTGTATACCTTTCCTCAGTTTTTCATACCCATCAGGTTGTCTCATACAGCCCACACAGTCTTTTTCACAGCCGGGGAAAGTCCCAGCTTTCAACAGATTGCTCTTGATTACATTCAATGGAGTAGTTAACCCTTTGACAGAGGTAATGAAAGTTGTATCTTCGACGGTGTTGTACCCCAAAATTTGCCCTCCCATATTCCTCAAGATTTGTCAAGAATGATCTTCAAATTGCCCAAGATTGTTCAAGGGTTGTACAGTCCAATCACTTCCTAAGCCAGTTCAAAATTAGGGTTTTGGTTCTCTCAAGGAATTTGGGGTTTTCAATGGTTCAATCAAGTCTCATAGGCCCATATACATTCTCAAGCACCTACATGCCAAGTTTCAAGACTCACAGTGCCAATTTGCACAGTCAAAAGCCTCATTTGACCCACAGCCAACTACAAGGGCAAAATGGTCATTTTGCAGTCAAAAGTCAGAATTTTTGGTCAACATCTCATTTTGAGTTCACAATCATCATTTGATCAAGTCTTGATCATGATTCCACAAGAATAGCTCAAAAGTCATCAAGGTGCAAAAGGTTACTATTTTTGGACAGCAGAAAAGTCAACTGTATCTTGACCAGGGCATAACTCTTTCATGGTTTGTCAGAAAAATTCCATCCAAAGCTCATTTTGAAGAGGATGCAATTTCCTACAATCCATCTTCACACTCAAAGTTCAATAAATGCTCCCACAAGAAGTTACCAATTTTGACATTATAGGTCAATTTCAAAAGTCAACAAAAGTACACTTTGAGTCAAAGGCCATAACTTGAGATTGGTAAATCCAAATGACATGGGACCAAAGGCATTGGTTAGAGGACTTCAAGAGATTTCCAAAATGTCCAAGAACATGGTCATATGATCAAAATTGAGCAAGTTGTGGATTGGAGAAGTTGGGAAATTTTTATGAATTTGCAAAAGTCAACTTTGCTCAAAACACCTTCTTTTTGCTAATGGGCCTCAAATCTCTTCTTTAAACTTCATCCCTGACCTATGCACGACCCATCAAGATTAATTGTATTTATTTTCTTATTTTTATTGATTAATTGGATTTTTAATTAATATTAATTCATTTAATCAATTTAAATCATAAGAAAATAGAAGATTTGTTTTTTAAATCTTTTTGTGAAGCAAATATGACCTAAACATGCTGGCAAATTCATGCACAAGTCAAAGATAAAAAAAAAAATCCAATTTTGGCAACTTTGTTCAATCATGAAGAATAAAAAATATTTGATTTTCAATCAAAGATTTAAACATCAATGCACATGGATTGGATCCAATTTGTTGACCTAATTTGTTTCCCTTATACGTAAGCAAGCTAACCATGACCTAGTGGACGATTGAAAGCTGCAGAAGAGACCCTGTCCAATTCAAGAAATTCCAAGAAAAGTGAAAACCTGTTCTTGCAATTCAGGCCAATTCAAGGCGCTTTATTCATTCAAACATATTGCAGGAGGTCCCAGGAGTATTTTGCAATTGAACTCAGGCAACAAAGCTCAAGAAATCAAGGAATACAGTTTCAAAGTTTGCACCTTTTATTCAAAATCGTATATCTTGATTCATGCGCATTTAACATGTTTTCATGATTGTTTTGCATTGCTATAGACCATACGAAGCTAATGGCATAATTTAATTGAACTATAACACCCTGAATCAAAAGATGCCATGATCAAATTTCTAGGGTTCTTGAGCTTTCAAATAGGGCTTTCTGAACCAGGCAAAATTGGGACTCATGAGATGCATGACTGAAATCGTGAGACCAAGACGAACAATACCATTACCTCGCGAAATATTTATATGTACTGTGGTGCTATTCGCTATTTTTCCTTGCAGGAGTTAGTGGGGGTTACAAACCCCCACTATCTGATGTTATTTACACAGGAAAAACGAAGAAGACGTTGATGTGTTGATACCTGATTGGCTTATTTGAAAAAACGCGCGTTTATTTTTTTTATTTACAACATTTTAGTTGTTTTCATATATAATAATCACTTCTTATGCCAATAACAAATAAAGCATCTTAGTGGAGTGGTTGGTGCGTTGGCCTGGAAGCATTGGGACCTGGGTTCGAATCCCAGGTCCCCCAAAACATTTATTCCCTTTTTTCTTTGTATGTTCACATGCAGGTTTCAAGAGATGGTCTACCATGTATCTCAAATTTCCAAGCGCCAGATGTCTGCAAGCGTAGATCCAATGGCCATGAGTGAAAGATCATCATAGTCCCTAGTCAACAGGCGTGTGGATGATCACAAAAGTCAAAAAAGGCTTGCAGCAATTGGGCCTTGAGAATTCCAGAATCACCTCCAAAGTTGGCCCAACACCCCCTTCAAGTTTATTTCTTTTCTTTTCTTTTTTATTTCTTTTATTTTAATTATTGATTATAATTATTATTTTCACCAACAAATTAATTTTTTCATAATAAAACTAAAAAATATAATATTTATTATTATTATTAATTTCACCCTTCTATTATTTTTGTAAATAAATAGATAATTAACTAATTTAGTTTTAATTAGGTTAATTCTAACTTTTTGCAATAATTTAAAATCAATGTAGAATTAGGGTTCTTAACAATTTTAATCATCTTTATTATTTATTTCCTTAAACATCAAAAAACCAAAAAATATTTCTTTTTATTAATTAATTAGTCTAGGTTTAATTTAATTCTTAAATTCCAAAATAACAAAAAAAATCTCTTTCTTTCTCAAAAAAAGGGTCAAAACCCTAGAAACTCTCCGAGCCAATTTTTCTCGCGCGTATGTTTATTTTATTCATATTTTTATTCGATTATGTATTTGCTCCGAGGATGTAATAGCTTTAATTAGGACTTTTTATCGCTTTTCTTTAATTTCCCGCAATTTACTTTTCAAGGTTTTGTTTTTGGCGATGTAAATACCCGACGCCTTGTAATAGTTTAGTTTTATTTTCCGCAACCATTAACTGCTAGATGTATGTTAACTAAGCTATGCATGACAAGATCTCTCTTAAATTAAAATCAACCGTAGCTCACCATAACATGTACAAAGATAACATAACTGAAACCTGACACACTCGCACATGCCACTCCTAGGGTACGCCTCACTTGGTTGCCTCGACGTGGTCATTGAGTATAGGGTGTTTTAGAGGTCGCCCTCCTGTCTAAAGATCAAAGTTGCCTCGAAACAGTTGCCTCGGATAAAGAACAATCTAAGAAATTAGGGTTACTGCTAAGGCGTCCTACCATTGCTTTAGTGACCACATGTCCCATTAATCGAATTGACCCGAAAACTCCAACGACGGTGCTACCTACTTCTCAATAGTGGGATAGTACTGTCTAAAGGACATTTACACAGCTTAATTTCTTTTGAGTAGGTAGAGGTTCTCAGGGACTTGCTCTTTCAAAACAAAAATACTTTTCGCACCTACACTTTTATGACAAAAGTTTTCAAACAACACTTCATACACTCTTGAGGACAGATACAAGAGTTAAATCGAAGTTTTCAAACAAAACTCTTTTCAAAACCCACAAAACACAAGAAAAGCAAAACTTTTTGAAAACATAGTGAGCAAGTACCTAAGAGCCCGTGGATAACCACGGATAGAAAGGGTGCTAACACCTTCCCTTTCTATAATCTACCTCCCGAACTGAGAAACATCTCGAAAAGGAATTTTGCTGTGCTTTTGTCCTTTCCTTGTTGGAGAAAATAAAAGACGGTGGCGACTCTTGCTTACCGCGACATTTTGCAAAACGCAAACGCGAACCAGCATTCCAAAACAGTCAGTTTTATTCCCACCGATCACAGAACTGGCGACTCTGCTGGGAATTCTATAAGTGAGGTGTACCTTAGGATAAGATCACTTATGTTTTCAATTGTATGCCTTGTATGCTTTAATTTTGTGGGCTTGTATCGGAGTTTTATAGATCCTAACCCGGATATGGGGTACCCCTTTTTAGGTAAGTAGCAATAAACTGTGAGGGACCTGTCCGGCATAGACCGACACGGGTGAAGCAGTAGCTACGTTGGTGTGACACCTTGGTCTGCACCGATATCCCTTATGTTGGAACAAGGAGAATATGGGTCTTCTGAGGAGTCATTAAGCACCAACTGACCTTAGAACCTTAAATTGACCAACTTGGCCATAGAACAATAGCAGTATGCTAAACTCATTGAGGCTAAACTCTCGCGATGGTTCCGGCCGCAAGAAAAGGTTGCCAAACTGGAATTATGACCGATTGAGGGTAGTCAGTGATATTGAGATCCTCTAGAACCCGATTACTATTCTTAGGACAGGTCTTAACCAACTGAAACTGAAAGAGGGTAGTACCTAAACTTCATGCCAGCCTGAAATCTAAGGGCTCTTTTGTGTGACTTGTGTGCCTTTGCCGTGTTTGCCTTTTATGAATACTTGTGGTGTGCCTTTATCATAACATCATAACATCATAACATTGCATACATCTTACATAAGGACTAACCCATTTCAAAGACAAGAAGGTTTCATCTTTGCTCTATTTTGTAGGACATCATGATGCCCATGCGTAGGAATACTATCTGGCTCAACTTTGTTCAACCACCTGCTTTGCTTAAGGAATTGATTGACAGGATTCCAGACACTACTACCTTCATCAGGAGGCATGGTTCTCTTCTCGGCTTAGTCACCTCAAAGTGGGACCAACAACTGATAAGTGTCCTGGCCCAGTTTTATGATCCGCTATACCATTGCTTCACCTTTCAAGACTTCCAGCTGGTCCCTACCCTGGAAGAATTCTCTGATTTGCTTGGTATCCCTGTCTTGGAACAGACTCCATTTACTGGTTGGGAAAATACTCTCAGGCCTGAAGAGATTGCTGCAGCCCTTCACTTGACCAAAGAGGAAGTAATGGCTAACTGGGAGACTAGAAGTGGAGTTAAGGGCTTTTTGGCTAAGTTTCTGGTTGGCAAAGCTAATTATTTCTGGAATGACTTAGACTTTCAAGCGTATGAGGACATCCTGGCTCTCTTAATCTATGGTCTAGTATTGTTTCCAAATCCTGACACCTTTGTTGATGTTAATGCCATAATGATCTTCATCTCTCGGAATCCTGTACCCACTCTCTTGGGTGATATCCTTTATCAGCTCTATGCCCGTACTGCCCGAAGGCGGGGAACTTTGCTGTGTTGTGCTCCTTTATTGGCGAGGTGGTTTATTTTGCACCTCCCTAAGTTCGTGCTGAAGAATAAAGAAGGAAGGGGCTGGGCTCATAGGATAATGTCTCTTACTGATAACGACGTTATTTGGACTCTCAGAGGCTTAGATGAGGTGGCTGTCATTGATCGTTGTGGAGAGTATCCTAATGTTCCATTGATCGGAACCCGTGGAGGAATCTCTTATAACCCATGTTTAGCTCTCCGTCAGTTTGGAAGAGCCAGAAGAGAAAGGCCTCATGAGATGTTGATACCTCATATCGTCTTTGATTTTTAGGTAGATAGTGACGAGCTGCGTCGTAGATTCATCAGGGCTTGGGATAGAGTTCATAAATCTGACCCACATGAGTTGGGACCAAAAACTTCTCTGCCAATGGAGTCCTATTCCATATGGGTCCGCATCCGTGATCCGAAGTTAGGTATGCCATACGAAGCTGTCAGGCCTGTTACTCTTGAAGCTGCTGATAAAGATGGGGTTCCTCCAACTATTCTCCATCCTCATACGCCCACTGATCCTGGCACACTAAAGAGGTCTTGGGCGCAACTACAGGAAGAACGAGATTATTATCGGGAAAGGTTCAATGAACAGGAACCGAAGATCCAGAAGCTGACGAAGCAATTGGAGAACGAACGGACCCTGAATGACTATATCCGCACTGAGAAGAAGAGGCCATGGGAGCATTGATGGACCTTCGTTGATTTCTTTTACGGTTTTATTTACTTTTCAGTATTTCCATTCCTGTAACGCCTAAGGGCAATTTGTTGAACAATTTAAATTCCGAAGTTAAATCTAATAAAGTGCATTTCCTTTTTTGTCTACAAAGTTGAATCCCGATTGTCTTTGAAAACATAAATCATACACATTTCATTTCATCATATGCATAACAGGTACCCCTTTTACAGGTCACTTATCTTCTTCGCTGTTTATTTCAGCAATCATCATGTCTACTGAACCTTCCACTGAACAAGCTATCAAGGCCCCCCAGGCCCAGAGCGCCCAGTTCCAAGAGTTGGTTATGAGCCTAGCCCAGGGTCAACAGGAGTTGAAGACTCTGATTCTGAAAGAGAGGAAGAAGAAGAAGAAGAGAACCGTCTTGTTCAACACTGGACGCATGTTTGGGAATGGACTGCAGAATGAGGTTGATCTGACTACCTCATCTGTAGGAAAAGACAGCCCATAAGAGAGAAGGGTTCTTAGCCCCGTAGTCTCCGACAACGAGACGGGTTATGATGAAGAACAGTATCCTCCTGCTGAGGATAGGTATAAACAGTTGGAGGACCGCTTGAGCGCCATGGAGATACAGAATGTGCCCGGGTTGGACTTTGGAGACCTAGGCTTATCCTCTGGGGTAGTGATTCCCCATAAGTTTAAGGCACCTGCCTTTGCCAAATATGACAGAGCCTCCTGCCCAAAGTTGCACCTCCGGTCATATGTAAGGAAGATCCAACCTTACACTGCTGATAAGAATTTGTGGATCCATTTCTTCCAGGACAGTCTTTCAGGGACTCAACTCGAATGGTTCTATCAGCTGGATGGAGCTAGTATCCGTAACTGGGAGGATTTGGCTACTGCGTTCTATAAGCAGTATCAGTATAATTCCGACCTCGCTCCTACGCGTACCCAACTCCAGGGTATGTCAATAGGGACGGGCAAAGGATTTAAAGAGTATGCTCAAAAGTGGAGCGACCTGGCTGGAAGGGTGCAGCCACCTTTAACTGATCGTGAGCTGGTTGATATGTTTCTGGGGACCCTGTCTGGTCCATTCTTTAACCATTTGATTGGAAACTCTTCAGCCGGGTTTACAGACCTTATCTTGACTGGTGAAAGGATTGAAGCTGGTATCAAGGCCGAGAAGATACAGAAGGGTGCCTCCTCGAGCACCGAGAAGAAACCATTCAAGAAAGAATCCAGTGCTGTCTACGGTTCAAGGAGGCAGAATAGACCGGAACACCGCCAAGCGGTCAACGCGGTGGTCATTTCAAAACCTGCTGGTGCTCCTCAGCATCACAACCAACAAAGGGAAGAGAGACCTAGAAGGCAGTTCACTCGTCTCAGTATGACCTTGTCCCAGATATTGCCACAGTTGCTGAAGACCAATTTGGTGACTCTAAGGGAAGCCCCAAAGAATCCGAATACTACATCTCCAAAGTACAATCCCAACGCCCGCTGCGCGTATCACTCTGATAGCCCGGGGCATAATATGGATGATTGCTGGACCTTGAAGAATAAGGTTCAGGACCTGATCGATGCAAAAGAGGTTGAGTTCGAGGCGCCCGAGAGGCCTAATGTTGTAACAGCCCCCATGCCCAAGCATGGAGTAAATGCCATTGAAGATGACGTGGAGGAATCTGAATTCGACAGCTGTATCTACCCTATAACCAACGGTGGACCAAACAACTGGACAGTGAAAGACTTCATCCCTATTACCTTTGTTACTCAGTAATGAACTCCTTTGTTTTGAATTTGTAACAGACAATGTTGTGAAACTTTACGGCCCGGTGTCTTACCCGGGGCACCGTGGCTTCATTTGTGAGGGCTTTTGTGTGTCATTTTCATATATCATTAATAAAAGCATTGGACGTTTTTTGCATTTCAAATCTTGCGCTCCTTGTCTTTCTTTATTATATATTGCAAAACAGCTATTTACACACACTCACATATACAGGTCCCAATCCATTCTGGATCTCACTGGTAACGACTCTGCTACTGCCAGTTATGACTTTGAAAATCCGATCAACTTAGCCGAAGACGAAGGTGAAGATGATTGCGAAGTGCTGGGCGAGCTTGCAAGACTGCTACTTCAAGAAGAGAGGGCCATTCAGCCACATGAAGAGCCAGTGGAAACGGTAAATCTAGGTACTGAGACAGACAGGAAGGAAGTTAGGATCGGTGCAAATATGGAGTTTAGTGTGAAACAACGGTTGATTCAGATGCTGCATGACTACGTGGAAATCTTTGCCTGGTCTTACGAAGACATGCCTGGGTTGGATACCAACATTGTGGTTCATCACCTGCTTACCAAGGAAGACTGCCCTCCGGTAAAACAGAAGGTTCGCCGTATGCGCCCTGAGATGTCCGAGAAAATCAAGGCTGAGGTTATGAAACAATTTGACGCCGGTTTTCTAGCAGTAACTTCTTACCCTCAGTGGGTCACCAATGTGGTTCCAGTGCCGAAGAAAGATGGTAAGGTCAGAATGTGTGTTGACTACAGGGATTTGAACAGGGCGAGCCCTAAGGATGACTTCCCTCTGCCTCACATCGACGTTCTGGTTGACAACACTGCTCAACATAAGGTATTCTCCTTCATGGACGGTTTCTCCGGTTATAATCAGATAAAGATGGCTCCTGAAGACATGGAGAAGACCACTTTTGTTACTCAGTGGGGCACCTTTTGCTACAAGGTCATGCCTTTTGGGTTGAAAAATGCTGGGGCAACGTATCAGCGTGCCATGGTTGCTTTGTTTCATGATATGATCCATCATGAGATTGAAGTATACGTCGACGATATGATTGCGAGGTCCCAAACTGAGGAGGAACACCTTGACCATCTACAGAAGCTATTTGACCGGTTGAAGTTGTACAAACTGAGATTAAACCCGAACAAGTGCACCTTCGGGGTGAGATCTGGAAAATTGCTAGGCTTCGTCGTGAGCGACAAAGGTATTCAAGTGGACCCTGCCAAAGTGAAAGCCATACAAGAGATGCCAGTTCCCAAGACTGAGAAAGAGGTCAGAGGCTTTCTAGGACGACTGAACTACATTGCCCGATTCATCTCGCACCTAACTGCCACTTGTGAACCAATCTTCAAGCTACTGAAGAAAGATCAAGTAGTACATTGGAACGATGAATGTCAGGCCGCTTTCGAAAGAATCAAAGAGTATCTCCAAGAACCACCCATTCTTATGCCACCGGTTGAAGGGAGACCTCTAATCTTATACTTGACAGTACTGGACAACTCCATGGGGTGTGTGCTGGGTCAGCATGACGAGTCTGGCCGAAAAGAACATGCTATTTATTACCTTAGCAAAAAGTTTACCGACTGTGAGACCCGATAATCACTGCTCGAGAAAACTTGCTGCACTTTGGTATGGGCTGCTCGCCGGCTGAGACAGTATATATTGACTCACACGACTCTGTTGATTTCAAAAATGGATCCAATCAAGTATATCTTCGAAAAGCCTGCCTTGTCCAGAAGAATAGCAAGATGGCAGATGATCTTGACTGAATATGACATCCAGTACACGACTCAAAAAGCAATCAAGGGAAGTGTGTTGGCAGACCATTTGGCACATCAGGCAGTGGATGATTACCAGTCTATGAACTTTGAGTTTCCAGACAAGAATATCATGGTAGTAACTGATTGCGAGATACCTGGACCGGATGAAGGACCTGAGGAAGGATCCCGATGGTCTATGCACTTTGACGGAGCCTCAAACGCTTTAGGAAATGGTATTGGCGCTGTGATCATATCTTCTAAAGGCTCTTATACTCCGCTTACCGCCCGACTATGTTTCAACTGCACCAACAACATGGCGGAGTATGAAGCATGCATCATGGGTCTTCGAGCTGCAATTGACCTACGGATCAAGTTTCTGAGTGTCTTTAATATTCCGCTCTCGTGATCAGTCAGATCAAAGGAGAATGGAATACGAAACACCCAAATCTTATTCCTTACAAGGAGTATGTATTGACATTGCTTCCCCATTTCGAGGAGATAACCTTTGAACACTTCCCAAGAGAGGAGAATCAGTTGGCGGATGCGCTAGCTACGATGTCTTCTATGTTCAAAGTCAAGTCGGACAACGAGGCTCCCCGGATCATTATTTGGAAATTGGATGAACCTGCACATTGTTGTGATCTTGAGACTGAAGAGGTAACAGAAAAGCCTTGGTATCATGAAGTAAAGAGGTACCTTGAAGCTCAAGAATACCCCGAGGGTGCATCTGTTAATGACAAGAAGTTTCTGAGAAGGTTCGCGGCAAAGTTCTTCCTCAGCAATGGCATTCTTTACAAACGAAACCATGATTCAACCTTACTGCGTTGTGTGGATAAAACTGAAGCAGAAAGGATCATGGCAGAGCTGCATGAAGGTACCTTCAGAACTCATTCCAGTGGACATACCATGGCAAAGAAAATCCTTCGGGAAGGATATTACTGGTCCACAATGGAGGCTGACTGTTATCAGCATTCCCAGACATGTCACAAGTGCCAGATCTATGCTGATAAGGTGCACATTCCTCTAGTTTCTTTGAATGTCTTGACAGCACCTTGGCCTTTTGCAATGTGGGGCATTGATATGACCGGCAAGATCAGACCTACGACATCCAATGGGCATCGTTTCATCCTGGTAGCGATTGATTACTTTACGAAATGGGTTGAAGCAACTTCCTTTGCTACCGTAACCAAGAACGTCGTGGCACGGTTCATTCAGCATAACCTGATATGTCGATACGGTGTACCAGAGAGGATCATTACGGATAATGGTACCAATCTTAACAACAAGATGATCACTGAGCTCTGCGAGCAATTCAAGATACAACACCACAACTCTTCTCCCTACCGGCCGAAGATGAATGAGGCTGTAGAAGCAGCCAATAAAAACATTAAGAAGATTGTGCAGAAGATGACAGTGACCTACAAAGACTGGCACGAGATGTTACCATTTGCTCTTCATGGGTACCGTACCTCAGCACGGACGTCAACAGGGGCAACACCCTATTCCTTGGTATATGGCATAGAGGCAGTCCTACCCATTGAAGTTCAGATACCCTCTCTCCGGATCATGAAAGATGCAGGTTTGAACAAAGACGACTGGATCCAGACCCGGCTTGATCAACTGAACCTAATCGATGAAAAGAGACTCACTGCTATTTGTCATGGTCAGACGTACCAAAAACGGATGATCAAGGCATTTAACAAGAAAGTCAGACGAAAAGAGTATCAAGTCGGAGATCTGGTAATCAAGCGCATCATTCTACCTCAAGGTGATCCTAGGGGAAAATGGACCCCTACGTACGAAGGGCCATTTGTGGTTAAGAATATCTTCTTAGGAGGAGCGATGATTCTAACCACCATGGACGGTGACGACCTTCCTCACCCCGCCAATGCAGACATAGTGAAAAGATACTATGCATGATTAAAGACCCGCTAGGTCGACTGGCCTAGGCAAAAATAAGGGCTTCCCGGTGAACCAAAAGGGTTCGGGCAAAAATAAGGGATGAAAATAAAAAAATTTGTACACCCGGCAAGTCGAAAACCTGAAAAGGCGGCTTGGGCAAAAATGGGTATCCCGGTGGACTGAAAACCCGAAAGGGAGGTCCAGGCAAAAATTAGGGATAAGCGTAACACTATGTCTCATTGGATCACCCTGCATCCAGACTTCGGTATCAACCATCAGGCTCGGAAGGCACCAATCAATCAGATTCCTCTTCAACTAAGCAGCAAAGTGATGAGATGCTTGAAGATATAAAGGCGATAGTAGAGTGGGAACCCAGTGGGATTTTTCACATAATTGTTTTGTTTTCTTTTCACAAACTGTATGAATCCTATATGTTTGGCGGCGTTCTCTTACTAGGACGTCAGCCTCTTGTACAAAAACGCCTATTTACAGGCAAATTTCAAAATCAATACAAGTTTCATTTTCAGACAAATTTCAAACTGTTTTTCCTTTACCTGTTTTTGTTTTGCAAATAACGTCCAATGTTCATTTTTGATATATGCATTTGACATTAATTGCTGCTCATAAATATTTGCATGCGAAACAAAGGACTAATTACGGGTGACATCGGAAGTAGGGGCAATAAGAATTGTCTAAGCGATCTAGTTGCTCCGTCCACCAAGGTACCAAGGTAGGTTCAGCTGAAGAATATGACCAAGATACCTTCACTGCCCGCAAAATAAAACAATAATGGTAGCTCTCCCCACTGAGACTTGCAACCATGAGCGAATCAGCAACGCTCTCCCCAAGCAGAGTGGGTCTACCATCAGCCCTAAAAAAGTTGGGTATCCTCAGTAGATCTTAATATTCCCCAGCGGAGTATATGAATATTTCTCAGAAAGCATCCCCGGCAGTCTTAATATTCCTCAACTGAATATAAGAATTTCCCCCAGCGGAATACAAGATGCCCCCAGTTGGAGCCATTTCCCAGCACAGTCTGAAAAAAGCTTCCCCGCCAGAGTTGAATCATCTTCCCCAGTAGATTCTGGAAGCTTATCCCCTGCAGAATACAAACGTATCTCCCCAGCCATATTCAGAGGTTATTCCCACAAGAGTCTAACTGGATTATCCTCAGCAAGTTGCAACAGAAAGATCATCCCCAGCGAAGTTCTTTCTATCCCCAGTGGAGTTCATCATTAAAATCCCCAACAGAGCTTATCAACGGAATCCCCAGCGGAGTTATCGTTAAAATCTCAACAAAGCATCGCTTCCCCACAGAGCAATTCCCCACAGAGTAATCTCTTCATCAAGATTATTCCCCAACGGAGTTCTTTTCTCCTGCAGGTTTATTCACACAATCATCTTCGTTCACCATCCCCAGCAGAAACGAAGAATTCAACATCATTCTCCAGCAGTTATCCGGGATTTATTTTCCCCAGCTAAAACATCACATTTCCATACATCATAATACATGCATATACGCGTCATATCATACAATCTCATTTATGTTGAGAACATCGTTGCCTGATCCATATCATGCATTACATATGACTGACCTTTACCTTTCAGGAAAAATGCAGTTAAATTCTCAGCTATGTCAAAAGAGACAAAACCAAATAAATCGATTCCTAAAGATTTTTCTGATGCTAATACAGTCAAAAGAGACAATCCAGTCAAAAGAGACAATCCAGTCAAAAGAGACAATCCAGTCAAAAGAGACAATCCAGTCAAATGAGACAAATCCAGTCAACGGAGACAAAATCAGTTAAATCGATTCCTAAAGATTTTTCTGAGGCAAAGCCAGTCAATGGAGACAAAATCAGTTAAATTGATTCCTAAAGATTTTTCTGAAACCAGTCAACGGAGACAAAACCAGTTAAATTGATTCCTAAAGATTTTTCTGAGGCAAAGCCAGTCAATGGAGACAAAATCAGTTAAATCGATTCCTAAAGATTTTTCTGAAACCAGTCAACGGAGACAAAATCAATTAAATCGATTCCTAAAGATTTTTCTGAGGCAAAGCCAATCAATGGAGACAAGACCAGTTAAATCGATTCCTAAAGATTTTTCTGAAGCCAGTCAAAAGAGACAATCCAGTCAAAGAAGATGATTCAGTCAATGGAGACAAAATCAGTTAAATCGATTCCTAAAGATTTTTTTGTGGCCAAACCTGTCAATGGAGACAACCCGTCAACAGAGACAATCCATCAATGGAGACAACCTGTCAATAGAGACAACCCGTCAATAGAGACAACCCATCAATGGAGACAACCCGTCAATGAAGACAACCCGTCAATGGAGACAACCCGTCAATGAAGACAACCCGTCAACGAAGACAAAACTACCTACCAACAATCTCTAGATGGCATCTATAAGCCCATCCTCCTATCCATCATCTCTCTAAATGGCATCTGTAAGCCCATTCTCGACATCACATTGCTGATACTACACCATGCGAGTGCAAATTTCTGGGCACTTTAGTGTTCAATCATCTTCCACCTTCAGATCACGAAAGGCACACAAGCCAATCTACATCCTCAGGTTTAAGAAGATGGAACAGGGGCAACTGTTGTACCCCAAAATTCGCCCTCCCATATTCCTCAAGATTTGTCAAGAATGATCTTCAAATTGCCCAAGATTGTTCAAGGGTTGTACAGTCCAATCACTTCCTAAGCCAGTTCAAAATTAGGGTTTTGGTTCTCTCAAGGAATTTGGGGTTTTCAATGGTTCAATCAAGTCTCATAGGCCCATATACATTCTCAAGCACCTACATGCCAAGTTTCAAGACTCACAGTGCCAATTTGCACAGTCAAAAGCCTCATTTGACCCACAGCCAACTGCAAGGGCAAAATGGTCATTTTGCAGTCAAAAGTCAGAATTTTTGGTCAACATCTCATTTTGAGTTCACAATCATCATTTGATCAAGTCTTGATCACGATTCCACAAGAATAGCTCAAAAGTCATCAAGGTGCAAAAGGTTACTATTTTTGGATAACAGAAAAGTCAACTGTATCTTGACCAGGGCATAACTCTTTCATGGTTTGTCAGAAAAATTCCATCCAAAGCTCATTTTAAAGAGGATGCAATTTCCTACAATCCATCTTCACACTCCAAGTTCAAGAAATGCTCCCACAAGAAGTTACCAATTTTGACATTATAAGTCAATTTCAAAAGTCAACAAAAGTACACTTTGAGTCAAAGGCCATAACTTGAGATTGGTAAATCCAAATGACATGGAACCTAAGGCATTGGTTAGAGGACTTCAAGAGCTTTCCAAAATGTCCAAGAACATGGTCATATGATCAAAATTGAGCAAGTTGTGCATTGGAGAAGTTGGGAAATTTTTATGAATTTGCAAAAGTCAACTTTGCTCAAAACACCTTCTTTTTGCTAATGGGCCTCAAATCTCTTCTTGAAACTTCATCCCTGACCTATGCACGACCCATCAAGATTAATTGGATTTATTTTCTTATTTTTATTGATTAATTGGATTTTTAATTAATATTAATTCATTTAATCAATTTAAATCATAAGAAAATAGAAGATTTGTTTTTTAAATCTTTTTGTGAAGCAAATATGACCTAAACATGCTGGCAAATTCGTGCACAAGTCAAAGATACAAAAAAAATCCAATTTTGGCAACTTTGTTCAATCATGAAGAATCAAAAATATTTGATTTTTAATCAAAGATTTAAACATCAATGCACATGGATTGGATCCAATTTGTTGACCTAATTTGTTTCCCTTATACATAAGCAAGCTAACCCTAACCTAGTGGACGATTGAAAGCTGCAGAAGAGACCCTGTCCAATTCAAGAAATTCCAAGAAAAGTGAAAACTTGTTCTTGCAATTCAGGCCAATTCAAGGCGCTTTATTCATTCAAACATATTACAGGAGGTCCCAGGAGTGTTTTGCAATTGAACTCAGGCATCAAAGCTTAAGAAATCAAGGAATACAGTTTCACGGTTTGCACCTTTTATTCAAAATCGTATATCTTGATTCATGCGCATTTAACATGTTTTCATGATTATTTTGCATTGCTAGAGACCATACGAAGCTAATGGCATAATTTAATTGAACTATAACGCCCTGAATCAAAAGATGCCATGATCAAATTTCTAGGGTTCTTGAGCTTTCAAATAGGGCTTTCTGAACCAGGCAAAATTGGGACTCATGAGATGCATGACTGAAATCGTGAGACCAAGACGAACAAGACCATTACCTCGCGAAATATTTATATGTACTGTGGTGCTATTCGCTATTTTTCCTTGCAGGAGTTAGTGGGGGTTAAAAACCCCCGCTATCTGATGTTATTTACACAGGAAAAACGAAGAAGACGATGATGTATTGATACCTGATTGGCTTATTTGAAAAAACGCGCGTTTATTTTTTTTATTTACAGCGTTTTAGTTGTTTTCATATATAATAATCACTTCTTATGCCAATAACAAATAAAGCAGCTTAGTGGAGTGGTTGGTGCGTTGGCCTGGAAGCATTGGGACCTGGGTTCGAATCCCAGGTCCCCTAAAACATTTATTCCCTTTTTTCTTTGTATGTTCACATGCAGGTTTCAAGAGATGGTCTACCATGTATCTCAAATTTCCATGCGCCAGATGTCTGCAAGCGTAGATCCAATGGCCATGAGTGAAAGATCATCATAGTCCATAGTCAACAGGCGTGTGGATGATCACAAAAGTCAAAAAAGGCTTGCAGCAATTGGGCCTTGAGAATTCCAGAATCACCTCCAAAGTTGGCCCAACACCCCCTTCAAGTTTATTTCTTTTCTTTTCTTTTTTATTTCTTTTATTTTAATTATTGATTATAATTATTATTTTCACCAACAAATTAATTTTTTCATAATAAAACTAAAAAATATAATATTTTTTATTATTATTAATTTCACCTTCTATTATTTTTGTAAATAAATAGATAATTAACTAATTTAGTTTTAATTAGGTTAATTCTAACTTTTTTGCAATAATTTAAAATCAATGTAGAATTAGGGTTCTTGACAATTTTAATCATCTTTATTATTTATTTCCTTAAACATCAAAAAACCAAAAAATATTTCTTTTTATTAATTAATTAGTCTAGGTTTAATTTAATTCTTAAATTCCAAAATAACAAAAAAAATCTCTTTCTTTCTCAAAAAAAGGGTCAAAACCCTAGAAACTCTCTGAGCCAATTTTTCTCGCGCGTATGTTTATTTTATTCATATTTTTATTCGATTATGTATTTGCTCCGAGGATGTAATAGCTTTAATTAGGACTTTTTATCGCTATTCTTTAATTTCCCGCAATTTACTTTTCAAGGGTTTGTTTTTGGCGATGTAAATACCCGACGCCTTGTAATAGTTTAGTTTTATTTTCCGCAACCATTAACTGCTAGATGTATGTTAACTAAGCTATGCATGACAAGATCTCTCTTAAATTAAAATCAACCGTAGCTCACCATAACTTGTACAAAGATAACATAACTGAAACCTGACACACTCGCACATGCCACTCCTAGGGTACGCCTCACTTGGTTGCCTCGACGTGGTCATTGAGTATAGGGTGTTTTAGAGGTCGCCCTCCTGTCTAAAGATCAAAGTTGCCTCGAAACAGTTGCCTCAGATAAAGAACAATCTAAGACATTAGGGTTACCGCTAAGGCGTCCTACCATTGCTTTAGTGACCACATGTCTCATTAATCGAATTGACTCGAAAACTCCAACGACGGTGCTACCTACTTCTCAATAGTGGGATAGTACTATCTAAAGGACATTTACACAACTTAATTTCTTTTGAGTAGGTAGAGGTTCTCAGGTACTTGCTCTTTCAAAACAAAAATACTTTTCGCACCTACACTTTTCTGACAAAAGTTTTCAAACAAGACTTCATACACTCTTGAGGACAGATACAAGAGTTAAATCGAAGTTTTCAAACAAAACTCTTTTCAAAACCCACAAAACACAAGAAAAGCAAAACTTTTTGAAAACATAGTGAGCAAGTACCTAAGAGCCCGTGGATAACCACTGATAGAAAGGGTGCTAACACCTTCCCTTTCTATAATCTACCTCCTGAACCGAGAAACATCTTGAAAAGGAATTTTGCTGTGCTTTTGTCCTTTCCTTGTTGGAGAAAATAAAAGATGGTGGCGACTCTTGCTTACCGCGACATTTTGCAAAACGCAAACGCGAACTAGCATTCCAAAACAGTCAATTCTATTCCCACCGATCACAGACGGTATTAACACCTTTGTCGTGTTTCGGCATCTGAGTGGTAATTACATTCGGTGTTGGAGGAGGATCAAATTCAATAGTCTTGTTGTCAATAAAATCCTGGATTTTGTTCTTCAGAGCCCAACACTGATCAGTCTCATGCCCTGGGCTGTTTGAATGATAAGCAGACTTTGTATTTGGATTATATCTTGTTGATGAGGTTTCAGGGTTGGCAGGAGGATCCCATAATGTCACTAAATTGATCCTGAGCAGATGCTGAAGGGCTTGAGATAATGACATGCCTAACCTTGTGAACTGTCTTCTTGGAGCTTCAACTCGTTGATGATTGGTAGATGGTCTTTGAGTAGCAGTCGGATTGGAGATTAGGACATCATTGATAGACGAATGATTATTCATTTTAGTATGGGCCTTTGCTCTATACACAACATTAACTTCTTTCTTTGCGGCGAAAGGTTTCTTGATAGGATTGGGAGTGGAAGTAGATGCCACAGAGATCTTTCCATTCTTAATGCCACTTTCTACTCTCTCACCGGTTAGGATTAATTCGGTGAAACCAGAAGAAGAGCAGCTAACCAACATATTAAAGAAAGGACCAGATAATATGCTCATGAACATGTCAATGTGTTCCCTATCAGTCAAGGGAGGTTGGACCCTACTTGCAAGGTCTCTCCACTTCTGCGCATACTCCTTAAATCCTTCATCCTTCCCCATGGTCATACCTTGCAATTGAATCCTCGTCGGTGCCAAGTCGGCGTTGTACTGATATTGATGGTAGAAGGCAGTAGCTAGACCCTCCCAAGTATTGATGCGAGAGCCATCCAACTGATAAAACCATTCAAGTTGTGTTCCAGCCAGACTCTCTTGGAAAAAGTGAATCCAAAGTTTTTTATCAGCAGTGTGCAGTTGTATCTTGCGCACATAGGACTTCAAATGGAGCTTTGAGCAAGAAACCCCATCGTATTTTGCGAAGGTTGGTATTTTGAACTTGTGGGGAATGACTACCCCAGAGATTAAGCCCAAATCGTCAAAATTCAAACCGGGAATAGCTTGGATTTCAACTGCTTTCAATCTGTCTTCTAGTTGCTTGTATTTGATATCTGCGGGTGGATATTGTTCATTGAAATACTCATCATCAGATTCTTGGTCATTGATACAGTCGGCCTGAGTACTCTTGACTTCACCAATTTGGTTCTCGTCCTCTTCAGATGAATCTTCCTCTATTGGAATTTGACGGATTGTCTCTTTGAACCTTTTACCCATGTTGAGTAGAGCTTTCTTCTTTGTCTTCTTTTTAGTGGCCAACAAGGCCATCATATCCTGCTGCCCCTTGGCCAGGGCGAGTAAAGCTTCCTGAAATTGAGAGTTCTGGGCTTGAAGTTCCATCACGGTTTTCTCTAGATCTATCTTGCTGAAATAAACAACGGAGAGATAAGGAAACCTGTTATGCGGACACCTGTCATGTCATGATGCATGAACATGCAATATGCAAATGATTTCAAGGATTTAAAGAATTTAACTTTGTATAGACAAAGAGTGAACAAACGTTAAGTTGCATTAAATAATCCTTGATTTGAATATAAACATGCCTCTTGGGCTTACAACAACATAAATAAGCATAAAGTAAACTCCTAAGACAAAAAAGTTGTGCACATCTTCTTTGGCGTAATGTAGGTGTTTAAGCTCCTTTCTTCATGAAGTTCCCTTGTAAGCTCCAATATCTTTGTCTCGCTTTCATAGAACTTAGCTTCGAAGGTGTCTCATTCTCCTTTTAACTGAATCCAAGCATTTTGCAAATCTTCAAGAGAAGTAGGCATATCAGGATAGAGGATCGTATGTGGAACGTCTCCCTCGACTACTGGCTCCATGATAATAGGTAAGACGGATTCATAAGGAATCTTGAGACTTTGAGAGGGGGCCCTCACCCATTTAAGATAAGGCTCCAAAGGAATGGAATTCTTATGCCCTAATGTCTTGCTATCAATTTTGTTAACCATACCCCAAGCTCGTATAAATCTTTGGCGGTAACCTTGGGTGTCGCTTTCGTAGTCAAATGCAATTCCTTGGATAAGTACCTCATGAGGGCCATCTCTTCTAGCATATCCAAATTGTCGCAAAGCTAAACAAGGGTTGTAAGTAATGCCTCCCCTAATGCCAAGTAGAGGGACATTAGGGAATTCCCCGTAGCGATCAATGATGGTAATGTCTTCTAAGGAGCGATAATACCAACGAATATCAGCATGCGAAAGTGACATTAATCTTTTAGACCATCTCATACCTTGTTCATTTTTCATCACAGATCGAGGTAGGTGCAAAATAAAACACCTAGCCAACAGAGGAATGCAACACATCAAAGTCCCCTTTTTCTTCAAAGCGCGAGAGTGAAGATAATGCAATATGTCTCCAAGCAATGTAGGCACCGGATCACGAGACATGAAAACCTTAATCGCATTCACATCTATAAATTGGTCAGGATTTGGAAATAGTACCAATCCATAGATGAGAAGAGCCAGAATTTCCTCAAAGGCTTGTAGATCCAAAATATCCCAACACTCTTGAGCCTTCTCCAATAAAAACTTTTCTAGTAACCCTTTAACACCACTCCTTGTTACCAAATTTGCTACTATGTCAGATGGTTGCAAATGTAGAGCTCGGGCAATTTCCTCAGGTTTAGGGTCTCTTTCAATACCGTTGAAAGGGAACTGATTAAGAATGGGGATCCCTATGAGTTGAGAAAATTCCTCCAAAGTGGGCACAAGTTGGTAATCAGGGAAAGTGAAGCAATGATGTAAAGGGTCGAAGAATTGGACAAGCACTTTTATCATATCTTCTTCAATACTTGAGGTAACCAAACTAAGGAGTTGGCAATGTCTTTTGGTGAACGGGGAATCTTCAGGGACCCTTGATACTAAATCCTTGAGTTGTGGAGGTACCCTCACAAGACTGACTTGGATAGTGCTCCTACGAGCGGAGGCCATGTCCTACAAAACAGAACACAGATAAATCCAAAAATCCTTGAAATGGTTAGTGATGTTTATGATGTTCATGATGTTTATGATGTTTATGTACAAGTGCATATATAAAGCAAACAAGTCCTCGGTTTGGACTTGCATGGGGTTTTCAGGTAAGTACCCTCTTGTAGTTTTAGTTGGCTCAACCTGTCCTAGTTAAAAGTAACTGGGTTCTAAAGGATCTCAATATCACTGATCTTCCCCCCAAGTTTCGTTTGATAAGCGATTGACTTACAACTAAACAAAACTCAAGAATCAAACCTCAATGAGTGTAGTATCGAGTATCAACCAACTTCGGACTGCACCAAAGCCGGTCATCTCGCTATGTCCTAATGGCCAAGTTGGTCAAGTAAGGTTCTAAGGTCAGTTGATGCTTTATGACACCACGCGGCGGCCCCGTACTCTCCTTGACTGACTCAAGGGCTACCGATACCAACCAAAGTGCCACATCAATGTAGCTACTGCTTCAACCGTGTCGGTATAACCCGCACAGTTCCCTCACAGTTTATTGTTACTTACCTAATATGTATCCCCCAAATCTGGGTGTAGGATTTAAAACAATAACCCAAACAAGGAACCAAATTATAAAGCAAGCAAATCAAACAATATAAGAAAATAAATATGATCTATCCCTAAGGTAACCCCACTTTTAAAACTTTCTCCAGCAGAGTCGCTAGTTCTGTGATACGGTGGGAGAACTGAATTGGGGTTTTGCGTTTGTGTTTGCAAAATGTTGCGGTTTAGCAAGAGTCGCCACCGGCTTTTTTTTATCCAATAAGGAAAGGTGAAAAAGCACAGGAAATACCTTTCGAGATGTTTTCTTGAGTTCGGGGGGTAGATTATGAAAAAGGAAGGTATTAGCACCCTTTCCATCCATGGTTTTCCACAGGCTCTTAGTTACTTGTTAGATCACTTGATTTTGTTTGAAAATTGTGCTTTTGTGTGGTTTTTGAAAGTATTTTGAAAAGGTGCCATCGTTTAGGCGAACTTTGCAATGATTCCCGTTTGTAAGAATGTATGCAAAGTGTTGAGCTTTTGAAAATATTTCAAGTTTTGGAAAGATGTATGTGATTGTTTTGAAAATAGCAAGGATGTTTGTTTTGAAATTGAGCAAGTAACTAAAAGTAATCTACCTACTCAAAAGGTTTTAGATGTGTTTTTCCTCCTCCTTTAGATGTTGCTACCTTACCATTGATTTGATAAGAAGCCCCGTCGTTGGATGTGAAGGGACAAACGTGGGTCATCGTATAGTCATGATAGCAATGTTGTGAGATATCTTAGCATTCTCTTGTAGGGACTAAGATCACTTGTAAGGCAACATTTGTAGCGTCATCGAGGGACTATGATCTTGTATTTGTGATTTTTTTTGCTAAGATACCCCACATGCATAACATGACCATTTTTATAAGGCAACAAGTGGAATTTCCCTAAGGATGCATGTGTGCAAGTGTGTTTGATTGCATGCATTTTGTCTTTAATTTTTGGGTTGTCTACTTGTTGATTTTATCTTGCCATACACACCTAATTACTTAACATTTATATGAAGGTAATAAAAGAGTGCAAAAAATAAATCCTACACTATTACAACCATATTGAATTGCATGAAAATATAAAAAATAAGGTAAAAGCAAGAAAAAATGGATCCTTCGATTTAGGGCAGCAAACCCTTCGATTCTACCATTTCTGGCCCTCTTCGACCTTACCTGAAAAGGGGTGAAGGAATGAGTTTCGATTGGGGCCTAGAAGCCAGCATATTTTGGCTTTCGATTGGGGCCTGGAGGCCAGCATGTTGTGCCTTTCGTTTGCCACTTTCATTTGGCCTGAAGGTTAGTATGGAAGCCAGAGGCTTCGTTTCTAACTTTTCTGTCTCCTGTTTCTTTCATTTGAGTTCGAATAGAAACATGGCCCAAGGCCATGCCAACATCACCTTAAGACTAGATTATTTCTTTAAAGTGTATTTAAATGTACCAAGAGCAAAAGCCAAGAATATTGTTAACCATGACACATATTAAGAGAGTGAAAACAAAAAGAATAAAATAGTGTGTACATGTTTTAAATAAAAAAGAAAACTTATTTACATGCTATACTGGAAACGAAGGACCAAAGGTTAAAAATGACTTACCTTGCTGGAGGTTGGAGCGTGTTATGGACTTTGAAGCGGTTGCTTTGAATGCCTCTGGATTCGAAGGAAAAGACCCAGGGTAGGCCTTCGACACTGGATTTGAAAGAGCAAAACAAGTGAAATATCCTTCTTTGCTGGATTCAAAGGAAGGAACAAGTGGGATGCTCCTTGAGTCGAAGGAAACTGGAATGTGTTATTCTTTAGAATTGAAGGAGGTAATGATGATTATGGTTTTTTATGATTTCACAAGTGTTGAAGTGTTTGAGAATTTTATGGTGTGTGAGAATTTTGAAGATACATTCCCCTCCTCCTCTCTCTTTGTGCAAATAAACTCTCTATTTATAGAGAAAGGCTTTTGGGAAGCTTGGGGAGCAAAAATAGTAAAATAAGGCTCAGCTGGAAAGTAAATGTCCACTTGTGCCATAAAAGCAAAATGAATGGTTCAGATGGGTTGCTTCTTTCTGAAGGAACACATGCGCAAGGCTCAAGACAAACTTTTCTAAAAGGGAGTATTATGCTGTTAAGTGCAAGTGGTCTTGGACAACAAATGGGTAAAGGCCTATTTTAGCTTGCATAAACAATTAAGTATAGGGTGAGTCATAGGTTTGAGGCCTGGAAAGGGAAAACACGTAGCCTAGCCTATGGGTCTAAATGTTCAACTTGATCTTTTGAGTCAAATCCTCCATCTTTCTACACCTTTCGACCAGACTAGAACAACACAACATTCATTTTCACCAGTTGTGTGTCCTTCGAATGAACCAACTGTGTTTTCTTCAAATGGCCCTTTTTAGCTGAATATGCCATCTTGAGTCTTCTTGCTTTTAATAACTTATGCCCAAACCTTCAACCAGACTCCAAAGTAAGAGAACAATTATTCCCCAACTATGGCAAGTCCTTCGAATGGACCACCAAGTTGTGTGTCATAATGCAGGACTATGGCGTGTCGAAGGGTTTGCAGATGGATTCGAACGTGATATGAAGGCGCATTCGAATCATACACGAAGATGAATTTGAAAGTCACAGGAAGGTAGCCATTCATCTAATCAAAAACTTATGAATCCAAGGCCAACATGTGAGGGGCGAATGGTGCAATCGAATGACACTTTTCAGAAGGTTATTAACTTCTGAATTGAAGGAAGCTTTCAGAAGATTATTGACTTTTCGAATTGAAGAAAACCAAAAGGAGGCCTTTACTTCATGAGTCAAAGGATATTCCTGAGTCGAAGGATATTCCTGAGTCGAAGGACTCTATTTTAAAGGGAAACAAAAACTCAATTGAAGCTTGTATGAAGATCATTTCCTTCTGAATTGAAGGAAGCTTTCATACCCAAATGAAATATGTAACCCAAGTGGCATGAAGCCCTTGCTCAACTGAAGCTTGCATGCAGGCATGGCCAGAGATGAATGCCCAAACAAAGGCTTACACGCGATATGCAGGAGGTGAATGCCCAAATGAAGGCTTGTATGCAGGAATGAGATCAAAGCGCACTTGTTCGAAGGAAGCCTTTGCCTTAATAGAAGCTTGTGGTCGAAACAAGCTTACTCGAATGAAGCTAATGCCCAGTCGAAGCTTGGATTGAAGTAAACATATCGCCCAATCGAAAGCTCGTGTTCGAAGGAAGCATGTTGCCCAATCGAAGCATGTGGGTCGAAACAAAAATAAAGGGAGTCATTTCCTTTTAGTGCAAGGGAAGTTCCTGATTTCTGAATCGAAGGGTGTTCTTTCAAAGGAAGCAAGAACTTAGTCAAATGTTGTATGAAGATATCTCTTGGCTCAAACAAAACTTGTGGAAGGCAAAGTCTGCAAGAGGCCCTTGGTGCAAGTGGATTCGAAGGATGCATAGAGATGGTTATTTTATCCCATCGAAGCTTGTCCAAACGAAACAAACATGCATGAAGCATATGCCTAATCGAAGTAAGCTTGTAGGCAGCTATTTTGTCCAAATCGAAGAATTTGCCTTGCAGGGGGCACATGTGGCAGAAAATTTGATACTCAAAGCAA
The DNA here is from genome assembly GCA_948472305.1 of Vicia faba. NCBI lineage: Eukaryota > Viridiplantae > Streptophyta > Magnoliopsida > Fabales > Fabaceae > Vicia > Vicia faba. The sequence goes on along the minus strand of OX451738.1, from coordinate 1,353,373,354 downwards.
ACATGTAGGCAGTGGAAGACACAAACGAAGCCTACAACAAGAAGTCACATGCCCAGACGAAAGAGGCACGCTAGCAGCAACTTTTAAGTAATCGAAGGAGGTGCAAAGTCCAATCGAAGGGGGCTGAATCGAAGGAGACCTATTTTCCTCCAAATTTGTCAAAAATATTATTTTTATCTGTTTTCTCTCTTTTTGACAGTTTCCTTTTAATTATGGTGCTGGAAAATCCCAATGTACTTGTGCAAGCTTGAACCTTGAGAATCTTTGTGAGGAAAGCCTTGAAAAATGAGAGGGCAAATTTTGGGGTACAACAGATGTGAAGGGACAGACGTGGGTCATCATACAGTGATAGAAGGCAACATTGTAGGATAACTTAGAAAATTTTCGTAAGGGTCTAAGATCGTTTACCAAAGGCAACATTGAAGGGTCATCGATGGACTACAATCTTGTAATTGAGGGTCTTTGCTAAAATATCCCACGTTCGAGGGACATGACTGATTTATTTTAAGGCAACAAGTGCGGGTTAACCCTAGAGGTACAAGTGTGTAAAGTGTATTGATTTCATGCATTTTTATATTGAATTAGGGTTATCTACTTGTTGATTTTAAGTCTTGCCATACAAACCCTAATTACTAGCAATGATATTAAAAGCGATAAATTGCAGAAATTTAAAATTCTACGCTATTACATCATTTAGGGGATGGGGATACAAATTAAAAATGGGGGATGAAAGCAATTAAAACCTAATTACTATTACAACCATATTGAATAATTAATAACAATATATAAAAATATAAAGATTATATAAAAAGAAAGGAAAATTATTTTCAAAAACCTTAATGCATCGACACATGCACTTATGCATCGATACATATCACTTCTTATTTTTGGAAATCAAAACCAACTCAGTATGAATTGACACATTCGTATTTTGTATCGACTCATATGAAATTAAAGGTTCTGGATTTTGTGTGGACAACAGTTTGTATCGATATATAATGGTTTACATCGACTCATTTCTTGGTTGCATCGACACATTCGTGTTTTGCATCGACTCATACACATTTTGTCTGTCTGTAATATGTCTTAATAATAATATGTATTGATACATAATGCATTGTATCGACTCATCCGATGTTTTATAACTAACATGAGTCTTCTTCTTCCTCGCGCCAGCTTCCATGGACAAGATTTTTGAATCTCCGATCTTACTCATTTCTCAGCCATTTGCAAAAGTACAAACATGAAACTTGCTCCATTTTTTACCATGATTTCAACCATATAAATTTCATAAACTATAAATCAAAGAAGAGTGAGAATTTTGTTTGGACCCAAAATAAAACCTAACTTTTCTGGATTTTCAATTCTAAAATTCTCAACACATGGTTAATGAAAATGAAAAGTAAGCATATGGTTAGCTTCAGGGTAATGATATCTACATTTTATCTTCACAAATGAACCACTATTGATGCTTGTATGAAGAGTTCAAAGTCAAGAAAACTTACCTTGAAACTGAAATTCGTGTTTTGATTTAGAGCACCTTTCAAGGTGTTGTGATGATCAAAATAGCTTTAATGGACCTCCAGGAAGCTAATGCAATGCTTAGTTTTGATGGAGAGTGGTTGTAATATTCTAGAGAAGTCAAGTTGCATAGGTGCAAAGTGAGGTTTGGACAATGGTGATGGAGATGTTACAACTGTGTAACAGGGATAAGGATGAACTATATTTTGTTTATGGAAGCTTTGAAAATGATTTTGAGGGAAAACGTACGATGGGAATGGAAGATTCAAGTTCAAGGGCAGAACTGTATACAAATGGAGTTTTGTATGCAATTTATGGCTAGATGGAGTTTGAGAGAGTTTCAGGGTTTTTTCATTCGTCTCTTACTTGTAAATAACATCCTTTATTTATAGGGAAAGGTTTTGGAAGCTTAAAGTAACCAAAAATTAGATACTACATGTTATGGTTTGGTTAAAAATGAGAAATCAAGTTGAATGGATTTTCATGATTCCAAAGTTCAAGTACAAGCATGGTCTAATGTTTGTTGGATGCATGGTACTTGACTAATGCTGTGATACGGTGGGAGAATTGACTTGATTGTTTTGCGTTTGATCATAAATGTCGCGGTTAGCAAGAGTCGCCACCGCCTTTTCTTTTATCCAAAAGGAGAAATGAAAAAGCACAGGAAAGACCTTTGAGATTGTTTCTTGAGTTCGAGGGGTAGATTATGAAAAGGGAAGGTATTAGCACCCTTTTCATCCATGGTTTTCCATGGGCTCTTAGTTACTTGCTAAATCACTTGCTTTTGTTTGAAATTGTACTTTGTGTGGTTTTGAAAGTATTTTTGTAAAAGAGACCATTGTTTAGGCAAACTTTGTAATGATTCTCGTTCGTAAGAATGTATACAAAGATGTTGATCTTTTGAAAATGTTTTCAAGTTTTGTAAGATGTTTGGAAATGTGTGTGTTTGTTTTGAAAATAGCAAGTATATTTGTCTTGAAATGGAGCAAGTAACTAAAAGTAATCTACCTACTCAAATGTCTTTCTTGTTCATTTTCTTTTCCTTTGATATTGTTGTCTTACCATTGATTTGGTAAGCAACCCTATCTTTGGATATAAATGAGACGGGTGTGGGTCATTGTATAGCCATGACTAGCAAATGTTTGTAAGGTATCTTAGCATTTTTGAGGGACTAAGATCATTTTTATAAGGCAACTTTGAATAGCGTCATCGAGGGACTATGGTCTTGTATTTGTTTGTTTTTGCTAAGACACTTTACATGCGTAATATGGCCATTTTGTATAAGGCAACCAAGTGGGATAACCCTAGGGGTGTTTTGTGTGCAAGTGTGTCATTTTCATGTTTGATTTTGTCTTGGATTAAGGTTTTCTATTTGGTTGATTTTATCTTGCCATACAAACCCTAATTATTAGCATGTTATATAAAAGCGATAAATTGCGAAATTTAAATGTCCTACGCCATTACAACATTTATGGGAAGGGGGAATACAATTTATGAATGGGGATTTGCAATAATATAAACCTAATTAAGCTATTACAACCAAATTGAACATGTACAAATATTGGAATAAATAATATACAAAAATGAATTAAATATGCCAAGGTATGTAAATGCAAATAAGATTTTGTTTGGTTTTTCATGTGAAAAAGTTTTAACCTAAACCTAATAAATAAATCAAGATTAAACTCAAATTAATTAGGAAAGGAAATTATTTTTTAGAAAAGATTTTGATTAAACCCTAGTTCTATTTTATCAAAAGGAAATAAATTTCTTTAAGAAAAGGTAAGTATTTTTATATTTTTATCTTGAAAATAAAATATGGCATCATGAGATATTTTTGGTCTTTTTATGTTAAAAATCATATGCTTAATGAGTGTGAAGAAAGATAAATAAATATTAAACTAATTTTAAATTAATTTACAAAGTTATTTAATAAAATAGATAAGATATATAACTAAAGAAAAATATTTTTCATTGGGAAATATGAAATAAAATAAGTCAAAATAAAATCTATCATTTTTATATTTTTTGTGATTTTTAATATTAAGAAAATACTTTTAAGAAAATAAAATGAAAATAAATAAATAAATAAATGATATGAGCCAGGGGTGCTGCAAGCAAATAAGAGGCAAGGGGTTAGCAAAAAATTACAAGGCCCAAAGTTCAGAAGCCTACGCTGCAAGCTAGCAAAAAAATGGAAAAAATGAGAAAAATTGCAAAAGGCAGCGCCAAGGCTCGAACCCATGACCTATGGCATTTTTGCGCGCTGCCTTACCACTGGGGTGGCTGTACATCTGTTCATATAAACAAAGACATAAATATATATTAGAAAACGCCCCCTGAAGGCAACTTCATTTTCAACCTTGAGCCATGGCCGGACCACCTGTATCTCTCTCATTTCTCCATGAAAATGGAAAGTCCAAACATGAAAATGATAGTGTTCCTTCCCACGATTTCAACCATATAATTCATGTAAACTAAAAGTCAAAGATCAAAGTTAATTTTGCTTTCCCTAATTTAAAACCTAATTTTTACAGAAAATTCAAATCCAAAATTCTCTATACACAATGAATATAAATGAAATCTATGAACATGGTTAGCTTTAGTGCAAGGATATCTACATTTTGTTTTCACAAATCAAGACCAAAGGATGCTTGTATGAAGAGATAGAAGTTTTATTTTTTACCTCTTTCAGTTGAGATCGTGAATGGAGTTTGAGCAAGTTTTAAGAAGGCCTGAGGATCTATTTAGCTTGCCTGGACCTCCCTGAGTGTGTTCCAATCCTTACTTTACCTTGAAAGTTCATGAATCTCCCTAGTCAAGTCAACCTGCAAGCTTGATATGTAAAAATGGCATATGGAGGAGGAGTTACAGTAAGGGGACAGGGGTCTGGAACACTTAGATATGATGTATATTAAGTGTTTAGGTGGTTAAAACTCAAAACGAATGAGTGGTTTTTAAGATTGCTATGTAAGGTGCAAAACTGCAAGTTATGGCAGCTTTTTAGTGATAGAGTGTTTGGGAGAGTTTTTGAGTCTTAGCCTTCGTCTGTTAGGTTGTAATCCATTTGTGTATAAGTATAGAAAAAGTTTTTGATCAATTCCACACCAGGTTTCTGAGTTATAGCCTTTTGGCTCTATAACTTGCTTTTGAAGCAAAGTGAGGAGACAAGTCCCTAAGTGTTTGTACAAGCCTGATCTAAGTTGGTAGGGGTTTTAGACACATTGCTTTTGGCTTATAGGGTTTGTGTATGCATAAAGAACAAGTGAAAAGCTCAAGGAGTTGACAATTGCAAAAGTTGTGCTTTATCAAAATGGAAATGACAACTTTGTGCCATAAATGGAATTATAGTTTGGACAAAGGCTCTAATGCTTGGATTAAAGCTCTATCAGCTGTGTAAACATTTAATTATGGAGTGATAAACAATTTTGAGGCCTGCAAAGCAAATATTATTCAGCCTAGGCTTGAATTTGAATTTTGTTTCATCATGAAATGGCTTGAAATCAAAGTGAGAAATTGCCAACTTCATCTCTTCGATTCTCCCTACTCAAGAATGATCTCAAGGAGTTCTTAGATATTTTGGAAAGCTTGCGATGTGAACTACAATTCATCTTTGAATTCCTTTCAAAGATTCCCTTTGGAACTATGTGAAAAATTGACATGAAGTTAGGTGTAAAACCTGCCTAACTAGGGCAAAATTTCACTAAGTTATTTTAGTTCATGAGCATGTATTCACAAAATTATATCTTGAGATCCAAGCATCTTTAGGAAAAATTGTGTGAATAAAAGTTGTAGATTTCATGGAGATCTACAACTTTCATGTTGGGAATTTCCTTTGAATCATCTTGTATCATGGTGAAAGTTTGGCTTAAAGTTGAGAAAAAACAAGAAATTTTCTAAGTTAAAATTTTTCAACTTTTCAAAACCAAATCTTAAGTCCTTGGTTTCTTGATTAACAAGCTTCACATTTTGACATGTTTTGATGAATTATGATCTTTGACACTTAATTTTGACCAAAAAGTCAAAGTTTGACTTTTCAGTATTCAGTTGACTTTTGATCAGTTGACTGGAAAATTCATCTGTAAATCTAATGGATTTGCAATGTTTTGAACCATGTCATTAGGTCAAGATGATGCAATTTAAATTTTGAGATCATGCTTTAAACCAATTGGCCATTTGCTAGGTCAAAAATCAGAAATTGCCCTTTCTCGGTTAAAACCCTAATTTTGACCATTTTGCCCTCTTGATGATTTGATCAAATTTCTTGAGGAATTATGGTCCAAACTTGATAAAATGATACATATGGATTTAAAATGTTAATGTGGATAAAAAATTATGAAGTTTGACTGTAAATTGGCCATGGTTGACTTTTCCCCCAATACAACTAATTTTTAGGTCAACTGTCCAATTGACTGATCACAAATGTGATTCAAGGATTAAAACTTGACATGAGTAATATTGGGGGTCCATAATGATCCTTGAAAGTAATATGAAGCATTGATAGTCCAAAAATACTTGTGCAAACTCAAACCCTAATTTTGGTCATCAGTGCATGAGGAGGTGTCTTGAGCTGGTCAAACCCTAATCCAGTCTTGAGTCAAGGAGATCTTGTGAGGGAATTCTTGATAAGTGAGAGGGCAAATCTTGGGGTACAACAGCTGCCCCTGTTCAATATTCTTAAACCTAAAAAGTTAGACTGGCAAGTCTGGAGCATATCTGAACTGTATCTGAAAGTTACATCCGAATGAGTATCAGAATAACGTCTGTGTTTGGAGCGTATCTGTACTGTATATCTAGATCTAACATTGTTAATGGTAGCTGTTAATCTTATCCTGAAAAGGAAAAATGTTAGCTAAGATGCCAAGTCATGATACATGAAATGTATGCATAATGGGATTATGTTGTATGCATTCGTGCTTATCAATGTTTATGATATATGAATGCGATGTATGCGTATGTGAGCTAATTTGCTGTATTGCTGTTGGATTGGGGAAATAAATCCCTGACTGTTGTTAAGGATATGTAAGTATAAGTCTTCATGTTGTGAAGTCTAAGTGTTGATGAATTTTTGTTTAGAGAAATAAACTCTATTGTAAGGGAAATGTCGTATACTGCTTGTAAAATCCTACTGGGGAATCCTGAGAAATTGACGACTTCTACTGGGGATCAATAATTTGAAATTTTATTCCGCTGGGGATTTAAACGACGCACTGCAGGGGATTACTTATGGAATAACCTAGAGACATTTCTCTATCCTTTCAACCTATCAGTAATTATCTTTCCTATTTTGTTTTATTTGTAAACAATAATTATGTTCAAATGCATATGCTCAACAATGAATCATTGGACATTTTTGTAAACAAAACACAAGTGTAAAGAAAAGAATAGTTTTTTGTACTTTCAAAGGAATATTTTTGTATTGACTTTGAGTAAGTATTTTAGTATAAGGAGACAAACATTCTTGTAAGAGAATGCTGTCGTAAAAAAAGAAAATTTTGATACAAAGGAAAGATAGCTATGTGTGACAATCCCATGGGGTTTCCATTCTACTATAGCCTTCGTATCTCCGAGTGTCTTGTCTATTTGTTGCCTTTTCCGAAGCTGATTGAATTGATCAGAAACTTTGAGTTTGTCAGTGGAAGCCAAAGGTTGTCCGTAAAGTGATCCAACGGAACATAGTCATACGCTTTAATTCCCTAACTTTTGCCTGGACCGCCCTTTCGGGTTTTCAGTCCATCGGGAAACCCTTTTTTGCCCAAGTCGCCCTTTCGGGTTTTCAACTTGCCATGTGTACAGATTTTTTTTGTTTTATCCCTAATTTTTCCCGAACCTTTTTGGTTCGCCGGGATGCCCTTGTTTTGCCTAGGTATGTCAACCTAGCGGGTCTCTTATACATAGTATCTTTTGACTATGTCCGCGTTCGCAGGGTGTGGCAGGTCGTCGCCATCCATTGTGGTCAAGATTATTGCCCCACCGGAGAATATGTTTTTGATCACAAATGGTCCTTCATAGGTAGGAGTCCATTTACCCCTGGGATCACCTTGTGGCAAGATGATGCGTTTGATCACTAGATCTCCAACATGATACACTTGGCGTCTGACCTTCTTGTTGAAAGCCTTGATCATTCGTTTTTGATACATTTGACCATGGAAAACAGCAGTAAGTCTCTTCTCATCAATCAAGTTTAGTTGATCAAGTCGAGTCTGGATCCAATCGTCTTCGTTCAACCCTGCATCCTTCATAATCCTCAAAGAGGGGATCTGAACCTTGATAGGCAAGACAAACTCCATGCCGTAAACCAAATAATAGGGTGTTACCCCGGTTGATGTACGAGCCGTGGTACGATATCCATGGAGAGAGAATGGTAACATCTCATGCCAGTCTTTGTATGTGACTGTCATTTTATGTATGATCTTTTTAATGTTTTTATTTGCAGCTTCTACAACACCACTCATCTTCGGCCGATAGGGAGAAGAATTGTGATGTTGAATCTCGAATTGCTCGCACAATGCAGTGATCATAGTGTTATTGAGATTTGTTCCATTGTCAGTGATGATCCTTTCTGGGATACCGTATCGGCAGATGAGATTTTGCTTGATGAAGCGGGCAACAACGTTCTTGGTGACAGAAGCAAAGGAAGCTGCCTCCACCCATTTTGTAAAATAGTCAATGGCCACTAGGATGAAGCGGTGTCCATTGGAGGTTGTCAGCTTGATTTCCCCAATCATATATATTCCCCACAGAACAAAGGGCCAAGGAGCTGTTAAGACATTCAGAGGAACCAGAGGTATATGCACCTTGTCAGCATAAATTTGACACTTATTACAGGTTCGAGAGTGTTGATAACAATCTTCTTCCATGGTAGACCAGTAATAGCCTGCCTGTAGGATTTTCTTTGCCATCGTATGCCCACTGGAATGGGTGCCAAAAGTGCCTTCATGTAATTCAGCCATGATCCTTTCAACTTCGACCTTATCTACGCACCAAAGTAACACATAGTCATGATTGCATTTGTACAGGATGCCATTACTAAGGAAGAACTTAGCAAAAAACTCCTTAAGAACTTCTTATCATTGATTGAAGCTCCTTATGGATATTCTTGAGCCTCGAGATACCTCTTGACTTCGTGAAACCAAGGCTGGTCCACTACTTCTTCAATATTAATCTTGTGACAGTATGCTGGTTCATCCATTTGTTCGATGGCGATCTGGGGAGCCTCGTTATCCCATTTAAGTTTAAACATAGATGACATTGTGGCTAGTGCGTCTGCTAGCTGATTTTCTTCTCGCGGGAAATGCTCGAAGGCAATCTTCTCAAAGTGTAGTAGCAATGTCAAAACATGTTCTTTATAAGGGATAAGGTTAGGGTGTTTGGTGTCCCATTCCCCTTTGATCTGACTGATGACCAAAGCTGAATCTCCAAATACATCCAAGGATTTGATCCCCAAGTCTATGGCAGCTCTGAGACCAAAGATGCACGTTTCGTATTCCGTCATGTTGTTTATACAATTGAAGCAAAGTCTGGCAGTAAAGGGAGTATGACAACCTTCTGGAGATATGAGTACAACACCAATACCATTTCCGAGTGTGTTAGACGCCCCATCAAAGAACAGGGTCCATCGGGATCCTTGTTCAGGTCTGTCATATGGCCTGAATTCTTCGCAGTTGTCTAATGTCATGATGTCTTCATCCGGAAATTCGAACTTCATGGACTGGTAGTCTTCTACAGCTTGGTGAGCAAGGTGATCGGCTAGTACACTACCCTTTATAGCTTTCTGGGTAGTATACTGTATGTCATATTCTGTCAGGATCATTTGCCATCTTGCTATTCTCCCAGAAAGAGCAGACTTCTCGAAGATGTACTTTATTGGATCCATTTTAGATTCAACAAAGTAGTATGAGTCAGCATATACTGTCTTATCTGGCGAGCAGCCCATGCCAGAGCATAATAAGTTTTCTCGAGCAGTGAATATCTGGTTTCATAGTCGGTAAACTTTTTGCTCAGGTAGTAAATAGCGTGTTCTTTTCGGCCAGACTCGTCATGCTGCCCCAATACACACCCCATTGAATTTTCTAAAACAGTCAGATACATGATCAACGGTATTCCCTCGACTGGTGGCATCAACACATGAGGCTTTTGTAAGTATTCTTTGATTTTGTCAAAAGCAACTTGGCACTCATCATTCCACTTGACTACTTGATCTTTCTTCAATAGTTTGAAGATTGGCTCACAAGTAGCTGTTAGGTGAGAAATGAATATGGCAATATAGTTCAAACGTCCCAAGAATCCTCTGACTTCCTTCTCAGTGCGAGGAGCAGGCATCTCTTGTATTGCTTTAACTTTGGCAGGATCGACCTCGATACCCTTGTTGCTGATGATAAAGCCTAGGAGTTTACCAGACCGTACCCCGAATGTGCACTTGTTTGGATTCAACCTTAGCTTGTACTTCTTCCGTCTCTCAAATAGTTTTTGTAAGTGATCAAGATGCTCTTCTTCTGTTTGATATCTGGCTATCATATCGTCCATGTAGACATCTATTTCGTGATGTATCATGTCGTGAAATAGAGCCACCATGGCACGCTGATAGGTTTCCCCAGCGTTCTTCAGTCTGAATGGCATCACTTTATAACAGAATGTGCCCCAGTGTGTGACAAATGTTGTTTTCTCCATGTCCTCAGGTGCCATTTTGATTTGCTTGTAACCTGAGAATCCGTCCATGAAGGAAAACACTTTGTGTTGTGCCGTATTGTCAACTAGGATATCAATGTGGGGGATTGGAAAGTCATCCTTAGGGCTTGCCCTATTCAAATCTTGGTAGTCCACACACATTCGCACTTTGCCGTCTTTTTTGGGCACGGGAACAACATTGGCAACCCATTGGGGGTAAGAGGTGACAGCGAAGAATCCAACATTGAATTACTTCATGACTTCTGCTTTAATCTTTTCTGACATATCAGGCCTCATGCGGAGAACCTTTTGCTTTACTGGCGGACAATCTTCTCTTGTAGGCAGACGATGTACCACAATATCTTCATCAAGTCTTGGCATGTCTTTATATGACTAGGCAAAGACTTCAACATAATCATGAAACAATTGAATCAGACGCTTCTTGATACTGGGTTCCAGATTGGCGCCCACTTTGACCCCTTTTTATCTTCTTTGGTACCTAGGTTGATCGTATCCACGGGTTCCTCGTGAGGCTGAATGGTTCTCTCTTCTCGTTGCAGCAATCTGGCAAGTTCCCCTGGTACTTCACAATCTTCCTCACCTTCGTCTTCAGCTTGGTAGATCAGATTCTCAGAGTCACAAAAGGCTATAACAGTACCGTTACCCATGGGATCCAGAATGGATGTATACCTGCATTGTGAGTGTGGGTGTGTGTAAGGGTATAACTATCTTTGAAAGAAAGTAAAATGTAAAATAAAAACAATGAGCATAAAAGTTTGAATGCGAAAACGTCCATGATTCATTGATGTCATATGAAAAATGAGATAATAACCCTTACAAATGGACCATTGTGCCTCGGGTAAGACACAAGGTTTTAAGAGTGTGAATTGTTTTGAATATTACAGATCCAACAAAATGTAAAGATAAATTACTGAGGGATGAAAGTGATTGGAATGAAGTCTCTAGCCTCCCAATTTCTGAGCCCTCCATTGACAGTCGGAAAGATCCATTCCTCCAGGTTGCAACCATCTTCACCGTCTTCTACCACGTTGACCTCACTGTTGCTGATCTTCAAGGGTGGCCCTCCAGCACGGGCACGATGTATAGCCTTTTGAGCACTTAAAGTGAAACCTAAGCCAAACTTGTCAGATTTATACGGGATATCTGGGAGTTGTCCCCAGATAGTGCATCCACCTTCTTCCACCACTGCTTTGGCATCCTTCAGAGATGACATCCTTAGTGGAGGCCTTGTAATCTTGTGAGCAGCCTTAGTCACTGACACCTCTTGGGGGACCTCTTCAAAGTGTTGAAATGGAGTTTAAATGAATTTGTCGTCCAATTCCACATATCTGAAGGAATTGAGATGGCTGATCATGAATTCTTCCTCTCCATGTACGATGATAATCTTTCCTTGAACTGGATACTTCAGCATCTGGTGCAGTGTAGAGGTAACAACGCCAGCATTATGGATCCATGGTTGGCCTAGCAGGCAGGAGTATGAAGGGCGGATGTCCATCACATAAAAAGTTGAATTGAAGGTTTGGGTTCCCACCTTTATGGGAATGTCTACCTCCCCATGTACCATCCTCTTCAAACTGTCAAAATCCCTTACCACTATGTTGCTTGGCTTCAAAGTTAACCCTTCACAGTCAAGTCTGTCAAGGGCTTTTTTGGGTAATACATTCAGAGATGAGCCAGTGTCCACCAAAACATGCGCCAGAGAGGTGCCCCTACATTCCACTGAGACATGCAATGCCATATTATGCTTTCTTCCCCTCGGTGTCAGATCAACATCTGAAAAACCTAAACCATTGTCCGCAGTTAGGCTAGCCATGCAGTCTTGAAATTGATTAACAGATGTCTCTTGAGGTACATGGCCTGTTTTTAGAAATTTCACCAAGGCTTTTGCATGCGCCTCGAAACATAGTAGCAATTCCAGCATGGAGATTTTAGAGGGAGTTTCCCCAATTGTTCAACTACATCGTAGTATCTTCTTATTGTACCCCAAAATTTGCCCTCCCATATTTCTCAACACATGGCAAGTGAGGTCCCCAAATTGCTCAAGGAAGTTCGAGAGTTGACCAGACAAACTCTCTCCTAAGGCAGTATACCTCAAACCAGGGTTTCTATTTTCATCAAGATGTGTGGACCACAAATGACTCAAATTCTCACCATTGTCCTAATATGTTCTCAAGATCATCCATGTCAAGTTTCAAGCCTTGCAGAGGAAGTTTGCTCAGTCAATTGCTCAAATGCCTGAAAATCAACTATGCTAGGTCAAAAGTCAACTGTGGCCCACATACAGTCAAACTTCAAGATTTTTTTTCAGAATCCTTATTTTGAAGTATTATTCATCATTTTATCAAGGGTTGATCATGATTCTTCAAGGATTTCTCACAATTCATCAAAACCCAAAAGTTGCTAAATTAGGGTTTTGTAGGAAAAGTCAACTCAAATTTGACCAAGCATAACATTCTCATACTTTATCAGAAATGAACCATCCAAAGCTCATTTTGAAGAGGATGCAATTCCCTACAATTCATATTCATCTCCCAAGTTCAGAATATGCACTCACAAAAAGATATGAATTTTGACATTATAGGTCCTTTTGAAAAGTTAATAAAAACACCTTTTGGGTCAAAGCTTCATACATGAACATGGAAGACTCAATTGAGAGGCGACCAAAAGGGTTGCTTATAAGACATCCTAATATTTCTAAAAAGTCCAAGAACACCTCTCTAGGGTCAAAATTAAGAGAGTTATGCATTGGCCAAGTTGACCATTTTTGCAAAATTGCCAAAAGTCAAATGTGCTCAAATTTGCATTTTTTGCCAAATGGGCCTAACTTTTTATGCTTGCACTTCACTTATAACATGGTCCACGACCCAAATGCTCACTCACATGTTATTTTCTTCATTATTTATTTTATTTTTATTTTTTACTTATTAAAAATTGAATTAAATCAAATAATTGGTAAGTAATAGCAAAGATTTGTTTTAATTGAATTTTTGGACAAAATCATAAGCTCATCATGCTGGCATATCAGAATCAGGTCATGCCAAGGCTGATTGGTACGAAATTGGCATGATTAGGCCAAATTTAGAAGGATATCATACAAATTGAAAATTAAATCAAATCTCATCAAAGCTTCAAGATTCAATCCAAATTTGTTAACCTAATTCACTCTAGGTTATATAATGAAGGATCCCAGATCAAAAGGGAGGGGGGAGAAGGCGTGAAACTGTCAGAAGAATAACTGAAACTTTGGACAAAAGTGAGAGAGCGAAATCCATCTTAGAGCCATCCTCAAGGAGTTTCAAAGCCAAAAACCAATTCCTTGGCATCTCAGGAAGCATTCCCAATCATTTACAGGCGTCAGATCATCCAGAATAATTCCTTGTCACTCTCACGGTTTGCAAAATTATTCAAATTCGATTACTTTAATTCTTGCATCTTCAGCATGTTTAAGTTACATATTTGTGTTTGTCATCATGTTTGCAATGTTTCTTGATAGTTTGATTTAAGTTACAGTGCAGGAATAAGCTTTTGCCATTGTTAGGGTTTCGTGCTCCAATTTGGGGTTTTGGGGTTTCAAACAAAATTAGGCCTGATAATGGGTACCATGACGATCAGAGTTTCAAACCCAGTTGATCCATGGTCCCCAATTGAATTTATATTGCATGTGCTTGATTTTTGAATGACACAGGTTTCAGCAACAGACTTGCGTCTATAGGTAAAGGTTCAGATCCTAAAACGACAGTTCCAGTGAAGAAGACAACAGCGTATCACAACCTGACTGACAGGTTTAAATTCTGGCGCATTATTCGAGCCACTAACTTGTTTTCCAATATATTATTTGTTTTTATAATATTAACAAGTTAACATCCAACGCAGTTGGTCAGAGGAAGGAAATCAGAAACTCATGTCCTGGGTTCGATCCCAGGTGTGAGCTTTTGGCATTTTCTCCATTTGTTTTCACCAGATCTAGCACCTCACCTTCTGAGGGCCATCATCTTCTGGATCCATCGGCCAGAATCAGATCCAACACCTCACCTTCTGAGGGTCATCATCTTCTGGATCTATCTGTCAGAATCAAATCCAGCACCTCACCTTCTGAAGGTCATCATCTTCTAGATCCATCAGCCAGAATCAGATCCAGCACATACACCTTTTGAGGGTCATCATCTTTTGATCCATCAGCTAGAATCAGATCCAGCACCTCACCTTCTAAGGGTCATCATCTTCTGGATCCATCAGCTAGAATCAGATCCAGCGTATACACCTTCTGAGGGTCATCATCTTTTGGATCCGTCTCCAGCCAGATCTGCTGACAGCAGGCCCATTTGGTTATTTCTACTTTTTTTCTTTAATTCATTTCTTTAATTATTTTGTTTTTTTTAAATCAACACAAAAATCATTTTATTAAATTGACCAATCAAAAAACACAAAAAAAGTTATATTTTCTTAATAAATGTTTTTTTAATTAATTAGTTTAATTAATTTAGGGAAATTTTAACTTGTTTTTTTTTCAAATAATTAAAAATACAAAATAGGTTGTTTAGACTTAATTAATTTATTTTTCTTAATTTAAAATTAATTAGAACTTAGGATTTTCTTTTTAGTTTAATTGTATCATTATTCTCTTAAATAACAAAACATGATAAAAAAACATTTTTTTAATCAATCGCAAATAGGTTTAGTCAAGGGTCAAAACCCTAGTTGTTTCGTATTTAATTCGCCGCGCGCTTGTTAATTATTTTGCCAATATTGTTGTAACTGCTCACTGGTTTGTAATAGTTAATTTAGGGCTTTTACTTATCACTTTTTCCCCAATTTTTTTTGGCTATGTAATTAATCCCCCTCCCCGAAGCCTTGTAATATCGTAGGTTTATTTTTTCGAATTTTTAATTCCTGCAAATATTTAACTGTCTAGATGTATGCTAATAGGATTGTATGGCAAGAATGCATGACAAATTAATACGGTTAGAAAACCCTAATGTGCAAAGATAAATAACTGAAACAAATCACTCGCACATATCACTCTTAGGGTATACTCTCACTTCGGTTGTCTTCGGTAAACGATCATTAAGCATAGGGTGTCTTAGTGGTTGCCCTCCTGTCTGAAAAAGATCAAACGTCCCATTCGAATGTTGCCTCGAAAATGTTGCCTCGGAAATGTTGCCTCGAATATGATCTTAAGACTCTAGGGTTATTACTAAGGTGTCCTAGTATTGCTTTAGTGATCGTACGTCCCTTTCGAATTGAACCTTACAAACTCCAACAATGGTGCTACCTATTTCTCAATAGTAGGATAACGCTGTCCAAAGAAACAAGAATAGAAACAATCTTTTTTCGAGTAGGTAGATGCTAGTAGGTACTTGCTCAAATCAAAACTTTTCACACTTACACTTTTCAAACAAATTTTCAAAACAACTTCATCACACCTTTGAGGACTGATACAAGGGTTATCACGAAGTAAAACATTTTCAAAGCAAGCACATATACAAGCTATTTAAAAAAAATGAGCAAGTACTTAAGAGCCCATGGAAAACCATAGATAGAAAGGGTGCTAACACCTTCCCTTTCTATAATCTACCCCCCGTACTCAGAATATCTCGAAAAAGGATTTTTTTTGTACTTTTTTCCTTTCCGATTGGATAAAATAAAAGTCGGTGGCGACTCTTGCTTACAGCGACATTTTGCGAACAAAAAACGCAAAATGCAAACCAGTATTAAATAGTCGGTTCTACCACCGTATCACAGAACTGGCGACTCTGTTGGGGAATTAATAAGTGGGGTATACCTTAGGATCTAGGTCATCATAATTGCTTATCTTGATTGCTTTGTTTGCTTTACTTTTGAGGGTTTTGTTTGGGGTTGCTATAGATCCTACACCCGGATCTGGGGAATACCTTTTAGGTAAGTAGCAATAGATTGTGAGGGAACTGTACGGCGTAGACCGATACGGTTGAAGCAGTAGCTATGTTGGTGTGGCACTTTGGTTGATACCGGTATCCCTTGTGGAGAAACGAGAAGAATATGGGGCCCCTGTGTGGTGTCGTTAAGCATCAACTGACCTTAGAACCTTTAATCGCCCAACTTAGCCATTAGAAAGTAGTGAGATAACCGGCCTCGGTGTAGAGCTGAGAACTGGTTGATACTCGATGCTATACTCATTGAGACCATACTCTCGGAATAATTTCGGCCGTAAGAAAAGATTGCATAAGCTGAAACCATGACCGATGGAGGATGGTCAGTGATATTGAGATCCTCTAGAACCCGATTACTCTTTTCTAGGACAAGTTCAACCAACTTAACTTCAAGAGGGTATTACCTTTGACCTCATGCAAGTCTTAAACCTAAGGGCTTTGTGTGATTTGACTGTGTGTGCAATACTTGTGTTTGCTATACCTGTGGTTTATCATGACGTCATGCATCATAACATGGCATTCATGCTTCATTACACTAACAATTTCAAACACCAAGTGAATTTATCTTTGTTCTGTTTTGCAGATTATGGCTTCCGTGCAGAGAAATACCATCTGAATCAACTTTGTGCAGATACCTGCCCAACCTAAAGAGCTAGCATCACGAGTTTTTGAAACTTCTACTTTCATTAAGAGACACGGTCAACTTCTCAGCCTGGTTACTTCAAACCTTGATGAACAAATGATGAGCGTACTATTTCAGTTCTTCGATACCAAGCATCACTGCTCCATTTTTCCAGGTTACCAGCTGGTACCCACCTTGGAAGAATTCTCTCATTTATTAGGCATATCCATTCTTGAACAGGTACCCTTCACAGGTATGGAAGAAGTTCCTAGGCCTGAAGACATTGCCTCAGCTTTGCATTTAAAACGGGCCGATATGGTATCCAATTGGGAAACTCGAAGCGGGGTTGAAGGTTTTCTAGCCAAATTTCTGATAGACCAGGCTCAACTATTTTTGGATGATTTGGATTTTTAAGCTTTTGAGGATGTATTGGCTCTTCTTATCTATGGTTTAGTTCTTTTCCCTAATTCGGACTCCTTTGTAGATGTGAATGCTGTCAAGATTTTCCTTTCTCGCAACCCTGTGCCTACCTTGCTTGGAGATATCTTGCATGCTCTCCATACTCGTACTATGAAGAGAAGAGGGACTCTTATGTGCTGCATGCCGTTGTTGTCAAGGTGGTTTATTTCTCACCTCCCTAAGTCTGTGCTGAAGAACGAAGAAGGTTTGGGTTGGTCGCACAGAATAATGTCACTCGCTCATACAAATATTCTTTGATGTTCCCGGGCTATGGAAGACACTGCTGTTATTGACCGTTGTGGGAGGTACCCTAATGTCCCATTACTTGGTATCAGAGGGGGTATAACTTACAATCCTTGTCTAGTTTTGCGACAATTTGGTCGTGCTCGAAGAGATGGTCCTCATGAGTTACTTCTCGAGGACATTGTATTCAACTATAAGGATGATGTTAAGGAGCATCGCCGGAGGTTCATACGAGCTTGGGGCATGGTGAACAGATCTGACCCCAAAGAGTTGGGACCAAAGACTTCCCTTCCTATGCATCCTTACCTCCAATGGGTCCGAGCTCGTGCCCAGAAGCTTGTGATTCCTTATGTGGCCGTATTACCAGTGATTGTGGAGCCCACTAATGAAGAAGGCATTCCTTACACGGTTCTCTATCCTTACATGCCCACTGATCTTGGGGAGCTACAGAGGTCTTGGATTCAATTGAGGAATGAGCGAGATACTTACCGGGAGTAGTTCCATGAGCAAGAGAGGAAGGTTTTGAAGCTCACCAGGCAGCTCGAGGAAGAAAGAGTGATCAATGACTATATCAGCACAAAGAGGAAGCGTCCATGGGACTTTTGATGTTCTATTTCTAGTTCTAGATTTGTTTTATTTACTTATTTTGTAACGCCTTAAAGGCATGTTGAACCTTCAAGTTTAAGCTAATAAAATTTTTGTTTATTTTTGGTTTGCAAATTTAAATCTCCCGAAGTCTTTGAAATCATTACATGCGCATCCCATTATCATACACATCATTACAGGTACCCCTACATGTTTCTCATCTTCTTCGTTGTTTATTTCAGCAAAAATGTCTTCCGATCAAGCCAGCAAAGATCTTCAGGCACAGAACGCCCAGTTCCAAGAGATGTTCATAACTCTGGCTAAAGGGCAGGAGGATTTGAAGACCCTTATTCTGAAAGAGAAGAAGACTGGAATTCTGAATATGGGTAGAAGGTTCGGAGAAAGGTTGAAGCATAAAACTAATCTGACCTCTTCATCCAAGGAAGGGGAGAACCAAGAAGGGGAAAAGGGCCCCAGTCCTGCAGTTTCTGACGATGATACTGATTACAATGATGAGCAATATCCTCCTGCCAAGGATAGGTACAAGCAGCTAGAAGACCGTCTGAGTGCTATGGAAGTTCAGAAGATACCTGGTTTGGATTTCGGAGAATTGGGACTGGTATCAGGAGTGGTCATCCCTCATAAGTTCAAAGCTCCAGTCTTTGCCAAGTATGATGGGGTGTCCTGCCCAAAACTCCATCTCCGCTCGTATGTCAGGAAGATCCAGCCCCACAAAATTAATAGAAATCTGTGGGTGCATTTCTTTCAAGATAGTCTGTCAGGGACTCAGCTTGAATGGTTCTACCATTTGGAAGGAGCCAGTGTCCAAAATTGGGAAGATCTTGCTGCTGCTTTCTACAAGCAGTATCAGTATAATGCCGACCTTGCTCTCACTCGTACTCAACTCTAGAGTATGTTTATGGGTGTAGGAGAAGGTTTTAAAGATTATGCTCAAAAGTGGAGAGACTTGGATGGGAGAGTTCAACCCCCTTTGTCTGATAGGGAGTTGGTGGACATGTTTCTGGGGACGCTATCTGGTCCATTTTTCAATCACTTGATCGGCAACTCGTCATCTAGTTTCACTGAGCTGATTTTAACTGGAGAAAGAGTAGAAGCTGGAATTCGAAGTGGTAAAATACAGAAGGATACCTCCTCGAGTTCAGCAAAGAAGCCTTTCGCTGGTAAGAAGGAAGCAAGTGCAGTCTATAGCCCGAGGGGCTAAAGCAAATCTGAATACCGTCAAATGGTAAATGCTGTAGTGATATCAAGACCCGCAATTGCTCCACAATGCAACAATCAACAAAGAGCAGAAAAACCACAGAGGCAGTTCACCCGACTCAATATGAATTTGTCTCAAATTTTACCATAATTGTTGAAGCCCAATCTGGTAACTCTGAGGGAAGCCCCGAAGAACCCCAACACCACATCTCCCGCTATAACCCGAATGCCCGCTGCGCCTATCACTCCGAAAGTCCAGGTCATGATACAAACGACAGTTGGGCCCTGAAAAGTAAGGTGCAGGACCTGATCGAAGCCAAAGAGATTGAGTTTGACGCTCCAGAGAAGCCCAACGTCATAACTGCACCCATGCCTAAGCATGGCTCGAGAATCAATGCTATTGAGGTTGTCTCCGCCACAGAGGATGCTGATGGTGAGAACCCGAATATGGATAGCTGGATATACCCAAAAACCAATGGTGGACTGAATAACTGGATGGCTAGGGACTTCATACCTGTTTCTTTTATTCCGCAGTAATCAACTTTTGTTTTAAGATTTGTAATAAATAAGTTTGAAACTTTACGGCCCGGTGCCTGGCCCGAGGCACCTTGGCTTTGCTTGTGAGGGCTTATTATTTGTCATTTCATATATCATTAATAAAGAATTTGACGTTTCTTGCATTACAAATTTTGCGCTCTTTGTCTTTCTTTTCTGTCTCTCACTTTATCAAAACAGCTATGCTCTTACACACACTTACGTATCATACTACAAATCCATATCCACTATGGATCCCACTGATAACAACTCTGCTACTGCCAGTTATGACTTCAAAAATCTGATCAACCAAGCCGAGGACGAAGGTGAGGATGATTGTGAGGTGCCTGGAGAACTTGCTAGACTGTTACAACAGGAAGAAAGGGCCATACAGCCTCATGAAGAGCCAGTTGAGTCAGTGAATCTGGGTACAGAGGAAGATGGGAAAGAGGTTAAAATAGGTGCGAATCTGGAGCCTAGTGTCAAACAACGATTAATACAGATGCTACACGACTATGTTGAGATCTTCGCCTGGTCCTATGAAGACATGCCTGGTTTGGACACTGATATTATGGTACATTGCCTGCCGACTAAAGAAGACTGCCCTCCGGTAAAGCAGAAGGTCAGCCGTATACACCCTGAAATGTCAGAGAAAATCAAAGCAAAGGTCATGAAACAGTTCGACGCAGGATTCTTAGCCGTCACTTCTTATCCGCAGTGGGTTGCCAACGTCGTTTCGGTACCTAAGAAGGATGGTAAGGTACGAATGTGTGTGGACTATAGATATCTGAACAGGGCAAGTCCCAAGGATGACTTCCCCCTTCCCCACATTGATGTTCTAGTAGACAACACCGTGCAACACAAGATCTTCTCCTTCATGGATGGTTTTTCTGGTTATAACCAGATCAAGATGGCTCCTGAGGACATGGAGAAGACAACCTTCATTACACAGTGGGACACCTTTTGTTTCAAGGTAATTCCTTTTGGGTTGAAGAATGCTGGGGCAACTTATCAACGCGCCATGGTCGCTTTGTTCCACGATATGATTCACCATGAGATCGAGGTTTATGATGATGACATGATCGCCAGGTCCCAGACTGAGGAAGAGCACCTTGATCATCTCCAGTAACTGTTTGACAGGTTGAAGACGTACAAGCTAAGATTGAATCCGAACAAGTGTACCTTCGGGGTAAGGTCTGGAAAGCTTTTGGGTTTCGTTGTCAGTGATAAGGGTATTCAGGTGGACCCTGCAAAGGTAAATGCCATACAAGAGATTCCGGCTCCCCGCATAAAAAAGGAAGTTCGAGGTCTTTTGGGACGTCTGAATTACATCGCCAGGTTCATTTCACATCTGACTGCTACTTGTGAGCCAATCTTCAAGCTGCTAAAGAAAGATCAAGTGGTAAAGTGGAATGATGAATTCCAGGACGCTTTCGAAAGAATCAAGGAATACCTTCAAGAACCACCAATTTTTATGCCTCCAGTTGAAGGAAGACCTTTGATATTATACTTGACAGTGCTAGACAATTCAATGGGGTTTGTGCTGGGGCAGTATGACGAGTCTGGTCGAAAAGAGCACGCTATTTATTACCTTAGCAAAAAGTTTACCGACTGTGAGACCCGATACTTATTGCTCGAGAAAACTTGATGCGCTTTGGCATGGGCTGCTCGCCGACTGAGACAGTATATGCTGACTCACACTACCTTGTTAATATCAAAGATGGATATGATCAAGTATATTTTCGAGAAGCCCGCCTTAACCGGAAGAATAACAAGATGGCAGATGATCTTAACCGAGTACGACATCCAATACACAACCTAAAAAGCAATCAAGGGGAGTGTATTGGCGGATCATTTGGAGCATCAGGCTATGGATGACTACCAGTCCATGAATTTCGAGTTCCTGGATGAGAATATCATGTTGGTAACCGACTGCAAAGAACCTGGACCGAATGAAGGACCCGAGGAGGGATCCGATGGTCTATGTATTTTGATGGAGCCTCGAACGCATTGGGTAATGGAATTGGCACTGTAATTATATCTCCTGAAGGCTGTCATACTCTGTTCACCGCCCGATTATATTTTAACTGCACCAACAACATGGCGGAGTATGAAGCATGTATCATGGGTCTTCGAGCTGCCATTAACCCGAGGATTAAGTTCTTGAGTGTATTCAGAGATTCTGCTCTGGTGATAAGTCAGATAAAAGGCGAGTGGGATACGAAGCACCCGAATCTTATTCCGTACAAAGAGTATGTGCTGACATTGCTCCCACACTTTGAGGAGATAACTTTTGAACATTTCCCACGAGAGGAGAACCAGTTGGCGGACGCGCTAGCTACCATGTCTTCTATGTTCAAAGTTAGGTGGGACAATGAAGCTCCCCAAATTACCATTGAGAGGTTGGATGAACCCACACATTACTGTGACATCGAGACTGAAGAGGTAGCAGATAAACCATGGTTTCACGAGGTAAAGAGGTATCTTGAGGCTCAAGAATACCCCGAGGGGGCATATGTTAATGATAAGAAGTTTCTGAGAAGGTTCGCTGCGAAGTTCTTCATCAGTAATGGAATCCTCTATAAGCGTAACCATGATTCAACCTTACTGTGGTGCATAGACAAAAGCGAGGCATAAAGGATCATGGCAGAATTACATGAAGGTACCTTCGGAACTCATTCCAGTGGACATACCATGGTGAAGAAAATCCTACGGGCAGGATATTACCGGTTCACTATGGAAGCCGTTTGTTATCAGCACTCTCGAACCTGTCATAAGTGCCAAGTCTATGCTGATAAAGTGCATGTGCCTCCAGTCTCCCTGAATTTTTTGACAGCTCATTGGCCCTTCACAATGTGGGGCATCGACATGATTGGCGAGATCAAACCTACCGCGTCTAACGAGCATCGTTTCATTTTGGTGGCTATTGATTATTTCAGGAAGTGGGTTGAGGCAACTTCCTTTGCTATAGTAACCAAGAACGTCATGGCGCGGTTCATCCGACACAATCTGATCTGTCGATATGGTGTACCAGAAAGAATTATTACTGACAATGATACAAATCTCAACAACACAATGATTACTGAGCTCTGCAAACAGTTCAAGATACAACACCATAAATCTTCTCCCTATCGGCCGAAGATGAATGGAGTTGTCGAAGCGGCTAACAAGAACATCAAAAAGATTGTACAGAAGATGACGGTGACATACAAAGGCTGGCATGAGATGTTACCATTCGCTCTTCATGGATACCGTACCTCAGCACGGACGTCGACAGGAGCAACACCCTACTCTTTGGTGTATGGCATGGAGGAAGTCCTACCCATCGAAGTACAAATACCCTCTCTCAGGATTATGAAGGATGTGGTTTTAAACGAAGACGACTGGATCTAAACCCGACTTGATCAGCTGAATCTAATCGATGAAAAGAGACTTTCTGCTATCTGTCATGGTCAGATGTATCAAAAGCGAATGATCAAGGCTTTTAACAAGAAATTCAGACGTCAAGAACATCAAGTCGGGGATCTAGTGATCAAACTCATCATACTACCGCAAGGTGATCCCAAGGGCAAATGGACCCCCACATACAAAGGGCCATTTGTGGTTAAGAACATTTTTTCGGGAGGAGCTATGATTCTAACCACCATAGATGGTGACGACCTTCCTCACCCCATCAATGCAGACATAGTGAAAAGATACTACGCATAATTAAAGACCCGCTAGGTTGACTGGTCTAGGCAAAAATAAGGGCTTCCCGGCGAACCAAAAGGGTTCGGGAAAAATTAAGGGATGAAAATGAAAAAACTGTACACCTGGCAAGTCAAAAACCTGAAAACGCGACTTGGGCAAAAAAGGGTATCCCGGTGGACTGAAAACACGAAAGGGCGGTCTAGGCAAAAATTAGGGATCGAAGCGTATCACTATGTCTCATTGGATCATCTTGCAACCAGACTTCAATATCAACTATCAAGCTCAGACAACGCCAATCAATCTGACCCACCTTCGACCAAGCAGCAAAGTGATGAGACGCTTGAAGATATAAAGGCAATATCAGAGTTAGAACCCAATGGGATCGTTTCACATAGCTGTTTTTCTTTCTTTTACTCAAATTGTAATTTCTATCTTTCGACGGCGTTCGCTTACTAGGACGTCAGCCTCCTTGTACAAAACGCTTATTACGGGCCAATTTCAAAATCAATACAATTCATTTTCACAAGAAACTTCAATTTACTTTTCTTTTTCTATTTTGTTTTGCAAGAACGTCCAGTGATTTATTTTTGGTATGTGAATTTGAAAATGATTGCTGCTCATAAATGTTTACATGAGAAACAAAAGACAATTACTCGTAATTCCAGGTACAGGAAAAACAAGAAGTGCCCAAACCTTACAGCTACCTTGCCCATCAGGTATCGGGATAGAGCCAACTTGAGAATATGAGTAGTGGTACATACACTTTCCACAGAGTAAAAAGTATCCAAAGACAGTGATGTTAGCTTTTCCGAATAAGACATAACTCTCCCCAGATGAGGTTCACAATCGCGAGTGAGTCAGTAAATTTTTTCCCAAGCAGAGTTTATTTCTCTCACAGGCAAAAATGCAATCTCCAACAGAATTCGTTATCACCAGCAATGAAAATTCATCCCCAGTCGAGTTTATTTCTCCAAATTAACAGATCTATCAACATAGTGTCTCCTCTCCAACAGAGTTATTCTCCCGTAGAGTTGTTCTCAAATAGAGTCTCTCATCGGCAGAATGTCTGTAAACGAGGGGCAAATCCCCAATATAGTCATCTTTGTTCACCAACCCCAACATAAATAGAGGAACTATGTTTTTTTACAGCAGTCAAGAATACCATTTCTCATGCTCTCCAAACAGCAGTCAGGGATTTATTTTCCCGGACTCAGATTATTACGTCAACATTTCATGTTCATACATCATGACATATGCATACATCACATATAACATAGTCTCATTTATTTTGAGAAGGTCATCATACAATGCATCCCATGCATCGCACATAACTAACCTTGTATTTCTTTAAGGAAAGACAATTATTATGAACAATTTCCAGCAAGTCCACGATCAACACTCGAAGCTAAACAGAGTAATCATCGGTGCGACAAGAACAACCTTACCCAGGCTCCCTCTGCAGTTTTACCCATACTCATTCCGAAGTAACCCTACTATCCAGGTTCCTTCTCACAGCCCTACTATTCAGACTTTCATATCGAAGTAACCCTACTATCCAGGTTCCTTCTCACAACCCTACTATCCAGGCTTTCATATTGAAGTAAGCCTACTATCCAGGTTTCTTCTCACAGCCCTACTATCCCGACTTTCATTTCGAAGTAACCCTACTATCCAAGTTCCTTCTCACAACCCTACCATCCAAGCTTTCATATCGAAGTAACCCTACCATCCAGGTTCCTTCTCACAGCCCTACTATCCCGGCTTTCATATCGAAGTAACCCTACTATCCAGGTTCCTTCTCACAGCCCTACCATCCAGGCTTTCATATCGAAGAAACCCTACCATCCAGGTTCCTTCTCACAACCCTACTATCTTGACTTTCATTTCGAAGTAACCCTACTATCCAGGTTCCTTCTCACAACCCTACTATCCTGACTTTCATTTCGAAGTAACCCTACTATCCAGGTTCCTTCTCACAGCCCTACTATCCAGGCTTTTATATCGAAGTAACCCTACTATCCAGGTTCCTTCTCATAACCCTACTATCCAGGCTTTCATATCGAAGTAACCCTACTATCTAGGTTCCTTCTCATAACCTTACTATTCGAGTTCTTCCTCCCTTATCCCCAGACATCAATCCATAACACTGTAAGACCGGGACCCGATCAAACGCAATTGATTTCACATTTCCCCAAAAAGTCGCGGTACAACATATACCCCGACCAAACACGCAGTTCACTTCCGCTTCCCAAACCGGAATTATTCCACAGTAGAGTAACAGACAACTGAAGCTCCTAAAATTCTATTTCTCCCAAGACAGAGACCAGCATTCCCCAATGTAGTCCTCTTCAACAACAGGTACACGAGTTCTCGCAAAGGAATCTCTTGTGCGATCGACACTTCTTCGGATGGCATCTTTAAGCCCATCTCCGACAATTCTCTAGTAACTACCAAATGGCATCTGTAAGGCCATTCTCGATATCACAAATCAAGTGCCACTTCATGCGAGTGCAAATTTCTGGGCACTCTAGTGTTCAATCATCTTCCACCTTCAGATGACAAAAGGCAGACGAGCCAATCTACATCCTCAGGTTTAATAAGATTGAACATGGGCAGCTGTTGTACCCCAAAATTTGCCCTCCCATATTTCTCAACACATGGCAAGTGAGGTCCCCAAATTGCTCAAGGAAGTTCAAGAGTTGACCAGACAAACTCTCTCCTAAGGCAGTATACCTCAAATTAGGGTTTCTATTTTCATCAAGATGTGTGAACCACAAAGGAATCAAATGCTCACCATTTTCCTAATATGTTCTCAAGATCATCCATGTCAAGTTTCAAGCCTTTTAGAGGAAGTTTTCTCAGTCAATTACTCAAATGCCTGAAAATCAACTATGCTAAGTCAAAAGTCAACTGTGGCCCACATACATTCAAACTTCAATATTTTTGGTCAACATCCTCATTTTGAAGTATTATTCATAATTTGATCAAGGGTTGATCATGATTCTTCAAGGATTGCTCACAATTCATCAAAACCCAAAAGTTGCTAAATTAGGGTTTTGTAGGAAAAGTCAACTCAACTTTGACAAAGCATAACTTTCTCATACTTTATGATAAATGACCCATCCAAAGCTCATTTTTAAGAGGATGCAATTCCCTACAATTAATATTCATCTCCCAAGTTCAGAATATGCACTCACAAAAAGATATGAGTTTTGACATTATAGGTCCTTTTGAAAAGTCAACAAAAACACCTTTTGGGTCAAAGCTTCATATATGAACATGGAAGACTCAACTGAGATGAGACCAAAAGGATTGCTTAGATGACATCCTAAGCTTTCCTAAAATTCCAAGAACACCTCTGTAGGGTAAAAATTGAGAGAGTTATGCATTGGCCAAGTTGACCATTTTTGCAAAATTGCCAAAAGTCAAATATGCTCAAATTTGCATTTTTTGCTAAATGGGCCTAACTTTTTATGCTTGCACTTAACTTATAACATGGTCCACGACCCAAATGCTCACTCACATGTTATTTGCTTCATTATTTATTTTATTTTGATTTTTTACTTATTAAAAATTGAAATAAATCAAATAATTGGTAAGTAATAGCAAAGATTTATTTTGATTGGATTTTTGGACAGAATCATAAGCTCATCATGCTGGCATATCAGAATCAGATCATGTCAAGGCTGATTGGTACGAGATTGGCATGATTAAGCTAAATTTGGAAGGATATCATACAAATTGAAAATCAAATCAAATCCCATCAAAGCTTCAAGATTCAATCCAAATTTTTTAACCTAATTCACTCTAGGTTATATAATGAAGGATCCCAGATCAAAAGGGACGGGGGAGAAGGCGTGAAACTGTCAGAAGAAAAACTGAAACTTTGGACAAAAGTGAGAGAGCGAAATCCATCTTAGAGCCATCCTTAAGGAGTTTCAAAGCCAGAAATCAATTCCTTGGCATCTCAGGAAGCATTCCCAATCATTTGCAGGCGTCAGAACATCCATAATAATTCCCTATCACTCTCACGGTTTGCAAAATTATTCAAATTCGATTACTTTAATTCTTGCATCTTCAACATGTTTAAGTTACATATTTGTGTTCATCATCATGTTTGCAATGTTTCTGGATAGTTTGATTTAAGTTACAGTGCAGGAATAAGCTTTTGCCATTGTTAAGGTTTCATGCTCCAATTTGGGGTTTTGGGGTTTCAAACAAAATTAGGCCTGATAATGGGTACCATGACGATAAGAGTTTCAAACCCAGTTGATCCATGGTCCCCAATTGAATTTATATTGCGTGTGCTTGATTTTTGAATGACACAGGTTTCAGCAACAAACCTGCGTCTGTAGGTAAAGGTTCAAAGCCTAAAACGACAGTTCCAGGGAAGAAGACAACAACGTGTCATAACCTGACTGGCTGGTTTAAATTCTGGCGCGTTATTCTGGCCACTAACTTATTTTCCAATATATCATTTGTTTTTATTATATTAACAAGTTAACATCCAGCGCAGTTGGTCAGAGGAAGGAAATCAGAAACTCATATCCTGGGTTCGATCCCAGGCGTGAGATTTTGGCATTTTCTCCATTTGTTTTCACCAGTTTTAGCACCCCACGTTCTAAGGGTCATCATCTTCTGGATCCATCAACCAGAATCAGATCCAGCACCTCACCTTCTGAGGTTTATTATCTTCTGAATCCATCAGCCAGAATCAGATCCAGCACCTCACCTTCTGAGGGTCATCATCTTCTGGATCCATCATCCAGAATCAGATCCAGCGCATACACTTTCTGAGGGTCATCATCTTCTGATCCATCAGCCAGAATCAGATCCAACACCTCACCTTCTGAGGGTCATCATCTTCTGGATCCATTAGCCAGAATCAGATCCAACGCATACCCCTTCTGAGAGTCATCTTCTTCTGGATCCATCTCCAGCCAGATCTGCTGACAGCAGGCCCATTTTGTTATTTCTACTTTTTTTTCTTTAATTCCTTTTCTTTAATTATTTTGTTTTTTTTAAATCAACACAAAAATCATTTTATTAAATTGACCAATAAAAAAAAACCAAAAAAGATTTATTTTCTTAATAAATGTTTTTTAATTAATTAGTTTAATTTAATTTAGGGAAATCTTAACTTGTTTTTTTTCAAATAAATAAAAATACAAAATATGTTGTTTAGACTTAATTAATTAATTTTTCTTAATTTAAAATTAATTAGAACTTAGGATTTTCTTTTTAGTTTAATTATCTCATTATTCTCTTAAATAACAAAACATGACAAATTTTTTTTTTTAATCAATCGCAAATAGGTTTAGTCAAGGGTCAAAACCCTAGTTGTTTCGTATTTAATTCGCCGCGCGCTTGTTAATTATTTTGCCAATATTGTTGTAACTGCTCACTGGTTTGTAATAGTTAATTTAGGGCTTTTACTTATCGCTTTTCCCCCGATTTTTTTGGCTATGTAGATAATCCCCCTCCCCGAAGCCTTATAATAGTGTAGGTTTATTTTTTCGCTTTTTTAATTCCTTGCAAATATTTAACTGTCTAGATGTATGCTAATAGGATTGTATGGCAAGAATGCATGACGAATTAATACGGTTAGAAAACCCTAAGGTGCAAAGATAAATAACTGAAACAAATCACTCGCACATATCACTCTTAGGGTATACTCTCACTTTGGTTGCCTTCGATAAACAATCATTAAGCATAAGGTGTCTTAGTGGTTGCCCTCTTGTCTGAAAAAGATCAAATGTCCCATTCGAATGTTGCCTCAGAAATGTTGCCTCGAATATGATCTTAAGACTCTAGGGTTATTACTAAGGTGTCCTAGTATTGCTTTAGTGATCGTACATCCCTTTCGAATTGACCCTTACAAACTCCAACGACGGTGCTACCTATTTCTCAATAGTAGGATAGCGCTGTCCAAAGAAACGAGAATATAAACAATCTTTTTTCGAGTAGGTATATGCTAGTAGGTACTTGCTTAAATCAAAAGTTTTCACACTTACACTTTTCAAACAAATTTTCAAAACAACTTCGTCACACCTTTGAGGACTGATACAAGGGTTATCACGAAGTAAAATATTTTCAAAGCAAGCACATACACAAGCAATTTTAAAAAAGATGAGCAAGTACCTAAGAGCCCATGGAAAACCATTGATAGAAAGGGTGCTAACACCTTCCCTTTCTATAATCTACACCCCGTACTCAGAATATCTCGAAAAAGGATTTTTTCTGTACTTTTTTCCTTTCTGATTGGATAAAATAAAAGTCGGTGGCGACTCTTACTTACCGCGACATTTTGCAAACAAAAAACGCAAAACGCAAACCAGTATTAAACAGTCGGTTCTGCCACCGTATCACACTTATCTTTATAATTTTTAAGATCTCCTCCATTTCCTTCTTGGAGGTTTCAGGGATAGTCAATGACTGGGCCTTCATCCGGACAGGCTCAACCATAACACCTTTTCCTCGAGCCTCGGTTAACTCGGCAGCAGGAGTGTCAGTAAGAATGATTACAGGGGTTGTAATAGCTTTGTCAATTGGAGTACTTGCAGAGATGATTATGGGTGTAGGAGTAACTTTTGGAGCAGCTACAGGGATAATTACGAGTCTAGAAACTGCTTTTGGGGGAGAAATTTATGGAGAAAAGATCCTATCACTTCGGGTAATTTTGCTAGTTCCGGCAATATTACTGATGTCAGAGTCTTCTTCTTCAGAATTTATCTCTTCGGCAGCCGGCCAGTCTTGCTTGATGCCATGGTAATAAATGTCCTCTCCGTAATTCCACGACACGGTCTTGTCTGATTTATATGGGACTGGCCTAGGCATTGTGATTATAAAAGGAGCTGCTTTCGGAACTGATGCAATTCTAACGGGTCTTTTGGTGGAGACCCTGTAAGAATTGGCGGAAATGGTAATGATAGAAACATCTTCAACAGGAGTAGGTGGAACACAAGTCTTTTCAAACAAAATCTCTTTATTATCTATCAGGCACTGAATGCCTGTCTTCAACAAAGGACAACTAGTTGGTGAGGATAAGCAGAGATGGCAAACTTTATTACAGCCCGAGAACACATATGCTTTCAACAAGTTTATCTTAATAGTCAGAAGTGGGGTCATGAGCTCGTCAACTGAGGTAACAAACAAATCTTCTTCAATGGCATTAGTATTGTGACCATGTCTGGGCATAGGAGCAGAAATGACATTTGGCTTCTCAGGCACGTCAAACTCAATCTCTTTTGTTTCAATGAGGTCTTGTATTTTGTTCTTCAAGGCCCAACAATTATTCGTATCGTGACCAGGACTTTCAGAGTGATATGTGCAACGAGCATTAGGATGATAATGAGGGGATGTTGTATTGGGGTTCTTCGGAGCTTCTTTCAAGGTCACCTGTGATGCGGTGGGGGAACTGACTTGAGGTTTTGCATTTGTGTTCGCAAATGTTTCGGTTTAGTAAGAGTCGCCATCGACTTTTTATTTATCCAAAGGAAAGGTCAAAAAGAAAAGGAAAGACCTTTGATATGTTTTCTTGAGTTCGGGGGGTAGATTATGAAAAGGGAAGGTGCTAGCACCATTTTCATCTATGGTTTTCCATGGTCTCTTAGTTACTTGTTTTAGATCACTTGCTTTTGCTTTTCAATTGTTTGAAATGGTGCTTTTGTGTGTGGTTTTGAAAGTATTTTGAAAAGAGGCCATCGTTGTGGCAACCTTTGTAATGATTCTTGTTTGAATGTATACAAAGGTGTTTGTCTTTTGAAAAATGTTTCATTATTTGAAAGTTTGTTTTGGGAAAGGTTTTGAAATTGTGTGGTGATGTGTTTTTGAAAATAGCAAGGATGTTTGCAAGTTTTGATCAAGTAACTAGGAGCATCTACCTACCTACTCAAAGATCTTTCCTACACATTTTTAACCCTTTTACAGTGTTGTTTTACCATTGCATTTGGTAAACAACCTTGTGTTTGGATGTTAAACGGGACAGGCGCGGGTCATCATATTGACTATGATAGCAATAGTGCTAAGTATCTTAGCAAGTTTTTGTTTGAGGGACTAGATCATTTTTGTATAGGCAACCAAGATATCGTCATCGAGGGACTATGATATTTTGTTTTTGTTTTGTTTTTGCCAAGACACCTAGCATGCATACCATGGTCATTTTAAAGGCAACAAGTGGATGAAACCCTAGGGGTGCTTGTGTGCATTGTGTTGTCATTTTCATGCATTTTTGTCTTGTATTAGTCAAGCTATTTGTTTTAATTTTGGTCTTGCATACAAACCCTAATCTTTCTATCATGGCATATTTGAAAGCAATAAACGCGTAAAAGTAATCTAAGCTATTACAACATTGATATAGGGAGGGGGATACAATTTTGAATAGGGGATATTTTGCACAAAATAAAAGCCCTAAAATTATTACAACCATATTGAATTCTTTGTTCAAATAATAAATAAGCAAATATTTAAATGGACAATTAAATAAATATGCAATATATTATAAATACGCAAAAAATGTTTTTGTACTATTTTTATGTATGTAAAAATAAATTATTTAATGTATCAAAAATAATAAAAATATTATTGATTATTTTAAAAAAGGGTAAAACCCTAATTTTTGGTTTAAGAAAAAATATATATTATAAATATTTATTTATGTACAAGAAAAATAAAATATATATACAAAATGTTGAAAACAAAATAAAATATGTATGACAAAATGTTATTTAAGTATATAAATAATATAAATAAAAATATAATATTTTTTGTATTAATTATAACTTTACTTAAGAAAAATCAAAGTATATATTATTTAATAATTATTGTTATGCTAAAAAATAAAAATAAAAATAATAAAATAAAATGTGAAAATTAAAGAAAACATTTTTGGTGATTTTTTATATTTATAAAAATAAATAAAAGTCAGAAAATAAAATAGAAATACAAAAATATGCAAAATAATAGAAATGGGCCAGGGGGGTGTAAACAGCAAGCTAAGGGGGTGCAAAAAGCATGGAATAGCCAGGCCCAACCCAGATGGCCTTCATCTTCAACCTCTGATCAAACAAAACGCGCGTTTGATGGTCAAACCTGGAAATCCTGCATACGTGCTCTAAAGCAAAAACTTGCAACATGAAAGTTATAGAGCATAATCACACGATTCTAACCATATAAAAAACTTAACCTAACTCTCAAAGACCAGAGAGAATTTCTCTGGCCCTAATTTCTAACCTAGTTTTTTTCAGAAAGTTCATCATTCAAATTCTCCCAGCTCAGTTAACTTAAATGAAATCTATGCATATGTACAGCTCAAGGGCAATGAGTACTACATTTTTTATTCACAAACCTAAGCCTAATGTTTTCTAAATAGAGAGATAGAAGTTTGAACTTTACCTGTTTCAGTCAAGCTCGAGTATGGCAATGTAGGGGTTTTCAGTGAGGCCTGAGATGCTTGTGAGCTTGCTTGAAGTTCCCTTGTGCTTTCCCAATGCTTAGCTAGCTTTGAACTTGCTTGAATCTCTCTATAGAACTCAACCTGTAAAGTCATAATTAAAAAATGGTGAAGTGTGTAAATGGAGTTACAGTGACTTGGGAATGGTTGGGATAGTTTAGGTAGGTTGTATGGAGTGTGTTGGAAGAGGTTTGGGGCAAAACGCACGAGGCAATTGGAAGATGGAAGTGAAACTGCAGAACTTGCCCTGTTTTGCAAGAACTTGGTGTTTTGATGTTCAAGGGTGTTTGAGAGGTTGCTAGCTCGTGTTTCTGACCTTAGGCAATGTGTAAAATTTGTTTGAAATGTTTACAACACTTGGTTTTATCAGATTGCTAAGTTGTTGACCTTTTGCAAGGTTTCTTGGTTTTGAAGCAAAAGTGAGAAGTGACCACGTTATGGCCTGTACAGGCCTCCTTCTTAGCTGCACAAAGTTGTTGTACTTTTCCCTAAGTTTGTGGAGTTGGTATGCTGCAAAAGGCTTGGTGCAATGCTCAAGAGAAACAAATTGACATAAAGCCAACTTTATCAAAGTGGCAATGCTACCCTTTTGCCATTTTTAGATTAATTCAATGTGTAAACTTCTAAGGATCAGAACAATGCCTTAATCCATTGATTTTGCATTAAATTTTTGAGTTTGGAAGGGTTTAAGGACCTGTAATCAAGTAAAAGCAAGGATGGATAGAAATTCCAACTTGTAGCAACATGAAAAATGCCATGGATCAAAGTGACATTTTGCCAAATTCAAACCTTCAATTCTCCCTAACCATAAATGATTTTGGAGAGTTATTGGACATTTTGGAAAGCTTGTAACATGATTTATAATCCATATTTGAAATTAATTTTGAGATTCCAATTGGAACTAGGTGAAAAATTTCCATGAAGATAGGTCAAAATCCTGCCTAAACTAGGGCAAAATTTCACTAAGTTAGAAAGTTTTTGGACCCTTGTTCATAAAATCATAACTTGAGATCCAAGCATATTTTGGGAAAACTTTGTGAATCAAAGTTGTAGATTTTGTGGAGGACTACAACTTTCACGTTGGAAGTTTTCTTTGAATCCAATTGCATCATGGTGAAAATGTTGGGCAAAGTTGGGAAGAAATAAGAATTTTTCATAACTTAGAAAATTTCTAAGTTATGAAAATTTTCCATTTTAAACCCTAATTTGCAAAATTAGGTTTCTTGGTGAACAAGTTTCATGTTTTGACACATCTTGATGAAAAATGACCCTTGGCACTTGATTTTGACCAAAAAGTCAAAGTTTGACTTTTCAGTGTACAATTGATTGGAAAATTCATCTGTCAATCCAATGCATTTGAGATCTTTTGAACCTTGTGATTAGGTAAAGATGATGGCATTGAGTCCTTGAATCCATGCTTGAACCTAATTTTCCATTGGCTAGGTTAAAAATCAGAAATTGCCCTTCTGCAATCACAACCCTAAAAATGACCATTTTGCCCTTTTGATGATCTAATCAAATTTCTTGAGGAGTTGTGGTCCAAACTTTATCAAATGGTTCATAGGAGTCCATAATGTTGATATGGATAAAAAATTATGAGGTTTGACTGTAAATTGGCCATAATTGACTTTTTCCTCAATACAACTGATTTCTAGGTCAACTGTCCAATTGACTGGGCAAAAATTTGATTCAAGGCTTGAAACTTGGTATGGGAAATCCTATAAGTCCAACATGAAGTATGAAAGTAACTTTGAGCATTGGAAGTCCAAAAATCCTTGTGCAAACTCAAACCCTAATTTCAGGTCAACAGTGCAAAGGGATGTCTTGAGCAGAGCAAACCCTAATCCTGTCTGGAGTCCAAAGAGTCTTGTGAGGGGAAATCTTGATAAAATGAGAGGGAAAATTTTGGGGTACAACAGCTGCCCCTGTTCAATCTTCTTGAACCTGAAGAGTTAGATTGGCGAATTTGCCTTTCGTGACTCGAAGGTAAAAGAGGATTGGACACTAGAGTGCCCATAAATTTGCACTCGTCAAAATGTGGTTGAGGAAATGGGCTTAAAGATGCCATTTGGAGATGGTAGAATCTTGCTGGAGACGGGGTTAGAGATGCCATCCAATACTGTTTGTTGAAAATCAGGAGAATGAACATCAAAATGGTATCCGTATCTGGAACGTATCCGAGTTGTATCTGGAGATTGAATTTGTGTGAGTAGGGGAATGGAGTCCGTGTCTGGAGCGTATCCGAGCTGTAACTGTATTTTATTCTTAAATAAATAACAGAATGACTGCCGTATCTGGAGTGTATCTGTATTGTATCTGAATCTGAAATCTGAATAAGCGACAGAATGACATCCGTGTCTGGAGCATCTCTGGGCTGGGGAATAGGTTTGAATGAGTGACAAAATGGCTACCGTGTCTGGAGCATATCTGGACTGTATCTGAAGGTTGAGATCTGTATGAGTAGCAGAATGACTTCCGTGTCTGGAGTGTATTCGTACTGTAACGGGGATCTGAAAAGGCAGCAGAATAACTTCCATGTATGGAGTGTATCTGGACTTGAACTTTGATAGTTGAATCTGAATGAGAAATAGAATGGCTTCCGTGTCTGGAGCGTATCTAGTCCGTATCTGATTGCTGAAGTCGGAATGAGTGACAGAATGGCATCCGTGTCTGGAGCGTATCTGGACTGTATATTGACTTGAAATTCTGAATGAGTAATAGAATGTCCTCCGTGGGGGGTGTATCCGTACTGTATCTTGACTTTGAATTCTGAATGAGTAATAGAATGACCTCCGTGTCTGGGGTGTATCCATACTGTATCTGAATAAGAGATCTGAATGAGTAGTAGAATGACTTCCATGTCTTGGAGTGTATCCGTACTGTATCTGAGATCTTTGAATG
Organism: Vicia faba; assembly: GCA_948472305.1. NCBI lineage: Eukaryota > Viridiplantae > Streptophyta > Magnoliopsida > Fabales > Fabaceae > Vicia > Vicia faba. The sequence continues at coordinate 1,353,337,533 of OX451738.1, read as the reverse complement.
TTTGTTAAAGATAACTTTTAATCTTATTCTAAAAAGGGTAAAATTTTAGCTGAAACACAAAGTTATGGTTCATGAAATGTATGATGCAATAAATGTGTCTTATCAATGTTTATGATATATGAATGTAATGTATGCGCATGTAAGCCGATTAGCTGTCTTGCTGAGGAAAATAAATCCTTCATAGCTGGAGATAATGAAATCTTTGACTGCTGCCGGGGAAAATAAATCCTTGACCGCTGTTGGAGATTTAAAATATTTGATTGCTGAGAATGAGAAATCCTTGGTCCACTGTTGGGGATAGAAAATCCTTGGCAACTTGTGGGGATTATCAAAACCTTAACAACTTTGTGGGGATATGGAAATCCTTTATGACTTTCCTGGGGATAGGGATCCTTCAAGTCTGCTTTGAGAAACCTGCTTGGGGAATTCAGAGAACTTTGATGACCATGGCTGGAGATTACACAATGGGAATCCTTACTCGGCTGGGGAATAGGGAAACTCTGATAACCTCTACTAGGGATTAGATGAAAGAAAACCTTGATCTGCTGGAGAATAAGGAAGACTTCGATGGCTTCTACGGAGAATTAAGAATGAGAATCTTTGATCTCCTGGGGAAATTGATGCCTTGGGGGCTTCACTGGAGAAGTGAGAATGAGAATCTTCGATCTGCAGGGGATTAAAAATTCTGGCAAACTCACGCTGGGGAGTTATGGATACTCAGGTAACTTCACTGGGGAATCCAGATTGAGAATCTTCAATCTGCTAGGGAAAATAAATCCCTGGGAACTTCAAGCTGGGGAGTTAAAAACGAGAATCTTCATTCTGTTGGGGAGTAAAAACTCTGTGGGGAAGAGGTTTATTCCTGTTTGGAAAAAGTTCAGGAGTTTGGGTTGTATGCCAATCTACTGGGGAATTATCCTTAGTTGGGGATAAAAGTTAACTGTTATCTGGTTGATTTTAAGATAACTTGCTGGGGAATCTGGAGAAACTGGATGGTTTCTGCTGTGGATTGGTAGTTGGAAATTTGACTTCGTTGGGGATTGGGAGTTTGTAGTTTAACTCTGGTGAGGATTTTGAAATTTAATTCCGCTGGGGATATGTATTTCCAGGTTGCAGCTCCGCTGGGGACCTAGATGATGTACTGCAGGGGGTTTCTCTTGGAATAACCTAAAGACATTTTCCTATCCTTTCAACCTGCCAGTAATTATTCTTTCACATTTCGTTTATTTGTAAACAATGATTATATTCAAATGCATATGCTCATTTAATAAAATCATTGGACGTTTTCAAATAAAACACAAGTGTAAAAAGAAGAAAGGCAAATAGTTTTTTGCACTTTGAAGTATCTTTGTATTAACTTTGTGTAAGTATTTTGTACAAAGGAGACAGACATCCTAGTAAGAGAATGTTGTCATAAAAATTAAGAAAAATTTATACAAAGAAAGATGGTTATGTGTAAAAATTCCATGGGGTTCCCATTCTGCTATAGCCTTCGTAACACTGGATATCTTGTCCATTCGCTACTTCGTCCGAAGATGATTGGATTGATCAGAAGCCAGGAGCTTGTCTGGTGAAGAGATTGTCTTTAAAGTGATCCGATGAGACATAGTCATACGCTTTAGTTCCCTAACTTTTTCCTGGACCGTCCTTTCGGGTTTTCAGTCCACCGGGAAACCCTTTTTTTCCCAAGTCGCCCTTTCGGGTTTTCAACTTGCCGGGTGTACAAATTTTTTTTATCTGTCCCTAATTTTTGCCTGAACCTCCCTTTCGGGTTTTCGATTCACCGGGATGCCCATTTTTTCCCAAGTCGCCCTTTCGGGTTTTCAACTTTCCAGGTTGTTTTATGCATAGTATATTTTGACTATGTCTGCATTCGCAGGGTGCGGCAAGTCGTCGCCGTCCATGGTGGTCAGGATCATAGCCCCACCAGAAAAGATATTTTTGATCACAAATGGTCCTTCGTAGGTAGGAGTCCATTTGCCCCTGGGATCACTTTGCGGCAAGATGATCCGCTTGATTACAAGGTCCCCGACTTGATATACCTGACGTCTAACTTTCTTGTTGAAAGCCTTGATCATGCGTTTCTGATATGCCTGACCATGGCAAACAACAGTAAGTCGCTTTTCATCAATCAAGTTAAGTTGATCAAGCCGGGTCTGAATCCAATCGTCTTCACTCAAACCAGCATCTCTCATGATTCTCAAGGAGGGAACCTGAACCTCGATAGGTAAAACAACTTCCATGCCGTATACCAAAGAATAGGGTGTTGCCCCAGTTGATGTTCGTGCCGTGGTACGGTACCCGTGTAGAGCAAACGGTAACATCTCATGCCATTCCTTGTAGGTGACTGTCATTTTTTGTATGATCTTCTTGATATTTTTGTTCGCAGCTTTGACAACACCGTTCATCTTTGGCCAATAGGGAAATTAATTGTGATGTTGAATCTTGAACTGCTCGCACAGAGCGGTGATCATAGTATTGTTCAGGTTTGTACCGTTGTCAGTGATAATCCTGTCAGGGATACCATACCGGCAAATAAGGTTCTGCTTGATGAAGCGGGCAACAACATTATTTGTTACAGATGCGAAGGATACAACTTCGACCCACTTGGTAAAGTAATCAATGGCCACCAGGATGAAGCGGTGTCCACTGGATGTTGTAGGCTTGATCTCTCCAATCATGTGATTCCCCACATCGCGAATGACCAATGAGCTGTTAAGACATTGAGAGGAACTGGAGGTATGTATACCTTGTCAGCATAGATTTGACATTTGTGACAAGTACGGGAATATTGATGGCAGTCAACTTCCATGGTAGACCAGTAATAGCCTGCCCGTAGAATCTTCTTAGACATCGTATGCCCGCTTGAGTGGGTGCCAAAGGTACCATTGTGTAGTTCAGCCATAATCTGCTCAGCTTCAACCTTGTCCATACAACGGAGCAGAATGCAATCATGATTGCGCTTGTATAGGATACCATTGCTTAGGAAGAACTTGGCAGAGAATCTCCTTAAGAACTTTTTGTCGTTGACTGAAGCTCCTTCAGGGTATTCTTGTACTTCGAGATACCTTTTGACGTCATGAAACCAAGGTCGGTCCACTACTTCTTCGGTATTAATCTCGTGACAATGTGCAGGTTCGTCCATCCGTTCAATAGTGATTTGGGGAGCCTCATTATCCCAGTTAAGTTTAAACATGGATGACATTGTAGCTAGCGCATCTGCTAGCTGATTCTCTTCTCGCAGGAAGTTCTCGAAGGTAATCTGCTCGAAGTGTGGTAACAATGTCAGGACATGTTCTTTGTAAGGGATGAGGTTTGGATGTTTAGTATCCCATTCTCCTTTGATTTGACTGATAACAAAAGCTGAGTCCCCAAATACAATCAAGGATTTGATTCCCAAGTCTATTGCAGCCTTGAGACCAAAGATACAAGCTTCATACTCGGCCATGTTGTTGGTGCAGCTGAAGCAGAGTCTAGCAGTGAAAGGTGTATGGAAACCTTCTGGAGAGATAAGTACAACGCCAATACCGTTTCCAAGTGCGTTGGAGGCACCATCAAAATACAGGGTCCATCGGGATCCTTGTTCAGGTCTGTCATACAGTCTGTTTCCTTCAATGTTGCTCAAAGTCATGATATCCTCGTCGGGGAAGTCGAATCTCATGGATTGGTAATCTTCGACAGCTTGATGGGCCAGATGATCGGCTAGCACACTCCCCTTTATAGCTTTTTGGGTCGTGTACTGTATATCATACTCGGTGAGGATCATCTGCCATCTAGCGATTCTTCCAGATAGAGCAGGCTTCTCGAAGATGTACTTGATCGGATCCAACTTAGAGATTAGCAAAGTGGTGTGTGTCAACATATACTGCCTTAGCCGGCGAGCAGCCCATACCAAAGCGCAACAAGTTTTCTCGAGCAATGAGTAGAGAGTCTCACAGTCGGTAAACTTTTTGCTAAGGTAATAAATGGCATGCTCTTTTCGGCCATACTCGTCATGTTGGCCCAATATGCACCCCATTGAATTCTCCAGGACGACCAAATACATGATTAGCGGACTTCCTTCGTCGGGTGGCATCAAGATAGGAGGTTCCAGCAAATACTCCTGGATTTTATCGAAAGCAAATTGACAGTCATCATTCCATTTAACCACCTGATCTTTCTTCAACAACTTGAAGATTGGTTCACAGGTAGATGTTAAGTGAGAAATGAACCTTGCAATGTAGTTTAGGCGTCCCAAGAAACCTCTGACCTCCTTCTCAGTGCGAGGGGTAGGAATTTCTTGTATAGCTTTGACTTTGGCAGGATCAACCTTGATGCCTTTGTTACTGATGATGAATCCCAAGAGTTTACTGGACCTGACTCTGAAAGTGCACTTGTTGGGGTTCAGTCGGAGCTTGTACTCTTTCAACCTGACAAACAGCTTCTGCAGATGGTCGAGGTGTTCTTCTTCCGTTTGTGAACGGGCTATCATGTCATCTACGTAGACTTCTATCTCATGATGTATCATATAAAGAAACAAACCTACCATGGCACGCTGATAGGATGCCCCGGCATTCTTCAATCCGAATGGCATCACTTTATAACAAAACTCACCCACTGTGTAACGAAGGTAGTTTTTTCCATGTCTTCAGGGGCCATTTTGATCTGGTTATACCCTGAAAATCCATCCATGAAAGAAAATACCTTGTGCTGAGCTGTATTGTCAACCAAGATGTCAATGTGTGGTAGTGGAAAGTCATCTTTAGGACTAGCCCTATTTAAGTCTCTGTAATCCATGCACATTCTGACTTTTCCGTCCTTCTTAGGCACGGGCACAATGTTAGCAACCCATTGTGGATAGGAAGTAACTACAAGAAAGCCAGCATTGAACTGCTTCATCACTTCAACTTTGATCTTTTCAGACATGTCGGGCCTCATGCGGCAAACTTTCTGTTTAATTGGTGGACAATCTTCTCTTGTAGGGAGACGGTGGACCACAATATCTGTATCAAGCCCCGACATGTCTTCGTAGGACCAGGCGAAGATCTCAACATATTCATTCAACAGTTGAACTAAGCGCTCCTTGACACTTGGCTCTAGGTTGGCACCCACTCTAACTTCTTTTCTGTCTTCCTCTGTTCCCAAGTTGATTGTCTCTAACAACTCCTCGTGAGGTAGAATATCCCTTTCTTCCTGTTGTAGCAGTCTAGCCAATTCTCCAGGCACTTCACAGTCTTCATCACCTTCGTATTCGGCATGATAGACCAGATCTTCAGAGTCACTGAAGGTCATAGCAGAATTGTTACCCATGGAATCCGGAATGGATGGGTACCTGCATTGGTGAGTGTGGGTGTGTGTAAGGGATAACCACCTTTAAACAAATAAAATGTAAAAATAAAGAAAATGAACACAAAAGTTTATATATGAAAACGTCCATGATTCATTAAAATGGCATATGAAGATGAAAAATCAAACCCTTACAAGTGGACTTGTGTACCTCGGGTAAGGCACAAGGTTAAAAGTGTACGAATTGTTTAGGAATTATTACAAACCAACATAAATGTTTGAAAGATAAATTACTGATTGATGAAAGTAATGGGAATAAAGTCCTTTGCCTCTCAATTGCATAGTCCTCCTTCAACGGTAGGGACAATCCAGTCTTCTAGATTGCTCTCCTCTTCACCATCCTCCAAAGCGCTGACTCCATGATGAGTGATCTTCACTGGTGGCCCTCCATCCCGGGAGCGACGCACAACCTTCTGACTAGCAGCAGTGAAACCTAAGCCGAATTTATCAGACTTGAAAGGAAAATCGGGAAGTTGCCCCCAGATTGTGCTTCCTCCTTCTTCAATCACAGCCTTTGCATCTTTGAGTGACGACATCCAAGGCGGAGGTCGGGTAATCATGGGTACATAAGGCACTGCCTCAATCTCCTGAGCTACCTCTTCAAAATGCTGAAAGGGGGTTTCAATGAATTCACCATCCAATTCCACATAGCGGAAAGAATTAAGATGGTTATCATGTATTCCTCTTCAACGTGAACTGTCACAATTTTCCCCTGAACAGGGTACTTGAGCTTCTGATGCAGAGTTGAAGTAACGGCTCCAACATGATGAATCCAGGGTCTTCCCAACAAGCAAGAATAGGAGGGACAGATGTCCATGACATAGAATGTGGAGTTGAAGGTTTTAGTTCCCACTTTAATCGGGATGTCCACCTCCCCGTGGACCATCTGTTTAGAACCATCAAAAGCTATGACAATGATGTTGCTGGGATTCAAAGTTAAACCTTCACAATCTAGCCTATCCAATGCTTTCTTTGGTAAGACGTTCAGCGATGAACCGGTGTCTACCAGAACGTGTGCAAGAGTAGTCCCTCTGTATTCCACCGAGACATGCAGGGCGTCATTATGCTTTCTCCCTTTGATTGTTAGATCAGCATCGGAGAACCCTAGCCCATTATCTGCTGTTAGGCTAGCTACACATTCCTGGAACTGGTCCGTGGAGGTTTCCAAGGGAACATGGGCCATCTTCAATAATTTGATCAAAGCTTTGGCATGAGCTTCTGAACAAAGCAGTAAGGCCAGCATAGAGATTTTTGAGGGGGTTTGCCCCAGTTGCTCCACAACATTATAATCGCTTTTCTTGATTATTTTCAAAATCTCCTCCATTTCTTTTTGAGAGGTCTCAGGGATGATCAACGGCTGAGCCTTCATCCTGACAGGCTCTTCTTGGATCCCTTTCCCTCTATCATCAGCAGCAGCAGAGGGGACAACTTCAGGAGTCACAACTTCTTCAATAACTGGAGTTCTTGCAGATATGTTGACCGACACAGGGGTAACCTTAGGAGCGGCTAAGGGTCCGAAGATTGCCTTTGGATGCGCAATCTCCGGAGAGAAAATTTTTCCACTGCAGGTGATTTTACTCATTCCGGCAATGTTTCCAATGTCGGAAGTCTCTTCATCAGAACTCTCTTCAGTCGATTCAATTTGCTTAACACCGTGGTAGAAGATCTCTCCCCCATAGTTCCACTGTATTGTTTTGTTGAACTTGTACGGGATAGGCCCCGACATGGTTATCTTCAAAGGTACAATCTTCGGATCGGATGTAATCTTAACAGGTCTTTTGGAGAACTTGGAAAGATTGGTGGATATGGTAATTATTGAAACATCATTAACATGAGTCGGTGTAACAGGAGTCTTTTCAAAAAGTATTTCTTGGTTATCCATTAGGCGCTGGATGCCTAACTTCAACAACAGACAGTCGGTTGGTAAGGAGGAACAAAGGTAGCAATCTTCTTTACAACCTGGGAAAATCCTAGCCTTCAGCAAATTCAACTTGATTATTGATAGCAGAGTCATCAAATCGTTAACAATAGCAACAAAAAGATCCTCTTCAACAGCATGGACATTGTGACCATGTTTTGGCATTGGAGCAGATATCACATTAGGCTTTTCAGGGGCGTCGAATTCCACCTCTTTAGCATCTATCAAATCCTGAATCTTATTTTTGAGGGCCCAACAATTGTTGGTGTCATGCCCCAGGCTGTCGGAATGATAAGCACACTTGACATTTGAATGGTAGTAAGGAGAAGATGTATTCGGATTCTTCGGTGCTTCTTTTAAACTTGCAAGGTTTAACTTCAAAAGATGAGGGAGAACCTGAGCAGGTGTCATATTGATCCGAGTGAATTGCCGTGTGGGCCTTTCCACCCTTGCTTGATTGGTTCTGGGTTGATTGTTTTGAGGCTGATTAGCTGCAGACTTCTGAATCATTACAGCCTCCACCGCTGGCCGGCACTCAACTCTTCCTTGACTTCTCTGAGAGTAGACAGCTGAGACTTCTTTCTTGGCTGGAAAGGTCTTTTTGATGGCAGTAAAAGCAGATGCATCCTTTTGAATTTTCCCACTCTTGATGCCGGCTTCAACTCTCTCACCAGTCAGAATTAGCTCAGTGAACCCCGCAGACGAACTTCCAATCAGGTGATTGAAAAAGGGGCCTGACAGTGTACCCAAGAACATATCTACCAGCCCCCTCTCAGATAGAGGTGGTTGTACTCTCCCCTCCAGGTCTCTCCATTTCTGGGCATACTCTTTGAAACCTTCATTTGATACCATGCCCATACTCTATAATTGAGTACGGGTTGGTGCTAAATCCGCATTATATTGATATTTTCTGTAGAAGGCAGCTGCCAAATCCTCCCAATTGTGCACATCAGACCTTTTTAGCTGGTAAAACCAATCTAACTGCATCCCCGAAAGACTATCCTGGAAGAAATGAACCCATAGGTCCTTATCAGAAGAATGCGGTTGGATTTTTCTGACGTAAGATCGCAGATGCTTCTTTGGACAAGACAAACCATCGTATTTAGCAAAAAGAGGCACCTTGAATTTAGGGGGAATCACAATCCCAACAACCAACCCTAGCTCCTCAAAGTCCAGCCCAGACACCCTCAACACCTCCATGGCAGCCAGACGCTCTTCCAGATTCTTATATTTGTCATCCGCAGGTGGGTACTGCTGCTCAGAATAATCTTCATCCTCTTCATCTTCTTCTTCCTCAGACTCAGATTGCACTGCTGTTCCTTTACCCTTTCTTATCCCTTCATCAGATGTTGAGGGTAAATCCAGGACCCTTCTAGCTTGACCTTCAAATCTTCTACCCATGGTAGCCACACCAACCCTCTTCTTTTTCTTTTTCTCTTTTTCCTTTTCCAGTAGACCTTTGAGCTCCTCTTGACCCTTTGCCAAGGTCATGAGTAGCTGTTGGAACTGTGAATTCTACGCTTGTAAGTCTTTGACCGTCTGCTCTATATCCATCTTGCTGAAATAAACAACAGAGAGATAAGGAAACCTGGTGTGAAGACCTGCTTATGCATATGATGAATGACATGTTATTCATTTAATGTATTCAAGGATTCAGAAATTCAAATTTGTTGTAAACAAAAAGAACACACGTCATATTAATAAGAAGAATTTGTTAGTACATAAATGCCCCATGGGCAAAATAATACAAAATTCTAATGTAAAAAGACGTTGCGCATCCTCTTTGGTGTGATGTAGGTGTTGAGAGTCTGCTCTTCGTGAAGTTGGCGAGTAAGTTCCAAAACCTTCTTCTCACTGGCGTAGAATTGGGCTTCAAAAGTATCGCGTTCTCCCTTGAGCTGTATCCAACTCCTTTGTAAATCTTTAAGTGATGTTGGCATGTCAGGATGTAGGAGGGTGTATAGAACCTCTCCTTCCATAACAGGCTCTTTGATCACAGGCAAAATGTAGGGGTAAGGCATCATAAAACTTTGGGCGCGTGTTCGTACCCACTTGAGGTAAGGCTCAAGGGGGATGGAATTCTTGTGTCCCAAGGTCTTACTGTCCACCTTTTTGGGCATCCTCCAAGCTCGGATAAACCTTTGTCGATGTCTTTGATCGTCGTTGTCGAAGTCAAAAACCATGTCTGGAATCAACATGTCATGAGGGCCATCCCTTCGGGCATACCCAAACTGTCTCAGAGCCAAGCAGGGATTGTAGGTAATGCCTCCCCTAATGCCAAGTAGAGGGACATTAGGGAATTCCCCACAATGATCAATGATGATAACATTTTCTCGGGATCGAGAACACCAATGAACATCTGAATGCGTAAGAGTCATCAATCGTTGTGACCACCTCATACCTTGCTCATTCTTCAAAACTGATTGGGGAAGGTGAGAAATAAACCACCTTGCTAGTAGAGTAGTACACCACATGAAAACACCTCTTTTCCTCATTGTTCGTGTGTGAAATGAGTGGAGGATATCCCCAAGTAATGTAGGCACCGGGTTGCGAGCCATGAAAATTTTGACAGCACTAACATCTATAAGCTGGTCAGGGTTAGGGAACAAAACCAACCCATAGATGAGAAGAGCCACAATCTCCTCAAAAGCTTATAAGTCCAAAGAATTCCAGCAGCTTTGGGCCTTCTCAAATAGAAACTTTGACAAGAAACCCTTAACACCACTTCTGGTTTCCCAATGACCTATGATATCAGATGGTTGCAAGTGTAGGGCTTTAGAAACATCTTCAGGCTTTGGATCTCTTTCCGTACCGTTGTAGGGTAGTTGATGGAGAATAGGAATCCTCAGGAGTTGAGAAAATTCCTCCAAAGTAGGCACAAGCTGGTAATCAGGAAATGTGAAGCAGTGGTGTAGGGGGTCAAAGAACTGGAAGATAACTTTCACCATGTCTTCCTCAGTGTTGGTGTTGACTAAGTTGAGTAGACGACCATGCCTCTTGGTGAATGGAGAATTTTCAGGAATCCTTGAAGCTAGCTCCTTGAGTTGAGGAGGAATTCTCACAAGGTTGACTTGGATGGTTTTCCTGCGAAGTGATTCCATTACCTACAAAACAGGAACAAAGATGAAGATTCAAATCCTTAAAATGGTTAGTGGATGAATATGATGCTTCATGATGTTATGATGTTATGCATAAGTATATATGTACAAACAAGTCACACAAGTTCCTAGTCAGGCTTGCATGGGGTTTCATAGGTAAGTACCCTCTTGAAGTTTAGTTGGCTCAACCTGTCCTATAAATAGTAACTGGGTTCTAAGGAGCTCAATATCACTGGATTATTTTCTGTGTTCACTATTTCAGTTTAGCCACTTAACTGGCGACCAAAATATTCCAAGAAAACAACCTTCAATGAGTGTGGTATCGAGTATCTACCAATTTCGGACTGCACCAAAGCCGGTCATCTCACTACTCCTAAAAAGGCCAAGATGGTCAAGTAAAGGTTCTAAAAGTCCATTAGTGCTTCACGACATCACTCAGCGGCCCCGTATTCTCTTTGATTAACTCAAAGGCTACCGGTACCCACAAATATTTCGCACTAATATATCTATTGCTTCAACCATGTCGGTATACCCCGCACAGTTTCCACAATGTATTGCTATTTACCTATGAATGTTTCCCAAATCCGGGTAGAGGATTCAAATCCAAATAATAGAACCAAATGTAAAGCATACAAAGTAAACAAGGTAAGCATGTAAAGGTGATCTAAAACACTAAGGTATCCCCACTTTTAGAATATTCCCCAGCAGAGTCGCCAGTTCTGTGATGCGGTGGGAGAACTGACTTGAGGTTTTGCGTTTGTGTTCGCAAATGTTTCGGTTTAGCAAGAGTCGCCACCGAATTTTTATTTATCCAAAGGAAAGGTCAAAAAGCACAAGAAAGACATTTGAGATGTTTTCTTGAGTTCGGGGGGTAGATTATGAAAAGGGAAGGTGCTAGCACCCTTTTCATCCATGGTTTTCCATGGGCTCTTAGTTACTTGTTTTAGATCACTTGCTTTTGCTTTTCAATTGTTTGTGTTGCACCCCAAAATTTGCCCTCTCATGTTTTCCAAAGTCTCCCCCCTGCATGGTTGATCACAAACCCTTGCCTAAGGAAAAGGAAAATTTTTGAGTGTTGCTTTAAGTACATTTCGATTGGCATTCTGAAAGACCCTTCAATTGGTGTTCTGAAGGAACCTTTCGATTGGCATTATGGATGAGCCTTTCGATTGGCATTTGGACAAGCACTTCGATTGGCATTATGTCAAGGCCTTCGATTAACATTCTGAAAGACCCTTCGATTGGGATTCTGAATGAGCCTTTCGATTGGCACCCTAGACGAGCACTTCGATTGGCATGCCAAGGGAACCTTCGATCCAGCATTGCGTCCAGATAGCTTCGACAGGCATGTGAACCATGTCCTTCGATTAGTATGAACAACACCTTTCGATTGGCCTGTTAACAAAGCCTTTCGATTGGGATCCTTCGATTGATATTTGGACAAGGGCCATTCGAAGAACACCTCCCAGGCCATTTGGAAGAGGCCATCAAAGGGCACTCAGAAAACATGTCCAGGTACACTGAACATGAGAAAATGGCATGCTTCCCTTGCAAATACGGAAATAATTAAATGCTGTTTGTGGATTTAATTCCTGAGTTAAAGGCTAAATTCTTGCCTTTTCTGTTCCTAAAGAGCTGATTCGACCAAAGTGTTTCTGTTCAACTCAAGACCATTCGAAGAAGCATTCAGAAAGCCCATTCGAAAGATACATGGGAAGTCCATTCGAAGGAAGCAACTCAAGGCCAATCGAAAAGCAAGGCCTGAAGGCATTCGAAACCCAAAAGCGTCCAGGTTCATTCAAGGGCCACGAATGTTTCAAAAAAGGAAGTTATTTAATGTGTCAGTTTCTTGTCTCATGGCATTTAATGGCCTGTTTAATGGCTATCTCTTGCCATTACTGCACCCTCACACCCCTATAAATACAGAGGCCAGCATACACATTACAACACACGAAACACACACAAAAACTCTGCAAGAAGAGGACGAAAAATATACAGGGAGAAGCATTGGAGAGACGCTGCCCACACAATCCATCAAAGGTTGTCAGAATTTTCCAAGCCAAAGCAGTCCTTCAGATCGAAAGTGCCCACGCCCAGAAGCCCCCAGATTGAAAGTGCTCCCATCCAACCAGTGCCAAATCGAAGGTCCCAACTACTGTAAGAGAGGGTAAATTGTCAAAAAAACTTTTCATTTGCATAACACATTATTACTTGTTGTTACCTTTGATTTGTCATCCTAGACAGGATCGAAAGGCCTGGGTTTGGCAGCCAGGTCATGTTTTTTCGTTTGCTAACATTTGCTGCAAACATAGCCTGAAGAGACCCAGCAAGCGCATGATCGAAGGGCCTGAAGTTCAATACCCAGGCCCTGCATTTTATTACGCTAACATACTTTTGCAGGTATAACATCCCAGATCGAAGGAGACACCTTCTCTGGATCGAACCCATCAGTATGCTGGTCGAAGGAGGCATCTCATTCCTGGATCGAAAGCCATGACCTCCATGATCGAAAGACAATCCTCTTCCCTAGATCGAAGGCTACTCACGCCTTGCTGTATGGCCCAATCGAAAGGACCATGACCCTCTCTGGATCGAAGCTTCCATCCCCTCCCTGGATCGAAACTCCCTTTTTTCCCTGGATCGAAGGATCCCCCCTTGTATTTTATTTTTGTTTTCATTGACATTTTTTTTATCTTTTTAATTAACATTAAAATAAGAAAACCACAAAAACATTAGGCTAGTTTTTTCTATTAAATTAACTTTGTTAATTATCTTAACATTTTCTCAAAAACTAAAATTTAGTAGATTTAGATCATTTTTTCCAAAATAAAATAAAACAACAAAAAGATTTATTTCTTAGGACTTTTTTCTTAGAGTTTATTCTCAGATTCGCGCGCGTTTATTTTATTATAACTGCCTACTGGTTTGTAATAACTTAGCTAAGACTTTTACTTTACTGCTTTATTCCCCAAATTTTTGGACATGTAAATAATCCCCCTCCCCGAAGCCTTGTAATAGCGTAGGATTTTCAATTCCCGCACTTTAAATTCCTGTACATATATTAACTGTTTAGATGTATGCTAACTAGGATTGCATGACAAGATTAATTCTGAACTTAAAATCAACAGTAGCTCACCATGACATGCAAGAATAATATAACTGAAAATTGACACACTTGCACACGCCACTCCTAGGATACGCCTCACTTGGTTGTCTCAAATGTGGTCATTAAGTATAGGATGTTTTAGAGGTCGTCCTTCTGTCCAAAGATCAAAGTTGCCTCGAAATGGTTGCCTCGATAAAAATGATCTAAGACATTAGGATTACCACTAAAGCGTCCTAACGTTGCTTTAGTGACCACACGTCCCTTAAATCGAATTGACCCGAAAACTCCAACGACGGTGCTACCTACTCCTCAATAGTGGGATAGCACTGTCTAAAGGACATTTGCATAGTTTAATTCCTTTTTGAGTAGGTAGATGTTCTTAAGTACTTTCTCCTTTTAAAAACAAAACAAAACTTTTCGCACTTACACTTTCTTCAAAAACAAAACTCTTTTCAAAACCCACAAACACAAAGAAAAGTAAACTTTTGAAAATATAGTGAGCAAGTACCTAAGAGCCCGTGGATAACCACAGATAGAAAGGGTGCTAACACCTTCCCTTTCTATAATCTACCTCCCGAACCCGAGAAACAATCTCGAAAAGGAATTTTTCTGTGCTTTTGTCCTTTCCTTGTTGGATAAAATAAAAGACGGTGGCGACTCTTGCTTAACCGCAACATTTTGCAAAAACAAATGCAAACGCGAACAAACATTCCAAAACAGTCAGTTCTCATTCCCATTGATCACAGAACCGGCGACTCTGTTGGGGATATTATAAGTGAGGTGTACCTTAGGATTAGATCACTTGTGTTTTCAATTGTATGCTTTGTATGCTTTAATTTTGTGGGCTTGTATCGGAGTTCTATAGATCCTAACCCGGATCTGGGGATACCCTTTAGGTAAGTAGCAACAAACTGTGAGGGAACTGTATGGGGTATACCGACATGGTTGAAACAGTAGCTACATTGATGTGGCACTTTGGTGAGTACTGGTAACCCTTGAGTTAAGTCAAGGAGAGTACGGGGCCGCCGCGTGGTGTCGTGAAGCATCAATTGACCTTAGAACCTTACTTGACCATCTTGGCCTTTTTTAGGGGTAGTGAGATGACCGACTTTGGTGCAGTCCGAAGTTGGTAGATACTCGATACTACACTCATTGAGGATTGTTTTCTTGGAATATTTTGGTCGCTAGTTCAGTGGCTAAACCAAAACGATGAACATAGAAAACAATCCAATGATATTGAGCTCCTTAGAACCCGGTTACAATTTATAGGACAGGTTTTGAGCCAACTACACTCAAGAGGGTACTTACCTATGAAACTCCATGCCAGCCTAAACTTAAGGCTATTTGTGTGACTTGTGTGCTTTCAAACTTGAACTACTTGCACATTCTTGTTATCTGACAACATGAGTTCCTTGCAGGTTTTGTTTACAGTCCTTATCCAATAATTTGGACTTATTGCAGGGTTTACTTACATCACCTCACATTTGTGCTTAAACGCATAGCATACACATCATAACATCATGCCTTAACATTTCTTTAACCATTTCAAGGATCTCAAGGGTCTGTGATGCAGGTTATGGTAAATCAGATGTCCAGCAAGGGGCAAAGGGGATTTATTTTCCTCTAGCTAAGGTTGTCTAGAAATCCAAACACGACAACTTGAGTCAGGGGCTATGACCCACTCGATATGGTGAGCTTGACTCTTGAAGAAGGACTCTCAGCAACATGAAGTTCCTTCAATCAAGCTACCAGATTCAGATTCTAACAGTTTCTTGTTTACCCCGCGAGATCCTTGAAGACATTGCATACATATATCATACATATCATTGCATTCCAGGTACCAATACAAGTCTCTTATCTTCTTCGCTGTTTATTTCAGCAATTATCATGTCTATTGAACCTTCCACTGAGCAAGCTATCAAGGCCCTCCAGGCCCAAAACGTGCAATTTCAAGAGTTGGTCATGAGCCTAGCTAAGGGTCAGTAGGACCTGAAGACCCTGATCCTGAAAGAGAGGAAGAAGAAGAAAAAGAGGACCATCCTGTTCAACACTGGACGCAGGTTTGGGAACGGGCTGCAGGATGAAGTTGATCTGACCACCCCATCTGAAGGGAAAGATAGTCCATAAGAAAGGAGGGCTCCTAGCCCTATAGTCTCCGACAACGAGACAGACTATGATGAAGAACAGTATCCTCCTGCTGAGGATAAGTACAAACAACTGGAAGACCGTTTGAACGCTATGGAGATACAGAAGGTGCCCAGTCTAGACTTCGGAGATCTGAGTCTATAATCTGGGGTGGTGATTCCCCATAAGTTCAAGGCACCTGCCTTTGCCAAGTATGACGGAGCTTCCTGTCCCAAGCTGCACCTCCGGTCATATGTGAGGAAGATCCAACCTTACACTGCTGATAAGAACTTATGGATCCATTTCTTTCAAGACAGTCTCTCAGGGACTCAGCTTGAATGGTTCTTTCAACTGGAAGGAGCTAACATCCGCAACTTGGAGGACCTTGCTGCTGCCTTTTACAAACAATACCAGTATAATGCCGACCTTGCTCCCACGCATACTCAGCTTCAGGGTATGTCTATGGGTGCAGGCGAAGGCTTTAAGGACTACGCTCAGAAGTGGAGAGATCTTGCTGGAAGAGTCCAACGCCCTCTGTCTGATAGGGAGTTGGTGGATATGTTTCTTGGGACTTTGTCTGGTCCCTATTTCAATCATCTGATCGGCAGTTCGTCAGTGGGTTTCACCGAACTAATTCTGACCGGCGAAAGGGTCGAAGCTGGCATCAAAAATGGGAAGATTCAAGAAGCTACACATTCTGATGCTCAGAAAAAGCCCTACAATGGGAAGAAAGAGTCCAATGCTGTGTATGGTCAAAAGGGTCACCGTCACTAACACGTAGGGGCAGTCCTGATCTCTGGTTCTGCGTCACACCGACAACAACAAAAGGGGAATCAACGAAAGCCAGATGAGCCTAAAAGATAGTTCACCAACATCAACATGCCGTTGTCTCAAGCGTTGCAACAATTGTTGAAAATGAATCTGATTACGGTGATAAACCCTCATCCAAACCCCAAGACTTCTTCTCCTAACTACAATCCTAATGCGACCTGCGCTTATTATTCTGACAGTCCCGGGCATGATACTAACGATTGTTGGGCGCTGAAGTACAAGATTCAGAATTTGATTGATGCCAAGGAGATTGAGTTTGGTCCTCCGGAGACTCTAACATAATCACTGCTCCTATGCCAAATCATTGAGAATGCTTTTGTTCATTTGAATTTTCAAGTTGTAATCTCTTTGTTATTCAAACAATTATCTATTAATGCCAAACTTTGTTTCATTAATGCATTGCATATGTTTGTCTTGATTTGATCCAATCATTTTAATTACATTTAAACTATGCTTTTTACTCACTTTATAACATTCAACTCTTGCTAAAAGTTACAAGCCTTTAGAGGGAGGATGACGAAACAATGCCATAATCTAATACAGTATGCTTTTGGACAGACCTTGCTGACGATGTACATGCATTTCTTTCAAATCCTAAACACTGGAGTTATAAGGAAGATAATCCCTAGTCAACCCCTTCGAGCCAAAGAAGTAGGAAGTTTTCTGTTTTAAACACAAATTGAAACCTTTAAACCTGGGGCAGGGTAGTCTCTCAGTTAATTCAAAAGATGCGCACTGAAGTCGCAAAACTCTCAGTTCATAATACAACGAACGACATCAAATCAAAAGACAGTGCTGGTTCCTTATCTCATAGGCAGTCAATCTCTCAAAAGAGAAAAGCCCACTGAGCCAAAACCTATAAAGGAGGCTTAAGAATGCTGGGGCATCCCGCTGACTGTAATCTCGAAAACAGGAACAATCAGGCAAAAATTAGGGATAATAAAACAAAAGAACGAGGGCATTACAAACCCTCGACAACATGAAAAATGTTGCAGAAAAATGATGACTTCCTTCAAAAATCCAACTTGTGTGAACCATCACCAAAACGTCATTCCAAATTCGAATAGAGTTTGACGCACAATTAACTGAGTTTAGGATTGAAGAACATCACGAAGAGCGGGTGGGTACAAATATACTTTGAGCCTTTATCCTTTGTTTCTTAAACCGTGAACCAAGCCACGTTACAACCCTTCAAAAGTCCTAATTGAAGCATGGGTTAGTTCAAAAGCATACTGTTACAAAAGGTATCCTGACTCCTGTAAGGCTTTGCCCTAAATCTTGTGTTGAATTTGTCTTATAAAGAGTTTTCTGCTAAAAAACGCATTTTTCAAAACTTCAAGACAAGCATAAACTTTGCATTATTTGAATATCACTGTTTGCATTTGGCTATTTGTTTGACAGCGGAGAAATTCACACAACGAATATCCGATGAACGAAAGCCCTCTCAGTGAACAAAATCACTTCAAAAAGGATGACACTTCCATTGACAAATCTCCTATCAACGAGGGGACTTGACATGTCACTATCCAACACACCTGGGGCAGTCCAGTCAAGATTTCAAGAAATCTCTGAAGAAGTACAGAGTAACCAGGGGCAAGTCTCCATCTCCGTCACTTGGGGCATTGAACATCAATCTCAGTGAAGGGTTACGTACAATTAAACATTTTCTGGCAATGTCATAAACACTTGCTACTAGGGGCAATGACAAATCTCCCCAAAATCCTTCTCATAGGAAGATTCCCCAACAATGGTTTAATCTTTGAAAACTTTTCCCCAGCTGAATCAACCTCAAGAATCCTCGAGGACTTCCCCCAACGAAGATGTCACCTCTCTAGAGGACTGACGACAGGGTTTATTTCCCCAACAACACCAGGATTCCCCAGCTTGAGTTTGCCTCTCCGACTAATACAAATCAAAGGACCACAACTCTTCTTTCCCAGTAGACTCTGGAAGCTTGTCCCCTGCGAAGCACAAATAAGTCTCCTCAGCCAAATTCAGAGGTTATCCTCACAAGAGTCTAACTGGGTTATCCTCAGCAAGTGGAAACTGAAAGATCATCCCCAACAAAGTTCTTTCTATCCCCAGCGGAGTTCATTCCTTTCATAGACAGAAATTCAATCTCCAGCAGGGTTCACTTTCACCAGCAACAGTAATTCATCCCCAGTTGAGTTTTATTTCTCCAAATCAGCAGATCTTCTAGCAGAGTATATACTCCCCACAGAGTCATTTCCTCGTCAGTCCATTCCCCAACGGAGTTATTCTCTCCTGCAGGATCATTCTCCCAATCATCTCCGGTCTTTATCTCTAGCGAGTGAAACTCTTTATTCTCCAACAACAGTCAGGGATTTATTTTCCCAAACTCGGATGTACCACAATAGCATTTCATGTTCATATATCATGATGTGCGCATACATATTGCATACAACATAATCTCATTTATTTTGAGAACATCATCATACAATGCATGTCATGCATCATATACGATTAATCATGTACCTTTTCAGGAAAGATGGTTATCATCAACAACTTCCAGCAAGTTCAAGATTAACTACGGAAACTAAATAGAGTAATTATCTGCACAATCAAATTCAGCTTTACACGGGTTCGTCATGAAGAAATCTTACACGAGTTTCTCCTAAATGCAGCTTCACACGGGTCCATCCTGAAAAATCCTACACGAGTCCTTTCTCATATATCTCTGAATGAAGTTTTACACGAACTCATCCCAAAGTAACCTTACCCAGGTTCCTCCTGAAGTTTTACATGAACTCATCCCAAAGTAACCTTACCCCGGTTCATCCAGAAGTTTCACACAAACTCATCCCACTGTAACCTTACCCCGGTTCATCCAGAAGTTTCACACAAACTTATCATAAAGTAACCTCACTCAGGTTCCTCCAGAAGTTTCACACGAACTTATCCCGAAGCAACCCTACACAGGTTCTCTCTTTCCAAGATGCAGTTTTATACGAACTCATCATCAAGAAACCCTACACAGGTTCTCTCTTTCCAAGATGCAGTTTTATACGGACTCATCATCAGGCAACCCTACACCGGTTCCCTCTTTCCAAAGATGAAGTTTTACACGGACTCATCATCAGGCAACCCTACACAGGTTCCTTCTCAGGAAATCAAAGATGCAGTTTTACACGGACTCGTCATCAGGAAACCCCACCCAGGTTCTCTCTTTCCAAGATGCAGTTTTACACGGACTCGTCATCAAGAAACCCTACACAAGTTCTCTCTTTCCAAAGATGAAGTTTTACACGGACTCGTCATCAGGAAACCCTACACCGGTTCCCTCTCTTTCCAAAGATGAAGTTTTACACGGACTCGTCATCAAGAAACCCTACATCGGTTCCCTCTCTTTCCAAGATAAAGTTTTACACGGACTCATCATCAAGTAACCCTACATAGGTTCCTCCTTTCCAGATGAAGTTTTTACATGGACTCATCATAAAGTAACTTTACCCAGGTTCCTTCTCAGTCCAGATATGCAGTTCACCTCCAGAGTTAATTCCCCAGTAGAGTAACGGACAACTGAAGCTCCTAAAATTCTATTTCTCTCAAGACAGCTACCAACAATCTCCAAATGGCATCTATAAGCCCATCCTCCTACCAACAATCTCCAAATGGCATCTGTAAGCCCATTCCCGACATCACAATGTTGATACCACACCATGCAAGTGCAAATTTCTGGGCACTCTAGTGTTCAATTATCTTCCACCTTCGGATCACGAAAGGCTAGAAAGCCAATCTATATCCTCAGGTATAAGAAAATTGAACAGGGGCAACTGTTGCACCCCAAAATTTTCCCTCTCATGTTTTCTAAAGTCTTCCCCCTGCATGGTTGATCACAAACCCTTGCCTAAGGAAAAGGAAAATTTTTGAGTGTTGCTTTAAGTACATTTCGATTGGCATTCTGAAAGACCCTTCGATTGGTGTTCTGAAGGAACCTTTCGATTGGCATTATGGATGAGCCTTTCGATTGGCATTTGGATAAGCACTTCGATTGGCATTATGTCAAGGCCTTCGATTGGCATTCTGAAAGACCCTTAGATTGGGATTCTAAATGAGCCTTTCGATTGGCACCCTGGACGAGCACTTCGATTGGCATGCCAAGGGAACCTTCGATCTAGCATTGCGTCCAGATAGCTTCGACATGCATGTGAACCATGTCCTTCGATTAGTAAGAACAACACCTTTCGATTGGCCTGTTAACAAAGCCTTTCGATTGAGATCCTTCGATTGATATTTAGACAAGGGCCATTCGAAGAACACCTCCCAGGCCATTTGGAAGAGGCCATCAAAGGGCACTCAGAAAACATGTCCAGGTACACTGAACATGAGAAAATGGCATGCTTCCCTTGCAAATATGGAAATAATTAAATGCTGTTTGTGGATTTAATTCCTGAGTTAAAGGCCATATTCTTGCCTTTTCTATTCCTAAAGAGCTGATTCGACCAGAGTGTTTCTGTTCAACTCAAGACCATTCGAAGAAGCATTCAGAAAGCCCATTCGAAAGATACATGGGAAGTCCATTCGAAGGAAGCAACTCAAGGCCAATCGAAAAGCAAGGCCTGAAGGCATTCGAAACCCAAAAGCGTCCAGGTTCATTCAAGGGACACGAATATTTCAAAAAAGAAAGTTATTTAATGTGTCAGTTTCTTGTCTCATGGCATTTAATGGCCTGTTTAATGGCTGTCTCTTGCCATTACTGCACCCTCACACCCCTATAAATACAGAGGCCATCATACACATTACAACACACGAAACACACACAAAAACTCTGCAAGAAGAGGATGAAAAATATACAGGGAGAAGTATTGGAGAGACGCTGCCCACACAATCCATCAAAGGTTGTCAGAATTTTCCAAGCCAAAGCAGTCCTTCAGATCGAAGGTGCCCACGCCCAGAAGCCCCCAGATTGAAAGTGCTCCCATCCAGCCAGTGCCAAATCGAAGGTCCCAACTACTGTAAGAGAGGGTAAATTGTCAAAAAAACTATTCATTTGCATAACACATTATTACTTGTTGTTACCTTTGATTTTCCATCCTAGACAAGATCGAAAGGCATGGGTTTGGCAGCCAGGTCATGTTTTTTCATTTGCTAACATTTGCTGCAGACATAGCCTGAAGAGACCCAGCAAGCGCAGGATCGAAGGGCCTGGGGTTCAATACCCAGGCCCTGCATTTTATTACGCTAACATACTTTTGCAGGTATAACATCCCAGATCGAAGGAGACACCTTCTCTGGATCGAACCCATCAGTATACTGGTCGAAGGAGGCATCTCATTCCTGGATCGAAAGCCATGACCTCCATGATCGAAAGACAATCCTCTTCCCTGGATCAAAGGCTACTCACGCCTTGCTGTCTGGCCCAATCGAAAGGACCATGACCCTCTCTGGATCGAAGCTTCCATCCCCTCCCTGGGTCGAAACTCCCTTTTTTGCCTGGATCGAAGGATCCCCCCTTGTATTTTATTTTTGTTTTCATTGACATTTTTTTAATCTTTTTAATTAACATTAAAATAAGAAAACCACAAAAATATTAGGCTAGTTTTTTCTATTAAATTAACTTTGTTAATTAACTTTTTAATTATCTTAACATTTTCTCAAAAACTAAAATTTAGTAGATTTAGATCATTTTTTCCAAAATAAAATAAAACAACAAAAAGATTTATTTCTTAGGACTTTTTTCTTAGAGTTTATTCTCAGATTCGCGCGCGTTTATTTTATTGTAACTGCCTACTGGTTTGTAATAACTTAGCTAAGACTTTTACTTTACTGCTTTATTCCCCCAATTTTTGGACATGTAAATAATCCCCCTCCCCGAAGCCTTATAATAGCGTAGGATTTTCAATTCCCGCACTTTAAATTCCTGTACATATATTAACTGTTTAGATGTATGCTAACTAGGATTGCATGACAAGATTAATTCTGAACTTAAAATCAACAGTAGCTCACCATGACATGCAAGAATAATATAACTGAAAATTGACACACTTGCACACGCCACTCCTAGGATACGCCTCACTTGGTTGCCTCAAATGTGGTCATTAAGTATAAGATGTTTTAGAGGTCGTCCTTATGTCCAAAGATCAAAGTTGCCTCGATAAACATGATCTAAGACATTAGGATTACCACTAAAGCGTCCTAACGTTGCTTTAGTGACCACACATCCCTTAAATCGAATTGACCCGAAAACACCAACGACGGTGCTACCTACTCATAAATAGTGGGATAGCACTGTCTAAAGGACATTTGCACAGTTTAATTCCTTTTTGAGTAGGTAGATGTTCTTAATTACTTGCTCCTTTTAAAAACAAAACAAAACTTTTCGCACTTACACTTTCTTCAAAAACAAAACTCTTTTCAAAACCCACAAACACAAAGAAAAGCAAACTTTTGAAAACATAGTGAGCAAGTACCTAAGAGCCCGTGGATAACCACAGATAGAAAGGGTGCTAACACCTTCCCTTTCTATAATCTACCTCCCAAACCCGAGAAACAATCTCGAAAAGGAATTTTTCTGTGCTTTTGTCCTTTCCTTGTTGGATAAAATAAAAGACAGTGGCGACTCTTGCTTAACCGCGACATTTTGTGAAAACAAACGCAAACGCGAACCAGCATTCCAAAACAGTCATTTCTCATTCCCACCGATCACAGTTTGAAATGGTGCTTTTGTGTGTGGTTTTGAAAGTATTTTGAAAAGAAGCCATCGTTGTGGCAACATTTGTAATGATTCTTGTTTGAATATATACAAAGGTGTTTGTCTTTTGAAAAATGTTTCATTGTTTAAAAGTTTGTTTTGGGAAATGTTTTGAAATTGTGTGGTGATGTATTTTTGAAAATAGCAAGGATGTTTGCAAGTTTTGATCAAGTAACTAGGAGCATCTGCCTACCTACTCAAAGATCTTTCCTACACATTTTTAACCCTTTGACAGTGTTGTTTTACCATTGCATTTGGTAAACAACCTTATGTTTGGATGTTAAACGGGATAGGCGCGGGTCATCGTATTGACCATGATAGCAATAGTGCTAAGTATCTTGGCAAGTTTTTGTTTGAGGGACTAGATCATTTTTGTATAGGCAACCAAGATAGCATCATCGTGGGACTATGATATTTTGTTTTTGTTTTGTTTTTGACAAGACACCTAGCATGCATACCATGGTCATTTTAAAGGCAACAAGTGGATGAAACCCTAGGGGTGCTTGTGTGCATTGTGTTGTCATTTTCATGCATTTTTGTCTTGTATTAGTCAAACTATTTGTTTTGATTTTGGTCTTGCATACAAACCCTAATCTTTCTATCATGGCATATTTGAAAGCAATAAATGCGTAAAAGTAATCTAAGCTATTACAACATTGATATAGGGAGGGGGATACAATTTTGATTAGGGTATATTTTGCACAAAATAAAAGCCCTAAAATTATTACAACCATATTGAATTCTTTGTTCAAATAATAAATAAGCAAATATTTAAATGGACAATTAAATAAATATGCAATATTTTATAAATATGAAAAAAATGTTTTTGTACTATTTTTATGTATGTAAAAATAAATTATTTAATGTATCAAAAATAAGAAAAATATTATTGATTATTTTTAAAAAGGGTAAAACCTTAATTTTTGGTTTAAGAAAATATATATATTATAAATATTTATTTATGTACAAGAAAAATAAAATATATATACAAAATGTTGAAAACAAAATAAAATATGTATGACAAAATGTTATTTAAGTATATAAATAATAAAAATAAAAATATAATATTTTTTGTATTAATTATAAATTTATTTAAGAAAAATCAAAGTATATATTATTTAATAATTATTCTTATGCTAAAAAAATAATAATAAAAAAAATAAAATAAAATGTGAAAATTAAAGAAAATATTTTTGGTGATTTTTTATATTTATAAAAATAAATAAAAGTCAGAAAATAAAATAGAAATACAAAAATATGCAAAATAATAGAAATGGGCCAGAGGGGTGTAAACAGCAAGCTAAGGGGGTGCAAAAAGCATGGAATAGCCAGGACTAGCCCAAATGGCCTTCATCTTCAACCTCTGATCAAACAAAACGCGCGCTTGATGTTCAAACCTGGAAATCCTGCATACGTGCTCTAAAGCAAAAACTTGCAACATGAAAGTTATAGAGCATAATCACACGATTCTAACCATATAAAAAACTTAACCTAACTCTCAAAGACCAGAGAGAATTTCTCTGGCCCTAATTTCTAACCTAGTTTTTTCAGAAAGTTCATCATTCAAATTCTCCCAGCTCAGTTAACTTAAATGAAATCTACGCATATGTACAACTCAAGGGCAATGAGTACTACATTTTTTATTCACAAACCTAAGCCTAATGTTTCCTAAATAGAGAGATAGAAGTTTGAACTTTACCTGTTTCAGTCAAGCTCGAGTATGAAAATGTAGGGGTTTTCAGTGAGGCCTGAGATGCTTGTGAGCTTGCTTGAAGTTCCCTTGAGCTTTCCCAATGCTTAGCTAGCTTTGAACTTGCTTGAATCTCTCTATAGAACTCAACCTGTAAAGTCAGAATTCAAAAATGGTGAAGTGTGTAAATGGAGTTACAGTGACTTAGGAATGGTTGGGATAATTTAGGTAGGTTGTATGGAGTGTGTTGGAAGAGGTTTGGGGAAAAACGCACGAGACAATTGGAAGATGGAAGTGAAACTGCAGAACTTGCCCTGTTTTGCAAGAACTCGGTGTTTTGATGTTCAAGGGTGTTTGAGAGGTTTCTATCTTGTGTTTCTGACCTTAGGCAATGTGTAAAAGTTGTTTGAAATGTTTACAACACTTGGTTTTATCAGATTTCCAAGTTGTTGACCTTTTGCAAGGTTTCTTGGTTTTGAAGCAAAAGTGAGAAGTGACCATGCTATGGCCTGTACAGGCCTCCTTCTTAGCTGCACAAATTTGTTGTACTTTGCCCTAAGTTTGTGGAGTTGGTATGCTGCAAAAGGCTTGGTGCACTGCTCAAGAGAAACAAATTGACATAAAGCCAACTTTATCAAAGTGACAATGCTACCTTTTTGCCATTTTTAGATTAATTCAATGTGTAAACTTCTAAGGATCAGAACAATGCCTTAATCCATTGAGTTTTCATTCAATTTTTGAGCGTGGAAGGGTTTAAGGACCTGTAAGCAAGTACAAGCAAGGCTGGATAGAAATTGCAACTTGTAGCAACATGAAAAATGTCATGGATCAAAGTGACATTTTGCCAAATTCAAACCTTCGATTCTCCCTAACCTTAAATGATTTTGGAGAGTTATTGGACATTTTGGAACTCTTGTAACATGCTCTACAATACATATTTGAAATGTATTTTGAGATTCCAATTGGAACTAGGTGAAAAATTTCCATGAAGATAGGTCAAAATCCTGCCTAAACTAGGGCAAAATTTCACTAAGTTAGAAAGTTTTTGGACCCTTGTTCATAAAATCATAACTTGAGTTCCAAGCATCTTTTGGGAAAACTTTATGAATAAAAGTTGTATATTTTGTGGAGGACTAAAACTTTCATGTTAGAAGTTTTCTTTAAATCCAAATGCATCATGGTGAAAATGTTGGGCAAAGTTGGGAAAAAATAAGAAATTTTCATAACTTCGAAAATTTCTAAGTTATGAAAATTTTCCATTTTAAACCCTAATTTGCAAAATTAGATTTCTTGGTGAACAAGTTTCATGTTTTGACACATCTTGATGAAAAATAACCCTTGGCACTTGATTTTGACCAAAAAGTCAAAGTTTGACTTTTCAGTGTACAGTTGATTTTTGATCAGTTGACTGGAAAATTCATCTGTCAATCCAATGCATTTAAGATCTTTTGAACCTTGTGATTAGGTCAAGATGATGCCATTGAGTCCTTGAATCCATGCTTGAACCCAATTTGCCATTGGCTAGGTTAAAAATCAGAAATTGCCCTTCTGCAGTCACAACCCTAAAAATGACCATTTTGCCCTTTTGATGATCTGATCAAATTTCTTGAGGAGTTATGGTCCAAACTTGAACAAATGGTTCATAGGAGTCCATAATGTTGATGTGGATAAAAAATTATGAGGTTTGACTGTAAATTGGCCACAATTGACTTTTTCCCCAATACAGCTGATTTCTAGGTCAACTGTCCAATTGACTGGGCAAAAATTTGATTCAAGGCTTGAAACTTGGTATCGGCAATCCTATAAGTCCAACATGAAGTATGAAAGTCACTTTGAGAATTGGAAGTCCAAAAATCCTTGTGCAAACTCAAACCCTAATTTCAGGTCAACAGTGCAAGGAGATGTCTTGAGCAGAGCAAACCCTAATCCTGTCTGGAGTCCAAAGAGTCTTGTAAGGGGAAATCTTGATAAAATGAGTGGGAAAATTTTGGGGTACAACATCACCAAATTGGATCTTAGCAGATGCGGTAATACTTTAGACAGAGTCATGTTAATTCTGGTGAATTGCCTGACTGGCCTTTCCATCCTTGGTTGATTATTTCTTTATTGATCAGATGTAGGCTTTGGGATCATAACAGCCCCCACCATTGGTCGGAGTTCAGCCCTATCTTGGTTTATTTGCGGATATGCGGAAGCCACCTCTTTCTTTTTGATGAAGGGCTTCCTTACAGCTGCGGAAGAAGATGTGTCCTTCTGGATCTTTCCATTCTTAATACCGGCTTCTATTCTCTCTCCGGTCAATATTAGTTCAGTAAAGCCAACAAATGAACTTCTGATTAAATGATTGAAAAAGGGACCAGATAAGGTACCTAAGAACATGTCTAACAATTCTCTCTCAGACAGAGGGGGTTGAACTCTTCCATCCAAATCTCTCCATTTTTGTGCATAGTCCTTGAAACCTTCATTGGACACCATGGCCATACTCTAGAGTTGAGTACGGGTAGGCGCAAAATCAACATTGTACTGGTATTGCTTATAGAAAGCTGCAGCAAGATCTTCCCAATTATGGACATTAGCCCTTTCTAGTTGGTAGAACCAGTCAAGTTGAGTTCTAGACAGACTGTCTTGGAAAAAGTGCACCCATAAGTCTTTATCAGCGGTATGGGGTTGAATTCTCCTCACATATGATCAGAGATGCATTTTAGGGAATGGCACTCCATCATATTTGGCAAATATAGGAACTTTGAATTTCGGAGGAATCACAATCCCTGACACTAACCCCAATTCCTCAAAGTCCAAGCCTGGTACCTTTTGGATTTCCATCGCGCTTAATCGCTCTTTGAGATGTCTATACTTATCATCAGCTGGAGGGTACTATTCTTTAGAGTAGTCCTCTTCTTCTTCCTCCTCTTCCGATTCTGACGGGACAACTGTTTCCTTGCCTTTCCCTTCTCCTTCACCGGATGTTGTTGCAAAGTCCAAAGTCCTTCTTGTCTGCCCATGAAATCTTCTTCCCATGTTTAAGACTCCAGTTACCTCCTTTGTTTTCTTTTTCCTCTCTTCAGCCAGCAGAGTCTTCAACTCTTCTTGCCCCTTGGTTAGGTTCATGAGTAACTGTTGAAACTGCGTATTCTGAGCTTGAAGATCTTTCACTGTTTGCTCGAGATCCATCTTATTGAAATAAACAGTAGAGAGATGAGGAGACTTGTTGCAAAAACCTGCTTATGTTATGATGAATGGTATATGCATATACAATGTTTTCAAGGATTTCAAAGATTCAAATTTGTTTCAGACAAAAAAAACACACATTATATTAATAAGATAAAGTTTGAGTACATCAGTGCCCCTCGGGCAAAATAATACAAAACTCTAAGATAGAAAAGTAGTGCGCATCCTCTTCGGTGCAATGTAGGAATTCAGAGTCTGCTCCTCATGAAGTATCCCAGTGAGCTCCAAAACCTTCTTCTCGCTTGCGTAGGATTGGGCTTCGAATGTATCTCACTCTCCTTTGAGTTGTATCCAATCCCTTTGGAGATCTTCAAGAGACGTGGGCATGTCAGGATGTAGGATAGTGTATGGAACGTCTCCTTCCATGACATGCTCGATGATTACCGGGAGAATGGAGGGGTAAGGCATCATAAGACTCTGAGCGCGAGTTCGTACCAATTTGAGGTAAGGCTCAAGAGGGATGGAATTCTTGTGCCCCAAAGTCTTTCTATCTACCTTGTTTAGCATCCTCCAAGCTCGGATGAATCTCTGGCGAAGACCTTGATCATTGTTGTCGTAGTCAAATACCAAACCTTAAATCAGCATCTCGTGCGGGCCATCCTTCGGGCGTAACCAAACTGTCTTAAAGATAAACATGGGTTGTAGGTGATACCTCCCCTAATGCCAAGTAAAGGGACATTAGGAAATTCTCTGCAACGGTCGGCAATGATAACATTCTCTTTGGATCGGGAGCACCAATGAATGTCTGAATGCTTGAGCGTCATCAACCTTTGTGACCACCTTGAACCTTGCTCATTTTTTAAGACTGATTGGGGAAGATGATAAATAAACCATCTTGCCAAGAGAGGAGTGAAACACATAAGGACACCTCTTTTCCTTATTGTGCGAGTGTGAAAAGAGTGTAGGATATCCCCTAGCAATGTAGGCACCGAGTTGCGTGATATGAAGATTTTGACGGCGTTGACATCTATGAGTTGGTCGAGATTTAGAAACAAAACCATCCCATAGATGAGGAGAGCCACAATTTCCTCAAAGGCTTGCAAGTTTAAGGAATTCCAAAAGCTTTGGGCTTTCTCAAACATGAACTTTGCTAGGAAACCTTTGACACCACTCCTTGTTTCCCAATGGTTTGCGACATCAGATAAGTGCAAGTGTAGGGCTTGAGCAATCTCTTCTGGCTTTGAATCTCTTTCTGTACCGTTGAAAGGTAGTTGATTGAGAATGGGAATCCTTAAGAGTTGGGAGAATTCTTCCAAAGTAGGCACAAGTTGATAGTCGGGAAATGTGAAGCAATGGTGCAAAGGATCAAAGAAAAGAATGAGCACCTTCATCATGTCCTCATCTGTGTGGGAGGTGACCAAGTTGAGTAGACGACCATGTCTCTCGGTGAATGGAGAGTTTTCAGGAATCCTTGAAGCTAGCTCCTTTAGTTGTGGAGGTATTCTCACAAGGTTGACTTGAATAGTTTTCCTGTGAAGTGAATCCATATCCTACAAAACAAGAACAAAGATGAATCCCAAAATCCTTGAAATGGTTAGTGGATGTATATGATGTTCATGATGTCCATGATGTTATGTACAAGTATGCATATACAAGCAAAGCAAACAAGTACTTAGTTTAGGCTTGCATGGAGTTTTATAGGTAAGTACCCTCTTGAAGTTTAGTTGGCTTAAACCTGTCCTAGTAATAGTAACCGGGTTCTAAGGAGCTCAATATCACTGGATTGTATCCTTGGTCATTGTTTCAGCTCAAGCCTCTTTAACGACGATCGAAATATCCCAAGAAACCAAACCTCAATGAGTGTAGTATCGATTATCTACCAACTTCGGACTACACCAAAGCCGGTCATCTCACTACATCCTAAAGGCTAAGTTGGTCAAGTAAAGGTTCTAGAAGTTCATTAGTGCTTCATGACATCACTCAGCGGCCCCGTATTCTCTTTGATTAACTCAAAGGCTACCGGTACCCACAAATATGTCGCACTAACGTAGCTATTGCTTAGACCACGTCGGTATACCCTGCACAGTTTCCATAACGTATTGCTACTTACCTATAATGTATCCCAAATTCGGTAGAGGATTCAAACCCAAACAAAGAACCATAATGTAAAGCATACAAGTCAAACAATGTAAGCAAGTAAATGTGATCTAATCTCTAAGGTAACCCCACTTATCATATTTCTCCAGCAGAGTCGCCAGTTTTATGATGCGGTGGGAGAACTGACTTGATTATTTTGCTTTTGATCGCAAATGTCGCGGTTAGCAAGAGTCGCCACCAACTTTTCTTTTATCCAAAAGGAAATTTGAAAAAGCACAGGAAAGACCATTGAGATCGTTTCTTGAGTTCGGGGGGTAGATTATGAAAAGGGAAGCTATTAGCACCCTTTTCATCCATGGTTTTCCATTAGCTCTTAGTTACTTGCTAGATCACTTGCTTTTGTTTAAAATTGTGCTTTGTGTGGTTTTGAAAGTATTTTTTTGTAAAAGAGGCCATTGTTTAGGCAAACTTTGTAATAACTCTCGTTCGTAAGAATGCCTACAAAGATGTTGATCTTTTGAAAATGTTTTCAAGTTTTGTAAGATGTTTGGAAATGTGTGTGTTTTTTTTGAAAATAGCAAGGATATTTGTCTTTAAATGGAGCAAGTAACTAAAAGTAATCTACCTACTCAAATGTCTTTCTTGTTCATTTTCTTTTCCTTTGATATTGTTGTCTTACCATTGATTTGGTAAGTAACCCTATCTTTGGATGTAAACGGGACGGGCGTTGGTCATTGTATAGCCATGATTAGCAATGTTTGTAAGATATCTTAGCATTTTTGATGGACTAAGATCATTTTTATTAGGCAACTTTGAATAGCGTCATCGAGGGACTATGATCTTGTATTTGTTTGTTTTTGCTAAGACACTTTACATGCGTAATATGACCATTTTGTATAAGGCAACCAAGTGGGATAATCTTAGGGGTGTTTTGTGTGCAAGTGTGTCATTTTCATGTTTGATTTTGTCTTGGATTAAGGTTTTCTATTTGGTTGGTTTTATCTTGCCATACAAACCCTAATTATTAGCATGTTATATAAAAGTGATAAATTGCGAAATTTAAATGTCCTACGCCATTACAACATTTATGGGAAGGGGGAATACAATTTATGAATGGGGATTTGCAATAATATAAAACCTAATTAAGCTATTACAACCAAATTGAACATGTACAAATATTGGAATAAATAATATACAAAAATGAATTAAATATGCCAAGGTATGTAAATGCAAATAAGATTTTGTTTGGTTTTTCATGTGAAAAAGTTTTAAACTAAACCTAATAAATAAATCAAGATTAAACTCAAATTAATTAGGAAAGGAAATCATTTTTTAGAAAAGATTTTGATTAAACCCTAGTTCTATTTTATCAAAAGGAAATAAATTTCTTTAAGAAAAGGTAAGTATTTTTATATTTTTATCTTGAAAATAAAATATGGCATCATGAGATATTTTTGGTCTTTTTATGTTAAAAATAATATGCTTAATGAGTGTGAAGAAAGATAAATAAATATTAAACTAATTTTAAATTAATTTACAAATTTATTTAATAAAATAGATAAAATATATAACTAAAGAAAAATATTTTTCATTGGGAAAAATGAAATAAAATAAGTCAAAATAAAATCTATCATTTTTATATTTTTTGTGATTTTTAATATTAAGAAAATATTTTTAAGAAAATAAAATGAAAACAAATAAATAAATAAATAAATAAATGATATGAACAAGGGCTGCTGCAAGCAAATAGGAGGCAAGGGGTTAGCAAAAAATTACAAGCCCCAAAGTCCAGAAGCCCACGTTGCAAGCTAGCAAAAAAAAATGGAAAAAATGAGAAAAATTGCAAAAGGCAGCACCAAGGCTCGAACCCATGACCTATGGCATTTTTGCGCGCTGCCTTACCACTGGGGTGGCTGTACATCCGTTCATCTAAACAAAGGCATAAATATATATTAGAAAACGCCCCCTAAAGGCAACTTCATCTTCAACCTTGAGCCATGGCCGGACCACATGTATCTCTCTCATTTCTCCATGAAAATGGAAAGTCCAAACATGAAAATGATAGTGTTCCTTCCCACGATTTCAACCATATAATTCATGTAAACTAAAAGTCAAAGATCAAAGTTAATTTTTCTTGCGCTAATTTAAAACCTAATTTTTACAGAAAATTCAAATCCAAAATTCTCTATACACAATGAATATAAATGAAATCTATGAACATGGTTGGCTTTAGTGCAAGGATATCTACATTTTGTTTTCACAAATCCAGACCAAAGGATGCTTGTATGAAGAGATAGAAGTTTGAGTTTTTACCTCTTTCAGTTAAGATCGTGAATGCAGTTTGAGCAAGTTTTGAGAAGGCGTGAGGATCTATTTAGCTTGCCTGGACCTCCCTGAGTGTGTTCCAATCCTTACTTTGCCTTGAAAGTTCCTGAATCTCCCTAGTCAAGTCAACCTGCAAGCTTGATATGTAAAAATGGAAGATGGAGGAGGAGTTACAATGAGGGGACATGGGTCTGGAACACTTAGATATGATGTATATTAAGTGTTTAGGTGGTTAAAACTCAAAACACACGAGTGGTTTTTGAGATTGCTATGTAAGGTGCAAAACTGTAAGTTATGACAGATTTTTAGTGATAGAGTATTTGGGAGAGTTTCTGAGTCTTAGCCTTCGTCTGTTAGGTTGTAATGCATTTGTGTACATGTATATAAAAGGTTTTTGATAAATTCCACACCAGGTTTCTGAGTTATAGCCTTATGGCTCTATAACTTGCTTTTGAAGCAAAGTGAGGAGACAAGTCCCTAAGTGTTTGTACAAGCCTGATCTGAGTTGGTAGAGGTTTTATACAAATTGATTTTGGTTTATAGGGTTTGTGTGTGCATAAAGAACAAGTGCAAAGCTCAAGGAGTTGACAATTGCAAAAGTTGTGCTTTATCAAAATGGAAATGGTAACTTTGTGCCATAAATGGAATTGTAGTTTGGACAAAGGCTCTAATGCTTGGATTAAAGCTCTATCAGCTGTGTAAACATTTAATTATGGAGTGAGACACAAGTTTGAGGCCTGAAAAGCAAATATTATGCAGCCTAGGCTTGAATTTGAATTTTGGTTCATCATGAAATGGCTTGAAATAAAAGTGAGAAATTGCCAACTTTATCTCTTCGATTCTCCCTACTCAAGAATGATCTTAAGGAGTTCTTGGACATTTTGGAAAGCTTGAAATGTTCTATACAACTCATCTTTGAATTTCTTTCAAATATTAACTTTGTAACTATGTGAAAAATTGGCATGAAGTTAGGTCAAAAACTTGCCTAACTAGGGCAAAATTTCACTAAGTTATTTTAGTTCATGAGCATGTATTCACAAAATTATATCTTGAGATCCAAGCATATTTAGGAAAAATTGTGTGAAGAAAATTTGTAAATTTCATGGAGATCTACAACTTTCATGTTTGGAATTTCCTTTGAATCATCTTGTATCATGGTGAAAATTTGGCTTAAAGTTGAGAAAAAACAAGAAATTTTCTATACTTAGAAAATTTTCTAAGTTAAATTTTTTCAACTTTTCAAAACCAAATTTTAAGTAATTGGTTTCTTGATGAAAAAGCTTCACATTTTGACATGTTTTGATGAATTATGATCTTTGGCACTTAATTTTGACCAAAAAGTCAAAGTTTGACTTTTCAGTATATAGTTGACTTTTGATCAATTGACTGGAAAATTCATCTGTCAATCCAATGGATTTGCAATGTTTTGAACCATGTAATTAGGTCAAGATGATTTAATTGAACTCTTGAGATCATGATTTAAACCAATTGGCCATTTGCTAGGTCAAAAATCAGAAATTGCCATTTCTCTATCAAAACCCTAATTTTGACCATTTTGCCCTCTTGATGATTTGATCAAATTTCTTGAGGAATTATGGTCCAAACTTGATCAAATGATACATATGGGTTTAAAATGTTGACATGGATAAATAATTATGAAGTTTGACTGTAAATTGGCCATGGTTGACTTTTTCCCCAATACAGCTAATTTTTAGGTCAACTGTCCAATTGACTGATCAAAACTGTGATTCAAGGCTTGAAACTTGACATGAGTAATCTTGGGGGTCCATAATGATCCTTTAAAGTCATATGAAGCATTTATAGTCCAAAAATCCTTGTGCAAACTCAAACCCTAATTTTGGTCATCAGTGCATGAGGAGGTGTCTTGAGCTGGTCAAACCCTAATCCAGTCTTGAGTCAAAGAGATCTTGTGAGGAAATTCTTGATAAGTGAGAGGGAAAATTTTGGGGTAAAACACATGCTTTTGATATTACTTTCAATTATATATATATAATTTATAAGGCTCAATGCATTGACAATTTGCATAAAGCTTGCTTTTCCAAAATAGAAGCGTGACCTTTCTTTCTTAAATGGCAAGTCAACTTGGACAAAGCTTGAATCACTTGGACAATGGATCTGTCAGTTGTGTAAACATTAAATTATTGAGTTATTTTTAAGTTATAATGCATGAAAAGCAAGATTATGCAACATGCTTGAAGATTGGATCAAATGTTCTTTAAGAAAATGATTTATAATTTCAAGTTTTTGAGGCCATCTTTATCTCTTCGAAACTTCTAGCTTAAGCATGATATCTTCAAGTTATTGGAAATTTTGGAAATCTTGAAACATACTATACAACTTTCATGTTGACCATTTTGACAAAATCATCTTGGAGCTTGGTGAAAATTGGCCAAGAAGTTAGGTAAAAAATCTGCCTAAACTAGGTGAAAATTTCACTAAGTGTTTTATGAAAAATGTCAGGACTTTATGAATTTATAACTCAAAATTAAAGCACTTATAGGATTTTATCAGAAAATAAAAGTTGTAGATCTCATCAATCTCTAAAACTTCCATGTTGAAAGTTTTCTTTGAATCATCTTGCATCTTGGTGAAAAATTGGCATGAAGTAGTGATATTATCATGTACAAAAACACTTAGAAAAATTTCTAAGTCTTGAAAAGTTTGACTTTTCAAATTGAATTTTGACTTTATTGATTTCTTGATGATCAAGCTTCACATTTTTTAATTTATTTATGAATTGTGATCTTTGAAATCAAATCTTGATAAAAAAGTCAAAGTTTGACTTTTTGTGTATCAGTTGACTTTTCATCAGTTGATCCAAAATTCAACTATCAATTCATTGATCTTGAGGAATGTTTTGAGCCATGAAATTAGGTAAACATGTTGTATTTTAATCCTTGAGATTATGCTTCAATGCATTAGATCATGTATTAGGTCAAAAGTCATGGATCCGTCAATTACAGTCAAAACCCTAATTTTGACCATTCTGCCCTTTTGGTAAATTGAGTGCTTTTCTTGAGGGATTGTGATCAATACTTGATCAAATGATGAATAGGACTTTAAAATGTTGATGTTGGCCAAAAATCATGAAGTTTGATTTTAGGTGGACCACACTTAACTTTTTACCCAATAGAGTTGATTTTCAGTCATCTGGTCAATTGACTAAGCAAAATTGTGATTCAAGAATTGAAACTTGACATGAGTATTCTTGGATGTCTATAATGATCCATGAAGGTCATTTGAGACATCCGAAGTCCAATTATCCTTGTGAAAATCAAAACCCTAATTTGAGGCATCAGTGTTTAGGAGATGGTTTGACCTAGTTACCACTTGTGCAATTTTGAGCCGTTGAAGATCTTGTGAGAAATGTCTTGAGAAAAGAGAGGCAAAATTTTGGGGTACAACAGCTGCCACTGTTCAATCTTCTTAAACCTGAAGAGTTAGATTGGCAGTCCGCCATTCGTGACTTGTAGGAAGAAGATGATTGAACACTAAAGTACCCAGAAATTTGCACTCGCTTGGTGTACGAAGTAATGTTGTTGGCCGATTATGTCAGTAATGGGCTTATAGATGTCGTTTGGAGAGATGATAAAGAGTTATTGGAGATGGGATTATAGATGCCATCCAAAATGACTGCTGGTAAGTATAAAGCTTGACTGTGACTATTATTTTAACGTATAATGAAGGAATCACTGACGACTACTACTTCAACAGGTAATGAAGGAATCTCTGACTACTACTACTTCAACAGATAATGAAGGAATCTCTGATCAAGTAATGAAGGAATATTTCACGACTACTACTTCAATAGGTAATGAAGGAATCTTTGACGACTACTACTTCAACAGGTAAGGAATCTTGATGATTACTACTTCAACAGGAAATGAAGGAATCTCCGACGACTACTACTTCAATAGGTAATGAAGGAATCTTTGACGACTACTACTTCAACAGGTAATGAATGAATCTTGACGACTACCACTACAATAGGTAATGAAGGAATCTCCAACGACTACTACTTCAACATGTAATGAAGGAATCTTGACGATTACTACTTTAACATGTAATGAAGGAATCTTTGATGACTACTACTTCAAAAGGTAATGAAGGAATCCCCGATAACTACTACTTCAATAGGTAATGAAGGAATCTCCGACGACTACTACTTCAACAGGTAATGAAGGAATCTCCGACGACTACTACTTCAACAAGTAATGAAGGAATCTTAACGACTACTACTTCAACAAGTAATGAATGAATCTTGATTATTACTACTTCAACGGGTAATAAAGGAATCTCCGAAGACTACTACTTCAACAAGTAATGAAGGAATCTTTGACGGCTACTACTTCAACAGGTAATGAAGGAATCTCCGACGGCTACTACTTCAACAGGTAATTAAGGAATCTCTGATGACTACTATTTCAACAAATAATGAAGGAATCTCTGATGACTACTACTTCAAAAAATAATGAAGGAATCTCTGACGACTACTAATTCAACATGTAATGAAGGAATCTCCGACAACTACTAATTCAACAGGTAATGAAGGAATCTCCAATGACTACTACTTCAACAGGTAATGAAGGAATCTTGACAACTACCACGTCAACATGTAATAAAGGAATATCCGACGACTACTACTTCAATAGGTAATGAAGGAATCTTGACGATTACTACTTTAACATGTAATGAAGGAATCTCCAACGACTACTACTTCAACAGGTAATGAAGGAATCTATGACGACTACTACTTCAATAGGTAATGAAGGAATCTCCGACGACTACTACTTCAACAAGTAATGAAGGAATCTCCGACGACTACTACTTTAATAGGTAATGAAGGAATCTCTGACGACTGCTACTTCAACAAATAATAAAGGAATCTTTGACGACTACTACTTCAACAAGTAATGAAGGAATCTCCGACGACTACTACTTTAACAAGTAATGAAGGAATCTCTGACGACAGCTACTTCAACAAATAATGAAGGAATCTATGACGACTACTACTTCAACATGTAATGAATGAATCTCCGACGACTACTACTTCAATAGGTAATGGGAGGAATCTATGCTTGATTTTGTCTCGGAGAGATATTCTTCAGAATGACTCCCTGGGCCAAATCTTCGATGGAAATATTTGTCAGATTTTAGCCTTTGGAGAAATTCGTAGATGGTTGATGACATGCATCTGTTGGTTGATCTTTTCCTGAAAAGGTAAAAAGTTAGTTGTATGCAATGTCATGATGCATGCATGGCGTAATGATGTTCTCAAAATAAATGAGATTGTGCTATATGCGTTTTGTATGCATATGTCATGATATGTGAATGTGTAATGTTATTGAAATGTATCTACACATGGGAAAATAAATCCCTGACTACGATTAGAGATGAAGAGTATGTGTATCTTCAACTTTGTTTTAAAGTGCTTCCACTGGGAATTCCTGTTTGCTGTTTGAGGAAACTCTATAGGGGATGTTGGTTTCTGCTTGAGGAGTAGAATTCAGGAACCTTTGCTGATCATTACGCTACTGGGGAATTTAACTCTTATATGCCTTGACCGAGGATAATAAAGATGATTAAACCTCTGATTTGTCTGGGGAGGATGAAGTCAACTATTATCTGGTCGGATTCTAGGATTTGCAGTAACTTTCTAGGGATAGTATCAACTCTGCTGGAGAAGAAGAGTTTTGTTTGTTGATTTGTAGTAGTATGATGAATGAACTCAAGCTGGGGAGATAAACCCTATTGAGGAAGGCATTCTGATGATCTTACTGGGGAAGAATTTTGCAAGGTTTTCTCTTTTAGTTTTGGAAGTCCAAACTTGGCCGGGGAAGAGAATTCCCAGGGAATATGTCGATTGAAACTCTGAATGGAGAATGTATGAATTCACTCTGTGGGGATAATCTTATTGAAGTAACTATGTGGGGATATCTCAAATCCTCAAGTAAATGCTTATTATTGTTCTTGTGCATACATTTGTTAACAGTTAATCATGTTCATATGCATATGTTCATTCAATTTTAGTCATTGGACGTTTTTGAACTCAAAACAAAAAAAAAAAGTTTGTACGTCAAAGTATATTTGTATTGATAATTTTCCTAAAAATAGGCGTTTTTGTACAGGGAGACAGAAATCCTAGTAAGAGGAAGTCGTCGAAACAATAAAAAAAAACAAAGTGAAAACAAAAATTGTATAGCCATGTGGAAGTGATCTCATTGGGTTCCGACTCTGCTATTGCCCCTGTGTCTTCGAACATCATCCCTTGTCGCCGAAAGAAATTGAATTTATCTTGTATCATTGGACCTTGGTAATAAATCTGGCTTTAGTGATTCCATGGAACATAGTCATATGCTTTAATCCTTAAGTTTTTCCTGGACCGCCCTTTCAGGCTTTCGGTCCACCAGGATACCCTTTTTTTCCCAAGCCGCCCTTTCAGGTTTTCGACTTGCCGGGTGTACAATCTTTTGTATATATCCCTAATTTTTTCCCAAACCTTTTGGTTCGTCAGGATACCCTTATTTTTCCCTAGGTATGTCAACCTATGGGTCATTCTTTATGCGTAGTATTTTTTGACTATGTTGTGTTCATAGGATGCGGGAAATCTTCACCGTCCATAGTGGTTAGCATCATAGCACCACTAGAGAATACTTTCTTGACGACAAATGGCCCTTCATAAGTGGGAGTCCATTTTCCCCTGGGATCTCCTTGTGGTAAAATGATGCAATTTATTACTAAGTCGTCAGCCCGGTATACTCGAGGTTTGATCTTTTTTTTGAATGCCTTGATCATACGCTTTTGATACATTTGACCGTGACAAACAACAACCAGCCTCTTTTCA
This sequence comes from Vicia faba, assembly GCA_948472305.1. NCBI lineage: Eukaryota > Viridiplantae > Streptophyta > Magnoliopsida > Fabales > Fabaceae > Vicia > Vicia faba. Next base: position 1,353,298,274 of record OX451738.1, on the reverse strand, counting down.
TCAATCAAGTTCAACTGATCTAACCTAGTCTGGATCCATTCGTCTTTGCCCAGGCCTGCTTCTTTCATAATCCTTAAGGTAGGAATCTGAACTTTGACAGGTAGGACGACTTTCATGCCCTAGACTAAAGAGAAATGGGTTACCGCAGTTGATGTTCAAGCCGAAGTACAGTATCCATGAAGAGAAAATTGTAACATCTCATGCCAGTCTTTATAGGTCACTACCATATTTTGCACAATCTTCTTTATGTTCTTGTTGGCAGCCTCCACTGCACCATTCATCTTAGGTCTGTAAGGAGAAGAGCTGTGATGCTTGATTTTGAACTGCGTATAGAGTCCAGTGATCATAGAATTATTGAGGTTGGTTCTGTTGTCAGTGATAATATTTTCAGGGATACTATATCGGCAAATGAGGTTATGCTTGATAAACTGGGCTACAACATTCTTAGTGACTGAGGCAAATGAAGATGCTTCGACCTATTTGGTAAAGTAAACACTAGAGACGAGAATGAAACAATGTCCATTAGAGGAAGTAGGCTTGATCTCTCCAATCATATGAATGCCCCACATTGCAAATGGCCATGGAGCAGTCATGACATTTAGAGGTATTGGAGGTACATGAACTTTGTCAGCATAAATCTGGCACTTATGGCAAGTCTTCAATGTTGATGACAATTAGTTTCCATGGTCGACTAATAATAACCATCCCTCAAAATCTTCTTGGCCATAGTGTGTCCGCTAGAGTGTGTTCCGAAGATACCATCATGCATATCCTCCATGATTTCCTCTGCATCCTTCTTATCCACACAACATAGCAGAGTTGAATCATGGTTGCGTTTGTACAGAATCCCGTTGCTTAGGAAGAACTTGGCTGAGAACCTCCGCAGGAATTTATTATCATTGATTGATGCACCTTCGGGATACTTTTGAGATTCAAGATATCTTTTAACCTCATGAAACCAAGGCTTCTCCTCGTCGGTGTCAATCTCACAACAGTGCGTCGGTTCACCAAATCTTTCTATAGTAATTATGGGAGCTTCGTTGTCCCAATTGACCTTGAACATAGATGACATAGTTGCTAAAGCGTCTGCCAACTGGTTCTCCTCCCTTAGAATATGCTCAAAGGTGACCTCTTCAAAGTACGGGATAAAGGTTAGGACAGGTTCTTTATAAGGGATCAAATTTGGATGTTTGGTATCCCACTTTCCTTTAACTTGATTGATTACTAGAGCTGAATCTCCGTATTCGCTTAAGAATTTGATTCTTAGGTCAATGGCAGCCTTTAGACCCAAGATGCACACTTCATACTCAGCCATGTTGTTTGTATAGTCGAAGCACAGTCTGGCAGTGAAAGGTGTATGACAGCCTTCAGGAGAAATGATCACAACACCAATTCCGTTACCCAAAGCGTTGGAAGCTCCATCAAAAACCATAGTCCATCGAGACCCTTGATCAGGTCCTTCATATGGTCCAGGCTTTTCACAGTCGGTTATCAGCATGATATTCTCGTTCAGGAATTCAAAGTTCATGGAATGGTAGTCATTAACAGCTTGATGCGCCAAATGATTCGCCCACACACTTCCCTTGATTGCTTTTTGTGTAGTATACTGGATATCATATTCAGTCAAGATCATTTTCCATCTAGCTATTCGTCCGGAGAGAGTTGGATTGTCGAAGATGTACTTGATGGGATCCATCTTAGAAATTAATAAGGTAGTATGAGTCAACATATAGTGTCTTAGCCGGCGAGCAGACCATACCAAAGCGCAACAAGTTTTCTCGAGCAGTGAATATCTGGTTTCATAGTCGGTAATTTTTTTGCTAAGGTAGTTGTTGTACCCCAAAATTTGCCCTCCAATTTTTTCATACGAGATGCTTACCCTAGGGTTTCTCGTACACTCAATTGGCTCAAAAGTCGACCAGACAAATTCTCTTCCTAGGCGGCCAATCAATAATTAGGGTTTGAAATTTCTCAGAGATAATTGAGTCTTCAAAATGCCAAATGTTCTTAAAGAAACAATTTGCTGAAGTTTGTTGATTCTACAAGACTGACGAATGTTCTTAAAACATGTTTGGTAGAAAATGAAGTCCCGTCTAAATCAAGAATGACATGCGAACTCATTTTGATTACTAGTTAGCCATTGGACAAGAATTAAAGATTAAGACTTTTTGACCATAAGTCTTTGGATTTAAGTTCATCAAGTGGAATTAAATTCTAAAACATTTATTTTGTTTTGGAACTTTGATTGGAGTACAAAGTGTTTGTTTTGCTTGATCATTTTTGGTGATTGCTTGAAATACAAGTTTCCCAAAACAAGGTGTTTTACTCAATGCATTCAAATAAGAATTTCAAAGTTTAAATTTGATATTGGTACAATATTTTTATTTCACACAAAATTTATTCAAAGGCATTGTGTCCATTACATTACAAGTTGAATTTACAAAAATTTGTCTTGTCTACAAATGCAATAAATTACAAAGATTTGTTTACAAAAAGGAGAAATTTTATTTCTTTAAAGTCTTCATCTTCAAGCAACCACTCCAATATTTGCTTGCCATCCATGCCTCATGTTCATGAAAAAAAATGGAGAAGTTTGTTAGCAACTTAAACATCCAGAAATGAACAAAAAATACAAAGTATTCTAATTCATCTTTAGGGTGGTTTTTGTTGAATCAGAAAAGAAGGGTTTTGTGTTCTAAGGCCTCAAAAAATTTCATTTTTATCATAGGCCAAGTTCCTATTGCAAATCTCAAAGGAATTGGTTCACAATAGACAAAAGGTGCAGATAGAATTTCAAGCTCAACAGATTTCAGCCCAACATGAACAAAAGGCCTCATACAATTCTTCTTTAATCATTGGCCTGAGAATTTATGGTTTGCAAATCACAAGGTACAAGCTTGGTTCACAAACAAGGTAAAACATAATAGCAACACAACATAACAGGCAGCAGCAGGCTGCAATGCTGCAGCATAAGATGCTAAACAAAATAACAACACAACATAACAGGCAGCAGCAGGCTGCAATGCTGTAGCACAAGCTGCCAATCAAATCAAACAAAAACCTACAACAAATATAAAAACCAGCAAAACATAACAAGTATAGCATAAACATAATAGCAATAGGTTGCAGCAGGCAGCAAGCAACAACAATACTACAAACTGCCAAGACAAAACCTGTGCAAAAATCTAAAGAGGAACAAAGTATCAAGAGTTCAGAAAAGGAGGTTTTGTGTTCTAAGGCCTCAAACAATGTCAAATTTTATCATGGGCCAATTATCATTGCAAACCACAAAACAAAACTTGATTCACAATAAACAAATTCAAAAGAATTCCAACCATATTTTCAGCCCATTAGAAAAATATTCAAATCAAGAAATTCAAGCCCAATAGAGGCCTCAAAACAATGTCCTATCATTGGCCTAAAGATATGTTTGCAAATCACAAATTTTGGTTCACAAACAGATGAAAGAGGAAATCAGAAAACCAATACAATCAATAATCAAAGAGCCTCAAAATAGGTAAAGTCATGTCATAGGCCTAGGGTATTTTACTACAAATCTCAAAACAATGTTTGGTTTGGTTCACAGTAAGAGAAAAAGAATTTAGAAGAAAATGTTTATCACAGTACAAGAATTGTCAAACTCAGCTGTAAAAGCATCACAATTTTATCAAGTCCACAAGCAACAAAGTACAAAAGCAGCCAGTAAAAGTCAGCATTTGACATATTAGTAAAGAAGGAAAACTCAAAATGTTCATCACAGTACAAGAGCTGTTAAACACAGCTGTAAAAGCATCACAAAAGCCAAGTACATAATCAAAAGTCAGCAAGCAAAGTCAGAGGCAGCATAGCAAGGACAAAAGTTGATTTATCAGCAAAAGTGACAAGTCCAAGAAGAAATTCCTCAAGTCAGTATCAGTGAACAAAGATCACATTATAAAAACTAGTACAACACAGAGAACAGGGGAGAGAGCAAAGAAAACTTACAGAGATACCAAGCCAGTTTCTGTTTAATACAGATACAAAACCAACACAACCATTTCCAAAACTCTTTTCATCATCAAAAATATAAAAGAAAACAGATACAGATACACAGCCAACAAAACCATTTCCCCAAATTCCTTTCACCACGAAAATATACAAGGAAACAGAAACAAAACCGCATGCAAACAACAACGAAACCCTAAAATTTTTATCATCATTTTCTTCAAAATCCAGACCCTTCAGAAATGAAAAGAGGAAAGATAGAAAGATCTCACTCAAATAATGAGAGATCCTCACAATCAGAGCCGTTAGGGTTTCGCTTCCCCCTTCGCGATCTACCCGGTTTGATACAATATCTGTAAAATTCAACCATGGATTAAGATAGAGGAGAGAAAGAAGAATAAAATGATGTAAAAAAATGAAGATCCGAGCAATCGCTGTCGTGAAGACCGCCGTCCACTGCCGCCTAGGGCGATTTCCGGCGAGCCCCACTATTAGAGAAGGAGTCAGCGTAAGAGAGAGAAATTTTATTGAGAAATGAAACTTTGTTTCACCTTTTTTTAATGTTTTGCTTTTTTTGTTCTAAAAAACTAATAACAGGCCCAAACGACCCAACCCAACCTTTTTCTCCTCATACACCCCCCATCTCTTAAACATCATACGAGCCCATTTTTTTATATCATTCATTTTTATTCTGACCAACAAAAAAGGCTTTGGGCTTAAAACCAAAAAGAACTTTTTTTCTTTCTCTAACACTCTTTCTATTTTTTAGAACCCCCCTGACTTATTTTATTTATTTTATTTTTATTTTCTTTCTTTTAGTTATTATTATTAATATTATTACAATATTTATTTTTATTAATAAAAATCTCAAAAAAATATTTTATTTACTTACTTATATTAAATATACTCATATTTATTTCTTTTAGACTAAAAGACCAAAATATTTTCTTATTAAATTCATTATCTTTTCTAAAAATTAATTAAATAATTAGATTTAGGTTTATTCTTATTATTTATTTAGAAATTTGTTTTCTTTAAATTAATTTCTTTTACTAACTTAATTTTAATTTTCTTATTTTTAGTTAATTATTTTTCTTTTAAGTTAATTAGGTCAAAACAAAAATCCATTCTTTATCCATTCATACTTGTACATTATATTCATTTCACTTCTTGTACATTATATTTAAATTTGTTTTTTTTACATTTGTTAAATTCGATATGGTTGTAATAGATAATTAGGGTTTTAATTTCTTGCAATTCCCCATTTGTAATTTGTACACCCTATTCCCGAAGCGTTGTAATAGCGTAGGACATTTAAATTCTACAATTTATTGCTTTCCTTATTATTGTTAGTAATTAGGGTTTGCATGACAAGATTAAAATCAACCATAACACAACCCTAACTTAAGATAAAATAATTAAATCAAACACATTTGCACACAAGCACCCCCTAGTGTAAATCCACTTGGTTGCCTTTATAAAATGGCCATATTACGCATGTGAGGTATCTTAGCAAAAACAAACAAATACAAGATCATAGTCCCTCGATAACGCTATCTAAGTTGCCTTACAAATGATCTTAGTCCCTAAAAGAGAATGCTAAGATGCCTTGCAACATTGCTAATCATGGTCATACGATGACCCACACCCGTCCCATTTACATCCAAAGATAGGGTTGCTTACCAAATCAATGGTAAGACAATAATGTCAAAGGAAAAGAAAATCAACAAGAAAGACATTTGAGTGGTTAGATTGCTCCTAAATACTTGCTCTATTTCAAACAAAACATCCTTGCTATTTTCAAAATAAACACATACACATTTCAAAACATCTTACAAACTTGAAAACATTTTCAAAAGATCAACATCTTTGTATACATTGCTTTTGTGTGTTTGTGTGCTTTGAAAAGTTTTTGTTTAACTTAGTGGTAACCCTTGTCTCTATCCTCAAGAGTGTAACGAAGTTGTTTTTGAAAACTGTTTTAAAAGTGTTTGTGTGAAATAATTTTTGTTGTTTTGAGCAAGTACTTAAGAGTTTCTACCTACTCAAAAAAAAGACTGTTCATTTTCTCGTTTCCTTTAGACATCACTATCCTACTATTAAGGAGTAGGTAGCCCCATCGTTGGAGTTTAAGGGACAATCGAAAGGGACGTTTTTACGGTCACATAAGAAATGATTAGGAAACCTTAGTAGTTACCCTAGAGTCTTAAAGATCTTTCCGAGGCAACATTCTAATGGGTTATTTTTGATCTTTTGGGACTAGAGGGCAACCACTAAAACTCCCTATACTTCATGACCATTTACCGAAGGCAACCGAAGTGGGGATATACCCTAAGAGTGAACATGTGCAAGTGTTTGTTTTTCAATTTATTTATCTTTGCATAATTAGGTTTTTCTACCGTTTTAAATTATTGATCTTTGTATACAATCCTATTATCAATCTTTTAACAGTTAATAGTAGCGGAAAATAAAGTGCGAGAATTTTAAACCTAGCTATTACAAGGCTTTGAGGAGGGGGTTACATGACCAAACTTGGGGAATTGAAACAGTAAATGAAAGCAATAATAAACCTAAGTTAAAAGTTATTACAAACTCGGAGCAATTACAACAATTGGAAAATAAAGTGAAAATAAATAAACGCGCGAAAGTTAAGACGGGAACAAATTAGAAGCCTAAAAAATCCCATTAATTAAAAAATATTTGTGTTTTTTATTGAGAAAAATAGTTGAAATTTGCAAGTTAAACCTAATTTTCTAATTAATTTTATTTAACAAAAATAATCAATGTTGAAATAATTAAAATAATTAATTTTCAAAAATTAATTTTAATTATAAAAACCCTTATTCTATTTTTGTGATTTTTGATTTTATGATTTTTTTATAAATAATAAAAAATGATTAAAAATTCATTAAACTAAATAATGAAAATAAAATAAGAAAAATCAAAAGAGTTTAGGAAATGGGCTTGCTGTTGTTGTTAGTAATCTGGGGGTGTGAAGCTGAATTGTTAGGCCCAAGTTTGTTGGCCCAGTTGTCCAGCGTGCATTCTAGTGTGATCAGTCTTCAGGGAGTGCACCATGGATCTTTAATTCTGGAGCATTGGATCTGCTTTGAGATAATCCAAAGGGTGGAATCTGAGGATGCAGGGTGAACATCTGGAGGAGCAACACATGGGATCCTATAGGAAATGTTAAGAAAATACAAAATGCCTAGACCTGGGGTCGAACCCAAGTCCTTACCTTCACCAACTTATCACCCTTGCCATATGCGCCATTTGTCATTCATGTACATAAATAAAACAAAAATAACATAAGGCAAACAAAGATCTATAGACACATGTCAAAAACGCGCGTACTGTGGGTCCCCAACGGTTTGAATGGACGAATCAGTGAGCACCACACCATCACCTTCTTCATGGATCTGTCGTTTTAGGTGGGGAACTTTTACCTACACATTTTTCCGTCACTATAGGCTATAATGACAGATTTTGTTCGTAGCTAAAACCATGCATTATTCAAAAATATGATACAAGCAATATAAATAAAAACTAATGCTAGGGATCAATAAGGAATTTTGTCCCGAGTCCAGTAGTACCCATAATCCCCTTCAATTTGTCATGGAAAAAGAAACCCCAATTTTAAGCTTACAAACCCTAACAATGGTGTAAGCCCGTTCCTGCGCCAAAACTCAAATCCAGGCCTTCAAACAGATTCCAAGCATGATTATAAACACGTTTATGCAATCAAATTCGATTTAAAACATGTAAAACCAAGAAAATGAATTTAAGTTACAAGGGTGAAAACCGTGATTTATATCTGGAGATTCCTAAGGCTGCGAGCTTGGATAACGATTGGAAAAGCTTCAAGGACCTTCATGGATGATCACTGATACTCCAAAACTCCTTGAATTTGCCTGTAGAGAAAGATTCGATCTGCACTTTTCTTTGAAAATTTGGAACTTTGTTTGACTCCTTGAGGCAGGCTGCGCGTCCAAATCCTTTGTCCTTAGGGTTGAGAATGCTTGTGTATAAGTATGTGAATCAAATTAGGGTGCTAAGTTTAGAAAAAAATCCAAGATTTGATAACTTTTGAAAATTGCTTCCAAACTTTCCAAACTAGGAGATTTCCTCTTGTTTTTTTATTTTGCACGATTTTGTTTAGCTTTGTGACAACAAGCATGATCTCTAATTCAATGCAAAACAAATCTCATCCCACTGATTTTATTTATATTGATTTAATCTGATTTTATTTGATTTATTTGAATTTTAAATAAAATCAAAATAAATAAATAAATAAATAAATGAGGCAAGGAGGGTCCCATAGGTCTTGGACCATACTAGGACTGAAATTCAATCTTGAAAAGATGGGCCCATGTGGAAAAAATACAATTTTAAGCATTGTTGACTTTGTGCAAAATTTCCAAAAATGGTCAACTTTGACAATGCATTTCTCTCTAAATTTTGACCCTCGGAGGGTGTTACTAGACTTTTTAGAAAGCTTAGGATGTCCTCTAAACAACCCTTTTGGTTTCATCACAATTGGATCTTCCATGTTCATGTAAGAATCTTTGACCCAAAAGGTGTTTTTGTTGACTTTTGAAAAGGACCCATAATGTATGATTTTATATCTTTTTATGAGTGCATTTATTGAACTTGAGGGATGAATAGGAGTTGTAGGAAATTGGATTATCTTCAAAATGATCCTTAGATGAGAAATTTTTGATAAAGTATGAGAAAGTTATGCCTGGTCAAAGTTTGGTTGACTTTTCCTACAAAGACCCTAATTTAGCAACTTTTGAGTTTTAATGGATTAGGAGCATTCCTTGAGGAATCATGGTCAAACCTTGATCAAATGATGGATATAACTTCAAAATATTGATGTTGACCAAAAATCTTGAAGTTTGACTGTATATGGCTCACAGTTGACTTTTGACCTAATACAGTTGAGTTTTAGACATTTGAGCAGTTGACTGAGCAAACTTCTTGTGCAAGGCATGACACTTGACATGGATGATCTTGATAACATATTAGGACCATGTAAAAGGTTTAAGGCCTTTGGAGCTCACCCATATTGATGAAAATGGAAACCCTAATTGGAGATTCATTGTTTTAGGAGAGAGTTTATCTGGTCAACTCTTGGGCATCCTTGAGCAGATTGAGGGCTTCAATGAGCATATATTGAGTGATACGAGAGGGAAAATTTTAGAGTACAATAGCTACCCCTGTTCAATCTTTTTAGACCTGAGGATGTAGATTGGCTTGTCTGCCTTTCGTGATCTGAAGGTGGAAGATGATTGAACACTAGAGTGCCCAGAAATTTGCACTCGCATGAAGTAAGTGTCAGTCGATAATATCGGGAATGGGCTTAAAAATTCCATTTGGAAGGCGATGGAGAGTCATCGGAGATGGGATTAAAGATTCCATCCAGAAAAGATATCGGTCACATAAGAGATTCCTTTGCGAGAATTCCTGTAACTTCTGTTGAGTAGAACTTCACCGGGGAATGTTGATTTATGTCTTGGGAAATAGAGGCTAGAAGCTTCCATTATCTGCTACTATACTGGGGAATTAACTCTTGATTGAGGAGGTGGAAGTAAACTGCATGTCTGGTCAGGGTCCAGGCTGCACAACGACTTACTGGGGAAATATTAAATTGACCGTATCTGGTCGGGTCCAGGTCTTACAGTGTTATAAACTGTTGTCTGGAGATAAGAGAGAAGGAACCTGGGTAGTAGGGTTACTTCAAAATGAAATCCTGGATAGTAGGGCTACGAGAAGGAACCTGGATAGTTGGGTTACTTCGAGATGAAATCCTGGATAGTAGGGCTTATGGAAGGAACCTGGATAGTAGGGTTACTTCGAGATGAAATCCTAGATAGTAAGGCTTATGGTAAGGAACCTGGATAGTAGGATTACTTTAAGGTGAAAGCCTGGATAATAGGGCTATGAGAAGGAACCTGGGTCATAGGGTTACTTCGAGATGAAAGCCTGGATATTAGGGCTTATGGGAAGGAACCTGGATAGTGGGGTTACTTAGAGGTGAAAGCTTGGATAGTAAGGCTATGAGAAGGAACCTGGGTCGTAGGGTTACTTAGAGATGAAAGCCTGGATAGTAGGGCTTATGTGAAGGAACCTGGATAGTAGGGTTACTTCAAGATGAGAGCCTGAATAGTAGGGCTTATGGGAAGGAACCTGGATAGTAGGGATACTTCGAGATGAAAGCCTGGATAGTAGGGCTTATGGGAAGGAACCTGGATAATAGGGTTACTTCGAGGTGAAAGCCTGGATAGTAGGGCTATGAGAAGGAACCTGGGTTATAGGGTTACTTCGAGATGAAAGCCTGGATAGTAGGGCTTATGGGAAGGAACCTGGATAGTAGGGTTAATTCGAGATGAGAGGCTGGATAGTAGGGCTTATGGGAAGGAACCTGGATAGTATGGTTACTTCGAGGTGAAATGTTGGATAGTAGGGCTATGAGAAGGAACCTGGGTCGTAGGGTTACTTCGAGATGAAAGTCTGGATAATATGGCTTATGGGAAGAAACCTAGATAGTAAGGTTACTTCGAGATAAAAGCCTAGATAGTAGGGTTTATAGGAAGGAACCTGGATAGTAGGGCTATGAGAAGGAACCTGGATAGTAGGGTTACTTTGAGATGAAAGTATGGATAGTAGGGCTTATGAGAAGGAACCCGGATAGTAGGGTTACTTCGAGATGAAAGCCTGGATAGTAGGGCTTATGGGAAGGAACCTGGATAGTAGGGTTACTTCGAGTGAAAGCCTATATAGTAGGGCTTATGGGAAGGAACCTGGATAGTAGGGTTACTTCGAGGTGAAAGCCTGGATAGTAGGGCTATGAGAAGGAACCTGGGTCGTAGGGTTACTTCGAGATGAAAGCCTGGATAGTAGGGCTTATGGGAAGGAACCTGGATAATAGGGTTACTTCAAGGTGAAAGCATGGATAGTAGGGCTATGAGAAGGAACCTGGGTCGTAGGGTTACTTCGAGATGAAAGTCTGGATAATAGGGCTTATGGGAAGGAACCTGGATAGTAGGGTTACTTCGAGATGAGAGCCTGGATAGTAGGGCTTATGGGAAGGAACCTGGATAGTAGGGCTACTTCGAGATGAAATCCTTAATAGTAGGGCTTATGGGAAGGAACCTGGATATTAGGGTTACATCGAGGTGAAAGCGTAGATAGTAGGGCTATGAGAAGGAACCTGGGTCATAGGGTTACTTCGAGATGAAAGCCTGGATAGTATGGCTTATAGGAAGGAACCTGTATAGTAGGGTTACTTCGAGATGAGAGCTTAGATAGTAGGGCTTATGGGAAGAAACCTGGATAGTATGGTTACTTCGAGGTGAAAGCTTGGGTAGTAGGGCTATGAGAAGGAACCTGGGTCGTAGGGTTACTTCGAGATGAAAGTCAGGATAGTAGGGCTTATGGGAAGAAACCTGGATAGTAGGGTTACTTCGAGATGAAAGCCTGGATAGTAGGGTTTATGGGAAGGAACCTGGATAGTAGGGCTATGAGAAGGAACCTGGATATCAGGGTTACTTCGAGATGAAAGCCTGGATAGTAGGGCTTATGGGAAGGAACCCGGATAGTAGGGTTACTTCGAGATGAAAGCCTGGATAGTAGGGCTTATGGGAAGGAACCTGGATAGTATGGTTACTTCGAGATGATCACGTAGGTTGGTTGTCCTGTTTGGTTTTGGGAACTGATTTTCCATTAGTTGTCTGCATATGTGACATGTATAACTGATGGGATTGTTGATGATAATTGTCTTTCCTGAAAAGATAACATGGTTAATTATATGCAATGCATGAAATGCATTGTGGGATGATGTTCTCAAAATAAATGAGATGATGCTGTATGCGATATGTATGCATATGTCATGATGTATGAACACAAGATGCTATTGTGAAATATCCAAGTTTGGGAAAATAAATCCCTGACTGCTGATGGAGAGGATTGGAAATAGAATTCTTGACTGTTGCATAAAACCGCGGATCTTCTACTTCCGCTGGGGATGGTGAATGGAGATGACTATGTTGGAGATTTGCTCCTTGTTTACGGATATTCTGTCGGGGAAGAGACTCTTCTTGAGAATAACTCTGTGGGGAAATAACTCTGTTGGAGGATGAACTTCCATAGCTGCAGGGATAAACTCTGTCAGGGATTGAGCTTCTGTATTCAGAGAAATAAACTCTGTTCGGGAGAAAACTTTATGACCCGCTTGCGATTATGAAATTAGGCTGGGGAATATACATGTCAGTTTTATGAAGGAACTTGGCTGGGGAGAGTACCTCCTGTTTTAGGGAAGCTGATATCAAAGCTTTAATTGTCTCTACTTTGTGGGGAGTATAGACGTCACGGGGTCGTATGTACTGATGACTGTTTCAAAGCTGTCTCTGCCCCGGTACCTGCTGGACAGAGTAACTGTCGGGTTTGATATTTCTTAAGTTACGAGCAATTGTCTTTCCGTTTCCTATACAAATATTTATGAACAACAATCATATTCAAATGCATATGTCAAGAATAAATTATTGGACGTTTTTTGTAAAACAAAACAGAAAAAGAAAAACAAATGGTTTTGTAAAAGTGACTTGTATTAATTTTCGAAGTTGGCCTATAACAAGCGTTTTTGTACAAGGAAGCTGAAACTCTAGTAAGAGAACACTGCCGTAAAAATGGAAGCTATACAATATTGTGTACAACGAAAAGAAAACAGCTATGTGCAATAATCCCATTTAAGTTTCAATTCTGCTATTGCCGCTATGTCTTCGAGCGTCTCATCACTTTGCTGCTTGTCCGAAGTTGATTAGATTGATCGGCGCCGTTCGAGCTTGACAGTTGATACTGAGATCTGGTCATAAGGTGATCCAATGGGACACAGTGATATGCTTTACATCCCTAAATTTTGCCTGGACTTCCCTTTCAGGTTTTCAGTCCACCGGGATACCCTTTTTTGCCCAAGCCGCCTTTTCAGGTTTTCGACTTGCCGGGTGCATAAATTTTTTTCTTGTTTTCATCCCTTATTTTTTCCCGAACCCTTTTGGTTTACTGGGAAGCCCTTATTTTTTCCTAGGCCAGTCAACCTAGCGGGTCTTTAATCATGCGTAGTATCTTTTCACTATGTTTGCATTGACAGGGTGCAGAAGGTTGTCACCGGCCATGGTGGTTAGAATCATGGCTCCACCTGAGAAAATGTTTTAATCACAAATGGCCATTCATATGTGTGAGTCCATTTACCCCTGGGATCAACTTGTGGCAGTATGATGCGCTTGATCACTAGATCCCCGACTTGATATTCTTGGCGTCTGACTTTTTTGTTGAAAGCTTTGATCATTCGTTTTTGATACATTTGACCATGACAGGCAGCAGTAAGTCTCTTCTCATCGATCAAGTTTAGTTGATCAAGTCGAGTCTGGATCCAGTCGTCTTTGTTCAAACCTGCATCCTTCATAATCCTTAGAGAAGGGATCTGGACCTCAATAGGTAGGACTGCCTCCATGCCATATACCAGAGAGTAGGGCGTTTCCCTTGTTGACGTCCGTGCCGAGGTACGGTACCCATGAAGAGCAAATTGTAACATCTCATTCCGGTCTTTGTATGTCACTGTCATCTTCTATATGATCTTTTTGATGTTCTTATTAGCAGCTTCGATAACGCCATTCATCTTCGGCCGGTAGGGGGAAGAATTATGGTGCTGTATCTTGAATTGCTTACAAAGTTCGATGATCATCGTATTGTTGAGATTGGTACTATTGTTAGTGATGATTCTCTCTGGTACCCCGTATCGATAGATCAGGTTATGCTTGATAAACCGCACCACAACATTCTTGGCAACGGTAGAAAATGAGGATGCTTCAACCCACTTCGTGAAGTAGTCAATGGACACCTGGAAGAAGAGACGCCCGTTGGAGGCGGTGGGTCTAATATCTTCGATCATGTCGATGCCCCACATTGCAAAGGGCCAAGGAGCCGTCAAGACGTTCAAGAGAACCGGAGGCACATGCACCTTATCAGCATAGATCTGGCATTTATGACAAGTTCAGGAATGCTGATAGCAGTCTGCTTCCATAGTGGACCAATAGTATCCTGCCTGTAGGATCTTCTTAGCCATGGTATGTCCACTTGAATGGGTTCTGAAGGTACCTTCATGTAGATCTGCCATAATCCTCCCTGCTTCGCTCTTGTCTACACACCGCAGTAAGGTAAAGTCATGGTTGCGCTTGTAGAGGATTCCATTACTGAGGAAGAATTTCGCGGTGAACCTTCTCAGGAACTTTTTATCATTGACAGATGCCCCCTCGGGATACTCTTGAGCCTCGAGATACCTTTTTACTTCGTGAAACCATGGTTTATTTACTACCTCTTCGGTATCAATCTCACAGTAGTGCGATGGTTCATCCAACCTCTCAATGGTGATTCGGGGAGCTTCATTGTCCCACCTGACCTTTAACGTTGAAGACATGGTAGCAAGCGCGTTCGCTAACTAATTCTCCTCTCGTGGGAAATGTTTAAAGGTTATCTCCTCAAAGTGTGGGAGCAATGCCAGTACGTGCTCTTTGTATGGGATGAGATTCGGATGCTTCGTATCCCACTCTCCTTTGATCTGACTTATCACCAAGGCTGAATCCCCGAAAATGTTCAAGAACTTGATCCTCAGGTCGATAGCGACTTTGAGACCTATGATGTAGGCTTCATACTCCGCCATGTTGTTGGTACAGTTGAAGCATAGCCGAGCGGTGAAAAGAGTATAACATCCCTCAGGATATATGATTACATCTCCAATGCCATTACCGAGTGTGTTCGAAGCTCCATCAAAAACCATAGTTCATCAGGATCCTTCTTCAGGTCCTTCATCTGGTCCAGGTTCTTCATAGTCAGTCACTAGCATAATATTCTCGTCTGGGACTCAAAATTCATGGACTGGTAGTCATCCACGGCCTGATGAGCCAAATGATCAGCCAATACACTTCCTTTAATTATTTTCTGGGTTGTATATTGGATATTGTATCTGGTTAAGATCAATTTCCATCTTGCTATTCTTCTGGAGAGAGCGGGCTTCTCGAAGTTGTACTTGATTAGATCCATATTAGATATCAACAAATTAGTGTGAGTCAACATATACTGTCTCAGTCGGCGAGAAGCCCATGCTAAAGCGCAACAAGTTCTCTCGAGCAGTGAGTATCTTGTCTCACAGTCAGTAAACTTTTTGCTAAGGTAGTATATTGCGTTCTCTTTTCGACCAGACTCGTCATGCTACCTCAGCACACACCCCATTGAATTGTCTAGCACCGTTAAGTACAATATCAAAGGTCTTCCTTCAATCAGAGGCATCAGAATTGGTGGTTCTTGAAGGTATTCCTTGATTCTTTCGAAAGTGGTATGTCATTCATCATTCCACTTTACCACTTGATCTTTCTTCAGGTGTTTGAAGACCGGCTCACAAGTAGCAGTCAAATGTGAAATGAACCTGGCGATATAATTTTGGCGTCCCAAAAAACCTCTAACCTCCTTCTTAGTACGGGGAGCTGACATCTCTTGTATGGCGTTATCCTTTGCAGGGTCTACCTGAATACCTTTGTCACTAACGATGAACCCCATAAGTTTACCAGACCTTACCAGAAGGTGCACTTGTTCGGATTCAACCTTAACTTGTATGTCTTCAACCTGTCAAACAACTTTTATAGATGATCAAGGTGTTCTTCCTCGGTTTGAGATCTGGCTATCATGTCATCAACATAAACCTCTATCTCATGGTGGATCATATCATGGAACAAAGCTACCATGGCTCGCTGATAAGTTGCCCCAGCATTCTTCAACCTAAAAGGCATCACCTTGTAACAGAAAATGCCCCACTGCGTGACGAAGGTTGTCTTCTCCATGTGTTTGGAAGCCATCTTGATCTGATTGTACCCTGAGAACCCATCCATGAAGGAAAAGATCTTGTGTTGTGCGGTGTTGTCAACCAGAAAATCAATGTGGGGAAGCGGGAAGTCATCCTTGGGGCTTGCCCTGTTCAGGTCTCTGTAGTCCACACACATCTGTACCTTGCCGTCTTTCTTAGGTACCAGAACAACGTTAGCAACCCACTGCGGATAGGAGGTGACAACTAAGAACCCGATGTCGAACTGTTTCATAACCTCCTGTTGTACCCCAAAATTTTCCCTCCCATTTCCTCAACATTTTCTCATCACCAGACCCTTGAAGATCAAGATCCAGTTAGGGTTTCCTCTGCTCAAGACTTCTCCTTGCACTGTGGACTCAAATTAGGGTTTGGGTTTGCCCAAGGATGTTTTGACCTAAAATGCCTAAGATGACTTTCATGTTTCATGTTGGACTCCCCAAGTTTACCCATACCTAGTTTCAAGTCCTGATTCCAAGTTTTGCCCAGTCAATTGGACAGTTGACCTAGAAATCAGCTGTATTGGAAAAAAAGTCAACTGTGGTCAATTGATAGTCAAAACTCATGATTTTTGACCCACATCAACATATTGAACTCATATGGACCATTTGATCAAGTTTGGATCACAATTCCACAAGAAATTTGATCAGATCACCAAAAGGGCAAAATGGTCATTTTTAGGGTTTTGACTGCACAAAGGCAATTTTTGATTGTTTGACCTAGCCAATGGCAAACCAAGCTCACATATGGACTCAAGGACTCAATGAAATGGTCTTGACACATTCATCAAGCTCAAAAGATCCCAAGTACACAAGATTGACAGTTGAATTTCCCAGTCAATTGATCAATTTTGACTGTACACTGAAAAGTCAAACTTTGACTTTCTGGTCAAAATCAAGAGTCAAGGTTCATTTTTCATCAAAACATGCCAAATCATGAAACTTGTTCACCAAGAAATCACAAAATGCAAATTAGGGTTAGAAAATGGAATTTTTCATAACTTAGAATTTTTCTAAGTTATGAAAAACCCTAATTTTTCCCCAACTTTGCCCCATCTTTTCACCAAGATCCATTTGGATTAAAACAAAAGTCAAAACATGAAAGTTGTAGCTTGTTTCATAATCTACAACTTTTATTCACAAAGTTTTCTCATTTGAAGCTTGTATCTCAAGTTACAATTTTTTGAATAAGGGCACTAAACCATTTTTAACTTAGTGAAATTTTAACCTATTTTGACAAGGTTTTCTACC
The DNA here is from genome assembly GCA_948472305.1 of Vicia faba. Lineage (NCBI taxonomy): Eukaryota > Viridiplantae > Streptophyta > Magnoliopsida > Fabales > Fabaceae > Vicia > Vicia faba. The sequence continues at coordinate 1,353,281,129 of OX451738.1, read as the reverse complement.
CCACTTCAAGGCCATTTTTCATACCCTTCCACTTGGAATTTCAATTTGCATTTCAAAGATGGATTGTAGTACACATTCCAAGCTTTCCAAAATGTCCAAGAACTTCTCAAACAACCTCATAACTTGAGAGATTCGAATTTCACAAGTTGGCAAAAATTCACTTTTGTTCTTAACCAAGACATGTTCATAATCTTGCAAATTTGAACTCAGCTTGCTTTATGCTTGATTACAGGTCCTTGAACCATTCCATACTCAATAATTTAATGCATATTCAATGTGTTAAAGTGTTGTTCTTTGAGTGCAAGCATTGTATGCAAGATTAATCCTAAACTAGATAAAGTGAACTTTCCATTTTTGAAAAGATTAGCTTTATGTCAATTTAGAAATCCAACAAGTACAAGCAAAATCCTTTTGGCACATGATTATGGACAAGTTGCTCTGATCAAGAGAAGATTATGCAGCATATTAGGAGGCCCCCTACTGACCTAAACTATCAACTTGCTTTTGTTGCTTAAGAGAGAAGAAAAGTTCCATAACTTGTACCAACTCTCTCTTCAGCTTACAAACACAAGAAAAAATCTATCAAACACATTCCAGAGAACACATCCAAGCTTTGACACGAGTCCTTGACCTCTCAAACACTCTCCATCTCAGAAACACCATCAAACTGCTCAAACAGGGCAAGGCCTGCAGTTTGAGTGTCATCCCTCAATCTCTTCAAGCATTCTTGTCCAAACTTGTTCCTCTACATTCCCTAGCATATATGCAAGCTAACCATGACCTAAAACCTGACCTGTAATCCCTCTAACAGCTTCCACCATTTTCATTTTTTTCCTTTTGCAGTTGAAGTTCTACAGCTCGATACAAGAAGTTTCAAGACAAAGTAAGCATTGAAAAAGCATCCCTGGACCTCAAGGAAGCTTTTCCAATCATTACATTACACTAGAAGTTCCTCATTCTCCAGATAGAAGTTCAACTGCACAGGTAAAACTTTGAACTCGTATCTCTCTTATCATGCATCTTTAGTCTTAAGTTTGTGAAGAAACAAGGTTCTACTCATAGCCCTGAACATGTACATATCTTTACATTTCATTTCTTTTGCCTGAGTAGAGAGAATTTGGAGTTTGAAAATGGCAGAAAAACTAGGTTAAGATTTGGGGGAGGAGAAATTCTCCCTCATCTTAGAGAGTTAGGTCAAGTTCCATACATGGTTAGAATCGTCTCTTCATGCTGAACATTTGTTGTGTTATGAGTTTTTGCTAAAAAGCCAGGAATCGAGAGTTGGACATTGATGAACATGGCGCGCGTTTTTTCAAACATTTGTGCTGGAGGTTGAAGACAGTGGCATTGGGCTGGGCCTGTGTATCTTTTCTTATTCACAGCACTTAATTGCTATTACACCCCCTGAGCCCATTTGCTTATTTATTTGACTTTTTTTGACTTTTTCTTTTTGATTGACTTTATTTATTTTTTCTCATAATATAAAAAACATAAAAATATTTTTTCCATCTTTTTTTGAATTTATGGCATATTTATTTGATTTGTTTCCTTTGTTTATACACAAATATTATATATACTATTATTTAGAATAAATATAAAAATAGTGTAAATACAATTTTTATTTTTTTACCTTCTGAAAATATTTCACATAAAAAATACTTTTTTTTATTATTATTTATTTATTTTATTAAATATTAAATATTTTGCACATAATGCATATTTAAGAAATTAATATATATATATAGATATATGTTTATTAATATATTTAAGTAAAAATATAAAAATACTTGAATTTTTCATTTTTATTAATATTTGATACAAAAATACTTTTTTCATAATATACTTCATTTTATTTTTATTTTTGTACATAATAAATAAATACTTGTATTAAATCAATTAATATCCATTTTCATTAAAATTAGGGTTTTTGCCCTAAAAGTTAAAAATACTCAAAAATAATACCCTTTTATTTTCTTATTTATTTTACATAAACCATACTTTTCTCATACATAAAAAACTTTCTTTTTGCATTTTGCATATTTATTTAATTTCCATTTAATTATGCAATTTATTTATTTTGCAAATATTCAAAAATGATGTAACAATTTAGATTTAAATTCTTGTCAATATCCCCATTTGAACATTTGTACCCCCCTTCCCATATTTGGTTTTGTAATAGCTTAGTAAATTTATTTTCGCACTTTATTGCTTTCTAAAGATAACATGTTAGAATTAGGGTTTGTATGCGAAAAAACGACAAAAATAGTTATGACCTAATCTCAAGATAAACAAGCATGAAAATGGACACACATCTCACACTTGCACCCCTAGGGTACTCCACTTTGTTGCCTTCAAATAAATGGGCCATGTTGCATGTTAGGTCTCTTTGGGCAAAACAAACAAATTGAATGATCATAGTCCCTCGATAAAACTTTTCAAAACAAACAAAAACAAATGATCAAGTCCCTTAAAGAAAATTGCCCAAAGACATTTAACGCCGTTGCAATTATGGTCTAAACGATGACCCGCGCCTGTCCCTTTCACATCCTAACATAAGGTTGTCCACCAAATTCAATGGTGGAACAAACTTGTTAAAAGGGTTAAAACATAGCAATAATCTTTTGAGAAATTTATGAGTAGATAACCTCTTAGTTACTTGAATCAAACTTGCAAAACAAAACACTTGCCTAATTTCAAAACCACACCTCACAACACTTTCAAAACAACTTTCAAAAACAAATGAAATTTTTTTTTTGCAAAAGACATACATCTTTGTATACATCCCCACATGGATCATTACAAAGGTTGCCTCCACATTGGCTTCTTTTCAAAACATTTTCAAACCCACACACTCAAGCACCATTTCAAACAATTGAAAACAAAAAGGCAAGTGATCTAAGCAAGTAACTAAGAGCCCATGGATAACCATGGATAGAAAGGGTGCTAGCACCTTCCCTTTCTATAATCTACTCCCGAACCTAAGAAAACATCTCAAAAGGTTTTTGCTGTGCTTTTTAACCTTTCCTTAGGATAAAATAAAAAGTCGGTGGCGACTCTTGCTCAACCGAAACATTTGCGAATACGAACGCAAAACCTCAAGTCAGTTCTCCCACCGTATCACAGAACTGGCGACTCTGCTGGGGAGTTTTTAAGTGGAGTAACCTTAGGGCTTAGATCACCTTTGTTTTTAATTGATTGTCTTGTTTGCTTTTACTTTTGTGGGCTTTGTATCGGAGTTTTATAGATCCTAACCCGGATCTGGGGAATACCTTCTTAGAAAGTAGCAACAAGGCTGTGAGGGAACTATGCGGGGTATACCGACATGGTTGAAGCAGTCTGCTACGTTGATGTGGCACTTTGGTGTGTACCGGTAACCCTTGAGTTCAGTCAAGGAGAGTACGGGGCCGCCGCGTGGTGTCGTGAAGCATCAACTGACCTTAGGAACCTTAATTGAACCATCTTGGCCTTTTTAGGGTAGTGAGATAACTGACTTTGGTGCAGTCCGAGGTTGGTTGATACTCGATACTACACTCAATTGAGGGTTGCTTTCTTGGGATATTTCGGTCGCCAGTCCAGTGGCTAAATCGAAACGATGAACAATGAAAGTAATCCAGTGATATTGGGACCCTTAGAACCTGGTTACTTCTAATAGGACAGGTTGAGCCCACCAAACTTCAAGAGGGTAATACCCAGACCCCATGCAGGCCTAAACTCTAAGGGTTTGTCTTGTGTGACTTGTGTGCCTTACCATGTTTGATATTTGTGGTGTATTTAATCATAACATCATGACATCATACAACATCATGTGCATTGACTGACCATTTCAAGGGTTTCGAATCTTCATCTTTGTTCTTGTTTTATAGGACATGGAAACTGCTCGCAGAAAGACAATTCAGATTAGCCTTGTAAGGATCCCTCCTCAGCTTAAGGAACTTATGTCCAGGATTCCCGAGGGTTCTTCATTCAGTGAGAGACATGGAAGACTCATCAGCTTGGTTAACACCAACATTGAGGGAGATATGATAAAAGTCTTGTTCCAGTTCTTTGACCCTCTGCATCACTGTTTCACTTTCCCGGATTATCAATTGGTGCCTACATTGGAAGAGTTCTCCCGACTTCTGAAGGTCCCTATCCTTGATCAACTACCCTACAACGGTACGGAAGAGGAACCCAAGCTTGAAGAGATTGCTAAAGCCTTGCACCTACAACCGTCTGACCTCAAGGGACATTGGGAAGTTAGAAGTGGTATCAAGGGGTTCTTAGCCAGGTTTCTGTTCGAGAAAGCCCAAGAATGTTGGAACTCCCTTGACCTACAAGCTTTTGAAGAAGTTATGGCCCTCCTTGTCTATGGTTTGGTGTTATTCCCTAACCCAGATCAGCTTATTGATATCAGTGCTGTCCAGATCTTCATGACCAGGAATCCTATACCTACGTTGCTGGGGGACATCCTTCACTCATGTTACACTCGAACCATGAGAAGAAGGGGTGTCCTTATGTGTTGCACTCCTCTCCTGGGAAGGTGGTTTATTTCGCACCTTCCACAATCAGTTTTGAAGAACGAGCGGGGTTTGAGATGGTCACAACGATTAATGACTCTCACGCATGCGGATATACATTGGTGCCCTAGGTCCAGGGAAGACGTCACTATCATTGATCGTTGCGGGGAGTACCCTAATGTTCCTTTATTTGGAATCAAAGGAGGTATTACTTACAACCCATGCCTGGCTTGGAGACAATTTGGTTATGCTCGGAGGGATGGCCCTCATGACATGTTAATTCCTAACATAGTTTTTGATTTCGACATCGATACTCAAGGACTTCGTCAGAGATTTATCAGAGCTTGGAGGATGCCAAGTAGGATAGACAGCAAGACACTGGGGCACATGAACTCCATCCCGTTGGAACCTTATCTCAAGTGGGTACGAGCCCGCTCCCAGAAGTTAGTGATGCCTTATCCTCATATGCTCCCTGTGATCAAAGAACCAGTCTTGGAAGGAAAGGTGTCCTACACCATTCAACATCCCGACATGCCCACCTCCTGGGAAGAAATGCAGAAGAGCTAGGTCCAGCTTAAGGAAGAACGGAATTCTCTTGAGACCAGTCTACATGCTAGTGAAAAGAAGGTCCTGGAACTCACCCGCCTACTGCACGAGGAGAGGAATCTCAACACCTACATCGCCCCAAAGAGGATGCGCAATGTTTTTTTGCCTTAAGGAGTCATTTTGTAATATTTGGCCCGTAGGGCATTTATGTACTAACGAATTTCTCTTTATTAATATGATGTGCGTTCCTTTTTGTCTGCAACAAATTTTGAATATTCTAAATCCTTGAATGCATTGCATACATACGCATTCCATTGCACCATATGCATAGCAGGTACCCTATTTCACAGGTTGCTTAATCTTATTCGCTGTTTGTGTGAACAGTCATCATGAATCCAGACTCCTCCAGTGAGCAAGCAATCAAGGCCCTCCAGGCCCAAAATGCACAGTTTCAAGAGATGGTCCTAAGCCTAGCCCAAGGACAGCAAGAGTTGAAGACTCTACTCCTGAAGAAGAAGAAGAAAAAGAGGATTGCGTTGTTCAACACCGGACGCAGATTTGGGAATACACTCCATAATGAAGCTGATCCAACTACTTCTTCTGCTGAGAAAAACAGTCCCCAAGGGGGAGGAGCTCCTAGTCCCGCAGTCTCCGACAACGAGACGGACTATAACGACGAATAATACCCACCTGCTGCTGACAGATACAAGCAATTGGAGGACCGCTTGAGCGCCATGGAAATTCAGAATGTGCCAGGACTGGATTTCGGAGATTTGGGGTTATCTTCTGGGGTAGTAATTCCACACAAGTTTAAGGCGCCTGCCTTCGCCAAGTATGATGGGGTCTCCTGCCCAAAGCTGCATCTAAGGTCGTACGTAAGGAAGATCCAACCTTACACGGCAGATAAGAACCTTTGGATTCACTTCTTCCAAGATAGCCTCTCGGGGTCATAGCTTGAATGGTTCTACCAATTGGATGGAACTAGCGTCCGACACTGGGAAGATTTGGCAACCGCATTCTACAGACAATACCAATACAATTCTGATCTCGCTCCTACGCGTACCCAACTTCAGGGTATGTCTCTAGGGACGGGTGAAGGGTTCAAAGAGTACGCTCAAAAATGGAGAGATTTGGCTGGCAGGGTGCAGCCTCCATTGACTGATCGAGAGCTGGTTGATATGTTTCTAGGAACGTTGTCTGGTCCATTTTTCAATCATTTGGTTGGTAACTCCTCTGCTGGGTTTACAGATTTGATATTGACGGGAGAAAGAATTGAAGCTGGCATCAGGTCAGGCAAGATACAAAAGGCTGCCTCCACAAGTGCTGAGAAGAGGCCGTTTAAGAAGGAAGCAAGTGCCGTCTATGGTGCTAGAAGACAAGTCAAGCCCGAAAGTCGCCAAGCCGTCAATGCTTTGGTCATCTCAAAACCTGTTGCTGCTCCTCAGCAGTACAATCAACAAAGAAGCGAAAGGCCTAAGAGGCAGTATACTCGACTGAGTATGACCTTATCTCAAATTTTACCCCAACTGTTATCCACCAACCTGGTGACCCTCAAGGAAGCTCCTAAGGTCGTCAACACTGCGTCCCCTAAGTATAACCCAAGTGCCCGGTGTGCTTATCATTCTGATAGTCCCGGGAACACTACTGATGATTGCTGGGCCTTGAGAAACAAAGTACAAGATCTGATCGACGCAAAGGAAATTCAGTTTGAAGCGCCGGAGAGACCAAATGTTGTAACTTCTCCTATGCCCCAGCATAGAGTAAATGCCATTGAGGAAGAATTGTATGCTGTTTCGTAGATGAAGTTGTTACCCCTCTGAAGACCGTCAAGAAGAACCTACTGCGGGCCGGTTTATTTCCGGGTTGCAGTGAAGGTTGCCTGTTCTGTGCTGTTTCCCTATCTGGTTGTCCCTTGCTGAGGTTAGGCGTCCAAAGCCTAATGGATAGCAAGGAGATTCTATTCAAGAAGTCTGCTGTTCAGTTGGTTCCAGTAAAAGAAGTTTCTGTGGTTACCATCTTCAATAATCCAATCAAGGCTCTCCCGAAGAAGCCTGTTCAAATCATGACTGTTGCACCTGTGATTATTACTGTTCCGGGGCCTCTCCCCTACGTATCTGATAGAGCTGTCCCCTGGCATTATGGGGCAGACGTATATGTAAATGGAATCAAACAAGAATTCGACACTGGCGCCAGTATCTGCGATATCACTGGTCCAGCCAAGGTCACCCGCAGTGGCAGGCTCTTCTCGCCTGACATTGCACCGCCCGCTATTCGAAAACCCCTCCTTATAACACCTACAAGTTTACCTGTTCCTACTGCTGATCAAGTTGTTTCCCCTGCCACCGAGTCATCTAATGCTCGGGGCAAAGAGATTGAAGTGGAGCCTGCCCGGATGGAGGCACCAATACCTATAAATGCTGAGGCCTCCCAACAAGAAGTGGAGGAGATCCTGAAAATAATAAAGAAAAGTGATTTCAATGTTGTCGAGCAGCTGGGGCATACGCCCTCTAAGATCTCCATGCTCTCTTTGTTGCTATGCTCCGAGGCCCATGCTAAAGCCTTGATCTCATTTCTCAAGACGGCCCATGTGCCGCAAGAAACGTCTGCAGTCCAGTTCACTGATTGCGTAGCAAATCTGACAGCAGACAATGGCTTGGGTTTTTCAGATGCTGACCTGACTGCGAAGGGAAGAGACCACAATGATGCCCTGCATGTCTCTATCGAATGTAGGGGCACTACTCTGGCGCATGTATTGGTGGACACTGGTTCTTCTTTGAATGTCCTACCGAAAAAGGCTTTAGACCGTTTGGATTATGAAGGCCTAGAACTGAAGCCCAGCAATATCATCGTCAGGGCCTTTGACGGTTCAAAAAGGATGGTTCATAGGGAGGTTGACATCCCTATTCGTGTGGGCTCTCAAGTATTTGACTCTACTTTTTATGTGATGGATATACGTCCATCGTACTCTTGTCTACTGGGTCGACCTTGGATCTATAAAGCTGGGGAAGTGACCTCCACCTTGCACCAGAAGCTGAAGTATCCCGTCAGGGGGAAGATCGTCACTGTGCAAGGAGAAGAGGAGTATATGGTGAGCCATTTGAATTCCTTCAGATACATTGAGATGGACGGGGAGTTTATTGAAACCCCCTTTCAGCATTTCGAGGAGGTGCATCCAATTTCAGCAGCAGCAGAAACAACAGTCGAAGAGAATGTTTCCTTGAAGATGGCTTCCCTAAGGGATGCCCGGGCTGTGGTTCAGAAAGGCAATTGTGCAAACTGGGGCCAGCTTCCTGACTTCACTCAGAAGAATGACAAGTTTGGGTTGGGCTTTACTTCAGAGGCTCAGAGGGCTGTGCGCAAGGAGAAGATCAGAAAGGCTCCGGTGTTTATCTCCAGCTCGAGGGTGAATGCAATCGAGGAGGATGTAGAGGAAGCAGAATTTGACAGTTGGATCTACCCGACTACCAGCAACGGACCAAGCAACTGGACGGCAAAGGATTTTACCCCTATCACATTTGTCACGCAGTAATTAATTTCTTTTGATTTCCAATTTGTAACAAACAATATGTTAAAACTTTGTTGGCTCGGTGTCCTACCCGGGGCATCGTAGCTCCATTTGTGAGGGCTTTTTTTTGTATGACATTTTCATATATCATCAATCAAAACATTGGACGTTTGTTGCATTTCAAATCTTGTGCTCTTTTCCTTTCTGTGTTATATATATTGCAAAACAGCTATATTTACACACACTCACTTATACAGGTTTCAATCCACTCTGGATCTCACTGGTAACAGCTCTGCTACCGCCAGTTATGACTTCGAAAATCCGATCAACTTGGCCAAAGACGAAGGTGAAGATGATTGCGAAGTGCCTGGTGAACTCGCAAGACTGCTACTCCAGGAAGAGAGAGCTATTCAGCCACATGAAGAGCCGGTAGAGACAATTAACTTGGGTACTGAGACAGATAGGAAAGAGGTCAAGATTGGTGCCAATCTAGAGCTCAGCGTGAAGCAACGATTGATCCAGATGCTACGAAACTACATGGAGATTTTTGCTTGGTCCTATGAAGATATGCCTGGCTTGGATGCCGACATTGTAGTTCACCACCTGCCAACCAAGGAAGATTGCCCTCCGGTAAAGCAAAAAGTCCGACGGATGCGTCCAGAGATGTCTGAAAAGATCAAGGCCGAGGTTATGAAACAGTTTGATGCCGGGTTCCTTGCAGTGACTTCTTACCCTCAGTGGGTTGCCAATGTGGTGCCGGTGCCGAAGAAGGACGGTAAAGTCAGAATGTGTGTTGACTACAGAGATCTGAACAGGGCTAGCCCCAAGGATGACTTCCCCCTACCTCACATTGATGTCCTTGTTGACAATACAGCTCAACACAAGGTGTTCTCCTTCATGGATGGTTTTTCAGGGTATAATCAGATCAAGATGGCTCCAGAGGATATGGAGAAGACTACATTTGTGACTCAGTGGGGCACCTTCTGTTATAAGGTCATGCCATTCGGATTGAAAAATGCTGGGGCAACCTATCAACGTGCCATGGTTGCTTTATTTCATGATATGATCCATCATGAGATTGAGGTATACATTGATGACATGATTGCAAGGTCTCAAACTGAGGAGGAGCACCTTGACCATCTGAGGAAGTTATTTGACCGACTCAAGTTGTACAAGCTGAGATTGAATCCCAACAAATGCACCTTTGGGGTGAGGTCCGGAAAATTGCTAGGTTTCATTGTGAGTGATAAGGGTATTCAGGTGGACCCTGCCAAGGTAAAATCCATACAAGAGATGCCGACTCCAAGAACAGAGAAAGAAGTCAGAGGCTTCCTGGGACGACTAAATTACATTGCCCGCTTCATCTCACATCTGACTGCTACTTGTGAGCCAATCTTCAAATTGCTGAAGAAAGATCAAGTAGTACGCTGGAATGATGAATGTCAGGCCGCCTTTGAAAGGATAAAGGAATATCTCCAGGAGCCACCCATTCTTATGCCACCGTTGGAAGGAAGACCTCTGATACTATACTTAACAGTACTTGACAATTCAATGGGGTGTGTGCTGGGGCAGCATGACGAGTCTGGCCGAAAAGAGCACGCTATTTATTACTTGAGCAAAAAGTTTACCGACTGTGAGTCTCGTTACTCACTGCTTGAGAAAACTTGCTGCGCTCTTGTATGGGCTGCTCGCCGGTTGAGACAGTATATGCTGACTCACACTACTTTATTGATTTCAAAGATGGATCCCATCAAGTATATATTCGAAAAGCCCGCTCTGTCTGGAAGAATAGCGAGATGGCAAATGATCTTAACAGAATATGATATCCAGTATACAACTCAGAAAGAAATTAAGGGAAGTGTACTGGCGGATCATTTGGCACACCAACCTGTGGACGATTATCAATCATTGAACTTTGATTTTCCGGACGAAGACATCATGGTGGTAACCGACTGTGAAGTACCTGGACCGGATGAAGGACCTGAGGAAGGATCCCGATGGTCTATGCATTTTGATGGAGCCTCCAATGATTTGGGTAACGGCGTCGGCGCTGTAATCATATCTCCCAAAGGAACTCATACTCCCCTCACCGCCCGATTATGTTTCAGCTGCACCAACAACATGGCAGAATACGAGGCATGTATCATGGGTTTACAAGCTGCAATCGACTTAAGGATAAAATTTCTAAGTGTCTTCGGAGATTCCGCTCTCGTGATCAATCAGATCAAAGGCGAGTGGGATACGAAACACCCGAATCTTACTCCTTACAAGGAGTATGTGTCGACCTTGCTCCCCCACTTTGAAGAGATAACTTTCGAACACTTCCCTAGAGAGGAGAATCAGCTAGCGGACGCACTAGCCACGATGTCTTCAATGTTCAAAGTTAAATGGGACAATGAGGCTCCCCGAATCATCATCTGGAAGTTGGATGAACCGGCATACTGCTGCGAGCTCGAGGTTGAGAAGGTGATTGAAAAACCCTGGTATCATGAGGTGAAGAGGTACTTGGAAGCTCAGGAATACCCTGAAGGTGCATCTGTCAATGATAGGAAGTTCCTGAGGAGGTTTGCTGCAAAATTCTTCCTCAGCAACAGCATTCTCTACAAACGGAATCATGATTCAACTCTGCTACGTTGTGTGGATAAGGCTGAAGCAGAGAAAATTATGATAGAACTGCATGAAGGCACATTTGGGACACATTCCAGTGGACACACCATGGCTAAGAAAATCCTTCGGGCAGGGTATTTCTGGTCCACAATGGAAGCCGATTGTTACCAACACCCCCGAACTTGTCATAAATGCCAGATCTATGCTGACAAGGTGCATATCCCTCCGGTTCCTTTGAATGTCCTGACGGCACCTTGGCCTTTTGCAATGTGGGGCATTGATATGATCGGTGAGATCCGACCGACGGCATCCAATGGGCATCGCTTCATCTTGGTGGCGATCGATTACTTCACGAAGTGGGTTGAGGCAGCTTCCTACGCCACAGTAACCAAGAGCGTCGTGGCACGTTTCATCCGGCATAATCTGATTTGTCGGTACGGCGTCCCGGAAAGAATCATTACGGACAATGGTACCAATCTCAATAACAAAATGATCACTGAACTCTGTGAACAATTCAAGATACAGCACCACAATTCTTCTCCCTACCGGCCGAAGATGAATGGGGCTGTAGAGGCAGCCAATAAGAATATCAAGAAAATTGTGCAGAAGATGACAGTGACCTATAAAGATTGGCACGAGATGTTACCGTTCGCTCTTCATGGGTACCGTACCTCAGCAAGGACGTCAACCGGGGCAACTCCTTTCTCCTTGGTCTATGGCATGGAGGCAGTCCTGCCAATTGAAGTCCAGATACCCTCTCTCCGGATAATGAAGGATGCAGACTTGAATAAAGATGATTGGATCCAGACTCGACTTGATCAATTAAATCTGATTGACGAAAAAAGGCTCACTGCTATCTGTCATGGTCAAACGTATCAAAAACGGATGATCAGGGCATTTAACAAGAGAGTCAGACCACAAGAGTATCAAGTTGGGGACCTGGTAATCAAACGCATCATCCTTCCTCAAAGTGATCCCCGGGGCAAATGGACCCCTACATACGAAGGGCCATTTGTGGTTAAACGTGTGTTCTCAGGAGGAGCCATGATTCTAACCACCATGGATGGTGACGACCTTCCTCACCCCGCCAATGCAGACATAGTGAAAAAATACTACGCATAAATAAAAGACCCGCTAGGTTGACATACCTAGGCAAAAATAAGGGCTTCCCGGCGAACCAAAAGGGTTCGGGCAAAAATAAGGGATGAAATGAATAAAAATCTGTACACCCGGCAAGTCGAAAACCTGAAAAGGCGGCTTGGGCAAAAATGGGTATCCCGGTGGACTGAAAACCCGAAAGGGCGGTCCAGGCAAAAGTTAGGGATAAAAGCGTAACACTATGTCTCATTGGATCACTTCGCATCCGGAAGTCGGCATCAACTATCTGGCTCAGAATTCGGCATCGACCAATCAGATTCATCTTCGACCAGGCGGCAAAGTGATGAGACGCTTGAAGACATAAAGGCGATAGCAGAGTTGGAACCCAGTGGGATTGTTCACATAGCTGTTTTGTTTCCTTTTCCAAATTGTAAACTCTATGTTATTTGGAGGCGTCCTCTTACTAGGATGTCAGCCTCTTGTACAAAAACGCCTATTCACAGGCAAAGTTCAAATCAATACAAATTCACTTGTCCATACAGATTACCATTGTTTTCTTTTTTCTGTTTTGTCTTGCGAAGAACGTCCAATGTTCATTTTTGATATATGCATTTGACATTAAATTGCTGATTCGTAAATGTTTAGACATAAAACAAGAGATTGATTACAGGTGACATCAGAGACAGGGGGCAATGTGAAGTTGTCTAATGCAGTCTGGTTGTTTTGTCCGCCAAGATACCAAGGTAGATTCAACTGAAGAATGTGGCTAAATCATCTCAAACTCCCCGCAGAGTAAAACAAGATTCAGTAGTACTTTCCCCAAGCGGAGATGACTCCCCGACAATCCTGAAAAGGCACAACATTCCCCGGTAGGTCTTAAGGCTCATCCACAGTAGATTCTGGAAGCTTATCCCCTGCAGAGTACGGACGTCTCTCCCGAGTTTTACTTAGAGTTATTTCCTCACAAGGACTTATAACTGGGTTATCCTCAGCTAAAAAACCACGGAAGACCGCCCTCGGCAAAGTTCCTTCAATCCCCAGCGGAGTTTATCATCATTATCCTCAGCGGAATCCATCATTAAAGTCCTCAACAGGCCTCTGATCAAAACTTCGGCCAAGTATCTCTTCCACAGAGCAACTCCCCGGCCGTTCGTCAAGGATTTATTTTCCTAAGACGAAATTACATTCATAAACATTTCACATTTTCATACATCTTGCTTACATGATAAAGTGCACACAACACTATCTCATGTTGAACATCATAACATCATGCATATCCACATCATGACATTGCATACAACTTACGTCTTTGCCTTTTCAGGAAAAAGACATCAAAAAAAAAAAACAACTACCTTCAACTGTCACAATTCCAGATTCGATACCTGTATCCAGCCAGGGCATATCTGTTGACCACGTTTCCAGACTCGATTCCTGTATCTAGCCAGGGAACGTCTGAAGAGTTCGAAGATTCGATACCTGTATCCAGCAAGGGCACATCTATCAACTACAACATCTCCAGATTCGATTCCTGTATCCAGCCAGGGCATATCTGTTGACCATGTTTCCAGACTCGATTCCTGTATCTAGCCAGGGCACGTCTGAAGAGTTCGAAGATTCGACTCCTGTATCCAGCCAGGGTACATCTATCAACTACAACATCTCCAGATTCGATTCCTGTATCCAGCCAGGGCATATCTGTTGACCACGTTTCCAGACTCGATTCCTGTATCTAGCCAGGGCACGTCTGAAGAGTTCGAAGATTCGACTCCTGTATCTAGCCAGGGCACGTCTGAAGAGTTCGAAGATTCGACTCCTGTATCTAGCCAGGGCATATCTGCATAAGGAGACTGAAGATCAAACACCTGTAACAAGCCAGGAAAACACCCGTCTTTCTCAAATACACAAGTTCTCGCTAAGGAATCTCTTATGCGATCGACACTCTCCAAATGGCATCTATAAGCCCATTCCCGACATCACATTGCTGAGACCTCAACATGCGAGTGCAAATTTCCGGGCACTCTAGTGTCCAATCTCCTTTTACCCTCGAGTCACGAAAGGCAAACTTGCCAATCTAACTCTTCAGGTTCAAGAAGATTGAACAGGGGCAACTGTTGTACCCCAAAATTTTCCCTCCCATTTCCTCAACATTTTCTCATCACCAGACCCTTGAAGATCAAGATCCAGTTAGGGTTTCCTCTGCTCAAGACTTCTCCTTGCATTGTGGACTCAAATTAGGGTTTGGGTTTGCCCAAGGATGTTTTGACCTAAAATGCCTAAGATGACTTTCATGTTTCATGTTGGACTCCCCAAGTTTACCCATACCTAGTTTCAAGTCCTGATTCCAAGTTTTGCCCAGTCAATTGGACAGTTGACCTAGAAATCAGCTGTATTGGAAAAAAGTCAACTGTGGTCAATTGATAGTCAAAACTCATGATTTTTGACCCACATCAACATAATTAACTCATATGGACCATTTGATCAAGTTTGGATCACAATTCCACAAGAAATTTGATCAGATCACCAAAAGGGCAAAATGGTCATTTTTAGGGTTTTGACTGCACAAAGGAAATTTTTGATTGTTTGACCTAGCCAATGGCAAACCAAGCTCACATATGGACTCAAGGACTCAATGAAATGGTCTTGACACATTCATCAAGCTCAAAAGATCCCAAGTACACAAGATTGACAGTTGAATTTCCCAGTCAATTGATCAATTTTGACTGTACACTGAAAAGTCAAACTTTGACTTTCTGGTCAAAATCAAGAGTCAAGGTTGATTTTTCATCAAAACATGCCAAATCATGAAACTTGTTCACCAAGAAATCACAAAATGCAAATTAGGGTTAGAAAATGGAATTTTTCATAACTTAGAATTTTTCTAAGTTATGAAAAACCCTAATTTTTTCCCAACTTTGCCCCATCTTTTCACCGAGATCCATTTGGATTCAAACAAAAGTCAAAACATGAAAGTTGTAGCTTGTTGCATAATCTACAACTTTGATTCACAAAGTTTTCTCATTTGAAGCTTTTATCTGAAGTTACAATTTTTTGAATAAGGGCACTAAACCATTTTTAACTTAGTGAAATTTTAACCTATTTTGACAAGGTTTTCTACCCCACTTCAAGGCCATTTTTCATACCCTTCCACTTGGAATTTCAATTTGCATTTCAAAGATGGATTGTAGTACACATTCCAAGCTTTCCAAAATGTCCAAGAACTTCTCAAACAACCTCATAACTTGAGAGATTCGAATTTCACAAGTTGGCAAAAATTCACTTTTGTTCTTAACCAAGACATGTTCATAATCTTGCAAATTTGAACTCAGCTTGCTTTATGCTTGATTACAGGTCCTTGAACCATTCCATACTCAATAATTTAATGCATATTCAATGTGTTAAATTGTTGTTCTTTGAGTGCAAGCATTGTATGCAAGATTAATCCTAAACTAGATAAAGTGAACTTTCCATTTTTGAAAAGATTAGCTTTATGTCAATTTAGAAATCCAACAAGTACAAGCAAAATCCTTTTGGCACATGATTATGGACAAGTTGCTCTGATCAAGAGAAGATTATGCAGCACATTAGGAGGCCCCCTACTGACCTAAACCATCAACTTGCTTTTGTTGCTTAAGAGAGAAGAAAAGTTCCATAACTTGTACCAACTCTCTCTTCAGCTTACAAACACAAGAAAAAATCTATCAAACACATTCCAGAGAACACATCCAAGCTTTGGCACGAGTCCTTGACCTCTCAAACACTCTCCATCTCAGAAACACCATCAAACTGCTCAAACAGGGCAAGGCCTGCAGTTTGAGTGCCATCCCTCAATCTCTTCAAGCATTCTTGTCCAAACTTGTTCCTCTACATTCCCTAGCATATATGCAAGCTAACCATGACCTAAAACCTGACATGTAATCCCTCTAACAGCTTCCACCATTTTCATTTTTTTTCCTTTTGCAGTTGAAGTTCTACAGCTCGATACAAGAAGTTTCAAGACAAAGTAAGCATTGAAAAAGCATCCCTGGACCTCAAGGAAGCTTTTCCAATCATTACCTTACACTAGAAGTTCCTCATTCTCCAGATAGAAGTTCAACTGCACAGGTAAAACTTTGAACTCGTATCTCTCTTATCATGCATCTTTAGTCTTAAGTTTGTGAAGAAACAAGGTTCTACTCATAGCCCTGAACATGTACATATCTTTACATTTCATTTCTTTTGCCTGAGTAGAGAGAATTTGGAGTTTGAAAATGGCAGAAAAACTAGGTTAAGATTTGGGGGAGGAGAAATTCTCCCTCATCTTAGAGAGTTAGGTCAAGTTTCATACATGGTTAGAATCGTCTCTTCATGCTGAACATTTGTTGTGTTATGAGTTTTTGCTAAAAAGCCAGGAATCGAGAGTTGGACATTGATGAACATGGCGCGCGTTTTTTCAAACATTTGTGCTGGAGGTTGAAGACAGTGGCATTGGGCTGGGCCTGTGTATCTTTTCTTATTCACACCACTTAATTGCTATTACACCCCCTGAGCCCATTTGCTTATTTATTTGACTTTTTTTGACTTTTTCTTTTTGATTGACTTTATTTATTTTTTCTCATAATATAAAAAACATAAAAATATTTTTTCCATCTTTTTTTGAATTTATGGCATATTTATTTGATTTGTTTCCTTTGTTTATACACAAATATTATATATACTATTATTTAGAATAAATATAAAAATAGTGTAAATACAATTTTTATTTTTTTACCTTCTGAAAATATTTCACATAAAAAATACTTTTTTTTTATTATTATTTATTTATTTTATTAAATATTAAATATTTTGCACATAATGCATATTTAAGAAATTAATATATATATATAGATATATGTTTATTAATATATTTAAGTAAAAATATAAAAATACTTGATTTTTTCATTTTTATTAATATTTGATACAAAAATACTTTTTTCATAATATACTTCATTTTATTTTTATTTTTGTACATAATAAATAAATACTTGTATTAAATCAATTAATATCCATTTTCATTAAAATTAGGGTTTTTGCCCTAAAAGTTAAAAATACTCAAAAATAATACCCTTTTATTTTCTTATTTATTTTACATAAACCATACTTTTCTCATACATAAAAAACTTTCTTTTTGCATTTTGCATATTTATTTAATTTCCATTTAATTATGCAATTTATTTATTTTGCAAATATTCAAAAATGATGTAACAATTTAGATTTAAATTCTTGTCAATATCCCCATTTGAACATTTGTACCCCCTTCCCATATTTGGTTTTGTAATAGCTTAGTAAATTTATTTTCGCACTTTATTGCTTTCTAAAGATAACATGTTAGAATTAGGGTTTGTATGCGAAAAAACGACAAAAATAGTTATGACCTAATCTCAAGATAAACAAGCATGAAAATGGACACACATCTCACACTTGCACCCCTAGGGTACTCCACTTTGTTGCCTTCAAATAAATGGGCCATGTTGCATGTTAGGTCTCTTTGGGCAAAACAAACAAATTGAATGATCATAGTCCCTCGATAAAACTTTTCAAAACAAACAAAAACAAATGATCAAGTCCCTTAAAGAAAATTTCCCAAAGACATTTAACGCCGTTGCAATTATGGTCTAAACGATGACCCGCGCCTGTCCTTTTCACATCCTAACATAAGGTTGTCCACCAAATTCAATGGTGGAACAAACTTGTTAAAAGGGTTAAAACATAGCAATAATCTTTTGAGAAATTTATGAGTAGATAACCTCTTAGTTACTTGAATCAAACTTGCAAAACAAAACACTTGCCTAATTTCAAAACCACACCTCACAACACTTTCAAAACAACTTTCAAAAACAAATGAAAACTTTTTTTTGCAAAAGACATACATCTTTGTATACATCCCCACATGGATCATTACAAAGGTTGCCTCCACATTGGCTTCTTTTCAAAACATTTTCAAACCCACACACTCAAGCACCATTTCAAACAATTGAAAACAAAAAGGCAAGTGATCTAAGCAAGTAACTAAGAGCCCATGGATAACCATGGATAGAAAGGGTGCTAGCACCTTCTCTTTCTATAATCTACTCCCCGAACCTAAGAAAACATCTCAAAAGGTTTTTGCTGTGCTTTTTAACCTTTCCTTAGGATAAAATAAAAAGTCGGTGGCGACTCTTGCTCAACCGAAACATTTGCGAATACGAACGCAAAACCTCAAGTCAGTTCTCCCACCGTATCACACCTCCGCTTTAATTTTCTCTGACATTTCAGGGCGCGTACGATGGACTTTTTGCTTAACCGGAGGACAATCTTCTTTAGTTGGCAGACGATGTTCCACAATATCAGTGTCTAAACCAGGCATGTCTTCATATGACCAGGCGAAGATCTCAACATAGTCGTGCAACATCTGTATCAGCCGCTGTTTGACATTAATCTCTAGGTTTACGCCGATCTTGACTTCTTTTATGTCTACCTCTGTACTGAAGTTCATCGTCTCAACTGGCTCTCCATGGGGCTGTATAGCCCTCTCTTCCTGCTGTAATAGTCTAGCAAGTTCTCCCGGTACTCACAATCTTCCTCACCTTCGTCCTCGGCTTGGTTGATCGGATTTTCGAAGTTATAACTAGCAATAGCAGAACTGTTATCAATGGGATCCAGAGTGGATATGGATCTGCAATTTGATATGTGAGTGTGTGTAAGAGCATAGCTGTATTGATAAAGTGAAAAAACAGAAAAGAAAACAGAGAGCGCAAAATTTGTATGCAAGAAACGTCAAATGTTTTATTGATGACATATGAAAATGACATATAATAACCCTCACTAGTAAACCATTGTGCCTCGGGTAAGACACAAGGCCATAGAGTTTATATTGTTTATTACAAATTCAAAAAACAAGTAAGACAATTACTGCTGAACAAAAGAAATTGGCACAAAATCTCTAGCCGTCCAGTTACTAGGTCCACCGTTGGTAGTAGGGTACATCCAACTGTTAATATCAAAATCCTCATCATTGTCTTCTATAGTATTAACCCCTCAATTTCTGACGTGTATAGGAGGTCCTCCAGCCCGAGCGCGTTGAACATCCCTTTGAGCTCCTGAAGTAAAGCCCAAACCAAATTTGTCAGTTTTATGAGGAAAATCGGGGAGCTGTCCCCAAATGGTACACCCACCTTCCTCAACTACCGCTCTGGCGTCCTTGAGATAAGCCATCTTCAAAGGAGATTTGGTGATCTTTGGCGCACTAGTGATGGTCCCGATTGATGCCATAATCTGGGGAACCTCTTCAAAGTTTTGACAAGGGGTCTCTATGAATTCCCCGTCCATCTCCACATACCTGAAAGAGTTTAGGTGGCTTACCATATACTCCTCTTCACCAATAGTTGACTTTTGGCCATAGTTGACTTTCCCCCCAATACAGTTGATTTTTAGGTCGACTGTCCAATTGACTGGGCAAAAATTTGATTCAAGGCTTGATACTTGGTATGAGCAATCTTAGGAGTCCAATATGAAGTATGAAAGTATCATGAGGCATTGAAAGTCCAAAAATCCCTGTGCAAACTCAAACCCTAATTTCAGGCCATCAGTGCAAGGAGAGTCTTGAGCTGAGCAAACCCTAATCTGATCTTGAATCCAAGAAGTCTTGTGAGGAGAATCTTGATAAAATGAGAGGGAAAATTTTGGGGTACAACAGCTGCCCCTGTTCAATCTTCTTGAACCTGAAGAGATAGATTGGCGAGTTTGTCGTTCGTGACTCGAAGGTAAGAGATGATTGGACACTAGAGTGCCCGTAAATTTGCACTCGTCAAAGTGTAGTTGAGGAAATAGGCTTAAAGATGCCATTTGGAGATGTGATAGAATCTTGTTGGAGATGGGCTTAAAGATGCCATCCAAGGATTTTTGTTGAATTGTATGTTGTAAGTCAGAAGAATAAGTATCAAAATGGTGTCCGCATCTGGAACGTATCTAAACTGTATCTGGTAGTTGGAATCTGAATGAGCAATAGAATAGCATCCGTGTCCGGAGCATCTCTAAACTGTATCTGAACTTTGTATTTGAATAAGCAATAGAATAGCATCCGTGTCTGGAGCATCTCTAAGCTGTATCTGAGCTTTGAATTTGAATAAGCAATAGAATATCATCCGTGTCTGGAGCATCTCTAAGCTGTATCTAAATTCTGTATTTGAATAAGCAATAGAATAGCATCCGTATCTAGAGCATCTCTGAGCTGTATCTGAGCTTTGAATTTGAATAAGCAATAGAATAACATCCGTGTCTGGAGCATCTCTAAGCTGTATATGAATTCTGTATTTGAATAAGCAATAGAATAACATCTGTGTCTGGAGCATCTCTGAGCTGTATCTGAATTCTGTATTTGAATAAGCAATAGAATAACATCCTTGTCTGGAGCATCTCTAAGATGTATCTGATTGTATATTGGTAGCTTGTTAATCTTATCCTGAAAAGGGTAAAATGTTAGCTGAAACACAAAGTTATGTTGCATGAAATGTATGATGCAATATATGTGTTTATCCATGTTTATGATATATGAGTGTAATGTATGCGCATGTAAGCTAATTCGCTATATTGCTGAGGAAAATAAATCCTTGATAGCTGGAGATAATAAAATCTTTGATTGCTGCCGGGGAAAATAAATCCTTGACCACTGTTGGAGATTCAAAACCTTTGACAACTTCTGTGGGGATGTGAGAATCCTTCACGACTTTCCTGGGGATATAAGGATCCTTCAAGTATTTGGAGTTGGAATATGATAATCATTTTGTTGTGAAAATAAAGCCAAGTGTTGCTTGAGAAACCTGCTTGGGGAATCCAGAGAACTTTGAAGACTTCTACTGGGGATTAAATAATGGGAATCCTTACTCGGCTAGGGAATAGGGAAAACTCTGGCGATCTCTACCGGGGATCAAACAAAGGAAAACCTTGATCTTCTAGAGAATAAGGAAGACTCTGATGGCTTCTGTGGGGAATTAAGAATGAGAATCCTCAATCCGTTGGGGAATTTGAATCCTTGGGGACTTCATGCCAGTGAGTCAAGAATGAGAATCTTCGATCTGTAGGGGATTAAAAATTCTGACAAATTCATGCTGGAGAGTAATGGAGACTTTGGCAACTTCACTGGGGAATTAAGAATGAGAATCTTCATTCTGTTGGGGAGTAAAAACTATGTGGGGAGTAGCCATACTGCTGGGGAGATCAGGAGTTTTGGTTGTATGCCAATCTACTGGGAGTCAAGAATGAGAATCTTCATTCTGTTGGGGATATCAGGAGTTTGGGTGTATGCTAATCTACTGGGAGTCAAGAATGAGAATCTTTATTCTGTTGGGGATATCAGGAGTTTGGGTGTATGCCAATCTACTGGGAGTCAAGAATGAGAATCTTCATTTTGTTGGGGATATCAGGAGTTTGGGTGTATGCCAATCTAATGGGAGTCAAGAATGAGAATCTTCATTCTGTTGGGGATATCAGGAGTTTGGGTGTATGCCAATCTATTGGGAGTCAAGAATGAGAATCTTCATTCTGTTGGGGATATCAGGAGTTTGGGTGTATGCCAATCTACTGAGAGTCAAGAATGAGAATCTTCATTCTGTTGGGGATATCAGGAGTTTGGGTGTATGCCAATCTACTGGGAGTCAAGAATGAGAATCTTCATTCTGTTGGGGATATCAGGAGTTTGGGTGTATGCCAATCTACTGGGAGTCAAGAATGAGAATCTTCATTCTGTTAGGGATATCAGGAGTTTGGGTTTATGCCAATCTACTGGGAGTCAAGAATGAGAATCTTCATTCTGTTGGGGATATCAGTCGTTTGGGTATATGTCAATCTACTGGGAGTCAAGAATGAGAATCTTCATTCTGTTGGGGATATCAGGAGTTTGGGTGTATACCAATCTACTAGGAGTCAAGAATGAGAATCTTCATTCTGTTGGGGATATCAGGAGTTTGTGTTGTATGCCAATCTACTGGGGAATTATCCTAGGTTGGGGATAAAACAAAAGTTAACTGTTATCTGGTTGATTCTCAGATTTTAAGACAACTTGCTGGGGAATTTGGGGAAAACTGGATGGTTTTCGCTGGGGATTGATAGTGGGAAATTTGACTTGACTGGGGAAGAAGGTTTCATCTCCGCTGAGGGTCTGTAGTTCAAAGTTTTGGCTCCGCTGAGGATTGGGAGTTTGAAGTTTAACTCTGATGGGAATTAAGGATTTGAAATTATAACTCCGCTGGGGATATGTAGTTCAAGGTTTTAGCTCCGCTGGAGACCTAAATGATGTGCTGATTCGATTGTTTATGGAAATGGCTTAAAGATGCCATCCAAAGGTGATTGTTGACGGAAAGTTGAATTGGATCTGAATAGAGAATGAATCAGAATAAACCTTTGAGAGATTTATCTGAATTAGTAAAAATCTAGAGACAAATCAGAATAAACCGTTGAGAGATTTATCTGAAACAATAATAATCTGGAAACGAATCAGAATAAATCGTTGAGAGATTTATCTAAAACAGTAAAAATCTGGGATATCTTCAACTAGAATAAGAATCAGGGAGATCTTAGTGTCGATCTGACTGAACCATAGAAGGTCTTAGAATCGATTTAAACTGAACCAGAATCAGAAAAATCTTAGAATCGATTTAACTGAACCAGACAGAAGTCTTGGAAAATCTTCAACAGATGCAGGGGAAAATAAATCCTGGACTGCTGTTGAAGAGGAAAGTTGGATGAACTACTATCCGGTCGTGGTCCAGGCTTCGTAGCTTGAATTTTGTGAGAATCTGATTGCATCTTTCCTGAAAGGTAAAGGTTAGTTGCATGACTTATATCAAACAATGATGTTCTCAAAATAAATGAGATTGCATTGTATGATGTCCTGATGTACAAATATGTAATGTTTTCAAGATGATCTCTCGCTAGGGAAAATAAATCCCGAATTGATACTGGAGAAAAGAGTTGAATTCTGGCAACTTCAATGGGAAAAATCCTCAGGGATTCTTGAGGTCGACTTAGCTGGGAAGAGGTTATCAAAGATTGAAACTCTTGCTGGGAGTCCTCTTATGAGAAGAATTTTGGGGAGATTTGTCACTGCCCCTAGTAGCGAGTGTTTATGGCTTTGCCAGGAAATATTTGACTGTACGCAACCCTTTGTTGGGATTGACGTTCAATGCCCCGAGTGACGGGGACATAGACTTGCCCCAGGTTACTCTGCACTTTGAGAGATTTCTTGAAATCTTGACTGGACTGCCCCAGGTGTGCTGGACAATGACAAGTCATGTCCCCTTGTTGATAGGAGATTTTTGCAATGGAAGTGTCATCCCACTTGAAATGATTTTGTTCACTGAGAGAGCTTTCTTTCATCGGGTATTCACTGTGTGAAATTCTTTGCTGTCAAACAAATAGCCATATGAAAACAATGATATTCAAATAATGCAAAGTTTATGCTTGTCTTGAAATTTTGAAAATGCATTTTTTAGCAGAAAACTTTTGTAAGAAAAATTCAACTCAAGATTTAGAGCAAAGCCTTACAGGAGTCAGGATACCTTTTGTAACAGTATGCTTTCGAACTAACCCGTGCTTCAATTAGGACTTTTGAAGGGTTGTAACGTGGCTTGGTTCACGGTTTAAGAAACAAAGGATAAAGGCTCAAAGTATATTTGTACCCACCCGTTCTTCGTGATGTTCTCCAGTCCTAAACTCAGTTAATTGTGCGTTGAACTCCAATTGAGTCTGGAATGACATTTTGGTGATGGTTCAAACAAGTTAAATTTGTTGGAAGGCAGTCATTTTTTGCAACATTATTTTTGTTGAGGATTTGTAGCGACCTCTTTCTTTTGATTTGTTATCCCCTAATTTTGCCTGCCTGTTCTTGTTTTTTGAGATTACATTCAGCGGGATGCCCCAGTTTTTTCTTTAAGTCTCCTTCGTAGGTTTTGACTTAGTGGGCTTTTCTCTTGAGAGCTAGTGACTACCTATGCTATTGGGAACCATCATTGTCTTTTGATTCTAGAGGAATGTCTTCGATGAATTCGTTGTATTACGAGATGAGAGTTTGCAACCAAACGCGCATTTGAATTAACTAAGAGACTACCCTGCCCCAGGTTTTGATTAAAGGTTTCAATTTCTGTTAAAACAGAAAACTTCTACTTCTTTGGCTCGAAGGGGTTGACTAGGGATTATCTTCCTTATAACTCCAGTGTTTAGGATTTGAAAGAAACGCCTATACATCGTCAGCAAGGTCTGTCCAAAAGCATACTATATGAGATTTATGGTATTGTTTTCGTCATCCTCCCTCTAAAGGCTTGTAACTTTTAGCGAGAGTTGAATGTCATAAAGTGAGTAAAAAGCATAGTTAAAATGTAATGAAAAATGAAATAATTCAAGACAAACATACGCAATGCATTAATGAAACAAAGTTTGACAATAACAGATAATTGTTTGAATAACAAAAGAAATTACAAATGAAAATTCAAAATGAACAGAAGCCTCTTTGTTCGAACTTGTCACTTTAGGTGGAGAGCCCTCAGCAGAAGATTTTCATCTGGCCATCTTGTGTTAACTCCAGCATTGTTTCTTTAATCAGATCTTGAATTTTGTTTCTCAATGCCCAACAGTTATCGGTGTCATGTCCAGGACTGTTGGAGTGATACGCACATCTTGCATTTGAATTGTACCTTGGAAAGGCTGTGTTGGGATTCCGAGGGGGGGTCCCTTAATACAATCAGCTTGACTTCCAACAAGCGTTGCAACACTTGAGATAATGACATGTTAATCTCAGTGAAGCGCTTTTCAGATGTATTTCGCTTACGCTGATTACCCTGTTGACGTTGGTGAGGTTGTTGTTGGGCTTGTGACCCTGAAGCAAACTGGGGAGGTTTTCTCTCGGCTTCTTGACTCGAGGGAGGCTGAATGATGACTTGATCCTCAACCCTAGTTGTTTTCCCCATTTGGTTACATTCATTTTGATGAAGCTTGTTGATGAGGACTCTTAACTCTTCTTGTCCTTGAGCCAGGTTTTGAATAAGAGCCATCTGGCCCACCAGTTGTCCCATCACCTGGATTTTCATTGTTGCCATTTCAATCTGTAGCCTTTCCAACTGATCATTCCTGGTGCCCTCTGGATTCCCCATGACCATGCCCCTTGTTAGAAGAGCCTTCACCTCTTCTTTCCCCTTGGATAGGTTCAAGAACATATCTTGGAGTTGAGCATTTTGAGCCTGGACGTCCTTGATAGTTTGTATTAGAGCCATCTCTATTGAAATAAACAGTAGGAAGATAAGGAGACTTATTGCAAAGACCTGTTAGGTTATGATGAATTTTGTTTATGTATATGCAATACATTCAAGGATTCAGAAATTCAATTTTGTTTTAAACAAAAAAAGAACACACGTCATATTAATAAGATAAAATTTGTTAGTACATCAATGCCCCATGGGCAAAATAATACAAAATTCTAAGGTAAAAAGATGTTGCGCATCCTCTTTGGTGCAATGTAGGTGTTCAGAGTCTGCTCTTCATGAAGTTGACGAGTGAGTTCCAAAACATTCTTCTCGCTTGCATAGAATTGGGCTTCAAAAGTATCGCGTTCCCCCTTGAGCTGTATCCAACTCCTTTGTAAATCTTCTAGTGATGTTGGCATGTCAGGATGTAGGAGGGTGTATGGAACCTCTCCTTCCATAACAGGCTCTTTAATCACATGGAGAATGTAGGGGTAAGGCATCATAAGACTTTGGGCGCGGGTTCGTACCCACTTGAGGTAAGGCTCAAGAGGGATGGAATTCTTGTGTCCCAAGGTCTTACTGTCCACCTTGTTGGGCATTCTCCAAGCTCGGATGAACCTTTGTCAAAGTCCTTGATCGTCGTTGCCAAAGTTAAAAACCAAGTCTGGAATCAGCAGGTCATGTGGGCCATCCCTTCGGGCATACCCAAACTGTCTCAGAGCTAAGCAGGGGTTGTAGGTAATGCCTCCCCTAATGCCAAGTAGAGGGACATTAGGGAATTCCCCATAACGATCAATGATGATAACATTTTCTCTGGATCGAGAACACCAATGAACATCTGAATGTGTAAGAGTCATCAATCATTGTGACCACCTCAAACCTTGCTCATTCTTCAAAACTGATTGGGGAAGATGAGAAATAAACCATCTTGCCAGTAGAGGAGTGCAACACATGAGAACACCTCTTTTCCTCATTGTTCGAGTGTGAAAAGAGTAAAGGATATCCCCAAGCAATGTAGGCACTGGGTTGCGATCCATGAAGATTTTGACAGCACTGACATCTATAAGCTGGTCAGGGTTTGGGAACAAGACCATCCCATAGATGAGAAGAGCTACAATCTCCTCAAAAGCTTATAAGTCCAATGAATTCCAACAGCTTTGGGCCTTCTCAAACAGAAACTTGGACAAGAAATCTTTGACACCACTTATGGTTTCCCAATGACCTATGATGTCAGATGGTTGTAAGTGTAGGGCTTGAGCAACATCTTCAGGCTTTGGATCTCTTTCCGTACCATTGAAGGGTAGTTGATTGAGAATAGGAATCCTCAAGAGTTGAGAAAATTCCTCCAAAGTAGACGACCATGCCTCTTTCAGCATATCCTCCTCAGTGTTGGCAGTGACTAAGTTGAGAGAGGCGACCATGCCTCTCGGTGAATGGAGAATTCTCAGGAATCCTTGAAGCTAGCTCCTTTAGTTGTGGAGGAATTCTTACAAGGTTGACTTGAATAGTTTTCCTGCGAAGTGAATCCATTACCTACAAAACAAGAACAAAGATGAAAATCTAAATCCTTGAAATGGTTAGTGGATGCATACGATGCTTCATGATGTCCATGATGTTATGCACACGTATATATGTACAAAAAAATCACACAAATTCCTAGTTTCAGGCTTGCATGGGGTTTCATAGGTAAGTACCCTCTTGAAGTTTAGTTGGCTCAACCTGTCATAGAAATAGTAACCGGGTTCTAAGGAGCTCAATATCACTGGATTATTTTCTGTGTTCATTGTTTCAGTTTAGCCACTTTACTGGCGACCGGAATTTTCCAAGAAAACAACCCTCAATGAGTGTAGTATCGAGTATCTACCAACTTTGGACTGCACCAAAGCCGGTCATCTCACTACCCCTAAAAAGGCTAAGTTGGTCAAGTAAAGGTTCTAAAAGTCCATTATTGCTTTATGACATCACTCAGCGGCCCCGTATTCTCTTTGATTGACTCAAAGGCTACCGGTACCCACAAATATGTCGCACTAATATAGCTATTGCTTCAACCATGTCGATATACCCCGCACAGTTTCCACAATGTATTTCTATTTACCTATGAATGTTTCCCAAATACGGGTAGAGGATTCAAACCCAAACAATAGAACCAAATGTAAAGCAATCAAGTCAAGCAAGATAAGCATGTAAAGGTGATCTAAACCCTAAGGTAACCCCACTTTTAGATTCTCCCCAGTAGAGTCGCCAGTTCTGTGATACGATGGGAACTGACTTGAGGTTTTGCGTTTGTGTTCGCAAATGTTGCAGTTTAGCAAGAGTCGTCACCGACTTTTATTTTATCAAAAAGTAAAGGGAAAAAAGCACAGGAAAGACCTTTGAGATTGTTTTTGGGTTCGGGGGTAGATTATGAAAAGGGAAGGTGCTAGCACCCTTTTCATCCATGGTTTTCCATGGGCTCTTAGTTACTTGTTTTAGATCACTTTCTTTTGCTTTTCAATTGTTTGAAATGGTGCTTTTGTGTGTGGTTTTGAATGTATTTTGAAAAGAGGCCATCATTTTGGCAACCTTTGTAATGATTCTTGTTTGAATATATACAAAGGTGTTTGTCTTTTGAAAAATGTTTCAATGTTTGAAAGTTTGTTGGGAAAATGTTTTGAAATTGTGGTGTGTTTGTTTGAAAATAGCAAGGATGGTTTGCAAGTTTGATCAAGTAACTAGGAGTTGTCTACCCTAATCAAAAGTATTTCCTACACATTTTTATTCCTTTGATGTTGTTGTTTTACCATTGCATTTGGTAAACAAACCTATCTTTGGATGTTAAACGGGACGGGCGTGGGTCATCGTATGACCATAATAGCAATAGTGCCAAGTATCTTAGCAAGTTTTTTTAAGGGACTAGATCATTTTTGTTTAGGCAACCAAGATAGCATCATCGAGGGACTATGATCTTTTGTTTTTGTTTGATTTTGCCAAGATACCTAGCATGCATACCATGGTCATTTTAAGGCAACAAAATGGATGAAACCATAGGGGTGCTTGTGTGCATTGTGTTGTCATTTTTCATGCATTTTTGTCTTGTTGTTTAGTCATGCTATTTGTTTTGATTTTGGTCATTGCATACAAAACCCTAATTTACTATCATGGATATAAAGCAATAAATGCGTAAAGTAAATCTAGGACTATTACAATAGTATTATGGGAAGGGGGATACAAGTTTGAATAAGGGGATATTGCTCAAAATAAAACCCTAAACTATTACAACCAAATTGAATTTATTTGTACAAATAAATAAATATGCAATAAAATATAAATATGCAAAAATGTTTTTGTATTTATTTTATGTATGTAAAATAAATTTATTTAATGTCTTAAAAGTAAGAAAATAAAATGATTATTTTTGGAAAGGGTAAAAACCCTAATTTTTTGTTTAAGAAAATATGCTTTATATTATTTATTTATTCTTTTTTTGTTTAAGAATAATAATAATAATATGTACAAAAAAGTTTTTTAAAAAATTAAATATTATATGAAAATATTAATTTAAATGTATAAATAATAAAAATAAAAATATATAATATTTTTGTATTATTTACAAGTTTTTATTTAAGAAAATAAAAGTATTAAACCTAATAAACTAAATAATATGCAAAAAATAAAATAAAAAATATGAAAAAATGCAAAAAAATAAAGAAAATATTTTTGTGATTTTTAAAGTTTAGAAAAAAATAAATAAAAGTCAGAAATGTGAAATATGCAAGAAAATATGAAAAATAAAAGAAATGGGCCAAGGGGGTGCAAATAACACAATGAAGGGTGTGAAGAGTAGAAAATCCAGGCCCAGGCCCAGGCCCACTTCACTTCATCCCTGTCCTTCAAACCAGAAAAACGCGCGTGCCATGTACAATCTGTAACTCTTGCATACGTGCTTAAAAATGAAATCTTGCAACATGAAACTTGTATCTTGTTAAATCACGATTTCAATGATATAAAAAACTTGACCTAACTCTCAAAGATCAAAGATAATTTTGTCACCCCTAAATTCTGACCTAAAATTTTCAGCAAGTTCAACTATCAAATACTCCTAGCTCAGTCAATATAAATGAAATCTACGCATATGTACAACTCAAACACATTGAAGACTATATTTTTGCTTCACAAACCTAAGCCTAAGGATGTCTAAATAAGGAGATAGAAAGTTGAAAATTATCTGTTTCAGTTGAAGTTGGCTATGGCAACTTAGCAGCTTTGAGTGAGGCCTGAAGGTCTTTTGAGCTTGCTTGAAGTTGTCTCAACCTTTCCCAATGCTTTGCTTGCTTTGAAGTGGCCTGAACCTCCTTGTAGAACTCAACCTGCAAAGCTTCAAAGTGAAAATGGTGAAGTGTGAAAACAAGGTTACAGTTGCTTGAGAAAGGTCTGGACAACTTAGGTGTGATGTATGGAGTGTGTCTGAAGTGGTTCAAGATAAAACGCACGAGCCAATTTGGTTTTGGCTTGAGTTCTGTAGAGCTTGCCCTGTTTTAGGCAGAAGTTGGTGTTTTTGTGATTAAGGGTGTTTGAGAGGCTTGGCAATCGTGTTTTGGCTTTGTTACAATATGCTGAACCTGTTTGAAAATGTTACAAGACTTGGTTTTATCAGATGCACAAGTTGTGGACTTTCTGCAAGCTTACTTGCTTTTGAAGCAAAAGTTGAAATGAAAAAGGCCAAGGTTGTACAAGCTAGCTCAAGGTCTGCATAGTGTTGGTGAGATTTTCCTGAAGTTTGTGGATGTTGTTTGTATCAAGAGATCAGGTCCATGGCTCAAGATAAACAAAATTGCAAAAGGTATGCTTTATGGAAATGGTA
Organism: Vicia faba; assembly: GCA_948472305.1. Taxonomy (NCBI): domain Eukaryota; kingdom Viridiplantae; phylum Streptophyta; class Magnoliopsida; order Fabales; family Fabaceae; genus Vicia; species Vicia faba. Next base: position 1,353,250,811 of record OX451738.1, on the reverse strand, counting down.
TTGTCACCTTTTTGCCATTTCTGGATTAAACCCTTCTACAATGCTCCATAACTCAGAACAATGCCTTTGTCCAATGTATTTGAATTTAATTAAGGAGTTTGTAAAGGATTAAGACCTGTAAAACAAGTACAAGCATGATCCAAACTGATTTGCAACTTGTGCCAATGTAAAAAATGCCATGGACAAAAGTGAGAAATCGCCATTTTCTTTTCTTCGATTCTCCCTAACCATAAAAGATCTTGGAGAGTTCTTTGACATTTTGGAAATCTTGTAAAATGCTATACAATCCATCTTTGAAATGCATTTCGATATTCCACTTGGAACTAGGTGAAAAGTTGCCATGAAGATTGGTCAAAATCCTGCCTAAACTAGGGCAAAATTTCACTAAGTTAAAAGTTTCATGGACCCTTGTTCACAAAATCATAACTTGAGATCCAAGCATATTTTGGGAAAACTTTATGAATAAAAGTTTTAGATTTTATGGAGGAATACAACTTTCATGTTGGAAGTTTTCTTTGAATCCAATTGCATCATGGTGAAAAAGTTGGGAAAAGTTGGGAAAAATAAGAAATTTTCATAACTTAGAAAATTTCTAAGTCATGAAATTTCTCAATCTTAAACCCTAATTTCCAAAATTAGGTTTCTTGGTGAAAAAGTTTCATGTTTTGACACATCTTTATGAAAAATGACCCTTGGCACTTGATTTTGACCAAAAAGTCAAAGGTTGACTTTTCAATGTACAATTGATTTTTGATCAGTTAACTAGAAAATTCATCTGTCAATTCAATGCATTTGAGATCTTTTGAACCTTGTGATTAGGTCAAGATGGTGCCATTGAGTCCTTAAATCCATGCTTGAACCCAATTTTCCATTGGCTAGCTGAAAAATCAGAAATTGCCCTTCTACAGTCAAAACCCTAAAAATGACCATTTTGCCCTTTTGATGATCTGATCAAATTTCTTGAGGAGTTGTGATCCAAACTTGATCAAATGGTTCATATGAGTATGTAATGTTGATGTGGATAAAAAATTATGATATTTGACTGTAAATTGACCATAGTTGACTTTTTCCCCAATACAACTGATTATTAGGTCGATTGTCTAACTGACTGGGCAAAAATTTGATTTAAGGCTTGAAACTTGGTATGAGCAATCTTAGGAGTCCAATATGAAGTATGAAAGTCTCATGAGGTATTGAAAGTCCAAAAGTCCTTGTGCAAACTCAAACCCTAATTTCAGGCCATCAGTGCAAGGAGAGTCTTAAGCTGAGCAAACCCTAATCTGATCTTGAATCCAAGAAGTCTTGTGAGGAGAATCTTGATAAAATGAGAGGGAAAATTTTGGGGTACAACACATGCCCTTAATATTTTCTTGGCCATAGTATGCCCGCTAGAATGTGTCGCAAAAGAACCTTCGTGCACTTCTTCTATGATCCTACTTGCTTCGTGTCTATCCACGCATCTGAGCAGAATGGAATCATAATTCCTCTTATACAGAACATCGTTGTCGAGGAAAAACTTGGCGGAAAACCTCCGTAAAGTCTTCTTATCTGTGACAGAAGCACCTTCTGGATATTCTTGGGTCTTAAGGTACCTTTTGATGTCATAAAACCATGGCTTCTCGTCAACAACATCTTCTCCTATTTCAGAACAGAATGCCGGTTCATCCAACCTTAAGATAGTGATAGAGGGAGCCTCATTTGCCCATTTAACTTTAAACATGGATGACAAAGTAGCCAAGGCGTCTGCCAAGTTATTCTCCTCCCTTGGAATATGATTGAAAGTAATCTCATCAAAATAAGGGGTTAGCTTTAACACATGCTCGCGATACATAATCAAATTTGGGCGACGAGTCTCCCAATCTCCGTTTATTTGGCTTACCAGAGCAGAATCTCCATATACTTCTAAGATCTTGATCCACAAATCAATAACAGCTTTTAACCCAAAAATACAAGCTTCATACTCATCCATATTGTTCGTGCAATCGAAGAAAATCCTGGCAGTAAGAGGAGTATGAAAACCTTCAGGAGAAGTAATCACCGCACCGACACAATTACCTAGTGCATTGGAGGCACCATCGAACACCATCGTCCATCGCGATCCTGGTTCAGGTCCTTCCTTTGGGCCTGGGATGTTACAATCCCGTATGTACATGCTGTCTTCATCAGGAAACTCAAATTTCATTGGCTGATAGTCATCTTTCATAGGTTGGTGGGCAAGATGATCTGCCAATATACTACCCTTGATAGCCTTTTGTGTGGTATATTGGATGTCATATTCGGTTAAAATCATTTGCCAACGAGTTATCCTTCCCGTGAGGGCTGGTTTTTCAAAGATGTACTTGATTGGGTCCATCTTAGAGATCAGTAAGGTGGTATGAGTCAACATGTACTGTCTTAGTCGGCGAGCAACCCATACCAAAGCGCAACAAGTTTTCTCGAGCAGTGAGTATCTTACCTCACAGTCGGTAAACTTTTTGCTAAGGTAATATATTGCATGCTCTTTTCGAACAGCTGCATCATGCTGCCCTAATACACACCCCATTGAGTTCTCTAATACCGTTAGGTATTTTATCAAGGGTTTACCTTCCACCAGGGGTGAGAGAATTGGAGGTTCCATAAAATACTCTTTAATCTTATCAAATGCTGCCTGGAAATCGTTATTCCACCTGTCTGTTTAGCTCTTCTTTAACAATCTAAAGATTGGTTCATAAGTGGCTGTAAGGTGGGAGATGAATCTAGAAATGTAGTTCAATCTCCCGAGAAATCCGCGAACCTCTTTTTCTGTTTCCAGCACCGACATTTCTTGTAGAGCCTTTATCTTGCTAGGATCAACTTCAATTCCCTTCTCACTTACGATGAACCCTAACAGTTTCCCTGATCTTACTCCGAAGGTGCACTTATTTGGATTTAGCCTTAGTATGAACTTCCTTAATCTTTCAAACAATTTCAACAAATGAACAAGATGTTCCTCTTCTGTCTAAGATTTGGCAATCATATCATCAACATATACTTCAATCTCTTTATGAGTCATGTCATGAAAGAGAGCGACCATTGCACGTTGATAAGTTGCCCCTGCATTTTTAAGACCAAAGGGCATTACTTTATAAAAAAACGTCCCCCAAGGCGTAATAAAAGTAGTCTTCTCCATGTCTTCTGGTGCCATTTTAATCTGATTATAGCCATAAAAACCATCCATGAAGGAGAACACTTTGGCTTGAGCGGTATTGTCAACTAGAATATCAATGTGTGGCAACGGGAAATCATCTTTTGGACTCGCTCTGTTCAAGTCCCTATAGTCCACACACATTCTGACCTTTCCATCCTTCTTAGGTACTGGTACAATATTCGCGATCCATGGCAGGTAAGCAGTTACTTTCAAAAAACCAGCATCAAATTGTTTCTAAACCTCTTCCTTGATCTTCTTAGACATCTCGGGATGAGTCCTTCGAAGCTTTTGCTTAACAGGAGGACACTCTTCCCTGAGAGGTAGCTTGTGCATAACGATGTCTGTGTCTAACCCAGGCATGTCTTCATAGGACCAAGCGAAGATATCTGTATACTCATAGAGCATTGCGATTAATTTGTGCTTGATACTGTCTTCTAGAGCAACCCCAATCTTAACTTCTTTTCAGACCTCTTTGGTTCCTAAGTTGATCAACTCAGTGGCCTCTTGATGCGACTGAATGACCTTTTCTTCTTGCCTTAGTAATCTATCCAACTCTTCAGGAAGTTCACAATCCTCCTCAGTTTCTTCTTCAGCTTGATATATTGGATTTTCAAAATCATAGAGAGTCATAGCAGAATCATTCCCGACATTTTCTAGGATTAATGAGGGACACAATCTGCATGGTTATTTTTATTTTTATTTTAGTTTTAGATGTAAAAGAAAACAAAGCCTCGTGTCTTATATAAAAAATTTCGGAAAGACAAAGAGCGAAACATTTGAAAACAAAAGACGTTCTTTATTGACGAATAAACTTGTAATGAAAAACATTGTGGCCTTACAACATGTCCACTATGTCTTAGGCAGGACATAGGGATTATTGCATGATAACAAAAGTAAAAGAAAGTTACTCTTCAAAACGGATGACTTCGATGATGTCCTCGGCGAACTAGTTGGTAAGCTTTTCATTCGGCATGGTTGGATGAACCCACCTATCCATCTCACAATCGCTGCCATCTCCTTCACTTACTGCATGAGCCTCTTCCTGGATAGTTCCACCGCCGACGAATCGAACTGGTGGAGGAATACTTTGACCTTTGGAAGTAGCGACTGACCTTCACTGATTAATGACAAAGCCTAAACCTTTCTTGTCTTTATGAGTAGGGAGATACAACACTCTTCCCCAGCCTTCTGGATGACCAGGCTGAACGATTGATTGTGCCTGGAGATAGGATGACATGGGGACCTCTGGCTTCCTGTCTTCTTGATGAGGAGTTCTAACACCCTGTACAGTTTCGAAGGCTTGACACGACGTCTCATGGATTTCTCCTTCTACTTCAACATAGCGGAAATAACTCAGGTGACTGATAATATAATCTTCTTCGCCGCAGACAGTGACCACTTTTCCATTCAGTAAAAACTTCAGCTTCTAGTATAGAGTGGAGGTAACAGCGCCATCCCCATGGATCCATGGGCGGCCCAACAAACAACAGTAGGAAGAGTTTATGTCCATGATAAATAGGGTAGCTTCAAACACTTGGGGTCCTATCTTGATCGGCAAGTCGACTTCCCCGAACACAGTCCTTTTTGATCCATCAAAAGCCTTAACAACCAAATCACTCGGCCTAAATGAAAGCCCCTCATAATCCAGTTTCAAAAGAGCAGATTTGGGTAGTATGTTGATATAGGAACCTGTATCAACTAGCACACAAGATAAGGTAGTTTTTGCAATTTCCATAGAGATGTGTAATGCTTTGTTATGCTTCCTCCCCTCAGGGAGGAGGTCGAAGTCCGTGAAACCCAGCCCATTACTCGCATAAATGCTATTCACAATTCCCTCAAATTGATTCACCGATATCTCTTGGGGGACAAATGAGGTTCCTAACAGCTTCATCAGTGCATTTCTATGGGATTCTGAATCTATGAGTAAGGCGAGGATGGATATCTTTGAGGGTGTTTGACTTAACTGGTCAATGATCTTATAGTCACTCTTCTTGATGTATCACATTAACTCGACTGCATCCTTAGACATTTCATCATCAAAAAAAGGAATAGGGGGACTATGTCCCGGCTTATCGCTATTGACCATGATCTGTTTGCCTTTAGTCTTAGATGCAGCGTCTGTACTACTTTCAGGTCGCTCTGGTGGGGAGAAAATTCGACCACTGCGAGTAATTCTACTTTCACTGACAATATCGAGCACTGCAGGTTTCTCTTCTTCAGATTTGTCTTCCTCAAACCTTTGAGTAGCAACCTTCTTCCCTTGATAGTAAAGTTCACCACCATAACTCCAAGGTACCTCCTTGTCGTTAATGTACGACACTGGACCAGGCATAATGATAAGTAGTGGAGATTTCTTAGCAGGTACTAGAATCGTCACAGGTACCCGAGCAGCTCTTTGTTTAACCGGAATGGTTATCACATTGATTTCATTATTATCGATCTCAGGCTTAACGATCTTGCGATTAAACTGAAGAAACCCCTCTGTAATTAAATCCTGAACCACCTTTCTCAACAAATGACAACCCTCTGGCCGTTTTAAACAAACGGCACAGTCCGTCCTGCAGCCCAAAAATACACCTTTGCTCATCAACTGCTCTTTCACGAATAACAGGGGGGTAGTTAACTGGTTGACATCCATAACCAGATCCAGACTTTCGTCTTCAATGATGGAACTGACAGTGGAACCTCCATGAGCCGGCAGTGGTTGATTTGTAATATTAGGTGCTGATCCAAAATTAATAGCTTGAGAGTCCAATAAGTCTTATACCTTGTGTTTAAATGCTATGCAACATTCAATGTTATACCCCTGTGCTCCGAAATGAAACTCACATATAGCATTAGCATTGAAATTTGGCGGCAATCTATCTGGGTTAATCTGCATTGTACGTTTCTCAACCAACTTCAATTATAGTAACTGAGGTAGCAATTCTGCATAGGGAATGGGTATCGTGTCGAACTTTCTGGGAGGTTGTTTTGGCCTCGGTTGATAGGCTTGCTGGGGTGTATACGCTGGACGTTGAGGGGGAGCTATTGGAATTGTTACAGCAGCAACCTGATGGTCATAATCTTGATATCTGCCCTTCCCCTTATGAGGATAGATCGCACTAGATTCTCCTTCCTTTTCTTTGGTTGGCCCCCGAAATACTTTTTAGTACTGCCAACACCATTCCCAACCAGGACGTCTTGGATTTTCCCCAACTTAATTCCGATTTCAATCCGCTCCCCATGTGTTACCATCTCAGCAAAAGTACCTGATATGCTACAAGTTGTGTAATACTGGCCCTGAAACGTACTACTAAACATCTCCACCATTTCTCGTTCTAACATGGGAGGTTTCACTTTTGCAGCCATCTCTCGCCACCTCTGGGCGTACTCTTTAAAAGATTCGTCTCGTTTTTGGGATAAGTTCTGCAGTTGGGTTCTTGTAGGAGCCATGTCAGTGTTATACTGATAGTGCAAAACAAATGCTTCAACCAATTCTCTCCATGTACGGATACGACTACTTTCTAACTGCATCTACCATTCGAGTGGACCGCCTATCAGACTATCTTGAAAGAAATGCATCAGCAGTTTCTCGTCATTAGAATATGCATACATCTTCCGGTAGAAAGACTTAACATGGGTTTTGGACTGGAAGTGCCTTTGTACTTTACGAAATCAGGGACCTTGAATTTCGGGGAAATCATTACTCCGAGCGCTAAGCCTAAATCAGACATGTCAAAGCCTACTGCCCCTTGACTTTCAAACATGCGCATCTGTTCTTCGAGCATATGCAGCTTCTTGCTAGCTTCAGTTGGTTCTTCCAAATTAGTCATCCAGTCTTCCCAATTATCTTCTTCCACCGGCCTAACAAAAATGCGAACAAGCCTTGGTAATACAAAAGGTTGTTCAGTGTTCTGATGAACAGGAGTAGGTGGAGGAGGATTCCCCACAGCTTAATTCCCAGAGATGCCTTGGTTACCTGCAGGGTTGCTGAAATTGGCCTGTTGACCGTTTTGGGTATTCAGACCGACAATTGAATCTTGGTTCACGTTTCGAGTGCCTCCCGGGTTTTCCACTGCATTCCGAGCCCCTAGAATACTGTTAGGATTGTTGACGACGACTCCTGGCAGATTAGTGTTCACATTCTCACCCCCATTATTCAGAGCTTCAGCAGGCTTCACAATCATGGCCCTCATTTCCTCTTGTTGACGAGCCATGTTCTGAATAATTTCCATCAACTGATCGAATCGAGTATCCATCCTGGTTCCTATAGCCACAACATCCTCTTGAATTTGTTCCATCTGTCTCTTGGTAGTGCTTCGAGTGTTATAACGATGAGAATTCATAGTGGCTATCTTCTGCAAAGGGGAGGCCCAAATCAAGAAATAAGAAGACCTGCCATAATCACTTATCATAGTATGATATGAATGCATGGTTGTGTATGAGATGTTATATCATTTCCAGGACACCCAAAGTTTCATCACCCCTAGGAATTTTAAACAACATGATAAGAGAGACAAACGGCGAGAAGAAGTTTTGATAACAATTGATTTCATTACAAAAACATACCATTCATATGATCAAATGGTAACTTATTACAAGCATGATTCAGAATATGTAATGAAATTTAAACGACCCCATCCAACAAGACTGGTGGTGGTCTAACGACATTAAAGCAAAAAAAAAAGAGAACAAGACAATCAAAGTGGTGGATCTCTAATCTCTGTGTAGTACAATGGTCCTCCTTGCCGGAAGTACTCTTCAATCCATTCCTTAGTTTCTTTGAATAATTTATTTGTCTTTTCACGATCCCATCCACGAGCGAATCTATCGATTACCACATCTTTTTGAAATAGTTGTCCCTCCAAGTACACACATTGCTCTAGGAAGCGATCACATTCTTTACATTATGGAAAAGGTATAAGTGCGAGCGCTTCTTCCATCTCCTTTATCTTGTCTGAGTCTTGCATTCTCTTTCAACACTTCGGTCATTTGATCTTCTTTCGCCTCCAACTCCATCCTAGCATCTCTAAATTGGTTTCCCAGCTCTTTAGCTTTGGCTTTGTTTCTATTGTTGGCTATTTGGAACCTCAAAGTTTCTTAACGATTCTTCTCTGCATCGGCGAGCGCTATCTGGTACTCTTCCGTAGATACAAAGGAGTTTTCGGCTCTGGGTCGTTTTTTGGAGCTGCCTTCCCCTTCATACTCTTTTAGTTGATGGGCTAAGTCCCTTTTATTTTCTGTTAAGAAATATATTTCCATCTTTTTGTCTTCCAAATTCTGACGAAGGTCCCTGTTTTCCAATTGTACCTGGTAGAAGCGTTCCTTAGGCACATCATGCTGTAACTCGGTGGGTTGAATATACAAGGAGATTTCCTTTTCAAAAGGAAACATAAGAGTTTTTACTCTTTCCTTCAACCAATCCACGTTAGGATCGAAAGCTAATACCTCTTTTAACCCGAAGAATTCCTTTCCTTTCCTTCCAACATGTGCCCAAGCAATTTCCACTCTCTTCAATAATTCCGGATCTTCTCCTTTTTTGCAATACATAGGTTCGACCTCCTTGGCCGTGGATGGACGCCTCATGGCATAACCTAATTGGCGAAGAGCGAGTACTGGGTTGTAGTTGATAACCCCTTTTATTCCTATGAGTGGAACATTGGAGAAACCTGCACAGTGAGAGATGACTTCGGTGCTATCAACCTTAAGTTTGTACCATTGGATATCGAAATAGGTGAGTGTCATTACTTTGGATGCCCATGAACGAGGATCTTCTTTGAATGACTCTTTGGTGGGTAACTGGGTCATAAACCATTTGTAAAGCATTGGTATACAACATACCACTACTCCTTTATTTCCATGCCTATAGTGGATGGCGTGGTAAGTATCAGCTAATAATGTAGGTATCAGATTTTTATTCATGAAGATGCAAAGAGCAACCAAGTCTACAATTTCTTTAATCTCAGGGAATAAAATAACTCCGTAAATGGTAGCAGCCAACATAGCATAGTAAGCATCCCAGTTTCCTATGTTTTCCATTTCCTTAGCCTTATTTACCAAGAAATCTACAGGAAGACCACAAGTGACTTTGTTACGTCTCCATTTCCCATTTACGTCGTTAAGGCTCAAATAAAGAACCTTAGCAATAGCCTCATAGTCAGGCTCAACTGGGACTCGAACAAATGGAACATGACTAGTGAGCTTAATGTGGAGAAGATGAGCGTACTCCTCAAGAGTAGGTTCTAACTGGTAGTCCTGAAATGTTAAACAATGCAACTCCGGATCATAAAACTGTAACAGGGTCTGTACAACCTTATCGTCAACCCGAGCATCCAACAAAGATAGGATATTCCCATATCTTTCACCAAAAACACCCATTTGTTGACAATTCATGAGGTCTCTGAGTTCTTCAAGAGAGGGCCAAATATTAGGACGAAACTGGTAGCTGAAGTTATCCGTCTTTGTCTTTAGGACAATATCAATGCTGTTTGCCATTCTTTATAGGAAAAGGAAACTCTAGGGAGACCCTGGAAATGACAATGCACATGCGAATTAATTATCGACATATATATATATTTTTTGAAAAGTAAATATGCTATGATGTATATGCAAATGATCACAGGGTTACTACTTCCATGATACTGATTTCTGTTGTAGCGTCTCTTCATAGTCTGTTAATATCAGGATTACAGGTATGAAACATAACTGAAAGAAATCCATGAAGATCATAGTTGGAACCTCAGAAAATAAATCTGAGATCCTCATAACTACCGGAACTACTGGCAGAAATCCAGGACATAATCAAAAGTAATTGTCTGAATATAGTCACCAACTGTACCTGGGATAATAGTTCCCTCCCCACTCATGGGTGTAGACTAGGTTTAGGGTAAGGCAAAGGTAACTCGAAAATCACGGGTTCGCTTGAAAGTAAAATCATCGCAACACAGACGTGCATGATGAAAGTACCTCCAATTGAACCTCATCTGAGCGTGGTATATGACATGACTACACTAATCAGACGACGTCCTATATCCGTCATGCCCCCACTCTATTCCAAGTGTCTTAGTTTACTCTGGCCTGGGTACTGGGCCTTTTACCTCAATAGTAACATCCCCACCCAATCAAGAAGCAGATCTAGTACAACAGCAGTATATGGAAGACAGTAAAATGTAATGCATACATATGCTCAATTATATACAAAAGGAATGGATTAACTGAAAGCATAAAAATAAACACCCAAAGAAAAGATAAAAAGAGCTAGGAGCGACTCTGGGATGGACCAACATTTGGTCGATCTCATTCCCCAGTGAAGTCGCCAGCTGAAACAACCGGCTGAAAATCATCAAACAATGAAATCAATGAAGTCGCCATCAAATGTTTTTTATCCCACTAGAGGGGAAAGGTAAACATCGATTAAACCTGAGAAGGGTGAAATCAAGGTCGAATGACCAAGAGATACAGGTAAGGGAGTCTGTTACGTGAGGGGAAGGTATTAGCATCCCACACGCCCGTAGTACTCTATGGTATCCACTCTTGTTATCTATATTATGGGTGTGTGTTAATATATGCTTATTGTTTATTACTGCCAAAGGGAGAATGCATGCAAAATAAAAGGAGAAAAGAATGTAGGGAAAATAAAAGTTGTGCTCGTTCAGGCCCTACCCCGATGCCTACGTATCCCTTTTAAGGAATCAGAGCAGCCGTAGTTCGGCTCACATGTTTTTGTTGGTTTATACTTTTTAATGAACGATATTAATTTCTCCTTCTGCCGCAACTCGACCTTTGGAGACTTACGCGTCAGCACAGAAGTGAATTAACATGCTTTTTTGAAAAAAAGTTTTGGAGAAAAGGTGCTTGGACACACAAAAAGGTTTGAATTGGTTTGTGTTTTTTTTAATGAACAATATTATTTTCGCCTTCTGCTGCAACTCGACCTTTGGAGACTTACGCACCAACACAAAAGTGAATTAACATGTTCTTTTGAAAAGAGTTTTTTGAAAGAAAAGCTCATAGGCCAAAGGAGTTTGTGTTGTTGGTGTTTTTGCTTGTGGATAACAGCTAGTTAATCTCAAGAGAGAGATTTTAGTCATTTCTCTACTTATTCATGAAATAAGTCTTTGGGACTTGAACCACACCAAAGCTTAGAATAAGAGAACAATAAGATCGAGAAGAAACCCGCTTATCATCTCTCATACTTAACAAAGATATGATTCTCGTCACTAATTTTTTTAAAAAGTATTTTGAAGTTTGTAAAAAAAAGAAGTTTTTGTTTTAATGCATATGCGAAAAGAGGAAAGAAAAGTCAAGGGGAGACTAGCCTATTTCTAAACCTAATGTTATCATACTTCACATGATCTCTAGGAAGCGATAAATGCGGGGAGAAAGTAGAAAGAAAATATACCAAACAAGCACTTTCCCGTAGAGCAAAGCAAAAAGCAAAGAAACCCGATGATCTCGCGAGCTGCTAGCACCAACAAAGAAAAGAGTCAGAAATTGAATACATAGCATAAGTGTCGAAGTGTCGTCGATGTGAAAATAAATCACAATCAAAAACTCAAGCATATCTGCATATCCTGCATAAGACTCCAACCTCAAAAAGCGAATGTAAATTGTAAAAATCCTATACCTGGATTTGGGGCATATTAGGTAAGTAGCAATAGATCGTGGGAACTATGCGGCGTATACCGACATGGTTGAAGCTATGTATATGTTAGTGTGACACATTTGTTGGTATTGGTGTCCCTTGAGTCTAGTCAAGGAGAATACAAGGCCGCTGTGTGTCATGAAGCAACTGACTGTAGAACCTTAGTTGAACAACTTGGCCATTAGAAAGTAGTGAGATAGCTGGATTTGGTGCAAGACTAAAGTTGGTTGATACTCGATACTGCACTCATTGAGATCATACTTTCGAGATATTTTTAAGTCGCTAATAAAGAAGCTTGTGCTGAAACAATGCCCGATGAAGAAAGACCAGTGATACTGAGATTCCTTAGAACCCAATTACTTCTTTTAGGATAGGTTGAGCCAACTAAAACTTCAAGAGGGTACTTACCTATAAACTCCATGCAAGCCTTTGAACCTAAGGCTAATTGTGTGACTTGGTTGAATTTATGATTTGACAATTTGAACTCCTTACAGGGTTTGTCTGTATACATTTGTCTAACGGTGTGAATTCCTTGCAATATTTGTTTGTAGTCATTATCCAATAACCTGGATTTTTTTGCAAAACTTACTTCTTTTCACTACCTTACATTTTTCTTGGTGCAAATCACACACATCATACCATATCATTCTCACTAACCAGTTCAAGGATCTCAAGGGCCATTGGTGTAGGTTGTCATGAACCAGGCACCTAGCAAGGGGGAGGAGGATTTATTTTCCTCTAACCAAATGTCTTCAAAGTATCATGTGAAGAATGGAAAAACACAAGAAGGGGGGGGGGGGGGGGGGGGGTTGAATTAGGGTTTTCAAAAACTTAAGGTAAAAGACACGTTGGTCATCCTGGTTCGTTTGAACTCAAACTACTCCAGTCCATCCGCCAAGGTGATTTCTCCTCTCTCAAGCGAGGTCTTAATCCACTAATCAAACTTGATTACACAATCACAATGGCATCTGTCAATGTCTTCTTGAGTCTAAACCACAACCATGTTTTCTTAAGGAATCACAAAGTACAATATTTAAAAGCGTGTACAATATGTGTTTTCTAACAAAACAGTATCATACAAGTGATGTTTTACACAAATGAATTTTAGTAAGATGAAGGTGATGAAGATATCTCGTTTGTAGTGTGCAGCAAAATTATTAACGATTTCTCCTTCTAGTCTTGTATATATAGGCAACGCATGTGGGAGCTTTTGGAATGTTGATAAATAGTAATTAAAGAGCTTTCCAAATATATAGATTCTTGTCCCCTTTCAACCGTTACTTTTGAATAGCCATAAGTGAAACGTAACGATTCAGAACATGCTTGCTTCAGAAGATGAATGTTACCGTTGGGACTCCTTTACTTCTTTCCAGAACTGTATGAATCAGAATAACGAAGTTCTTGTTTGCAGCTTTAGAACTTCTTTATATAAGACATATTGAATCAAAGTTTGAACAACAATATAACTCATCTTATGTGCTTCTTCCATTAGAACTTCTCTACAAAACAAAATACTTATTTAGGGAGCATAATTGTTCTTTGAGTGTTTGTTATCATCAAAACTCTTACAAGGGTTGTAGAATCAAACTATGTTCTAACAATCTCCCCCTTTTTGATGATGACAAAAATTTGGATATTTTGATAGAAACTTAAAGAACATAAAGAATTTGAAGTCTCCCAGTGAGTTGAATACTCAGATAGAGAAGAAATACTTCCCTGAAGATTATTCTGATAAGAGTTTTTGAGAAAAGGATTTTTGATACGTCCACTTCTGTCCTCAACAGAGTTTGTTCCTGTTTTGCTTTCAAAAATAAAAAATAATAGAATTTATGATATTCAAAATGTTTGAGACTGAGTCCTGATACTGTTATATTCGAAATATCTTACGTTCTCCCCTTTTTTTGTCAAGAATCAAAAAGAAATAAAAACACTTTAAGCAATAAAAGATGATTTGTATTAAAAAAGATTTCAATAAAAAATGCATTCTGAAGGAAACAAATAAAAGGAACACAATGAAGAAAACAAATTTCAGAACTAAGTTTGAGGTGGTGGAAGTCATGTGAATAAGGCTTCCAATAAACTCTTAATCTAATTGTTTGATTCTTCTTGTTTTCCAAGCATCCCCTTGATTTCCTTTCGCATATCATCCTACTTGTCCAAACTTTCCTTAATCAGAACATTCTCTTTCTTCAACTCCTCCAGAGTTTGCATAACAAGAGATGAATAAGGTATATCAGCATAAGGTACCACTAGTTTAGAGCAAGCTGCAGCTGATTCTGACTTAGGAGCTTCTTCAACTTCCTTGCCTTTGTCTTGAAACCTAACCAGCGGCAGAGGATCAGAGGATGGTTCATTACATTTTTTTGGATGATGATCTTCCCAAGGGTTATTATCCAGTAGAAGGAGTGGCTTCTTTTCCCAGTGATGAGGAACTTGATCCTTGAAGATATTCAGATGATCATAAAAGTTCTGTTGAGAAATTTCATAACTCAACTCCTTGAGTTTCATGGATTTAGAGTTGAATCATTTTTGAATTGGTTCCAATGAGAATCAGAAGCAGCTGGATTTAGATTCTCTAAGCAAGCTAGCTTTAGAGAGTTAACCCATTCCTGTATTTCTGTTTCAAAAATCAGCAAAGATTTACCAACATCTACTTTGGAGTTTTTGGTTTTGGTTTTGGTATGGCAATTTTCTGAGAGCTTGTGACAAGATTGTCCAAATCTTCTAAGTCTATAAAAATTCTAAGAGGATCTTCTGGGTGGTTGTTTGGAGAGGGAGAGTCAAAAATAATAATGGGTGAGTGTGGTGACTTTGGTGGAGTGGATTGATAGGGAGATGAAATATCTGGGATGGAGAGGTTCTGTGAGGAAATTGAGGGAGTTGTGGGTGGTTGAGAGACCATGAGAGGGTAGGTGATTCCAGGAATGGATGTTGTGGTTTCAGAGTCAAAATTTGTATTTTCTGTGTGGGAAGCTTCAAACAGCGGATTAAATTGATCAATATCAGAGAGAACTTGTGAAAGTTCAGGCTGGTTTTGGTCAAGATGGGTAGTAGGTGGATTGTTCATAAGGTTATCTAGAGATAGTGAGGGGTCAAATTAAATGTCAAAGTCATCAAAAGTTTGTGGCGATGGATCTTGTAGGTTTTGGAGAAGAAGGGTTTTCAGATGTTGATAACAGTACTGATTCAATAACAGAAATAAAAGAGGATTACCTTTCTTTTTGGCAGCCTTGGGAATCTTCTGAGAAGTTCCTTCTGCAGTAGCTTTCCTTTTCCTTGGTTTTCTGGGAGCAATTTCCAGAGGTTGTTATCTTAGATCACGAATGTTCACTTATGTATTTGTCCTGTCCCTCTTGTAAGCATCCAGATACATGAGAATAATATCTGGAGAAGCGTTTGTTTAAGAGAAGAGAGGAAAATCCTTCAAAGGTACTCTTCTAATGGTAATGAATTCCTTGGTTGTTATTGTTGGGTCCTTATTGATGGTTTCAATAATCTTCATCTTCTTCAGATACTTGGCGTTGAGAGGTTTACCAGCACAAGCTTCCAGAGTGCTGACTTGTTGAGCCTCAGTCAGATGTTCTATCAGTTTGTTTTCTATCAGAATATCTTAGATGAGTCTACCCAGAGGGATCCAATCTCTCTTTTTTCTTTCTTCTTCTCTTGTCTCTTTGACGCTGGTCTTCCGATGATTGAATAGAAGATGAGGAAAATTAACCTTTTCTTTGGTGGCTATGAAGTACAAAAGATATTGCTGATCAATATTGATATAATCTGGAGAACTTGTGGGTTTTCTGTAATTGATGCAACCCAAAGTGATTTTGGACCAAATTCTGAGGTAGTCTTTCAGATCCTTGACTTTGTTGTATGGTTGGCCAGAAGTAAAAATTTATTTTGAAATCTTTGTTAGGTCAGAGCTTTTGCCAGCCATATCACTGCAGCAAATACCGCTGCCGTTATGACCTATCAGTTTCCCAATGAGATCTTCAAAGATTACTATTTTCTTTTCCATCACAAAAGAGGTGACCTGATGATTTGAAGCTGTAGCATGAATCCAGAATTCTTTAACAAGTCTTGGAAAAACTGGACCCAATAGACGATCAAAGTACTTGTTCCATCCTTGGAACTCAACATCAGGTGTTAAATCATATTCGTTTTCTTTCATGCTGACGAAGTCTACAATGAGTTCACATAGAACTTCCAGCGAATCAATGGGAGTAAGGAGAGTTCTTGAGGGTTCTTTGTACCTTTCTGATTTTGAGGAAGAAGTGCCAGGAATGCTTTGAGAGCTTTGAGCAAGTTGTTGGGAGGAATCCATTGTTCACACAGACTCTTTAGGGTTTTTGAAAGATTGAACACAATTAAGAGAGAAAAAGGAATTGAAAGTTGAAAAGTGATAGTGAAAGTGAGCAACGTATATATAGGAAAATAGGAGAATTAATTAACAAGAAAAGGGTAAAAAATGATTACTAGCATTAATGATTCCTGAAAAGAGGGATAGCGTAAAGATATGAAACAATTACCAATATGACACGAGTCTCAATGCAACTAATCAACATTTCAGTCTCTTCAGAGTTTGAACACGTGTTTAGCCTTAGAGGAAAACCTTGCGTGGAGTTGACACATGTTTGATATAGTGAACTGCAAGTTTCTATCCTTGAAATGAACCATTTTGGAGAACATTTAGATCTTCTTAGATAGATCCTGATACAACTTTCCTTCTTACTTCGGAAGAACTATTGATCAGATGTTCACAAAAAAAAATAAAGGCATAAAGTTGTGAGGGTTAACGTATACACAAACAAAATGACCATTCTGGGCATAATTTCATGCTGAGATGTTTCATAATTAAATTAAACCTATCTTCAGAAAGGGGTTCAGTGAAAACATCAGCTCATTGATGGTCCGTGTCTATAAATTTTAATGAGAGAATTCTTTTTTGAATATAGTCCCTAATTAAATGATGTTTAATTTCTATATGCTTAGCCCTAGAATGTAAAATGGGATTTTTTGAAAGACATATAGCAGAAGTGTTGTCACAGAGTATAGGAATATTACTCTCATATATGTTGAAGTCTTCAAGTTGACTTTTCATCCAGAGCATCTGTGTGCTGCATCTAGCTGCTGCTATATATTCATTCAACAGTTGACAATGCAATGGTGGATTGCCTCTTGCTGGACCACGAGATTAGATTTTCTCCCATAAATTTGCAGCTTCCAGAAGTACTTTTTCTTTATGTTCTGTCTCCAGCGAAGTCAGCATCACAGCACCCTACTAATTTGTATTCTTTGGTTTTTCTATAACAAAGACCAAGATTAGTAGTACCTTTCAGATATTTTAAAATTCGCTTAACAGATGTTAAGTGAGATTCTCTAGGATCTGATTGGAATCTAGCATACAAACATACACTATATAAAATATCAAGTCTTGAAGCTTTAAATATAAGAGAGAACCAATCATACCTCTGTAGAGCTTATGTTTAACCTTCTTACTTACCTCTTCCTTTTCCAGAATGCATGTGAGATGCATGAGAGTTTTAGCTGGCTTACGTTCTGACAAGTCAAATTTCTTCAGAAGTTCTTTGACATAATTACTTTTATGTATGTATGTTCCTTCTGGAGTTTGATTGATTTGGATACCCAAAAATAACTTGAGCTCTCCCATCAAGCTCATTTCAAACTCTATCTGCATAGACTTAGCAAATTCTTTCCCCAAAGAGGCTTTAGTAGATCCAAAAATAATATGATCTACGTAAATCTGGAAAACTAGAATGTCATTTTTAAATAGTTTACAAAATAAAGTTGTGTCCACCTTCCCTCTGGTAAAATCATTTTCTAACAGAAAATTACTTAGTCTTTCATACCAAGCTTTGGGAGCTTGTTTCAGACCATATAGTGATTTGTTAAGTTTGTAGACATAATCTGGATGGTTTGAATTTTCAAAACCAGGGGGTTGGTGCACATAAACCTCTTCATCAATGTAACCATTTAAAAATGCCCTTTTAACATCCATCTGATAAAGAGTGATGCCATTATTTACTACAAAGGAAATTAAAAGTCTGATATATTCTAACCTGGCGACTGGAGCAAAGGTTTCTGTATAGTCTATCCCCTCTTGCTGACTATAACCTTGTGCCACCAGTCGTGCTTTATTTCTAACAACTTCTCCTTGTTCATTTAGTTTTTTTATAAATACCCATTTGATTCCAATGATGTTAAACTCTTTTGGTTTAGGAGCTAGATCCCACACATTGTTTCTGGTGAATTGCTTTAATTCTTCCTACATTGCAAGTATCCAGTCATTGTCCAAAAGGGCTTTGTCAATGGAAGTTAGCTCAATCAGAGACATTAATCCCATGAGAGATTCTTCAGAATTTCTGAATGTAGATCTTGTTCTGATTGGGTCTACTTTCTTTCCTAGAATCTTGTTTTCTGGATGAGCTAAACTGCTTCTGGATTGTCTTTTCTGGAAAGGCTCTTTAGATGTTGCTGTAATGTTTGTGACAACTTCTTCTGAAGTTGACTGTGGTTGTACCCAAAAATTTTCCCTGTAATTTCTCAAGGCATTTCTCACAAGGATTCTCAAGATTCAAGCTTGCACAAGTAAATTTGGATTTTCCAGTATCAAGTTAAAAAGGAAACTGTTAAAAAGGGGAAGACAAATGAAAATAATATTTTTGACAAAATTGGAGAAAGACAAGTCTTTTTCGATTCAGCTCCTTCGATTGGCCTTTTGGCCTCTTTCGATGCAAGCTTGGCTTGCATCCTTTGACTGGTCGTGGGCCTCTGGCACGCTGACTTTGATTCACAAGGTAGACGCTTCCTGCATGCAACCTTCGATTTCATTTTTGGCCTCACATGGTTCACAATACAATGGCTGCCTATGTGCCTGCTTCGATTGGATGTTTGATGCTTGCATGTCTGTGTTGACTGGGCAAATATTTCCCCCATGCTTGCTTTGATTCACAAGTTGATGACTAGTTGAATACAAGCCTTTGATTGAGCCATAACTTCTTTCTTGCGTGCAAGAGGCTCCCACCATGCTAGCATGCACAAGGAAAAAAGCCTCATGTAGCCTCCTTCGATTACAAAGCAAAAAGACCCCTCTTGGCATCCTTTGATTGCATCCTTGCCTTCTGCGTGCATCCTTCGTTTAGACATATGGCCCCTTTTGCTGCAATCTTCGTTTGTGCCCTTTACCTCCTGTTTACATTCTTCATTTGGGCGTATACAAGCTTGGGTTTACATTCTTTGTTTGGGCACGTGGTCCCCTTTGTTGCAATCTTCGTTTGAGCGTTTAGACCTCCTACTTCAACAAGGCATTGGCTATATTTATACTAACTTCGAATGAATAACATTTCCCTTTAGTATGCTACAGTGCTAGCATTGACAACCTCCAACCCACATGGTTGTGGCCCCCCTTCAAAGGAAATGTATTGTTGGATTTGAAGGGCATACATAGGAGTCCCTGTCGAAGGATTGCATAGTCCATTCAAAGGAAACATTTGGCCCTTTTCAAATAAACATACATGACCTATTCAAGGGACATGTTTGGGCGTCCCATTCAATGGACATGCTTGATGGACCATTCAAAGGATTTACAAAGCCCACCTTAAGGCATGCTTTGGTGACCCATCCAAGGGGCACACATTTAGCTACTTCAAAGGATGCACAAAAGTGACCCATTTGAAGGACACTTATTGGAGGAAAATCAGATAACATTGTTGGAAGAAGAATCTGGTCGAAGGAGGTTCAAAATGAATGGATGAAATATTCAAAGATGCTTGATGCCAAGTTCAGGCCTGGTACATTGGCCAAAACTACTGCACAGCAGTCCTGAAACACTAACCCATTCTTGCACCAAAATGGCATACAAACACTGTCCCTTGAAAGCTACAAAAAGCAGTTTACTCAAATTGTTCAAATGGTTTTATTTTCCCTCCAAAAACACAGCCAAGCTTTGCCTATAAATAAGAGGCTCCATAACATGTATAAGGGGCTGGACACACATCCAAGGACTGCGGGGAACAAATCTTCAACACTCTCAAAAAACTCAAACACTCACAAAACACAAACCCATAATCTAAACACTTGCCTCTTTCGAATCTGAAAAATCCCCACACTTTGTTTTCCTTTGAATCCAGTAGAAATAACATCACACTTGTTATTCTCCTTCGAATCCAACATTAGAAATGTCACCTTCATTTCTTCCCTTCGAATCCAGGAGTATCTAGGCTAGCAGCTAATGGTCCAGCTCACACGCCCCAGCTTCAAGCAGGGTAAGTCACTCTTAACCTTGAACCTTTCGTTTCTAGCATAACATGTGAATAAACTTTCTTTTCGTTTCAAACATGTATATACCATTGTTCTTCTTTTCATTCCCATCCTTTTAATTTGTTTTCATGGCTAATCCTTTTGGGTTTTGTTTCTTTGTTTATTAAATATGCTTTAAAAACTAACCTGGCCAAAACACCAATGCTAGCATGGCCTCAGGCCATGTTTCTATTTAAAGTCTCAAATGAAAGAAACAGGGGGAAGGAAGTATGAAACGAAGCCTTATGATTCCACACTAACTTCCAGGTCCAAATGAAAGAGGCATCCATAAGAACACCCACATTGATTCCAGACCTAGTCGAAAGGCACACCTATACTAATTCCAGTCCCCAGTCGAAGGAGGCAGAAAGGCAGAATTGAAGGTTGCATCTCATGCCTCAGGTTAAGCCCAAATCAAAAGGCACACCTTCCCTACTTCCAGGCCCAAACCGAAGGAAGTCAGAAAGGGAAGAATCGAAGGGTTTTTCTTCCTAGATCGAAAGAGTCCTTTTTCTTTCCTTTATTTTATTTTTCCTTTACATTTTCATGCTATTCAATATGGTTGTAATAGTGTAAGATTTATTTTCTGCATTTTTTACTACTTTTGTATAAATGCTAGTAATTAGGATGTATGGCAAGATAAAAACAATAAGTAGACAACCTAAAAGTTCAAAGACAAAATGCATGCAATCAAACACACTATTCACACACATGCACCCCTAGGATAATCTCACTTGTTGCCTCAGAAAAATAGTCATGTCCCTCGAATATGGACGTTTTAGCAAAGACCCTCGATAAAAGATCGTAGTCCATCGATGTTGCCTTTGGTAAACGATCTAGTCCCTAAACGACATTGCTAAAACGTCCCATAGGTTACCTTCTATGACTATGCAAATGTCCCGTGCCCGTCCCTTCACATCCAATGATGGGGATTCTTACCAAATCAATGGTAAGATAGCAACATCTAAAGGAGGAGGAAAATAACATTAACACCTTTTGAGTAGGTAGGTAGCTCTTAGTTGCTTGTTTACTCACAACAAAAACATTTCATACACCAACACTTTCATTTGAAACATTTTCAAAAGACAAAGATGTCTGTACGCGTTCTTATAAAGACGAGAACCATTACATAGATACTTTTCAAAATCACTTTCAAAAAACACATTCCACAAACACCTATTTGAACTATTTTCAAAACAACACTTTGTACGCGTTCTTATATAAACGAGAGCCATTACAAATATGTTTTCAAAATACTTTCAAAACCCACATCACAAGCACATTTTCAAACAAAAGCAAGTGATCTAGCAAGCAACTAAGAGCCGTAGATAAACTACAGATGAAAAGGGTGCTAATACCTTCCCTTTTCATAACCTACCCCTCGAACTCAAGAAATAATCTCGAAAGGTCTTTCCTGTTCTTTTCAAACTTTCCTTTTGGATAAAATAAAAGTCGGTGGTGACTCTTGCTATCCGCAAAAATTGCGATCAATCATGAAACACCCAAGTCAGTTCTTCCACTATGTTACAGAACTGGCGACTCTGCCAGAGAATAACTTAAAAGTGGGGTTACCTTAGGGTTAAATCACCTTTATTTTGCTTTTCATTGTTTGACTTGCTTTCTTTACATTATGGTTCCTTGTTTGGGCTTAATTTGATCCTCTACCCGGATCTGGGGCACCTTTTTAGGTAAGTAGCAATAAGTTGTGGAAACTGTGCGGGGTATACCGACATGGTCAAAGCAAAAGCTACATTAGTGTGACACATTTGTTGGTACCGGTATCCCTTGAGTAGTCAAGGAGAATACAAGGGCGTTGTGTGGTGTCATGAAGCACTAACTAACTTTAGAACCTTTACTTGAACAACTTGGCCATTAAGAAGTAGTGAGATAGTCGGCTTTGGTTCCGACCAAAAATTGGTTGATACTCGATGCTACGCTCATTGAGATTGGACTTTCGGGATATTTCGGTCCCTATTAAAGAGGCTTGCGCAGAAACAATGCCCGATGAAGAAAGATCAGTGATATTGAGATCCCCTAGAACCTGGTTACTATTACTAGGACAAGTTGAGCCAACTAAACTTCAAGAGGGTACTTACCTACAAACCCCATGCAAACCTAAATCTAAGGACTTGTCTACTTTGTATGTATATGACTATTTGTACATAACAACCTGCTGGCTTTGCATACTTGTACATAACATCATGATATCATACCATAGCATTTTCAATAACCATTTCAAGGATCCCAAAGGCCTATGATGCAAGGTCATGTTGAACCAGACGCCTATCAAGGGGCTAGAGGATTCATTCTCTAATCAAATGTCGTCAAATAGCGAAACGCGGTAACTTGAGTCAAGGGCTACGACCCACTTGACATGGTGAGCTTGATTCTCGTGGAAGGACATACATCTATACGAATTTATCCAATCAAATTTGTTGATCAAAATTCAACTTCTAACATCTTCTTGTGTTTACCCTGCAAGATCCTTGAAAACATGCATCCACAAACCATGCATCATATCATGACAGGTTTCTCCCATACATGCCTCCTTATCTTCCTACTGTTTATTTCAGTAAAATGAATATGGAACAAACCATGAAGGATATTTAAGCACAAAATGCTCAATTCCAACAAATGTTCTTGACTTTGGCTAAAGGGCAAGAGGACCTAAAGACTCTTCTTCTCAAAGACAAGAAGAAAAAGACAAAGAGGTCAGTGGGGGTCCTGAACTTGGGAAGAAGACTTAGAGGACCAGTCAAGAGAGCTCTAGATCTCTCAACTCCATCAACCGAAGGGGACAATTAGAAAAAATAAGGAGATGATAACCCAGGGACTGATGAAGATGAAGCTGACTACTCTGAGGAGCAATATCCTCCCGCTAACGATAAATAAAAACAATTAGAGGATCGCCTCAATGCTATGGAGATTCAGCAAATACCTGGTTTGGACTTTGAAGAGTTAGGGTTGGTTTCCGGAGTGGTCATCCCACCAAAGTTCAAAATCCCTACTTTATCCAAATATGATGGGATCTCTTGTCCTAAGATGCATCTGAGATCTTATGTCTGCAAGATTCAGCCTCACACTACTGACCGGAAGCTATGAGTCCATTTCTTCCAAGAAAGTTTGGCCAGCACTCAACTGGAGTGGTTCTATCAGTTAGAAGGAACCGACATTCATACCTGGAAGGACTTGGCTGTTGCTTTCTACAAGCACTACCAATATAACGCTGATCTTGCACCAACTCGTGTGCAATTGTAGAGTATGACCATGCATTCCAATGAGGGCTTCAAAGAATACACCCAAAAGTGGAGAGACCTGGCTGGCAGGGTCCAGCCACCTTTAACTGACAGGGAGCTGATTGATATCTTCATGGGAACCTTGACGGGACCTTTCTTTAATCACGTAATCGGAATCTCCTCGGCCAGGTTCATCGAGTTAATACTGATTGGAGAAAGAGTCGAAGATGGCATCAAAAGCATAAAGATCCAAGGAGCTACATCCTTTGATACTCAGAAAAGCCATACAATAGGAAGAAAGAGTCCAATGTTTTGTACGGCCAAAAGGGTCATAACATGAGAAACCACGACCAACATGTGGGGGCGGTCCTGATCTCCGGTCCTTCATCGCGGCGACAATAACAAAGGGGAAATCAGTGAAGGCAAGACGAGCCCAAAAGACAGTTTACCAACATTAACATGCCGCTGTCTCAAGCACTGCAACACTTGTTGAACATGAATCTTATTACGTTGATAGGACCTCATCCAAACCCCAAAACTTCTTCTCCTAACTACAATCCTGATGCAATATATGCATATCATTCTGGAAGTCCTGGGCATGATACTAATGATTATTGGACGCTGAAATACAAGATTCAAAACATGATTGACGCCAAGGAGATAGAGTTCGACCCTCTAGAGACTCCCAACGTGATCATCTCTCCAATGCAAAATAATTGAGCGTTCTAGTTCATTTTGAATTTTCAATTGTAATTTCTTTTGTTATTCAAACACTTATCTATTAATGTTAAACTTTGTTTCATTAATGCATCGCATATGTTTGTCTTGAATTTATCCATTCGTTTTCATTATATTTAAACTATGCTTTTTACTCCCTTTATGGATATTCAACTCTTGTTTCAAAAAGTTTCAAGCCTTTAGAGGGAGGATGAAGAAAACAATGCCATAACTTCATACAATATGCTTTTAGACAGACCTCACTGACGATGTACAAGCGCTTGTTTCAATTCCTAAACATTGGAGTTATAAGGAAGATAATCCCTAGTCAACCCCTTTGAGCCAAAGAAGTAGGAGTTTTCTTTTTCACACAATTTGAAACCTTTAATCAAAACCTGGGGTAGGGTAGTCTTTCAGTTAATTCAAATGGGCGTTCAGTCGCAAGCTTTCACTTCGGATACAACGAATGACATCAAAAACATTCCTCTGGAATAAAAAGATGGTGATGGTTCCCTACCAAATAGGCAGTCATTATCTCTTAAAGGAAAAGCCTGCTAAGTCAAAACCTATGAAGGAGACTTAAGGAAAACTAGGGCATCTCACTGACTGTAATCTCAAAACAAGAACAGTCAGGCAAAAATCAGGGATGATAAATCAAAAAGAGGTCACTACAAATCCTCGACAACATGAAAAACTTTTCAAAAACGACTTCCTTACAACAAACTTAACTTGTCTGAACCATCACCAAAACGTCATTCCAGATTCATTTGGAATTCAAACACATAATTAACTGAGTTTAGGACTGAAGAACATCACGAAGAATGGGCGTGTACAAATACACTTTGAGCCTTATCCTTTGTTTCTTAAACCATGAACCAGACCATGCTACAACCTTTCAAAGTCCTAATTGAAGCATGGGTTAGTTCGAAAGCATACTGTTACAAAAGGTAACCTGACTCCTATAAGGCTTTACTCCAAATCCTGAGTTGAATTTTCTTACAAAAAATATTTTATTTGCTAAAATGCATTTTCAAAACTTCAAGACAAGCATAAACTTTGCATTATTTTTAATATCGATGTTTGAATATGGCTAATTGTTTGACAACAGAGAAATTCACACGACGAATATCCAGCAAACGAAAGCTCTCTCAGTGAACAAAATCACTTCAAATGGGATGACGCTTCCAACGAAAAATCTCCTATTAAGCAAGGGGCCATGTCACATCATTGTCTAATACATCTGGGGTAGTCAAGTCAAGATTTCAAGAAAGCTCTCAAGAAATGCTGAATAACCAGGGGAAGGTCTGTATCTGAATCAATTGGGGCATTGAACGTGAATTCTAACAAAGCGTCACGTACGGCTAAACAAACATTTCCTGGAAGTACAACAACACTTGCTACTTGGGGCAGTGACAAATCCCCCACAAAGTCCGTTTCATAGGGTGATCCCCAGCCAGAGTTTCAATCTCTGAAAACTTCTCCCCAACTGAGTTGTTCTACAGAATCCTCGAGGAGTTCTGCCAAAAGAAAATACCTCTCCAGCAGATTGGAAACAAGGTTTATTTCCCCAACAAGCTATCAATTCCCCGACTTGAGTTTGCCTCTTCGACTACTACAAATCAAGGGACCACAACCCCTCTTCCCTAGTGGATTTTTCTACAATCCCTAGCGAGTTACTACAAATCCTGGAAGCCAAACCAGATAACAATTAACTTCTTTATCCCCAACAAGTTGTTCATTATTTTTCTCTTCCATCAAGAGATAACTCCCCAATAGAGCAACGGAAAACTAAGACTCTTAAACTCTTTTGCCCAAGTAGGAATCAACACTCTCCACAGAGTTTTTCTTCCCAAGAAAAGTCAACATTCCCCGGCGGATTTCTCCTCAAACAACAAAATAGGAATCCCCAGCGAAAACATTCTAAAAACAAGGTATGGAAAGGTGTGCATACTCTTCATCACCAATAACAGTCCAAAGCTCCCCAACATTTATCAAGGATTTATCTTTCAAGACAAAGATACATTCCAATAACATTTCATATTTCATGCATCATATTACATACATACAACATAATCTCATTTATTTTGAGAACATCATCACGCCATGCATACATCTGGATACAACTAACCCTTTTCCTTGCAGGGAAAAGTCAATTAGCAAAAGTCTTTTTTTTGGAAAACATCGTCAATAATTTTTAAAGAGGTCAGAGATTAATTCCTGAAACACGCCAGGATAATTATCTCTGCGTCCAACAAAAACAAGTTCTAGATTAATGCCTAAAACAAGACAAGACAACTATCTGAGAACAACTGATTATAGAGTAATACCTGAAACAAGCCAGTGCATTTATTTACACGACCAGCTGAAGCAACCCTTCCCAGGTTCCTTCTCATTTCTAGGTGAAGTTTTACCCTGACTCATCATGAAGAAACCCTACCCAGGTTCCTTTCCAGATGCAGTTTTACCCGGACTCATCATAAAGCAACCCTACCCAAGTTACTTCTCTCATTCCCATATGCAGTTTTACCCGAACTCATCATAAAGCAACCCTACCCAGGTTCATTCTCTCATTCCCAGATGCAGTTTTACGCGAACTCATCATGAAGAAACCCTACCCAGGTTCCTTCTCATTTCCATATAAAGTTTTACCCGGACTCATCATGAAGCGACCCTACCCAGGTTCCTTCTCTCATTTCCAGATGCAGTTTTACCCGGACTCATCATGAAGCAACCCTACCCAGGTTCCTTCTCTCATTCCCATATGTAGTTTTTCCCGAACTCATCATGAAGCAACCCTACCCAGGTTCCTTCTTATTTCCAGATGAAGTTTTACCCAGACTCATCATGAGGCAACCCTACCCAGGTTCCTTCTAAGATGCAATTTTACCCGGACTCATCATGAAGCAAACCTACCTAGGTTCCTTCTCATAATTCCCAGATGCAGTTTTACCCATACTCATAATGAAACAACCATACCCAGGTTCCTTCTTATTTCCAAATGAATTTTTACCCGGAATCATCAGGAAGCGACCCTACCCAGGTTCCTTCTCTCATTCCCAGATGAAGTTTCACATGGATTCATCCTGAAGCATCCTTACACAGGCCTATCATAAATTAAAGAATATCCAAGATCTCTGCTGGTTCAGTTTAAATCGATCAATGGTTTATCTTGATTCCTCTCTGTTAGACATTTTCTCTGGTTCAGATATATCACTACAAAGATTTATTCTGATTCTTTTCCAATTGAAGTCAAATTTAGACTTAGTCTAATTCCTGTCAACAATCACCTTTGGATGGCATCTATAAGCCCATTTCCGACAATTCTCCATCATTTATTCAAATGGAATCTTTAAGCCCATTCCCTACACAATTAATCACCACTTTATCAAGTGCAAATTTCTGGGCACTCTAGTGTTCAATCATCTTCCACCTTCAAGTCACGAATGGCAGACTCACCAATCTAACTCTTCAGGTTTAAGAAGATTGAACAAGGGCAACTGTTGTACCCCAAAATTTTCCCTCTCATTTCTCAAGGCATTTCTCACAAGGATTCTCAATGTTCAAGCTTGCACAAGTACATTTGAACTTTCCAGTATCAAGTTAAAAAGGAAACTGGTAAAAAGGGGAAGACATATGAAAATAATATTTTTGAAAAAATTGGAGAAAAATAAGTCTTTTTGATTCAGTTCCTTCGATTGGCCTTTTGGCCTCTTTCAATTCAAGCTTGGCTTGCATCCTTCGACTGGGCGTTGGCCTCTGGCACGCTGGCTTTGATTCACAAGGCATGTGCTTCCTGCATGCAACCTTCAATTGCATTTTTGGCCTCACATGGTTCACAATAAAATGGCTGCCTATGTGCCTGCTTCGATTGGATGTTTGATTCTTGCATACCTATGTTGACTGGGCAAATATTTCCCCCCATGCTTGCTTTGATTCACAAGTTGATGACTAGCTGTATATAAGCCTTCGATTGAGCCATAACTTCTTTCTCGCGCAAGAGGCTCCCACGATGCTAGCATGCACAAGGCAAAAAGCCTCCTATAGCCTCCTTTGATTATAATGCAAAAATCCTCCTCTTGGCATCCTTCGATTGCATCCTTGCCTCCTGCGTGCATCCTTCGTTTAGACATATGGCCCCTTTTGCTGCAAGCTTCATTTGTTCCCTTTACCTCCTGTTTACATTCTTCGTTTGGGCGTATACAAGCTTGGGTTTACATTCTTCATTTGGGAACGTGGTCCCCTTTGTTGCAAACTTCATTTGAGTGTTTAGACCTCCTGCATGTAGGCTTCGATATGGCATAGGCTATATTTATACTAACTTCGACTGAACAACATTTCCCTTTAGTATGTTGCAGTGCCACCATTGACAACCTTCAACACACATGATTGGTGTCCCCCTTCAAAGGACATGTATTGTTGGATTTGAAGGGCATATATAGGAGTCCATGTCGAAGGATTGCATAGTCCATTCGAAGGATACATATGGCCCTTTTCAAAGAAACATACATGACCCATTCAAGGGAAATGTCTAGGCGTCCCATTCGAAGGACATGCTTTATGGCCCATTTGAAGGATTTACAAATCCCACCTTAAGGCATGCTTTGGTGACCCATCCAAGGGGCACACATTTGGATCCTTTGAAGGATGCACAAAAGTGACCCATTCGAAGGACACTTATTGGAGGAAAATCAGATAACATTGTTGGAAGAAGAATCTGGTCGAAGGAGGGTCAAAACGAAAGGATGAAATATTCAAATATGATTGCTGCCAAGTTCAGGCCTGGTACACTGGCCAAAATTGCTGCACAACAGTCCTAAAACACTGCCCCATTCTTGCACCAAAATGGCATACAAATACTGTCCCTCAAAAGCTACAAAGAGCAGTTTACTCAAATTATTCAAATGGTTTTGTTTTCCCTCCAAAACCTCAGCCAGGCTTTACCTATAAATAAGAGGCTCCATAAAATGTATAAGGGGCTGGACACACATCTAAGGATTGTGGGGAACAAATCTTCAACACTCTCAGAAAACTCAAACACAAACCCATTATCGAAAAACTCGCCTCTTTCGAATCTGAAAAATCCCCACACTTTGTTTTTCTTCGAATCTAATAAAAAGAATATCACACTTGTTCTTCTCCTTTGAATCCAACATTAGAAACGTCACCTTTGTTTCTTCCCTTCGAATCCAGGAGCATCCAGGCCAGCAGCTAAAGGTCCAGCTCACACGCCCAAGCTTCAAGCAAGGTAAGTCACTCTTAACCTTGAACCTTTCGTTTCTAGCATAACACGTGAATAAACTTTATTTTCATTTCAAACATGTATATACCATTGTTCTTCTTTTCGTTCCCATCCTTTTAATTTATTTTCATGGCTAATCCTTTTGGATTTTGTTTCTTGGTTTATTAAATATGCTTTAAAAACTAACCTGGCCATAAGACCAATGCTAGCATGACCTCAGGCCATGTTTCTATTTAAATCTCAAATGAAAGAAACAAGGGGAAGGAATAATGAAATGAAGCCTTAGGATTCCACACTAAGTTCCAGGTCCAAATGAAAGAGGCATCCATAAGAACACCCACATTGATTCCAGGCCTAGTCGAAAGGCACACCCATACTGATTCCAGTCCCCAGTCGAAGGAGGCAGAAAGGAATAATCGAAGGTTGCATCTCATGCCTCAGGTTAAGCCCAAATCGAAAGGCACGCCTTCCCTACTTCTAGGCCCAAACCGAAGGAAGTCAGAAAGGGCAGAATCGAAGGGTTTTTCTTCCTAGATCGAAAGAGCCCTTTTTCTTTCCTTTATTTTATTTTTCCTTTACATTTTCATGCTATTCAATATGGTTGTAATAGTGTAAGATTTATTTTCTGCATTTTTTACTACTTTTGTATAAATGCTAGTAATTAGGATGTATTGCAAGATAAAAACAACAAGTAGACAACCTAAAAATTCAAAGACAAAATGCATGCAATCAAACACACTATTCACACACATGCACCCCTAGGGTAAGCTCACTTGTTGCCTCAGAAAAATAGTCACGTCCCTCGAATATGGGCGTTTTAGCAAAGACCCTCGATAAAAGATCGTAGTTCCTCGATGACCCTCGATGTTGCCTTCGGTAAAAGATCTAGTCCCTAAACGACATTGCTAAAACATCCCATAGGTTGCCTTCTATGACTATACAAATGTCTTGTGCCCGTCCTTTCACATCCAATGATGGGGCTTCTTACCAAATCAATGGTAAGATAGAAACATCTAAAGGAGGAGGAAAAGAAAATTAAGACCTTTTGAGTAGGTAGGTTGCTCCTAGTTGCTCCCTTGCTCACAACAAAAACATTTTATACACCAACACTTTCATTTGAAACATTTTCAAAAGACAAAGCTTTTTGTATGTGTTCTAATAGAGACGAGAACCATTACAAAGATACTTTTCAAAATCACTTTCAAAAAACACATTCCACAAACACCTATTTGAACTATTTTTAAAAATAACACTTTATACGCGTGATTATAGAAACAAGAGCCATTACAAAGACGTTTTCAAAATACTTTCAAAACCCACATCACAAGCACATTTTCAAACAAAAGCAAGTGATCTAGTAAGCAACTAAGAGCCCGTAGATAAACTACGGATGAAAAGGGTGCTAATACCTTCCCTTTTCATAACCTACCCCCCGAACTCAAGAAATAATCTCGAAAGGTCTTTCTTGTTCTTTTCAACCTTTCCTTTTGGATAAAAGAAAAGTTGGTGTCAACTCTTGCTATCCGCAATAATTGTGATCAAACGCAAAACACCTAAGTCAGTTCTCCCACTGTGTTACAACTGTGATTCTTTGTGAGAAACTTCTGATGCAGTGTCTTCAGTACCGTTACCAATAGTTCCAGAGCCAATAATATTCCCTTTCTGATTGTCTCTAAAACCTACATAGCCTCCAGATTTAAGGTCTAGGCTTTGGAACATATGCTTTCTTCATGTCATGTGTCAAGAGCATCTAGAGTCCAAGTACCAAGATTGGTGTTTCAATGTTGTTGTTAAAGACATCTGCAAGATAGAAAATTTTGTCCTTAGGTACCCATATCTTTTTTGGGTCCTTGTTTGTTAGAGTCACCAAAATTCTGTTTGAATTTTGGTTTAGCAGAAAAAGCATTACTAGTATACTTTATGTCATGTGTGTGCCCATAAGTGAAAGTGAGAATAAAGGGGTGTGCATTTTATAACCATATCCTGAAACTTTTTAGGTTGATATACTTTACCCTTGTATCCTATTCCTTTTCTGCCATTTTTGCTAACTCCATAGATCATTGAAGCCATCTTGCTTCTGTCTATGCTTTTAGCAAGAATTTTTTGAAAGATATGATCATATTCCTTTATGATCTTATCACAGTTACTAGGAACTTCTAAGTCAGTTTATTTATGAGCCTTTTGTAATTTATTTTCTAGTTCAGAAATTGCTTCTTTAAGCTCAGAGTTTTCTGATCTCAGATTCTTAGTTTCTTCAGAGTCAGAAACTAGATCCTTTTTCAGGTTCTTGTTTATGACTCGAAGTTGATGATATCTTTCAAGAATTTCTGACAAACTTTCTTCTAATTGAGATCTAGAAAAGTTAGAGAATACCTCTTCTGCCTCTGAGTCTGATTCTGATCCAGATGATCCAGTGTCATCTGATACATTGTCCATTAGGGTTATGTTGTCTCTTTCATCTTCTGATTCTGTTTCAGCTTCAGAAGAATCTGAGTCATCCCATGTTTCCATGAGGCTTTTCTTCTTTTCCTTAAAGAAATTCTTTTTAGGTTTCTCTTTTTGAATATTTGGACATTAGCTCTTGTAATGCCCTTGTTCATTGCATTCGTAGCAAACAATATATCTGTTACTTGATTTTTTGTATTCAGAAGATGGTTCAGAATGATTCCCTATTCTTCTGGAAGTTCTGAACTTCCTCTTCCTGTGCTTCCACAGTTGATTGACTCTTCTGGAGAGAAGAGACAATCCGTCTTCATCTGATGAGGATCCACCCTAGTTTTCTTCTTTTGCCTGCAAAACTTTTGGTTCATATTTTTTGTTAGATTTAAGAGCTAAAGACTTACCTTGCTTCTGGGGCTCATCTTCTTCTAACTCTATCTCATGACTTCTCAAGGAGCTGACAAGTTCTTCGAGAGAGATTTTGTTTAGATCTTTGGCCAGTTTAAGAGCTGTGACCATGGGTCTCTATTTCTTGGGTAAACTTCTGATGATCTTCTTTACATGATCGACAGTTGAGTACCCTTTATACAAAACTTTTAGCCCAACAACCAGAATTTGAAATCTTCAGAACATTGTTTCAATGGTTTCATCTTCTTCCATTTTGAAAGCTTCATACTTCTGAATGAGAGCAAGAGATTTCATTTCTTTGACTTGCATGTTGCCTTCATGCGTCATTCTCAAGGAGTCAAACATGTGTTTTGCCGACTCTCTGTTTGTGATCTTCTCATACTCTGTGTATGAGATAGCACTCAAGAGAATAGTTCTGTCCTTGTGATGATTTTTGAATTCTCTCTTTTGATGATCTAACATTCTTTTTCTGTCAATCTTCTGACGGCTTTCATCAACAGGATGTATGTACCCATCAGTCACCATATCCTAGAGATCAGCGTCATGAGTTAGAAAGAAACTTTCGATTCTGTCTTTCCATTAATCGAAGTTTTCACCATAAAAGATTGGAGGTTTTCCGCTGATTCTTTCTTTCTCATCATGATAATCATTGCCGATGTTCTGACTTAGTCCCACCATAGTGTTTTTCTTGCTTGGATCTTTTTCTGACATGGTTAAGTGTTTGTACTCAGAACTAGGCGCTCTGATGCCAATTGAAGAATGGAAAAACACAAGAGGGGGTTGAGTTAGGGTTTTTAAAAACTTAAGGTAAAAGGCACGTTAGTTATCCTGGTTTATTTGAACTCAAACTACTCCAGTCCACCCGCCAAGGTGATTTCTCCTCTCTCAAGCGAGGTCTTAATCCGCTAATCAAACTTGATTACACAATCACAATGACAATTGTCAATGTCTTCTTGAGTCTTAACCACAACCCGATTTTCTCAAAGAATTACAAAGTACAATATTTAAAAGCATGTACAATATGTGTTTTCTAACAAAAAAGTATCACACAAGTGATGTTTTACACAAATTAATTTTAGTAAGATGAAGGTGATGAAGATATCTCGTTTGTAGTGTGCAGCAAAATCGTTAATGATTTCTCCTTCAAGTCTTGTATATATAGGCAACACATGTGGGAGCTTTTTAAATGTTGATAAATAGTAATTAAAGAGATTTCCAAATATATAGATTCTTGTCCCCTTTCAGCTGTTACTTTTGAATATCCATAAGTGAAATGTAACGCTTCAGAACACGCTTGCTCCAGAAAATGAATGTTACCGTTGGGACCCCTTTACTTCTTTCTAGAACTGTATGAATCAGAATAAAAGAGTTCCTGTTTGCAGCTTTAGAACTTCTTCATAAAAGATGTATTTAATCAGAGTTTGAACAGTGATCTAACTCATCTTTTGTGCTTCTTCCATCATAACTTCTATGCAAAACAAAATACTTATTTAGGGAGCATAATTGTTCTTTGAGTGTTTGTTATCATCAAAACTCTTACAAGAGTTATAGAATCAAACTATGTTCTAACATCATGAACCAACATCTAACAAGGGGCAAGAGGATTTATTTTCCTCTAACCAATGATGTCAAAGACGAAAGCACGTTGTCTTGAGTCAAAGGGTAGGACCCACTTGACATGGTGAGCTTGATGCTCACAGAAGGACATTTAATGATACATAGTTCTTAAATCAAAGCTGCCATCAAAATTCAACTTCTAACATTTTCTTGTGTTTACCCCACAAGATTCTTAAAAAACATTGCATCCACATAACATGCATCATGCCATATGCAGTTTTTCCAATGCAGGTTTCCTCATCTTTTTACTGTTTATTTCAGTATAAGATGGCTCTAGAGAAAACCATCAAAGATCTGCAAACTCAACACACACAGTTCCAAGAGACTCTCCTAAACCTAGCCAAAGGTCAACAAGAGATGATGGCGCCTCTCGTCACAAAGAAGAAGACAAAGAAACGAGTTGTTATCAACATAGGAAGGAGGTTCAACGGCCCTTCCCGAATGGCTCAAGCTTAAGATGTATCCTCATAGGAAGACGATAATCAAGACGAGGATGTTAGAAGCACCAGGGCTGGGGGTTGAAATAACCATATTTTTGAGGCTGTAGAGATCCAAGCAGTGCCTGGGTTGAACTTTGGAGACTTAGGTTTGGTCCCCGGGGTGGTCATTCCTCACAAATTCAAGGTTTATGTGTTCGCCAAATATGCTGGAGTCTCTTGTCCAAAACTCCATTTAAGGTCATATGTCCGTAAGATTCAACCCCACACCGCTGACCGGAAGTTATGGGTCCATTTCTTCCAAGAAAGTTTGGCTGGTAACTTGAATGGTTCTACCAACTGGAAGGAACCAATATTCACACCTGGGAAGATTTGGCTGCTGCTTTCTACAAACAATACCAATACAATGCTAACTTGGCACCATCTCGTGTGCAATTATAAAACATGTCTATGAGTTTAAATGAAAGTTTCAAAGAGTATGCCCAGAAATGGAGAGATCTAGATGGAAGGGTACAAACTCCTTTGACTGACAGAGAACTGGTGGACATGTTCATGGGCACTCTAAAAGGCCCATTCTTTAATTTGTTGATTAGAAGCTTGTCGTCTGGTTTTACCGAGATGATTCTGACAGGGGAGAGAATTGAGAGTGGTGTCAAAAGTGGAAAGATCCCGATGGCTACATCTTCTAATGTTAAGAAGAAGCCATTTGCCAATTCTGTGTACGGCCAAAAGGGTCATAATAAGAGAGACTACCACCAATCTATAGGGGCAGTACTGGTCTCTAATCCGGCACCAGTACAACAACGACGATATGGAAATCAACGTAAGGAGGACACACCCAAAAGACAATTTACCAAAATCAAAATGTCCTTGGCTCAAGCATTGTAATACATGTTGAAGATGGAGTTGATTACGTTGAGAGATCCTCTTAGGAATCCAAATACCTCCGCTCCTAGCTATCATCCCAATGCAAGGTGTGCATACCATTCCAATAGTCCCGGACATGATACAAATGACTACTAGGCATTGAAGAACAAGATTCAAGACATGATTAATGCTAAGGAGGTTAAATTTTACCCTCCCAAGACTCATAATGTGATCATTTCTCCCATTTCAAATTATGGCTAAGTTAGAGAATGATTATTTCATTTGAATTTTTAGTTGTAATTTCTGCTGTTTGATTTGAACACTTATCTTTATGTTAGACTTCGGTTGTTTTCCATTAATGTATCGCATATATTTGTCTTGAATTAATACATTCATTTTCACTATACTTAAACTATGATTTTACTTCCTTTTGTGATATTCAACTCTCGTTAAAAGCTATATGCCTTTAGAGAGAGGATGACGAAAAAATACTGTAATCTCTACAGTATGCTTTTGAACAGACCTTGCTGACGATGTACAAGCATTGTTTCAAATCCTAAATAGTGGAGTTATAAGGAAGATAATCCTTAGTCAACCCCTTTGAGCCTAAGAAGTAGGAGTTTTCTTTTTTATGAAAATTAGACCCCTTAATCATAACCTGGAGCAGGGTAGTTCCTCAGTTAATTGAAATGCGCGTTCAGTCGTAAGCTCTCACTTTGTACACAATAAGCAATATCAAAGATATCATTCCAAATTAAAAGACAGTGATGGTTCCCCGTAAAATAGGTAGTCATTATCTCTCAAGAGAAAAGCCCGCTAAGTCAAAACCTATGAAGGAGACTTAAGAAAAACTAAGGCATCCCGCTGACTAATTTCAAACAAAACAGTTCAGGCAAAAATTAGGTATAATAAAATCAAAAAGAGGTCGCTAAAAATCCTCAACAACGGAAAAATGTTACAAAAATGACTACCTTCTCAAATAAACTTCACTTATCTGAACCATCACCAAAACATCATTCCATACTCAATTGGAATCCAAACATACAATTAACTGAGTATAGGGTTGAAGAACATCCCGAAGAACGGGTTGGGTACAAATAAAGTTTGAGCCTTCATCCTTTGTTTCTTAAACCATGAACCAGGGCACGTTACAACCCTTAAAAGTCCTAGCTGAAGCATAGGTTAGTTCGAAAGCATACTGTTACAAAAGGTATCCTGACTCCTGTAAGGCTTACTATAAATCCTGAGTTAAATTCATATCCTTAAAAAATTCGGTTGTTTGTTAAAATTCATTTTCAAAAACTTCAAGACAGAAATAAGCTTTGCATTTATAATACCATTGTTTACATATAAATAATTGTTCGATAGTAGAGGAATTCACACGATGATTATCCAATGAACGAAAATCTTCTCAATGAACTGAATCACTTCAAATGGAAGCTCTCCATAAACAAGGGGCATGACATATTATTGTCCAACTCATCTGTGGAAGTCAAGTCGAGATTCAAATAATCTCTCAAAAGTGTTTAATAGCCAGGGGCATATCTTCATCTGAATCATTTGGGGCATGTTACATTGATCAGGGGATATCGTCAAATTGTTTATCTATGCTAGTAGTATCAAATGGTGTCAGTATCATGTCTTCAAATCCTTTCATGACAGTTCTTAGAAAAATATTGAGGAAGGTCAAGACTATCAGAAACTTGATCAAAAACTTCAAACATCAGATACACCATACTAACCCCAGGGGAAAACGGGCTCTCAAATATGAAAGGTCACTTGCAATCAAGCAAACATTTTCTGGCATTACTACAACACTTACTACCATAGACAGTGACAACTCTCCACACCCTATGAACGCATACATAGTCGAAAGATGCTACACATGAAAAAGAGACTAGCTAGGTTAACGGTCCATTCAAAAGTTAGGGATTAAAGCGTATGACTATGTCCCGCGTCTATCAGTAGAAGATTTATCTCTATGATCAACATTTACCAAGGGCTCCAGAAACTGAGATAATGTCAAAGTTATCCACCTCTACCAAAGGATTATCCCCACAAAGCTACCTCCGACAGGTCTAGAAGTGCCTTCAAACAAAAAGTGGGGCATCTTCCAACTTATGACATAGTCAAACTCACCAGCAGACCCCCCTAGCAGATAAAGGAGTATGATCTTATCTCGGTGAACACACCAATACATTACACACACCATGACAGTTCCTAAACAGATAGAGATTATCAACAGTTTGCCATGTATTAGATACAATTAGATACAATCTAATATAGATTCATTCTGACACTCATTCTAGATTCTCTTCTAGATACAGTTCAAATACGATCTAGATATAGATTCATTCTGGCACTCATTCTATATTCTCTTCTAGGTACAATTTAGGTACGATCTAGATATAGATTTATTCTGTCACTCATTCCAGATTCTCTTCTAGACACGGTTCAGATACGGTCCAGATATGGATGTCATTCTGATACTCATTTAATGCATTTTCAGATACAATCTAAATATAGATTCATTCTGGCACTCATTCTAGATTCTCTTATAGATACAGTTCAGATATGATCTCGACATGGATTCATTCTGACACTCATTTCAGATTCACTTCTAGATATGGTTCAGATACGATCCAGATATGGATATCATTCTGATACCCATTAAGTACATCTTCAGATACAATCAAGGCATAGATTCATTCTGACACTCCCCAACTTGAGTGCACTTCTAGCACAAATCACCGACAAAATTCCTCTCTCCAATGAAATCGCTACTGTCCCTAGAGAATTGCTACGGGACCTGGAACCAAACTAGATATTAGTCAACCTTATCCTCCCCAGACGAGTCAAAAGGTTAGCCATCTCTTTTATCCCAAGTTAGGGTATATAAAAATTAAATTCCCAAGTAGAGTGATGAACAACCAATGTTCCTGAGCTCTTACCCCCAAGCAAAAATAAATGTTCCCCAACAGAGTTTCCTCAAACAGAAAACAGGAATCCATAGCGGAAGCATTCTAGACAAGATTGAAGATACACATACTCTTCGTCCCTAACAATAGTCAGGGATTTATTTTCCAAGATGAAGATACACTTCAACAACATTACACATTCATATATCATGCATATGCATACGAAACGCATATAGCACAATCTCAT
Source organism: Vicia faba (assembly GCA_948472305.1). Lineage (NCBI taxonomy): Eukaryota > Viridiplantae > Streptophyta > Magnoliopsida > Fabales > Fabaceae > Vicia > Vicia faba. The sequence goes on along the minus strand of OX451738.1, from coordinate 1,353,212,581 downwards.
TTATTTTGAGAACATCATTATGCAATGAATTTCATACATCATGACATTGCATACAACTAACTCTTTACCTTTTCAGGAAAGATCAATGAACAGATGAATATCAACAACAATTTTCAACAGTTCTAGATTAATTCTTGGAACAAGATATGGCAACTATTTATGAACAACAGGTCCGAGATTAATTCCCAAAACAAGACGGGGTAACTATCTAAGATACTTGGTCAAAGATTAATTTTTGAAACAAGACATGGCAACTGTGATACGGTGGGAGAACTGACTCGGGTCGTTTTGTGTTTGATTGAAATTGTTGCGGTTTAGCAAGAGTCGCCACCGAATTTTCTTTTATCCAATAAGGAAAGGCTGAAAAGAACAGGAAAGACCTTTAGAGATGTTTTCTTGAGTTCGAGGGGTAGATTATGAAAAGGGAAGGTATTAGCACCCTTTTCATCTGTAGTTATCTACGGGCTCTTAGTTGCTTGCTAGATCACATGCTTTTGTTTGACAGTCTGCTTGTGGTGTGGTTCTTGAAAGTATTTTGAAAATGTCTTTGTAATGGTTCTCGTTTCTATAAGAACGCGTACAAAATGTTGTTTCGAAAAATAATTCAAAGAAGTGTTTGTGTAGTGTGTTTCTTGAAAGTGATTTTGAAAAGATGTTTTTGTAATGGTTCTCGTCTCTATAAGAATGCGTACAAAGTGTTTTGTCTTTTGAAAATGTTTCAAGATGAAAGTGTTGGTGTAAAAATGTTTTTTTGTCGTGAGCAAGCGAGCAACTAGGAGCGAATCTACCTACTAAAAAGGTCTTAAGTGTTATTTTCTTCCTACTTTAGATATTGCTATCTTACCATTGATTTTGGTAAGAAGCCCCATCGTTGGATGTGAAGGGACGGGTGCGGGACATTTATATAGTCATAGAAGGCAACCCATGGAACGTTTTAGAAAATTCATTTTAGGGACTAGATTGTTTACCGAAGACAACATCGAGGGTCATCGAGGTACTATGATCTTTTATCGAGGGTCTTTTGCTAAAACGCCCATGTTCGAGGGACATGACTAATTTCCTATAGGAAACAAGTGAGATTACCCTAAGGGTGCGTGTGTGCAAAGTGTGTTGGATTGCATGCATTTAGTCTTGATTAGGGTGATCTATTTATTGATTTCATGTCTTGCCATACACACCCTAATTACTAGCATTATATTTGAAAAGCGATAAATTGCGGAAATATAAAGTCCTACGCTATTAAAATATTTAGGGATGGGGATACAAATTTACAAATGGGGGTTTATAAGAACTTAAATCCTATTTAACTATTACAACCATATTGAAATGTACCATGCGAGAAAGAAAAAGGATTTGTTTTAAAAATGGTTTTTTGTCTTAATGAATAAATAAATAAATAAAAAAGAAATAAATTAAGTAAAAAAAGAAAATATTTTTTATGTTTATTTTTTTTATATTAATAAAAAGGATGTTAATGTTAAAATGATAGAAAATAAAATAACGAGAGAAAAGAATCAGCATGCTGCTGAAAGTAAAGCAACGGGGACCAGAAGTTCTGATGCCGGGTGCGTTGTGGTTCAACATGAAACATCAGAGGGAATAAGAAGTTATGAGTTGATACATTCTGAGGTCCTACAAGAAATGTTAGAGGGAAAACACAGAAGTTCTGGGTTGCTACGTGCTGAAGTTCTAAATGTGAGAGCAGTGAGAAAATCTTAGAAGCTCTGTATGTGTTAAAACAGTGGGAAGAACTCAGAAGTTATATATTGTGTTAAGACAATGAGTGAACATCAGAAGTTCAGTGCATTATCAGTGTGTGAAAATCAGAAGTTCTAAGTGTTAAAACAGTGAGTGGAAACATCAGAAGTTCAATGTGTTTAACAGTAAGGAGAACTCAAAAGTTCTGTATTATGCTAAAACAGTGAGTGAAAATCAGAGGTTCTATGCCACATTTCAACTCTTTCCTCATGTTAATCAGCACATCAGCAATTTATTCAGTTCTTAATAAACAGCAAATCAGAAGGATAAAAGCACAACAGTTTATAGAAGTTCTAATCCTAAATCTGAGCCTAGCCCTAATCAAGAAGTTCTGATCCACAGTTTTTCTACTTATGCAATGATATGGACAACATTAATATTGTGATATTTACATATTAATGATGTTCTGAATGAAAAGATGCAAAGTCAGAAAGAATTACCTTGAATCTGAAGCGTGTGTTTGGAACTTGAACCGCTGCCTTCAGATGTTCTGGAGTCAGTAAGAGCAACGGAAGAGAAAATGCCAAGTTCTTTGATTCAAAGAGAAGAATAAAGGTTTGGTTTTCTATTTAGGAATTCTGGATTTTTGACGAAGGTTTCACAGTTTTCTTTTCTCTCCTTTGACGATTCTCTCTCTCCAAAGACCAATCCCTTGAACGTGTGATGGAGCAAATTATTTATAGATGGGTTTGCTGTGGTTTTGGGGGGAAAACAAATGGGACTCAAACCTTTTTGGTATACTGTTCCATTGCTTTTTAATCACATTTTTTGTATGCTAATTTGGTGCAAATATAGGGTTTGAGAAAAATGCAGGCATGGACTAGATCAGCAGCAATTTGGAGTGTTGTGGCACCTGGTTGTAGGACTGTGCTATAGCAGTGTAGCAGACTGCTCAAACAAGGTTTTGGGGTTTGTGATGTTCTGATCGAAGAAGACCAGAGTGAAACTCGAAGGGTGATACTTTGATCGAAGCATATGCTGAAGAGTCATGTTCTGATTGAAGAATCATGTTCTGAACCATATTTGCAAATTCTGACTGCACTTGCGTGGAGGCTGGCTCAGAAGTTTTGAAGTATCATATTCTCTTAACACTTTGAAAATTTTCTAAATGTTTAGAAATTTGATTTTTTCAAAGTAATTTCTGACTTCTGATTTTTGATGGACCAATTTCATGTCTTGATGAAATATAATTGTTGAAACTTGATTTTTGATCTAAAAGTAAAAGTTTCACTTTTCAATGTGCTTTTGACCATTTTTCCCTTGTGAATGATTTTCTTGAAAAGTTGTAATTCAAGACTTGAAACTCGATAGAAGTAAACCTGAGGGTCCAAGATGATCCTTTGAGAAATGAGAGGGCAAATTTTGGGATACAACAACTGCCCCTGTTCAATCTTCTTAAGCCTGAGGATGTAGATTGGCTGGTCTGCCTTTCGTGATCTGAAGTAGGAAGATGATTGAACACTAGAGTGCCCAGAAATTTGCACTCGCATGAAGTAATATTGATTGGTGATATCGGGAATGGGCTTACAGATGCCATTTGGAAGGCGACAGAGAATCATCAGATGTGGTCTTAAAGATGCCGTCCAGAAAAGATCGGTTGCATAAGAGATTCTTTGGCGAGAATCCCTGTACCTGCTAATGAGGAGGACTTCGCCGGGGAATGTCGATTTATGTCCTGGGAAGTAGAGTCTAGGAGCTTCGGTTGTCCATTACTCTACTGGGAAATTAACTCTTGGTTTAGGAGGTAAAAGTAGAATGTATACCTGGTCAGGGCCCAGGCTGTACAACGATTTACTGGGGAAATTTGAAATCGACCGTATCTGGTCGGGTCCGGGCCTCATAGTGTTGTAAACTGTTATCTGGAGATAAGGGAGAAGGAACCTGGATAGTAGGGTTACTTCGAGATGAAAGCCTGGATAATAGGGCTTATGGGAAGGAACCTGGATAATAGGGTTACTTCAAGATGAGAGCCTGTATAGTAGGGCTATGAGAAGGAACCTGGATAATAGGGTTACTTCGAGATGAAATCCTAGATTGTAGGTCTTATAGGAAGGAACCTGGGTAATAGGGTTACTTCCAGATGAAAGCTTGGATAGTAGGGCTATGAGAAGGAACCTGGATAGTAGGGTTACTTCGAGATGAAAGCCTGGATAGTAGGGCTATGGGAAGGAACCTGGATAGTAGGGTTACCTTGAAATGAAAGCCTGGATAATAGGGCTATGAGAAGGAACCTGGATAGTAGGGTTACTTCGGAATGAAAGCCTGGGTAGTAGGGCTATGAGAAGGAACCTGGATAGTAGGGTTACTTCGAGATGAAAGCCTGGACAGTAGGGCTTATGAGAAGGAACCTGGATAGTAGGGTTACTTCGAGATAAAAGCCTTGATAGTAGAGCTTATGGGAAGGAACCTGGATAGTAGGGTTACTTCGAGATGAAAGCCTGGATAGTAGGGCTATGAGAAGGAACCTAAATCGTATGGTTACCTCGAGATGAAATCCTGGATAGTAGGGCTATGAGAAGGAACCTGGATAGTAGGGTTACCTCGAGATGAAATCCTGGATAGTAGGGCTATGAGAAGGAACCTAGATAGTAGGGTTACTTAGGAATTAAATCCTGGGTAGTAGGGCTATGGGAAGGAACCTGGATAGTAGGGTTACCTTGAAATGAAATCCTGGATAGTAGGGCTATGAGAAGGAACCTGGATAGTAGGGTTACTTCGAGATGAAAGCATGGATAGTAGGGATTATGAGAAGGAACCTGGATAGTAGGGCTTATGGGAAGGAACCTGGATAGTAGGGTTACTTCGAGATGAAAGCCTGGATAGTAGGGCTATGAGAAGTAACCTGGGTCGTAGGGTTACTTCGAGATGAGTCCGTGTTAAACTTCATCTGGAAATGAGAGGAACTTGTGTAGGGTTGCTTGATGAAGATTCCGTGTTCAACTTCATCTGTTAGAGAATGAACCTGTGTAGGGTTCCTTCAATTGGTCGTATAGATAAATGCCCTGACTTGTTACATGTATTAACCTGGAACTTGAAAATGATTGATGGTAACCATCTGTTGATTGACCTTTTCTTGCAAAGGTAAAATGCTAGTTGTATGTAATGTCATGATGCATGAAACGCATGGTGTAATGATATTCTCAAAATAAACAAGATTTTGTCGTATTCACCTGTTATGTATGCAAACATGATGTATGAAATGTGAAATGTTAATGAATGTATTATTTTCTGGGAAAATAAATCCTTGACAAATGCTGGGGAGTTATTAAATTCCTGACTGCCGTGTGTCTTCGAACTTTGCTTAGAATGTTTCCACCGGGGATTCCTGTTTTGTCGTTTGAGGAGAATTCCATTGGGGAATATTGAAAACTCTATGGAGAGTGTTGATTCTGCTATGGGAAAAGAGTTCAGGAGTTTTGGTTATCCGTTGCTCTACTAGAGAGTCGAAGTTAAACTGATATTTGGTCGGGTCCAGGCTTCACGGTAACTTGCTGGTAATTATGGAGTATCCTACTGGAGAAGAGGAGTTGTGGTCCTTTGATTTTTAGTAGTAAGAGAGGCAAACTCAATCTGGGGAATCTGTAGCTTGTTGGGGAAATAAACCTTGTTGTCAGTCTGTTGGAGAGGAGTCTTCTTCACTGGGGAAAAACCTCGAGGATTCTTGAGATCGACTCGGCTGGTGAGAAGTTTTCAGAGATTGAAACTCTGGATGGCAGTCATCTCATGAAGAGGATCTTGGGGAGATTTGTCATTTCCACTAGTGGCAAATGCTGTAGTAATTCCAGAAAATGTTTGCTTGGTCACACATGACCCTTTATGTGGGAGCCTGTTTACCCCCAGAGTTAAACTGGTGCACCACGACGCTTGAGATTTTGATCATATTTTCGGTAGCCCTAAACTTCCTAGAGATATTTTCTAAGACTGTTGTGGAAGAAAATGAAGACTTGATACTTACACCATCTGATACTACTGGCACAGATGAACAAAATGGTGGTGTCCAAGATCTTTGGTCAAGTCTCAGAATTTTCGAAGAACTGTCACGGGCGGAGTTGAAGACATGATACTAACACCATATGATACCATTGGTACGGACAAGTAATTTTTGATGGTATTAAAGGTCTTCAAAGTGGATTTTATTCAAACCCATGATCATCACAACATTTCCCCTTGAGTGATACATACAGAGATTCGCCCATGGTTATTCAATAATTCTTTGAGAGAGTCTTTGAATCTCGACTCGACTGCCCCAGATGTATTGGACAAAGGTCATGCCGTGCCCCTTGATTATGAGATATTTTTCATTGGAAGTGTCATCCTACTTGAAGTGCTTTTGTTCATTGAGAGAGCTTTCGTTCATTGGATATTTGTTATGCGAATTTCTCTGCTGTCAAGCAAATAGCCATATGCAAACAGCGATATTCAAATAATACAAAGTTTATGCTTGTCTTGAAGTTTTGAAAATGCGTTTTAGCAAGTAAAGAAATTTTGTAAGAAAAATTCAAACTCAGGATTTAGAGTAAAGCCTTACAGGAGTCAGGATACCTTTAGTAACAGTATGCTTTCGAACTAACCCATGCTTCAATTAGGACTTTTGAAGGGTTGCAACGTGGCTTGTTCACGGTTTAAAAAACAAAGGATAAAGGCTCAAAGTGTATTTGTTCCCACCCGCTCTTCATGATTTTCTTCAGTCCTAAACTCAGTTAATTGTGCGTTTGAACTCCAATTGAGTCTGGAATAACGTGTTGGTGATGGCTCAAACAAGTTATGTTTGTCGGAAGGCAGCCATTTTTGCAATGTGTTTCATGTTGATGAGGATTTGTAGTGACCTCTTTCTTTTGATTTGTTATCCCTAATTTTTCCCGACTGTTCTTACGGTCAACGGGATGCCCCAGTTTTTCTTAAGTCTCCTTTGTAGGTTTTGACTTAGTGGGCTTTTCTCTTGAGAGCTAATGACTGCCTATTTGGTAGGAAGCCATCACTGCCTTTTGATTCCAAAGGAATATTTTTGATGTCACTCGTTGTATTACGAGATGAGAGTTTGCGATTGAACGCACATTTGAATTGAATGAGAAACTACCCTGCCCCAGGTTTTGATTAAGGGTTTCAATTGGTGTAAAAAGGAAACTTCTACTTCTTTGGCCCGAAGGGGTTGACTGGGGATTATCTTCCTTGTAACTCCAGTGTTTTGGATTTGAAAAAACGCCTGTACATCGTCAGCAATGTCTATCCAAAAGCATAATGTATGAGATGAAGGCATTGTTTTCATCATCCTCCCTCTAAAGGCTTGTAACTTTTAGAAAGAGTTGAATGTTATAAAGAGAGTAAAAAAGCATAGTTTAAATATAGTGAAAACAAATGGATGAATTCAAGACAATCATATGCAATGCATTAATGAAACAAAGTTTGACATTAATAAATAAATGTTTGAACAACAAAAGAGATTACAATTGAAAATTCAAAATGAACAAGACGCTCTCAATGATTAGGCATAGGAGCAGTGATTACGTTCGGAGTCTCCGGAGGGTCAAACTCAATTTCCTTGGCTTCAATCAAATTCTGAATCTTGTACTTCAATGCCCAACAATTGTTAGTATCATGTTCGGGACTGCTGGAATGATAAGCACACGTTGCATTAGGATTGTAGTTAGGAGAAGCAGTTTTGGGGTTCAGATGATGTCCTATCAACGTAATCAGATTCATCCTCAACAAGTGTTGTAGTGCTTGAGACAACGACATGTTGATGTTGGTAAACTATCTTTTTGGTTCGTATGGTCTTCATTGATTTCCCCTTTGCTGTTGTCGATGCAATGCAGAACCAGAGATCAGAACTGCCCCCACAGGTTGGTCATGACGACTCTTTTGACCATATACAACATTGGACTCTTTCTTCCCATTGTATGGCTTTTTCTGATCATCTGAGGGTGTTTCTCCTTGGATCTTTCTGCTTTTGATGCCAGCCTCGACCCTTTCTCCAGTCAGTATTAGCTCGGTGAACCCGACCGAGGAGCTTCCGATTAGGTGTTTGAAGAAAGGTCCTGTCAAAGTTCCCATGAAGATTTCAATCATCTCCCTATTAATTAAAGAGGGATGCACTCTATCAGCCATATCTCTCCACCTTTGGGAATATCCTTTGAAACTCTCGTTGGAACCCATGGTCATGTTCTGCAATTGCACACGAGTTGGTGTAAGATCAATGTTATACTGATACTGCTTGTAGAAAGCAGCAGCTAAATCCTCCCAGGTGTGGATGCGAGAACTCTCCAATTGATAGAACCATTGAAGTTGAGTCCCTACCAGGCTCTCTTGGAATAAATGGATCCAAAGCTTTGGATTAGTTGTGTATGGTTGGATCTTGCGGACATAAGACTTTAAGTGCATCTTAGGGCAAGAGACTCCATCGTACAGGGCAAAGGTAGGGATTTTGAACTTTGGCGGGATGACCACTATAGGAACCAATCCCGTGTCTCCTAAATCCAAGCCAGGTATCTGTTGAATCTCCATAGCATTAAGGCGATCCTCCAACTGTTTATACTTGTCTTCAGCGGGAGGATATTGTTCCTCAGAGTAGTCAGCTTCGACTTCATCAATCTCCAGACTGTTGTCTTCTTCATGACTATCCCCCATGTTGGATGGAGTTAGAAGATCTAGAGCCCCCTTGGCTGGCCCTTTAAGTCTTCTTCCCTGGTTCAAGATGCCTACTGACTTCTTGGACTTTTTCTTCTTATCTTTGAGAAGAAGAGTCTTCAGGTCCTCTTTCCCCTTAGCCAAAGCCAGAAACATTTGTTAGAATTGAGCGTTTTGAGCTTAGAGATCTTTCACCGTTTGTTCCATATCCATTTTACTAAAATAAACCGTAGGAATATAAGGAGTCCTGTGTCGGAGAAACCTGTCATGATATGATGCATGATATGTGGATGCATGTTTTCAAGGATCTCGCGAGGTAAACACAAGAAAATATTAGAAGTTGAACTTTGATCAACAGTTTTGATTGGAGAACTTTGTATTGGTGGATGTCCTTCCATGAGAATTAAGCTCACCATGTCGAGTGGCTCATAGCCCTTGACTCAAGTTGTTGTACTTGATATTTGACGGTGTTTGGTTAGAGGAAAATAAATCCTCTTGTCCCTTGCTAGACGTCTAGTTCAATGTGACCCTGCATCAAAGACCCTCGAGATCCTTGAAATGGTATTTGAAAATGCTATGGTATGATGTTATGATGTTATGTACAAATATGCAAAGTAGGCAAGTTTATGTACAAATGAACATATACACACAAAGCAGACAAGTCCTTAGGTTTAGGCTTACATGGAGTTTGTAGGTAAGTACCCTCTTGAAGTTTAGTTGGCTCAACCTGTCCTAGTTAATAGTAAACGGATTCTAAGGGATCTCAATATCACCGACCTTTCCCACAAACTTTGTTCGATAGGCGTTTGACTTGCAAACAAACAAAGCTCGGGAGTCAAATCTCAAGGAGTGTAGTATCGAGTATTAACCAACTTCAGACTGCACCAAAGCCAGTCATCTCACTACGTCCTACTGGCCGAGTTGTGCAATTAAAGGTTCTAAGGTCAGTTGATTCTTTATGACACCACACGGAGGCCCCGTACTCTCCCTGATTGACTCAAGGGTTATTGGTACCAACCAAAGTGCCACATCAACGTAGCTGCTGCTTCAACCATGTCGGTATACCCCGCACAGTTCCCTCATAGTTTATTGCTACTTACCTAAAAAGGTGCCCTAAATCCGGGTGTAGGATCAAAACAAGCCCAAACAAAGAACCAAAATGTAAAGCATGCAAGTCAAAGAAAGAAAGAAAGTAAATGTGATCTAACCCTAAGGTAACCCCACTTTTAAGTAAAATTCCCCAGCAGAGTCGCCAGTTCTGTGATACGGTGGAAGAACTGACTCAGGTCGTTTTGCGTTTGATCGCAATTATTGCGGTTTAGCGAGAGTCGCCACCGACTTTTCTTTTATCCAATAAGGAAAGGATGAAAATAACAAGAAAGACCTTTAGAGATGTTTTCTTGAGTTCGGTGGGTAGATTATGTAAAGGGAAGGTATTAGCACCCTTTTCATCCGTAGTTATCTACAGGCTCTTAGTTGCTTGCTAGATCACTTGCTTTTGTTTGACAGTCTGCTTGTTGTGTGGTTCTTGAAAGTATTTTGAAAATTTCTTTGTAATGGTTCTCGTTTCTATAAGAACGCGTACAAAATGTTGTTTCAAAAAATAGCTCAAAGAAGTGTTTGTGTAATGTGATTTTTGAAAGTGATTTTGAAAAGATGTTTTTGTAATGGTTCTCGTCTCTATAAGAATGTGTACAAAGTGTTTTGTCTTTTGAAAATGTTTCAAGATGAAATTGTTGGTGTATGTTGTACCCCAAAATTTTCCCTCCCATATTTCTGAATACATGTCAAGCAAGGTCTTCAAATTGCTCAAGGAAGTCCAAGAGTTGACCAGACAAAGCCTCTCCTAAGGCAGTCTACCTCAAATTAGGGTTTCATTTTGCATCAAGATGCTTGAGTCCAAAGGATCCCAAATGCTCACCATTGTCCTAATATGTTCTCAAGATCATCCATGTTAAGTTTCAAGCTTGCAGAGGAAATTTGCCCAGTCAATTGCTCAAAGGCCTGAAAATCGATTGTGCTAGGGAAAAAGTCAATTGTAGCCCACATACAGTCAAACTTCAAGATTTTTGGTCGACATTCTCATTTTGAAGTGTTATTCATCATTTGATCAAGGGTTGATCATGGTTCCTCAAGGATTACTCACAATTCATCAAAACCCAAAAGTTACTAAATTAGGGTTTAGTAGGAAAAGTCAACTCAACTTTGACCAAACATAACTTTCTCATACTTTATAAAAAATGACCCATCCAAAGCTCATTTTGAATAGGATGTAATTCCTTACAATCCATCTTCAGCTCCCAAGTTCAAAATATGCACTCACAAGAAGATATGAATTTGGACATTATAGGTCACTTTGAAAAGTCAACAAAAACACCTTTTGGGTCAAAGCATCATACATGAACATAGAAGACTCAATTGAGATTATACCAAAAGGGTTGATTAGAGGACATCTTAAGCTTTCCAAAAAGTCCAAGAACACCTCTCTAGGATCAAAATTGAGGGAGTTATGCATTGACCAAGTTGACCCTTTTTGCAAAATTGCCAAAAGTCAAATGTGTCCAAAATTGCATTTTTTTGCTAAATGGGCCCAACTTTTTATGCTTGCACTGAGTTTGTAATGTAACCCACGACCCATGAGCACTACCACTTGTCACTCTTTTATTTTTGTTATTTATTTTGATTTTATTTCATTTAAATAAATAAAATCAACATAAAATAGTGAAAATATCAAAAACTAATTAAATCTTGAGATTTTGTGCATGATTAGGTCCATTACACAACTGGAAACAAGATCAAATCGTGCAAGGTTCAAAATGGACAGAAAAAGACTGAGTTTGCTTGTTTTGGAAAGATTTAGTACAAGGATCAAATCATGAATCAATATTCATAATTGAAAGAGATTTGATACAAACTTGCAACCCTAATACATTCTAGTATACATAAGGAACAAGTGCAGACCAAAAGAAGGAGGTTTGAGGCGTGCAAAGGCAAAGCACAAATTGCAAAAATTCAAGAAAAAAGTGCAAACTGATTTCCAGGTTTCAGGCCATCTCAAGCCATTCTAATCATACCAATCAATTGTTGGACTCCCCAGGATCGTGTTTCAATCGCTAGCAAGCTTCCCCACGCCTTGAAACGCCCTGTAAGAGTCACACGGTTTACATATTTTCTTGAATTCGAATACATTAATTCTGGCATATTTAGCATGATTGATTGGCATATTTTTTATCCTTGAGATGTTTGCAAGCTAATGGTTATATTTAATTGCATTTTTGCTGACTGAACATGAAAATGCCATAGCTAGGGTTCGTGCTTCGTTTTTAGGGGTTTTATGTACAGGGAAAATTGGCCAGTGATGATGGTACCATGATGCTTGTGAGGTTGCAACGAGTTGATTGGTACCATTGGTTTTGATTTATCATGCGTACACAAGATTTTGGAATGAACAGGGGTTGTAGTTACACTCAAATGTCCGTAGGTAAAAGCTATGAACTTACAACGACGATTGGAGGAAGAAGATGGTTACGTGGTGCTCCATGACTTGCCAGTTTAAATTTTGCGCATTTTGAAATATAACATTTTGCTTTTATCATATTATAATTGTTATTGATCATATGTACAACTAATCATTCTAGCTCAGCTGGCAGCGTGGCGAGGGGATAATGCTCCAGGACCTGGGTTCGATCCCCAGGTCCCAACTTTAGTTTCATATTATTTTTCCTTACATGATCAGGTGCGCTAGCATCCCCATGCGTCCACCATGCATCATCAGCATCCAACCATCATATCATCAACAAGCCAGATCCAAGGCTTCTCCTATGAGGGTCCACCATACGCTGGAGTCAAGCATGTGCAGGGGATTGGAAAAGTCAAAAGGGCTAGGAGCTTATTGGGCTCAGATTTGCAAACAACACCCCCTTCTTGCTAAACAACACCAGACCCACTCTTTTTTCTTTTTCTATTTTTCTTCTTTTATTTAAATTTAATTTGCTTAATTATTTTTTAACAAAATTAATTTCTTTTTTTCATAAAAATCATAAAATCAAGAGTTTTCACAAAAAATTAGAATTAGATTTTTTTTTTTATTAAAATTAATTTTGTTAATATAATTTAATTTAATCTAGGGTAATTCTAACTTTTTTTAATTAAAATCAAATTAGAAAGATTAGGGTTAGACTCCTGATTTAATTTTTATTTCTTTTCTCAAAATATAAAAAATACAAAAATAGGTTAATTTAATTATTTTTCTTAAATAAAAAATTAATTAGTAATTAGGTTTTTATTTAATCAAGCTTTATTTTCTCAAATAATCAAAAACAACAAAAAATGATTTTTTTCCCTTTAAGTTGCAATTAGGCTTAGTTGGGGTCAAAATCCTAATTATTTCGCATTCGACTCATCGCGCGCGTTTATTATTTTTGCAATATTGATGTAATTGTCCATGGTATGTAATAGTTTAATCTAGGATTTTCTTTATTTATTATTTTTACGGGTTTTTGGATATGTAATTAATCCTTACCCCGAAGCCTTGTAATAGTGTAGGTTTTATTTCCCGCATTTTAATTCTCGCAAATATTAACTGTTTAGATGTATGTTAATAGGATTGTATGACAAGATTGCATGATAATTTAAAACGGCTAGAAAATCCTAATGTGCGAAGATAATAACTGAAATCAATTCACTCGCACATGCACACTCTTAGGGTATACTCTCACTTCGGTTGCCTTTGGTAAACGATCATTAAGTATAGGGTGTCTTAGTGGTTACCCTCCTGTCTAAACAAAGATCAAATGTCCCGTTCGGAAATGTTGCCTCGGAAATGTTGCCTCGGAAATGTTGCCTCGAATATGATCTTAAGACTCTAGGGTTATTACTAAGAAGTCCTAACATTGCTTTAGTGATCGTATGTCCCTTACGAATTGACCCTTACAAATCCAACAACGGTGCTACCTATTTCTCAAATAGTAGGATAGCGCTGTCTAAAGGAAACGAGAATAGAAACAATATTTTTTTCGAGTAGGTAGATGCTAGTAGGTACTTGCTCAAATCAAAACTTTTCACACTTACACTTTTCAAACAAATTTTCAAAACAACTTCGTCACACCTTTGAGGACTGATACAAGGGTTATCACGAAGTCAAACTGTTTCAAAATAAAGTACATACACAAGAAATTTTAAAAAGATGAGTAAGTACCTAAGAGCCCATAGATAACTACGGATGGAAAGGGTGCTAACACCTTCCCTTTCTATAATCTACCCCCCGTACTCAGAAACATCTCGAAAAAGGATTTTTTCTGTACTTTTTTCCTTTCCAATTGGATGAAATAAAAGTCGGTGGCGACTCTTGCTTACCGCGACATTTTGCAAAACACAAAATGCAAACCAGTATAACAGTCGGTTCTGCCATCGTATCACAGTGTAAAAATGTTTTTTTTCCGTGAGCAAGCGAGCAACTAGGAGCGAATCTACCTACTCAAAAGGTCTTAAGTGTTCTTTTCTTCCTCCTTTAGATATTTCTATCTTACCATTGATTTTGGTAAGAAGCCCCATCATTGGATGTGAAGGGACGGGTGCGGGACGTTTATATAGTCATAGAAGGCAACCCATGGAATGTTTTAGCAATATCATTTTAGGGACTAAATCATTTACCGAAGGCAACATCGAGGGTCATCGAGGGACTACGATCTTTTATCGAGGGTCTTTTTCTAAAATGCCCATGTTCGAGGGTCATGACTAATTTCCGATAGGCAACAAGTGAGATTACCCTAAGGGTGCGTGTGTGCAAAGTGTGTTTGATTGCATGCATTTAGTCTTGATTAGGGTGATCTATTTGTTAATTTCATGTCTTGCCATACACACCCTAATTACTAGCATTATATTTGAAAAGCGATAAGTTGCGGAAATATATAGTCCTACGCTATTACAATATTTAGGAATGGGGATACAAATTTACGAATGAGGGGTTATAAGAACTTAAATCCTATTTAACTATTACAATCATATTGAAATGTACCATGCAAGAAAGAAAAAGGATTTGTTTTGAAAATGAATTTTTGTCTTAATGAATAAATAAATAAATAAAAAAGAAATAAATTAACTAAAAAAAGAAAATATTGTTTATGTCTGTTTTTTTTATATTAATAAAAAGGATGTTAATGTTAAAATGATAGAAAGGAAAATAACGAGAGAAAAGAATCAGCATGCTGCTGAAAGCAATGCAACGGGGATCAGAAGTTCTGATGCCGGGCGCGCTGTGGTTCAGCATGAAACATCAGAGGAAATAAGAAGTTATGAGTTGATACACTCTGAGGTCCTGCAAGAAACGTTAGAGGGAAAACACAGAAGTTCTGTGTTGCTACATGTTGAATTTCTAAATGTGTGAGTAGTGAGAAAATCTTAGAAGCTCTGTACGTGTTAAAACAGTGGGAAGAACTCAGAAGTTCTGTATTGTGCTAAGACAGTGAGTGAACATCAGAAGTTCAGTGTGTTATCAGCGTGTGAAAATCAGAAGTTCTAAGTGTTAAAATAGTGAGTGGAAACATCAGAAGTTCAGTGTATTTAACAGTAAGGAGAACTCAGAAGTTCTGTATTGTGCTAAAACAGTGAGTGAAAATCAGAGGTTCTATGCCATATTTCAACTCTTTCCTCATATTAATCAGCACATCAGCAATTTATTCAGTTCTTAATAAACAGCAAATCAGAAGGATAAAAGCACAACAATTTATAGAAGTTCTAATCCTAAATCTGAGCCTAGCCCTAATCAAGAAGTTCTGATCCATAGTTTTTCTACTTATGCAATGATATGGACAACATTAATACTGTGATATTTACATATTAATGATGTTCTGAATGAAAAGATGTAAAGTCAGAAAGACTTACCTTAAATCTGAAGCGTGTGTTTGGAACTTGAACCGCTGCCTTCAGATGTTCTGGAGTCAGCAAGAGCAACAGAAGAGAAAATGCCAAGTTCTTTGATTCAAAGGGAAGAATAAAGGTTTGGTTTTCTGTTTGGGAATTCTGGATTTTTGACAAAAGTTTCAAAGTTTTCTTTTCTCTCCTTTGGCGATTCTATCTCTCCAAAGAACAATGCCTTGAACGTGTGATGGAGCAAATTATTTATAGATGGGTTTGTTGTGGTTTTGGGGGGAAAACAAATGGGATTCAAACCTTTTTGGTATACTGTTCCATTGCTTTTTAATCACAGTTTTTGTATGCTAATTTGTTGCAAATATAGAGTTTGATAAAAATGCAGGCATGGACTAGATCAGCAGAAATTTAGAGTGTTGTGGCAGCTAGTTACAGGACTGTGCTATAGCAGTGCAGCAGGCTGCTCAAACAAGTTTTTGGGGATTTGTGTTGCTCTGATCGAAAAGACCAGAGTGAAACTCGAAGGGTGATGCTCTGATCGAAGCATATGCTGAAGAGCCATGTTCTGATTGATGAATCATGTTCTGAACCATGTTTGCAAATTCTGACTGCACTTGCGTGGAGGCTGGCTCAAAAGTTCTTTAGTATCATATTCTCTTAACACTTAGAAAATTTTCTAAATGTTTAGAAATTTGATTTTTTCAAAGTAATTTCTAACTTCTAATTTTTGATGAACCAATTTCATGTCTTGATGAAATATAATTGTTGAAACTGGATTTTTGATCTAAAAGTCAAAGTTTGACTTTTCAGTGTGCTTTTGATCATTTTGCCCTTGTGAATGATTTTCTTGAAAAGTTGTAATTCAAGACTTGAAACTTGATAGAAGAAAACCTGAGGGTCCAGGATGATCCTTTGAGAAATGAGAGGGCAAATTTTGGGGTACAACAGCAACTATCTCAACGGCCGACAAAAAGAAGGTTCTAGATTAACTCCTGAAAAAAGACATGGAAACTATCTAGATAACCAGTCAAAGATTAATTCCTGAAATAAGACAGAGCAACTGTTTGTGAAGAACAAAACTGATTATAGATCAATTCCCAAAACAGGACAGGGCGACTATCTACATGAACTGATCATAACTTAATTCCTGAAATAAGACAGGAAAACTATTTGTGAGGAACAAAAATGATTTTAGATCAATTCCTCAAACAGGACGGGACGACTATCTACATGAACTGATTGAAGATTAACTCTCGAAACAGGACGGGGAAACTATCTTCCTTTCTTTCTCTTTGGTCAGATAAAGATCAATTCCCAAAATAGGATGAGGCAACTATCTTTATCACCAATCGTATGAACTCCCGAAATAAGACGGGTTTACTAATAGAACAGATTGAAGATTAACTCTCTAAATAGGACATGGAAACTATCTTCCTTTATTTCTCTTTGGTCAGATAAATACCAAATCACGAAGCAGGACGTGGCAACTATCTTTATCACCAATGGTATGAACTCCCGAAACAAGACAGGTTTACCAACAAAACAGATTGAAGATTAACTCTCGAAATAGGATGGGGAAACTATCTTCCTTTCTTTCTCTTTGGTCAAATAAAGATCAATTCCCAAAATAGGACGGGACGACTATCTTTATCACCAATGGCATGAACTCCCGAAACAAGACGGGTTTACCAACAAAACAGATTGAAGATTAATTCCCGAGATTTGACGGGGTGACTATCTTTATCACCAATGGTATGAACTCTAGAAACAAGACGAGTTTACCAACAGAACAGATTGAAGATTAACTTCCGAAACAAGACAGGGAAACTATCTTCCTTTATTTCTATTTGGTCAGATAAAGACCAATTCCTGAAACAGGACGGGGCGACTATCTTTATCACCAATGGTATGAACTCCTGAAACAAGACGGGTTTACCAACATAACATATTGAAGATCAACTCTTGAAACAGGACAAGGAAACTATTTTCCTTTCTTTATGGTTTTACAAAGATCAATTCCTGAAGCAGGACGGGGTAACTATATTTATCACCAATGGTACGAACTCCCAAAACAGGACGGGTTTACCAACAAACTGATTGTAGAATCAATTCCTGAAACAAGACGGGACGACTATCTACATGACAAGCAGATATTCAAACATATTTCCCAAAAGTTCACTCTGGAAAGTATTCTTCATATACAGTCAAACATATACTTGTTCTGATATTTATATGGCATCATTAAGCCTATCTTAGACGACTCTACATTATCCCTCCAAATGGTATCTGTAAGTCCATTCCCGATGTAATCAACAAACAATTTTTACTTCATGCACATACAAGTGTAAATTTCTGGGCACTTAAGTGTTCAATCCTCTTCTACCTTCAAGTCACGAATGGCGGACAAGCCAATCTAACTCCTCAGGTTTAAGAGGATTGAACAGGGGCAGCTGTTGTACCCCAAAATTTTCCCTCTCTTTTCTCAAGACATTTCTCACCAAAGAACTCAAACACAATATCTTGACCTTGTTAGAACATAGTTTGGTTCTACATCCCTGTAAGAGTTTTAATAATAACAAACACATGATATATATAAAGAACATATACGCTCTCTAATAAAGTATTTTAATATGCAGAGAAGTTTTGATGTAAGAAGCATAAAAGATGAGAAAATATCTACTAGAACATAATAGAAGTTCTGATGTAAGAAGCATATAAGATATTCTAGAACATCTGGAAGTTATGATGCAAGAAGATAAGAGAGTTTCGTTTTGAAGATCTGTTCAGACACAACATACTTAGAAGTAAGTTTGTGTAATACGCTAAATGAAGAAGTTATATGTTACAACTTCTGAATGCACCAACGCTATAAAATAAGAACTCTGATATTCTGATATGTAAAGTTCTGGAAAGCAAAAGAGCCTCAATGGTAACATTCATCTTCTGAAGCAAGCATGTTCTGAAGCGTTACAATTCACTTATGGCTATTCAAAAGTAATGGCAAAAAGGGGACAAGAATATATATTTTTGGAAAGCTCTTTAATTACTATTTATCAACATTCCAAAAGTTCCCACATGCATTGCCTATATAAACAAAGCTTGAAGGAGAAATCTTTGACAATTTTGTGCATAAAAAATCGAGTCATCTTCATCACCTTCAACGTACTGAATTTAATTTGTGTAAAACATCACTTGTGTGATATTGTTTTTGTTAGAAAACATTTTTGTACACTCTTTTAAATATTGTATAGTGTAATTCCTTGAGAAAACCGGGTTAGGGTTTAAACTCAAGAAGAATTTGATAGTTGTCATAGTAGATGTGTAATCAAGTTTGATTAGTGGATTAAGACCTCGTTGGAGAGAGGCGAAATCATCTTGGCGGATGGACTGGAGTAGTTTGAGTTCAAACGAACCAGGATAAAAATCAAGTGTAATTTTGTCTTAGATTTCAAAACCCCAATTCAAACCCCACCTTCTTGTGTTTTTCCATTCTTCAATTGGTATCAGAGCACCTGGATCTTGGTGCAAACACTTAACCGTGTCAGAAAAATATCCAAGCAGGAAAAACTATAGTGGGACCAAGTTAGAACATCAACAATGATTATCATGATGAGAAAGACAGAATCAGCTGCAGACCCCCAATATTTGACGGTGAAAAGTTTGATTACTAGAAAGACATAATCAGAAGTTTCTTTCTAGCTCATGATGCTGATCTATGGGATATGTTGACTGAATACTATATTCATCCGAGTGATTAAAACGGTCAGAAGATGGGCAAAAAAAGAATGACAGATCATCAAAAGAGAGAATTTAGAAATCATCACAAGGCCAGAACAATTCTCTTGAGTGCTATCTCGTACAGAGTATGAGAAGATCACAAATAGAGAGTCATCAAAAGACATGTTTGACTCCTTGAGAATGACATATGAAGGAAACACGCAAGTCAAAGAAACCAAAGCTCTTGCACTCATACAGAAGTACAAAGCTTTCAAAATGGAAGAAGAAGAAACTATTGAGACAATGTTCTCAAGATTTCAAACTCTGGTTGCGGGATTGAAAGTTCTGGACAAAGGGTACTCCACAATAGATCATGTAAAGAAGATCATAAGAAGTTTACCCAAGCAATGGAGACCAATGGTCACAACATTAAAACTAGCCAAAGATCTGGATAAAATTTCTCTTGAAGAACTTATCAGCTCCCTGAGAAGTCATGAAATAGAACTAGAAGAAGATGAACCCCATAAGCAATGTAAGTCTCTCGCTCTTAAATATAATAAAACTAAAGCTTTTCAGGCAGAAGAAGAAAGTTCTAGAGGATTTGCATCAGAAGAAGATGAATTATCTCTCCTCTCCAAAAGGGTACAACAATTATGGAAACACAGACAAAAATTCAGAAATCCCAGAAGATCCAACAGTCATTTTGAATCAAACTCTGGGTACAAAAAGTCCAGAAGCAAAGACATTATTTGCTAAAAATGCAATGAAGCAGGCCATTACAAAAGCAACTTTCCAAATATACAGAAATAAATTCCTAATAAGATGTTCTACAAAGATAAGAAGAAAAGTATTATGGCAACATGGGATGACTCAGAATCTTCTGAAGCTGAAACAAAATCAAAAGATGAACGAGCCAATATAGCCCAAATGGCCAACATATTAGAAGACACTGGATCATCTGGATCAGAATCAAACTCAGAGGTAGAAGACGTATTCTCTAACTCTTCTAGATCTCAATTAGAAGAGAGTCTGTCAGAAATTCTTGAAAGATATCAGAAACTTCGAGTCATAAACAAGAACCTGAAAAAGGATCTAGTTTTTGACTCTGAAGAAACTAAGATACTGAGATCAGAAAACTCTGAGCTGAAAGAAACAATTACTAAACTAGAAACTAATTTACAAAATGCTCAAAAAGAAACTGTCTCAGAAGTTCTTAGTAACTCTGATAAGATCATAAAGGAATATGATCATAGTTTTCAAATATTTCTTGCTAAAAACATAGATAGAAGCAAGATGGCTTCAATGATCTATGGAGTTAGCAGAAATGGCAGAAAAGCAATAGGATACAAGGGTAAAGTATCTCAACCTAAGAAAGTTAAGGATATGGTCATAAAACACACACCTCTTTATTCTCACTTCACCTATGGGCACACACATGGCATAAAATATACTAGTAATGCTTTTTCTGCTAAACCAAAATTGAAAAAGAATTTTGGAAACTCTAACAATCATGGACCCAAAAAGATATGGGTACCAAAGGATAAAATCATCTATGTCGCAGATATTTTTAACAGCAAGGTTGAAACACCAGTTTTAACAACTGGACTCTGGATGCTCTCTACACATGATGGGAAGAAAGCATATGTTTCAAAGCCTGAAATTTAAATCTGGAGGATACGCAGGTTTCAGAGGTAATCAGATAGGAAAAATTATTGGCTTTGGAACTATTGGTAACAGTAATGAGGATACAACATTAGGAAAATCCTAGTCAAATCTAAAAGAAGATGAAACAAACATTACAGAAACATCTGAAGATCCCATCCAGAAAAGATAACTTAGGAGATCTGAACAACTTTTTTTGCTTTTGCTCGGTGCTTCATCTTAATCTTCTATTTTTCCCGGGTTGTTCCTACTTTTTGATTCTTGAAAAAATGGGAGAGAATGTAAGATATTTTGACTCCTTCTCAAAGCTCTGATCAGAAATCTTCAGGGAAGTATTTTTTTTCTTCATCTGAGTATCCAACTCAGCGGGAGACTTTTATGCTTTATGTTATTTAAGTATTCTATCAAGATATACAAGTTTTTGTTATCATCAAAAAGGGGGAGATTGTTAGAACATAGTTTGGTTCTACATCCCTGTAAGAGTTTTAATGATAACAAACACATGATATATATAAAGAATATATATGCTCTCTAATAAAGAATTTTAATATGCAGAGAAGTTCTGATGTAAGAAGCATAGAAGATGAGAAAAGATCTACTAGAACATAATAGAAGTTTTGATGTAATAAGCATAGAAGATCTGCTAGAACATCTGGAAGTTCTGATGTAAGAAGATGAGAGAGTTTTGTTTTGAAGATCTGTTCAAACACAACATACCTAGAACCAAATCTGTGTAATACGCTAAATAAAGAAGTTCTATGTTATAACTTCTGAATGCACCAACGCTGTGAAACAAGAACTCTGATATTCTGATATATAAAGTTCTGGAAAGCATAAAAGCCTCAACGGTAACAGTCATCTTCTGAAGCAAGCATGTTCTGAAGCGTTACAATTCACTTATGGCTATTCAAAAGTAATGGCAGAAAGGGGACAAGATTCTCTATTTTTAGAAAGCTCTTTAATTACTATTTATCAACATTCCAAAAGCTCCCACATGCATTGCCTATATAAACAAAGCTTGAAGGAGAAATCGTTGATGATTTTGTGCACAAAAAACGAGTCATCTTTATCACCTTCAACATACTGAATTTCATTTGTGTAAAACATCACTTGTGTGATATTGTTTTTGTTAGAAAACATTTTTGTACACTCTTTTAAATATTGTATATTGTAATTCCTTGAGAAAACCGGGTTGTGGTTTAAACTTAAGAAGACTTTGATAGTTGTCATAGTAGCTGTTAAATCAAGTTTGATTAGTGGATTAAGACCTCGTTGGAGAGAGGAGAAATCACCTTGGAGGGTGGATTGGAGTAGTTTGAGTTCAAACGAACCAAGATAAAAGTCAAGTGTCATTTTGTCTTAGATTTTAAAACCCCAATTTAAACCCCCATTTCTTGTGTTTTTCCATTCTTCAATTGGTATAAGAGCACCTGGATCTGGGTGCAAACACTTAACCGTGTTAGAAAAATATCCAAGCAGGAAAAACTATGGTGGGACCAAGTCAGAACATCAACAATGATTATCATGATGAGAAAGACAGAATCAGCTGCAGACCCCCAATATTTGATGGTGAAAAGTTTGATTACTGGAAAGACATAATCAAAAGTTTCTTTCTAGCTCATGATGCTGATCAATGGGATATGGTGACTAACAACTATATTCATCCGAGTGATGAAAACAGTCAGCAGATGGACAAAAAAAGAATGACAGATCATCAAATGAGAGAGTTCAGAAATCATCACAAGGCCAAAACAATTTTCTTGAGTGTCATCTCGTACACAAATAATGAGAAGATCACAAATAGAGAAATAGAAAAATACATGTTTGACTCCTTGAGAATGACATATGAAGGCAACACGCAAGTCAAAGAAACCAAAGCTCTTGCACTCATCTAGAAGTACGAAGCTTTCAAAATTGAAGAAGAAGAAACTATTGAGATAATGTGTTAGAACATAGTTTAATTCTACAACCCTTACTTAGAGTTTTGATGATAACAAACACAAAGAACAAATATGCACTCTAAATTTGTGTTAGTTTGCATGCAAAAATTATGACCAAAGCAACATCAGAAGTTAAGCTATAAAAGCTTTTAAGATGAGGTAATCAGAATCTGCGTTGAAGAATGATGATTAGAACCTGCGCTGAAGAATGATGATCAGAACCTGCGCTGAAGTGATGAATACTCTGATTCTGAACAGAAGTTTCACATACCATCAGATCCTCACATCTCTGAGTCATTAATGTTCTGAAGCAATTGCAGCATGCAAGATTCTAAGATTCTGAAGCATTACTATTCAATCAAGACAACATCACATGCAACGGCTTCATTCAGACATGAATCTTCTCAATATGGGAACAACATTGAATGTCCATTATCACGCTTTATGTTGGACAAGATTTCTATGCCTATATAAACAAGCTAAGAGGACAAATCGTTTACGATTTTGAACACAACTGAAAGAAATCTCTAAAAACGCTGCAAGCTTACATATTCTTTTCTACGCTTAAAATTGTGTAAAATATCACAGTTGTGATACTGTTTTTGTAAGGAAAAACAACCATACACAGAATACTTTTTTATCTTGATTAAGCTAGTTTTTCCTTGAGATTAACTGGGTTGTGGTTGTACTCAAGAAGACTTTGGCAGTTGTCAAAGTAGTGATTGTAATCAGTTTTTGATTAGTGAATTAAGTCCTCGTTGGAGAGAGGCGAAATCACCTTGACGGGTGGACTGGAGTAGTTTGAGATCAAACGAACCAGGATAAAAATATCGTGTCTACTGTGCATTGATTTTAAGTTTTCAATTCACCCCCCCCCCCCCCCCCCCTTCTTGTGTTTTTCACTTCTTCAATTGGCATCAGAGCGCCTGATTCTGAGTTCATACACTTAATCGTGTCAGTATAAGATCCAAGCTTTAGAAAAACACTATGGTGGAACCAAGCCAAAACATCAACAATGACTATCATGAGGACAAGGACAGAATCAGTGGCAAACCTCCAGTCTTTGATGGAGAAAATTTTGACAACTGGAAAGACAGAATTGAGAGCTTCTTTCTGGCCTATGATGCTGATCTACGGGACATGGTAATTGATGGATACACACATCCAGTGGATGAAAGTGGTCAGAAGATAGATAGAAAAAGGATGTCTGACTAGCAAAAACGTGATTTCAGAAACCATCATAAAGCCAGAACAATTCTTCTCAGTGCTATCTCATACTCAGTATATGAGAAAATCTCAAACAGAGAGACAACCAAAAACATGTTTGACTCTATGAGAATGACGCATGAAGGCAACATACAAGTCAAAGAAACCAAGGCCCCTGCGCTAATTCAGAAGTATGAAGCATTCAAGATGGAAGACAGTGAATCCATAGAAGCAATGTTCTCAAGATTCCAGATCCTTGTTGCTGAGATGAAGGTTCTTGAAAAAGGATATTCTACTGCTGATCACGTAAAGAAGATCATCAGAAGTCTACCCAAGCAATGAAGGCCAATGGTCACAACACTTAATCTAGCTAAAGATCTCAACAAGATATCTCTGGAGGAACTTGTCAGCTCCCTCAGAAGTCACGAGATAGAGCTAGAAGAAGATGAGCCTCAAAAGCAAGGTAAGCCACTAGCATTAAAATCTAACAAAAAAATCTGATTCTAAGGTTTTGCAGGCTATGGAAGAAACCTGTGATGGATCCTCATCAGAAGAAGATGAATTGTCACTCCTCTCCAGAAGGGTCAATCAACTGTGGAAGCAGAGACAAAGGAAGTTCAGAAATCCTAGAAGATCAAAGAATCAAAATGAACCCTCCTCTAGATACAGAAAGTCTGAGTCCTCCTCTGGACACAGAAGATCTGAAGGTTCTTCAGGACACAGAAAGTCAAATAACAAGGACATCATCTGCTATGAGTGCAATGAGCAAGGGCACTACAAAAGTGATTATCCAAGGCTTCAGAAGGAGAAGCCTAAAAAGAAGTTCTTCAAGGAGAAGAAGAAAAGCCTCATGGCAACATGGGACGATTTAGACACTTCTGATGCTGACTCAGAGTCAGATGATGAAAGAGCCAACATATCTCTCAAGGCAAACGTGTCAGAAGACAGTGAAGCTTCTGGTTCGGACTCAGAATCAGACACTGAAGAGGTATTCCCCGACTTCACTATTAATTTTACTAAGGCTGAACTTGCAGAAAGTCTGAATCAAATTCTTGAAAGGTATCAGCAAATCAGAGTCAAATTCAAGAACCTGAAAAGGGATCTTGTCTCTGACTCTGAAAAGACTGAGAGTCTTAGATTAGAGAATTCTGAGTTAAAAGAAAATGTTTCAAAATTAGAAAACGATTTACAAAACTCTCAGAAAGAAAAAATCTCAGAGACTTCCAGTAATGCTGATGAGATCATCAAAGAGTATGATCACAACTTTCAGAAGTTTCTGGCTAAAAACATAGATAGAAGCAAGATGGATTCAATGATCTATGGAGTTAGCAGGAATGGCAGAAAAGGAATAGGATACCAAGGTAAGGTATCTACACCTAAGAAAGTCATGGACCTTGTCATAAAACACACACCACTAAAATCAAACTCACATATGGGCACATACATGACCTAAAATACATTAGTAATGATTACTCTGTCAAACCAAAAATCAACCAGAATTTTGGTAAAACTAACAAACCAGGACCCAAGAAGATATGGGTACCTAAGGACAAAATTATATATGTAGCAGATATCTTTAGCAGCAAGGCTAAAACACCAGTCATGGTACCTGGACTCTGGATACTCTTGACACATGACGGGAAGAAAGCATATGTTCTAAAGCCTGGAACTTAAACCTGGAGGCTGCGTGGGCTTTGGAGGCAACCAAAGAGGGAAGATCATTGGCTCTGGAACAGTAGGTAATGGAAATATTCCTTCTATAAATAATGTGCTCTTAGTTGATGGATTAATGCATAACCTGTTATCCATAAGTCAATTAAGTGATAACGGTTTTGATATAATGTTTAATCAAAATTCATGCAAAGCTGTTAGTCAGAAAGATGGAACTATCCTTTTTAAGGGAAAGAGGAAAAACAACATTTATAAGATAAATTTTTTTGAACTAAAGAGTCAGAATGTAAAATGTCTTCTCTCTGTTAACAACGAGCAATGGGTCTGGCACAGAAGATTGGGGCATGTTAGTATGAGAAGAATATCTCAGATTAACAAACTCAATCTGGTCAGAGGACTTCCTAATCTGAAGTCCAGCTCAGATACTTTGTGTGAAGCATGTCAGAAAGGAAAATTTGAAAAACCTGCTTTTAAATCTAAAAATGTTGTTTCCACCTCTAAGCCATTAGAACTTCTGCACATAGACTTATTTGGACCAGTAAAAATTGTGTCTGTTAGTGGCAAGAAGTATGTGTTAGTGATCGTAGATTACTATAGTAGATGGACATGGGTAAAGTTCTTAAGGCACAAGGACGAGTCACAATCTGTGTTCGTTGCATTCTGTAACCAATTTTAGAATGAAAAGGATCTTAGAATTGTCAAAGTTAGAAGTGATCATGGTGGAGAATTTGAAAATAAAAATTTTGAATCATTTTTTAATGAAAAGGGCATCTTGCATGACTTCTCTTGTCCTAGAACTCCCCAACAAAATGGAGTTGTAGAACGAAAGAACATAACACTGCAAGAAATGGCCAGAACCATGATCAATGAGACTAACATTGCTAAGATCTTCTAGGAAGAAGCAATTAACACAGCGTGTTACATTCAGAATAGAATCTCTATAAGACCTATTCTGGAAATGACTCCATATGAATTGTGGAAGAACAAAAAGCCCAACATTTCTTATTTCCATCCTTTTGGATGCACCTGTTTCTTTCTGAATACTAAAGATTATCTGAACAAGTTTGACTCTAAAGCACAAAAGTGTATTATGTTAGGATACTCTGAACGCTCAAGAGGGTACAAAGTATACAATACAAAAACACAGATTGTTGAAGAGTCAATCAATGTTAGATTTGATGATAAGCTTGACCCTCAAAAGTCAAAGCAGAATGAATTCTTTGTAGATATAGAAGTTGAATTCACATGTACTGAAGACAACTCATAAGAAGTTCTCAACAGAGACACTCCAACAAATTCAGAAATAAATGTTACAAGTGATCCAGTACCTTCTGTTGATCAACTCCAGAAAAGGTTATCTAGAAGCAACATAGCTCACCCAGAAGATAAGATCCTGGGAAAGAAGGATGATCCAATCAGAACAAGATCAACATTCAGAAACTCTGAAGAATCCCCCATGGGACTGGTCTCTCTAATTGAACCAACAACAATTGATGAAGCTCTTCTAGATAATGACTGGATTCTAGCAATGCAAGAGGAATTAAATCAGTTCACTAGAAATGACGTATGGGATCTGGTTCCCAAACCAAAAGGATTCAACGTCATTGGAACAAAGTGGGTGTTCAGAAACAAACTGAACGAGCAAGGAGAAGTCATCAGAAACAAAGCACGATTGGTGGCATAAGGTTATAGTCAGCAAGAGGGGATAGACTATACAGAAACCTTTGCTCTAGTCGCCAGGTTAGAATCCATCAGACTCTTAATCTCATTTGCTGTAAACAATGGCATCACTCTGTATCAGATGGATGTCAAAAAGTGAATTCCTAAATGGATACATAGATGAAGAGGTATATGTGCACCAACCCCCTGAGTTTGAGAATTACAAACACCCAGAATATGTTTTCAAACTAAAGAGATCACTCTATGGTCCGAAACAAGCTCCCAGAGCTTGGTATGAAAGACTAAGTAACTTCGTGTTAGAAAAGAAATTTACCAGAGGGAAAGTGGACACAACCTTGTTCTGTAAGACATTTAAGAATGACATTTTAGTTTGTCATATTTATGTAGATGATATCATTTTTGGATTCACTAAACCTTCTCTGGGAAGAGAATTTGCTAAGTGCATGCAGGAAGAGTTTGAGATGAGCTTAATGGGGGAACTCAAATTCTTTCTGGGCATTCAGATAAACCAAACTCCAGAAGGAACTTACATTCATCATAGGAAATATGTCAGAGAACTTCTGAAGAAATTTGACCTCTCATAATGTAAGCCCTCAAAGACTCCAATGCATCCCACATGCATTATGGAAAAGGAAGAGGTAAGTAAAAAAGATAGAACAAAAAATCTACAGATGTATGATTGGCTCTCTCCTTTATCTGACGGCTTCAAGGCCTGATATTTTATTCAGTGTTTGCTTATGTGCTAGATTCCAATCAGATCCTAGAGAATCTCACTTAACAATAGTTAAGCGAATTTTCAAGTATCTGAAAGGTACTACTAATTTGGGTTTGTTTTATAGAAAATCCAATGAATACAGCTTAGTAGGATACTGTGATGCTGACTTTGCTGGGGACATAGTAGAGCGTAAAAGCACTTCTAGAAGCTTCCAGTTTCTGGGAGACAATCTGATCTCATGGACTAGAAAGAGACAGTCTATAATAGCATTGTCAACAGCAGAAGCTGAATACATAGCAGCTACTGGACGTAGCACTCAAATGCTCTGGATGAAAAGTCTACTTGAAGACTTCAACATATTTGAGAGTAACATTCCTATCTTCTGTGATAACACTTCTGCCATATGTCTCAGTAGAAATCCAATTTTTCATTCTAGGGCTAAGCATATAGAAATAAAACATCACTTTATTAGGGACTATATTCAGAAAGGAATTCTTACTTTAAAATTTATTGACACAGACCATCAATGGGCTGATGTACTTACAAAACCCCTTTCTGAAGATAGATTCAATTTCATTCTGAAACATCTCAACATGAAGTTATGCCCAGAATAAAATGTTTTATTTGCATATCTTAACCCTCGGAACTTTATTGTTTTCTGTGAACATCTAATCAACTTGTCTTCAGAAGTTAGAAGTACAGTTGCCTCAGGATCTATCTATGAAGATTTGAATGTTTCATTTCAAGGATAGAGGCGTGCAGTTCACATCATCAAACATCTGTCACCCTCTCACAAGCTACCTTCTGAGGTTGAACACGCGTTCAAATTCTGAAGGGTCCAAGGCTCTGATTGGATGCATTGAGACACTTGTCAGTGGTAACTTTCAATATATCTCTAAATCCTTTAAATTCAGGTTTCATTAATGCATATAATCATTACTTATTTTTTTTGCTTACTGTTTACGTTTTAAAAAAAAACCTATATAAACTCAATTTACTATTTCATTCATTCACGCTTTACCCTCTTCTATATTCTCTCGTTCTAGTTTCTTTTTCAAAAACCCTTTCCATTAATTTACTTCAAAGAACCCGTGTGAACAATGGCATCATCATCAAGTCTCAAGAATCTAACTGCTCTTGAATCTTCATCAACAGAACAATATGAAGAACCCATTAGAATGCTACTCACTCCTGTTGACAACTTGGAAGTTCTCTCTAAATTTATCATTGATTTTGAAAGCTTACAAGAAAATGGGTTCAATCTATATTAAGACGTAACTGCACAGGGGTGGAATAGATATTTTGACCGTCTGTTGGGTCAAACTTTTCCCATTCTCGTCAAAGAGTTCTGGATTCATGCCACCTCATCCAACCACCAGGTTACATCATATGTTATGGGGAAGAAGATAGTGATAACAGAAGATTTAATTAGGAAACTCATTGGATACAATGGCGATGGAGTCAGATGCATTGATATGGCTGATAGGTGTTCTGACCTAAAATCTATTTCCAAGGAAATTTTCACGTCTGGACTGCCATCCAGCAAGATCAGAGACTTGAAGGATCATCACAGAATCTGGGCTATAATAATTTTTGGATGTATCATTCACAGGAAGCCTACAAGCTCTCTTGATTACATCAATATTGATCAGGAGTTCCTGATTTACTTCATTGCAAAGAAGACCAAGATAAACCTTCCACACTTGCTCTTCAACCATCTCAGAACAAGTGTGAAAGAGACAAGAGAAGACGAAATAACTAAGAGGGATTGGATTCCTCTAGGAAGACTAATTTCAGATATTCTAACAGAAAACAGGCTGATAGAACATCTGACAGAGGCTCAAGAAATCAATACTCTAGAAGCAACTGCTGGGAAACCTTTGAATGCCAAGAATCTGAAGAAAATGAAGATTATTGAGAACATTAAAAAGGAACCAACAATTGCTTCTCACGAGGTCATCACTTCTAGGAGAATCCCTCTGAAGGATTTTCCACTATTTTCTGAGATAGATGCCTCTCCAGAAATCATAGTCAAATACCTTGAAGCTTGCATGGCTGATGGGACTATTCCAGAAATCAACATTCAAGATCTGCACAAGCCAACTCCAGAGGTTGTGCTAAAGAAATCCAAAAAGAGGAAGGCAGCAGGAGAAGGATCCTCTCATAAGACACCTAAAGCTGCGAAAAAGAAAGGTAACCTATCTTCTGTTTCTGTTGTAGAATCAATAGCTATTCCAACATCTGAAACCATTCCCCCTCAACCAACAGAAAATCCTTCACCCTAAACATTTGAGGATTTTGACATAGAGTTTGATCCATATGTAACTCTTGGAAACTTTTTGAATGAACCTCACTCCCCCAATCCAAATCCAAATCCAGAACATCATCAACCAGAACTTGCTAAAGTTCTATCTGACATTGAACTGTTTGATCAAGACTTTTCCTCACCAATACCAGAAAATCCAAACACTCAACAACAACCAGAAAATCCACAACCACACTCTCCTCAACCAAAAAATCCACAACCACACTCTCCTTAACCAGAAAATCCACAACCACACTCTCCTCAACCAGAACATCTAAACCTCAGTTCATCTCAACCAGAGAATGGAAACTCACTCACTCCTTCTTCTGAAAACCCATCGTCTGAAACTCCTGAACCAGAAATTCAACACGCTACCACAAACCAATATGAAAACTCCCCTTCAGATTCTGATACCAATATCCAAATCCCTGGAATAACAGAACCCCTTACGGTTTTCTTACCTCTCACTATTCATGATATTCCCAAAATCCCTTCACCATATGAATCTACACCACCAAACACCCCTAACTCACCAATCACGATTTCTGACTCTTCCACTCTATCACCCATCAACCGTCCAGCTGACAACCTCAGACTTGTCATTGATCCACTAGTGCTGGACCAACTAGCTTCCACCTTAAACAAAATTGCCACTCCCAAACCTAAACCAACCTCAACCAAATCAGATGTTGGTAAGAATCTGTTGATTTTTGAAACAGAAATGCAGGAATGGATTAATTCTTTGAAGCAAGCAAGTCAAGAGATTTCTAATCCTGCTGCTTTTGATTCTCTGTGGGAAGGATTAAGAAAATGGTTCAACTCAGAAACTCAGAAGCTGAAAGAATTGGGTTATGAAAGGGCTCACCAGAACTTCAATGGTTATCTGAAAGCCTTCCAAGATCAAGTTCTGAGCCAATGGTACAAGAAAGAAATTCTTCCGCTGGATAATGCTCCCTGGAAAGAGCAACATCCTTCAGAAGTCTCTGAACCATATTCTGATAGTCACTCTCTGACTACTGCTCCAGAAAACATGATTGCAACAGAAGAAGGTGTTCAATCAGAAGAGGCTGCAGAATGTTCTGAACAACACGCAGCCCCTGAAGATACACCAACTTCGTCTCTAGTCATGCAAACTTTAGAAGAGTTGAAGAAAGATAATGCCTTAATCCATGCCAGGCTGGATAAGCAAGAGGATACAAACAATGAGATCAAGGGTATTTTGGATAAACAAGAAGGTAGAACAAAAGAAATCAAAGAAATTCTGGGAAAGCAGGAAGAATCAAGCACTCAGATCAAGAGCTTGTTGGAAGCGTTGTTCACACGTCTTCCCCCTCCTTCTTAGATTTTCTTTAAACTGTTTATCTGTAATTTTTCTTCTTCTTATCCTCCTTGTTTCTGAAAATTGTCATTGCATTCTGTTTTCAATATAATTCATCCTTTTTGACTATGATTATATTGCTTTTCGATACCTGACAAAAAAGGGGAGAAAGTAAGATATTTTCAATAACAGTATACCGGGACAAAGTCTCAAACATTCTGGATATCTTAACCTCTATATTTTCTGAAAAGCTTGAACAGGAACACATTCTGATAAGGATAGAAGTAGATGCATCAAAAGATCTGACGAGAAGGAACTTCAGGGAAGTAATCAACTCAGGGGGAGTCTCTCTTTAGCTTTTTGTTCTATATCTTTCATTGAAAATCCTAGTTTTTGTCATCATAAAAAAGGGGGAGATTGTTAGAACATAGTTTGATTCTACAACCCTTAATTAGAGTTTTGATGATAACAAACACAAAGAAAAAATATGCACTCTAAATTTGTGTTATTTTGCATGCAGAAATTCTGACCAAAGCATCATCAGAAGTTAAGCTATAGAAGCTTTCAAGTTGAGGTAATCAGAATCTATGTTGAAGAAAGATAATCAGAATTTGCGCTGAAGAATGATGATCAGAACTTGTGCTGAAGAATGATGATCAGAACCTACGCTAAAGTGAAGAACACTCTGATTCTGAACAGAAGTTTCACATACCATCAGATCCTCACATCTCTGATTCATCAATGTTCTGAAGCAATTGTAGCATGCAAGATTCTAAAATTCTGAAGCGTTACTATTCAATCAAGACAGCATCACATGCAACAACTTCATTCAGACAAGAATCTTCTCAATATGGAAACAACATTGAATGTCCATTATCACGCTTTATGTTGGACATGATTTCTATTCCTATATAAACAATCTAAGAGGACAAATCATTTACGATTTTGAACACAACTGAAAGAAATCTCTAAAAACGCTGCAAGCTTACATATTCCTTTCTATGCTTAAAATTATGTAAAATATCACAGTTGTGATACTATTTTTGTAAAGAAAAACAACCATACACAAAATACTTTTTATCTTGATTAAGCTAGTTTTTCCTTGAGACTAACCGGGTTGTGGTTGTACTCAAGAAGACTTTGGCAATTGTCAAAGTAGTGATTGTAATCAGTTTTTGATTAGTGAATTAAGTCCTTGTTGGAGAGAGGCGAAATCACCTTGACGGGTGGACTGGAGTAGTTTGAGATCAAACGAACCAGGATAAAAATATCGTGTCTACTGCGCATTTGATTTTAAGTTTTCAATTCAACCCCCCCCCCCTTCTTGTGTTTTTTACTTCTTCACAATGTTCTCAAGATTTCAAACTCTGGTTGCGGGATTGAAAGTTCTGGACAAAGGGTACTTCATGTAATACGGTGGGAGAACTGACTTGGTTATTTTGCGTTTGATCGCAATTATTGTAGATAGCAAGAGTCACCACCTACTTTTCTTTTATCCAACAAAGGAAAGGGTGAAAAAAACAGGAAATACCTTTAGAGATGTCTTCTTGAGTTCGGGGGGTAGGTTATGAAAAGGGAAGGTGTTAGCATCCTTTTCATCCGCATTTATCTACGGGCTCTTAGTTGCTTGCTAGATCACTTGATTTGTTTGAAAATGTGCTTTGTGGTCTGGGTTTGAAAATATTTCGAAAACGCCTTTGTAATGATTCTCGTTTCTATAAGAATGCGTACAAAGTGTTGGTTTTGAAAATGGTTCAAAGAGGTGTTTGTTGTGGAAGATGTTTTTTGAAAGTGATTTTGAAAAGCGCCTTTGTAATTATTCTCGTCTCTATAAGAATGCGTACAAAGGGCTTTGACTTTTGAAAATGTTTCAATTGAAAGTGTTGGTGTGAAAATGATTTTTTAGTTGTGAGCAAGCAAGCAAGCAACTACGAGCGTCCTACCTACTCAAAAGGTCTAATGTTATTTTCCTCATCCTTTAGATGTTGCTATCTTACCATCGATTTGGTGAGAAGCCCCATCGTTGGATGTGAAAGGACGGGCGTGGGTCGTTTGTATAGTCATAGAAGGCAACCTATGAGACGGTTTAGCAATTTCGTATAGGGCCTAGATCATTTACCAAAGGCAACATCGAGGGACATCGAGGCACTAAGATCTTTTATCGAGGGTATTTGCTAAAACGCCCATATTTGAGGGACATGACTATTTTTACGAGGCAACAAGTGAGATTACCCTAGAGGTGCATGTGTGTGAATAATGTGTTTAATTGCATGCATTTAGTCATTGATTAGGGTGGTCTACTTGTTGGTTTTATCTTTCCATACATCCTAATTACTAACATTTATGAAAGTAATAAAAAATGCGGGAAATAAAGGTACTACGCTATTACAACCATATTGAATAGCAAGAAAATATAAAAACAAAGCAAAATAAAAGAGGGGAAAACAAGTTCTTCGATCTAGGCAGTAGGCACCCTTCGATTCAACCCTTTCTCTCCTCTTTCGATTTGGGCCTAGAAGTCAGCGTGAGATGCACCCTTCGATTCACCCTTTTTTCTGCTTCTTTCGATTGGGTACAAGATAAACTTGTTTCTGAATGTTTGAAGTGCCCAGATCCCTCCTTCGATTGCAGGAATGCAAAGCTCTCAAGTTAAGATTCAAAAGGCTTCAATGTTTAGCCAATCGAAGGATATAGAAAACTTGTATAAAGTTTTAAAATGAATCTAACAAAGGTGACTTTCGAAATCTACAGGCCAGGGGTTAGCACAAGTTTATTGGGCACCAAAATCCAAAGGCTAACTAGTTAGAGTTGAGATTCTCAACATAAAGACAGTGAGAATCGAAAGTTAAAGCATTGTCAACTTCCTAGACGGGATATCTACATTTTTCTTTTATTTATATGTACAAATGATATTTAAATGGAAAGTTCTAAGTTTAGATGAAACTTACCTCTTGAAGTGCCAATTGAAGGAGTTGTATGTGACTTCCTTGGTGGTGGATGAAACTTCGCTGGAACCTTCCTGAAGCTAGTTCAGTTGCTGCTATGTTTGGGCAGTCA
Organism: Vicia faba; assembly: GCA_948472305.1. Lineage (NCBI taxonomy): Eukaryota > Viridiplantae > Streptophyta > Magnoliopsida > Fabales > Fabaceae > Vicia > Vicia faba. Next base: position 1,353,178,058 of record OX451738.1, on the reverse strand, counting down.
CTGAATCGAAGGAGGGGTGTGATAGTGGTGAGTGAATTGAAGGTTATTATATAATAGTCTAGGGAGTGAATAAATAATTATTATGTTGTAGTTAAGGAATGAATCGAAGATTGGTTATCTGGCAGTTGGGGAGTGAATCGAAGGATTCACTAATGCATGAAGGGATCTGATATTTTTTGTGAGAGTTTTAGAGTTTGAATGTTTGAGAATGTTTGAGAATGTTTAAGAGTGTTTGTGAGTGTTTGAGAATGTTTGAGAGTTTTGAGAATTTGATAATTTTCTAACAACAAGAGTTTTTTCAGCTCCCAAAAACGGCCCCTAAGATGTGTTGTGGAACATCTTATTTATAGATGAAGTTGGCTGAGATTTGGGAGGGAAAACAAAAGAGATTTGAATAAATTGGGTATGATGTTTTTGTAGCCTTTGAGGTGTAGTTTTTGTATGCCAAATTAGTGCAAATATAGGATCAACGTAGCAGGACTGCTGTGCGTCAGTTTTGGAGTGTTATGGCCAGTGTAACAGGCTTGGACTTGGCAGCACATAGGACTCTGGCCAGCAAGCATCTTTGAATATTTCACCCTTTTGTTTTGACTTCATAAGTCCAACCTTCAACCAGATCCTCTCTTTAGACAATAATATTTATTTCCAAACAGTATGTGTCTTTCGAATGGGCCCTTTGTGTATTGGAAGTTTTTAAGGGGGAAATCAAAGCAATCATGAGGGGAGTTCCTGCCTTATGAATTGAAAATAAACCAAGCAGGAGGCCAATGCTTCTGAATCGAAGGAAAACTACAGGAGGCTATTGCCTTGTGCCTGCTGGCATGAAGCAGCCAATACTCAGTCGAAGCTTCGAAGCTCACGTCTAGGTAGCCCTTGTCCAATCGAAGCTTGTGCGTAGGAGGCTACTGCTTTGTGACTCCAAGAAAGCATACAAGAGGCCATTGCTCAAACGAAGGTTTGCATGAAGAGACAATGTCCAATCGAAAGCTGCATGCAGGAGGTCCCTGCTTTAAATTAAAGGAAGATTTCAGAAGGTCATTGCCTTCTTAATCGAAAGAAGCCAGTAGGAAGCCACTAACTTCTGAATCAAAGGACACCAATAGGAGGCCCTTCCCTTTTGAATCGAAGGAGGATGTTTCAAAGGTAAAAAATGCCCAGTCGAAGCTTATGTAAAAGAAAGCAAGCAAAAGGCTAATGCCTCAATCGAAGCTTGGGAATTTGAAGCAAGTTTGAAGGAGGCCATATGCCCAATCGAAAGCTCTGGATCAAAGCAATCTGTTTTTTCTTCAATTTTGTTAAAAAAATCAAATTTATCTGTTTTGCTCTTTCAATAGTTTCCTCCTTGACTTGATGCTTGAAAATCCAATATGATCTAATTGTACTTGTGCAAACTTGAACTAGTAGATATTTTGTGAGAAAAATCTTGAGAAATGAGAGGGCAAATTTTGGGGTACAATAGCTACCCCTGTTCAATCTTCATAAACCTGGAGAGTTAGATTGGCGAGTCCACCATTCATGACTTGAAGGTAGAAGATGATTGGACACTAGAGTGTCCAGAAATTTACGCTCGATGATGTGTTAGTTGATTGCATAGGGAATGGGCTTTAAAGATGCCATTTGTAAAGATGATGGATAGTTATCGGAGGTGGGCTTATAGATGCCATCCAAAGGTAATTATTGATAGAAATTAGACTAAGTCTAAACTTGATTTCAACTGGAAAAGAATCAAAATAAGACATTGGTTGATTTAAACTGAACCTGCAGAAATGCCTACTGGAAAAGTATCAGAATAAATCTTCGAAATTTAAACTGAACCAACAAATGTCTGTGTTCGTCTTTTAACTGGCAAAGAATCAGGATAAATCTTTGGTCGATATAAACTGAACCAGGAAAAAGTTTCTACTGGAAAAGTATCAGGATAAATCTTTGATCGATTTAAACTGAAAAAGCAGAAGTCTTGAATAATCTTTAACTAGAAAAAGAATCAGTATAAATATTTGGAGCGATTTAACTGAACCAGAGAAAGTGTCTACCAGAACAGAATCAGGATAAACCATTGATCAATTTAAACTGAACCAGCAGAGGTCTTAAATAATCTTTAACTGGACAAGAATCAAAATAAATCTTTGGAGCGATTTAACTGAACCATAGAAAGTGTCTATCGGAATAGAATCAGGATAAACCATTGATCGGTTTAAACTGAACCAACAGAGGTCTTGAAGGAAGTGTTTGTCGTGTATATAGTCACCCCGTTCTGTTTCAGGAATTGATGTACAATCAATTTGTTCACAGATAGTTGTCCTGTCTTGTTTCAGGTATTAATCTAAAACTTTGTTGAAAATTGGTAATGACATTTTTTTGCTTGCTAACTTTCCTGAAAAAGGTAACGAGGCAGCTGTGTTCAGTGTCATGATGTATGAGATCTATCGAGTAATGATATTCTCAAAATAAATGATATTGCGATATATGCATTTGTGTTGTCGATGCTATGATGTTTGTAAAATGATGTATGAATTCAATGTATGAACGTATCAGTTGTTCTACTGCGGTGTTGCTGGATTGGGGAAAATGAATCCTCGACTGCTGCTGGGGATGAAGAGCGTAAGTATTCATATTTTGTTGAAGTTGAAGTGCTGAGAGACAAATTTATATTGTTTAGAGAAATGAACCTTATTAAGGAAGGGAAACTTCATAAAGTTGCTTGGGGATTTTTATGTAGTCATGCCGGGGAATCCTGACATCATTAGGCTGTATGTCGAGGATATGGCAGTGATTTTATAGTAGGATGCCCCTGCCTCTATACCTGCTGGAGAAAGTACCTACGTTGATTTTGCGGATGGCCTTTAGATATTGTCATGTCTCTTAAAGCCATTAGTAACCGTCTTTCTGTTTTTTATGCATGTTTTTGTAAACGGTAATCACATTCAAATGCATATGTTTAAAAATAATCACTGGACGTTTTTGCAAACAAAACAGAAGAATAAAATAACAAATAGTTTTGTACTTTCCAAGAGATAATTTTATATTAATTTGAATAAGCATTTTTTTGTACAAGGAAACGAAAATCCTAGTAAGAGAATATAGTCGTAAGAATGAAAACTATACCAAATGATATACAAAGAAAAACAACTATGTGAAATAATCCTGTTGATTTCCCATTCTGCTATTTCCTTTATGTCTTCAGGCGTCTCATCTCTTTGCTGCTTGTCCGAAGTTGACTGGATTGATTAGTACCACTTGAGCTTGATAGTTGTTACCGAAGATTGGATGTAAGGTGATCCAGTGGGACATAGTTATACGATTTTAATCCCTAACTTTTGCCTGGACCGCCCTTTCGGGTTTTCAGTCCACGTGTGATACGGTGAGAGAACTGACTTGAGGGTTTTGCGTTTGATCACAAATGTTGCGGTTAGCAAGAGTCGCCACTGACTTTTCTTTTATCCAAAAGGAAAGGTGAAAAAGCACAGGATAGACCTTTGAGATTGTTTCTTGAGTTCGGGGGGTAGATCATGAAAAAGGAAGGTATTAACACCCTTTTCATTCATGGTTTTCCATGGGCTCTTAGTTACTTGCTAGATCACTTGCTTTTTGTTTGTTTGAAATTGTGCTTGATGTGGTTTTTGAAAGTATTTTGTAAAGAGACCATTGTTTAGGCAATCTTTGTAATGATTCTTGTTTGTAAGAATGTATACAAAGATGTTTGATATTTTGAAAATATTTTCAATTTTGTAAGATGTTTGAAAGTGTATGTCTTTGTTTTGAAAATAGCAAGGATGTTTGTTTTGAAATGGAGCAAGTAATTAGGAGCAATCTACCTACTCAAATGTCTTTCTTGTTCATTTTCTTTTCCTTTGACATTGTTGTCGTACTATTGATTTGGTAAGCAACCCTATCTTTGGATGTAAACGGGACGGGCGTGGGTCATACTTTTTGAGGGACTAAGATCATTTGTAAGACAACTTAGATAGCGTCATCGAGGGACCATGATCTTGTATTTGCTTGTTTTTGCTAAGATACCTTACATGCGTAATATAGCCATTTTGTATAAGGGAACCAAGTGGAATAACCATAGGGATGTTTGTGTGCAAATGTATTGTTTTCATACTTGTTTTTGTCTTGAATTAGGATTTTCTAAGTATTGGTTTTAGTCTTTCCATACAAACCCTAATTACTATCATGTTATATAAAAGCGATAAATTGCGAAATTTAAAGTTACTATGCTATTACAACATTTGTGAGAGGGGGGGGGGGGGGGGTGTACAAATTATAAATGGTGATTGCAATAAATTAAACCCTAATTAGTCTATTACAACCAAATTGAATTTATACAAGAATTGAAATAAATAATGTACAAGGTGAATTAAATATGCAAGAAGGTAAATGTGAAGAAAATGGATATTTTGTTTGATGTTTTATGAAAAAGGAATTTTACCTTAACCTAATAAAATAAAGAAAATAATTTATTAAGTTTGAAATTATTGAGAAAAGATTTTAGATGAAAATCCTAATTTTATTAATTAATCAAAAGAAAATAAGTTTAAGAAAAGTATTTTTTATCTTGAAAATATTTATAGCATTATAAAATATTTTTAGTCTTATTGGTATTAAAATAATATATTTTAATTGGTGTAAAAGAAAATAAATAAAATCCTAGTTTTAATTAAACTTACAAGAATAATTAGTAAAATAAATAAAGTGTGGTCAAATATATATTTGTGAGAAAAATAAATGAACTAAGTTAAAATATAAATCTACTATTTTTTGTATTTTATAATTTTTTTAGAATTTTAAAAAATATATTTAAGAAAATAAAATGGAAAATAAAATAAATGGGATAGGGGTGTCAAAAGCCTGCAGGGGGTTAGTAAGCAAAAAAAAAACAAAAAAAAACAAAAGCTAAGCCCAAAAGGCCCAGCGCCTATTTGCTAAAGCAAAAAAGAAAGGAAAAATGACCAAAAATGTAAAACAAAAGCAAAAAGGCAGCGCTGAGGTTCGAACCCATGACCTCTACCAATAACGCGCGTTGCCTTACCACTGGGGTGGCTGTACATCCGTTAACATAACTGAGACAATAATTACATAACACAAAACACACCCTGATTGCACTTTATCTTCAACCTCCAGCCAAAGGACCTGTATCTTCTTCATTTCTCAACAAATATGAAAAGTTCAAACATGAAAGTTGTGGAATTTTTTCCCATGAATCCAACCATATAAACAACTTAAGCTAACAATCAAAGATGAATAAGAATTTTTCTAGCCCTAATTCAAAACCTAAAAATTTCAGAAAGCTTCAACCCTAAAATTCTCTAAGACCAGGCCATATAAATGTAAACTATGGATATGTACAGCTTCGTGGCAATGGTATCTACATTTTATCTTCACAAACCAAACTCAAATGATGCCTGTATGAAGTGATAGAAGTTTGAAAACTTACCTCTTGCAACAGGAGTCGTGTATGGAATTTGAGAAACCTTTGTGATGGCCTGATAATTTCTGTAGCTTGCCTGGACCTCCTTGAATGTGTTCCAACTCCTACTTTGCTTTGAGGATGGCTGGAACTCCCAACTCAAGTCAAGTTGCAAGCTTCAGTTTTGAAAATGGTGGATGATGATAGAGGAGTTACACTTAGAAAATGAGGGTCTGGATCACTTTGATATGATGTACGAAAGGTGTTTGGATGATTAGTTTTCAAAACGCACGAGTGGAAATGAAGATGGTAGTTTTTGGTCAAAACTGTCAAGTTTGGGCAATTCTTTGCAGCAAGGCGCTTGGGAGTGTTTTAGGGCTTGTCAAAATGTGTTTTATGTTGCAATTGACTTGTTAATATGTATGGAAAATATTAGAGCACAAAATCGCTCAAGGTTTCTGAGTTATAGGGTTATGGCTCTATAACTTGCTTTTTAAGAAAAGTGAAGTGACAAATCTCAAGTATTATACAAGCATGTTCTGAGCTTCTTGAGACCTTAGACACATTGCTTTTGGTTTATAGGGGTTGTGTGTGCAGAAAGAACAAGTTAGAAGCTCAAGACAAGTAGACTTTGTGATTAAAGCAACTTTTCAAGAATGGAATGGTAACTTTCTTCCTAAAATGGCAAATTGGCTTGGACAATGCTTGGAACACTTGGATAATAGCTCAAAAGCAAGTGTAATCTTCTGATTATGGATAGATATTGAGGTTTAGAGGCCTATAAAACAAGATTGTGCAGCATAGGTTTGAAATTGACATCTTGTTCATCACAAAATGGCTTGTAAATTAAGTGACAAAACCCTAACTTCATCTCTTCGATTCTCCCTACTCAAGAATGATCTCAAGGAGTTCTTGGACATTTTGGAAAGCTTGTAACATGATCTAAAACCCCTATTTGAATTGATTTTGAAGATTCCCCTTGGAACTATGTGAAAAAGTGTCATGAAGTTAGGTCAAAATCCTGTCCAAATTAGGGAAAATTTCACTAAGTGTTTTGTTTAATGACCCTATGTTCATAAAATTGTAACTTGAGATCCACGCATTTTTGGAAGAAGTTGTGTGAAGAAAAGTTGTATATTTCATAGAGATCTATAAATTTAATGTTGGAAGTTTCTCTTGAATCATCTTGCATCATGGTAAAAATTTGGCTCAAAGTTATGAAAAAATGAGAAATTTTCCCTACTTAGAAAAATTTCTAAGTTAAGAAATTTTAACATTTCAAGATGAACAATTTTCTTATTTTGACATGTTTTGATGAATTGTGATCTTTGGTACTTGAATTTGACCAAAAAGTCAAAGTTTGACATGTTTTGATGAATTGTGATCTTTGGTACTTGAATTGTGTATAATTCTTGATGAACAATTTTCATATTTTGACATGTTTTGATGAATTGTGATCTTTGGTACTTGAATTGGACCAAAAAGTCAAAGTTTGACTTTTTAGTATACAGTTGACTTTTGATCAATTGACTGAAAAATTCATCTGTCAATCCAATGGACTTGCATGTTTTGAACCATGTCATTTGGTCAAAATGATGCAATTGGACTCTTGAGATAATGCCTTAAACCAATTGACCATTTGCTAGGTCAAAAATCAGAAATCGCCCTTTTCTCAATTAAAACCCTAATTTTGACCATTTTGCCCTTTTGGAGATTTGATCAAATTTCTTGAGGAGTTGTGGTCCAAACTTGATAAAATGATACACATGAGTTTAAAATGTTTATGTAGACAAAAAATTATGAAGTTTGACTGTGAATTGACCATAGATGACTTTTTCCCTAATAAAGCTTATTTTTAGGTCAACTGCTCAATTGACTGATCAAAAGTGTGATCCAAGGCTTGAAACTTGACATAAGTAATCTTGGGGGTCCATAATGATCCATGAAAGTCATATGGAGCATTGGTAGTTCAAAAATACTTGTGCAAACTCAAACCCTAATTTTGGTCATCAGTGCTTAAGGAGATGTCTTGAGTTGATCAACCCTAATGCAGTCTTGAGTCAAAGGAGTTCTTGTGAGTAAATTCTTGATACGTGAGAGGGAAAATTTTGGGGTACAACAACTTCCCCTGTTCAATCTTCTTAAGCCTGAAGAGTTAGATTGGCATGTTTTGCCATTCGTGACTCGAAGGTGGAAGATGATTGGACACTAGAGTGCCCAGAAATTTGCACTCGACGATGTGATGGTAGAGGGAATGGTCTTAAAGATGCCATTTGGAATGGTGATAGAAATTTGTTGGAGATGGGCTTGTAGATGCCATCCAAAAGTAATTGCTGAATCTGAAAGAGAATCTGAATGAGTATCAGAATGGCCTCCATATCTGAACTATATCTGGAAGCTGATTTTGAATGAGTATCAGAATGCCATCCGTGTCTGGAGCGTATCTGAACTGTATCTGAAAGTTGAATGAGTTTTAGGATGACATCTGTGTCTGGAGCATGTCTGAACTGTATCTGAAGATCGAATCTGGATGAGTATCAGGATGGCATCCATGTCTGGAGTGTATCTGAACTGTATCTGAGAGTTGAATCTGAATGAGTTTCAGGATGGCATCCGTGTCTGGAGCATATCTGAACTGTATCTGAAGATCGAATCTGAATGAGTATCAGGATGGCATCCGTGTCTGGAGCGTATATGAACTGTATCTGAGAGCTGAATCTGAATGAGTATCAGAATGGCTTCCGTGTCTGGAGCGTATTTGTATTGTATCTGAGAGCTGAATCTGAATGAGTATCAGAATGGCCTCTATGTCTGGAGCGTATCTGTACTGTATCTAGAAGTTAAGAATTGAATGAGTATCAGAATAACATCCGTTATCTGGAGTGTATTTGAACTGTATCTCTAAATTTTGAACAATGTCAATGGTAGCTGTTAACCTTATCTTGAAAAGGGTAAAATGTTAGCAAAAATGCAAAGTCATGTTGTATGAAATGCATGGTATAATGCATTTGTGTTATCAATGTTTATGATATATGAATGAAATGTAGGCGTATGCAAGCTAATCTGCCACACTGTTGTTGGATTGGGGAAAACAAATCCCTGACTGCTGCTGAGGATATGGAGTATAAGTCTTCATGTTGTAAAGTCTAAGTGTTGATGAATTTCTGCTTGGAGGAAAAGACTTTGTTATAAGGGAGATGCCGTGTACTACTTGTAAAATCCTATTGGGGAATCCTGAGAAATTTGACAACTTCTACTGGGGACTGATAACTGGAAGCTCTGTTCCGCTGGGGACTGAACTACACACTGCGGGGGATTATGGAAATGGAATAGAGAGATTGCCCTACCTCTTAAAGCCATCAGTGATTGTCTTTCTATTTTTTTATTTGTAAACAGTAATTATATTCAAATGCATATGTTCAACAATGAATCGTTGGACGTTTTTGTAAACAAAACACAAGCGTAAAGAAAAACAGATAATTTTTGCACTTTCAAAGGGATATCTTTGTATTAACTTTGAGTAAGTATTTTTGTACAATGAGACAAACATTCTAGTAAGAGAATGTCGTCGTAAAAAATAAAAATTTTGATACAAAGAAAAGATAGCTATGTGCAATAATCCCACGGGGTTCCTATTCTACTATAGCCTTCGTATCTCTCAGCATCTTGTCTATTTGTTGCCTTGTCTGAAGATGATTGAATTGATCAGAAACTCTGAGTTTTCCAGTTGAAGCCAAAGGTTGTCCGTAAGGTGATCTGATGGGACATAGTCATACACTTTAATTCCCTAACTTTTTCCTGGACTGCCCTTTCGAGTTTTCAGCCCACTGGGAAATCGTTTTTTCCCAAGTCACCCTTTCGGGTTTTCAACTTGCCGGGTGTACAATTTTTTTTTGTTTTATCCCTAATTTTTGCCTGAACCTTTTGGTTCGCCGGAATGCCCTTGTTTTTCTCAGGTGTTTCAACCTAGCGGGTCTCTTATGCGTAGTATCTTTTGACTATGTCTACATTCGCAGGGTGTGGCAGGTCGTCACCATCTGCAGTGGTCAAGATCATTGCTCCACTAGAGAAAATGTTTTTGATTATAAATGGTCCTTCGTATGTAGGAGTCCATTTTCCCCTGGGGTCACCTTGCGGCAGTATGATACGTTTGATCACCAGATCCCCAACTTGATACACTTGGCGTCTGACCTTTGTGTGGAAAGCCTTGATCATCCGTTTTTGATACATTTTACCATGGCAGACAACATCAAGCCTTTTCTCATCAATCAAGTTTAGTTGATCAAGTCGAGTCTGGATCCAATCGTCTTCATTCAGCCCTGCACCCTTCATAATTCCCAGAGAGGGGATCTGGACCTCAATAGGCAAGACAACCTCCACGCCGTATACCAGAGAATAGGGTGTTGCCCCGGTTGACATGTGAGCTGTGGTACGATACCCGTGGAGAGCGTATGGTAGTATATCATGTCAGTCTTTGTATGTGACTGTCATCTTCTGTATGATCTTTTTAATGTTCTTATTCGTGGCTTTGACATCACCATTCATCTTCGACCGGTAAGGGGAAGAGTTGTGATGCTGGATCTTGAATTGCTCGCACATGGAGGTGATCATAGTATTATTCAAGTTTATACCATTGTCTGTAATGATCTTCTCTGGGATACCGTAACGACATATGAGATTCTGCTTGATGAACCGGGCGACAACGTTCTTGGTAACGGAAGCGAAGGAAGCTGCCTCCACCCACTTTGTAAAATAATTAATGGCCGCTAAGATGAAGCGGTGTCCATTAGAGGCTGTTGGCTTGATTTCCCCAATCATATCAATTCCCCACATAGCAAAGGGCCAAGGAGCCGTTAATACATTCAGAGGAACCAGACGTACGTGCACCTTGTCAGCATAGATCTGACACTTATGGCAAGTTCGAGAGTGTTGATAGCAATCTGCTTCCATGGTAGACCAGTAATAGCCTCCCCGTAGGATTTTCTTTTCCACCGTATGCCCACTGGAATGGGTGCCAAAAGTGCCTTCATGTAATTCAGCCATGATCCTTTCAGCTTCAACCTTGTCTACGCACCAAAGTAATACAGAGTCATGGTTGCGTTTGTAAAGAATGCCATTACTAAGGAAGAATTTAACAGATAATCTCCTTAAGAACTTCTTATCGTTGACTGAAGCTCCTTCTGGGTATTCTTGGGCCTCGAGATACCTCTTGACTTCGTGAAACCAAGGCTGGTCCACTACTTCTACAGTATTAATCTTGTAACAGTGTGCTGGTTCATCCCTTCGTTCAATGGTGATCTTGGGAGCCTTATTATCCCGTTTAAGTTTAAACTTAGATGACATTGTGGCTAGTCCGTCGGCTAGCTGATTTTCTTCTCGCGGGAAGTGCTCGAAGGTAATCTTCTCAAAATGTGGGAGCAACGTCAAAACATGTTCTTTGTAAGGGATAAGGTTAGGGTGTTTGGTGTCATATTCCCCTTTGATCTGGCTAATAACCAAAGCTGAATCTCCGAATACATTCAAAGATTTGATCCCCAAGTCTATGGCAGCTTTGAGACCAAAGATGCACACTTCGTATTCCGTTGTGTTATTTGTACAATTGAAGAAGAGTCTTGCAGTAAATGGAGTATGACACCCTTCAGGAGATATGAGTACTGCACTGATACCATTGCCGAGTGCGTTAGATTCCCCATCAAAAACCAGGGTCCATCAAGATCCTTGTTCAGGTCCGTCATATGGTCTGAATTCTTCATAGTCGTTTACCATCATGATGTCCTCATCTGGGAATTCGAACTTCATGGACTGGTAGTCTTCTACAGCTTGGTGAGAAAGGTGATCAGCTAGTACACTGCCCTTTATTTATTTTTGGATAGTATACTGTATGTCATATTCTGTTAGGATCATCTGCCATCTCGCTATTCTCCCAGAGAGTGCAGATTTCTCGAAGATGTATTTTATTGGATCCATTTTAGATATCAACAGGGTAGTATGAGTCAGCATATACTGTCTTAGTCGGCGAGCAGTCCATGCCAGAGTGCAACAAGTTTTCTCGAGCATTGAATATCTTGTTTCATAGTCGGTAAACCTTTTGCTCAGGTAATAAATAGTGTGCTCTTTTTGGCCAGACTCATCATGCTACCCCAACACATACCACATTGAATTTTCCAACACGGTCAGATACATAATCAACAGTCTTCCCTCGACTGGTGCCATCAAAACAGAAGGCTCTTACAGGTACTCTCTGATTTTGTCGAAAGCAGTTTGGCATTCATAATTCCATTTGACTACTTGATCTTTCTTCAATAGTTTGAAGATTGGTTCACAGGTAGCTGTCAGGTGAGAAATGAATCTGGCAATGTAGTTCAAACGTCCCAAGAATCCTCTGACATCCTTTTTAGTACGAGGAGCAGGAATCTCTTGTATCGCTTTTACTTTGGCCGGATCTACTTCAATACCCTTATTGCTGACGACAAAGCCTAGGAGCTTACCATACCTTACTTCAAACGTGCATTTATTTGGGTTCAACCTCAGCTTGTACTTTTTTAATCTCTCGAACAGTTTTTGTAAATGATCAAGATGCTCTTCTTCTGTTTGAGATCTAGTTATCATGTCGTCCACATAGACCTCTATTTCGTGATGTATCATGTCGTGAAATAGAGCTACCATGGCACGCTGATAGGTTTCCCCAGCATTCTTCAGTCCGAACGGCATTACCTTGTAGAAAAATGTGCCCCTTTGTGTGACAAAGGTTTTCTTCTCCATGTTCTTAGGCACCATTTTGATTTGGTTGTAACCTGAGAAACCGTCCATGAAGGAAAACACTTTGTGTTATGCAGTATTGTCAACTAGGATGTCAATGTGGGGAAGTGGGAAATCATCCTTAGGGCTTGCCCTATTCAAATCTCTGTAGTCCATGCACATTTGTACCTTTCCGTCCTTCTTGGGCACGGGAACAACATTGGAAACCCATTGAGGATAGGAGGTGACGGCCAAGAATCCAGAATTGAATTGCTTCATACCTTCAGCTTTAATCTTCTTTGAAATATCTGGTCACATGCGATGGACCTTTTGTTTTACTGGTGGGAAATCCTCTTTTGTAGGTAGATGATGCACCACAATATCTGCAATAAGTCCTGGCATGTCTTCATACTGTAAGTGTTTAGTTATTGGCATGTATTTTTGGTAAAACTAGGTGTGTGAATGTCATGACTGATGTCATAACATTCTGGGTTTTTAGGTACTTTATGCAGAAAAAGAATGGCATACAGTAGCTGCTATTTATGAGTGTATCTGAGAATTTTGCAATGATCACATTTATTCCTTCTACCAAAATCAGTAAACAGGATTTCTGTTGTCATAACCAATGTTAAGACATCCTGTACTGATCTAACAATTATGCAGTTTGGTTAATTCTGAGATTTTTCAGGAATTTGGTTCATACTTTCCAGAACAGAATCTCACGTGGACTTTAGGTTAACCTAGCTCAACCCTAATCTGGTTGATAAAGTCTTGTGACCAAGTCTTGAGGTTAACCCTAATTAACCCTAGCTTTTCGTGGAAGCCCTAACTGAAGAAACAACTGCATATATATTCAACAGGAAAGCTGTTGGAAAATTAACTCTTTGACAGAAGATCAACTAGGGGCTGTATAGTTTTAACTACTGTAATCCAAGCAAGTATCATTGTGATAAGTGACTTGGAGTAGGTTTTGATTGTAAGGTTTGTGTATCACTCGAAGCTTTGAAGCAAGAGTGTTTGTGTCACTTGATTAAAGCTTTGAAGCAAGGTCAAGTTAGGCTTGTGTATCACTCAAAGCTTTGAAGCACGAGTGTTTGTGTTACTTGATTAAAAGTTGTGAAGCATAATCAAGTGTATGTTCTGAAGAATGTCTTCATTATTTCATTAGTCAATTGTTTAGTATCACTGCTGTGATTGAGGGGGAGTGAGTAGGAACTCAGGTTTAAGTTGAACTTAGATTGAAGTTGCATTGGGTAGGTCTTAAGTGAAGGAGATAAACTGGTTGGTTTATTCCTGAATTAATATCTCTTATAGTGAATTTCCTCCCTGGCTTGGTAGCCCCCAGAGTAGGTGTTGTTTCACACTGAACTGGGTAAACAATTGACTGTGTTCTTTACTGCTTTTTGATTTACTGTCTTATATAAACTCTGATACGGTGTCATAACATTCACTGTGACATTGAGTATCTGCTGCCAGAATTTCAATTGGCATCAGAGCAGGCACCCTGCCTGTCTTACTGGGTGAGATCTAGGGATATCACTTTCTGGCGCTATGGACAAAGAAGGAGTTTTTGGAAACAGACCACCCATTCTGGATGGATCAAATTATGACTACTGGAAACCTCGTATGATTGCCTTCTTAAAATCACTGGACAAAAAGGCTTGGAGAGCTGCTGACAAAGGATGGAACCATCCCACCATAACTGAGAAAGACGGGAAAATCAGTCTGAAGCCTGAGGAAGAATGGAGCAAAGAAGAAGATGAGTTAGCCCTGGGTAATTCCAAAGCATTAAATGCCTTGTTCAATGGAATTGATAGAAACATATTCAGACTAGTACATCAATGTGAACTGGCCAAGGAAGTTTAGGACACTCTCAAAACTACCCATGAGGGCACATCCAAAGTAAAAATGTCAAGGCTTCAAATGCTGACTACCAAATTTGAGAACCTAAGGATGATGGAAGATGAAACCATTCATGAGTTTCACATGAACATCTTGGAAATTGCCAACACCTCAGGAGCATTGGGAGAAAAGATGTCAGAAGAAAAACTGGTGAGAAAAATTCTCAGATCCTTGCCTAAAAGATTTGCAATGAAGGTAACTGCTATAGAGGAAGCCCATGATATCAACAAGTTGAAGGTGGATGAACTCATTGGGTCTCTTCAGACCTTTGAGATGGGGATCAGTGACAATGTTGACAAGAAAAACAAGAGCATAACACTTGTATCCAACACTGAAGATGAGAACAAGGGGGATGAAGAAGAAAATATTTTAGAAGCTATAGCCATGCTTGGAAGACAATTCAACAAACTCATCAAGAGAATGGATCCAAAGTCAAGGTCAAATGTTAAGAACACTCCTTCTGACATTAACAGATCTTATGACTCCAGCAGAAGACCAAAGTCTGAAGAGAAGGGAAATCAAAGCAGAGGAATTCAATGCCATGGATGTGAAGGATATGGGAACATTCGAGCTGAATGTCCTACCTTTCTTAAGAAACAAAAGAAAGGAATGTCTGTTACTTGGTCTGACTGTGATTCAGAAAGTAATTCTGAAGAAGAATCTTCCAAACTAGTTACTGCGCTAACTGGTATTTGTACCTCTGATAGTGACACTAGTGATGAGGAAGTGACATTTGAAGAACTGACTGATACCTACAAGAAATTATGTATCAGAAGTGCTGAAGTCTGTCAGCAAAATGAGAAACAAACAAAACTCATAATAAAGTTGGAGGCTGAGAAAAGGGCAGACATTGAAACTATAAGTCATCTAGAAGGGGAAGTTCAAATGCTGAACTCAAAACTGGACCAGATGACCAAATCTGTCAAGATGCTGACAAATGGAACTGACAAATTGGAAGAAATCCTCCAGGTTGGACAAAATGTGGGAAACAAGTTTGGTCTAGGATTTGTGGCAACGAAGAAAATTGGTACAAACAAGAAGATCAGGCCTGATAATCAAATGTCAAAGCAGATGTCACAACATAGCACTCAACATCGGGAACAGAGAAATATGAAGAAAAAGTACCAAAGATGGAGATGTCATCATTGTGGGAGGTTTGGTCACATAAAGCCATTCTGCTTCAAATTGTATGGATACCCTAATCAGAACCCAGGTGTCAAACCTAAGTCTAACAAGGTACCACATACTCCACAGTGGAAGAAAAAGGCTACTGCCCTGATAGCTCACACTTCCCTTAGAGTCTCTGCAAAGGAAGACTGGTACTTTGACAGTGGATGTTCTAAGCACATGACTGGAATCAAGAACCTTCTCAATAATGTTAAACCTCACACCACTAGTTATGTGACCTTTGGAGATGGTGCTAGAGGAGAAATCAAAGGAGTGGGAAACTTGGACTGCCCTGGAGTTCCAAATCTAAATGAAGTATTGCTGGTAAAAGGATTGATTGCTAATCTCATAAGTATCAGCCAATTATGCGATCTAGGATTCAAGGTCAACTTCTCAAAATCTGAATGTCTTGTAACTAATGAGAAACAAGAAGTTGTAATGAAAGGAATCAGATCTAAAGACAACTGCTACTTGTGGGAGCCTGAGAACACTAATTACTCTACTGTGTGTTCTATTGCCAAAGAAGAAAAAGAAGTGAAACGGTGGCACCAAAAACTTGGTCATCTACATCTAAGAGGAATGAAAAGGATTATATCCATGGAGGCAGTCAGAGGGATTCCAAGACTGCAAATTGATGAAGGGAGAGTATGTGGTGAATGTCAGGTTGGTAAACAGACTAGGATGTCACATCCAAAGTCAAGACATCTGACCACCTCTAAGGTTCTAGAACTCCTACATATGGATCTGATGGGACCAATGCAGGTGGAAAGTCTTGGTGGAAAAAGATATGCCTATGTTATTGTAGATGATTTTTCCAGATTCACCTGGATTAACTTCATTAGGGAAAAATATGATGTATTTGAAGTTTTTAAAGAACTGTGCAAAAGAATTCAAAGAGAAAAAGAAGGATGCATTGTCAGAATCAGAAGTGATCATGGCAAGGAATTTGAAAACAGTAAGTTTAATGAGTTATGTTCCTCAGAAGGAATTAATCATGAATTCTCTTCTCCTATAACTCCTCAACAAAATGGAGTTGTAGAAAGGAAAAACAGGACCATACAGGAATCTGCCATATCAATGATACATGCCAAAAGACTTCCTATTCATTTTTGGGCTGAAGCTATGAATACAGCCTGTTATGTCCATAACAGGGTCACCTTGAGAAAGGGAACCTCATCCACCATTTATGACCTCTGGAAAGGAAGAAAGCCAACAGTGAAGTACTTCCATGTATTTGGTAGCAAATGCTATATTCTGGCAGATCGTGAACAAAGGAGAAAGCTGGACCCTAAAAGTGATGAAGGAATATTTCTAGGATACTCCACCAACAGCAGAGCTTATAGGGTATTCAATTCCAGGACAAAAGTCATGATGGAATCAATAAATGTCATAGTTGATGATTATCATGAGGAAACAGATGTCCCTTGTAATGTTGAGACATTCTTTGAGACTTCAACTCAACAGAATGATCTACCTAACACCACTGCAGAAGACTCTAAATCAAAGGAAGCTAGCAAAAATCCTTCCATCAGAATTCAGAAAGATCATCCCAAAGAACTCATCATAGGAGATCCTAACAGTGGAGTCATTACAAGATCTAGAGAAATCATCTCAAACTCTTGTTTTGTGTCTAAAATTGAACCAAGAAATGTTAAGGAGGCTTTAACTGATGAATACTGGATTGGAGCAATGCAAGATGAATTGAACCAATTCAAGCAACATGAAGTATGGGAGTTAGTTCCTACACCAGAAGGAACAAACATCAGTGGCACAAAATGGATTTACAAGAACAAATTAGATGCTGAAGGAGTTGTCACCAGGAATAAGGCAAGACTGGTTGCTCAAGGATACACTCAAGTTGAAGGGGTTGATTTTGATGAGACCTTTGCACCTGTAGCCAGAATGGAATCAATCAGACTCCTATTGGGAATTGCTTGTCTCCTGAAGTTCAAGTTATTTCAGATGGATGTAAAAAGTGCCTTCCTAAATGGGTACTTAAATGAGGAAGTCTATGTGGAACAACCTAAATGATTTGTGGATCCAAACTATCCTGATCATGTCTACAAATTGAGGAAAGCTTTATATGGCCTGAAACAAGCTCCTAGAGCATGGTACGAAAGGTTGACAAAATTTCTCTCTGATAAAGGATACAGAAAAGGAGGCTTGGATAAAACCCTTTTTGTCAAAAATGAAGGAGGAAAGATAATGGTAGCTCAAATCTATGTTGATGACATAGTGTTTGGGGGAATGTCAGAGCAAATGGTTAAACATTTTGCTGACCAGATGCAGGCTGAATTCAAAATGAGCCTCATGGGAGAATTGACCTACTTTCTTGGACTGCAAGTCACACAGATGGAAGACTCAATTTTTCTATCTCAAAGCAAGTATGCAAAGAACATTGTCAAGAAGTTTGGTATGGAGAATGCCAGTCACAAAAGGACTCCTGCACCTACTCATTTAAAGCTATCCAAAGATTCAAGTGGGGTTAAGGTGGACCAAAGCCTGTACAGAAGCATGATAGGAAGTCTGCTGTACTTAACAGCCAGCAGACCTGACATTGCTTTTGCAGTTGGAGTATGTGCAAGATACCAAGCTGATCCTAAAGTCAATCATATCAACCAAGTGAAGAGAATTTTGAAGTATGTAAGTGGAACTTACAACTATGGTTTACTGTACTCTCATGGTTATGAACCAACTCTGACTGGTTACTGTGATGCTGATTGGGATGGAAGTGCTGATGATAGAAAAAGCACCTTTGGAGGATGTTTCTTCTTAGGAAATAATCTGGTCTCCTGGTTCAGCAAGAAACAGAACTGTGTGTCTCTCTCTACTGCTGAAGCTGAATACATTGCAGCTGGTAGTAGCTGTTCTCAAATGATCTGGATGAAACAGATGCTTACTGAGTATAATGTCACACAAGATGTTATGACATTGTACTATGACAATCTGAGTACAATCAACATTTCCAAGAATCCTATTCAGCATAGCAGGGCCAAGCATATTGACATTAGACATCATTTTATGAGAGATCTTGTAGAGGAGAAGACGATTAAACTAGAACATGTTGCCACTGATCTACAGCTGGCTGACATTTTTACCAAAGCACTTGATGCAAATCAATTTGAAAATTTGAGGGGCAAGTTGGGTATTTGCCAACATGAGGAAATGTAGCAATTAATTTTGCTTAAAACAAGGGATGAAGGAGTTTTTTGTGTTAAGTCTATTTTGATTGGGTTAATCATATGTTTTCCTATTTCTTTCAAAATTGTTAAGAAGTTGAATAGACACTCATTTACCTCCTTCCTATCTCGGCTCTGCAACAATCCCCATTCTCTCAATCAAAGATTTCTCTCTCGTTGCTACTGGTTTTCTAAGACTATCAAAATGTCTCAAACATCATCCTCTTCCAAGACGACTGTTTCATCCGCATCCTCTGATCGAGATTCTAGGGCAATCACAACATGCATGGATTCTGAAGTCCTGGAGATTACTCCTCTTAGAGAACTGGAAACTAACCCCTCTAAGGTTAAAAAGCTGAGAACAAGGCATGCAGGAAGGTCTCAAGCTACTTCATCCGGTAATCTCTCTCAACCATCATCTTCTGTTCCAAATAGGGAAGGCTCAGCTTATGTTCATCAAGCAATAGCTAGGCTTGTTACAAGAATTCTGAGTGAGAACCACTCTGTACCTGGCATTTCTGTTCCTTTAAATCAAGAATCAGCAAGTCCAAATGTTGAAATAAATCCATATGTCTCTGAGAATGTTGAGACACCAAATGACAACATTCAGAAATCATCTGAAAATCTTGATGATCTCCAGAACCCTTCAGAGAAGGATGTTGAACCCCCGGTTATTGATGTGGATGAAGACTACTCTGACAATGACCTAATTGCAAATATCAACCCTAGCATAGCTAGGAGAATGATGAACAGAAAAGGCAAGCAGGATGTTGCAAAATGTCTGACCAAAGAGAAGACTGCTGATGTTGCTCATAAGAAAACCAGGTCTGAAGGCAAGACTGGTGTAGAAACTGTGAAGACTGGGAAGGTGAAAACCCGAGTACATGTTGGTAGTCGCTCAAAGCCTGTGAGACAACCGATAGCAAAGAAAAGGAAAGAGCCTGAACCTTCTGATTCTGATGAGGAATCAGAATTTGAAGTTGATGCTGAAGACATTCATATCAGAAGGAAACTCCCTTCAAGCAAAATGACTAAAGTTCCTGAAGTCCCCACTGATAACATTTCTTTTCACCACCCTGAAAATGCCAACAGATGGAAGTATGTTTGTTTGAAAATAATAGCCTTGGAAAGAGAACTAAACAATGGTGCCATGGAATGTAAGGAGATCATGGACCTAATCAAAGCTGCTGGACTAATGAATATTGTGGTAAAGTTTACCAACTGCTATGAAAATCTTGTCAAAGAATTCATAGTGAATTTATCTGATGGATGTGCTGATGGAAGGTCAGCTGACTTTAAATGTGTCTATGTGAGAGGAAGAAAGGTTAATTTCTATCCCTCTGAAATAAACAAATTCCTTGGAAGACCAGATGAGGCTTGCCCTGAACTAGAGGTTACTGACAACCAAGTATGCCAAACCATCACTGCAAATCAAGTAAGGAGCTGGCCCTTAAAAGGCAAGCTGAATGCAAGCAAGCTAAGCATGAAATTTTCCATCTTGCACAAGATTGGTGCAGCCAACTGGGTTCCTACCAACCATAAATCAACCATCTCCACAGGATTGGGAAGATTCATTTATGTTGTTGGAACCAGGACAGAATTTGACTATGGCAGGTATATATTTGATCAAACTTTAAAACATGCTGGAAGCTATGCTGTTAAAGGCCCTATTGCCTTTCCCTCCCTCCTATGTGGTATTGTCCTTGCTCAGTATTCTGACATCCTAGTGGAAAGAGATACTGTATGCAAAAGAGCCCCTGCTCTTGGGTTGCACTATAAGCTATTTCAGGGAACTCATGTTCCTGACATTGTCATGACATCAGCTGAGACATCAACTGTCAAAACTCAGTCCAAGACATCTGATGTTATAGCTGTGCTGAAGGAAACCTACAAAGAGCTGGAGACAAGGAAAAGGACTCTTGAGAACCTAATTGCCAAATTAGAATAGGAGGAGACTGAAGGACAAAGAAGGGAAGAGGATGTTGCTGAAGATCAGCTTAATGCTGAAGAAAGTGCCTCCTCTGAAGATGACAGTGCTTGAAGTTCCGTGGAGTTGTCAAGCTTGCTGCTGGTACCTGTTGCTGCAAGTGATTTCAGAATTTTTGTTGTTTTTATTACTCATTTTGTATGACTGTATAACCTATAAGTACATGTATCTTTGGCCTATTTATGGCTAAAGAGGGGGAGAAGATTTTGTGTTAATTACTTGGTAGACATTATTTTTTTCTGCAGACATATTATTTCTGCTGCTCTCTATTCTCTGATTGTTTAGGGGTTTTAGCGAAAAATTTGCCAAAGGGGGAGTTTGTAAGTGTTTAGTTATTGGCATGTATTTTTGGTAAAACCAGGTGTGTGAATGTCATGACTGATGTCATAACATTCTGGGTTTTTAGGTACTTTATGCAGAAAAAGAATGGCTTACAGTAGCTGCTATTTATGAGTGTGTATCTGAGCATTTTGCAATGATCACATTTATTCCTTCTACCAAAATCAGTAAACAGGATTTCTGTTGTCATAACCAATGTTAAGACATCCTCTACTGATCTAATAGTTATGCAGTTTGGTTAATTCTGAGATTTTTCAGGAATTTGGTTCATACTTTCCAGAACAGAATCTCACGTGGACTTTAGGTTAACCTAGCTCAACCCTAATCTTGTTAATAAAGTATTGTGGCCAAGTATTGAGGTTAACCCTAATTAACCCTAGCTTTTCGTGGAAGCCCTAACTGAAGAAACAACTGCATATATATTCAATAGGAAAGCTGTTGGAAAATTAACTCTTTGACAGAAGATCAACTAGGGGCTGTATAGTTTTAACTACTGTAATCCAAGCAAGTATCATTGTGATAAGTGACTTGGAGTAGGTTTTGATTGTAAGGGTTGTGTATCACTAGAAGCTTTGAAGCAAGAGTGTTTGTGTCACTTGATTAAAGCTTTGAAGCAAGGTCAAGTTAGGCTTGTGTATCAGTCAAAGCTTTGAAGCACGAGTGTTTGTGTTACTTGATTAAAAGCTGTGAAGCATAATCAAGTGTATGTTCTGAAGAATGTCTTCATTATTTCATTAGTCAATTGTTTAGTATCACTGCTGTGATTGAGGGGGAGTGAGTAGGAACTCAGGTTTAAGTTGAACTTAGATTGAAGTTGCATTGGGTAGGTCTTAAGTGAAGGAGATAAACTGGTTGGTTTATTCCTGAATTAATATCTCTTATAGTGAATTTCCTCCCTGGCTTGGTAGCCCCCAGAGTAGGTCTTGTTTCACACTGAACTGGGTAAACAATTGACTGTGTTCTTTACTGCTTTTTGATTTACTGTCTTATATAAAGTCAGATACGGTGTCATAACATTCACTGTGACATTGAGTATCTGCTGCCAGAATTTCACATACGACCAGGCAAAGACCTTAACATACTCGTGTAACAACTGAATCAGACGCTCCTTGACACTGGGTTCCAGATTGGCACCCATCTTGACTTCTCTTTTGTCTTCCTCGATACCTAGGTTGATTGTATCCATGGGTTCCTCGTGAGGCTGAATGGTTTTCTCTTCTTGTAGTAGTAATCTGGAAAGTTCCCCTGGTACTTCATAATCTTCCTCACCTTCGTCTCCGGCTTGGTAGATTAGATTTTCAGAGTCACAAAAGGCCATAGCAGAACCGTTACCCATGGGATCCCGAATGGATGTAGACCTGCAGTGTGAGTGTGTGTAAGGGTATAACTATCTTTGAAAGAAATGAAAATGTAAAAAAGAAAAACAATGAGCATAAAGTTTGTATTCAAAATGTCCATGATTCATGGATGTCATATGGAAATGAGATAATAACCCTTACAAATGGACCATTGCGCCTCGGGTAAGACACAAGGTTTTAAGAGTTTGAATTGTTTTAATATTACAGATCCAACAAAATGTAAAGACAAATTACTGTGGGATAAAAGTGATCGAGACAAAATCTCTAGCCTCCCAATTGTTGAGCCCTCCACTGACAGTTGGGAAGATCCAATCCTCTAGGTTGCAACCATCTTCATCATCCTCTACCGCGTTGACTTCACGGTTGCTGATCTTCAGGGGTGGTCCTCCAGCACGAGCGCGGCGTACAACCTTCTAAGCACTTGAAGTGAAACCCAGACCAAATTTGTTAGACTTGTATGGGATATCTGGGAGTTGCCCCCAGATAGTGCACCCACCTTCTTCTATCACTGACTTTGCATCCTTCAAAGATGACATTCTGAGTGGAGGCCTTGTGATTTTGGGAACAGCCCTGGTTACTTCCACATCTTGCGGGACTTCCTCAAAGTGTTGGAATGGATTTTCAATAAATTCACCATCTAACTCCATATATCTGAAGGAATTGAGATGGCTGATCATATACTCTTTTTCTCCATGAGCGGTGATAATCTCCTTGGATTAGATACTTCAGCATTTGGTGCAACATAGAAGTGACAGCGCCAGCATTGTGAATCCACGGTCTGCCTAGCAAGCAGGAATATGAGGGGCGGATATTAATTACATAAAAAGTTGAATCAAATGTTTAGGTTCTAAATTTTATGGGGATATCCACTTCCCCATGTACCATCCTTTTTGAGTCGTCAAAGGCCCTCAATACTATGTTGCTTGGTTTCAATGTCAATCCCTCATAGTCAAGCCTATCAAGAGCCTTTTTAGGCAATACATTCAGAGATGAGCCAGTGTCCACCAAAACATAAGCCAAGGTTGTGCCTATACATTCAAATGAGACGTGCAATGCCTCATTATGCTTCCTTCCTCTTGGCATTAAATAAGCATCCGAAAAACCTAGACCATTATCTGTAGTCAAGCTGGCTATGCAGTTTTGGAACTGATCGACAAATGTTTCTTGGGGTACATGGGCAGTTTTCAGGAATTTTACCAGGGCTTTGCATGCGCCTCGGAACATAGTAGTAAAGCTAGCATGGAGACTTTAGATGGAGTTTTCCCCATTTGCTCAACTACATCGTAGTCGCTTCTTTTTATGATCTTTATAATTTCCTCCATCTCTTTCCGGGAGGTCTCAGGGATAGCCAATGATTGTCCCTTCGTCCGGACGGGCTCAATCAGAATACTTTTACCGCGAGTCTTGGTTAACTTGGCAGCGGGAATGTCAATAGGAGTGATAGCAGGGATTGTAACAGCTTTGTCAGTTGGAGTATTGGTGGAGATGATTGTAGGACTGGGAATAGCCTTCGGAGGAGCAACAACAACAAGAATGATTACGGGTCCAGAAACTGCTTTTGGGGGAGCAATTTCTGGAGAGAATATTCTTCCGCTTCGGGTAATCTTTCTAGTCCCTGCAATATTACTGATATCAAAGTTATCTTTCTCGGAACTTGAATCTTCGGCAGCTGGCCAATCTTTCTTGATACCGTGGTAGTAGACAACCCCTCCATAATTCCATGGTACGGTTTTATCTGACGAATACGGGACTGGTCCAGGCATTGTAATTATCAAAGGAGCTGCTTTTGGAACTCATATAATTCTAACGGGTATTTTTGTGGAGACCCTGGAAGAATCGGCGGAAATGGTAATGATAGAAACATCATTATAAGGAACAGGTGAAACAAAAGTCTTTTCAAACAAAATTTCCTTGTTATCAATTAGGCATTGAATGTCTGCTTTCAACAAAGGAAATCTAGTTGGTAAGGACAAACAGAAATGCCATCTTTCATAACAGCCTGGGAGTACACTGACATTTAATAAGTTCTCTTTGATAGTCAGTAGTGGAGTCATAAGGTCATCAATTGAAGTAACAAACATATCTTCCTCAATGGCGTTGGTATTATGGCCATGTTTGGGCATAAGGGCAGAGATGAAATTTGGATTTTTGGGCGCATCGAATTCAATCTCCTTGGCTTCAATGAGGTCTTGTACTTTGTTCTTCAGCACCCAAAAGTTGTTAGTGTCATGGCCGGGACTCTCAGAGTGATATGCATAACGGGCATTAGGATGATAGTGAGGAGATATTATGTTAGGATTCTTAGGAGCTTCTTTCAAGGTCACTAGGTTGGATCTCAACAGATGTGGCAATACCCGAGATAGGGTCATATTAATTCTGGTGAATTGCCTGACATGTCTTTCCATCCTTGGTTTGTTGTTTCTTTGCTGATCAGGCGCAGGTTTAGGAATCATAACAACCCCCACCATTGGACGACGTTCGGACCTATCTTGATTTCTCTGAGGATAAACAACAACCACTTCTTTCTTTCCAATAAATGGCTTCCTTATAGCAGCAGAGGATGTATCTTTTTGAATCTTTCCACTTTTTATCCCGGCTTCTACCCTCTCTTCAGTCAATATCAGTTTAGTAAATCCTGTCGATGAACTCCCAATTAGGTGATTGAAGAAGGGACCAGACAAGGTGCCCAAAAACATGTCTACTAATTCTCTTTCAGATAGGGGAGGTTGAACTCTTCCAGCCAAGTCTCTCCATTTTTACGCATAGTCTTTGAAGCCCTCACTTGAAACCATGGCCATACTCTGGAGTTGAGTACAGGTTGGCTTAAGATCAGCGTTGTATTGGTATTGTTTGTAAAAGGCTGCAACAAGATCTACCCAATTATGAACATTTACTCTTTCTAACTGATAAAACCAATCAAGTTGAGTTCTAGACAAACTGTCTTGGAAGAAGTGTACCCATAAATCTTTGTCAGCGGTATGAGGCTGGATTTTCCTTACATAAGACCGAAGATGCATTTTAGGACATGAAACTCCGTCATATTTGGCGAACATAGGTGCTTTAAATTTTAGAGGAATGACAATTCCCGATACTAACCCAAACTCCTCAAAGTCCAAGCTAGGCACTTTTTGGATTTCCATTGCACTCAAACGCTCTTCGAGATGTTTATACTTGTCATCAGCTGGAGGGTATTGTTCTTCAGAATAGTCTTCTTCTTCCTATTCCTCTTCTGATTCCGACTGGACAATTGTTTCATTTCCCTTCCCATCTTGGTTGTCTTTCTCATCGGATGTTATTGCAAAGTCTAGGGCTCTTCTTGTCTGCCCTTGGAACCTTCTTCCCATGTTTAGAACTCCAACTATCTTCTTTGTCTTCTTTTTCTTCTCCTCATCCAGCAAAGTCTTCAACTCTTCTTGTCCTTTGGCTAGGGTCAAGAACAACTGTTGAAACTGTGCACTCTGAGCTTGGAGGTCCTTCACCATTTGCTCGAGATTAGGGATGGCAAAAAAATCCGTATCCGCGGATAAAATCTGTTACGGATATGAGATGGATAACTTAATGGATATCGGAGATAAAATAAATGGATATTTAGATACCCGTTATTTAATGGATATGGATACGGATTTAATAATATCCATACCCGCGGATATCCGTATCCGTTAATTAATTATAAAAATTATTTAAATATTTATATATTTTACTAAGTCGTATCATCTTCCAAAAGAATTTGGTCTTTTTTTTTACGTTTTCTTTAAAAAAAATTATATTCCATAATATATTATAAACCTTACTTTTACATTTCATAATTAATTTATTTTATATGATCATTTCTCTTGCCTTCTCAAATTCCACTTCAGTGTTATCAATGCACCTTCCACCATAAAAATAAGGATCCATCTTATCTTCCTTATTTTACCAGCTCCGTACCAGCTCCGTCATAACTCACATCACAATCAACCATCTCATCTCACACAGGCAAGTAGTATTTGTATCTTTTCTCTATACTTCTTTTTCTCATTTCCATTTCTATATGTTTAATAACTATTTTCAATTTATATTAAATTAAATTACTTGTGAATTAATAGTATGGATTTCAATGTTCTTTCATCATAAAGATAATTAGTTTTTTGAAATTGATTATGAATAATAATAATGAACAAGAGATGACATATAGCTCATTTTGAAGTTAACAGTGGTGTTTTTTTATTTGCATGAACAACTCACACTCTTTCAATAAAATGCAATAAAGTCATAAATATTGGCTTAAACTAAAGTGGTAGCATGTTTTTGGCTAATGCGTAAGACATTTGCACAAAATATGATTTTAATACTCTCTACTTTTACTTCTCCGAGAAACACAAACAAATTTTGTTTTTTAGTGTTCCTATGAGGGTTATATACTTATATTTGGTCACCATAGTCATCTTGAATTGATTTATTAGCTTGCCACAAAATGTCTTTTGTATTTGTCTTTTTTGAACATAATGATAGAATGGCAACTGAAATTGAAATATGACCAATTCCGCATAATTGCTCTGCTATTATTAATTGTGATTTATAATCTCTTACCAACAATTATTTATTTATTTTTAGAATATCTTTTGACAAAACCGTTACTCCTACCGAAGTTGTGCAAGAAAATTTGGCACCCTCCAATGCGGACGAGTTTAATGTCGCTGCTCCAAATACTCTGAATGTGGAAATTAATTCAACTCCTAATGAAATTGAAAGTCGAGTTTCATGTGAAGTTGAGACTAGAGGTTCTAAAAGAAAGCTAACTTTTGAAGTTTGGAATCATTTCAAAAGGCAAAAAATAGATGGAAAGATGAAGGCCATTTGCAACTATTGTGGTGCAAAACTCTTGGGTGTTCCAAATCAAGGAACGTCACACTTAAAATCACACGTTAAGTCCTGCCCACGTCGAACAAATAGAGATATATAACAAGCTTTGATCAAAACTGAACAAGTTGATGGTCAGAATGTAATGGTTGGTTCTTATGCATTTGATCAGGACATAGCAAGGCATGCTGTTTCTTAGATGATAATTCTTCATGAGTATCCTCTAGCAATGGTTGAACACATTGGTTTTAGAGAATTTTGTGCTTCTATGCAACCTTTATTTAAGGCGGTTTCTCGTAACACTATCAAGAATGACATCATGAAAATTTATAACGATGAGAAAGAGAATACCATGAAGTTGTGGTCAAAAAATCAAAGTCGTCTTGCAATTACCAGTGATATGTGGACTTCAAGTAACCAAAACAAAGGCTATATGACAGTTACAGCTCACTTTATTGATGATTCGTGGACCCTTCAAAGTCGGCTTGTAAGGTAATAACAATATTTTTTTTGGTATTCTTAGTATTGTTTGTATAATGTTAGTAATGTTATTATTGAATTTTTAATTTATGGCAGGTTCATTTATGTGCCTGCTCCTCATACTAGCAAAACTCTAGCTGATACCTTGACTCAATGTTTGATGGATTGGAATCTAGATACAAAGTTATCCACATTGACTGTTGATAATTGCTCTACGAATAATGCTATGATTGAGCGTATTTTACAAAAGATTACACCTAGGTCATTGATATTGGGTTGTAAATTGTTTCACATGCGTTGTTCCGCGCATATATTGAATTTAATTGTGAAAGAGGGCTTGTCTATAATATCGGGTGCCATTGAGAATATAAGAAAAAGTGTTGTCTATTGGACAACAACACCGAAAAGAGAGGAGAAATTCATAGAGACATGTGCTCAAGTGAATATCTCTTATGATAAAAAGTTGGTTCAAGATTGTAGGACTCAGTGGAATTCTACATTCTTAATGCTTAATGTTGCCATACAATATAAAGACGTGTTTGGTCGATTAGAAAAGAGGGATACTCAATATAAAACTTTGCCTAGTGAAAATGAATGGATGAAAGCAAAAGAAATTTGTGAAAGTTTAGAAGTTTTTTATGATGTTACACAACTATTTTCTGGTACAAAGTTTCCAACTGCAAATGTTTATTTTCCTAAAGTATGTGAAATAAAATTGACGTTGGTTGAATGGATTTGTTCTAGTGATAGTGTCATTAAAGATATGGCTTCTAGTATGCTTTCTAAGTTTGACAAATATTGAAAGGTGGTCAATAGAGTGATGGCAATAGGCATTGTGTTAGATCCAAGGTATAAAGTTGATTTGTTAGATTACTTTTTCCCTCTAATTTATGGAGTTGAAGCTGAGAATGAAATTGAGAAGATAAAATCTTTTCTCCAAAATATGGTAATTGAGTATGATTTGAAATTCAAGGAGAATGAGAATGTTTCTTCATCCTCAAATCAAACTAAAAATGTATATGATGTAATTGTTGTTGGCAAAAAAGAAGCTTGGAGGTCTAATTTTGCAAAACATATTAGTGCAAAAAAAGTGTCATATCTAGTATGTCCGAATTTGATGGATATATAGAGGAAAAAGTGTTGTCGGATGATGAAAATTTTGACATCTTAGGTTGGTGGAAGGCTAATGGATTAAAATATCCAATTTTGCAAATGATTGCAAGAGATTTCTTAGCCATTCCTATTTCAACAGTTGCTTCAGAGTCATCTTTTAGCACAAGTGGCCAAATTCTTACTCCTCATCGTAGTAGATTGCGTTCAGATACTTTGGAGGCATTAATGTGTGTCCAAGATTGACTATGGACTGATGTGAAAAGTAATCAAATTAATAATAAGTTTTTGTTACAATGATTACTTATAACAAGTTAGTTTGTTTTTGAAGTAAGACTTGTTTTGGTTATAACATTGGAGATGCAATCCTTGTACTGCCTTTTTATGATTTATTACAAGTTAATATTAAATTTTAGATTAAATTTTAGACTACTGTACCTTTTTATAGCATAGTTAGTGTTAACACTTAGAAAAATTATAACTATTTAGAATTTGAATATCAATTTCGTACTGCAAGTTTTGTTTAACTAACAATTCATTGCTTCTTAAAAAAATTATAATCACTTAGAGTTTAACTTATTCTTTTTCTTTTTTCAGGTTATACAAAATCAAAAGCTGAAGTCATTGAAATTAATTCAGTATTGGAAGATATGGATGCTGACATTGTTAGTGAAATGTTAAAGATTTCATTTTAAATATTATTATTATGTTGATTATTTAGATTTTTATTTGAACATTTTTATGGTCTTATTTCAGGAGCTAGGAAATCAAAGTGAAATTGTTGAAGCAAGGAATACATAATATGGAATTTTACAATGATTGATGAAAACTATCTGCATCATTACTTTTTATTTTGTTTGGAACAATTATTATATGCTATGATGAATATTGTTTTGGTTAAAAATTATGAATATTCTATATGGATGTTATTATGTTTTGGTGAAAAAGACAAATATTAATATGATGAAAATTTGTTATTAAATTGAGACTAAATTGTATAAATGTTATATGATAATAATTTTTTGTGTCTTTAAAAAAAACTGAAAAAATATATATATATTTTAAAATAATTTTAGAATAAAATGTTATCCACGGATATCTGTAAATATCCGTGGATATCTTAAAACCCGTGAATTACCCGCTTAGTAGATATCTGCATGGATATGGGGTGGATATGGATATCATATTTATCCAACGGAACGGACATGGATATCATATTATCCGTCCCCATGGATATCCATTTACATCCCTACTCGAGATCCATCTTACTGAAATAAACAGTAGAGAGATGAGGAGACTTGTTGCAAGAAACCTGCTAATGTTATGATGAATGATAAATGCATATGCAATATTTTCAAGGATTTTAAGATTCAAATTTGTTTTAGACAAAAAGGAAACACACGTCATGTTAATAGATTAAAGCTTGAGTACATAAATACCTTCTTGGGCAAAATAATACAAAAACTCTAAGATAAAAAGGTAGTACGCATCCTCTTTGGTACAATGTAGGCATTCAGAGGTTGTTCCTCATGAAGTAGCCTAGTGAGTTCCAAAACCTTCTTCTCGCTTGCGTAGGATTGGGCTTCGAAGGTGTTGTACCCCAAAATTTACCCTATTTTCATATACGGATATTATTGGTTTTATGGTTATGGAATAAAGGTATATTTATCAAGCTTTTTCAGGTTACAAGTGACGTTTATTTCGCCAATGGATGTTCTCGGAGTATTTTCCGTGCTGCAGATCGGTTCGCTGTTTTGCAATGATTCGGGGTTCAAAGATTCACAAGTCCAACCTGGCGCGTCATATTCAGGTGTTCTTTTGCCAAGATATCTCTGATAATGTATTCTCAAATTTAGGTTTGGCTCAAGAGTCAATTCTTTAAAGAAGGTCTCGGAATGTGTGAGTTTTCTCGAAGAAATGTGGTGAAAAAGTGTGCTGAAAGTGCAGTTTTTATGCACTAAAAAATTCATAACTTAAAGATCGTGGCTTGTTTTGAATCTATTTCAGTGGCCAAAATTCCGTCCTAATGTAATATATGTTTTCATCTCTCATGTCTGGAAGCCAATTTCAATCAGAAGGTCTTCAAAAATGCGGATTTATCAAGTATTTTCGTACAGAACATTTGTGACAGAAGTTTATTTGCGTCATGTTCAGAAAATCATAACCTGGTCGATTTTCATCTTATCGAGCTGGTTCCGGTGCAAAAATTTCACAAATTGAGTTGGCTAAGTTTTCATAGGAGGTATTGAGTTCGGATGGTATCCAAAAGGCCTTCGTTTTTTCCTTAGAGTGCGCGTGACGCGCTGAAAATCCTGAATGCTGAATATTATTTCATCTGGGTCGAAACTTTGAAAATTCATAACTCAGTCAATTTTTATCGGATTGGGCCCATATTTTTACACAAGGTCACTGACTCAGAGATATACAACTTTGTTTCCAAAGTCGAGACCGTGTTATGCTCCGATCAATACCAGTTTTTTATTGAAGAACGTGTCATAGTTGACACTGGAGCCCAAAATAAGTATGTCTGAGGCGAAACTTCAAAAATCATAACTAATTCACAGTTTATCCAATTGAGCCTATTTTAGGACAGGAGTTAGTTCTGGATGTCAGCTACATTTTATTTTCACGTTTCAACTTCAAAAATTGCACTTAAGCGCCTGCGATTTAGCCTAGAACATGACGGACTCAAGTGAATAAAAATCTTCACTATTGCTTGTGGTTATTGGAGGCCCAATTGCACATTCAAAGCCCATATCTTTTCTCTAATTTCCATTATATAATTTCACTTTTTTCACACAAATAGGACACGACAAACGAGAAAAAAAACATTTGCCACAACCCTGTCAAAAATTTAATTCCTTCAAAAACCCTAAAAACCTTAAAATCCTTGTTACAAACCCCCATCTCACTATAAATAAGTTATCCTTGTTACAAATCCACCTCTCACTACTTCTCCAGTAAGGGTAAGGCTGGTTTGATCTCCATGATCAAAAGAGTGTAGAAGCATTCATACATGCCATATCGGTTTTAACATTACAAAATTTCATATATTTGCTTTATTTGTATTTCATGATATAGTATTTTATTTAATGTATTCATGAGATTCAACACTGCAGATTTAGACAGGGTCTCATGCAGGGTTATTACAAAACACTGAAGTCAAAACAGAACATTGGTTTTGGTTTTGTTCCATTCCTTTTATCTATTTTACCTATTTTCCTTCTTTCTGTTTAAAACCTTTTTTCATAAAACCTAATATTTTTCACAAACCTTTGATTTTTCCTCCTAAACTAGAATAATTAATTTTAAGTTTTTTTAATTTAATTTTAGGTTTTTTTTAATTTAATTTTAGGTTTTAATTTAATTTTAGGTTTTTAATTTCATTGTTTGTTTTTGGTTTCTAACCAATTTGTCTTTTTCAATCTTAAATTCACTTAACCATAAAACTTTTTTCACAAACCTTTTTTTTACAAAAAAACCTAATTTAATTTTTAGGTTAATTAATTTTATATTTTTAAATTTTTTTTCAAAATTAACCTTTTTTTTATAATTAAAACTAATTAGGATTTAGATGTTTTAATTAACGTTTTTCAAAATTAACATTTTTTATTAATTAAAATTAATTAGGTTTTTTAGGTTTATTTAATTAATTATCATAAATCATTTTTTTCATAAAAAATCACCAAACATTTTCTTTGCTATTTTTATCTTATTTTTATTTTCCTAGATAAAGTGTTTAAGGCGCGTTCAATTGTAATAGCATAGCTTTATTTTTCCCGCTTTTTTTATTTACCATTATCATGTAATTGCTTCCGGGATGTAATAGTTTTAGGATTTCTTTTCCGCCCTCTTCACTATTATGTAACTGCCCCAAAACTCTGTAATAGCTTAGGTTTACATTTCCGCCTTTATCTCCTGCTACTATATTTTATGCAATGCTTAGATTAATAGGATTGTATGGAAAAATAAAAATGAACGATAGAAAATCCTAATTGCAAGATAAATATAACTGAAAAAACACACTGTTGCACACTTGCACCCCTAGGGTACTCCCCACTTGGTTGCCTCGGACAACAATGGTCATGTCCCTCGAACGTAGGGATATCTTAGCAAAAGACCCTCAATCTAAAAGTCATCATAAAGATCATAGTCCCTTAAAGTCCCTCAAGTTGCCTACAAGAAATGATCTTGTCCCTCGATGTTGCCTACGAATATATGATGATAGTCCCTTCGAAATGCTAAGGTATCCTTACATGTTGCCTTCAATGACCATTACGTCCCTTTTGATAGTCCCTCAAACATCCAACGATTAGGGTTACCTACTCACTAATAGTAGGATAACACGGTCTAAAGGAAACGAGAAAATGAAAAATCTTTTTCGAGTAGGTAGATTAGTTCCTAGGTAGTTTCTCAAACAAACAAAAACTTTTTCACACAAACACTTTTCAAACAAAGTTTTCAAAAACAACTTCATAACACTCTTGAGGACAGAAACAAGGGTTAAAACGAAGTAAAATAAAACTTTTCAAAGCAAAGCACACACAAGAAATTTCAAAATGAGCAAGTACCTAAGAGCCCATGGAAAACCATGGATAGAAAGGGTGCTAACACCTTCCCTTTCTATAATCTACCCCCCGTACTCAAAAACATCTCGAAAAAGGTTTTTTTAAATTCTTTTTTCCTTTTCCTGATTGGATAAAATAAAAGTCGGTGGTGACTCTTGCTTACCGCGACATTTTGCGAATAAAAAACGCAAACCAGTATTAATAGTCGGTTCTGCCACCGTATCACAGAACTGACGACTCTGTTGGGGAATATAAATAAGTGGGGTATACCTTAGGATCTAGGTCATTTTTAAATTTCTTTCCTATTTGCTTTGTATGCTTTATTCTAAAAGGGTTTTTGCTTGGGCATGATCAAAAATCCTATACCCGGATCTGGGGACACTTTTTAGGTAAATAACAATAGATCATGGAGATTGTACGACATAGACCGATATGGTTTAGCGATGACTATGTTGGTGTGACACTTTGGTTGGTACCAGTATCCTTCGTGGGGAAACGAGGAGAATACGGGGCCGCTGCGTGGTGTCGTGAAGCACTAACGGACCTTAGAACCTTAGTTGAACAAACTTGTCCATTAGAAAGTAGTGAGATAGCCGACCTCGGTATAAAGATGAGGATTGGTTGATACTCGATGCTACACTCATTGAGATTAGACTTTCGGGATATTTCGACCGCAAGAAAAGATTGCTTGAGCTGAAATAATGCCCGATAAAGGATGGTCAGTGATATTGAGAATCTTTAGAACCCGGTTACTTTTCTAAGACAGGTTTGAAACCAACTAAACTTCAAGAGGGTATGACCTTAAAACCCATGCAAGCCTAAACCTAAGGTTGTTTGCGTGACTTGTGTGCTTTCAACGTGAACTACTTGCAGAGTTTTATTACCTAAAAACATGAGTTCCTTGCAGGTTTTGTTTACAATTATTATCCAATAACTTGGATTTCTTGCAGGGTTTACTTACTTACATCACTTCGCACCTTTTCTTAAACGCATAGCATACACATCATAACATCATACCATAGCATTTAATTAACCATTTAAAGGATCTCAAGGGCTTGTGGTGCAGGTTATGATGAACCAAACGTCTAGCAAGGGGCAAGGGGATTTATTTTCCTCGAGCCAATGTCATAAGAAGATCAAAACTCAACAACTTGAGTCAGGGGCTATGACCCACTTGATATGGTGAGCTTGAATCTCATATAAGGACTCTCAACGATACAAAGTTCTTCAATCAAAGCTGCAAAATCTCAACTTCTGACATTTTCTTGTTTACCCTGCGAGATCCTTGGAAACATTGCATACATATATCATACATATCATTGCATAAACAGGTTTCAAAGTAGGTCTTTCATGTTCTCGCTGTTTATTTTAGCAATGTCTCTCCAACAAGACAACAAATATCTCTAAGCTCAAGATGCCCAGTTCAAGAAATTTCTCCTAAATCTATCCAAGGGGCAAGAAGACCTGAAAACACTTTTCGCCGGGAATCTGATCAAGGAACATCCTGACAACAACAAGGATGAACAATTGGAACAACTGCAAGATGAGGTAGAAGCAATGAGAATCTTGATGCTGGGGCAAATGCATCTTATCCAAAACTTAGCTCGAGGACAAAAAGGGCTAAGAGCCTTCCTCAATAAGCTTCACAAAGATGGATGCAGATCCATGAAACAAACAGTTAAAATTGTTGATCAAGGCATTAATCAGCCCCCGGTGAGAGAAGAGGTTGGTTTGGTCAGGAACAAACCTTTCCAGATTTCTACTACATCACGAGGCCAACCACAACCTCGCCAACGACAACGGGGCAATCGGCATAAGAAGAATACATCTGAAAGACGCTTCACTGAAATCAACATGTCATTGGCTCAAGCATTGCAACGCATGTTGAAAGCCAAGTTGGTTATATTAAGGGACCCTCCTCAGAATCCCAACATAGCCTCCCCAAGGTACAATCTAAATGCAAGATATGCGTACCACTCCAACAGTCCTAGACATGGCACCAACAACTGTTGGGCATTGAGAAATAAAATTCAAGACCTGATTGATGAAGGAGCGCTAGAATTTGCACAAGACGGTCAGGATGAGTTCTTCTGCCATCCCTCCAAGGCATATCAAACCTCGTTATTTCATCAATGCATTGAACATGTTTGTCTTGAATCAATTCATTCGTACTCACTATTTCAAAAATGCATTATTATTTCCTTTTGTGATATTCAACTCTCGATTAAAAAACTCTAAGCCTTAGAGGGAGGATGACGAAAATGATACCACAATCTCTATAGTATGCTTTTGAACAGACCCCGCTGACGATGTACAGGCGTTGTTTCAAATCCTAAACAGTGGAGTTATAAGGAAGATAATCCCTAGTCAACCCCTTCGAGCCAAAGAAGTAGGAGTTTTTCTTTTCACACAAATTAAATTATAACTTGGGGCAAGGTAGTTTTCTCAGTTAATTCAGAGGCGTATTCAGTCACAATCTGCCGCTTCGTACACAATGAATGGCATCGAAGACATCCTTCCAAAACAAAAGACGGTGATGGTTTCGTATAATCGTTAAGACATGCAGTCATTATCTCTCGAAATAAAATCTCGTTAAGTCAAAACCTATGAAGGAGACTTAAGAGAAAAATTGGGGCATCCCGCTGACTATAATTACAAAAGAAACAGTTCAGGCAAAAGAAGGGATAACGAAAACCAAAAAAAAGAGGTTACTACAAATCCTCGACAAAAAGAAGATTACAAAAATGACTGCCTTTTCAAAACAAATGTTAAATTTCTGAATCATCACCAAGTATCAGAGCAAAGATTCCAAACTTAATCGAGATCTAAACGCGTAATTAACTGAGCATAGGAATGAAGAACATCACAAAGAGCGGGTTGGGTATAAATAAAATTTGAGCCTTTATCCTTTGTTTCTTGAACCGTGAAATAGGCCACGTTATAACCGTTAAAAGTCCTAGCTGAAGCATGGGTTAGTTTGAGAGCATACTGTTACAAAGGTATCCTGACTCCTGTAGGCTTTGTTACGAATCCAGAGTTGATATCACATTCTTGCAAATTTCGTTTTACTACACAAAACACATTTTCAAAAAAATTTCAAGACAGGCATGTGTTTTGCATTCTTTAAATGACATTGTTTGCATATGACTAATTGTTTGACGACAGAGAAATCTGTACAATTGATATTCAATGAACAAACATGCTCTAAATGGACAGAATCACCTTAGCGGGAAAGACACTTCTAATAACAGGTCATCCATAAGCAAGGGGCATGACATGATGTCTAAACACACCTGGGACAGTCTCTCCAAAAGTGTCAAATAACCAGGGGCAGATCTCCATATGAATCACTTGGGGCAGTACGCACGCATTCCAACAATGAATCATATGCAATTAAGAATTTTTTTTTGACAGTACTACAACATAAAACTATGGACAGTGACAACTCTCTACATCCTGAAAGCGTGGACATAGTCGGAAAATACTCCGCATGGAAAAAAAGATCCGCTAGGTTGACACACCTAGGCAAAAATAAGGGAATCACAGGGAACCAAAAGGGTTCGGGAAAAAGTTAGGGATATATGTAAAAAAAAAACTCTGTACACCCGAAAAGTCGAAAACCTGAAAAGGCGGCTTGGGCAAAAAGGTATCCCGGTGCACTGAAAACCGAAAGGGCGGTCCAGGAAAAAGTTAGGGATTTAAAATATACGACTATGTCCTGTCACTTGTCTATCAGTAGAAGACTTATACCTTGATCAGCATTCATCAAGAGCACCAGAATCGAGAAACGGTTCAGATACGCTCTAGATATGGATGCCATTCTGATACTCATTCAAATTCAGCTTTCAGATACGCTCTAGATACGGATGCCATTCTGATACTCATTCAGATTCAGCTTTCAGATACATTTCAGATACGCTCCAGATACAGATGTCATTCTAATACTCATTCAGATTCAGTTTTCAGATACAGTTCAGATACGCTCCAGATACAGTTGCCATTCTGACACTCATTCAGATTCAACTTTCAGATACAGTTCAGATACGCTCCAGATACGGATTCCATTCTGATACTCATTCAGATTCATCTTTCAGATACAGTTCAGATACGCTCCAGATATGGGTGTCATTCTGATACTCATTCAGATTCAACTTTCAGATACAGTTCAGATACGCTCCAGATACGGATGTCATTCTGACACTCATTCAGATTCAGCTTTCAGATACAATTCAGATACGCTCCAGATACGGATGTCATTCTAATACTCATTCAGATTCAGCTTTCAGATACAGTTCAGATACGCTCCAGATACGAGTGCCATTCTAATACTCATTCAGATTCAGCTTTTAGATACAGTTCAGATACGCTCCTTATACGGTTGCCATTCTGATACTCATTCAAATTCAGCTTTCATATATAGTTCAGATATGCTTCAGATACGAGTGCCATTCTAATACTCATTCAGATTCAGCTTTCAGATACAGTTCAGATACGCTCCAGATACAGATGCCATTCTGATACTCATTCAGATTCAGCTTTCAGATACAGTTCAGATATGCTCTAGATACGGATGCCATTTTGATACTCATTCAGATTCATCTTTTAGATACAGTTTAGATACGCTCCAGATATGGATGCCATTTTGACACTCATTCAACACATGTTTCAGATACAGTTCAGATACACTCCAGATACGGATGCCATTCTGAAACTCATTCAACACATGTTTCAAATACAGTTCAGATACGATCCAGAGACGGATGCCATTCTGACACTCATTCGACACATGTTTCAGATACAGTTCAGATAGATCCAAAGACGGATGTCATTCTGACACTTATTTAACACGTGTTTCAAGTATAGTCCAGATACGATCCAGAGATGGATGTCATCCTGATACTCATTAAACACATGTTCAAGTACAATCACGACATAGATCCATCCATAAAATCTCCGCATGTACTTTTTCCAGCATGGTACAAGGGGCAGTGACAGTTGGAAGCGAAGTCACTATCACATACAAGCCAGTGATACCTATATTCCCCACAAAGCCGAGACAACCAAAGTCCAACCTCTGTATCCCTAAGCAGAAATTCCTTCCCCAGCAGGTTCCTTCAGAAAGCTGATGTCTGTATTCCCCAATAAGTTCCTTCAGAAAGCTGATGTCTGTATTCCCCAGCCGAGCTTTATAATCATAAACAGTTTATAAAGTTTTCTCCCGAGCAGAGTTTATTTCTCCGACAACGGAAGCTCAATCTCCAACAGAGCTCTTCTCTCCAGTAATGGAAGTTCACCCCCAGCTGAGTTTATTTCTCCAAATCAGTAGATCTTCCAACAGAGTATCTCTCTTCCCCACAGAGTCATTTCCCCGAAGGATTATTCTCAGACAGAGTCTCTCCCGGTAGAATATTCTCAAGCAGAATGGATGTAAATCCCCAAATAATCATCTTCGATCACTATCCCCAGCGAAAACGAAGAACTCAACTCCTTATACTCTCCAGCAGCAGTCCATGATTTATTTTCCCCAGCTAGAGAATATCACAATGGCATTACATATCCATACATTATGGCATGCGCATACATATTATACAACACAATCTCATTTATTTTGAGAACATCATTACTTAATGCATTTCATACATCATGACATTGCATACAACTAACTATTTAACTTTCAGGGAAATATGCAATCAAGTTCTCACGAGTTCTCTCTGGTTCAGTCAAACCGACACCAAGGTTTCTATTCCAGTTGAAGATATCCCAACACTTTCTCTGGTTCAGTCAAACTAATACTAAGGTTTCTATTCTAGTTGAAGATGTTCCAAGACTTTCGTCTGGGTCAGCCGAATCGCCGCTAAGATCCCCCTGATTTATATGCCAGTCAAAGTTAATCCGAGGCCTCTCCCGGGATCAGTCAAATCGATACTAAGATTTCTCTCCCAGTTGAAGTTCTAACAAGTTTTCCTTGGTTCAGTCAAATCGATACTAAGATTTCTATTCCAGTTCAAGCTATGAGGCCCAAAAATCGACTGGATAATATCTTGATTTCTCCAAAATACTACGAAGTCCGGAATCGACCAGATAACGGTATATCTTAAATTCAAGCTATGAAGCCCGGAAATCGACCGGATAATATCTTAATTTCTCCAAATTACTGAAGCTTGGGACACGATTGGATAACAGTACAAAATACTACGAAGCCTGGAATCAACCAGATAGTGGTATATCTCAAATTCAAGCTATGAAGCCCGAAAATCGACCAGATAATATCTTAATTTCTCCAAACTACTGAAGCATGGGACACGACCGGATAACAATACAAAATACTACGAAGTATGGAATCGACCAGATAGTGGTACACCTCAAATTCAAGCCATGAAGCCCGGAAATCGACCGGATAATATCTTAATTTCTCCAAATTACTAAAGCCTGGGACACGACCGGATAACAATACAAATACTACGAAGCCTGAAATCGACCAGATAGTGGTATATCTCAAATTTAAGCTATGATATCGATCGGATAACATCTTAATTTCCCCAAATTACTGAAGCCTGGAGCACGACCAGATAACGGTATAAGACGCTGAAGTCTGGAGCACGACCAGATAGCGGCAAGAGACACTGTGAAACCTGGAGCATGACCAGATAACAGTATGAGGTACTACAAAGCTTGGAATTCGACCAGATAGAAGTTTACTCGGCCAATTACTATGAAGCCTGGAAACGACTGGATGTTAGTATGCCTTAAATTCAAGTTGAAACCCGGATGCGGCCGGATAACCACTTAATTCCTTCGGAAGCCTGGAACACGACCAGATAACAGTTTTTGAGATTGCAAAGCCTGGAGCACGACCAGATAACAAGTGTAATCTCATCTCCCCAGTAAGTCACTATAAAACATGGAGCACGACATGATAGCAGTCAATCTTATCATCCTCATCAAATCAATGTAAATCCTGAAGCATGACCAGATAGCAGTTCATTTTCATCTCTTCGACTAAGAGATGATTCC
This sequence comes from Vicia faba, assembly GCA_948472305.1. Classification (NCBI taxonomy): domain Eukaryota; kingdom Viridiplantae; phylum Streptophyta; class Magnoliopsida; order Fabales; family Fabaceae; genus Vicia; species Vicia faba. The sequence continues at coordinate 1,353,137,967 of OX451738.1, read as the reverse complement.
CCAGTAGAGTAACAGACAACTGAAGTTCCTAAAATTTCATTTCTGCCAAGACAGAGACCAACATTCCTCAGAAAATTCCTCCTCAACGACAGGAACATGAATTCTCATCAAAGGACTATCTCGGGAAATCAACATCCTCTAGATGGCATCTTTAAGCCCATCTCCGACGATTCTCCGTCATATCTTCTGGATGGCATCTTTAAGCCCATCTCCAGTGACCTTCTGTTATCTCCTCCAAATGGAATATGTATACCCATTCTCGATACTACCTACAGAGTCAAGCATCATTACAGACGAGTGCAAATTTCTGGGCACTCTAGTGTTCAATCATCTTCCACCTTTAGATCACGAAAGGCAGACAAGCCAATCTAAATCTTCAGGTTTAAGAAGATTGAACAGGGGCAGCTGTTGTACCCCAAAATTTACCCTCTTTTCATACACACATATTATTGGTTTTATGGTTATGCAATAAAGGTATATTTATCAAGCTTCTTCAGGTTACAAGTGACGTTTATTTCGCCAATGGATGTTCTCAGGGTATTTTCCGTGCTGAAAATCGGTTCGCCGTTTTACAATGATTCGGGGTTCAAAGATTCACAAGTCCAACCCGGCGTGTAATATTCAAGTGTTCTTTTGCCAAGATATCTATGATAATGTATTCTCAAATTAAATTTCGGCTCAAGAGTCAATTATTTAAAGAAGGTCTCCGAATGTGTGAGTTTTCTCGAAGAAATATGGTGAAAAGTATGTTGAAAGTGCAGTTTTTACGCACTAAAAAATTCATAACATGAAGATCGTGGCTTGTTTTGAACCCGTTCCGGTGGCCGGAATTCCATCTTCACGTCATCTACGTTTTCATATCTCACGTCTGGAAGCCAATTTCGATCATAAGGTCTTCAAAAATGCATATTTATCAAGTATTTTCGTACAGAAAATTTGTGACAGAAGTTTATTTGTGCATTTTCAGAAAATCATAACTTGGTCGATTTTCAACGTATCGAGCTGGTTCCGGTGCCAAAATTTCAAAAATTGAGTTGGATAAGTTTTCACAGGAGGTATTGAGTTCGAACGATATCCAAAAGGCCTTTGTTTTTTGCTCATAGTGCGCGTGACGCGCTGAAAATCCTGAATGGTGAATATTATTTCATTTGGGTCGAAACTTCGAAAATTCATAACTCAGTCAATTTTTATCGGATTGGGCCCATCTTTTTACACAAGGTCACTAACTCAAAGATCTACAACTTTACTTCCAAAGTGGAGACCGTGTTATGCTCCGATCAATACCAGTTATTTATTGAAGAACGTGTCTGAGTTGACACTGGAGCCCAAAATAAGTATGTTTGAGGCAAAACTTCAAAAATTCATAACTAATTCACTGTTTATCTGATTGAGCCTATTTTCAGACAGGAGTTAGTTCTCGATGTCGACTATATATTGTTTTCACATTTCAACTTTAAAAATTGCACTTAAGCCCCTGTGATTTAGCCTAGAATGTGACAGACTCAAGTGAATAAAAATCTGCACTATTGCTTGTGGTTATTGGAGGCCCAATTGCACATTCAAAGCCCATATCTTTTCTCTAATTTCCATTATATAATCTCACTTTTTTCACACAAACAGGACATGAGAAATGAGAAGAAAAAAACCTTTTCCATAACCCTGTCAAAATAATAAATTCCTTCAAAAACCCTAAAAACCTTAAAATCCTTGTTACAAACACGCATCTCACTACAAACAAGCCATCCTTGTTACAAACCCACCTCTCACTACTTCTCCAGTAAGGGTAAGGCTGGTTTGATCTCATGATCAAAAGGGTATAGAAGCATTCATACATGCCATATCGGTTTTAACATTACAAAGTTTCATATATTTGCTTTATTTGTATTTCATGATATAGTAATTTATTTAATGTATTCATGAGATTCAACACTGCAGATTTAGACAGGGTCCCATGCAGGGTTATTACAAAATACTGAGGCCAAAACATAACAACCACCAATGCATGACAAGGCAGACATTATGAGAAGGTTAAGAGCGTGGATTCAACACCCACCCCTATTGGTTTTGGTTTTCTTCCATTCCTTTTATCTATTTTACCTATTTTCCTTCTTTCTGTTTAAAACCTTTTTTCATAAAACCTAATATTATTCACAAACCTTTAATTTTTCCTCCTAAACTCGAATAATTAATTTTAGGTTTTTTTAATTTAATTTTAAAATTTAATTTTAGGTTTTAATTTAATTTTAGGTTTTTAATTTCATTGTTTATTTTTGGTTTCTAACCAATTTGTCTTTTTCAATCTTAAATTCACTTAACCACAAAAGTTTTTTCACAAACCTTTTTTTTTACAAAAAAACCTAATTTAATTTTTAGGTTAATTAATTTTATATTTTTTAACTTTTTTTCAAAATTAACCTTTTTTTAATTAAAACTAATTAGGATTTAGATATTTTAATTAACTTTTTTCAAAATTAACATTTTTTTATTAATTAAAATTAATTAGGTTTTTTAGGTTTATTTAATTAATTATCATAAACAATTTTTTTCATAAAAAATCACCAAAACATTTTCTTTGCTATTTTCATCTTATATTTATTTTCCTAGATAAAATGTATATGGCGCGTTCAATTGTAATAGCGTAGCTTTACTTTTCCCGCTTTTTTTATTTATCATTATCATGTAATTGCTTCCGGGATGTAATAGTTTTAGGATTTCTTTTCCGCCCTCTTCACTATTATGTAACTGCCTGATAACACGAAATTGTATCGTTTATTTTCCATGAAATTTACCCGTTCTGTATTATTTTGACCTGATTAACTCCCGAATATTTCAAGTTTGTCATTACTTTTTGCAGGTATTCATAACTCAGCTCAAAACAGAAGAAAACATGAAACAATGCAAGAAAGCATCAAAAGAATAGAAGAAAAAGATAAATATGTCAAGAATTACAGATTTTGTAGCAGTGACGGTCGTAACACATCTGCCACGACCGTAAGCCATCATGAAGCGTGTTACGACCGTAACACGGAGAAACACCAAACCTGCTCGTAACGCCTTAGTGACGACCGTAATGCGCATACCAGTTATTTGAAAGTGCAGATCGTGGCAAAGCAAAACAGAAGGAGTTTTCAAACTCCTGATTTCTCTCCAGCCAAACCCCACGTTCACCACTTCTTCCTCAACTACCTACGTTCCTACATTTATGGAGATTTTTAAGGAAAGCTTCGTGACAAGTCTTCAAGCCAACTGCCAAATTCATTCCTCTATAAATACCTCAACATTCAACGTTATAAGGAGGAGAGCATTTTACAGTTTACTTGTGCGGAAGCTCTGCCGAAATCAAACCCATTATTCCTTCAGTTGTTATTTTTCTGCATTCGTTTATTTCCGTTCTTTTAATTTCATTTCCCAAATAATAATTTACAACATCAGGAAATTATTATTATAGTTTAGGATTTATTATTCAAGCCTCAGAATTTATCATATTACCGATATCAAGTTCGAGTTTCCGATTTGTGGAAGAGGGATTGAAGTATCGGCTTTATTTTCAGGTTTCTATTTTGCAATTGTATTACATACCTTTTAATTAATTAATGCAAGTTTAATTTATTATTTATAATGTCCAATCTATATTTGTTTGTTTTTATTTCCCGTACGTTCATTATAATTTCCATGGCTAGCTAAACCTTTAGCGTCGGTATGGGATAGTAAGAGACATTAGGCATCTGATCAAACTTAGGCTAAAACTTTAATCAACTTAACTCTGGTTATAACTTTTTATGCTTAAAAATAAAACCTTTGTTACGAAAGTAAGAAGAGTAAATAGGTTAGATCGAGACCACGAAAGTGTGAGGTTTTTAACTGGATAGCTAAAGTTAGGCATTTGATTTAAATACAGTGAAAGCGCTTTAAACCAAATTAGAATTAATTAAGTTTCCAAAAAATACTTCTAAACACTTATAGGCTAGCGAAAGCAGGTATAGGGCTTTAGACGTATAATCCGAGATAAGACCATGAAAGTGTGAGTTGAGGGTTTTTAAACTGATTAATTCTACAGATAAACCAAGTTGACCATCCTTATATGCCTAGGTCCGATTAGATCCTTTAGGTCGACTCTATTGCATACCGACCATTTCATTTTATAATTACTTTAAAATCAATTAGTTTACCTTCCTTAACCTTCCCAAAACCAAACGTGACAATTTCTGCCTTAGCTAAACTAGCATTACTTTCCCTCACTAGAGTGATTACAAAGTCCCTGTGGATTCGACAATCTTTTATTACTACCGCAATAGGCTGTGCGCTTGCAGTTAAGATACCGTTAGACATTAGGTCGATCGCAGACACATCAAGTCTTTGTCGCCGTTGCCGGGGACTTTAGTTTAGTCACTAGTGTAATCTGAAAAAAACGCTGTCTAGACTAAGGCAACCTTTTTATATTTCCCTCTGTTGTATGCCAAACACTCACTCCTGAAGCGAGTCTTTGCATCTACGAATCTTGTCCAAATTACTATGTATCACCCAAATTTTTTCTACAACCCCCATTCTGAGTATTTCGAGGAATCACAAGAATCCTATAAATCCGACCTCGAAATACTATTGGAGAATTTCAATGCATCACAGACTCATTCTCACCCGAATTACCTTTCCAACAACCAATCCCAATGTTTTGAGGAATCTCAAGAATATTATAATTCCAACCAAACTTATCCTCAACCAAATTTCCCATATAATCACTACACCCAATATTTCGAGGAGACGCAAGTATCCTATAAATCCGACCTCGAAATATTAATGGGAAATTTTAATGAAATATCAATGATGACAAAGCGCTTTACGGAAACGCAAAATGCGACTCTAACTCAATTTGAAGAATCAGAAGAATCGCATGATTTTAACTTTGAAACATCAATGGAGGATTCCGATGCGACGCTAACTCACGCTAGGTTAGAATCTCTGATGGAGCACTTTGTAGAGACACAAACTGTCCAGAACGAAGAGTTTAGAAAACAAAGTCTTCAAAACAGTGAAACCCTTCGGCAACTGACCACTGCGGTTGACTCGCTCGCGACCCACAACATAGTCTTAGATACCCAAATCTCCCAGCTTGAACAAAACCCTCTAGGACCCTTCCCTGAGGAAAAATTGGATGTTGTAACAACCATTAGTGAAAAACAAGTTGAAAATCCTAAGGAGAGTGATAATGAGGTTGAGGAAAGTGATGATGTGGATGAGGAGAGTTCAGACGAGAAAAGAGTAAAGATTGAGAAAAATCCTCCAACACCATCTAAAAGGGAGGTTGTAGAAGAGGTAGAAAAGGGAGCACCTATTGTTATGCCTCACCCCTATACCCCACCGTTTCCTTTCTCAAAAAGTTTTATGGAAGCTCAGATAGACTCCAAATCTAAAACGTATGTGGAGGTATTGGAAAATATCCACACTAATGCACCCTTGTTGGAAGTCTTGCATAAAAAGAGAAAATTAGAGGACCGTGAAACTAGGGATATAATTGCTGTTAAGAAGGTAAGGTTAACCTTCGAGGTGGTGGATGAAATCACTAAGCCCAAACTTGAAAAGTTGATACTTAGGATAGATCCAGAACCACCACCACAAGTTCAGAAGAATGAACCACCCCACAGAAGAAAGAAAAGAAAAGGTGAGGGATATGTGAGATGGCTTGATAAGTGGCCATGGAAAACGATGATTACTAAAAGTTTCAACCGAGGAGTCATTCTCGAGAGAACCACCATGAGTGCTTGCACTCCTGAGCTGTCAGGCTTTTGACATTAAAAACAGCGCTGAGTGGGAGGCAACCCACCTATTTGTTAATTGTTATTTATTATTCTTTTCATTTTTGCATTTATTTCTATTTAAAGTTTCATTTTCATTTTCTTTCTTATGTTATAATTTTCATGAAAACTGCTGCTAATTTCAAAAATAATTTTACTTGCCACAAGATTTCTGAAAATTTTTTGTTTCTTTTGCACCTTCTCTTCTGACTAGTTTCCCGAACAATACCCATGGAACCAAAGCAACATAATTTCTTAGAAACCACCTTTAGGGGTATAAACCAGAAAAGAAAATTCGAGGAATTGTCTAAAAGAAACATTGGCATAACACTTTATCATGATGAACCCACTATGAATGCCCTAGGTATATTAGATAGTGTTATGTACTTGTTTAACCATTTGGGGTGGGAAAAAGCCCTTATTAAGACTAGGTTTGCCACCTACCGTGAGCTCACTTTTGAATTCCTAAGCTCCCTAGTCCATTTACCAGAACATGGGAAAGGAACCCGTAAAGGATTCATAAGTTTCCGTCTTTTCGACATTAATTTTGTTTACAATCATAAGGATTTAGCTGACTTGTTAGGATTTCCTAGCGGCCCTTTTGCCTTTTCCACTACCCAGGTTGAGCTAATGGACATTGAGCTAGACTACTTTTGGGGCACCTTGACTGGTAATTATCACCCCGACCTGGATAATATGGATAATGATGAAATTCATAACCCTGCTATCCGCTATTTCCATAAGATGCTAGCCCATACTGTATTTGGGAAAGAGGAGAACCAGACTGCCGTGTCCAAAGACGAGATATTTTTACTGTATTGTATGCACCAAGGCCACCCCGTTAATGCCGTACCCTTCCTGATGCAAAATTTTTACCGCATTATAGATAACCCTGATGAACCAATCATCATAGGTGGCCTGGTCACCATGATTGCACATGCCCTCGGCCTAACACACCAGCTGAATAGGTGCCCGCATTTTGGTACGATCCGTCCCATGAATCTTGCTTTTTGCTTTAACCGCCGAATGATTGCAAACCATGCTTACCCACCTTATGATTATCTGATAAGAGATGAAGTTGTTAACTTATTTACCCTTCCGAACCATGACAAAGTGAGCGTCCACAACCGTGACAACTGGCTCTATGAGCTAAACCCGCCCGACCAACCTCCTACACCTGAGACACCGCAAGATTACCAAATCTTTGATGATATTATGTCCGATATGGGTGACCCGGAGACTCCTCCTGGTTATTACGAAAATGTCAACATGGCGGAAGCCCATGCATCCCCTGAAACAACAACTAAGGATTATACTGATAACCTTAACAAAATTGCCACCACGCTTAATACTTACCAGACTAACATTAATGGCTTAAAAGATGAGATAAAAAGCATGCGTCTGGAAATAATGGGATTAACCGACATAACAGTGGAGCAGTTTTATCATATTCATAATTCACTCGAAGAAATTAAAGCGAAGCTTGGATGAAGTCACGAATGGCATCTGCAGTTTTTATATTTCATTTTGTTTTGTTTTTAGGAAGTTTCCAATTTCTACACACTTTCAGTTTCGTTTAAATTCAGAACAATTTTATCTTTATGTAATTTTTGAGTTTATGTTATTAAACATGCAGTTTTACGAAATCATTCGTTTCAGTTGTTTAAATACTGGTTTGCTAGATTCCTCTGCACAAATATTACTGCTTTACATATATTGCAGGTGTTTACTCTAATTGCTGATGGTGTGATGTTTTGGAACATATATGCCTGCATTTTCTTGGTATACCATTGAATTTATATTGCTGTTAAAATGCCTATGCATAGAGATAGAATGTTGCAGACTTAATACAGCACAGTCTATTAAGAAAATGCACATTTTGCAGTCATTACGACCGTCACATCCCTCTTACGTTCGTCACACGCCTTTTATCATGTTACGATCATCATCCATGTGTTACGACCGTAACACGGGTTACATCAGTGACCCTTGTAACCGACAGTAGCGCCTCTTCTGCAACCTTCCCTCTTCTTCACTATTTCAAAACCTTCCCATTAATTTTCATCCATTAAGTCACCTTCATTCTCCATTAAATTTCATCCTTCCCAATATTTTTCCCTCATCATTATATACATCTCAAAACCGATACCTCACAAACTCCATCCCACAACCCAAACCCACTATCTCTAACGCTTTAGCATTCCAAAAATGGCAAACATCAACCAACAGATCCCAGGCATTTACCTACGCGATGGCGAAGCAGGTGAAACCCAGCGCACAAGGTTCCTAAAGTTCCAACGCCGAGGCATCCATCCCACGAGGTTCGTCGACATTGACTGCCTCCGAGACCTCGGGTTACTTGAAAGTGTCCAACACCTCCTACAGAATGTCAACCTTTGGACCCTATGTAGCCAGCCCCAACCAACGTATGAGAATCTCACCCTTGAGTTCCTCAGTTCATTTTTCTACATCACTCCGAATGGCCCAAGAAATCAACTTACCGGTGTGGTAAGGTTCTGCATTTTCGGCACCGAATACGATTTCCCTCAGAATGCATTCGGTCGCCTACTAGACTTTTGTACTGATGAAGGCGCTCACCTACGTGTGCCCGACACCTTTCATGAGGAATCCTTCAACCTTTGGCATAGTTTGACCAATAATCGGGCTAACTCCTACGATCACCTCAATGATACCCAAATCCACAACCCCTCCATTCGCTACTTCCACCGCATCTTATCCAACACCATCTTTGCAAGGGATAGTAACCACAAGCTTAACTCCAAAGAGTTGTTCTTCATGCAATGTGCGTTAACTAATCAGAAAATCAATGTCGTGCCATTCCTCTTAGCCCATATTCACTCTATTTGCACTCGCAGAGGAAAACCCTTCTATTTCGGAGGGCTTGTTACTTCTATTGCATTGGCCCTGAATCATGGCGACACCCTTACCCATCTGCCCTCCAGAGCACCTGTCTTGCTTACCTTAGACCATTGCAAATCGGCTCATCTCATTTACGAACGGGACGACGGTAGGTTCCATCCAGTGATCCGTAACATCGTTTATTCTAACATTGTTTTGCCTTACAGGGACCGTATCGATCCGAATAACCAAGCCAATTGGCTATTTGATGCCCCTGACGGCCATGCTCCCGTGCATGATGCCCAGCCAGCTGCTCCTACTGACGAGATCCAGGAGGAATTGGACCGCGAAACACCTGCTCCCGACATTCCTGAGTCCTCTTCTGCACCACCTCCTTTTACTATGGAGGACGTCCTCAGAGCCCTCCATCAGCAAAATCAGATGGTTGTAGCTCTTGAAAGAAAGCATCAGGAGCGTTTCGACGCCTTACTCGCGCAAAATGCCCAAATCTTGAGTGGTCAACGCTCGACGAATGAAAGGCTAGATGAAGTGCTAAGCGAGCTTAATGCTTTAAGGATGGATGTTACATCTCTTGGACCCCAGAGCACTGACTCTGAAGCTACTCCTTCCAGAAGGTCACGAACCCGAAGCCGCCGTGGTCGCCAGTAGTTTTTCCTTTTCTTGTTGTTTTCCTTGTTTTTCCGATGTATTTTTCATTTAACCTCGCCATTATATCATAACATTGAGACAATGTTTGATATAGTGTGGGAGGAGCACTGCATTCTTAATTTCAGAACGAGTAATTTCATTTCTATTTCAGTTATATTTCGTTATTTCATTTTCTCCCCGTTTTATTTAGCCATACCAAAATTTTTCTCCTTTTATATTCGCATAACCGTTAGTTACCTACTTTAACTGAAATCTTAGTTAGAAGGCCGAGAGCGATCCAACGAGAACTATACGATTATGACACCTTCGAATCCCTACTTACGCGAATCGTCTCCATTTTTGTTATACCGATACTTTGAGTTTTAAGTCTTAAATTAGCCCCTGGTAGTTTATATTAGCAGTCGGCACCAGTCTTAACACAAACCACGTGGAAAGTCGATGAACATAAGTGGATGATCTTGCAAATTGATTTAAAAAGAATGTTACATGCTTTAAGGAAATAGGTATTGCACCAATTAAATTGGGCGATCCTCACCCGATCGTTTAATCCAACGGATGCAAAAGCTTCTACTAAGTAACATGAGAATCCATTGTCTAGGTGGTTCAGAAGCATCTGCTACTGAACTCGGTAGGGCAGACTACGGTTTGATCCCCCGCATCTTGCAATTGGATAAAAGAGGTTGCCACATAATTGTGCCAGAAACCGTCGTGTTTTGATCAGAACCACTAACCGGCTATTCCACTACGTGCGTGCAAGGATAATGGGCTTAATGTGATTGCGCAAGAACGAAACCGGGTGAAATATGAACGAGAAACCTTGAGTTGAATTATAACGGTATAATTGGACGTTTCGTTTAAAACGGATAGTCGTCGACTAGCTTGTTGCTTGTGTCATTTACGTATCGTTGTTGTTTCATTCGATTTTCTCGGCCGAACTAACTTAGGATTTCTTGTAATTATTTGAAAACGAAAGGTATACTAGTTATGTGCGTTTATAAAAAACTTGTCCGATATTTTTAATTGATTATTTTGCTTGAGGACAAGCAAAGGTTTAAGTATGGGGGAATTTGATAACACGAAATTGTATCGTTTATTTTCCATGAAATTTACCCGTTTTGTATTATTTTGACCCGATTAACTCCGGAATATTTCGAGTTTGTCATTACTTTTTGCAGGTATTCATAACTCAGCTCAAAACAGAAGAAAACATGAAACAATGCAAGAAAGCATCAAAAGAATAGAAGAAAAAAGATAAATATGTCAAGAATTACAGATTTTGTAGCTGTGACGGTCGTAACACATCTGCCACGACTGTAAGCCATCATGAAGCGTGTTACGACCGTAACACATCTGCCACGACCGTAACACGGAGAAACACCAAACCTGCTCATAACGCCTCAGTGACGATCGTAATGCGCATACCAGTTATTTGAAAGTGCAGATCGTGGCAAAGCAAAACAGAAGGAGTTTTCAAACTCCTGATTTCTCTCCAGCCAAACCCCACGTTCACCACTTCTTCCTCAACTACCTACGTTCCTACATTTATGGAGATTTTTAAGGAAAGCTTCGTGACAAGTCTTCAAGCCAACTGCCAAATTCATTCCTCTATAAATACCTCAACATTCAACGTTAGAAGGGGGAGAGCATTTTACAGTTTACTTGTGCGGAAGCTCTGCCGAAATCAAACCCACTATTCCTTCAGTTGTTATTTTTCTGCATTCGTTTATTTCCGTTCTTTTAATTTCATTGCCCAAATAATAATTTCCAACATCAGGAAATTATTATTATAGTTTAGGATTTATTATTCAAGCCTCAGAATTTGTCATATTACCGATACCAAGTCCGAGTTTCCGATTTGTGGAAGAGGGATTGAAGTATCGGCTTTATTTTCAGGTTTCTATTTTGCAATTGTATTACATACCTTTTAATTAATTAATGCAAGTTTAATTTATTATTTATAATGTCCAATCTATATTTGTTTGTTTTTATTTCCCGTACGTTCATTATAATTTCCATGGCTAGCTAAACCTTTAGCGTCGGTATGGGATAGTAAGAGACATTAGGCATCTGATCAAACTTAGGCTAAAACTTTAATCAACTTAACTCTAGTTATAACTTTTTATGCTTAAAAATAAAACCTTTGTTACGAAAGTAAGAAGAGTAAATAGGTTAGATCGAGACCACGAAAGTGTGAGGTTTTTAACTGGATAGCTAAAGTTAGGCATTTGATTTAAATACAGTGAAAGCGCTTTAAACCAAATTAGAATTAATTAAGTTTCCAAAAAATACTTCTAAACACTTATAGGCTAGCGAAAGCAGGTATAGGGCTTTAGACGTATAATCCGAGATAAGACCATGAAAGTGTGAGTTGAGGGTTTTTAAACTGATTAATTCTACAGATAAACCAAGTTGACCATCCTTATATGCCTAGGTCCGATTAGATCCTTTAGGTCGACTCTATTGCATACCGACCATTTCATTTTATAATTACTTTAAAATCAATTAGTTTACCTTCCTTAACCTTCCCAAAACCAAACGTGACAATTTCCTCCTTAGCTAAACTAGCATTACTTTCCCGCACTAGAGTGATTACAAAGTCCCTGTGGATTCGACAATCTTTTATTACTACCGCGATAGGCTGTGCGCTTGCAGTTAAGATACCGTTAGACATTAGGTCGATCGCAGACACATCACTGCCCCAAAGCTCGGTAATAGCTTAGGTTTACATTTCCGCCTTTATCTCCTGCTACTATATTTTATGCAATACTTAGATTAATAGGATTGTATGGAAAGATAAAAATGAACGATAGAAAACCTTAATTGCAAGATAAATATAACTGAAAAAACACATTGTTGCACATTTGCACCCCTAGGGTACTCCCTACTTGGTTGCCTCAAAAAACAATGGTCATGCCCCTCAAACATAGGGATATCTTAGCAAAAGACCCTCAATCTAAAATTCATCATAAAGATCATAGTCCCTTAACGTTCTTCGAGTTGCCTACAAGAAATGATCTTGTCCCTTGATGTTGCCTACGAATATATGATAACAGTCCCATCGAAATGCTAAGATATCCTTACTATGATAGGTGGGAGAACGGACTTGAGGGTTTTGCATTTGATCGCAAATTTTGTGGTTAGCAAGAGTCGCCATCGACTTTTCTTTTATCCAAAAGGAAAGGTGAAAAAGCACAGGAAAGACCTTTGAGATTATTTCTTGAGTTCGGGGGGTAGATTATGAAAAGGGAGGGTATTAGCACCCTTTTCATCTATGGTTTTCCATGGGCTCTTATTTACTTGTTATATCACTTTCTTTTGTTTGAAATAGTGCTTTGTGTGGTTTTTGAAATTATTTTGTAAAGAAGCCATTGTTTAGGCAATCTTTGTAATGATTCTCGTTCATAAGAATGTATACAAAGATGTTTGATCTTTTGAAAATGTTTTCAATTTTGTAAGATGTTTGAAAGTGTATGTGATTGTTTTGAAAATAGCAAGGATGTTTGTTTTGAAATGGAGCAAGTAATTAGGAGCAATCTACCTACTCAAATGTCTTTCTTGTTCATTTTCTTTTCCTTTGACATTATTGTCTTACCATTGATTTGGTAAGTAACCCTATCTTTGGATGTAAACGGGATGGGCGTGGGTCATCGTATAACCATGATTAGCAATATTGCAAAGTATCTTAGCATTCTTTTTGAGGGACTCAGATCATTTGTAAGGAAACTTAGATAGCGTCATCAAGGGACTATGATCTTGTATTTACTTGTTTTTGCTAAGATACCTTACATGCATAATATGTCCATTTTGTATAAGGAAACCAAGTGGAGTTTATCCTAGAGGTGCTTGGGTACAAGTGTATTGTTTTCATGCTTGTTTTTGTCTTGAATTAGTATTTTCTAAGCATTGGTTTTAGTCTTTTCATACAAATCCTAATTACTAGCATTTGTATATAAAGCGATAAATTGCGGAATTTAAAGTTACTATGCTATTACAATACTTGTGGGAGGGGGTATACAAATTGTGAATGGGGATTGCAAGAATATAAACCTAATTAATCTATTACAACCAAATTGAGTTTGATATCAATGTACAAGGAAATGAATAAATATAAAGTATAAATGCAAATGAAAAAGAAACATGATTTTTGTTTGGATTTTTATGAAATGAGGTTTTAACTTAACCCTAACTAGAGAAAGAATAATTAACTAAAATTAATTAAATTAATTAAGAAAGAAATAAAATTAAAAAAAAAGTATTTTTTAGGTTTTTTTATGAAAAGGTTTTTAATTAATAAAATAATATGGAAATTGATTAATTAAAACAACCTAAGTTCTAAATTAATTTTATTTACAAGAAAATAATATAATATTTAAACCTAAACCTAAATATTAATTATTAAAAAAAGAAATTAATTTGTTCAAAGAAAATGTTTTTGGCCTTTTTGTTTTATAAGAAAATAAAATAAATATGAATGCAAAAAATAATAAAATAAATATTTTTGGGTTTTTTGTTAATAATAATAAAAGTAATGTTAATAGTAATAATAAAAATAATAAAAGCAAATATGAAAGTAAAATAAAATATAAAAAAATGAAATAAAGAAATAATGGATCAGGGGGTGCTGAAGTAAAGCAGGGATTAGGAGTCAGCAAAAAAAACACACAAGGCCCACTTATTGGAAGCCCAGGCGCCTAGTTGAACAAAAATGAGAAAAATGCTGAAAATAATGGCAAAAGGTAGCGTTGGGTATTGAACCCATGACCTTCCATACACACGCGCACTACCTTTGCCACTGGGGTGGCTGTACATCCGTTAATACAAACGAAACAATAAATACATAAGGTAAAACGTCTCTATGACCTGTACTTCGTCTTCAACCTTTAGCCAGCCAGACCACCTGTATCTCATTCATTTCTCAACAAAAATGGAAAATGCAAACATGAAAGTTGTGCTATTTTTCCTCACGAATCTAACCATATAACTTATGTAAGCTAAAAGTAAAAGATGAAGATTAATTTTGCTGGCCCTAAATTAAAACCTAATTTTTTTCCAGAAAGTTCAAATCTAAAATTCTATACATACAATCAATATAAATGAAAACTATGAACATGGTCAGTTTTAGAGCAATGATATCTACATTTTATCTTCACAAATCAGAAACAAATGATGCATGTATGAAGAGATGGAAGTTTGAAAACTTACCTCTTGCAGCTGGAGTCGTGAATGGAGTTTGAGCAACTTTGAAGATGGCATGATAATCCGTTTAGCTTTCCTGGACCTCCTTGAGTGTATTCCAACTCTTACTTTGCTTTGAAAGTCCCTGAATCTCCCTACTCAAGTCAACCTGCAAGCTTGATATTTGAAAATGGTGGATAGTGATGGAGGGGTTACAGTCTTGAAACAGGGGCCTGGATCACTTGTGCATGATGTATGTAAGGTGTTTGAATGATTAAGAATCAAAATGCACGAGTGGAAATGGAGATGGAGAGTTTTTTTCTCAAAACTGTCAAGTTGAGCAGTCTTGTGCAGCAAGGGTGTTTGGGAGAGTTTTAGGATGCTTGAAATCGTGCCTTAGCTTGCAATAAACTTGTTAATATATATGGAAAATATTAGAGCACAAAATCACTCCAGGTTTCTGAGTTATAGGGTTATGGCTATATAACTTACTTTTGAAGAAAAGTGAAATGACAAATCTCAAGTATTATACAAGAATGTTCTATGTTTTTTTAGGTTTTAGACACATTGCTTTTGGTTTATAGGAGTTATGTGTGCAGAAAGAACAAGTTAGAAGCTCAAGACAAGTTGACTTTGTGATTAAAGTAACTTTTCAAGAGTGGAATGGTAACTTTCTTCCAAAAATGGAAAATTGGTTTGGACAATGCTTGGAACACTTGGATAATAGCTCAAAAGCAAGTGTAATCTTCTAATTATGGAGAGATCTTGAGGTTTAGAAGCCTGCAAAATAATATTGTGCAGCATAGGTTTGAAATTGGATTTTTGTTCATCACAAAATGCCTTGTAATTCAAGTGACAAAACACCAACTTCATCTCTTCGATTATCCCTACTCAAGAATGATCTCAAGGAGTTCTTGGATATTTCGGAAAGCTTGCAATGTTATCTACAACCCATCTTTGAATTTCTTTTTAATATTCCCATGGGAATTATGTGAAAAATTTTCATGAAGTTAGGTCAAAAAATCTGCCTAACTAGGGCAAAATTTCACTAAGTCTTTTTTAGTTCATAAGCATGTATTTATAAAATTATAACTTGAGATCAAAGAACTTTTGGAAGAAGTTGTGTGAAGAAAATTTATAGAGTTCATGGAGATCTACAACTTTCATGTTGGAAGTTTCCTTTGAATCATAATGAAAAAATTGCTCAAAGTTATGAAAAAATAAGAAATTTTTGACACTTAGAAAAATTTCTAAGTTTAGAAATTTTGACTTTTCAAAATGAAATATTGATTTCTTGATTTCTTGATGAATAAGTTTCATATTTTGGCATGTTTTAAGAATTGTGATCTTTGGTACTTAAATTTGACTAAAAAGTCAAAGTTTAAGTTTTCAGTATACAGTTGACTTTTGATCAGTTGACTGCAAAAATTATCTGTCAATCCAATGGATTTGCAATGTTTTGAATCATGTCATTAGGAAAAAATTATGTAATTGGACTCTTGATATCATGCCTTAAACCAATTGACCATTTGCTAGGTCAAAAATCAGAAATTTCCCTTTCCCAGTCAAAACCCTAATTTTGACCATTTTGCCCTTTTGGAGATTTGATCAAATTTCTTGAGGAATTATGGTCCAAACTTGATCAAATGATACATATGAGTTTAAAATTTTGACGTGGATACAAAATTATGAAGTTTGACTGTAAATTGGCCATAGTTGACTTATTTCCCAATACAGTTGATTTTTAGGTCAACTAATCAATTGATTGGGCAAAAATGTGATTCAAGACTTGAAACTTGGAATGAGTAGTCTTGGGGGTCCATAATGATCTATGAAAGTCATATGGGGCATTGGAAGTTCAAAAATCCTTGTGCAAACTCAAACCCTAATTTTGGTCATCAGTGCTTGAGAAGGTGTCTTGAGCTGATCAAACCCTAGTGCAATTTTGAGTCCAAGGAGATCTTGTGTGAAAATTCTAGATAAATGAGAGGGAAAAATTTAGGTTACAAAAGCTGACCCTGTTCAATCTTATTAAGCCTGAAGAGTTAGATTGGCATGTTTTGCCAGTCGTGACTCGAAGGTGGAAGATGATTGGACACTAGAGTGCCTAGAAATTTGCACTCGGTGATGTGATGGTTGAGGGAATGGGCTCAAAGATGCCATTTGGAGAGGTGATAGAAAGCTATAGGAGATAGGCTTAAATATGCCATCCAAAAGTGATTTATTGTATTGTAATTTGTAAACTGAAAGAATGAGTATCAGAATGGCATCCGTGTATGGAGCATATCTGAACTGTATTTGGGAGCTGATTTTGAATGATTATCAGAATGGCATCCGTGTCTGGAGCATATCTGAACTGTATCTGAAAGCTAGTTTTAAATGAGTGTCAGAATGGCATCTGTGTCTGGAGCGTATCTGAACTGTATCTGAGAGTTAAATCTGAACGAGTATCAAAATGGCATCCGTGTCTGGAGCGTATCTGAACTATATCTGTGAGTTGAAATTGAATGAGTATCAGAATGGCATCCGTGTCTGGAGCGTATATGAACTGTATCTGAGAAGTTCAATCTGAATGAGTATCAGAATGGCATCTGTGTCTGGAGCGTATCTGAAAGTTGGATCTGAATGAGTATCAGAATGGCATCTGTATCTGGTGTGTATCTGAACTGTATCTGAAAGCTGAATCTGAATGAGTATCAGAGTGGAATCCGTATCTGGAGCGTATCTGAACTGTATCTGAAAGTTGGATCTAAATGAGTATCAAAATGGCCTCTGTGTCTGGAGCGTATCTGAACTGTATCTGAAAGTTTGATTTTGTTAATAGTAGCTGTTTGATTAATCTTATCCTGAAAAAGATAAAATGTTAGCTAATATGCAATGTTATGTTGTATGAAATGCATAGTATAATGCATTCGCGTTATCAATGTTTATGATATATGGATGCAATGTATGCGTATGTGAGCTAGTTTGCTGCACTGTTATTGGATTGGGGATAATAAATCCCTGACTGCTGCTGAGGATATGGAGTATAAGTATTCATGTTGTGAAGTCTAAGTGTTGATGAATTTCTTCTTAGAGAAATAAAATATGTTGTAAGGGAAATGTCGTATACTGCTCGTAAAATCCTATTGGGGAATCCTGAGAAATTTGACGACTTCTACTGGGGATCGATAACTGGAAGCTCTATTCCGCTGGGGATTAAACTGCACACCGCGGGGAATTTTATGGAAATAACTTAGAGAGATTTCCCTATCTCTTAAAGCCATCAGTGATAGTCTTTTATTTTGTTTATTTGTAAACAGTAATTATGTTCAAATGCATATGTTCAACAATGAATCATTGGACGTTTTTGTAATTAAAACACAAGCGTAAAGAAAAACAGATAGTTTTTGCACTTTCAAAGGGATATCTTTGTATTGACTTTGAGTAAGTATTTTTGTACAATGATACAAACATTATAGTAAGAGAATGACGTCGTAAAAATTGAAAATTTTAATTCAAAGAAGAGATATTTACGTGCAATAATCCCATGGGGTTCCCATTCTGCTATAACCCCCACATCTCTAAGCATCTTGTCTATTTGTTGCCTCCTTCGAAGATGATTGAATTGATCAGAACCTCTAAGTTTGCAGGTTGTCTGTATGGTGATCCAAAGGGACATAGTCATACGTTTTAATTCCCTAACTTTTGCCTGGACTGCCCTTTCGGGTTTTCAGTCCACCGGGAAACCCTTTTTTGCCCAAGTCGCCCTTTCGGGTTCTCAATTTGCCGGGTGTACATATTTTTTTTGTTTTTGTCCCTAAATTTTTCCTGAACCTCTTTTGATTTGCCAGGATACCCTTGTTTTGCCTAGGTGTGTCAACCTAGCAGGTCTCTTATGCGTAGTATCTTTTGACTATGTCTGCATTCGCAGGGTGTGGTAGGTCATCACCATCCATGGTAATCAAGATCATTGCTCCACCAGAGAATATATTTTTTTATTATAAATGGTCCTTCGTACGTAGGGGTCCATTTTCCCCTGGGATCACCTTGCGGTAGTATGATACGTTTGATCACTAGATCCCTAACTTGATACACTTGGCGTCTGACCTTCTTGTTGAAAGCCTTGATCATCTGTTTTTGATACATTTGACTATGGCAGACAACAGTAAGTCTTTTCTCATCAATCAAATTCAATTGATCAAATGGAGTCTGGATCCAATCGTCTTCATTCAGACCTGCATCCTTCATAATTCTTAGAGAGGGGATCTGAACCTCAATAGGCAAGACGACTTCCATGCCGTATACCAAAGAATAGGGTGTTGCCCCGGTCGATGTGCAAGCTCTAGTACGATACCTATGGAGAGCGAATGGTAGCATCTCATTCCAGTTTTTGTATGTGACTGTCATTTTATGTATGATCTTTTTAATGTTCTTATTTGCAGCTTCGACAACACTATTCATCTTTGGTCGGTAAGGGGAAGAATTATGATATTGGATCTTGAATTGCTCGCACAAGGCGGTGATCATAGTGTTGTTGATATTTGTACCATTGTCAGTGATGATCCTTTCCGGAATACCGTATCGACAAATTCGATTTTGCTTGATGAAATGGGCAACGATGTTCTTGGTAACAGAAGCGAAGGAGGCTGCCTCAACCCACTTTGTAAAATAGTCAATGGCCACTAGGATGAAGCGGTGTCCATTGGAGGCCGTTGGCTTGATTTCCCCAATCATATCAATTCCCCACATAGAAAAGGGCCAAGGAGCCGTCAAGACATTTAGAGGAATCAGAGGTACATGCACCTTGTCAGCATAAATCTGACATTTATGGCAGGTTCGAGAGTGTTGATAGCAATCTGCTTCCATGGTAGACCAGTAATAACTTGCTCGTAGGATTTTCTTTGCCATCATATGCCCACTGGAAAGGGTTCCAAAAGTGCCTTCATGCAGTTCAACCATGATCCTTTCAGCTTCAACCTTATCTATGCACCGAAGTAACACAGAGTCATGATTGCGTTTGTATAGGATTCCATTACTAAGGAAGAATTTAGCAGAGAATCTTCTTAAGAACTTCTTATCATTGACTGAAGAACCTTCTGGATATTCTTGAGTCTCGAGATACCTCTTGACTTCGTGGAACCAAGGATGGTCCACTACTTCTTCAGTATTAATATCATGATAGTGTGCTGGTTCCTCCATTCGTTCAATTGTGATCTGGGGAGCCTCGTTATCCCAATTAAGTTTAAACATAGATGACATCATGGCTAGTGCGTCTGCTAGCTGATTTTCTTCTCGCAGGAAATGCTCGAAGGTAATCTTCTCAAAATGTGGTAGCAATGTCAAAACATGTTCTTTATAAGGGATAAGGTTAGGGTGTTTGGTGTCCCATTCCCCTTTGATCTGGCTGATAACCAAAGCTTAATCTCTGAATACATCCAAGGATTTGATCCCCAAGTCTATAGCAGCTCTGAGACCAAAGATGCATGCTTCATATTCTGCAATGTTTTTTGTACAATTGAAGCAGAGTCTGGCAGTAAAGGGAGTATGACACCCTTCCGGAGATATTAGTACATCACCGATACCATTTCCAAGTGTATTGGATGCCCCATCAAAGAACAGGGTCCATCGGGATCCTTGTTCAGGTCCATCATATGGCCTGAATTCTTTACAGTTGTCTAACGTCATGATGTCTTCATCCGGAAATTCAAACTTCATGGGTTGGTAGTCTTCTACAGCTTGGTGAGCAAGGTGATCAGCTAATACACTGCCCTTTATTTCTTTCTGGGTAGTATACTATATGTCATATTCCGTCAGGATCATCTGCCATCTTGCGATTCTCCCAGAGAGAGCAGATTTCTCGAAGATGTATTTTATCGGATCCATTTTAGATTTCAACAAAGTAGTATGAGTCAACATATACTGTCTTAGCCGGCGAGAAGCCCATGCCAGAGCGTAACAAGTTTTCTCAAGTAGTGAATATCTGGTTTCACAGTCGGTAAACTTTTTGCTCAAGTAGTAAATAGAATGCTCTTTTCGGCCAGACTCGTCATGCTGCCCCAATACACACTCCATTGAGTTTTCTAAAACAGTCAGATACATGGTCAATGGTCTTCCCTCGCTTGGTGGCATCAACATAGGAGGCTCTTGTAAGTATTATTTGATTTTGTCAAAAGCAACTTGGCACTCGTCATTCCATTTAACTACTTGATCTTTCTTCAAAAATTTGAAGATTGGTTCACAAGTAGCTGTCAGGTGAGAGATGAATCTGGAAATGTAGTTCAAAGGTCCCAAGAATCCTCTGACTTCCTTCTCAGTATGAGGAGCAGGCATCTCTTGTATCGTTTTAACTTTGGTAAGATCGACCTCGATACCTTTGTTGCTGACGACAAAGCCTAGGAGTTTACCGGACCGTACCCCAAATGTGCATTTGTTTGGATTCAACCTCAGCTTGTACTTCTTCAGTCTCTCAAACAGTTTTTGTAAGTGATCAAGATGCTCTTCTTCTGTTTGAGATCTGGCTATCATATCGTCCATGTAGACCTTTATTTCGTGATGTATCATGTCATGAAATAAAGCTACCATGGCACGTTGATAGGTTTCCCCAGCATTCTTTAGTCCGAATGGCATCACCTTATAGCAGAAAGTGCCCCACTGCGTGACAAACGTTGTTTTCTCCATGTCCTCAGGCGCCATTTTGATTTGATTTTAACCTGAGAATCCGTCCATGAAGGAAAACACTTTGTGTTGTGCCGTATTGTCAACTAGAATATCAATGTGGGAGAGTGGAAAGTCATCCTTAGGGCTTGCCCTATTCAAATCTTTGTAGTCCACACACATTCGCACTTTGCCGTCCTTTTTGGGCACGGGAACAACATTGGCAACCCATTGGGGATAAGAGGTGACAGCCAAGAATCCAGTGTTGAATTGTTTCATGACTTCTGCTTTAATCTTTTCTGACATATCAGGCCTCATGCGGCGAACCTTTTGATTTACTGGAGGATAATCCTCTCTTGTAGGCAAACAATGTACCACAATATCTGCATCAAGTCCTGGCATATCTTCATACGACCAGGCAAAGATTTCAACATAATCGTGTAACAAATGAATCAGACGCTCCTTGATACTGGGTTCCAGATTGGCACCCACCTTGACCTCTTTTTTGTCTTCTTCGGTACCTAGGTTGATTGTATCCACGGGTTCCTCGTGAGGCTGAATGGTTCTCTCTTCTTATTGTAGTAGTCTGGAAAGTTCCCATGGTACTTCACAATCTTCCTCACCTTCGTCTTTGGCTTGGTAGGTTAGATTCTCAGAGTCACAAAGGGCCATAGAAGTATCGTTACCCGTGGGATCCCGAATGGATGTATACCTGCATTGTGAGTGTGAGTGTGTGTAAGGGTATAACTATCCTTGAAAGAAATAAAAATGTAAAAAGAAAAACAATTAGCAAAAAAGATTGTATGCGAAAACGTCCATGATTCATTGATGTCATATGAAAATGAGATAATAACCCTTACAAATTTACCATTGTGCCTCGGGTAAGACACAAGGTTTTAAGAGTGCGAATTGTTTCAATATTACAAATCTAACAAAAATGTAAAGACAGATTACTGTGGGATAAAAGTGATCGGGACAAAATCTTTAGCCTCCCAGATGCTGAGTCCTCCACTGACAGTTGGGAATATCCAGTCCTCCAAGTCACAACTATCTTCATCATCTTCTACAGTGTTGACCTCGCAGTTGCTGATCTTCAGGGGTGGTCCTCCGGCCCGAACGCGACGCACAACCTTTTGGGCACCTGAAGTGAAACCCATGAAAAACTTGTCAGACTTATATGGGATATCTGGGAGTTTCCCCCAGATAGTGCACCCACCTTCTTCTACCACTGCTTTGGCATCCTTCAGAGATGACATCCGGAGTGGAGGCCTTGTGATCTTGAGAACAACTCTAGTTACTGCCACATCTTGCGGGACCTCTTCAAAGTGTTGCAATGGGGTTTCAATAAATTCACCATCTAATTCCACATATCTGAAGGAATTGAGATGGCTGATCATATACTCTTTTTCTCCATGAACGGTGATAATCTTCCCTTGAATTGGATATTTTAGCATTTGGTGCAATGTAGAAGTAATGGCGCCAGCATTGTGAATCCATGGTCGGCCTAGCAAGCAGGAATATGAGGGACGGATATCCATTACATAAAAATTTGAATCAAAAGTTTGGGTTCCAACATTTATGGGAATGTCTACCTCCCCATGTACCATCCTTTTCGAGCCTTCAAGAGCCCTTACTACTATGTTACTTGGCTTTAATGTCAATCCCTCACAGTCAAGCCTATCAAGAGCTTTTTTAGGCAATACATTCAGAGATGAGCCCGTGTCCACTAAAACATGAGCCAGGGTTGTGCCCCTACATTCAACTGAGACATGCAATGCCTCATTATGCTTCCTTCCTCTTGGCGTTAAATCAGCATCCGAAAAACCTAGACCATTATCTGTAGTCAAGCTGGCTACGCAGTCTTGAAACTGATCGGCAGATGTCTCTTGGGGTACATGGGCAGCTTCCAGGAATTTAACCAAGGCTTTTGCATGCAACTCGGAACATAGTAGTATTGCCAGCATGGAAATTTTAGAGGGAGTTTTCCCCAGTTTCTCAACTACATCGTAGTCACTTCTTTTTATGATCTTCAGAATTTCCTCCATCTCTTTCCGGGAGGTCTCAGGGATAGCCAATGACTGAGCCTTCGTCCGGACAGGCTCAATCATAATACTTTTACCTCGAGTCTCGGTTAACTCGGCAACAAGAGTGTCAGTAGGAATGATAATAGGGGTTATAAATGATTTGTTAGTTGGAGTATTAGTGGAGACGATTGTAGGACTGGGAATAGCTTCAGGGGAGCAACAACAGGAATGATTACGGGTCCAGAAGCTGCTTTTGGGGGAGAAATTTCTGGAGAGAATATCCTTCTGCTTCGGGTAATCTTGCTAGTTCCTGCAATATTACTGATGTCGGAGTTGACTTTCTCAGAACTTGAATCTTCGGCGGCTGGCCAATCTTGCTTGATATCGTGGTAGTAGATATCCCCTCCATAATTCCATGGTATGGTTTTGTCTGACGAATATGGGACTGGTCCAGGCATTGTAATTATCAAAGGAGTTGCTTTTGGAACCAATGTAATTCTAACGGGTCTTTTGGTGGAGACCCTTGAAGAATTGGCGGAAATGGTAATGATAGAAACATCTTCAAAAGGAACATGGGGGACATAAGTCTTTTCAAACAAAATTTCTTTGTTATCTATTAGGCACTGAACGCCTGCTTTCAACAAAGGACAACTGGTTGGTGAGGACAAACAGAAATGACAGCCTTCATCACAGCCTGAGAACACACCGACATTCAACAAGTTCACTTTAATAGTCAGGAGTTGGGTCATACGTTCATCAATTGAAGTAACAAACATTTCTTCTTCAATGGCATTGGTATTATGGCCATGTTTGGGCATAGGGGAAGAAATGACATTTGGCTTTTCAGGCGCATTGAATTTAATATCTTTTGCTTCAATGAGGTGTTGTATTTTTTTCTTTAGAGCCCAACAGTTATTAGTGTTGTGGCTGGGACTTTCAGAGTGGTATGCACAACGGGCATTGGAATAATAGCGAGGAGATGTTGTGTTAAGATTCTTTTGAGCTTCTTTCAAGGTCACCAAATTGGATCTTAGTAGATGCGGTGATACCTAAGATAGGGTCATGTTAATTATGGTGAACTGCCTGACCGGTCTTTCCATCCTCGGTTGATTATTTCTTTGTTGATCAGGCGCAGGCTTAGGAATCATAACAGCCCCCACCATTGGACGGCATTCGGCCCTATCTTAATTTCTATGAGGATAAACGACAACCACTTATTTATTTCTGATAAATGGATTCCTTATAGCCGCAGAGGAGGATGTATCTTTTTGGATCTTTCCATTCTTTATACCGGCTTCTACCCTTTCTCCGGTCAATATTAGTTTAGTAAAACCTGCCGATGAACTTCCAATTAAATGATTGAAGAAAGGACCAGACAAGGTGCCTAAAAACATGTCCACCAAATCTCCTTCAGATAGGGGTGGTTGAACTCTTCCAGCCAAGTCTCTCTATTTTTACGCATAGTCCTTGAAACCTTCATTGGAAACCATGGCCATACTCTGGAGTTGAGTACGGTTAGGCGCAAGATCAGAATTGTATTGGTATTGTTTGTAAAAGGCTGCAGCAAGGTCTTCCCAGTTATGAATATTGGCTCTTTCTAACTGGTAAAACCAATCAAGTTGAGTTCCAAACAGGCTGTCTTGGAAGAAGTGTACCCATAAGTCTTTGTCAGCGGTATGGGGCTAGATTTTCCTCACATAGGACCGGAGATGCATTTTAGGGCATGGAACTCCGTCATATTTGGCGAACACAGGTGCTTTGAATTTCAGAGGAATGACAATCCCCAACACTAAACCCAATTCCACGAAGTCCAAGCCAGGCACTTTTTGGATTTCCATTGTGCTAAACCGCTCTTCGAGATGTTTATACGTGTCATCAGCTGGAGGGTATTGTTCTTCAGAATAGTCTTCTTCTTCCTCTTCCTCTTCTGATTCTGATTCTGACGGGACAACTGTTTCCTTGCCTTTCCCATCTTGATTGTCTCTCTCGCCGGATGTCGTTGCAAAGTCTAAGGTCCTTCTTGTCTGCCCATGAAATCTTCTTCCCATGTTTAGGACTCTGGTCATCTTCTTTTTCTTCTCCTCATCCAGCAAAGTCTTCAACTCTTCTTGTACTTTGGCTAGGGTCAAGAGCAACTGTTGAAACTGTGTATTCTGAGCTTGGAGGTCCTTCACTGTTTGCTCGAGATCCATCTTACTGAAATAAACAATAGAGATATGAGGAGACTTGTTGCAAAAGACCTGCTTATGTTATCATGAATGGTATATGCATATGTAATGATTTCAAGGATTTCAAAGATTCAAATTTGTTTTAGACAAAAAGGAAACACACATTATATTAATAGGTTAAAGCTTGAGTACATCAAAGCCTTTTCGAGAAAAATAATACAAAAACTCTAAGATAAAAAGGTAGTTTGCATCCTCTTTGGTGCGATGTAGGCATTCAGAGTCTGCTCCTCATGAAGTAGTCTAGTGAGTTCCAAAAACTTCTTCTCACTCGCGTAGAATTGGGCTTTGAAAGTATCTCGCTCCCCCTTGAGTTGTATCCAATCTCTTTGTAGATCTTCAAGAGAGGTGGGCATATCAGGATGTAGGATAATGTATGGAACATCTCCTTCCATGACAGGCTCAATGATTACCGGGAGAATGGAGGGGTAAGGCATCATAAGACTCTGAGAACGAGTTCATACCCATTTGAGGTAAGGCTCAAGAGGGGTGGAATTTTTATGCCCCAAAGTCTTGCTATCCACCTTGTTCAACATCCTCCAAGCTCAGATAAATCTCTGGCGAAGACCTTGGTCGTTGTTGTCGTAGTCAAATACCAAACCTTGAATCAGCATCTCGTGCGGGCCATCCCTTCGGGCGTAACCAAATTGTCTTAAGGCTAAGCATGGGTTGTACGTGATACCTCCCCTAATGCCAAGTAAAGCGATATTAGGGAATTCTCCACAACGATCGACAATGATAACATTCTCTTTGGATCGGGAGCACCAATGAATGTCCGAATGTTTGAGCATCATCAACCTTTGTGACCACCTTGAACCTTGCCCATTTTTTAATATAGATTGGGGAAGATGCGAAATAAACCATCTTTCCAAGAGAGGAGTGCAACACATAAGGACACCTCTTTTCCTTATTGTGCGAGTGTGAAAAGTGTAGGATATCTCCTAGAAATGTAGGCACCGGGTTGCGGGATATGAATATTTTAACGGTGTTGACATCTATGAGTTGGTCAGGATTTGGAAACAAAACCATCCCATAGATGAGGAGAGCCACAATTTCCTCAAAGGCTTACAAGTCCAAGGAGTTACAACAGCTTCGAGCTTTCTCAAACAAGAACTTTGCTAAGAAACCTTTGACACCACTCCTTGTTTCCCAATGAGTTGTTATATCAGATGAGTGAAAGTGTAAAGCTTGAGCAATCTCTTATGGCTTTGGGTATCTTTCCGTACCATTGAAATGTAGTTGATTGAGAATGGGAATCCTCAAGAGTTGGGAGAATTCTTCCAAAGTAGGCACAAGTTGATAGTCGGGAAATGTGAAGCAATGGTGTAAAGGATCAAAGAACTGAAAGAGCACCTTCATCATATCCTCATCTGTGTTGGAGGTGACTAAGTTGAGTAGGAGACCATGTCTCTGTTAGAGCAAGATTAGTTCTGATCTATCTCAGAGTTTTGATGATAACAATAAATTATATTTTTAGATAATTTATACTTTGATGAACGTATTTGAATGTTTCAGATAATGTTCTGACATAAGCATTCTATTGTACAAAGCTAAACTATATAAAGAAGTTCTTTGATGAAAGAACCTTTTTTGTTTTAAGTGTAACTGCTGACTCTGGTAAGACAATTTATTTAAATGTATCTTCTAACAATTAGCAGGATTCCTTGCTCAGAAGGTTACTTGAAAGCAAATGTTGTTCAGAAGTTATTTGAAAGCAAGCACTGATCAAGTTCTTAGCAAGCAAAGCACTGCTTAGAAGATGCGTAAAGCATGTTCTGAATTCAAGATGTTGAAGCAAGTCCTGAAAGAATGTTAAAGCCAACTTGTCTTGTCAAGCGTAGGAAACATGTTCTTACAAGTTGTCGTTTGCTCATTAATGCAAAAACGGCTGCAAGGACTCAAGTGTCTAAGATAGTTTCTTGGAAAATGGAATAGTGCAAGGAAACACGCAAGCATTTAATGCTCTCTAATTTTCTGAAGGCAGCAACGGTCATTTTGTTCTTACTATATATAGAAGGACATTTATTGCAAGCCAACCAACCAATCAAATTTCAAAAAGAAGCAAGAAACTACGTGAAAAATTCTGGGATCACAAACTCCTTATTCATACACTTTGTGCAATTTATTCTAAGTGAAAAATCACAGTTGTGATATAGCTTGATTAGAAGCAATTTTTATTTTACTATCTGTAAAGATTAAACTCTTGTAATTGTTTCTTGAGAGACCAAGTTTGGTCAGATTTCTCAAGCAGACTAGGACTAGATTTAAGTCTTAGTGGTGTTAGTCACTTGTAAGATTACTTGTGCATTGTTAGTCACAACAGTTGTTGTGTGTTTGTAATCAGTTGATTATAGTGGATTAAGTCCTTGTTGAGAAAGGCTAAATCACCTTGACGGGTGGACTGGAGTAGTTTGAGTTTAAACGAACCAGGATAAAAATAACCTTGTCCTTCCATTATTTGTTGAGCTTTGTTTTGAAAAAAAAAGAGTCACTTATTCAACCCCCCTTCTAAGTGTTTTCTTACCCCTTCAATTGGTATCAGAGCATGGTTCTGAGCACAACACTTAACCGTGTCAGGAAAAGATCCAGAAGAAAACACAATGGCCGCTGAACAAAACAACAATAGTTACAACAAACCTCCTGTTTTTGATGGAGAAGATTTTGAGTACTGGAAAGACAGACTAGAAAGTTTCTTTCTAGGTCATGATAGTGATCTATGGGATATTGTCTTGGATGGTTACACACATCCTACTGACTTAGAAGGAAACAAAATTGACATAAAAAATATGGATAGACTAGAAAAAGCTGATTTTAAAAATCATCATAGAGCTAGAAATATTTTTCTAAATGCTATCTCTAAAGTAGAATATGAAAAAATCACTAATAGAGATACAACGCATGATATGTTTGAGTCTCTTAAAATGACTCATGAAGGAAACGCTCAAGTAAAGGAGTCAAAAGCTCTGGCTTTAGTTCAGAAGTATGAAGCCTTCAAAGTTGAAGAAAGTGAGTCTATAAAAGCAATGTTCTCTAGGTTTCAAACTCTGATCGCTGGTCTGAGAGTTTTGAACAAGGGATATACTAAATCAGATCATGTTAAAAAGATCATCAGAAGCTTACCCAGAAGATGGGCACCAATGGTCACTACTTTCAAAGTTTCAAAAGATCTGAACAATGTGTCTCTGGAAGAACTCATCAGCGCTCTCAGAAGTCATGAGATAGAACTTGATGAGCACGAGCCTCTGAAGAAAGGTAAGTCTCTTGCCCTTAAATCAATTAAGAAATTTGATACTAACGCTTTTCAGGATGAAGAGGAAAACTCTGAAGAATCAGCGTCATAAGAAGATGAACTATCCTTGCTCTCCAGAAGGATCAATCATCTGTGGAAGCACAGACAAAAGAAGTTCATGAACTTCAAGAAGTCAGAAGATAAACCTGAAACTTCTGGACACAAAAAGTCAAACAGAAGAGAGATCATCTGTTATGAATGCAAAGAACCTGGTCACTACAAAAGTGATTGTCCAAAGCTTCAAAAAGAAAAACCAAAGAAAAGGTTTGGTAAGAAGAAAGGGATGATGGAAACCTGGGATGACTCAGATTCTTCTGAAGATGAATCTGATTCTGAAGATGAAAATGCCAACCTAGCTCTGATGGCTACCACAACAGATGACTCAGACTGTGAGTCAGAACCAAGAGAGGTATTTTCTGAATTCACTAGAAATGAACTTGCTGATAGTTTATCAGAACTTCTGGAAAACTATAGTAAACTCAAAATCAAATACAAGAAACTCAAGAAGAGTCTTGCATATGATATTGAGAAACATGAAGCAGAAAAATATGAACTCTTAGAAAATAATTTTAAACTTAAAGAAGAAATTCAAAATGTTCAAAAAATTTCTAATTCAGAATCTGTGTCTAGTTCAAAAGATATTCTGAAAGAATAAGACTATAGTTTTCAAACTTTCCTAGCTAAAAGCATAGATAGCAGCAAAATGGCTTCAATGATCTATGGAGTTAGTGGGAAAAACAGAAGAGGAATTGGATATGAACCTCCCAAAGGGAAGGAGACATACATAACAAAGCCCGTTGCTAAAATGACTTTCACTTACAAACCTCTGAACAAATGATTCAAGTTTGGACACTCACATGATATAAAATATACATCACATTCTGGAAACTCTTATGCTAACCCAAAGTTCAAACAAAACTTTAAACACTCTAACCCAAAAGGACCCAAAAAGATATGGGTACCTAAGGATAAAATGATATTTGTTGCAGATGTCCTTAACAACTCAATTGAGACACCAGTCATGGTACCTGGACTCTGGGTGCTCACGACACATGACGGGAAAAAGGTCTATGTTCCAAAGCCTGGAACTTAAAGCTGGAGGAGACGTGAAGTTTGGAGGTAATTAGAAAGGGAAGATTATTGGTTCTGGAACCATTGGAAACGGTAAACTTCCTTCTATCTCTAATGTTTTATTAGTAGAAGGATTAGCTCATAATCTATTGTCCATAAGTCAATTAAGTGACAACGGTTATGAAATTATCTTCAATCAAAACTCTTGTAGAGCTGTGAGCCAAAAAGATGGATCAATCCTCTTTTCTGGCAAGAGAAAGAACAACATTTACAAAATTGATTTATCAGATCTTAAATCTCAGAATGTTAAATGCCTTTTGTCTGTTAGCAATGAGAAATGGGTATGGCACAGAAGATTGGTACATGTCAGTCTTAGAAAAATCTCTCGACTAAATAAATTAAATTTAGTCAGAGGACTTCCCAATCTGAATTACAACTCAGAAGCTTTGTGCGAAGCATGTCAAAAAGGAAAATTTTCAAAACCTTCCTTTAAATCCAAAAATGTTGTCTTTTCCTCTAAGCCATTAGAATTACTTCATATTGATCTGTTTGGGCCAGTTAAAATTGCATCCATCAGAGGCAAGAAGTATGGATTGGTCATTCTTGATGACTTCAGCAGATGGACATGGGTAAAGTTTTTAAAACACAAGGATGAGTCACATTTTGTGTTCATTGACTTCTGTACCCAAGTGCAAAATGAAAAAGATTTTAAAATCATAAAAGTCAGAAGTGATCATGGTGGTGAATTTGAAAATCATTATTTTGAAAAATATTTTAAAGGAAATGGTATTGTTCATAATTTTTCTTGTCCTAGAACTCCCTAACAAAATGGAGTTGTAGAAAGAAACAATAGAACATTACAAGAAATGGCCAGAACCATGATCAATGAAACTAATACGGCAAAGCACTTTTGGGCAGAAGCTGTGAACACAGCGTGTTACATTCAGAATAGAATATCTATAAGACCCATTCTTGAAAAGACTCCCTATGAATTGTGGAAAAATAGAAAACCCAACATTTTGTATTTCCATCATTTTGGATGTACTTGTTTTATTCTGAACAGTAAAGAAACTC
The DNA here is from genome assembly GCA_948472305.1 of Vicia faba. Lineage (NCBI taxonomy): Eukaryota > Viridiplantae > Streptophyta > Magnoliopsida > Fabales > Fabaceae > Vicia > Vicia faba. The sequence continues at coordinate 1,353,107,156 of OX451738.1, read as the reverse complement.
TGAACAGGTTTGATTCTAAAGCACAAAAGTGTTTTCTGCTTGGATATTCTGAACACTCAAAAGGATATAGAGTATACAACACAGAAACTCTGATTGTTGAAGAATCAATCAAAGTCAGGTTTGATGATAAGCTTGGCCAGCAACAACCAAAGAAAATTGATTTTTCTATAGGTACAGAAGATCTTCCCTCAAACTCTGAAACTTCAGAAGCAAAGAAAGACTCAGAAGCAAAGGAAGACTCATCAAACCATCCTCTTGACAATGCTATGGACAACCTCAGAATATCTGATCAACACACTCAAAAAAAGGTTTCCTAGAATCTCTCCAGCTCACAAAGAAGACGTAATCATTGGAAGAAAAGAAGATCCCATCAGAACAAGATCCTCTCTCAGAATCAATGAAGAATCTTTGTTTGGTTTGGTTTCTCTGATTGAGCCAACTTCCATTGATGAAGCTCTGGAAGATAATGATTGGATCTTAGAAATGCAATAGGAACTCAATCAATTCTCCAGAAATGATGTATGGAATCTAGTTCCAAGACCCAAAGGATTCAATGTTATAGGAACCAAATGGGTTTTCAGAAACAAACTGAACGAGCAAGGAGAGGTGATCAGAAACAAAGCACGACTGGTTGCACAAAGTTATAGTCAACAAGAAGGAATTGATTATAATGAAACCTTTTCCCCGGTCGCCAAGTTAGAGTCTATAAGATTATTAATTTCTTTTGTTGTATAATATAACATTTCATTATATCAAATGGATGTTAAAAGTGAATTTTTAAATGGCTATATTGAAGAAGAAGTTTATGTCCATCAACCTCCTGGATTTAATGATTCAAAACATCCAGAACATGTTTTTAAATTAAAAAAGTCTTTGTACGGTTTAAAACAAGCTCCCAGAGCTTGGTATCATCGTCTGAGTAATTTTCTTCTAGAAAAAGATTTTACCAGAGGGAAAGTGGACGCAACTCTTTTCAGAAATACATTTAAAAATGATATTTTAATTTTTCAAATTTATGTTGATGATATAATTTTTGGAACCTCTAATATCTCCCTTGGAAAAGAATTTCTGAGACCATGCAGGCAGAATTTGAAATGAGCATGATGGGAGAACTAAAGTTCTTTATGGGAATTCAAATCAACCAAACTCCAGAAGGTACTTTCATACATCAGACGAAGTATGTTAAAGAACTTTTGAAGAAATTTCAGATGTCCGAAAGCAAAGATTCCAAGACACCTATGCATCCAACCTGCATTCTGGGAAAAGACGAGGTTAGTATGAAGGTAGATCAGAAGCTCTATAGAGGTATGATTGGATCCATTCTCTATCTGACTGCATTTAGACCTGATATACAATTCAGCGTGTGTTTGTGTGCTAGATTCCAATCAGATCCTAGAGAATCTCACTTAACACCTGCTAAGAGAATTCTTAGGTATCTGAAAGGTACTACTAATATGGGTTTGTGTTATAGAAGATCACAAGATTATAGACTAGTAGGTTATTGTGATGCTGACTTTGCTGGAGATATAATTGAAAGAAAGATCACCTCTGGAAGCTGCCAGTTTCTGGGTGACAATCTTATCTCGTGGTACAACAAAAAGCAAGCAACAATTTCACTTTCAACCACAGAAGCTAAGTATATCTCTGCTACTGGATGTAGCTCTCAGATAATTTGGATGAAAAGTCAATTAGAAGATTTCAATCTTTATGAAAGTAAGATTCCTATCTTCTGTGACAATACTTCTGCTATTTGTCTTTCTAAGAATCCAATTTTACATTCTAAAGCCAAACATATTGAAATTAAATATCATTTTATAAGGGACTATATTCAGAAGGGAATTTTAACTTTAATTTTTGTAAAACCAGACCATCAATGGGCTGACATTTTTACCAAACCCCTTTCAGAAGATAAATTTAATTTCATTTTGAAAAATATTTGTATGGAATTATGTCCTGAATAAAATAATATTTATCTTCTGTGTTTGACTTCAGAATATTCTGAAATGAATGTTCGGATTAACAACTCTTCAGAAGTTAGAAGAGAAGTTGCATCAGAAGCTATATGAAAAGTTCTGAAATGTTCTAACGTTTCATTTCTAAGTATAGTTCAGAAATTTATTAGAACAAACAGCTGTTACATGCATCCTTCAGGAGATGAACACGTCGTGTGTTTCTGAAAGGTCACGCGTGCAAAAGCTACTGATGACGTTCTAGGTAACTGTTAATGATTAGCCATAATCTCACGTTTTCCCTAATTTTTAGCAAAATCATTAAATGCACGTAATGATGAGATTCGTTTTAAATTCTTTAAAAATTATTTTTTAATTTTATTTCTAAACCTATTTCTGAAAGTATTGCATATAAATACTTTTTAAAAAACCATTTTTCATTCTTTACCGTCTCTTTCAAACTCAATCGTTTCTGTACTTTCTCTCTAAAACCCTTTTCTTCATCTCTCATCTCTAAGAACTTCAACGGCTTCTTCTTCTACCCACTCTGAGCAATACATCGTGCCTGAGAGTACAACTCTCATTCCTGTAGATAGCTTGGAAGTTTTAAGTGAGTTAATGGTAGATTTTGAGAATCTAAGAGAAAATGGTTTTGACTTGTTCCATGCTGTTAAGTTTCAAGGTTGGGAGAACTTTTTTGATCGTCTCATTGGTCCAGTGTTTCCACATCTGGTGAAGGAATTCTGGATACATGTTATTGCAACCCCTAAGGTTATCCTCTCTTTCGTAATGGGCAGGGAAATTTCCATTACTGAAAACCAAATCAGAAAGTTGCTAGGGTTTAAAGGACTTGGAGTTACAGGTATGCCAAGCGGAAGAATGGAAATGTCAAGGGTCTACTCAGAGATTTTCACAAACAGTCAAGGATCTTCAAAAGTCAGGGACTTGAAAGATAAATACAAGATTTGGGAAAGGATTATCCATGGATGTATTCACCATAGGAAAGACACCAGCTCTCCAGATTACATTAACGTTGATCAATAATACTTGTTGTTCTGCCTTGGAACAAATGTAAAAATTGATTTGCCTTATTTTCTATTTGAACATCTCTGGAACCATGTAAAAGAGACTAGGGAAGCTGAAAGGATGAAAAACCCAAAATCCAAAACAGACTCTAGAACTATCTAGGTCTGATTGCTCACCTAGATGAAGCCAATCTTTTGGGGGAGCTAGAACCTACTTGTGGTAAAACTATGACTGGGAAGAATTTACTGAAAAGGAAAATAATTGACAAGCTGCTGGTGGAACCAACTCCGATGTGTCAACTATGGTGAAGAGAAGAAGGATACATATTGCTGATTTCCCTCTATTCAACTCAAGTGATCATCCACGTATCATCCTGCACTACATTGAAATCTGCAAAGAGACTGGAACACCTATTGATCCAGCTTGGTTTCAAGGAAGAAATAAAGCTGCTCTAGATGTTGTTCTCCAGGAATCTTTGAAGAGGAAAGTTGTTGAAGGACCTTCTGCTACACCTCAGAAGAAGAAAAAGAAGACAGGTAAACTTGCTGAAACTATCACTGTTTATGATTCTGTCAATGTATCTACATCTGCTGAACCCTCCCAAACCTTAGGAGATATAGATGTTGATATTGACCTAACCTTACCATCTGACTCTCTTGTTAACAACCCTCAGAGAAATCAAGTTTTATCAGACTTGAGTGACTTTGACTCTGATGAACACTCTGAAACCCAATCAGTACCCTCTCAAACAGAACCCTCACACTCAGAACCCTCTGAACCATCTGTTTCTCAACCCATTCCTACTGAATTCTTTTCAAGACCTCCTCCCAGACGTCTATCACCCAGACCCACTGGATGGTATGATGCTGGCTCTTGGAGAATTCCAGGAATAAATGAACCTCTGGGAACTATAAAGCCTCCATTCAACTTACCATCTGAAAACATTTTTGCTATGAATCGACCACAGCCTCAGAACCCCATTCCCACTCCTAAAAATACAATAATAATTTCACCTGATATCACTCCACCTACTTCACCACAACATCCAACACCAAACTCACCTATACTCTCACCCCCTCATATTCCAGAACACCAATCTCATGAACCACCTGAAACTTTTGAATCATCCGAACCTCATGAACAATCAGCACCACCTAACTTTGTTGACCAACCTGATCATTTAGCCACTCCTAAACCAACAACAAATTCTGAACCTACTAACTTTTTAAGAACTGTAGTGGATTATGAATCTCTACAATTCTTGAAAAACAAAACATTCAAGAAGGTTGTCCCAAAACCTATTCAGCCAGATGTGAATACATTGTTTCAGAATTTTTTAATAGATGTTCAAGCATGGTTCAATCTGCTGAAGGAAGATCGCTCTAGAAGTGTGAACCCAACTGCAACGGATCTTCTATGGGAAACCTTCAGAAGAACTTTTAATGCTGAGTCACTGAAGCTACAAGACTTATGTCACTTTCAGGTGTTGGACAACTTTTCCAAACATCTGCATGTTTTCAAGTCAGAAGTTGTTGACATTTGGAATAAGAAGTCTTCTTTAATGATTGCTGATACACCAGCTGATACAATGGACATATTAGAAGATGAATCTGAAGATGCCTCTGACAATTCAAACCCTCTGGTTATTGTTCTTTTGAATCAACCTTCTGTTAAGGCAACTCCTGAACCTGTGCCAACTCTTGCAATGGATTAGGGCACTCTGCTTTCAACCTTCATACATTTTGACTCAACGGTTGTTGCTCCAAAGCATGTTTCTACCGAGGCTTCGTCATCATCTGCTCCTACCTCACTTATCATGGACACTCTGAATGAGTTCAAGAGGGAGAATGAAGTAATACAAGAGCTCTTGGATAAGCAAGACCTGACAAATCAAGAAATCAAGAATTGGATGTTGAAACAAGAAGAATCTGCCTCTGAGATCAAGAATCTTTTGATGGCTCTTGTTACTAAGAAATCCTAGTGTCTTTCAATTTCTTGTCTTTTGTTTGTTGTTTTGTACTTCTGGATATCTTTTGCTATTTTTATGAAAACTTTTAAGCTCTTCAACTATTTTATTTATGCACTTTTTGATTATGCCAAAAAGGGGGAGAAAATGAGTATTTTGAACTAATCACTGTTTAACAGTTATGGGACTAAGTATAAGACATTCTAACAAAATACAAAATTTCTTTCTGTGCAAAAGAATTTTTTTGCAGGTATCAATTTAACTCTGAAAGAGTATTCCAGCTGAACATTATCTTCATGAAGAAGTTCTGAAGAAATCCAAGAATATTTTTTTTAATGCTCTGATAAATAATCTCAGGAAGTTTTATATATAGATATATTTATTTCAGGGGGAGATTCTTATCTCTTATCACATTTTATTTCTATATCGGAATAATTTTTGTCATCATCAAAAAGGGGGAGATTGTTAGAACAAGATTAGTTCTGATCTATCTCAGAGTTTTGATGATAACAATAAATTATATTTTTAGATATTTTATCCTTTGATGAACGTATTTGAATGTTTCAGATAATGTTCTGACAGAAGCATTCTATTGTGCAAAGCTAAATTATATGAAGAATTTCTTTGATGAAAGAACCTTTTTGTTTTAAGCGTAACTGCTAACTCTGGTAAGACAATTTATTTAAATGTATCTTCTAACATTTAGCAGGATTCCTTGCTCAGAAGGTTACTTGAAAGCAAGTGTTGTTCAGAAGTTATTTGAAAGCAAACGCTGATCAAGTTCTTAGCAAGCAAAGCACTGCTTAGAAGATGTGTAAAGCATGTTCTGAATTCAAGATGTTGAAGCAAGTTCTGAAAGAACGTTAAAGCCAACTTGTCTTGTCAAGCGTAGGAAACATGTTCTTATAAGGTGTCATTTGCTCATTAATGCAAAGACGGCTGCAAGCAATCAAGTGTCTAAGCTAGTTTCTTGGAAAATGGAATAGTGCAAGGAAACACGCAATCATTTAATGCTCTCTACTTTTCTGAAGGAAGTAACGGTCATTTTGTTCTTACTATATATAGAAGGACATTTATTGCAAGCCAACCAACCAATCAAATTTCAAAAAGAAGCAAGAAACTACGTGAAATATTTTGGGCTCACAAACTCTTTGTTCATACAATTTGTGCAATTTATTCTAAGTGAAAAATCACAGTTGTGATATAGCTTGATTAGAAGAAATTTTTATTTCACTATCTGTAAAGATTAAACTCTTGTAATTGTTTCTTGAGAGACCAAGTTTGGTCAGATTTCTCAAGAAGACTAGGACTAGATTTAAGTCTTAGTGGTGTTAGTCACTTGTAATATTACTTATGCATTGTTAGTCACAACAATTGTTGTGTGTTTGTAATCAGTTGATTATAGTGGATTAAGTCCTTGTTGAGAAAGGCGAAATCACCTTGACGGGTGGACTGGAGTAGTTTGAGTTTAAACGAACCAGGATAAAAATAAACTTATCCTTCCATTATTTGTTGAGCTTTATTTTGAAAAGAAAAAGAGTCACTTATTCAACCCCCCCCCCCCCCCCCCCCCTTCTAAGTGTTTTCTTACCCCTCCAGTCTCTTAGTAAATGGAGAGTTTTCAGGAATCCTTGAAGCCAGCTCCTTGAGTTGTGGAGGGATCCTTACAAGATTGACTTGAATAGTTTTCCTGCAAAGTGAACCCATATCCTACAAAACAATAACAAAGATGAATCTCAAAATCCTTGAAATGGTTAGTGGACGTATATGATGTTCATGATGTTATGTACAACTATGCATATACAAACAAAACAAACAAATCCTTAGGTTTAGGCTTGCATGGAGTTTTATTGGTAAGTACCCTTTTCAAGTTTAGTTGGCTTAAACCAGTCGTAGTAATAGTAATCGGGTTCTAAGGAGCTCAATATCATTGGTTTGTTTCCTTGGTCATTGTTGTACCCCAAAATTTGTCCTCCTCTTTTTACAAGAAATCACAGCTTCGGGCTTTTCCTGATTTTTCAGATTGGCTTAAGAACCGGTCAAACAGACTTTTCTCATCAGTCAGACAAATTTAGGGTTTCCATTAGATTTTGAATCAGTTCAAGCAGATTGTTAGGGTTTGGTTGAGTTTGGCTCAGGGTTTGATCAGGCAGACGTTTCTTTGACAATAGATCAAGAATTAGGGTTTGCGCGCGCAGAAGGAATTAATTCTACAGTTCTTTTTGACTCTGGGACATGGTTTGAGGCTTCTGATTGAAAGTTTGAAGTTTAAGTTTGATCAGTGAGATAAAAGACATATGGACGTTTGTTTGTTTAACTATGCATTGCTTTTGGTTATTCGGAACGCACGACGTTTATTGATTATTTATAATTTCTAAGTTAAAATTATTGGATAATTTCCAATTATTATAACTCAAGAGATTTAAGTAATTAAATAAATAAATGCAGAAGAATTAAAAGAGATATCTGACAAAGAAAGATTTTTATTCATTTTTAATTGTTTGTTACAAATATTGTTTGAACACTGTAAATTTATTTACAGTTGTTTACAATAATATTATTACAATGATTAAAAGTAAATTAAAACTATATCTTAAATCTCTGGAAATCTTCATCTTCTACTGCTGCTCCCCATTACTCAACTAATTTTTATCTGCAAAGACAAAAAAGAAAAGAAGTCAAACACAGATAAATTAAGAGCATTCTCAGACAATCAATCAAATTAAAACTCATCATTAAAAGTGTTGGCCGGAATCAGTTTGTTCGCCCTCTCTGCAAATCACAAGAAGACTCTTGGTTCACAAAGAGGGAAAGGAAATATGTTTGCAAATATAAAAATGTACAAGGCTGCATAATTGAACCAAATGCACAAAGCTACATGAAAAGGGACAAGCTACTGAATATGCCAAAACAAGCTGCATAATTTCAAACCAAATTGCAAACTGAAAAGGCAAACCAAACTGAAATGCCAAAACCAAACTGTCCAAAAACTGTCAAAGTTGTCAAAACTGTCCAAAGAAGATATCAAAGCAATGCAGGAAATCTGGAAAGTACAATATGCAGAGGAAAGCTAACATTGCAAGCATACATTTCAAAATCTTCATCATTTCCCAACCAACACTTTTTCAGAAAAAGTACCGTCTAAGCAATAAACAATGCTTTTTTTTTTCTGTGGAGAGAGAAAGAGAGAGAGAAGTGGAGAGGCTTACAGTTTCAGGCAGGCTAGATAAATATAACAGATCAGAATTGTCAAGGAGGCAGAAAAACATAAAGAAAAATATAATTCAAGCTCTCAAGCCTGTAACTTCAAAACAAGCTTACAAACTGAAGCAAGCCTGTAACCAAAAGCCTATCCTAAAGCCATACAAACCAGCATAAGCTTCAATAAACCTGTCTAAAAACCAGTAAACCTTCAAGCCCTTCAAGCCTGCTTAAGCTTGCCTCTAAACTGTAACATCCTGCCTAGAACATATAACAGAAACAAGCAAGCAAACTGATAAACCTCCAGCCTGTTTCAAAACTGTACCATACAACCTGCATAATACATCAAGCCTTAAGCCTGCATCAAAACACAAACACAAACCTATGTTCAACCTGCATAAGCTTCACCCAACATGTCCTAACCAAACCAACAACCTTCAACAAAAAACTCATACAATATCCAAACATCCAGATATCCAAACAACCAAGATAAATGCCTTAGAACTAGCTTCCTCATAGGCAAAGAACAAAAAAGTTCATCAAAAGTCAGAATCAAACCAATCAAAGCAATGTCAGAATTTCCATCATCAAGTCATCAGAACAAAGAAAGCCCAAGAGGAAAAAGCAAGCATCTCAGAGTAAGGCAACAATAACATCATCATACTCATAATCAAAATCATCATAGCATTGGAAATAAAGCAAGCAATCAGAAGAGGAAAAGAAATTATACAAGCATTTTCATAAGCAAAGCATCTTCATAAAACATAAGAAGCAAGATACAAAGTACCAGGCAAGCTAGAAAACTCTCAACATCACGTACTCCCTCCGCCTCCGGCCACCTGAGAAGCGTCGCCGTCCTCCTCCGTCTCCTCTCCAAAGGTATTGTCCCTCTTTCCCTTTTTCTAACACTTCAAGCAAACATCAAATAACATAAAGATCGGAACTTGTCAAAAAAAATCAATAACATGCAAAACTTGAAACCCTAAAGCGCATGAGAGAACAAAAATCATTACCCTTTATTTTGTCACCGCTTGAACAAATGCGGAGAGGAGATAGACGATGGCGCTCTGGAAGCTGAGGTGAAGAGGTTCGTTCAGAAGTTTGGCTCAAGAAAGATGAAGAGGACAACGAAGAAGAAGATGGGAGCGACGCCGTTCTAAGCCTCTGTAACCCTATTCTGAGGCAAACAAGATGAAACCCTAAACAAAAACATTTCAAAACGCGTTTGGGTCTGCTCCATGAGTAAACTCCTAAGCCCATCTGTTGTACCCCAAAATTTCCCCTCCCATATTCTTCAAGATTTGCCAAGTCAAAGCTTCAAAATTCCCCAAGGATTGCACAGTTCAAGGGCCTCCTAACAGTCAAGAATTAGGGTTTTGGTTCTGGCAAAGTAATTGAAGTTTCCAAGGGTCCAATCAAGTCCCACATGCCTACAAACATGGTCAAGCATCCTCATACCAAGTTTCAAGACTTACAGCACAAAATTGCACAATCAAAAACCCTAATTGCACTACAGTCAACTGTAGGGGCAAAATGGTCATTTGGCAGTCAAAAGTTCAAATTGTTGGTCAACATCTCATTTTGAAGCCACAAACATCATTTGATCAATGCTTGATCATGACTCTCAAAGCTTGGCTCAAAAAGTCTCAAGATGCAAAAGTTTCCATATTTGGACAGCTGAAAAAGTCAACTGTAACTTGACCAAGGCATAACTTCCACATGGATTATCAGAAAAATTCCATCCAAAGCTCATTTTGAAGAGAAAGACATTTCCTACAACTCCTCTTCACACTTCAAGTCCAAGAAATGCTCTCACAAAAAGTTATCAATTTCAACATTATAGGTCATTTTCAAAAGTCAACAAAAAGGGACTTTAAGTCAAAGGCCATAACTTGAGATTGGTAAATCAAAAAGACATGGGACCAAAGACATTGGTTAGAGGAATTCAATACCTTTCCAAAATGTCCAAGAACATGAGCAAAGCTTAAAAATTGAGCAAGTTATGCCTTGTGGAAGTTGGGAAATTTTTGGGTATTTTGAAAAGTCAACATTGCTTCAAAAGTCTTAAAAATGCTAATGGGCCTCTTTTTCTTCCAAAATCCATCATCCAAAACATGTGCACGACCATTTGGCCCAAAGGGAAGTTTTTCATCATTTTTATTCTATTTATTTGAATTTTTAATTGCTAGAAATTCATTTAATTAATTAAAATATATGAAAAATACCAAACCTAAGTTTTTAAATCTTTTTATGCAGGGAATACACTCAATATTTCGTGCATGATCAGATTTGGAAAGAATCCATGTGATTGGACATGATTGATATCAAATTAGCTTGAAAAAGATTGAAAAATTATGGCATGGAAATCAAATATTTTCTCATCAATTCATTGATTCTTTGGACCAAATTTTGAACCCTAATCATTCATACATATATACTGATGAAAACCCTAGTGTCCAGAACCTCTAAGCTGCGCAGAAACTCCATAACAAAGTTTGAGTTTTTTGCCAAAAAATTGAAAACTGAAAACAATATTCTAGCACGATTCAGAGCAAGAGACCAATTGCAAAAGCTTCCTAGTGTATTACTGAACCTAACTGCATTGTTTTTCAACCCTTACACGCCCAGAATTGGTATATAAAACTCAAACTGTTTCCAACTTTATGCATATTCGTATTGCAATATTCAAGCATTTTCATTGCATTTTTTTATGGATTCACACTAATTAATTGATTCTGAAGCTAACCACATAGTTTGATTGAGTTTTTATACACCATACGCGAAGTTGCCATTGTTGTCTTTTAGGGTTACAGAGGTCACGAATTGGGGTTTCTTCATTCTGGAACAATTGAGACTTGAGACCTAGACCATTGAAATCAGCATGCTTGGACGATCTGAACACATACCTCGCGCCTAATTTATGATGCAGGAATCTCTAATCGCTATTTTTTCACATTGCATATAGTGGGGCTTTAAAACCCCCGCAATCTTGCTCGTTTTGTTTCAGGAAAAAATACAACAAGGAAGAAGAAGACTAGGTGGCAAATGGTGGTTGGACCATTTGAATTCCACGCGCGTTTTTTCTATTTTTTAGGCCATTAACCCAGTTTTCTCTTATTTATTTTGTTTGTCATTACATATTCAGAACGCGCGTTTGGTACGAGTGGTAAAGGCATTGTCTCATAACCTCTAGGACCTGGGTTCGATCCCAGGTCCCCCTTTCTATTCCATAATATTTTTCATAATGTCATCCTATGCAGTGCAAGTTTCAGCGTCCACCATACTCTCCACATCCAGGCCTTCCACGTGCTTACTGAGATTAATCAAAGGGCCATAATTGGAAGAACATCATGGACGTTAGTCAACACACATGCATGCCAGCACAAAAGTCAAATGAGGCCATGGACAAGTGGGCCTGAATTACTGAACAAAACCTCCAATTGGGGACAGAACCCCCCAAGGTTTTGCAATTATTTTCTTTCTTATTTCATTTGTTTCAATTGTCTTTTTTTTAATCCTTTAAATTAATTTATCTTTTCATAATACAAAAAAATAATATAAAAATCAGAAAGTCATCAAAAATAAAAAACATATTTTATTTTAATATTTTTGTAAGTAAAAATCATTAATTAATTTAGTTTTATTCTTAAACTTAATGTTTTTCAATAAAAATTGGTAGAATTAGGGTTTCAAGTAATTTTCCATTCTTTTTCTTTTTCTCTCACCATAATTAATTATTTAGTATTATTTTTATAAATCAAATTGCACTAATTAATTAGGTTTAATTTTAGGTAATTTTCATATCTTTCTTAATGAATTAAAAATAGCTAGAATTAGGTTTAAATTTAATTTAATTCACATAAAAAATCCTGAATACAAAAAGCCTAAAAAATAATGTCTTTTTATTTTATTTTAATTAATTTGTTCATAATAATTTAATTTTATTAAAAAGGGTCCAACGTCCTCGCTTTCAATTTTAATTTAATTCGCGCATCTATTTCTTTTCTTTTAAACATCGCTGTAATTCTCCCGAAGCCGTGTAAATTTAATTTCTCGCACTTTCCTTTATTTTCTGTCAAATCGGGTCCTGGATTAAAAATTTGGCGATGTGGACCCGCGCCTTTGTAATAGTTTAGGAACTTTATATTTCTCACAACTTTTTAACTGTTAATAAAATGCATGCAAGAATGAATGACAAAAATAAAAACAAACGCATATATCACTTTGACATGAACAAGACAAAATAACTGAACATGACATACAAAATCACACACCACCCCTAGGGTACGCCTCACTGTTGCCTTGCCTCGAAAGGTGATCGTCGAGTAGAGGATGTCTTAGTAAGTCCTCATGATCCGGGAACCTGGCATGAGGGTAGCTTCTAAGGTGTCTTCCTATTGCTCCGGTGATCACCATGTCCCGAACCTCGAATTGACCCGAACACCTCCAACGGTGGTGCTACCTACCTCTCAATGGTGGGATGGCACTACTTTAAAGGACATCTACACAGACGAATTCCTTAGGGTAGGTAGACGACTCTAGATACTTGCTCTAATTTCAAAACAAAATCAAAAATACTTTTCACACCGACACCTTTTCAAAAGCTTTCGAAAGCAATTTTTCAAACACTCTTGAGGACTGATACAAGAGTCGAACTGGAATCTTCAAAGAAACTTTTTTAAAAACCCACAGTTGAAAAGCAAACAAACACTTTGAAAACACCAATGAGCAAGTATCTAAGAGCCCATGGATAACCATGGATAGAAAGGGTGCTAATACCTTCCCTTTCTATAAATCTACCTCCCGAACTGAGAACTAATCTCAATAAGGAATTTTTCTGTGCTTTTGTCCTTTCCATTTGGAGAAAATAAAAGACGGTGGTGAATCTTGCTTCCGCGACATTTCGCGAACCAGTGTTAAACAGTCAGTTCCAGATCCACCGATCACACCATCCAAAACTGGCGCCTGCACCCCCCCCCCCCCTTGTTGTAATCTGCATTGGGCCTTCCATGTACATAATGCCTAGGCCCATTTAACTCTTTTCTTTTCTTATGATTACAAATCAATCTTTTATATTATCACTTTATTTTCTTTTTATATAACTTAATTCCTTTTTTTTCTTGTTAAATAAATAATATATTAATTTTTCATATTAAATTTATTTTGACAATACTTTTATTATAATTAAAAATACATAAATATTAGGTTATTAGGTTTAAATAATTTTCTTGTGTTTAAAACCTTTCTTTTGCTTAATAAATCTTTTTTATATAAATTTCTAAAAAACATTAATAAAGAATACATAAAAAATAGAATTTTTTAAGGTTAAATATTTCTTTTTTTTAATTAAAAACTTTTGTATATATATAATTAAAAAAAATAAAAAAAATGATAATAATACTTAATAATACATTAGGTTAACATTTGCATCATTTGTAAATAATCACACTTTCACTAATACTTTTGATTCTCTTTTATCCTTATACTTGCTATATTTTACATTGAGAATGCGATTCGATTTGGTTGTAAATATTATTTGGACACTACTATCCTGATAAGACTCATCCCCATTTGTAAATATTTGTACCCCCATCCCCGGATACTTATTTGTAATAGCTTAGACTTTGAATTCCCGCAATTTATCGCTTTCCATATATTGTATAGTAACTAGGGTTTGTATGCGAAGACTCAAAATCAACCGCTAGATAACCTAATACAAAGACAAATGCATGAAAATCAATATACAATTCACACTTGCACCTCTAGGGTAACCTCGCCTGTTGCCTCGGAAAAATGAAATCATGTCCCTCGAGTATGAGACACTTTAGCAAACGTCCCTTCGATAAACAAAGATCGTTAGTCCCTCGATGACCCTCGATGTTGCCTTCGATAAAACGATCTCGTCCCTTACAAAAATTGCTAGAGCGTCTCACAAGTTGCCTTTAATGATTGTACACGATGACCCGCGCCCGTCCCGTTAACATCCTAACACAAGATTGTTCACCAAATACAATGGTGGAACAATACTGTTAAAAGGGTTAAAACATAGGAAAGATCTTTGAGTAAATTTAGGGGTAGACAACTCTTAGTTACTTGATCAAACTTGCAAAACACACTTGCCTACTTTCAAAACACACTCCACCACACAAATTTCAAAACAACTTTCAAAAACCTTGAAACATCTTTTCAAAAAGACACACACCTTTGTAAAACATTCGAGTAAAGAATTGTTACAATGGTTGCCTAGACAAGGCATCTTTTTCAAAACATTTTCAAAACCACACACACAAAGCACCATTTCACACAATTGAAAATCAAGGCAAGTGATCTAAAACAAGTAACTAAGAGCCCATGGATAACCATGGATGAAAAGGGTGCTAGCACCTTCCCTTTTCATAATCTACCCCCCGAACCCACGAAAACATCTCAAAGGTTTTTCCTGTGATTTTTAACCTTTCCTTAGGATAAATAAAACGTCGGTGGCGACTCTTGCTAAACCGAACAAGTGCAAACACAAACACAAAACCTCAAGTCAGTTCTTCCACTGTATCACAGAACTGGTGACTCTGCTGGGGAGATTTCTAAAAGTGGGGTTACCTTAGGGTTTTAGACCACCTTTACATACTTGCTTTGATTGCTTTGATTGCTTTAATTTTTGGTTTCCTTGTTTGGGTTTGCTATAAATCCTACACCCCGGATTTGGGGGCACCTTCTTAGGTAAATAGAAATAAAACTGTGAGGGAACTGTGCGGGGTATACCGACATGGTTGAAGCAGTAAGCTATGTTAGTGTGACATATTTGTGAGTACCGGTAGCCCTTGAGTAGTCAAGGAGAATACAGGGCCGCTGAGTGATGTCATGAAGCACTAACGAACTCTAGAACCTTACTTGACCATCTTGGCCTTTTTAGGGGTAGTGAGATGACCGACTTTGGTGCAGTCCGAAGTTGGTAGATACTCGATACTACACTCATTGAGGGTTGTTTTCTTGGAATATTTTGGTCGCCAGTTAAGTGGCTAAACCAAAACAATGAACACATAAAATAATCTAATGATATTGAGCTCCTTAGAACCCGGTTTCTATTTTAGGACAGGATGAGCCAACTAACTTCAAGAGGGTACTTACCTCTGAACCCCATGCAAGCCTAAACCTAAGGACTTGTTTTCTTTGTGTGAATATGATTACCTGTATATACACTTACTTGCTTTTGCATACATGTACATAACATCATACCATAGCATTTTCAATAACCATTTCAAGGATCTCGAGGGTCTTTTGATGCAGGGTCACGTTGAACCAGACGTCTACCAAAGGGGAAAGAGGTTTCTCCTCTAAACAAATGCCATCAAAGATCAAGTGCAACAACTTGAATCAGGGGATATGACCCACTTGACATGGTGAGCTTGATTCTCGTGGAAAGACATCCATCGTTACAAAGCTCTCCAATCAGAGATGTTGATCAAAGTTTAACCTCTAACATTTTCTTGTGTTTACCCCAAGAGATCCTTGAAAACATTGCATACATATATCATACATATCATTGCATAACAGGTTTCTCCCATACAGGTCTCCTTATCTTCCTACTGTTTATTTCAGTAAGATGGATATGGAACAAACGGTGAAAGATCTCCAAGCTCAAAACGCTCAATTCCAACAAATACTTCTGACTATGGGTAAAGGGCAAGAGGATCTGAAAGCTCTCCTTCTCAAAGACAAGAAGAAGAAGTCCAAGAAGGCAACGGGCATCCTGAAAAGAAGACCTAAAACCCTAGATCTTTCAACTCCACCCAGCATAGGGGCCAGTCTTAAAGAAGACCACAATTTGGAGATTGATGAAGCTGACTACTCCGAAGAACAATATCCTCCCGCTGATGACAAGTACAAACAGTTGGAAGATCGCCTCAATGCTATGGAGGTTCAACAAATACCTGGCTTGGATTTAGGAGACATGGGTTTAGTTTCTGGATTGGTCATCCCTCCAAAGTTCAAAGTCCCTACCTTGGCCCTGTATGATGGAGTCTCTTACCCTAAGATGCATCTAAAGTCTTATGTCCGCAAGATTCAACCATACACAACTGATCCAAAGCTTTGGATCCATTTCTTCCAAGAAATCCTGGTAGGGGCTCAACTCGAGTGGTTCTATCAGTTGGAGAGTTCTCGCATCCACACCTGGGAAGATTTAGCTATGGATTTTTACAAACAGTATCAATACAATGCTGATCTTGCACCAACTCGTGTGCAATTGCAGAACATGACCATGGGTTCCGACGAGAGCTTTAAAGGATACGCTCAAAAGTGGAGAGATCTGGCTGGTAGGGTGCAACCCCCTTTAACTGACAGAGAGCTTATTGACATCTTCATGGGAACTTTGACAGGGCTTTTCTTCAATCACTTAATTGGAAGCTCCTCCACCGGATTCACCGAGCTAATACTGACCGGTGAAAGGGTCGAGGTTGGCATCAAAAGTGGAAAGATCCAAGGAGCTACACCCTCTGATGCTCAAAAAATTCCCTACAATGGAAAGAAAGAGTCTAGTGCTGTGAACAGTCAAAAGAGTCACCATGACCAACACGTAGGGGCAGTCCTGATCTCTGGTTCTACGTCGCACCGACAACAGCAAAAGGGAAATCAATGAAGGCCAGACGAGCCTAAGAGACAGTTCACCAACATCCATATGCCGCTGTCTCAAGCACTACAACACTTGTTGAAGATGAATCTGATTGCATTGATAGGGCCTCATCCAAACCCCAAGACTTCTTCTCCTAACTACAATCCCAAGGCCACATGTGCTTATCATTCTGACAGTCATGGGCATGATACTAATGATTGTTGGGCTTTGAAGTACAAGATTCAGAATTTGATTGATGCCAAGGAGATTGAGTTTGGTCCTCCGGAGACTCCAGCATGATCACTGCTCCTATGCCAAATCATGGAGAATGTCTTTGTCTCATTTGAACTTTCAAGTTGTAATTTCTTTTGTTATTCGAACAATTATCTGTTAATGTCAAACTCTGTTTCATTAATGCATTGCATATGTTTGTCTTGAATTCATCCATTCGTTTTCACTACTCTTATGCTTTCTGTATGATATTTAACTCTTGATAAAAAGCTGCAAGCCTTTAGAGGGAGGATGACGAAACAATACCATAATCTCATACAGTATGCTTTTGAATAGACCTTGTTAATGATGTACAGGCGTTTCTTTCAAATCCCAAACACTGGAGTTATAAGGAAGATAATCCCTAGTCAACCCTTTCGAGCCAAAGAAGTAGGAGTTTTCTGCTCTAAACAAATTAAAACCTTTGATTTAAACCTGGGGCAGGGTAGTCTCTCAGTTAATCCAAAAAAGGTGCGCATTGAAGTCGCAAACTTTCAGTTCGTAATACAACGAACGACATCAAAAAAAAAGAAAAGAACTCCTTTGGAATCAAAAGTCAGTGATGGTTCCTGATCTCATAGGCAGTCATTACCTATCAAAAGAGAAAAGCCCACTAATCCAAAACCTATAAAAGAGGCTTAAGAAAGCCGGGGCATCCCGCTGACTGTAATATCGAAAACAGGAACAGTCAGGCAAAAGTTAGGGATAATAAATCAAAAGAATGAGGTCATTACAAATCCTCAACAACATGAAAAATGTTGAAAAAGCAAAAAGGAGATGATGACTGCCCATCAAAATTCAACTTGTGTGAACCATCACCAAAAAAAAAAGGTCGTTCCAAATTCGAATAGAGTTTGACGCACAATTAACTGAGTTTAGGGTGGAAGAATATCACGAAGAGCGGGTGGGTACAAATATACTTTGAGCCTTTATCCTTTGTTTCTTAAACCGTGAACCAAGCCACGTTACAACCCTTCAAAAGTCCTAATTGAAGCATGGGTTAGTTCGAAAGCATACTATTACAAAAGGTATCCTGACTTCTGTAAGACTTTGCCCTAAATCTTGTGTTGAATTTGTCTTGTAAAAAGTTTTCTGCTAAAAAACGCATTTTTCAAAACTTCGAGACAGACATAAACTTTGCATTACTTGAATATCACTGTTTTCGTTTAGCTATTTGTTTGACAGCGGAGAAATTCACACAATGAATATCCAATGAACAAAAGCTCTCTCAGTGAGTAAAATCACTTCAAGAAGGATGACACTTCCATTGACAAATCTCCTAGCAACAAGGGGGCATGACATGTCACTATCCAGCACACTTGGGGCAGTCCAGTCAAGATTTCAATAAATCTTTCAAAGTCCATTTAACCTGGGGCAGTCCAGTCAAGATTTCAACAAATCTCTCAAAAGTTCAGTGAACTTGGGGCAAGTCTCCTTCATCATCACTTGGGGAATTTGAATGTCAAAAGCGTTCAACATTTCCTTCACCACCTGTTGGAAGATACAGTTTCAGATACGCTCCAGACACGGTAGTCATTCTGTCACTCATTCAGATCCCAGTTACAGTTTCAGATACACTCCAGACACGGAAGTCATTCTGCTACTCATACAGATCTCAACTCCAAGATACAGTTTCAGATACGCTCCAGACACGGTAGCCATTCTGTCACTCATTCAGATCCCAGTTACAAGTTTCAGATACACTCCAGATACGGAAGTCATTCTGCTACTCATACAGATCTCTTTCCAAGATGCAGTTTTACACGGACTCATCATGAAGCAACCCTACACCAGTTCCTTCTCAAATTTCAGATGTAGTTTTACACGGACTCATCATCAGGAAACCCTACACCGGTTCCTTCTCAAATTTAGATGCAGTTTTACACGGACTCATCATCAGGAAACCCTACACCGGTTCCTTCTCAATTTAGATGCAGTTTTACACAGACTCATCATGAAGCAACCCTACACCGGATCCTTCTCAAATTCAGATGTAGTTTTACACGGACTCATCATCAGGAAACCCTTCACCGGTTCCTTCTCAATTTAGATGCAGTTTTACACTGACTCATCATGAAGCAACCCTACACCGGTTCCTTCTCAAATTCAGATGCAGTTTTACACGGACTCATCATCAGGAAACCCTACACCGGTTCCTTCTCAATTCAGATGCAGTTTTACACGGACTCATCATCAGGAAACCCTACACCGGTTCCTTCTCAATTCAGATGCAGTTTTACACGGACTCATCATCAGGAAACCCTACACCGGTTCCTTCTCAATTCAGATGTAGTTTTACACGGACTCATCATGAAGCAACCCTACACCGGTTCCTTCTCAAATTTCAGATGTAGTTTTACACTGACTCATCATCAGGAAACCCTACACCGGTTCCTTCTCAAAATTCAGATGCAGTTTTACACGAACTCACCATCAGGAAACCCTACACCGGTTCTTTCTTTCAACTTACCAAATTATAATTCAACAATCATTCTTGGATGGCATCTTTAAGCCCATCTCCATTAACTATCCATCCTATCTCCAAATGGCATCTGTAAGCCCATTCCCGACATCACGATACCTGAAACCAGCCAGGACAGATATCTCGTCGACCAACCTTTTCAAGATCCCAGATCAATACCTGCAGCAATCAAAAGATTCTTGCAATCCCCAGCGGAGCTAAAACTTCCAACTATCAATCCCCAAGCATAATGAAGACTCTCATTCTCAGTTCCTCACAGGATATTCAGATATTCCCCAGTGAAGATCTCCTCAAGACAGGAATCCCCAGTAGATTGGCATACGACCCAAGCTCCTGATTCCCCAACATTGGTCCCAGGACTTCTCATTTTCAACGATCAAAAGATTCTTGCAATCCCCTACAGCAGTCAAGGATTCACTTTCCCCAGCAACAGTCAAGATTCTAATATCTCCGGCTATCCAGGATTCATCTATCCTCAGCAAGACAGCTCATCAGCTTACATGTGCATTCATTACATTCATATCATAAACATTGATATAACATATGTATTGCATCATACATTTCATGCAACATAACTTTGTGATTAGCTAACATTTTGTCCTTTTCAGGATAAGAATAAAAGGCTATCATTAACAATTATCCAGATGCAATTTTACATGGAGTGATCATCAGGCGACCCTACACCGGTTCCTTTTCAATTCGAAGACCTCTGAAAACAGTTTACGGGTTCTCCAGACACGGATGTTAACCTATCGCTTGTTCAGATTCAAGACCT
Source organism: Vicia faba (assembly GCA_948472305.1). Taxonomy (NCBI): domain Eukaryota; kingdom Viridiplantae; phylum Streptophyta; class Magnoliopsida; order Fabales; family Fabaceae; genus Vicia; species Vicia faba. The sequence goes on along the minus strand of OX451738.1, from coordinate 1,353,086,879 downwards.
CTAAAAACAGTTTACGGATGATTCCAAACATGGATGTCAATTCATTGCTTATTCAGACCCCCAGTTCAGAGAGGTTCCAAAACATGGATACCTTTCTGATACTCACCCACTCACCAATGACATATAGTTCAACAAACATTTCCAGATGGCATCTCAAAGCCCATCCTCCTACCAGCAATTTCCAGATGGCATCTCTAAGCCCATCCCCCTGTCACATTTCCAAATGGCATCATTAAGCCCATCTCCAAATGGCATCTTTAAGCCCATTCCCTCAAACTACGCTTTGACGAGTGCAAATTTTTTTGGGCACTCTAGTGTCCAATCTCCTTTTACCTTCGAGTCGCGAACAACAAACTTGCCAATCTAACTCTTCAGGTTCAAGAAGATTGAACAGGGGCAACTGTTGTACCCCAAAATTTGTCCTCCTCTTTTTATAAGAAATCACAGCTTCGGGCTTTTCCTGATTTTTCAGATTGGCTTAAGAACCGGTCAAACAGACTTTTCTCATCAGTCAGACAAAATTAGGGTTTCCATTAGATTTTGAATCAGTTCAAGCAGATTGTTAGGGTTTGGTTGAGTTTGGCTCAGGGTTTGATCATGCAGACGTTTCTTTGACAATAGATCAAGAATTAGGGTTTGCGCGCGCAAAAGGAATTAATTCTACAGTTCTTTTTGACTCTGGGACATGGTTTGAGGCTTCTGATTGAAAGTTTGAAGTTTAAGTTTGATCAGTGAGATAAAAGACATATGGACGTTTGTTTGTTTAACTATGCATTGCTTTTGGTTATTCGGAACGCCGGGCGTTTATTGATTATTTATAATTTCTAGGTTAAAATTATTGGATAATTTCCAATTATTATAACTCAAGAGATTTAAGTAATTAAATAAATAAATGCAGAAGAATTAAAAGAGATATCTGACAAAGAAAGATTTTTATTCATTTTTAATTGTTTGTTACAAATATTGTTTGAACACTGTAAATTTATTTACAGTTGTTTACAATAATATTATTACAATGATTAAAAGTAAATTAAAACTATATCCTAAATATCTGGAAATCTTCATCTTCTACTGCTGCTCCCCCTTACTCAACTAATTTTTATCTGCAAAGACAAAAAAGAAAAGAAGTCAAACACAGATAAATTAAGAGCATTCTCAGACAGTCAATCAAATTAAAACTCATCATTAAAAGTGTTGGCCGGAATCAGTTTGTTCGCCCTCTCTGCAAATCACAAGAAGACTCTTGGTTCACAAAGAAGGAAAGGAAATATGTTTGCAAATATAAAAATGTACAAGGCTGTATAATTAAACCAAATGCACAAAGCTACATGAAAAGGGACAAGCTACTGAATATGCCAAAACAAGCTGCATAATTTCAAACCAAATTGCAAACTGAAAAGGCAAACCAAACTGAAATGCCAAAACCAAACTGTCCAAAAACTGTCAAAGTTGTCAAAACTGTTCAAAGAAGATATCAAAGCAATGCAGGAAATCTGGAAAGTACAATATGCAGAGGAAAGCTAACATTGCAAGCATACATTTCAAAATCTTCATCATTTCCCAACCAACACTTTTTCAGAAAAAGTACAGTCTAAGCAATAAACAATGCTTTTTTTCTTTCTGTGGAGAGAGAAAGAGAGAGAGAAGTGGAGAGGCTTACAGTTTCAGGCAGGCTAGATAAATATAACAGATCAGAATTGTCAAGGAGGCAGAAAAACATAAAGAAAAATATAATTCAAGCTCTTAAGCCTGTAACTTCAAAACAAGCTTACAAACTGAAGCAAGCCTGTAACCAGAAGCCTGTCCTAAAGCCATACAAACCAGCATAAGCTTCAATAAACCTGTCTAAAAACCAGTAAACCTTCAAGCTCCTCAAGCCTGCTTAAGCTTGCCTCCAAACTGTAACATCCTGCCTAGAACACATAACAGAAACAAGCAAGCAAACTAATAAACCTCCAGCCTGTTTCAAAACTGTACCATACAACCTGCATAATACATCAAGCCTTAAGCCTGCATCAAAACACAAACACAAACATGTGTTCAACCTGCATAAGCTTCACCCAACCTGTCCTAACCAAACCAACAACCTTCAACAAAAAACTCATACAATATCCAAACATCCAGATATCCAAACAACCAAGATAAATGCCTCAGAACTAGCTTCCTCATAGGCAAAGAACAACAAAGTTCATCAAAAGTCAGAATCAAACAAATCAAAGCAATCTCATAATTGCCATCATCAAGTCATCAGAACAAAGCAAGCCCAAGAGGAAAAAGCAAGCATCTCAGAGTAAGGCAACAATAACATCATCATACTCAGAATCAAAATCATCATAGCATTGGAAATAAAGCAAGCAATCTGAAGAGGAAAATAAATTATACAAGCGTTTTCAGAAGCAAAGCATCATCATAAAACATAAGAAGCAAGATACAAAGTACCAGGCAAGCTAGCAAACGCTGAGTATCACGTACTCCCTCCGCCTCCGGCCACCTGAGAAGCGCCGCCTTCTTCCTCCGTCTCCTCTCCAAAGGTATTGTCCCTCTTTCCCTTTTTCTAACACTTCAAGCAAACATCAAATAACATAAAGATCAGAACTTGTCAAAAAAATCAATAACATGCAAAACTTGAAACCCTAAAGCGCATGAGAGAACAGAAATCATTACCCTTTCTTTTGTCACCGCTTGAACAAACGCGGAGAGGAGATAGATGGTGGCGCTCTGGCAGCTGAGGTGAAGAGGTTTGTTCAGAAGTTTGGCTCAAGAAATATGAAGAGGACAACGAAGAAGAAGATGGGAGCGGCGCCGTTCTAAGCCTCTGTAACCCTATTCTGAGGCAAACAAGATGAAACCCTAAACAAAAACATTGCAAAACGCGTTTGGGCCTGCTCCATGAGTTAACGCCTAAGCCCATCCAAAACTGGCGCCTGCACCCCCCCTTGTTGTAATCTGCATTGGGCCTGCCATGTACATAATGCCTAGGCCAATTTAACTCTTTTATTTTATTTTCTTATGATTACAAATCAATCTTTTATATTATCACTTTATTTTCTTTTTATATAACTTAATTCCTTTTTTTTTCTTGTTAAATAAATAATATATTAATTTTTTATATTAAATTTATTTTGACAATACTTTTATTATAATTAAAAATACATAAATATTAGGTTATTAGGTTTAAATAATTTTCTTGTGTTTAAAACCTTTCTTTTGCTTAATAAATCTTTTTTATATAAATTTCTAAAAAACATTAATAAAGAATACATAAAAAATAGAATTTTTTAAGGTTAAATATTTCTTTCTTTTTTTTAATTAAAAACTTTTGTATATATATAATTAACAAAAATACAAAAAAAATGATAATAATACTTAATAATACATTAGGTTAACATTTGCATCATTTGTAAATAATCACACTTTCACTAATACTTTTGATTCTCTTTTATCCTTATACTTGCTATATTTTATATTGAGAATGCGATTCGATTTGGTTGTAAATATTATTTGGACACTACTATCCTGATAAGACTCATCCCCATTTGTAAATATTTGTACCCCCATCCCCGGATACTTATTTGTAATAGCTTAGACTTTGAATTCCCGCAATTTATCGCTTTCCATATACTGTATAGTAACTAGGGTTTGTATGCGAAGATTCAAAATCAACCGCTAGATAACCTAATACAAAGACAAATGCATGAAAATCAATATACAATTCACACTTGCACCTCTAGGGTAACCTCACCTGTTGCCTCGGAAAAATGAAATCATGACCCTCGAGTAACGTCCCTTCGATAAACAAAGATCGTTAGTCCCTCGATGACCCTCGATGTTGCCTTCGATAAAACGATCTCGTCCCTTACAAAAATTGCTAGAGCGTCTCACAAGTTGCCTTCAATGATTGTACACGATGACCCGCGCCCGTCCCGTTAACATCCTAACACAAGATTGTCCACCAAATACAATGGTGGAACAATACTGTTAAAAGGGTTAAAACATAGGAAAGATCTTTGAGTAAATTTAGGGGTAGACAACTCTTAGTTACTTGATCAAACTTGCAAAACACACTTGCCTACTTTCAAAAGACACTCCACCACACAACTTTCAAAACAACTTTCAAAAACCTTGAAACATCTTTTCAAAAAGACACACACCTTTGTAAAACATTCGAGTAAAGAATTGTTACAATGGTTGCCTAGACAAGGCATCTTTTTCAAAACATTTTCAAAACCACACACACAAAGCACCATTTCACACAATTGAAAATCAAGGCAAGTGATCTAAAACAAGTAACTAAGAGCCCATGGATAACCATGGATGAAAAGGGTGCTAGCACCTTCCCTTTTCATAATCTACCCCCCGAACCCACGAAAACATCTCAAAGGTTTTTCCTGTGATTTTTAACCTTTCCTTAGGATAAATAAAAAGTCGGTTGCTAAACCGAACAAGTGCGAACACAAACGGAAAACCTCAAGTCAGTTCTCCTACCGTATCACAGTCATTGTTTTAGCACAAGCCTCTTTAATGGCGACCAAAATATCCCAAGAAACCAAACCTAAATTAGTGTAGTATCTAGTATCTACCAACTTCGAACTACACTAAAGCCGGTCATCTCACTACATCCTAAAGGCCAATTTGGTCAAGTAAAGGTTTTAAAAGTTCATTAGTGCTTCATGACATGACTCAGCGGCCCCGTATTCTCTTTGATTAACTCAAAGGCTACCGGTACCCACAAATATGTCGCACTAACATAGCTATTGCTTAGACCATGTCGGTATACCCCGCATAGTTTCCACAACGTATTGCTACTTACCTATAATATATTCCAAGTCCTGGTAGAGGATTCAAACCCAAACAAAGAACCATAATGTAAAGCATACAAGTCAAACAATGTAAGAAAAAAATGTGATCTATCCCTAAGGTAACCCTACTTTTAGAATACTCCCTAGTATAGTCGCCAGTTCTGTGATACGGTCGGAGAACTGACTTGAGGGTTTTGCGTTTGATCGCAAATGTTGCGGTTAGCAAGAGTCGCCACCGACTTTTCTTTTATCCAAAAGGAAAGGTGAATAAGCACAGGAAAGACCTTTGAAATTATTTCTTGAGTTCGGGGGGTAGATTATGAAAAGGGAAGGTATTAGCACCCTTTTCATCCATGGTGTTCCATGGGCTCTTAGTTACTTTCTAGATCACTTGCATTTTTTTTTTGAAATTGTGCTTGATGTGGTTTTTGAAAGTATTTTGTAAAGAGGCCATCGTTTAGGAAATCTTTGTAATGATTCTTGTTTGTAAGAATGTATACAAAGATGTTTGATCTTTTGAAAATGTTTTCAATTTTGTAAGATGTTTGAAAGTGTATGTGTTTGTTTTGAAAATAGCAAGGATGTTTATTTTGAAATGGAGCAAGTAATTAGGAGCAATCTACCTACTCAAATGTCTTTCTTGTTCATTTTCTTTTCCTTTGACATTGTTGTCATACCATTGATTTGGTAAGCAACCCTATCTTTGGATGTAAGCGGGACGGGCGTGGGTCATCGTATAACCATGATTAGAAATGTTGCAAAGTATCTTAGCATACTTTTTGAGGGACTAAGATCATTTGTAAGGCAACTTAGATAGCGTCATCGAGGGACCATGATCTTGTATTTACTTGTTTTTGCTAAGATACCTTACATGTGTAATATGGCCATTTGTATAAGGTAACCAAGTGGAATAACCCTAGGGGTGTTTGTATGCAAATGTATTATTTTCATGCTTGTTTTTGTCTTGAATTAGGGTTTTCTAAGTGTTGGTTTTAGTCTTTCCATACAAACCCTAATTACTATCATGTTATATAAAAGCGATAAATTGCGAAATTTAAAGTTACTACGCTATTACAACATTTGTGGGAGGGGGTGTACAAATTATAAATGGGGATTTCAAGAAATTAAACCCTAATTAGTCTATTACAACCAAATTGAATTTATACAAGAATTGAAATAAATAATGTACAAGATGAATTAAATATGCAAGAAGGTAAATGTGAAGAAAACGGATATTTTGTTTGATGTTTTATGAAAAAGGAATTTTACCTTAACCTAATAAAATAAAGAAAATAATTTATGAAGTTTGAAATTATTGAGAAAAGATTTTAGATGAAAATCCTAATTTTATTAATTAATCAAAAGAAAATAAGTTTAAGAAAAGTATTTTTTGTTTGGCATTTTTTATCTTGAAAATATTTATAGCATTATAAAATATTTTTAGTCTTTTTGGTATTAAAATAATATATTTTAATTGGTGTAAAAGAAAATAAATAATATCCTAGTTTTAATTAAATTTACAAGAACAATTAGAAAAATAAATAAAGTGTGGTCAAATATATTTTTGTGAGAAAAATAAATGAACTAAGTTAAAATATAAATCTACTATTTTTTGTATTTTATGATTTTTTTAGTATTTAAAAAAATATATTTAAGAAAATAAAATGAAAATAAAATGGAAAATAAAAAAATGGGCCAGGGGTGTCAAAAGCCTGCAGGGGTTAGTATGCAAAAAAAACAAAAACAAAAAACAAAAGCTAAGCCCAAAAGGCCCAGCGCCTATTTGCTGAAGCAAAAAAGAAAGGAAAAATTACCAAAAATATAAAACAACAGCAAAAAGGCAACATTGAGGTTCGAACCCATGACCTCTACCAATAACGTGCGCTGCCTTACCACTGGGGTGGTTGTACATCCGTTAATATAACTGAAACAATAATTACAAAACACACAACGCGCCCTGATTACACTTCATCTTCAACCTCCAGCTAAAGGACCTGTATCTTCTTCATCTCTCAACAAAAATGAAAAGTTCAAACATGAAAGTTGTGACATTTTTCCCCACGAATCCAACCATATAAACAACTTAAGCTAACAATCGAAGATGAATGAGAATTTTTCTAGCCCTAATTCAAAACCTAAAAATTCTAGAAAACTTCAACCATAAAATTCTCTAAGCTCAATGCCATATAAATGTAAACTATAGATATGTAAAGCTTTGTGGCAATGGTATCTACATTTTATCTTTACAAACCAAACTCAAACGATGCCTGTATGAAGAGATAGAAGTTTGAAAACTTACCTCTTGCAGCTGGAGTCGTGTATGGAGTTTGAGCAACCTTTGTGATGGCCTGATAATTTCTGTAGCTTGCCTGGACCTCCTTGAATGTGTTCCAACTCCTACTTTGCTTTGAAGATGGCTGAAACTCCCAACTCAAGTCAAGTTGCAAGCTTCAGTTTTGAAAATAGTGGATGATTAAGGAGGAGTTACAGTTAGGAAATGAGGGTCTGAATCACTTTGATATGATGTATGGAAGGTGTCTGGATGATTAGTTTTCAAAATGCACGAGTGGAAATGAAGATGGTGAGTTTTTGCTCAAAATTGTCAAGTTTGGGCAGTGTTATGCAGCAAGGCGCTTGGGAGTGTTTTAGGGCTTTTCAAAACGTGTGTTGTGTTGCAATTGACTTGTTAATATGTATGGAAAATATTAGAGCCCAAAATCACTCAAGGTTTCTGAGTTATAGGGTTATGGCTCTATAACTTGCTTTTTAAGAAAAGTGAAGTGACAAATCTCAAGTATTATACAAGCATGTTTTGAGCTTCTTGAGACCTTTGACACATTTCTTTTGGTTTATAGGAGTTGTGTGTGCAGAAAGAACAAGTTAGAAGCTCAAGACAAGTTGACTTTGTGATTAAAGCAACTTTTCAAGAATGCAATAGTAACTTTCTTCCTAAAATGGAAAATTGACTTGGACAATACTTGGAACACTTGGATAATAGCTCAAAAGAAAGAATAATCTTCTGATTATGGATAGATATTGATGTTTATAGGCCTTTAAAATAAGATTGTGCAACATAGGTTTGAAATTGACTTCTTGTTCATCACAAAATGGCTTGTAAATTAAGTGACAAAACCCTAACTTCATCTCTTCGATTCTCCCTACTCAAGAATGATCTCAAGGAGTAATTGGAAATTTTGGAAAGCTTGTAACATGCTCTAAAACAACTATTTGAGTTGCTTTTGAATATTCCCCTTGGAACTATGTGAAAAAGTGTCATGAAGTTAGGTCAAAATCCTGTCCAAATTATCGCAAATTTTCACTAAGTGTTTTGTTTCATGACCCTATGTTCATAAAATTGTAACTTGAGATCCAAGAATTTTTGTAAGAAGTTTTGTAAATCAAAGTTGTAGATTTCATTGAGATCTACAACTTTCATGTTAGAAGTTTCTCTTGAATCATCTTGCATCATGGTGAAAATTTGGATCAAAGTTATGAAAAAATAAGAAATTTTCCATACTTAGAAAAATTTCTAAGAAATTTTAACATTTCAAGATGAAATCTTGAATTCTTGATTTCTTGATGAACAAGTTTCATATTTTGACATTTTTTGATGAATTGTGATCTTTGGTACTTGAATTTGACCAAAAAGTCAAAGTTTGACTTTTTAGTATACAGTTGACTTTTGATCAGTTGACTGAAAAATTCATCTGTCAATCCAATGGACTTGCAATGTTTTGAACCATTTCATTAGGTAAACATGATGCAATTGGACTCTTGAGATCATTCCTTAAACCAATTGACCATTTGCTAGGTAAAAAATCAGAAATTTCCCTTTCCCAATCAAAACCCTAATTTTGACCATTTTTCCCTTTTGGAGATTTGATCAAATTTCTTGAGTTGTGGTCCAAACTTGATCAAATGATACACATGAGTTTAAAATGTTGATTTGGACCAAAAATTATGAAGTTTGACTATGAATTGACCATAGTTAACTTTTTCCCCAATATAGCTGATTTTTAGGTCAACTACTCAATTGACTGATCAAAAGTGTGATCCAAGGCTTGAAACTTGACATAAGTAATATTGGGGGTCCATAATGATCCATTAAAGTCATATGGGGCATTATAAGTTCAAAAATCCTTGTGCAAACTCAAACCCTAATTTTGGTCATCACTGCTTAAGGAGATGTCTTGAGCTGGTCAACCCTAGTGCAGTCTTGAAACAAAGGAGATCTTGTGAGTAAATTCTTGATAAGTTAGGGAAAATTTTGGGGTACAACACACTGGGATACCCTTTTTTTTCCTAAGCCGCCTTTTCAGGTTTTCGACTTGCTGGGTGTACAGATTTTTCATATGTATATCCCAAATTTTTGCCCGAACATTTTGATTTGTCGGGATGCCCTTATTTTTTCCTAGGCCAGTCAACCTAGAGCGTATTTGTTCATGCATAGTATCTTTTAACTATGTCTGCGTTTACAGGGTGTGGAAGGTTGTCACGGTCCATAGTGGTTAAGATCATGGCTCCACCTGAAAATATGTTCTTGATCACAAATGGTACTTCGTATGTAGGAGTTCATTTTCCCGTGGGATCACCTTGCGGCAGGATAATGCGCTTGATTACTAGGTCACCAACCTGATATACCTGATGTCTGACCTTCTTGTTAAAAGCTTTAATCATACATTTTGGGTACATCTAACCATGGTAGACAGCCGCGAGTCTCTTCTCGTCAATCATGTTCAATTGGTCAAGTTGAGTCTGAATCTATTCGTCTTCATTCAAACCTGTATCTTTCATGATTCTCAATGAAGGTATCTGGACTTCATTAGGTAGGACAACTTCAATACTGTATACCAAAGAGAAGGAGTTGCCCCTGTTGACGTGCACACCGTGGTACGGTAACCGTGAATAGAAAATGGTAACATCTATATCAGTCTTTGTAGGTCACTGTCATCTTCCATATGATCTTTTTGATGTTTTTATTAGCGTCCTCCACAACACCATTCATCTTCGGCCAGTAAGGAGAAGAGTTATGATGCTCGATTTTAAATTATACGCATAGTCCGGTGATCATAGTATTATTGAGATTGGTACCATTATCTGTAATGATTCTTTCTGGAATACTATACCTACAAATAAGGTTATGTCTGATGAATCAGGAAACAATGTTCTTGGTAACAGAAGAAAATGAAGCCGCCTCGACCCATTTTGTGAAGTAATCGATGGCGACGAGGATGAAACGATGCCCATTAGAGGTTTTGGGTATGATATCGCCAATCATATCAATGCCCCACATTGCAAATGGCCAGGGAGTAGTCAAGATGTTTAGAGGAATCAGAGGCATGTGTACTTTATCAGCATAGATCTGGAATTTGTGACAAGTTCGTGAATACTGATAATAGTCTACTTCCATAGTGGACCAATAGTATCCTGCCCGTAGGATATTTTAGCCATCGTGTGCCCACTAGAATGGGTGCTAAAGGTACCTTTGTGCAAATCAGCCATAATCTTTTCTGCCTCACTCTTGTCTACACACCGAAGCAAAGTAGAGTCGTGGTTACGCTTGTAGAGGATTTTGTTACTAAGGAAGAACTTGGTAGAGAACCTTCTTAGGAACTTCTTATCGTTGACTGAAGCTCCCACAAGATACTCTTGGGCTTCTAGATATCTTTTAACTTCATGGAACCAAGGTTTGTCCACTACTTCTTCAGTATCAATCTCATGACAGTATGCTGGTTCGTCCATCCTCTCAATGGTGATATGAGGAGCCTCATTTTCCCACCCAACTTTGAACATAAATGACATAGTAGCTAGCGCGTCCCCTAGTTGATTTTCCTTTCGTGGGAAATGCTCAAAGGTAATTTCTTCAAAATGTGGAATACACATGCTCCTTGTAAGGAATGAGATTAGGATGCTTCGTGTCCCATTCTAATTTGATTTGACTGATTTCTAAGGTCGAGTCTCCAAATACACTCAAGGATTTGAGCCTCAAGCATATAGTAGCTTTGAGACCCATAATGCATGCTTCATATTTAGCCATATTGTTGGTACAATTGAAACACAGCCTAACAGTGAAAGGAGTATGACAACCTTCAAAAGATATGATCATAGCATCGATGCCATTGCCGAGTGCGTTGGAAGCTCTGTCAAAAACCATAATCCATCGGGATCCTTGTTCAGGTATGTCATACGGTCTAAGTTCTTCACAATCATTCACTAACATGATGTCCTCGTCTGGGAATTCAAAATTCATGGATTGATAGTCATCCACAGCCCGATGAGCCAAATGATTAGCTAGTACACTTCCTTTTATTTCTTTTGGGTAGTGTATTGAATGTCGTATTCAGTCAGGACCATTTGCCATCTTTCTATTCTTCTAGAGAGAGCGGGCTTCTCAAATATGTATTTGATAGGATCCATTTTAGATATCAATAAAGTAGTGTGAGTCAGCATAAACTGTCTTAGCCGGCGAGCAGCCCATGCCAGAGCACAACAAGTTTTCTCGAGCAGTGAATATCTGGTTTCACAATCGGTAAAATTTTTGCTCAGGTAGTATATTGCGTGCTCTTTTCGACCAGACTCGTCATGCTGCCCCAACACACACCCCATTGAATTCTCTAATATAGTTAAGTACATGATCAGAGGTATCTCTTCGATAGGCGGTATTAAAATTGGAGGCTATTTAAGATTTTCTTTGATTTTGTCAAAGGCGGTCTGGCAATCATCATTCCATTTCACTGCCTGATCTTTCTTCAGTAATTTGAAGATTGGCTCACAAGTAGCTGTTATATGGGAAATGAATCTGGTGATGTAGTTTAGACGTCCCAAGAATCCCCTAACCTCCTTCTTAGTGTGAGGAGTTGGCATTTCTTGTATGGCTTTTACATTTGCAGGGTATACTTCAATACCTTTTCCGCTGACAACGAAGCTTAAGAGGTTACCGGATCTTACTCCAAAGGTGCACTTATTCGGGTTCAACCTTAGTTTGTATTTTTTCAGTCTTTCAAATAGCTTCTGCAGGTGGTCAAGGTGTTCCTCTTCAGTTTGAAATCAGGCTACCATATCATCAACGTAGACCTCTATCTCGTGATGGATCATATCATGAAACAAAGCTACCATGGCACGCTGATAGGTTGCCCCGGTGTTCTTTAACCCAAATTGCATAACTTTGTAGCAAAAAGTACCCCACTGGGTGACGAAGGTCATTTTCTCCATGTCCTTAGGTTCCATTTTGATCTGGTTGTACCCGGAGAAACCATCCATGAAGGATAATACCTTGTGTTGTGCAGTTTTGTCAACCAGAACATCAATATGGGGAAGCGAAAAGTCATCCTTAGGGCTTGCCCTATTCAGGTCTCTGTAATCCACACACATACGTACCTTACTGTCCTTCTTAGGTATCGGAACAACATTAGCAAACCATTGTGGATAGGAGGTAACAGCTAATAAATCGGTGTTGAAATGCTTCGTGACTTCAACCTTGATCTTTTTTGACATCTCTGGCTGCATACGACGAACCTTCTATTTTACTAGGGGGCAGTCTGCTTTCGTCGGCAGACGATGGACCATAATATCAGTGTCGAGTCCTGGCATGTCTTTGTATGAACAGGAAAATACCTTAACATAGTCATGTAGAATTTGAATTAAATGCTCCATGACACTATGCTCCATATTGGCACCTATCTCAACTGGCTCTTCATGGGGTTGTATTACCCTTTCTTCCTGTCGTAACAGTCTGGAAACTTCCCCTGGTACTTCACAATCTTCCTCACCTTCGTCCTCGGCTTGGTAGATCAAATTTTCAAAGTCATAATTGGCAATAGCAGAACCATTACCAATGGGATCCATAGTGGATGTGAATCTGCATTTTGATATGTGGGTGTGTGTAAGAGCATAGCTATTTTTGACAAAGTAAAAAGTAGAAAAGAAAAACAAAGAGCGTAAAATTTGAATGCAAAGCGTCCAATGATTTATTAATGACATATGAAGATGAAGTAATAACCCTCACAGGTAGACCATTGTGCCTCGGGTAAGACACAAGGTTTTAGAGTTTCAATTGTTTAAATATTACATATCCAAAAACTAAAAGACAATTACTCTTGAATAAAAGTAATAAGAACAAAATATTTGGCCTCCCAATTGTTAAGTCCACCGCTGATAGTTGGGAAGATCCACTTGTCCATGTCACAATCACTATCATTATCCTCCAACGCATTGAATCCATGGTTGCTAATGCGTAGTGGTGGTCCCCCAGCGCAAGCACAGCGAACAGCTCTTTGTGCCTCTGAAATAAAACCCAAACCAAACTTGTCAGATTTGTACAGAATATTCGGAAGTTGACTCCAAATGGTACATGCACCTTCTGCAACTACTTCTTTAACATCCTTCAGAGAAGCCATCTTCAACGGAGGTCTGGTAATGTTCGGAACCTTAGTAGCAGTCTTTGTTACAAAAAATATCCGTGGAACCTCCTCAAAGTTCTGATAGGGGGTCTCAATGAACTCACTGTCCATCTCAATATACTTGAAAGAGTTCAAGTTGCTCACCATTTACTCCTCCTCGCCATGGACAGTGATAATCTTTCCGTTAACTAGGTACTTTAATATTTGATGCAGAGTAGAAGTAACAACACCGACCCCATGGATCCAGTGGCGACCCAATAAACAGGAGTAAGATGGGCGAATATCCATTATGTAGAAAGTAGAGTCGAAAGTCTGAGTACCAACTTTGATAGGGATGTCCACCTCATCGTGCACCATTCTCTTGGAACCATCGAAGGCCCTCACCATAATATTACCGGGCTTCAATGTGAGTCCTTCACAATCCAATCTGTCCAAAGCAAGCTTGGGTAATACATTCAATCATGAACCTGTATCTACCAGAACATGATCTAGGGTAGTTCCCCTGCACTCAATGGAGATACCCAGGGCATCATTATGCTTTCTTCCCCTGGATGTCAAATCTGCATCAAAGAAACCCAGTCCATTGTCAGCTGTCAAACTAGCAACACAATTCTCGAATTGATCGGCAGAGGTCTCTTGAGGCAAATGGGCATACTTCAGGAATTTTACCAAGGCCTTAGCATGGGCTTCAGAGTATAACAATAGGGCCAACATTGAGATTTTCGAAGGGGTCTACCCCAACTGCTCCACAATGTTGTAATCACTTTTCCTTATGATCTTTAGTATTTCTTCCATTTCCTTTTTAGAAGCCTCAGGAATGACTTCTTTGTGTGCCTTCGTCTAGACAGGCTCAACCAGTACCTCTTTTCCCCGAGTCTCAGCTACTCACTAGCAGGGATAACAATAGGAGTAGCAATGGGAGTACTAACAGGAGTAGCAACGAGAATAATCAAAGGAGTAGAAACAGTTTTTTGAGAGATTTTGTGATAGAAAACCCTTCTGCTTCTTGTAATTTTACTGGTCCCGGTGATGTTGTCGACGCCAGGATCAGTATCTTTGGCAACTTTATCTTCAACAGTCAATGGGTCTTTCTTGACGCCATGGTAGTAGATGTCAGTCCCATAATTCTAGGGAACAACTTTATCATAGGAATATGGTATCGGCCCAGAAAGAGTGATAATCAAAGGAGCAAACTTGGGAATGGGTGTAATTCTGACGGGTCTTTTGGTGGAGACCCTGGGAGGATTGTCGGAAATGGTAATTATTGAGACATCTTCACACAAATTTCTTGCAAGGGGAACTTTCTCAAACATAATTTCTTTGTTAATCATCAGGCGCTGGACACCCATCTTTAATGACAAACAACCATTTGGTAGAGACATACATAAGTGGAAACCTTCACCACAACTCAAATATAAACTGACTCAGAACAGATTCTCTTTAACAATCAGAAGAGGAATGGCTAATTCATCCACAGAGGAAACAAACAGGTCATCTTCAACGGCATTGACACCCTGTCCATGTTTAGGCATTGGCGCAGTTATTACATTAAGTGTCTCTGGAAGGTCAAACTCAATCTCCTTCGCCTCGATAAGATCCTGCACTTTATTTTTTAGAGCCCAACAATCATTTGTATCATGCCCCGGACTCTCAGAATGATAGGCACATCGAGCGTTTGGGTTGTAGCAAAGAGAAGTGGCATTGGGATTCTTAGGAGCTTCCTTTAGAGTCACCATATTGGACTTCAACAGGTGTGGCAAAACCTGGGACAAGCTCATGTTGATCCGGGTGAACTGTCTTATGGGCACATTCGGCCTGTGCTGATTGTTTCGTTGTTGATTTGATACAGGATTAGAGATCATAACAGCCCTTACCGTCGGACGACGTTCAATTTTTTTTATTTCTCTAGCCATAAGCAGCACTGACCTCCTTCTTTCCAGCGAAGGGTTTCTTCATCGTACTTGAGGATGCATCCCTATGAATCTTGCCACTCTTAATACCAGCTTCTACTCGCTCACCAGTCAAGATCAACTCAGTAAACCCAACTTAAGAGCTTCCAATCAGATGGTTAAAGAATGGACCAGACAACTTGCCCAAAAACATATCCACCAGCTCTCTATCAGATAGAGGAGGCTGGTCTCTTCCCGCAAGATCCCTCCATTTCTGGGCATAATCTTGAATCCTTCACTAGAACCCATAGACATACTTTGCAGTTGTATGTGAGTTGGAGCGAGGTCAACATTATATTGGTACTTCTTGTAAAAAGCAGTAGCCAGATCTTCCCAATTGCGAATGTTGGTTCCTTCCAACTGATAGAACCAATCCAACTACGTCCTTGACAAACTTTCCTAGAAGAAATGTATCCAGAGGTTCCTATCAGTAGTATGGGGTTGGATCTTCCTGACATACGACCTTAAGTGCAGCTTAGGACAGGAGGCACCTTCATATTTAACAAATGTGGGAACTTTGAACTTTGGTGGAATGACCACCCCAGGGACCAAGCCTAGTTCTTCAAAATCCAGACCAGGTACTCTCTGAATTTCCATGGCATTGAGACGATCCTCCAGATGTTTAAATTTGTCATCAGCAGGAGAATATTGTTCGTCAGCATAGTCAGTATCCTCTTCATCAGACCCCCAACTGTGGTCTCCTTCGCTTGCCTTCTCTTCTTGATTATCTTCCTCATTTGAAAAAGTTGCAAATTCTAGAGCTTGCTTTGCTGGTTCTTTGAACCTCCTTCCCATATTCAGGACACCTATCATTTTTTCGTCTTCTTCTTCTTCTTCTTCTTCTTGTCTTTGATCATGAGAGCCTTCAGGTCCTCTTGTCCTTTAGCCAAAGCCAGGAATATCTATTGGAATTGAGCATTATGTGCTTGAAGATCCTTTATTGTCTAGTCAATATCCATCTCACTGAAATAAACAGTAGAAATATAAGGAAACCTGTTGTAAAAAACCTGTTTGTGTTATGATGAATGAAAACGCATATGCAAATGATTTCAAGGAAACTAGGAGATTTAAATTTGTTTAGACAAAAGGAAACAAACATTGTATTAATAAGTCCAAGTTGATTACAACATTCCTCTTGGGCTTACAATGGAGGAAATAAACACAAAATAAAATCCTAAGATAAAAAGGTCGAGCACATCCTTTTTGGCGCGATGTAGGCGTTCAAACTTTGCTCTTCATGAAGCTGTCTCGTAAGCTCCAAAACTTTCTTTTCACTCGCGTGGAACTGGGCTTCGAAGGTGTCTCGCTCTTCCTTTAGATGAATCCAGTCCTTTTGCAAATCTTCAAGAGAGGTACGCATTTTAGGATAAAGGATAGTATACAGAACATCTCCTTCAGCAACAAGCTCCATAATGATAGGTAGGATGGAGGGGTAAGGCATTACGAGACTCTGAGCATGACTTCATACCCACTTAAGTTAAGGCTTAAGAGGAATAGAATTTTTGTGTCCCAATGTCTTACTACCCACTTTGTTTACCATTCTCCAAGCTCGTATGAACCTTTGACGATAGCCTTGGTCATCGCTCTCATAGTCAAATACCACACCTTGTATGAGCTCATCATGGGGACCATCTCTTCGTGCATACCCAAACTGTCGTAAAGCCAAGCAAGGGTTGTAAGTAATACCTCCCCTAATGCCAAGCATATGGACATTAGGGAATTCCCCACAACGGCCGATGATAGTAATATCCTCCAAGGATCAAGAACACCAGTGAATATCCGAATGTCTGAGTGACATCAACCTATTAGACCATCTTAAACCTTGCTCATTCTTCACAACAGATCAGGGCAGGTGCGAAACAAACCACCTAGCCAATAGAGGATTGCAACACATGAGGGCCCCCCTTCTCTTCATGGTGCGAGAGTGAAGATAATGTAAGATGTCTCCCAGCAAAGTAGGCACCGAATTACGAGATATAAAATTTTTTACTGCGTTCATATCTATAAGGTGGTCAGGATTAGAAAATAGTATCATCCCGTAGATGAGAAGAGCCAAGAATTCTTCAAAGGCTTGTAAATCCAGAATATCCTAATAGTCTTGAGCCTTTTCCAACAAGAACTTGGCTAGAAACCCTTTGACACCACTTCTTGTTTCCCAGTTAGCATGACATCGGATTATTGCAAATGTAAAGCTCGAGCAATCTCCTCAGGGCTCGGGTCTCTTTCAATACCGTTGAAAGGTAATTGGTCGAGCATAGGAACTCCCAAGAGTTAAGAGAATTCTTCCATAGTAGGCACAAGTTGGTAATCAGGGAAGGTAAAGAAATGGTGTAAAGGGTCGAAAAACTGGAAAAGCACTTTAATCATGTCTTCATCAAAGCTTGAGGTAACCAGATTGAGAAGTCGTCCATGTCTTTTGGTGAACGGAGAATTCTCAGGAATCCTTGATGCTAGTTCTTTGAGTTGAAAAGGCACACATACGAGGTTGACTTGGATCGTATTCCTGCGAGTGGGAGTCATATCCTACAAAACAGAAACGAAGATGAATCTCGAAATCCTTGAAATGGTTAGTGTAAAATGCTATGGTATGATGTCATGATGTTATGTAAAAGTATATACACAAGCAAATCAAACAATTCCTTAGGTTTAGGCTTGCATGAGGTTCATAGGTAAGTACCCTCTTGAAGTTTAGTTGGTTCAACCTATCCTAGAAAGTAATCAGGTTCTAGGGGATCTCAATATCACTGATCTTTCTTTATCGAGCATGGTTTCAGCGTAAGCCTCTTTATTGGCGACCGAAATATCCCGAAAGTCTAATCTCAATGAGCGTAGTATCAAGTATCAACCAACTTCAGACTGCACCAAAGTCGGCTATCTCACTACTTCCTAATGGCCAAGTTGTTCAATTAAGGTTCTAAGGTCAGTTAGTTCTTCATGACACCACACAGCGGCCCCGTATTCTCCTTGACTACTCAAGGGCTACCGGTACCAACAAATGTGTCACACTACTGTAGCTATTGCTTCAACCATGTCGATATACCCCGCACAGTTTCCATAATCTATTGCTACTTACCTAAAAGGTGCCCCAGATACGGGTAGAGGATCAAAACAAACCCAAAAAAGGAACCATAATGTAAAGCAAGCAAGTCAAACAAAGAAAGCAAGTAAAGGTGATCTATCCCTAAGGTAACCCCAATTTTAAATAAGTTCCCAGCAGAGTCGCCAGTTCTGTAATACGGTGGGAGAACTGACTTGGTTGTTTTGCGTTTGATCGCAATTTTTGCGGATAGCAAGAGTCACCACCGAAGTTTCTTTTATCCAACAAAGGAAAGGGTGAAAAGAACAGGAAAGACTTTTATAGATGTCTTCTTGAGTTCGGGGGGTAGGTTATGAAAAGGGAAGGTGTTAGCACCTTTTTCATCTGTGGTTACCTACGGGCTCTTAGTTGCTTGCTAGATCACTTGCTTTGTTTGAAAATGTGCTTTGTGGTATGGGTTTGAAAATATTTCGAAAACGTCTTTGTAATGATTCTCATTTCTATAAGAATGCGTACAATGTGTTGGTTTTGAAAATGGTTCAAAGAGGTGTTTGTTATGGAAGATGTTTTTTGAAAGTGATTTTGAAAAGCGCCTTTGTAATGATCCCCGTCTCTATAAGAATGCGTACAAAGGGCTTTAACTTTTGAAAATGTTTCAATAGAAAGTGTTGGTGTGAAAATGATTTTTTAGTTGTGAGCAAGCAAGCAACTACGAGCGTCCTACCTACTCAAAAGGTCTAATGTCCTTTTCCTCCCCCTTTAGATGTTGTTATCTTGCCATCGATTTGGTAAGAAGCCCCATCGTTGGATGTGAAATGGATGGGCGTGGGTCGTTTGTATAGTCATAGAAGGTAACCTATGAGACGTTTTAGCAATTTTGTATAGGGACTAGATCGTTTACCTAAGGCAACATCGAGGGACTATGATCTTTTATCGTGGGTCTTTGCTAAAACGCCCATATTCGAGGGACATGACTATTTTTCCGAGGCAACAAGTGAGATTACCCTAGAGGTGCATGTGTGTGAATAATGTGTTTGATTTCATGCATTTAGTCTTTGATTAGGGTGGTCTACTTGTTGGTTTTATCTTTCCATACATCCTAATTACTAACATTTATGAAAGCAATAAAAAATGCAGAAAATAAAGGTCATACGTTATTACAACCATATTGAATAGCAAGAAAATATAAAAATAAAACAAAATAAAAGAGGGGAAAACAAGTTCTTCGATCTAGGAAGTAGGCACCCTTCGATTCATCCCTTTCTTGCCTCTTTTGATTTGGGCCTGGAAGTCAGCGTGAGATGCACCCTTCAATTCACCCTTTTTTTTTGCTTCTTTCGATTGAGTACAAGATGAACTTGTTTCTAAACGTTTGAAGTGCTCAACTCCCTCCTTCAATTGCAGGAATGCAAATCTCCCAAGTTGAGATTCGAAAGGCTTCAATGTTTATCAAATCGAAGGATACAGAAAACCTGTCTAAAGTTTGAAAATGAATCTAACAAAGGTAACTTTCGAAAGCTACAGACTAGGGGTTAGCACAAGTTTATTGGGCACCAAAATCCAAAGGCTAACAAGTCAGAGTTGAGATTCTCAACATATAGGCAGTGAGAATCGAAAGTTAAGGCATGGTCAACTTCCTAGATGGGATATCTGCATTTTTCTTTTATTTATATGTACACATGATATTTAAATGGAAAGTTCCAAGTTTATAGGAAACTTACCTCTTGAAGTGCCAATCGAAGGAGCTGTATATGACTTCCTTGGTGGTGGATGGAGCTTCGCTAAAACCATCCTGAAGCTAGTTTAGTTGCTACTTTGTTTGGGCAGTCACTGAATCAAAAGAGGGGTGTGATAGTGGTGAGTGAATAGAAGGTTATTACATAACAGTCTAGAGAGGGAATCGAAAGACTATCATGTTGTAGTTAGGGAATGAATCGAAGATTGGTTATCTGGTAGTTAGGGAGTGAATCGAAGGATTCACTAATGCATGAAGGGATCTGAGATTTTTTGTGAGAGTTTTAGAGTTTGAATGTTTGAGAGTGTTTGTGAGTGTTTGAGAATGTTTGAGAGTTTTGAGAATTTGATAATTTTCTCACAACAAGAGTTTTTTCAGCTCCCAAAAATGGCCCCTAAGACGTGTTGTGGAACATCTTATTTATAGATGAATTTGGCTGAGATTTGGGAGGGAAAACAAAAGAGATTTGAAAAAATTGGGTGTGCTGTTTTTGTAGCCTTTGAGGTGCAATTTTTGTATGCCAAATTGGTACAAATATAGGTGCAGCGTAGCAAGACTGTTGTGCAGCAATTTTGGAGTCTTGTGGCCAGTGCAGCAGGCTTGGACTTGGCATCACATAGGACTCTGGCCAGTGTGATACGGTGGGAGAACTGACTTGAAGGTTTTGCGTTTTATCTCAAATGTTGCGGTTAGCAAGAGTCGCCACCGACTTTTCTTTTATCCAAAAGGAAAGGTGAAAAAGCACAGGAAAGACCTTTGATATTATTTCTTGAGTTCGGGGGATAGATTATGAAAAGGGAAGGTATTAGAACTCTTTTCATCCATGGTTATCCATGGGATCTTAGTTACTTGCTAGATCACTTGCTTTTGTTTGAAATTGTGCTTTGTGTAGTTTTTGAAAGTATTTTCTAAATAGGCCATTGTTTAGGCAATCTTTGTAATGATTCTCGTTCGTAAGAATGTATACAAAGATGTTGATCTTTTGAAAATGTTTTCAAGTTTTGTAAGATGTTTTGAAAGTGTAAGTGTTTGTTTTTGAAAATAGCAAGGATGTTTGTTTTGAAATGGAGCAAGTAATTAGGAGCAATCTACCTACTCAAATGTCTTTCTTGTTCATTTTCTTTTCCTTTGACATTGTTGTCTTACCATTGATTTGGTAAGCAACCCTATCTTTGGATGTAAATGGGATGGGCGTGGGTCATCGTATAACCATGATTAGCAATGTTGCAAGGTATCTTAGCATTCTTTTTGAGGGACTAAGATCATTTGTAAGGCAACTTAGATAGCATCATGGAGGGACTATGATCTTGTATTTGCTTGTTTTGGATGAGATACCTTACATGCGTAATATGGCCATTTTGTATAAGGCAACCAAGTGGAATAACCCTAGGGGTGCTTGTGTGCAAGTGTGTTTGATTTACATGCATTTAGTCTTGAATTAGGGTTTCTAAGCATTATTTTTAGTCTTTCCATACAAACCCTAATTACTAGCATTTTATATAAAAGCGGTAAATTGCGAAATTTAAAGTTACTACGCTATTACAACATTTGTGGGGAGGGGGGTATACAAGTTCATGAATGGGGATTGCAAGAATTTAAACCTAATTAGTCTATTACAATCATATTGAATTGATATCAATGTACAAGGAAATAAATAAATACAAAGTATAAAATGAATGAATGTACAAAAAATGAAAAATGTAAAGAAAAATGTATCTTTGTTTGATTTTCATGAAAAAAGGACTTTGTCTTAACCTAATTAAATAAAGAAAATAATTAATTAAATTTGAATTTTATTAGGAAAAGATTTCAAGTAAAACCATAGTTCTATTAATTAATCAAAAGAAAATAAGTTTAAGAAAAGTATTTTTTGGTATTTTTATCTTAAAAATATTTATAGCATTATAAAATATTTTGTCTTTTTTTTTATATAAAAAATAATGTATTTTAAATGGTATGAAAAATAAATAAATAAAAACATAGTATTAATTAAGTTTACAAGATTATTAAATAAAATAAATAAAGTATAATAAATAAAAATATTTTTTTTGTGAGAAAAATTAAATAAAATAAGTAAAAATATAAATCTATCATTTTTTGTATTTTTATGATTTTTAATATTTGGAAAAATATTTAAGAAAATAAAAATGAAATAAATAATAAAAAATAAATGAACTTGGGCCAGGGGTGCCATTAGTCAGCAGGGAGGTCAGCTAGCAAAAACAAAAATAAGCTAGGCCCAAAGGGCCCAGCGCCTGCCAAAAACACAAAAATCATGAAAGTGAAAATATGAAAAATGAAAAGGGTACCACTAGGGCTAGAACCCAGGTCCCATAGGTTACAGGTGCGCGCTTCTACCACTGGGGTGGCTATACATCCGTTAACATTAGTAAAACAATAAATATGTAAGGCAAAATGCACCCTGAAGACTTCATCTTCAACCTCCAGCCAGACCAACTGTAACTTTCTCATTTCTCATAAAAAATGAAAACTGTAAACATGAAACTTGTAGCAAATTTTCTCACGATTCCAGAAATGTAAAGTATTAAAACTATAGATCAAAGATAAGCATGAATTCTAATGGCCCTAATCTGAACCTTAAAAATTTCAGAAATTTCAGTTTCAAAATTCTCTAAGCTCAAGCAAAATTAATGGAAACTATGAACATGGTTAGCTTCAGGGCAATAATATCTACATGTTTTGTTCACAAATAAACTATTGATGATGCCTGAATGAAGAGTTCCAAGTTGAGAAAACTTACCTCAAAACTGGAAATCGTGTTTGGAGTTTGAGCTTGTTCCAGGAAGTGGTGATGATCAGGTTAGCTTCCTCGAGGTCCTAGGAAGCTAATGCAATGGCTTGCTTGAGTTGAGAGTGGCTGAAATGGCTTAGAGAAGTCAATGTGCAATGCTCTGTTTTTGATTATGGAGGATATGGTAAATGATGTTACATTAATGAAACATGGATAGGTATAGGTTACACTTGATGTAAGGAAGCTTTAGAAACTAAAAGGCAAAGAAACGCACGAGGGAAATGTGAGTTTGAAGTCCAAGGTCAGAAACTGTGCAACAATGGAGTTTTTGGGCAATTTCTGATTTGAGAGAGCTTTGGTGTATTTCAGAGTGCTTAAGCTCGTCCTCTAGCTCACAAATGGTGACTATTTATAAGCAACAAGTTTGGAGTGCTCTAGTTGATCAGAATTCGAAATCACAAGTTTATGCATAACATGTGATTTTTTGAGAAATTCAAGTTTCCATGCCTTGTACTTGGTTCATAGAGTTGTTAACCACTTTAAACAAAATACTTCTGACTTTGTGGATGGATTTTAATCAACGAAAACAAGTTGGGAGCTCAAGAAGCTGACTTTGTGCATAAAACTTGCTTTACAAGAATGGATATGTTACTTTCTCCCTAAAATGGAAAATTGATTTGGACAAAGCTTGAAACACTTGGATAAGGGCATAATCAGTTGTGTAAACCATTAATTATGGAGTTAAAAATAATTTTTAGGCCTGCAAAGTAAGGATTGTGCAGCATGGCTATGGATTTGGTTCATGTGTTCATAAAAAATGACTTGTAACTCAAGTGACAAAACCCTAACTTCATCTCTTCGATTCTCCATCCTCAAGAATGATCTCAAGGAGTTCTTGGACATTTTGGAAAGCTTGAAATGTTCTATACAACCCATATTTGAATTGCTTTTGAATATTTCCCTTGGAACTATATGAAAAAGTTCCATGAAGTTGGGTAAAAATCCTGACAAATTAAGGAAAAATTTCACTAAGTGTTTAGTTTCATGACTCTATGTTCATAAAATTATAACTTGAGATACAAGCACTTTTGGAGGAAGTTGTGTGAAGAAATGTTTTATATTTAATGGATTTCTACAACTTTCATGTTGGAAATTTCTCTTGAATCAATCTTGCATCATGGTGAAAAGTTTGCCTAAAGTTATGAAAAAACATGAAGATCCAACACTTAGAAAAATTTATAAGTTTAGAAATTTTGACTTTTCAAAATGAAATCTTGAATTTTTAAATTCTTGATGAATAAGTTTCATATTTTGACATATTTTGATGAATTATGATCTTTGGCACTTGAATTTGACCAAAAAGTCAAAGTTTGACTTTTTAGTGTACAGTTGACTTTTGATCAATTGACTGCAAAATTCATCTGTCAATCCAATGGACTTGCAATGTTTTGAACCATGTAATTGGGTAAAAATGATGCAATTGGACTCTTGAGATTATTCCTTAAACCAATTGACCATTTTCTAGGTCAAAAATCAGAAATTGCCCTTTCCCAATCAAAACCCTAATTTTGACCATTTTGCCCTTTTGGAGATTTGATCAAATTTTTTGAGGAGATGTGGTCCAAACTTGATCAAATGATAAATATGAGTCAAAATGTTGATATGGATCAAAAATTAAGAAGTTTGACTGTAAATTGGCCATAGTTGACTTTTTCTCCAATGCAATTGATTTTTAGGTCAACTGCTCAATTGACTGAGCAAAAATGTGAATCAAAGCTTGAAACTTGACCTGAGTAATCTTGGGGGTCCATAATGATCCATGAAAGTCATATGGGGCATTGGAAGTCCAAAATTCCTTGTGCAAACTCAAACCCTAATTTTGGTCATCAATGCTTAAGGAGGTGTCTTGAACTGATCAAACCCTAATGCAGTCTTGAGTCAAGGAGATTTTGTGAGAAAATTCTTGATAAGTGAGAGTGAAAATTTTAGGGTACAACAACCAGCAAGCATATTTGAATATTTCAGCCTTTCGTTTTGACTTCATAAGTCCAACCTTAGACCAGATCCTCTCTTTAGACAACAATATTTGTTTCCAAACAGTATGTGTCTTTCGAGATCGAGAGTTCTGCAGATTTTCAGAAGAAATATGGATCCATCATGTCTCTTATGAAGCTAGGGATGAAGGAGGGTATTCTCTCAACTTTGGTCCAGTTCTATGACCCCAGGTATCAATGTTATACTTTCCCTGATTATTAGCAGATGCCTACATTAGATGAGTATCCTTACCTACCGGGTTTACCTGTTACCTAACGTGTTCCTCTCACCATTTTAGAGGGAGAGCCCAAGTTTCAGTATATTGCTGCTATGATTCATTTGGGGAAGTCTGAGATTGAGGCCCACATGACTACCAAAGGAGGAATCAGAGGATTACCCGCTTAGTTTTTATTGGAGAAAGCTTGCTACTTTGCCAGGATGAAGAGTACAGTGGCTTTTGAGGTTATTTTTGCTCTACTTGCCTATGGGTTGTTCTTATTTCCTAACATCAAAATATTTGTGGATGTGAATTCCATCAGGATCTTTTTGATTGGGAATGTCTATTTTTGCTCTACTTGCCTATGGATTGTTCTTATTACTCCATTCATCTTTGGGATTCTTATCATAGAGGGATGATCATTTGTTGTACGCCTTTGTTGTATCAGTGGTTTATTTCTCACTTACCTCGGTCTGATGCCTTCTGGGATATCAAAAAGGAACCTCGTTAGGCTCCTAAGATTATGGCTCTCACTCATTCCGACATTGTTTGGTATCATCAGGCTTACTATCATGTGGAGATTGTCAATAGTTGTGGTAGATTCCATAATGTACATCTTCTTGGTACAAAGGGATGAATTAACTACAATCCCGTTCTTGCACGACGTCGGCTTGGGTATCAGATGAGAGACAAGCCAAATAGTATTCATCTAAGTAGTTTCTTTCTTAAATAAGGATAGAACCATAAGGAAGCTAAGGAGGAGATTTCAAAGGCTTGGCGCCATATTCACAGGAAAAGTATAAAGGACTTGGGACCTAGAGGAGTTGTTTCTTCGGAGCCTTATCTTCGGTGGGTACAAGCAAGGGCAATTCAGTTGAAGATACCATATTCTTATGAAAAGTATATTCCTGATATGTTTGTGAAGACCACTACTCCCCTTTTAGATGATGTGGAAGAGCTTCAGCTTTCCCTAGTCAGGGTGCAGCAGGAGAAGGAGGCCTAGAAGAACAAGTGTCAAACTTTGGAGATGTCCTACAAGGCAGACTTGGAAGAGAAGGATGACCTAATTGAGATTCTTGAGAGTCGTGTTGTGGAGACGATGGCGAGGCAAGATGATTTATTTTCCTCTAGAGCTCAATCAGGACTTAGTTATTCACTTCCTAACTTTGGTGATTTGAAAGAGGTCGCCGACAGGTATGCGGAAGAGAACAAGCAATTGAAGGCTGAGATTGCAAGACTCACGGGAAAGTGTCAGTGTGTGGAGAGATCTTCATCAGCTTTGCCTACTTAGGATTTTAGATTCTATCTTCTCTTGTATTTAGGATTGTTGAAACTTGTACTAAAAGATGTAATCCATTTTGAAATCTTATAATGAGATTTTTAGTATTTCAAAATGTGTTAGTACTTTGGTATTTGTGAATCGTCTATAAATATTTGAGTCTCTTGAAATTATTAATAAAGATAAATAAACCATGTTGTTGTACCCCAAATTTTTCCCTCTCATGTCTCGAGGACTCTTGGAATTACTTCAATCAAGTTTCAAGCCTCAGATCACATTTTCTAAGAAGATCATTCAAATTATCAAAAGGGGGAAAAATGAGCAAAATCGGAGTTTCAGCTGGAAAAAGTCAACAGGACGCCAAAAAGTCAAACTTTGATTTTTGACCAAATTTGGGTCCCAAAAAAAATCACATTATGTCAAGACATCCAAAAATGAAATTTGATCATCAAAAATCAAGAGAAGCAAAAATCCAACTTTACAAGACTTTGAAATTTTTCTAAGTATTTTCCATACTTGGTTAATTTCCATTTTTTCCTAACATTCTACCACAATTCCAAATAATTCAAAATGATGCAAGTAATTCAAGTTGTTACAAAGTGGCATTTTTGCAAAATTACAAATTCTAAAACTATGCCTTGATTGAGTTCTCTCAAAAGAACCTTGCCACAATATTTTTTTCCCTTGACATAATGTGCATGAAATATTCCAAGACCAAATTTGTGTCATGCTACAAATCATACTGTTCAAAGTTGAACAAAGTGTGATATGCTACATAGCCACAACACCCCAAAATCTTCTCCATACTGCCCTACATGAAACCTTGTGCTATGCTGCACCACAAGTATGCATGCTGCCCAATACAGTCCAAAACTGCTCTATGCAGTCTGCCCAAAACCTGCATCATAACAGCCCCAAAATTGCACCAAAATGGCAAAGGAAAATTATGTGAAGAAAGTGTCAAAATAGTAGGCAAAAACAATTCAAAATAAATTATTTGGTTTCCCCCCCTAAACCTCAGTCAAAGGGCCTACAAAAGGGTTTGTCTCATAAGACATAAGGGTGGGGATTTTTGGAAAGAGGAGGGAGAGAGAGAATAGAGAGTTTGGTTGAACAGAAAAATAGTATCCTTTGAAAACTTGACTGATTCATTTTCAAAAAACCAGTTCTGTTCTTATTCAAAACAGAACCCAAACCCATTACTCCACCATACAAACTCTCCCTAAGCCAAACACCTCATCACCACAAAGATTGTCCAAACATAAAAAACAGTCCCTATAGTGCTATTCATCTTCACCTTCAAAACACCAAGAAAAAAAATACAGTACAGTCTAACTCAGTTTCAACAGCCCGGAGCAACTTCCTGAAAGCATTCAGATCTAAAACAACCAGTGTAGCCCGAAAGGTAAGTCTTCTTGACTTGATATCTTTTCATACATCATTGACAATTTGTTGTTTTTGAAGATATGATGTAGTATTTTATTATCCCTTTGAACCAGTCATTTGATTATGGTTTAGGCTTATTCAATCATTTTTTATTTATGTTCATCCATCATATGTTGTAAGCTAACCTGTACAGACAAGAAAAACAATGTTTAAAGCAGGAAAATATAGCACGTATCGACACATAACCCCCATGCATCAACCCATACTCATTTCAGGTTACAAAACAGAAGTGGGAAAAGACTATGAGTCGACACATACGCATTTCGCATCGATGCAAGAAGGTGTATGAGTCGACACATCCCATTATGTGTCGACTCATACTGAGCAGATTTTGTTTTACAGGAGCAAGGAAAAGCTATGTGTCGATCCATAGCAGCATGGGTCGACACATAGCAGTTCAGAATGCATTTTTTCCTTTGTTCTGCACTATTTTTACACTGCTTTCATTATTATTCGATATGGTTGTAATATTTCAGCTTCCACTTCATCCCCATTGTTAATTTGTACCCCCATCCCCCTAAAGTGATGTAATAGCTTAGATTTTTTTTATGCATTTTTACTTGCTTTTCATATATTGTTAGTAAATAGGATGTATGGAGAGATAAAATCAACAAGTAAATGACTTTCAAATACAAGACAAAATGCATGCAAACCAACACACTTGCACACTAGCACCTCTAGGGTAATCTCATCTTTGGTGCCTTTCGGAAAAATAGTCATGTCCGTCGAATATGGGACGCTTTAACAAAAACCCTTCGATAAAAAAGGATCGTAGTCCCTCGATGACCCCCGATGTTGCCTTCGGTAAACGATCTAGTCCCTAAACGATATTGCTAAAACGTCTCATAAGTTGCCTTCTATGACTATCCAAACGTCCCACGCCCGTTGTGATACGGTGGGAGAACTGACTGTTTTTTGAATGCTGGTTCGCGTTTTACGTTTTGTGTTCTCAAAATGTCGCGGTAAGCAAGAGTCGCCACCAACTTTTATTTTATCCAACAAGGAAAGGAAAAAAGCACAGAAAAATTCCTTTTTCGAGATTTTCTAGGTACGGGGGGATAGATTTATAGAAAGGGAAGGTATTAACACCCTTTCTATTCGTAGTTATCTATGGGCTCTTAGGTAATTGCTCATCATTTTCAAAATGTTTTCTTTGTGCTTGTGGGTTTTGAAAAGTTTTTGTTTTAACTTCGATTTAACTCTTGCTTCTGTCTTCAAGAGTGTAATGAAGTGTTTTTGAAAACATGTTTGTAAAAGGGTGTAAGTGTGAGAAAAAGTTTATTTTTGGATGAGCAAGTATCTAAGAACTAATCTACCTACTCGAAAAAGGAATCGTTCTATGCTAATTTCCTTTAGACAATGCTATCTCACTATTAGTGAGTAGGTAGCATCGTCGTTGGAGTTTTAGGGTCAATTCGAAAGAGGGACATATGGTCATTAAAGCAACATTAGGACATCTTAGAGGAAACCCTAATGTCTTAGATCGTGTATTCGAGGCAACAATATACGAGGCAACCGTTTCGAGGCAACTATGATCTTTTAGACAAGAGGGCGACCTTTTAAACAACCTATACTCAATGACCGTGTACGAAGCAACCAAGTGGTGGTGTACCCTAGGAGTGCGCATGTGCGAATATGTTGATTTCAGTTTATTTTTATCTTTGCACATGTTTAGGGTGATCTAATTGATTTTAGGTTAAACATTCATTCTTGTCATGCAAGCCCTATTATCAAACATCTAGCAGTTGTATAATTTGCAGAATTAAAATGCGAAATTTAAACTAAATTATTACAAGGCGTCAGGTATTTACATCGCCAAAGATGACCCGTTGAAAATAAAAATAAAAGCAGAAAAATAAATAAATGTCCTAATTATTTATTACAAGCCAGGAGCAGATACATCAATTGGATAAATAAAGTGCGCGACGCGAAATTAAATCGGGTGCGAAATCAGGATTTTGACCCTTTTAATTAAAGAAAATGTTTTTTGTTTTTATTTTTAAGAAATGAAATTAAATCCTAAAATTAAATGCTAAATTAATTATTAAATAAGTAAATTAATGAAAAATAATTAATGACATATTTTTTTGGAATTTTGTTAATTTAGGAAAGAAAATAAAACAATTAAATTAATGATTAAAACCTATTAATTCTAATTAATTTTAAGTTATTTGCAAAAATGAATTAAAGTTACCTAATTAATCTATCTAATTAAATTAATTAATATTTATTAAAGAAAAATAAAGTTCTGAAATTTAATTGGGTAAAAAATGTTTTTTGTGATTTTTTGGTAAAAAAGAAAATTATTATATTGGTTGATAATTTAGTTAAAACAAAATAAAATAATTAAATTAATAAACAAAATATAAGAAAAGTATAGAAAGTGGGCCTGATTATGGTGTGTGAATAGCAATTTCGTTGGCCCAATTGTGCTGACCCATGTGGACTTTTTGTAATCCAGTGCATATGCGTTAACTGGCTTATGGTGTGCCTTCAATGCTTGGCCACCAGATCTG
Source organism: Vicia faba (assembly GCA_948472305.1). Lineage (NCBI taxonomy): Eukaryota > Viridiplantae > Streptophyta > Magnoliopsida > Fabales > Fabaceae > Vicia > Vicia faba. Next base: position 1,353,056,716 of record OX451738.1, on the reverse strand, counting down.
GCCATCTGGCCACCTGGCACGCTTGATAAGGAAGGCGCGTGGTGGATCTCCAGCTTAGGCCTGCACATGATCATCTGAAATAAATTAGAAAAATAACAAATGCTGGAGGCAGGGATCGAACCCATGACCTCTAGCCTCTAATGCCCTGGAATCAAGCGTGGAAACCACTAGGCCAAGTGGTTCTTATTGTTAAAGAAATACAAAACAATTAATATATAAAAAAAGTCAATGGATGATATAACCAAAAAAAAATAATGCGCCAGATTTGAATGAGCCTATGGGAGGACGACACGACTGCTTCTTCTTCCTCTCTCCGTGGCTAAAATTCGAAGGGGCTATACCCACGGACAAAGGTCCTTCGCTACAAGCCTGTACACCCTCAAAATCTTGTTCAGTCCATGGAAATGGATTCTAACACCAGGTTTGAGTTCGTCTCATCCTCCTGAATGCAACCATGGCCATTACTAGGGCCAATTATTCCTGAAAACAAAAACCCTAAAAAACTCCAAGAAACCCTAACCATGGTGATTCACGATATAAGGCATATGAATGAAATTGGTTATTGCAAAAAGCTAGCAAATGATATGGTGATCCAGAATATGCAATTATTTTTCATTATAGATGCAAGAATAAAGCTTTTCGAAATCAAGAAGATGGTGGTTCTGTGAGCGACTTACAGTGCACTGGGAGGCTTGAAAACGCGTGGTTATGCTTTCTTTCGCTTATGGAGATTGCCAGGAGACGATTGGGACACTTGCCAAGCCTTGAGGATTTCTCTAAGCCTTGTTTCGATCTCACACTTTTCTCTTGTTTTTGTAATTTTGGTTCTGGCTCTATAACTGATTTCCAACCCTGATTTTTGTCTGCACACGACCCTTATGTATTGCACAATGTATTAGGTTTGAATTCCATGTCCAAATCTCTCTCCATCAATGACTTTGAATTTGATTTGATTCTTCTTTCAAAGCTTTCCAAAATTGGCTTGATTTGAATATTTTTGTGCACACAAGCTTTGATACGAGTTTGATGGGGTGCTAGCTGTCCATTGAAACCTGAAATCATAAAAAGATCTTTGGTTATCAATATTTTTGATTTTATTAGATTTAATTTGGTTTAAAATGAATTAATTTAAATAAAAATCAAATTAAATAATAAAAATATGATATGGACACATGGCCAAGGCTAGAGCAAGTGGGCAATAATGCCAACTCAAAACAAGTGAAAAAGAATGGGCCCATTTGGCAAAATTTTAAGTTTTGCGGATAGTTGACTTTTGGCAATTGTGCAAAAAAGTCCAACTTCAACAATGCATAACATCCTCAATTTTGAACTTTTTTAGGTGTTATTAGACTTTTTAGAAAGCTTGAGATGTCATATAAACAACCCTTTTGGTCTTATCTAAATTTGATATTCCATGATCATGTATGAAGCTTTGACAAAAAAGGTGTTTTTGTTGACTTTTCAAAATGACCTATAATGTCCAAATTCATGACTTCTTGTGAGTGAATATTTTGATCTTGGGATATGAAGATGGATTGTAGGAAATTGCATCCTATTAAAAATGAGCTTTGGATGGGTCATTTCTCATAAAGTATGAGAAAGTTATTCTTGGTCAAAGTTGAGTTGACTTTTCCTACAAAACCCTAATTTAGCAACTTTTGAATCTTGATGAATTATGAGCAATCCTTGATGAATCATGATCAACCCTTGATCAAATGATGAAATATACTTCAAAATGAGTATTTTGACAAAAAATCTTTAGTTTTGACTGTATGTGGGCCACAGTTGACTTTTTCCCTAGCACAGTCGACTTTTGGACCTTTGTGCAATTGACTGAGCAAAATTCCTCTGCAAGGCTTGAAACTAGACATGAATGATCTTGAGAACATATTAAGAAATTGGTGAGAACTTGGGACCACTTGTACTCAAGTATCTTGATACAACATGAAACCCTAATTTGGGGTAGACTGCCTTAGGAGAGAGCTTGCCTGGCCAATCCTTGAGCAACCTTGAGCAACTTGGAGATCTTTCTTGCAATGTTTTAAGAAATATGGGAGGGAAAATTTTGGGGTACAACAACTGCCCCTGTTCAATCTTTTTAAACCTGAGGATGCAGATTGGCTTTCGCGCCTTTCGTGATCCGAAGGTGGAAGTGGATTGAACACTAGAGTACCCAGAAATTTGCACTCGCATGAAGTGGTAATTGTGTTTTGATGTCAGGAATGGGCTTACAGATGCCATTTGGAGGAGTGTCGATCACATAAGAGATTCCTTAGCGAGGGCTTGTATACCTGTTGTTGAGGAAGATTCTGCCGGGGAAGTCCGATCTTTCATGGAGAGAGATAGAAACTTAGGAGCTTCGTCGTCCGTCATTTTGCTGGTGAGTCGTCTCTGTTGATATTTAGGAACTTCAATCGTCCGTACTCAACTGAGGGAACATCTTTTGCTGAGACTTAGGAGCTCGTCCTTAATTCAACTGGCTTTGTCGAGATTTAGGAGCTTGTCCATAATTCAACTGATTTTGTCAAGATTTAGGAGCCTGTCTGTAATTCAACTGATTTTGTCGAGATTTAGGAGCTTGTCCGTAATTCAACTGGTTTTGTCGAGATTTAGGAGCTTGTCCATAATTCAACTAAGAGACCATCTACTGAGATTTAGGAACTTATCCATAATTCAACTGAGGAAACATCTCTGCTGAGATTTAGGAACTCGTCCGTAATTCAACCGAGGAACATATCTGTCGAGATTTAGGAACTCGTCCGTAATTCAACTGAGGTAATATTTGCTGAGATTTAGGAGCTAGTCTGTAATTCAACAGCTTTGTTGAGATTTAGGAGCCTGTCCGTAATTCGACTACTTTGCTGAGATTTAGGAACATCATCCGTAATTCAACTGAGGGAAATAACTTCGTTGAGATTTAGGAATTCGTCTGTAATTCAACTACGTTGTCGAGATTTAGGAGCTAGTCTGTAATTCAACTGAGAAGATAACTGTCGAGATTTAGGAAGTCGTCCGTAATTCGACTGAGGTAGAAGCTTAATAGCTTGAACTTAATGAGAATTTAACCGTATCCTTCCTGAAAGATAAAGGTTAGTTGTATGTAATGCATGATATATATCAAGCAATGATGTCCTCAAAATAAATGAGATTGTGTTGTATGATGCGTATGCATGTCATGATGTATGAAAATGTGATGTCTTTAGCTGGGGAAAATAAATCTCGGACTGCTGCTGGAGAAAAGAATTGAATTCTTCGTTTCTGCTGGAGATAGTTGATGGAGATGTTTGTGAGGATAAACCTGCAGGAGAGGATAACTTCTCTGGGGAATAAACTGACGAGAGAATGACTCTGTGGGGAAGAGATGCTCTGCCAGAGGATTCCGTTGATAAATTCAGCTGGGGATGAATTATCGTTGCTGGTGATAATGAAACCTTGTTGGGGATTGAATACCTGTTTGGTGAAAGGAAAGAACTTCGCTGGGGATGACTTTCCAATAGCGACCTTACCGGGGATAGCCCTTTTAGACTCTATTGGGGATAATCTTCCAGAGTCTACTGGGGTCAATTTTTTCGACTCCAATGGGGACATTTTATACTCCGTTGGGGACATTTTATACTCCGCTGGGGATGATAAGACTTTCAGTGTTGATGGTAGATAAACTCTGCTTTGGGGAGAATATTACCGACTCATTCACAGTTGCGAGTCTCAGCTGGGGAGAGCTAACACCACTAACTTTCTCTTACTCTGTGGGGAATGAATGTACTTTCAATCATTTCCTCCAGCTAGGTCTATCCCTATACCTGGTGGATAGAGCAACCGTACAGTTTGGACATTTCTCGTTTGCCCTTGTTTCTAATATTACAAGTGATCGTCTTTTGTTTCACATGTAAATTTCTATGAGCAGCAATCAATGTCAAATGCATATATCAAAAAATGAACACTGGACGTTCTTTGCAAAACAAAATAGAAAAAGGAAAACAGTTTGAAATTTCTTTGGTAAAATGACTTGTATTGATTTTGAAGTTAGCCTGTAAATAGGCGTTTTTTGTACAAGAGGCTGACGTCCTAGTAAGAGAACACCGCCGAATAATAGAGTTTATACAATTTGTGAAAAACAAAGAAAAACAGCCATTGTGAATAATCCCACTGGGTTCCAACTCTGCTATTGCCTTTATGTCCTCGAGCATCTCATCACTTTGCTACTTGGTTGAAGGTAGATCAGATTGATTAGTGTCGTTCGAGCTTGATAGATGATACCGAAGTCTGGTTGCAAGGGGATCCAATGAGACATAGTGTTACGCTTTAATCCCTAACTTTTTCCTGGACCGCCCTTTCGGGTTTTCAGTCCACCGGGATACCCTTTTTTTTGCCCAAGCCTCCTTTTCAGGTTTTCGACTTGCCGGGTGTAAAGATTTTTTTTCATTTTCATCCCTTATTTTTTCCCGAACCCTTTTGGTTCGCCGGGAAGCCCTTATTTTTGCCAAGGCCAATCAACCTAGCGGGTCTTTGATTATGCGTAGTATTTTTTCACTATGTCTGCATTGACGGGGTGAGGAAGGTCGTCACCATCCATGGTGGTTAGGATCATTGATCCTCCTGAGAAAATGTTCTTAACCACAAATGACCCTTCGTAGGTAGGGGTCCATTTTCCCATGGGATCACCTTGAGGTAGAATGACGCGCTTGATTACCAGATCCCCAACTTGATACTCTTATCGTCTAACTTTCTTGTTAAATGCCTTGATCATCCGTTTTTGGTACGTCTGACCATGACAAATAGCAGTAAGCCTCTTGTCGTCGATTAAGTTCAGATGATCAAGCCAGGTCTAGATCCAGTCATCTTCGCTCAAACATGCATCCTTCATAATCCGAAGAGAGGGTATATGAACTTCAATGGGCAAGACAACCTCCATGCCATAAACCAAGGAATAGGGTGTTGCCCATGTTGATGTCCGCGCTGAGGTACGGTACCCATGAAGAGAAAAAGGTAACATCTCATGCCAATCTTTGTATGCCGCCGTCATCTTCTGCATAATCTTCTTAATGTTCTTATTGGCTGCTTCTACAACCCCATTCATCTTCGGCCGGTAAGGAGAAGAGTTGTGATGCTGTATCTTGAACTACTTGCAGAGCTCGGTGATCATCTTATTATTGAGATTTGTACCATTGTTCGTAATGATCCTCTCTGGTACACCATATCGACATATCAGATTGTGCCGAATGAACCATGCCACGACGTTCTTGGTTACTGTAGCAAAGGAAGCCGCTTCAACCCACTTTGTAAAGTAATCAATAGCCACCAGGATGAAACGATGCCCGTTGGACGCAGTAGGTCTGATCTCGCCGATCATGTCTATGCCCCACATTGCAAAAGGCCAAGGAGATGTCAAGACGTTCAAAGGTACTGGAGGTATATGCACCTTATCAGCATAGACTTGGCACTTATGACAGGTCCAAGAATGCTGATAACAGTCGGCTTCCATGGTAGACCAATAATATCCTGCCCGAAGGATCTTCTTTGCCATGGTGTATCCACTGGAATGAGTTCCGAAAGTACCTTCATGTAACTCTACCATGATCCTTTCCGTTTATCTCTTATCCACACAACGCAATAAGGTTGAATCATGGTTACTCTTGTAAAGAATGCCATTGCTAATGAAGAACTTCGCCGTGAACCTCCTCAGAAATTTCTTTTCATTAACAGATGCACCCTCGGGGTACTCCTGAGCTTCAAGATACCTCTTCACCTCATGGAACCAGGGTTTATCTGTTACTTCTTCAGTCTCAATGTCGCAGCAATGTGCAGGTTCGTCCAACCTCTCAATGGTAATCTGGGGAGCCTTATTGTCCCATCTGACCTTGAACATAGAAGACATCGTAGCTAGTGCGTCCATGAACTGATTCTCCTCTCTAGGGAAGTGTTCAAAGGTTATCTCCTCGAAGTGCGGAAGCAAAGTCAACACATACTCCTTGTAAGGTATTAGATTAGGGTGTTTCGTATCCCACTCTCCTTTAATTTGACTGATCACGAGAGCGGAATCTCTGAATACACTCAAGAACTTAATCCTTAAGTCAATTGCTGCTCGAAGACCCATAATGCATGCTTCATACTCCGCCATGTTGTTGGTGCAGTTGAAACATAGTCGGGCGGTGAACGGAGTATTAGAGCCTTCAGGAGATATGATCACGGCGCCAATGCCATTACCCAAAGCGTTTGAAGCTCCATCAAAGTACATAGACCATCGGGATCCCTCCTCAGGTCCTTCATCCGGTCCAGGTGTCTCACAGTCAGTTACCAACATGATGTTCTAATCCGGGAATTCAAAGTTCATAGACTGGTAATCGTCCACTGCCTGATGTGCCAAATGGTCTGCTAACACACTTCCCTTGATTGCCTTTTGGGTCATGTATTGGATGTCATACTCAGTCAAGATCATCTGCCATCTTGCTATTCTTCTGGACAAGGCAGGCTTCTCGAAGATATACTTGATTGGATTCATCTTTGATATCAATAAAGTAGTGTGAGTCAGCATATACTGTCTCAGCCGGCGAGCAGCCCATGCCAAAGCGTAACAAGTTTTCTCAAGCAACTAGTATCGGGTCTTGCAGTCGGTAAACTTTTTTCTAAGGTAATAAATAACATGCTCTTTTCGGCCAGACTCGTCATGCTGCCCCAACACGCACCCTATTGAATTATCGAGTACTGTCAAGTATAAGATCAAAGGTCTCCCTTCAACTGGAGGCATCAGAATAGGTGGCTCTTGATGATATTCTTTGATCCTTTCGAAAGCGGCTTGACATTCATCGTTCCATCTTACCACTTAATCTTTCTTCAGTAGTTTGAAGATTGGCTCACAAGTAGCAGTGAGGTGTGAGATGAATCGAGCAATGTAGTTCAGACGTCCCAAAAAGCCTCTGACTTCTTTTTCAGTTCGGGGAGCGGGCATTTCCTTTATAGCCTTCACCTTTGCAGGATCCACTTGAATACCTTTATCACTCACGATGAAACCCAACAACTTACTAGATCTCACCCCGAAGGTGCACTTGTTCGGATTTAACCTTAGTCTGTACAACTTCCACCTGTCAAATAGCTTCTGAAGATGGTCAAGGTGTTCTTCCTCAGCCTGGGATCTTGCAATCATGTCATCAACGTATACTTTAATCTCATGATGGATCATGTCGTGGAACAAAGCAACCATGGTGCGCTGATACGTTTCCCTAACATTCTTCAATCCAAAAGGCATGACCTTGTAGCAAAAGGTACCCCATTGAGTAACGAAGGATGTCTTCTCCATATCTTTGGGAGCCATCTTAATCTAATTATAACCAGAGAAACCATCCATAAAGGAGAAGACCTTGTGTTGTGCAGTGTTGTCAACCAGAACATCAATATGAGGTAGAGGGAAATCATCCCTAGGGCTTGCCCTGTTCAGATCCCTATAGTCAACACACATATGAACCTTACCATCCTTCTTCGGCACTAGAACCACGTTGGCCACCCACTGTGGGTAAGAAGTAACTTCTAGAAAACCGGCGTCAAATTGTTTCATAACCTCAACCTTGATTTTCTCAAACATATCTGGGCGCATTCAGTGAACTTTCTGTTTCACTGGAGGACAGTCTTCCTTGGTAGGAAATCGGTGAACCACGATATTAGTATCCAACCCAGGCATATCTTCATAAGACCAGGCAAAGATCTCAACATAGTCACGCAACATCTGAATCAACCGTTGCTTGACGCTAGACTTCAGATTTGCACCGATCTTGACCCCTTTCTTGTCTACCTCTGTACCCAGATTTATTGTTTCCACTGGCTCTTCATGTGGCTGTATAACCTATCTTCCTGAAGTAGCAGTCTAGCAAGTTCCCCAGGCACTTCACCATCATCCTCACCTTCTTCCTCGGCTTGGTTGATCGGACTTTCGAAGTCATAACTGGCAGTAGTAGAGTCGTTATCAGTGGGATCCAGAGTGGATTCAGACCTGTATATGTGAGTGTGTGTAAAATAGCTGTTTTACAAGATAAAAAGAAAAACAAGGAGCGCAAAATTTGAAATGCAAGAAAACGTCCAATGCTTTTATTAATGATATATGGAAATGACACACATAAAGCCCTCACAAATAAAGCCACGGTGTCTCGGGTAAGGCACCGGGCCGTAAAGTTTAAAAATTGTCTGTTACAAATTCAAAACAAAAGTCTATTACTGTGTGATAAAAGAAATTGGCACGAAGTCCTTTGCCGTCCAATTGCTTAGTCCGTCATCGGTAGTTGGGTAAATCCAACTATCAAACTCAGACTCTTCATCATCGTCTTCAATGGCATTTACTCCCGAATTGCTGATAAACAGGGGAGGTCCTCCGATCTGTGCACGCCGAACAGCCCTTTGAGCTTCTGCAGTGAAACCCAAACCAAACTTGTTAGTCTTATGTGTAAAATCAGGGAGTTGGCCCTAATTTGCACACCCACCTTTCTCAATAACAGCACGGGCATCCTTTAGGGAAGCCATCTTCATTGGAGGATCATCAGTAACAGTTTCAGTTGATGCCAGCGTCTGGGGGACTTCTTCAAAATGTTCAAACGGGGTCTCATTGAACTCCCCGTCCATCTCCACATACCGGAAAGAGCTGAGGTGGCTCACCATGTATTCCTCTTCTCTTGGTACCGTAAAAATTTTCCCTTTCACTGGGTATTTCAGCATCTGGTGGAGCATAGAAGTTACTGCCCCAGCTTTATGGATCCACGGGCGACCCAACAAACAAGAATAAGATGGCCAAATTTCCATCATATAGAATGTAGACGCAAAGATCTGAGAACCAACCTTAACCGGAATATCCCCTTCTCCATGTACCATTCTTTTGGACCCGTCAAAGGCCCTTACCACGATGTTACTCGACTTCAGCACCAACCCTTCACAGTCTAACCGGTCTAACATTTTCTTGGGTAGAACGTTCAAGGAGGATCCAGTATCTACTAATACATGAGCTAGAGTAGTGCCCCTTCATTCAATGGAGACATGTAGGGCGTCATTGTGATTCTTCCCCTTAGCAGTCAAGTCTGCATCGGAGAAACCCAACCCGTTATCTGCTATCAGTCTAGCCACACAATCTTTGAATTGGTCAGCTGATGTCTCCTACGGCACGTGCGCAGTCTTCAGGAAAGAAATCAGAGCCTTAGCATGGGCCTCTGAACACAACAATAAAGACAACATAGAGATCTTCGATGAGGTTTTCCCCAGCTGTTCGACTACATTGTAGTCTCTTTTCTTGATGATTTTTAAGATTCCCTCTATCTCTTTCCTAGAGGCTTCAACAGTAATCTTCCTCGGTGCCTCCGTCCGGGCAGGCTCACCGGTAATCCCTTTGCCCCGAGTGTCAGATGACTCGGCGACAGGGGTAAGGATTAGAACTTGAACAGGGACAGTAGCAGATGTACTGGCAGGTGTAATAACAACAAGCTTCTGAACAGTGGGTGGAGAGATCTCAGGGGAGAAAAGTCTTCCGCTTCGGGTGACTTTACTAGATCCAACAATGTTGCTGACATCAGTATCAACCTCTTCATCCCTCAAGTCTTGTTTAACCCCATGATAATATACATCAGCCCCGTAGTGCCATGGGATAGCCTTATCCGACGTATAAGGGATAGGTCCAGGAACATTAATGATCAAAGGAGCAATTCTCGGAACATATGTAATTCTAACAGGCTTTCTCGAGGAAGCCTTGGAAGAATTGGAGAAAATTGTGACTATGGAAACTTCTTCAATAGGAACCAAGGGAACAACAGTTTTCTCGAACAAGATTTCTTTATTATCCATCAGGCATTAGACACCTGACTTCAAAAGATGGCAACCGGTAGGTAGGACGGAACGCAGATGGCAACCTTCTCCACAGCCTGGAAATAAACCGGCTAACAGAAGGTTCTTCTTCACAGTCATCAAGGGAGTAGCAATGTCTTCTACGGAAGTCACAAACACATCATCATCTACAGCATTCACTCCATGCTTCAGCATGGGAGCGGTCATAACATTAGGCTTCTCTGGCGCTTCGAACTCAATCTCCTTAGCGTCAATCAGATCTTGTACCTTATTCTTCAAGGCCCGACAATTATTGGTATCATGCCCCGGGCTATCAGAGTGATAAGCACAACGGGCATTTGGATTGTACAATGGTAAGGTGGTGTTGGGATTCTTTGGAGCTTCCCTCGGAATCACCAAATTAGTCTTCAATAGCTGTGGCAGAATTTGAGATAAAGACATGTTGAGCTGAGTAAACTGTCTTTAAGGCCTCTCTGCCCTTGGCTGATTGTTGCGTTGTGTGGCAACAATTGGTCTTGAAATAACTACCGCATTAACTGATTGGCGGCATTCAGGTCGACTTTGGTTTCTAGAGCTGTAAACTGCATTAGACTCCTTCTTGAAGGGCTTCTTCTCAGTACTTGACGAATCACCTTTCTGTAACTTGTCGCTCTTAATATCGGCTTCAATTCTCTCCCCAGTCATAATTAACTCGGTAAAACCTGACGATGAACTTCCGATCAAATGGTTGAAAAATGGACCAGACAGGGTCCCCAGAAACATATCCACCAACTCCCTGTTAGCCAGCGGGGGTTGGACTCTACCTGCAAGATCTCTCCACTTCTGAGCGTAATCTTTAAAACCTTCTCTCACACCCATAGACATACCCTGAAGTTGGGTACGCGTGGGAGCGAGGTTGGTGTTATATTGGTACTGCTTGTAAAAAGCAGCAGCAAGGTCCTCCCAATTACGGATGTTAGCTCCTTCTAGCTGATAAAACCATTCAAGTTAAGTCCCTGAAAGACTATCTTGAAAGAAGTGGATCCAGAGTTTCCTGTCAGCGGTATATGGTTGGATTTTCCTAACACACGATCAGAGGTGTAGCTTTGGGCTGGAGACCCCGTCGTATTTAGAAAAGAATGGTGCTTTAAATTTGTGGGGAATCACCACCCCAGATGCCAGACCCAAATCACCAAAATCCAATCCAGGTATCTTCTGGATCTCCATCGCACTTAACCGGTCTTCAAGCTGTTTATACCTATCCTCAGCCGGAGGATACTGGTCTTCGTCAAAGTCAGTCTCGTTGTCAGAAACAACAGGGCTAGGAGCCCTCCTTTCTTCTTGGTTCTCTCCCCCTCCAGATGAGTGAGACAAATCAACTTCCTCTCGCAACCTGTTTCCAAACCTGTGACCCATGTTCAGGAGGATTGTCTTCTTCTTCTTCTTCTTATCCTTTAAAATAAAAGTCTTCAGATCTTTCAGCCCCTTGGCCAGGTTCATGAACATTTCCTGGAACTGAGCGTTTTGAGCTTGAAGAGCCTTAATAGCCTGATCAGTGGATGTTTCAGCAGACATGATGCTGAAATAAACAGCGAAGAAGATAAGAGACCTATAAGAGTACCTGTAAGGTGCATGGGAATGGAATGCGTATGATATGATTTCAAAGACTTTAGGGATTCAAATTCGTAAACCAAAAGGAAACACACGTTTATTAGATTAAAAACTTAAAACAATGTTTGACAAATGCCTTTAAGGCGTTAAAAAGAGAAAAACTGAAAAGTAAATAAAAACTAGAAATAGCAAAAGACATCAGTGCTCCCATGGTCGTTTTCCGTTGGTGCTGACATAGTCGTTGAGGACCTTCTCATTCTCTAGCTGCCTTGTAAGATTTAGAATCTTCCGCTCCTGCTCATGATACTTTTCTCTGTAAGTATCCCGCTCTTCTCTCAACTGGATCCACGACCTCTTTAATGCCCCAATGTCAATTGGCATGTATGGATGGAGGACAGTATGAGAAACCCCTTCTTCATCAACACTCTCAATAATTACCGGTAAGACAGCTTCGTACGGTATCCCTAGCTTTTGGGCACGGGCCCGAACCCACCGGAGATACGGCTCCATCAGAAGAGAAGTCTTTGCTCCCAGCTCATGCGGATCAGACCTGTTAACTCTATTCCAAGCTCGTATGAATCAGCGGCGATGTCCCTTACTATCCCCTTGGAAGTCAAAGACAATACTCGAAATCAGCAACTCATGAGGACCGTCCTTTCTAGCTCGCCCAAACTGTTGCAAGGCCAGACAAGGATTATAGGTGATCCCTCCTCTAATTCCCAACTAAGGAACATTGGGGTATTCTCCGCACCGGTCAATAATAGCTACTTCTTCCATGTCTTTAGTGCTCCAGATGATGTCTGTGTGAGCCAGGGACATAATTCTGTAGGCCCAACCCATACCTTCCTTGTTCTTCAAAACAGATTTGGGGAGGTAAGAAATAAACCACCTCGCCAACAATGGTGCACAACACATAAGGGTTCCCCGTTTCCGAGAAATACGGGCATAAAGAGCATGCAGAATGTCACCTAAGAGAGTGGGCATAAGATTACGGGATATGAAGATCTTTACTGCGTTCACGTCGACGAAAGAATCTGAGTTAGGAAACAGAACCAAACCATAGATGAGAAGTGCTAGGATATCTTCGAATGCTTGAAAGTCCAAACTGTCCCAAAACTGATTAGCCTGATCAACCAAGAACTTAGCCAAGAAGCCTTTTGTCCCACTCCGGGTCTCCCAGTTAGACATTAATTCAGCCTTTGTCAGATGTAGGGCTGTAGCAACATCCTCTGGCCTAAGAGCTTTCTCCCAACCTGTAAACGGCGTCTGCTCTAGAATATAAATACCAAGCAAATCAGAGAACTCCTCCAAGGTAGGGACCAACTGATAGTCCGGGAAGGTGAAGGAGTGGTGCAACGGGTCAAAGAACTGGCACAAGACACTCAACATCTGCTCATCCAACCTGGAAGTGACCAAACCAAGGAGGTGACCATGTCTTCTGATAAAGTAGGAAGTATCTGGAACCTTTGCAACCAATCTCTAAGTTGAGTAAGAATTTGTACAAAGCTAATCCGTATAGTGTTTCTACGCATAGAGGCCATGACCTACAAAACAGGACAAAGATGAATCCCCTTTGTCTTTAAAATAGGTTAGTCTGATGCAAGATTCATGCAATGTCATGATGCATGATGTTATGATAGAAACACACCACAAGTATTCACAGATAGCAAACATGGTAAGGGAAAACAAGTCACACAGTAGCCCTTAGATTTCAGGTTGGCATGGAGTTTAGGTATTACCCTCTTTCAGTTTAGTTGGTTCAACCTGTCCTAGTAATAGTAACCGGGTTCTAGAGGATCTCAATATCATTGACCACCCTCGATCGGTCATAATTCTAGTTTGGCAACCTTTTCTTGCGGTCGGAATCATCACGAGAGTTTGGTCTCAATGAGTGTAGCATACTTCTACTTTTCTATGGCCAAGTTGGTCAATTATAGGTTCTAAGGTCAGTTGATGCTTAATGACCCCTTAGATGTCCCATATTCTCCTTGTTCCACCACAAGGGATATTGGTACAGACTAAAGTGCCACACCAATGTAGCTACTGCTTCAACCGTATCGGTCTACACTGTACAGTTCCCTCACAGTCTATTGCTACTTACCTAAATGGTATCCCCAAATCCGGGTTAGGATCTATGGTAACTCCAATTCAAACCCACAAAGATAAAGCATACAAATCAAGCAATTGAAAACATTATGATGAACTATTCCTAAGGTATACCCCACTTATTAAGTCCCCAGCAGAGTCGTCAGTTATGTGATACGGTGGGAGAACTTACTGTTTCTTGAATGTTGGTTCGCGTTTTACGTTTTGTATTCGCAAAATGTTGCGGTAAGCCAGAGTCGCCACCGACTTTTATTTTATCCAACCAGGAAAGGAAAAAAGCATAGAAAAATTCCTTTTTCGAGATTTTCTAGGTACGGGGGGTAGATTTATAGAAAGGGAAGGTATTAGCACCCTTTCTATCCGTAGTTATCTACGGGCTCTTAGGTACTTGCTCATCATTTTCAAAATGTTTTCTTTGTGCTTGTGGGTTTTGAAAAGTTTTTCTTTTAACTTCGATTTAACTCTTGCTTCTGTCTTCAAGAGTGTAATGAAGTGTTTTTGAAAACTTGTTTGTAAAAGGGTGTAAGTGTGAGAAAAAGTATATTTTTGGATGAGCAAGTATCTAAGAACTAATCTACCTACTCGAAAAAGGAATCGTTCTATGCTAATTTCCTTTAGACAATGTTATCCCACTATTAGTGAGTAGGTAGCATCGTCGTTGGAGTTTTAGGGTCAATTCGAAAGAGGGACATACGGTCATTAAAGCAACGTTAGGACATTTTAGCGGCAACCCTAATGTCTTAGATCATGTATTCGAGGCAACAATATCCGAGGCAACCATTTCGAGGAAACTATGATCTTTTAGACAAGAGGGCGACCTCTAAAACAACCTATACTCAATGACCGTGTACGAAGGCAACCAAGTGGGGGTGTACCCTAGGAGTGCGCATGTGCGAATGTGTTGATTTCAGTTTATTTTTATCTTTGCACATGTTTAGGGTGATCTAATTGATTTTAGGTTAAACATTTATTCTTGTCATACAAGCCCTATTATCAAACATCTAGCAGTTGTATAATTTGCAGAATTAAAATGCGAAATTTAAACTAAATTATTACAAGGTGTCAGGTATTTACATCGCCAAAGACGACCCTTTGAAAATAAAAATAAAAGCAGAAAAATAAATAAATGTCCTAATTATTTATTACAAGCAGGGAGTAGATACATCAATTGGATAAATAAAGCGCGCGACGCGAAATTAAATCGGATGCGAAATTAGGGTTTTGACCCTTTTAATTAAAGAAAATGTTTTTTTGTTTTTATTTTTAAGAAAAGAAATTAAATCCTAAAATTAAATGCTAAATTAATTATTAAATAAGTTAATTAATGAAAAATAATTAATGACATATTTTTTTGGAATTTTGTTAATTTAGGAAAGAAAATAAAACAATTAAATTAATGATTAAAACCTATTAATTCTAATTAATTTTAAGTTATTTTCAAAAATGAATTAAAGTTACCTAATTAATCTATCTAATTAAATTAATTAATATTTATTAAAGAAAAATAAAGTTCTGAAATTTAATTGGGTAAAAAATGTTTTTTGTGATTTTTTGGTAAAAAAGAAAATTATTCTATTGATTAATAATTTAGTTAAAACAAAATAAAATAATTAAATTAATAAACAAAATATAAGAAAAGTATAGAAAGTGGGCCTGATTTGGGTGTGTGAATAGCAATTTCGGTGGCCCAATTGTGTTGACCCATGTGGACTTTTTGTAATCCAGTGCATATGCGCTGACTGGCTTATGGTGTGCCTTCAATGCTTGGCCACCAGATCTGGCCATCTGGCCATCTGGAACGCTTGATGAGGAAGGCGCATGGTGGATCTCCAGCTTAGGCGTGCACATGATCATCTGAAATAAATTAGAAAAATAACAAATGCTGGAGGCAGGGATCGAACCCCTGACCTCCAGCCTCTAATGCCCTGGAATCAAGCGTGGCAACCACTAGGCCAAGTGGCTCTTATTGTTAAAGAAATACAAAACAATTAATATATAAAAAAAGTCAATGGATGATATAACCAAAAAAAATAACGCGCCAGATTTGAATGAGCCTATGGGAGGACGACACAACTGCTTCTTCTTCCTCTCTCCGTGGCTAAAACTCAAAGGGGCTATGCCCACGGAAAAAGGTCCATCACTACAAGCCTGTCCACCCTCAAAATCTTGTACAAGCCATGGAAATGGATTCTAACACCAGGGTTGAGTTCGTCTCATCCTCCTGACTGCAACCATGACCATTACTAGGGCCAATTATTCCTGAAAACAAAAACCCTAAAAAAATCCAAGAAACCCTAACCATGGTGATTCACGATATAAGGCATATGAATGAAATTGGTTATTGCAAAAAGCTAGCAAATGATATGGTGATCCAAAATATGCAGTTATTTTTCATTATAGATGCAAGAATGAAGCTTTTCGAAATCAAGAAGATGGTGGTTCCGTGAGTGACTTACAGTGCACTGGGAGGCTTGAAAACGCGTGGTTATGCTTGCTTTCGCTTGTGGAGATTTCCAGGAGACGATTGGGACACTTGCCAAGCCTTGAGGATGCCTCTAAGCCCTGTTTCGATCTCACACTTTTCTCTTGTTTTTGCAATTTTAGTTCTGGCTCTATAACTGATCTCCAACTCTAATTTTTGTCTGCACACGACCCTTATGTATTGCACAATGTATTAGGTTTGAATTCCCTGTCCAAATCTCTCTCCATCAATGACTTTGAATTTGATTGATTCTTCTTTCAAAGCTTTCCAAAATTGGCTTGATTTGAATCTTTTTGTGCACACAAGCTTTGATACGAGTTTGATGGGTGCTAGCTGTCCATTGAAACCTGAAATCATCAAAAGATCTTTGGTTATCAATATTTTTTATTTTATTTGATTTAGTTTGGTTTAAAATGAATTAATTCAAATAAAAATCAAATTAAATAATAAAAATATGATATGGAAACATGGCCAAGGATAGAGCACGTGGGCTATAATGCCAACTCAAAACAAGTGAAAAAGAATGGGCCCATTTGGCAAAATTTAAAGTTTTGGGGATAGTTGACTTTTGGCAATTTTGCAAAAATGTCCAACTTCAACAATGCACAACATCCTCAATTTTGAACTTTTGGAGGTGTTATTTTACTTTTTAGAAAGCTTGAGATGTCCTCTAAACAACCCTTTTGGTCTCATATCAATTTGATATTCCATGTTCATGTATGAAGCTTTGACAAAAAACGTGTTTTTGTTGACTTTTCAAAATGACCTATAATGTCCAAATTCATAACTTCTTGTGAGTGCATATTTTGATCTTGGGATATGAAGATGGATTGTAGGTAATTTCATACTATTAAAAATTAGATTTGGATGGGTCATTTATCATAAAGTATGAGAAAGTTATGCTTGGTCAAAGTTGAGTTGACTTTTCCCATAAAACCCTAATTTAGCAACTTTTGAATCTTGATGAATTATGAGCAATCCTTGATGAATCATGATCAACCCTTGATCAAATGATGAAATATACTTCAAAATGAGGATGTTGACAAAAAATATTGAGTTTTGACTGTATGTGGGCCATAGTTGACTTTTGCCCTAGCATAGTCGACTTTTAGACCTTTGAGAAATTGACTGAGCAAAATTCCTCTGCAGGGCTTGAAACTTGACATGGATGATCTTGAGAACATATTAAGACATTGGTGAGCACTTGGGACCACTTGGACTCAAGGATATTGATGCAACATGAAACATTAACTTGGGGTAGACTGCCTTAGGAGAGAGCTTGCCTGGCCAATCCTTGAGCAACCTTGAGCAACTTGGAGATCTTTCTTGCAATGTTTTGAGAAATATGAGAGGGAAAACTTTGGGGTACAACACCCGTCCCTTCACATCCAAGGATGGGGCTTATTATAAAATCAATGGTAAGATAGTCACATCTAAAGGAGAAGGAAAAGTACATTTAAGACCTTTCGAGTAGGTAGGTTCGCTTCTAGTTACTCGCTTGCTCACAACCAAAACACTCTTATACACCAACGCTCTCATTTCAAAATATTTTCCAAAAGATAAAACATTTTGTATACGTTCTTATAGAGACGAGAACCATTGCAAAATATCTTTTCGAAAATCACTTTCCAAAACACATTGCACAAACACGTTTTTGAACTATCTTTCGAAACAAAACTTTATATACGTTATTATAGAAACGAGAACCATTATAAAGATATTTTAAAAACACTTTCAAAGCCCACACAACAAAGCATATTCAAACAAAAGCAAGTTGATCTAGCGAGTAACTAAGAGCCCATGGAAAACCATGGATGAAAAGGGTGCTAACACCTTCCCTTTTCATAATTTATCCCCCGAACTCAAAACATCACTAAAGGTCTTTCCTGTGCTTTTTCACCTTTCCTTTTGGATAAAAGAAAAGTTGGTGGAGACTCTTTCTAAACCGCAACATTTGCGAACACAAATGCAAACAACTCCAAGTTAGTTCTCCAACCGTATCACACATGTGAATTGCATATCATGCATCATCTTGCACATATTTCTTGCATTTCTATTCATATCTAGGTGTCTTACTGTGTTTCTCTGACTTCGTTTAGCAAGCTGTCTCACCGGTATAATACTCGGGCTAATTACAAGAATAAAATGGAGAATATTGAACAAGAGAATCTCGATCTGCGCGAAGAAGTTACTGCTTTGAAGGCCGGTATGACTAATCTGGCTGCTTTGATGGAACCGTTGGTGGCTGCTCAGAATCAACCACCACTTGCTCCTCCTTCTACTCAGCCACAACAAACAACATTTGCTTGTGAAGGTCCACCAGTTCTCGTTTCTGTTAGTCTAGTTACTGTTGCACATAACCGTATGCCTCAGGGTTACCCGTGGGGAATGCCTAGAAATTTCATGCCAAAAGGTTACAATCTTGATGCTTAAGTCGCCCCAGTTGTTTAAGTTGTTGCTACTCCCGCACCTCCTGTGGTACATGTTACTCCTATGACTAGAAATGAGGTTTATTATACTGCACCTCCTTCGGTGAATGCTATGTCGTTTTCTAATGATGAAGTTTATCGTCCTGCTCCTCCATCGAGTGAAAGTATGGGTTTCTATGACCGATTGGATGATTTTTCAGGATCAATTCAATGAGATGTAGAAGGAAATGAGATACAAAATGTCAGTGAACTCTTCCTAGTGCCCAATGTGAAGGTGCCAGCGAAATTTAAAGTTACAGAATTTGAGAGGTATAAGGGAAACTCTTGTCCTCGTAACCACCTCATGATGTATATCAGGAAAATGTCTACCAATACTGATGATCAGCATTATCTTTTCATTTATTCCAAGATAGTCTAACTGGTGCTGCTCTGAAGTGGCATATGAGTTTGGAAAGTGCAGTATTTGTACCTTCAATGATCTATGGGAAGCCTTTATCAAGCAATATATAGTGGGCACTTTCTGCTATAAAGTTATGCTTTTTGAGTTGAAGAACGTCGATGTAACATATCAACGCGCGATGGTAGATTTGTTCCATGACATGATCCATCACGATATAGAGGTTTATGTTGATGACATTTGTTGTACCCCAAAATTTTCCCTCCCATATTTCTCAAAACATTGGAAGAAAAATCTCCAAGTGGCTCAAGGTTGCTCAAGAATTGGTCAGACAAGCTCTCTCCTAAGGTAGTCTACCCCAAATTAGGGTTTTGTGTTGCACCAAGATACTTGATTCAAAATGACCTCAAGTTCTCATCAATGTCCTAATATGTTCTCAAGATCATCCATGTCAAGTTTCAAGCCTTGCAGAGGAAGTTTGCTCAGTCAATTGCTCAAAAGGTCCAAAAGTCGACTATGCTAGGGCAAAAGTCAACTGTGACCCAAATACAGTCAAACTTCAAGATTTTTTGTCAACATTCTCACTTTTAAGTATATTTCGTCATTTGATCAAGGGCTGATCATGATTCATCAAGGATTGTTCAAAATTCATCAAGATTCAAAAGTTACTAAATTAGGGTTTTGCAGGAAAAGTCAACTCAACTTTGTCCAAGCATAACTTTCTCATACTTTGTAATAAATGACCCATCCAAAGCTCATTTTGAATAAGATGCAATTCCCTAAAATCCATATTCATACCCCCAAGATAAAAAAATGCACTCACAAGAAGTTATGAATTTGGACATTATAGGTCATTTTGAAAAGTCAACAAAAACACCTTTTTTGTCAAAGCTTCTAACTTGAGCATGGAATATCAAATTGAGATGAGACCAAAAGGGTTGGTTAGAGGACATCTCAAGCTTCCTAAAAAGTCAAAGAACACCTCCAAAAGTTCAAAATTGAAGAAGTTATGCATTGATGAAGTTGGACTTTTTTGCAAAATTGCCAAAAGTTAACTATCCCCAAAACATCAAATTTTGCCAAATGGGCCAATTATTTTTCCCTTGTCTTGAGTTTTCATTGTAGCCCACGTGTTCCAGCCTCGTCCATATGTCCATATCATTTTTTTATTAATTATTTTGATTTTATTTGAATTAATTTGATTTAAATCAAAATAAATCAAATAAAAATCCAAAGGCATTGCTAACAAAGATTTTGTGGTGATTTCAGGTTCCATTATGCAGCTGGACATCATCAAATTCGTATCAAGTGAATCATGTGCAAAAAAGATTGAAATTAAGCCAATTTGGAAAGTTTGTAAAGGCAAATCAATTCAAATATCAAAGCCTTAATGGAGAGAGATTTGGACAAAGTTTGTGACCCTAATCCAATGCACAATACATAAGTAAGCTACAGGCACGAAAATCAGGGTTAGAGAGCACTGGAGGAGGCAGAACCAAACTCACAAAAACCAGAAAAAAGTTTGAGATTGAAATCAAGGTTGGAGGCATTTTCAAGGCTTGAGACGTATCCCAATCGATTCCTGGAAATTCTCACAAGCTAACCCAATCCAAATCATGCGCTTCCAGACCCCCTAGTGCACTATAAGTCCTTCGTAACATAGTCACATTCTTGATTTCGATTCGCATTATTCTGGCATCCATTGAGAAAATTAATTGCATATTTGTGATCACAAGAACATTTGCAAGCTTTTGGTATTAACGAATTTCATTTATATGATCTGTAACAAGAATCACCATAGTTAGGGTTCTTGGAGTTTTTTGGGGTTTTCTGTTTCAGGTACAATTGGTCCACATGAAGGACATGGTTGTGATCAGGAGGTTATCACGAGTTCAACCATGTTCTTGGAATGTGTTTACATGGCCTGGGGATGATTTTAGGAGGAAGTTGTGCTTTTAGCTGCGGATAAAAATCCGCAGGTAACGTTTACAGTGTTGGAGGTCAGGGATGAATTCGTGTCATCCATCCATTGGCCAGTTCAAAAAATTGCGCGCGTTTTTTTTTATTTTTGTTGGCTATTGGTTTTGTTCTATATATTATTATTGCATTATATTAATATAACAAACAAAGCAACATGGTGTGGTGGCAAGAGAATGGTGTATTCTCCTTCAGGACCTGGGTTCGAATCCCAGGTCCTCCTCTTTCTCAATATTATTTATTTTCAGGTTTTCCAGTGCACATGCCAGTCTGCAGCCCACCATACTCCCTCATCAATCCAAGTGCCAGATGGCCAAAGGGCCAGATCTGGTGGTCAAATATTGAAGGTCCACCAAAGAATCAGTCAACGCGCCTACACAGGATCCCAAAAGTCCACATGGGCCAGCTGCTATTGGGCCAACAAATTGCTACTTACACCCTAAAATCAGGCCCAATTCTTCTACTTTTTTATTATTTTGTTTATTTAATTTAATGGTTTTATTTTATTTAACTAATTTTCTAACCAATAACAAAATTCCTTTTATCAAATAAAATCACAAAAATACTCTTTTTATCCAATCAAATTTTAAAAATTTTATTTTTATTAATAAACTTATTAATTAATTAGGATATTAATTAGGAAACTTTAATTCATTTTGTAAATATTTTAAATTAATTAGAAATCATTAGGTTTTAATTCATTTAATTACTTTATTTTCTTTCTTAAAATAACAAAAACCAAAATTATGTCATTAATTATTTTCCATTTAATTTATTTAATTAATTAATTTAGCTTTTAATTTAGGATTAATTTCTTTTCTTAAATAAAAAAAAAAACAAAAAACCATTTTCTTTTAAAAAAGGGTCAAAACCCTAATTCGCATTCAATTTAATTTCGTGTCGCGCTCTATTTATTTTTACCCATATTGATGTATCTGTTTCCGGTTTGTAATAGTTAAATAGGACATTTTATTTATTTACCGCTTTATTTTATTTTATTTTCAAAGGGTTGCTTTTGGCGATGTAAATACCTGACGCCTTGTAATTTAATTTTCGCACTTTTAATTCTGCAAATTATAACTGCTAGATGTTTGATAATAGGGTTTGCATGACAAGACTGGATGCCTAATCTTAAAATCAAATTAGATCACCCTTAACATGTGCAAATATAAAAATAGTTGAAAACGACACACTCGCACATGCACACTCCTAGGGTACACCCCACTTGGTTGCCTTCGTACACGGTCATTGAGTATAGGTCGTTTTAGAGGTCGTCCTCTTGTCTAAAAGATCATAGTCGCCTCGAAATGGTTGCCTCGGATATTGTTGCCTCAAACAAATGATCTAAGACATTAGGGTTACCGCTAAGGCGTTCTAACATTGCTTTGGTGACCGTATGTCCCGCATTCGAATTGACCCTTAAACTCCAACGACGGTGCTACCCACTCATTAATAGTGGGATATCATTGTATAAAGGAAATTAGCATAGAACGATTCCTTTTTCGAGTAGATAGATAGTTCTTAGATACTTGCTCATTCAAAACAAAACAAAATTTTCAAATTTACACTTTTCGAACAAAGTTTTCAAAACACTTCATTACACTCTTGAGGACAGAAGCAAGAGTTAAATCGAAGTTTCAAATAAAAAACTTTTACAAACCCACAAGCAAAAAGAAAACAATTTTGAAAACAATTGAGCAAGTACCTAAGAGCCTGTAGATAACTACGGATAGAAAGGGTGCTAATACCTTCCCTTTCTATAATCTACCCCCCGTACTCAGAGGTAATCTCGAAAAAGGAATTTTTCTGTGCTTTTTTCCCTTTCCTTGTTGGATAAAATAAAAGTCGGTGGAGACTCTTGCTTACCGCAATATTTTGCAAACACAAAACGCAAAACGCAAACCAGCATTCCAATAAACAGTCAGTTCTTCCCACCGCATCACAGAACTGGCGACTCTGCTGGGGAATATTTATAAGTGGGGTGTACCTTAGGAATAGTTCGTCATATTGTTTTCAATTGTTTTATTTGTTTGCTTTATTTTGTGGGCTTTGTATCGGAGTTACTATAGATCCTAACCCGGATCTGGGGGATACCCTTCAGGTAAGTAGTAATAAACTGTGAGGGAACTGTACGACGTAGACCGATACGATTGAAGCAGTAGCTATGTTGGTGTGGCACTTTAGTTTGTACCGATATCCCTTGTGGCGCAACGAGGAGAATATGGGTCTTCTAAGGGGTCATTAAGCACCAACTGACCTTAGCACCTATAATTGACCAACTTGGCCATAGAACAGTAGCAGTATGCTACACTCATTGAGACCAAACTCTCGCGATGATTCTGGCTGCAAGAAAAGGTCGCCAAACTGGAATTATGATCGATCGAGGGTGGTCAGTGATATTGAGATCCTCTAGAACCCGGTTACTATTACTAGGATAGGTTTGAACCAACTAAACTGAAAGAGGGTAATACCTAAACTCCTTGCCAGCCTAAAATCTAAGGGCTATCTGTGTGACTTGTTTTCCCTTACCATGTTTGCTATCTGTGAATACTTGTGATGTGTTTCTATCATGACATCATGACATCATGACATTACATGCATCTTGCATCAGACTAACCCATTTCAAAGGCAGAGGGGATTCATCTTTGTTCTGTTTTATAGGTCATGGAACCTATGCGTAGAAACACTATTCGGATCAGCTTTGTCCAGGTTCCCACTCAGTTTAGAGATTTGGTTGCAAAGGTTCCCGATACTACCTCCTTTATAAGAAGACATGGGCACCTCCTTGGTTTGGTCACTTCCAAATTAGACGAGCAGATGATGATTGTTATGTGCCAGTTCTTTGATCCATTATACCACTGCTTCAACTTCCCGGACTATCTGTTGGTCCCTACCTTGGAAGAGTTCTCTGATTTGCTTGGTATTTCCATTCTAGAGCAGACGCCATTTACAGGTTGGGAGAAAATCATTAAACCGGAAGAGATTGCTTCAGCCCTCCATATGAAAAAGGCTGAGGTAATGTCTAATTGGGAGACTCAAAGTGGGACAAAAGGCTTCTTGGCTAAATTCTTGGTTGATCGGGCTAATCAGTTCTGGGACAGTCTAGACTTTCAGGCATTTGAAGACATTCTGGCTCTTCTCATATATGGTTTGGTGTTGTTTCCTAACTCACATTCCTTTGTTGACGTGAATGCGGTGAAGATCTTCATTTCCTGTAATCCTGAGCCCACTCTCTTGGGTGACATTTTGCACTCTCTTTATGCCCGTACTGCTCGGAAGCGAGGAACCCTTATGTGTTGTGCACCATTGCTGGTGAGGTGGTTTATTTCTCAACTCCTCAAATCAGTTTTGAAGAACAAGGAAGGCATGGGTTGGGCCTACAGAATTATGTCTCTCGCTCACACTGACATTACCTGGAGCACTAAAGACATGGAAGACATAGCTATTATTGATCGTTGTGGGGAGTACCCCAATGTTCCACTACTTGGAGTTCGAGGAGGGATCACCTATAATCCTTGTCTGGCCTTACGTCAGTTTGGACGAGCTAGGAGGGGCGAACCTCATGATTTTCTAATGCTGAGCATTGTATTTGACTTCCAAGGGGATAGTGACGAGCATCGTCGCAGGTTCATACGAGCTTGGGACAGGGTACGCAGGTCTGATCCGCACGAGTTAGGGATGAAGACCTCTCTTCCGATGGAGCCATATCTCCGATGGGTTCGAATCTGTGCCCAAAAGCTGGGAATGCCATACGAAGTTGTCTTGCCTTTGATTGTTGAGGTTGCTGATGAAGAAGGGGTTCCACCTACCATCCTCCACCCGTACATGCCTACTGACATTGGGGCATTAAAGAGGTCTTGGATGCATCTAAGAGAAGAGCGGGATACTTACAGAGAAAAGTATCACGAGCAGGAGTGGAAGATTCTAAAGCTTACAAGACAGCTGGAGAATGAGAAGGTCCTCAACAACTATGTCAGCACCAAAGGGAAACGACCATGGGAGCGTTGATGTCTTTTGATTATTTCTAGTTTTGATTTACTTTTCAGTTTTTCTTTCTTGTAACGCCTTAAGGGCATTTGTCAAACATTGTTTCAGATTTATCTAATAAAAGTGTGTTTCATTTTGGTTTACGAATTTGAATCTCTCGACGTCTTTGAAATCATATCATACGCATTTCATTCCATGCACCTCATCACAGGTACCCTTACAGGTTTTCTCATCTTCTTCGCTGTTTATTTCAGCACATCATGTCTGCTGAAACATCAATTGATCAAGCTATCAAGGCTCTACAAGCTCAAAACGCTCAATTCCAGGAAATGTTCATGAATTTGGCTAAGGGTCAGCAAGATCTGAAGACTCTTATCTTGAAGGATAAGAAGAAGAAGACGGTCCTCCTGAACATGGGTCGCAGGTTTGCTAACAATTTGCGAGATGAAGTCAATTTATCCCACTCATCTGGAGGGGGAGAAAACCAAGAAGAAAGGAGGGCGACTCCTAGCCCTGTGGTATCTGACAACGAGACTGACTTTGATGAAGACCAGTATCCTCTGGCTGAGGATAGGTATAAACAATTGGAAGACCGGTTAAGTGCGATAGAGATTCAGAAGGTCCCTGGGTTGGACTTTGGTGATCTAGGTTTGTCATCTGGGGTGGTGATCCCCCACAAGTTTAAAGCACCAATCTTTGCTAAATACGACGGGGTTTCTTGTCCAAAGTTGCACCTCCGCTCGTATGTTAGAAAGATCCAGCCATACACTGCTGATAAGAACCTCTGGATCCACTTCTTTCAAGATAGTCTCTCAGGGACTCAACTTGAATGGTTTTATCAACTGGAAGGGGCTAGTATCCGTAATTGGGAAGATCTTGCTGCTGCTTTTTACAAGCAGTACCAATATAATGCCGACCTTTCCCCCACGCGTACCCAACTTCAGGGTATGTCTATGGGTGCGAGCTAAGGTTTCAAAGACTATGCTCAGAAATGGAGGGACCTTATTGGAAGAGTACAACCTCCGTTGGCTGATAGGGAGTTAGTAGATATGTTTCTGGGGACCTTGTCTGGTCCGTATTTCAGCCATCTGATTGGAAGTTCATCGTCCGGGTTTACTGAGCTGATTATGACCGGGGAAAGAATTGAGGCTGGTATCAAGAGTGGTAAGATAAAGAAGGGTGCTTCATCAAGTACCAAAAAGAATCCTTTTAGAAAGGAGTCCAATGCAGTTTACAGTTCAAAGAGCCATAATAGACCTGAACACCGCCAAGTTGTTAATGCAGTTGTTATATCAAGACCAACTGTTGCCACACAACGCAACAATCAGCCAAGGGCCGAGAGGCCGCGAAGACAGTTCACTCAGCTCAACATGACTTTGTCTCAGATTCTGCCACAATTATTGAAGACCAACTTGGTGATTCCGAAGGAGGCCCCGAAGAATCCAAATACAACATCATCCATGTACAATCTGAACGCCTGCTGCGCTTTTCATTCTGGTAGCCCGGGGCACGATACGAATGATTACTGGGTCCTGAAGAATAAGGTACAGGATTTAATCGATGCTAAAGAAATTGAGTTCGAAGTGCCAGAAAGGCCTAATGTTGTGACTGCTACTATGCCCAAGCATGGAGTGAATGTTGTAGAGGAAGACTCGTTTGTGGTTTCTGTGAAAGACATTGTTACTCCATTGATGACTGTGAAGAAGAACCTTCTGTTAGCCGGTTTATTTCCAGGCTGTGGCGAAGGTTGCCATCTGTGTGCCGTCCTACCTACTGGTTGCCATCTTTTGAAGTTAGGTGTCCAACGCCTGATGGATAATAAAGAAATTATGTTTGAGAAGACTTTTGTTCCTTTGGTTCCTTTTGAAGAAGTTGCTATAATCACCATTTTCGACAATTCTTCCAAGGCTTCCTCGAGAAAGCCTGTTAGAATTACATCTATTCCGAGAATCGCTCCCTTGATCATCATTGTTCCTGGGCCTATCCCCTATACATCAGATAAAGTTGTCCCATGGCACTACGGGGCTGATGTATATTATCACGGAGTTAAGCAAGACTTGAGTGCTGAAGAGGCTGATACTGACGTCAGCAATATCGTTGGACCTGCCAAAGTCACCCGCAACGGAAGAATTTTCTCCCCTGAGATCTCTCCACCAACTGTTCGGAAGCATGTTGTTATTATACCGGCCAATACACCTGTTACTTTCCCTGTTCAAGTTCCAATCCTTACCCCTGTTGCCGAGTCATCTGATACTCGGGGCAAAGGGACCATGATGGGCCTTCCCGGACGGAGGCACCGAAGAGGATTACTGTTGAAGCCTCTAGACAAGAGATGGAAGAAATTTTGAAGATCATCAAAAAGAGAGACTACAATGTAGTCGAACAGCTGGGGCAAACCCCCGTCCAAAATCTCTATGTTGTCTCTGTTGCTATGCTCAGAAGCCCATGCCAAGGCTCTGATTGCCTTTCTGAAAACTGCGCACGTGCCGCAGGGGACATCAGCTGATCAGTTTAAAGATTACATCGCTAGTCTGACTACTGATAACGGGTTGGGTTTCTCCAACGCCGACTTGACTGCTAAGGGGAAGAACCATAATGACGCCCTGCATGTCTCCATTGAATGCATGGGCACTACTCTAGCTCATGTATTGGTGGATACTGGATCTTCGCTGAACGTTTTACCTAAGAAAGCTTTGGACCGGTTAGGCTGTGAAGGGTTGGTGCTGAAGCCGAGTAACATTGTTGTTAGGGCCTTTGACGGGTCCAAGAGAATGGTACATGAAGAAGTGGATATTCCAATTAAGGTTGGTTCTCAGATATTCGCGTCTACATTTTATGTGATGGACATTCGGCCATCTTATTCTTGTTTGCTGGGTCGCCCGTGGATCCACAAAGTTGGGGCAGTCACCTCTATGCTTCACCAGATGCTGAAATACCCAATGAAGGGGAAAATTGTTACGGTACGAGGAGGGGAGGAATACATGGTGAGCCACCTCAACTCTTTCCGGTATGTGGAGATGGACGAGGATTTCATTGAGGCCCCGTTTCAACATTTTGAAGAGGTTCCCCAGACACTGGCATCAACTGAAACTGTTGCTAAAGATCCTCCAATGAAGATGGCTTCCCTAAAGGATTCCCGGGCTATTGTTGAGAAAGGTTGGTGTGCAAATTGGGGCCAAATCCCTGATTTTGCACATAAGACTAATAAGTTTGGTTTGGGTTTCACTGCAGAAGCTCAAAGGGCTGTTCGGAGTGCACGGATCGGAAGACCTCCCCTGTTTATCAGCAATTCAGGAGTAAATGCCATTGAAGACGATGTTGAAGAATCTGAGTTCGACAGTTGGATCTATCCTACTACTGATGGTGGACTGAGCAATTGGACAGCAAAGGACTTCATCCTGATTTATTTTATTACCCAGTAATGAGACTTTTGTTTTGAATTTGTAACAAACAATTTTTAAACTTTACGGCCCAATGCCTTACCCGGGGCACCGTGGCTTTGTTTGTGAGGGCTTTATGTGTGTCATTTCCATATATCATTAATAAAAGCATTGGACGTTTTCTTGCATTTCAAATTTTGCACTCCTTGTTTTTCTTTTTATATTGCAAAATAACTATTTTACACACACTCACATATACAGGTTTGAATCCACTCTGGATCCCACTAATAACGACTCTGCTACTGCCGGTTATGACTTCGAAAATCCGATCAACTTAGTCGAAGAAGAAGGTGAAGATGATTGCGAAGTGCCTGGTGAACTTGCTAGACTGTTACTTCAGGAAGAGAGGGTTATACAGCCACATGAAGAGCCAGTGGAAACAGTAAATCTGGGTACAGAGGAGGACAAGAAAGAGGTCAAGATCAGCGCAAATCTGGAGCTTAGTGTCAAGCAACAGATGATTCAGATGTTGCGTGAATATGTTGAGATCTTTGCCTGGTCTTATGAAGATATGCCTGGGTTGGACACCGATATTGTGGTTCACCGCCTGCCTACCAAGGAAGACAGTCCTATAGTGAAACAAAAGGTCCGCCGAATGCCCCCAGAGATGTCTGAGAAAATCAAGGCTGAAGTGATAAAATAGTTTGACGCCGGTTTTCTAGCAGTTACTTCTTACCCACAGTGGGTGGCCAACGTGGTTCCTGTACCGAAGAAGGATGGTAAAGTTCGAATGTGTGTTGACTATAGGGATCTGAACAGGGCAAGCCCCAAGGATGATTTCCCTCTACCTTATATCGGCGTTCTGGTTGACAACACCGCGCAACATAAGGTCTTCTCCTTTATGGATGGTTTCTCCTGTTACAATTAGATTAAAATGGCTCCCGAAGATATGGAGAAGACGACCTTTATTACTCAATGGGGTACCTTTTGCCACAAGGTCATGCCTTTCGGATTGAAGAATGTTGGAGCAACGTATCGGCACGCCATGGTCGCTTTGTTCCATGACATGATCCATCATGAGATTGAGGTATACGTCGATGACATGATTGCAAGGTCCCAGACTGAGGAAGAACATCTTGACCATCTTCAGAAGCTATTTGACAAGTTAAAGATGTACAAGCTTAGGTTAAACCCGAACAAGTTCACCTTCGGGGTGAGATCTGGTAAGTTATTGGGTTTCGTCGTAAGTGATAAAGGTATTCAAGTGGATCCTGCAAAGGTGAAGGCTATACAAGAAATGCCAGCTCCCCGAATAGAAAAAGAAGTCAGAGGCTTTCTGGGACGTTTGAACTATATTGCCCGATTCATCTCACACCTGACTGCTACTTGTGAGCCAATCTTCAAGTTACTGAAGAAAGATCAAGTGGTAAGATGGAACGATGAATGTCAGGCCGCTTTCGAAAGGATCAAAGAGCATCTCCAAGAGCCACCCATTCTGATGCCGCCAGTTGAAGGGAGACCTTTGATCTTATACTTGACAATACTCGACAATTCGATGGGGTGTGTGCTGGGGAAGCATGACGAGTCTGGCCGAAAAGAGCATGTTATTTATTACCTTAGCAAAAAGTTTACCGACTGCGAGACCCGATACTCGTTGCTTGAGAAGACTTGTTGCACTTTGGCATGGGCTGCTCGCCAGCTGAGACAGTATATGCTGACTCACACTACCCTTTTGATATCAAAGATGGATCCAATCAAGTATACCTTCGAAAAGCCTGCCTTGTCCGGAAGAATAGCAAGATGGCAGATAATGTTGACTGAGTATGACATCCAGTACATGACTCAAAAAGTAATCAAGGGAAGTGTGTTGGCATATCATTTGGCACATCAGGCAGTGGACGATTACCAGTCTATGAACTTTGAATTCCCGGATGAGAATATCATGATAGTGACTGACTGTGAAGAGCCTGGACCGGATGAAGGACCTGAGGAAGGATCCCGATGGTCTATGTACTTTGATGGAGCTTCGAACGCTTTGGGTAATGGCATTGGCGCCTTGATCATATCTCATAAAGGCTCTCATACTCCGTTCACCTCCCGACTATGTTTCAACTGCACCAACAATATGGCGGAGTATGAAGCGTGCATTATGGGTCTTCGAGCAGCTATTGACCTAAGGATTAAGTTCTTAAGTGTTTTCAGAGATTCCGCTCTTGTGATCAGTCAGATCAAAGGCGAGTGGGATATGAAACACCCTAATCTTATTCCTTACAAGGAGTATGTGTTGACATTGCTTCCACACTTCGAGGAGATAACTTTTGAACACTTCCCTAGAGAGAAGAATCAGTTAGCGAACGCGCTGGCTATGATGTCTTCTATGTTCAAAGTCAATTGGGACAATGAGGCTCCCCAGATTACCATTGAAAGGCTGGAGGAACCTACACATTGTTGCGACATTGAGACTGAAGAGGTAGAAGATAAACCCTGGTTTCATGAGGTGAAAAGGTATCTTGAGGCTCAAGAATACCCCGAGGGTGCATCTGTTAATGATAAGAAGTTTCTAAGGAGGTTCGCGGTGAATTTTTTCATCAGCAATGGCATCCTTTACAAGCGTAACCATGATTCGACCTTACTGCCTTGTGTGGATAAGAACGAAGCAGAAAGGATCATGACAGAGTTGCATAAAGGTACTTTCGGAACTCATTCCAGTGGACACACCATGGCAAAGAAGATCCTACGGGCAGGATATTATTGGTCCACAATGGAAGCCGACTGTTATCAGCATTCTCGGACCTGTCATAAGTGCCAAGTCTATGCTGATAAGGTGCATATTCCTCCAGTACCTCTGAACATCTTGACAGCTCCGTGGCCTTTTGCAATGTGGGGCATCAACATGATTGGTGAGATCAGACCTACTGCATCCAACGGACATCGTTTCATCCTGGTAGCTATTGATTACTTTACAAAGTGGGTTGAAGCAGCTTCCTTTGCTACAGTAACCAAGAATGTCGTGGCACGGTTCATTCAGCATAATCTAATTTGTCGATATGGTGTACCAGAGAGGATCATTACGGACAATGGTACAAATCTCAATAATAAGATGATCATCGAACTCTGCAAGCAATTCAAAATACATCATCATAACTCTTCTCCTTACCGGTCGAAGATGAATGGGGTTGTATAAGCGGCTAATAAGAATATCAAGAAGATTGTGCAGAAGATGACGGTGACATACAAAGACTGGCATGATATGTTACCATTTGCTCTTCATGGGTACCGTACCTCAGCACGGACGTCAACATGGGCAACTCCCTATTCCTTGGTTTATGGCATGGAGGCCGTCTCTCCCATTGAAGTTCAGATACCCTCTCTTCGGATTATGAAGGATGCAGGTTTGAGCGAAGATGACTGGATTCAGACCCAGCTTGATCAGCTGAATTTAATCGACGAGAAGAGACTTACTGCTATTTGTCATGGTCAAACATACCAAAAGCGGATGATCAAGGCATTTAACAAGAAATTTAGACAACAAGAGTATCAAGTTAGGGATCTGGTAATCAAGCGCATTATTCTACCTCAAGGTGATCCCAGGGGCAAATGGACCCCTACTTACGAAGGGCCATTTGTGGTTAAGAACATTTTCTCGGGAGGAGCTATGATTCTAACCACCATGGATGGTGATGACCTTCCTCACCCCGTCAATGCAGAAATAGTGAAAAGATACTACGCATAGTCAAAGACTCGCTAGGTTGACTGGCCTAGAAAAAATAAGGGCTTCTCGGCGAACCAAAAGGGTTCGGGCAAAAATAAGGGATGAAAATGAAAAAATCTGTACACCCGACAAGTCGAAAACCTGAAAAGGCGGCTTGGGAAAAAAAGGGTATCCCGGTGGACTGAAAACCCGAAAGGGCGGTCCAGGAAAAAATTAGGGATTAAAGCAAAACACTATGTCTCATTGGATCACCTTGCGACCAAACTTCGGTATCAACTATGAAGCTCGGACGACACTAAACAATCTGATCTACCTTCAACCAAGTAGCAAAGTAATGAGATGCTCGAGGACATAAGGGCAATAGCAGAGTTGGAACCCAGTGGGATTATTCACATAGCTGTTTTGTTTAGTTTTTCACAAATTGTGTAAATTCTATTATTCGACGGTATTCTCTTACTAGGACGTCAGCCTCTTGTACAAAAATGCCTATTTACAGGCCAAATTTCAAAATCAATACAATTCATTTTCAGAAAAATTTCAAACTGTTTTTTCCTTTTTCTATTTTGTTTTGCAAAGAATGTCCAATGTTCATTTTTTATATATGCATTTGACATTAATTGCTGCTCATGAATATTTACATGCGAAACAAAAGACGATTACTGGTAATAATAGAAACAGGGGCAAAGGAGAAATGTCCAAACTGTACAGTTGCTCTGTCCACCAGGTACAAAGGTAGATTCAGCTGAAGAATATGACCAAGATGCTTTCATTCCCCGCAGTGTAAGAAAAGACAGTAATGTTAACTCTCCCCAGTTGATACTCACAACCGCGAATGAATCAGTAATATTCTCCCTAAGCAGATTTTATATATCATCAGCACTGAAAAGTCTTATTATCCCCGGCAGAGTACAAAATATCCCTAGTGGAGTTTGAAATTTTCCACAGCGCAGTCTGAAAAGGCTTCCCAAGTAGAGTTTGGAGAATCGTCCCCAGTAGA
Source organism: Vicia faba (assembly GCA_948472305.1). Classification (NCBI taxonomy): domain Eukaryota; kingdom Viridiplantae; phylum Streptophyta; class Magnoliopsida; order Fabales; family Fabaceae; genus Vicia; species Vicia faba. The sequence continues at coordinate 1,353,023,849 of OX451738.1, read as the reverse complement.
CTTTGGAAGATTATCCCCAGCAGAGCTCAAAGGATTATCCCCATTAGAGTCTAAAAGGTTATCCCCAGTGAAGTCGCAACTGAAAAGTCATCCCCAGTGGAGTTCATTCCCTTCACAAACAGGAATTCAATCCCCAACATGATTCAGTATCACCAGCAGCGGTAATTCATCCCCAGCTGAATTTATCAGCGGATTTCTCTATAGAGCATCTCTTCCCCACAGAGTAATCTCCTCATCATTTTATTCCCCAGCGGAGTTATCCTCTCCTGCAGGTTTATTCTCACAATCATCTTCATTCGCTATCCCCAGCAGAAACGACGAATGCAGCTCTTTTCTCCAGCAGCTACCCGAGATTTATTTTCCCCAGCTAAAAACATTACATTTCCATACATTGTGACACATGCATATACGCATCATATAACACAATCTCATTTATTTTGAAAACATCATTTCCTGATACATATCATGCATTACATACAACTAACCTTTACCTTTCAGGAAGGATGCAGTTAAATTCTCACAAAATCAAAAGCTATGAAGCTTTTACCAGTCGAATTACTGACAAGTTATTAAATCTCAACAGAGTTTTTATCAGTTGAATTATAGACAAGGTCCTAAATATCGACAAAATTCCTCTGTCGAATTACAGACGAGTTCCTAAATCTCAGCAGAGAAGTTTTCTCAGTTGAATTACGGGCGAGTTCTTAAATCTCGATGAAGATGTTTCTCTCAGTCGAATTATTGACGAGTTCTTAAATCTCAGCAGAGTTTTTCTCAGTTGACTTACAGATAAAGTCCTAAATCTCGACGAAGTTCCTCCATTGAATTACAGACAGGTTCATAAATCTCAGCAGAGTTTTCTCAGTTGAATTACGGGCGAGTTCTTAAATCTCGATGAAGATGTTTCCCTCCAGTCGAATTACTGACAAGTTCTTAAATCTCAACAGAGTTTTTCTCAGTTGAATTACAGACGAGGTCCTAAATCTCGACGAAGTTCCTCCATTGAATTACAGGCAGGTTCCTAAATCTCAGTAGAGTTTTCTCAGTTGAATGACGGGCGAGTTTTTAAATCTCAATGAAGATGTTTCCCAAGTCGAATTACTGACAAGTTCTTAAATCTCAACAGAGTTTTTCTCAGTTGAATTACAGACAAGGTCCTAAATCTCGACAAAGTTCCTCCGTCGAATTACAGACGAGTTCCTAAATCTCAGTAGAGTTTTCTCAGTTGAATTACGGGAAAGTTCTTAAATCTCGATGAAGACGTTTCCCTCCAGTCGAATTACTGACAAGTTCTTAAAACTCAACAGAGATGTTGAAGTATAGACAAGGTCCTAAATCTCGACAAAGTGCCTTCGTCGAATTATAGACAGGTTCCTAAATCTCAGCAGAGTTTTCTTAGTTGAATTACGGGCGAGTTCTTAAATCTCGATGAAGATGTTTCCCCAAGTCAAATTACTGACAAGTTCTTAAATCTCAATAGAGTTTTTCTAGGTTGAATTACAGGCAACGTCCTAAATCTCGACAAAGTTGTTCCACCGTTGAAGTACAGACAAGTTCCTAAATCTCAGCAGAGAAGTTTTCTCAGTTGAATTACGGGAAAGTTCTTAAATCTCGACAAAGATGTTTCCCCCCTCAGTTGAATTACGGGCAAGTTCCTAAATCTCAACACCTCAGTTGAATTACGGACAAGTTCCTAAATCTCGACACCTCATTTGAATTACGGGCAAGTTCCTAAATCTCAACAAAGATCAGACTTCCCCAGTGGAATCTTCCTCAACAGCAGGTATGCAAGCTCTCGCTAAGGAATATCTTATGCGATCGACACTCCTTCAGATGGCATCTTTAAGCCCATCCTTCCATCAGAAATCTCCAAATGGCATCTGTAAGCCCATTCCCGACATCACAAGGCTGATATCACTTTATGCGAGTGCAAATTTCTAGGCACTCTAGTGTTCAATCATCTTCCACCTCCGGATCACGAAAGGCATGAAAGCCAATCTACATCCTCATGTTTAAGAAGATTGAACAGGGGCAGCTGTTGTACCCCAAAATTTTCCCTCCCATATTTCTCAAAACATTGCAAGAAAAATCTCCAAGTGGCCCAAGGTTGCTTAAGAATTGGTCAGACAAGCTCTCTCCTAAGGAAGTCTACCCCAAATTAGGGTTTTGTGTTGCACCAAGATCCTTGAGTCCAAATGACCTCAAGTGCTCAACAATGTCATAATATGTTCTCAAGATCATCCATGTCAAGTTTCAAGCCTTGCAGAGGAAGTTTGATCAGTCAATTGCTCAAAAGGTCCAAAAGTAGACCGTGCTAGGGCAAAAGTCAATTGTGACCCAAATACAGTCAAACTTCAAAATTTTTGGTCAACATTCTAATTTTGAAGGATATTTCATCATTTGATCAAGGTCTGATCATGATTCATCAAGGATTGCTCAAAGTTCATCAAGATTCAAAAGTTGTTAAATTAGGGTTTTGTAGGAAAAGTCAACTCAACTTTGACCAAGCATAACTTTCTCATAATTTATGAGAAATGACCCATCCAAATCTCATTTTGAATAAGATGCAATTCCCTAAAATCCATATTCATACCCCCAAGATCAAAAAATGCACTCACAAGAAGTTATGACTTTGGACATTATAGGTCATTTTGAAAAGTCAACAAAAACACCTTTTTTTGTCAAAGCTTCTAACCTGAGCATGGTATATCAAATTGAGATGAGACCAAAAGGGTTTGTTGTAGGACATCTCAAGCTTTCTAAAAAGTCAAAGAACACCTCCAAAAGTTCAAAATTGAAGAAGTTGTGCATTTTTGAAGTTGGACTTTTTTGCAAAATTGCCAAAAGTCAACTATCCCCAAAACTTCAAATTTTGCCAAATGGGCCCATTCTTTTTCACTTGTCTTGAGTTTGCATTGTAGCCCACGTGTTCCATCCTTGGCCATATGTCCATATCATTTTTTTATTAATTATTTTGATTTTATTTGAATTAATTTAATTTAAATCAAAATAAATCAAATAAAAATCCAAAGGCATTGATAACAAAGATTTTGTGGTGATTTCAGGTTCCATTATGTAGCTGGCCATCATCAAATTCGTATCAAGTGAATCATGTGCAAAAAAGATTGAAATTAAGCCAATTTGGAAAGTTTGTAAAGGCAAATCAAATCAAATATCAAAGCCTTAATGGAGAGAGATTTGGACAAAGTTTGTGACCCTAATCCAATGCACAATACATAAGCAAGCTACAGGCACGGAAATCAGGGTTAGAGAGCACTAGAGGAGGCAGAACCAAACTCACAAAAACCAGAAAAAAGTTTGAGATCTAAATCAAGGTTGGAGGAATTTTCAAGGCTTGAGACGTATCCCAATCGATTCCTGGCAATTCTCACAAGCTAACCCAATCCAAATCAGGCGCTTCCAGACCCCCTAGTGCACTGTAAGTCCTTCATAACCTAGTCACATTCTTGATTTCGATTCGCATTATTCGGGCATCCATTGAGCAAAATAATTGCATATTTGTGATCACAAGAACATTTGCAAGCTTTTGGTATTAACGAATTTCATTTATATGATATGTAACAAGAATCACCATAGTTAGGGTTCTTGGAGTTTTTTTGGGGTTTTCTGTTTCAGGTACAATTGGTCCACATGAAGGACATGGTTGTGATCAGGAGGTTATCACGAGTTCAACCATGTTCTTGGAATGTGTTTACATGGCCTGAGGACGATTTTAGGAGGAAGTTGTGCTTTTAGCTGCGGATAAAAATCCGCAGGTAACGTTTACAGTGTTGGAGGTTAGGGATGAATTCGTGTCATCCATCCATTGGCCAGTTCAAAAATTGCGCGTGTTTTTTTTTATTTTTGCTAGCTATTGTTTTTGTTCTATATATTATTATTGCATTATATTAATATAACAAACAAAGCAACATGGTGTCGTGGCAAGCGAATGGTGTATTCTCCTTCAGGACCTGGGTTCAAATCCCAGGTCCCCCTCTTTCTCAATATTATTTCTTTTCAGGTTTTCTAGTGCACATGCCAGTCTACAGCCCACCATACTCCCTCATCAATCCAAGCGCCAGATGGCCAAAGGGCCAGATCTGGTGGTCAAATATTGAAGGTCCACCAAAGAATCAATCAACGCGCCTACACAGGATCCCAAAAGTCCACATGGGCCAGCTGCTATTGGGCCAACAAATTGCTACTTACACCCTCAAATCAGGCCCAATTCTTCTACTTTTTTATTATTTTGTTTATTTAATTTAATGGTTTTATTTTATTTAACTAATTTTCTAACCAATAACAAAATTCCTTTTATCAAATAAAATCACAAAAATACTTTTTTTATCCAATCAAATTTTAAAACTTTTATTTTTATTAATAAACTTATTAATTAATTAGGATATTAATTAGGAAACTTTAATTCATTTTGTAAATATTTAAAATTAATTATAAATCATTAGGTTTTAATTCATTTAATTACTTTATTTTCTTTCTTAAAATAACAAAAACCAAAAATATATCATTAATTATTTTCCATTTAATTTATTTAATTAATTAATTTAGCTTTTAATTTAGGATTAATTTCTTTTCTTAAATAAAAAAGAAACAACAAAAAACCATTTTCTTTTAAAAAAGGGTCAAAACCCTAATTCGCATTCAATTTAATTCCGCGTCGCGCTCTATTTATTTTTACCCATATTGATGTATTTGTTTCCGGTTTGTAATAGTTAAATAGGACATTTTATTTATTTACCGCTTTATTTTATTTTATTTTCAAAGGGTTGCTTTTGGCGATATAAATACCCGACGCCTTGTAATTTAATTTCCGCACTTTTAATTCCTCAAATTATAACTGCTAGATATTTGATAATAGGGTTTGCATGACAAGACTGAATGCCTAATCTTAATATCAAATTAGATCACCCATAACATGTGCAAAGATAAAAATAGCTGAAAACGACATACTCACACATGTGCACTCCTAGGGTACACCCTACTTGGTTGCCTTCGTACACGGTCATTGAGTATAGGTCGTTTTAGAGGTCGTCCTCTTGTCTAAAAGATCATAGTCGCCTCGAAATGGTTGCCTCGGATATTGTTGCCTCAAACAAATGATCTAAGACATTAGGGTTACCGCTAAGGCGTCCTAACATTGCTTTGGTGACCGTATATCCCACATTCGAATTGACCCTTAAACTCCAACGACGGTGCTACCCACTCATTAATAGTGGGATAACATTGTTTAAAGGAAATTAACATAGAACGATTCCTTTTTCGAGTAGATAGATAGTTCTTAGATACTTGCTCATTCAAAACAAAACAAAATTTTCACACTTACACTTTTCGAACAAAGTTTTCAAAACACTTCATTACACTCTTGAGGATAGAAGCAAGAGTTAAATCGAAGTTTCAAATAAAAAACTTTTTCAAACCCACAAGCACAAAGAAAACAATTTTGAAAACAATTGAGCAAGTACCTAAGAGCCCGTAGATAACTACGGATAAAAAGGGTGCTAATACCTTCCCTTTGTATAATCTACCCCTCGTACTCAGAGATAATCTCGAAAAAGGAATTTTTCTGTGCTTTTTTCCTTTCCTTGTTGGATAAAATAAAAGTCGGTGGCGACTCTTGCTTACCGCGACATTTTGCGAACACAAAACGCAAAATGCAAACCAGCATTCCAATAAACAGTCAGTTCTTCCCACCATATCATAACATGATATCCAGATCTCAGACTGAAGAAGAGCACCTCGACCACCTACACAAGTTGTTTGAGAGAATGAAGAAGTACAAGTTGAGGTTGAATACAAACAAATGCACCTTTGGGATGAGATCTGGTAAACTCATAGGTTTTATCATCAACAGAAAAGGTATTGAGGTTGATCCCGCTAAAGTCAAAGCTATTCAAGAAATGCCCACTCCCCTATACTGAGAAGGAAGTCAGAGGTTTCTTGGTACGAATGAATTATATTTCCCGATTCATTTCTCATTTGACTGCTACTTCTGAGTCGATCTTCAAATCGTTGAAGAAAGATCATGTAGTAAAATGGAACGACATCTGCCAAACAGCTTTTGACAAAATTAAGGAGTATCTACAAGAACCTCAAATTCCGATGCCACCAGTTGAAGGAAGACCTCTAATCATGTATCTAACAGTGCTAGAGAATTCAATAGGGTGTGTACTGGGCCAGCATGACGAGTCTGGTCGAAAAGAGCATGCAATATACTACCTTAGCAAAAAGTTTACCTACTATGAAACAAGATACTCACTGCTCGAGAAAACTTGCTGCGCTTTGGCATGAGATGCTCGCCGACAAAGACAGTATATGTTGACCCATACTAATTTATTTATCTCTAAAATGGATCCCATCAAATACATATTCGAGAAGCCCGTACTCTCCAGAAGAATAGCCCGATGGTAAATGGTCTTGATAGAATACGATATTCAGTACACCAATCAGAAAGAAATCAAAGGGAGTATATTGGAAGATCATTTGGCTCATCAAGCCGTAGACGACTACCAATCTATGAAATTCAAATTCCCAGACGAGAACATTATACTACTTACAGATTATGAAGAACCTGGACCATGTGAAGGACTTGAGCCAGGATCCCGATGGACTATGGTTTTTGATGGTGCTTCTAATGCACTTGGAAAAGGAATTAGTGATGTAATCATCTCTCCCCAGGGTTGTCATACGCCTTTCACCACCAGATTATGCTTTGACTGTACCAACAACATTGCTGAATATGAAGCGTGCATCATGGGCATTAGAGCTGCTATTGACCTAAGAATCAAGTTCTTGAGCGTATATGGGGACTCATCCCTGGTAATCAGTCATATTAAGGGAGAATGGGATATGAAGCACCCGAATATCATCCCTTATAGAGAGCACGTGTTAACCTTAATCCCGTATGTCGAGGAGATCACTTTTGAACACATCCTAGGAGAAGAGAATTAGTTGGCAGACGCGTTAGCTACCATGTCATCTATGTTCAAGGTCAGATGGGACAACGAGGTTCCCAGAATTACTATTGAAATGCTAGAAGAATTGGCACGCTGCTGTTGTACCCCAATATTTCCCCTAAGATTCCTCTATCATCTCATATCAACTCAATCATATCAAGATCACACTAGGGTTTTGGTTATCCTCCATATATTTAGGTTTTCTCATGAGGAATCACCAAGAACCTTGATTTGTATATTGTGGATATATATGTTTTGTATTGATTAACTTTTAACTAACAAATACAATGAATGTTTGCTCTAATTAATGATTTAATAGGTGAGAGCACAACACATTTCATCAGGTTGATTTATAGGTTCATGAGTTTATTTCATGCTTTCTTCAACAAAGCTTCATTGAGATTAAAGCTTCATCATTGACGATGATTTAAATTAATATCATGATAAGGTCTATTATGATTCATCATGCCTCAATTTGTTAAAGAAAGTCAAAAGATGCAAGGGTTGATTGAAGAAGTTTGACCTAATTGGACAAATTCTTGATTCTTTAATCACAAGTATATAACTCTCTCAATCCTCAATATTTGGAGGTGGTTATTGTTGCTATGGGTTCTTATTATCATCCACAATAACCTCCATTCACATGGCAAAAGTTATTATGCAAGAAAGTTTGACAAAATTGAAAAGGGTTTCCAAGTCATTTTGGTGCTTGAAGTGCTAGGGTTTTGAACTTCTAAGGGCTATTTATTGCACATCTTTTGAGATTTTTGAGTAATTCTAAATACACGCTTCTCTTTAAAGGGTTATCAACTAATAACTTCAAGATTTTCAAGAAAATTTGGTGTGGGAGGTGTCTAATGATGAAGAAAGATTACAAGTCTTCTAGATAGGCCATCAAATTTCCTTATGTGATTTCAAAAGATCATAACTTGGTCAATTTTTATCTCCTTGAGCCCATTATTTTTCCATAATGATCTTAAGGAAGTGAAATTAAACTCTTATTTTATGTGAAAAGCTTTAAAATGAGTGGAAGATGCCCTAAGAATTCAAAAGATTATGGGTCACCTCATGAATTTTCACAAATTTTATAAGGCTATAAATTTTTCAATACTTGGTATTTTTGAGTGATTCAAGTTTCACAATGCTCTTTGGGAAGTCTACTTAAAGCTAGCATCAATGATCAAATCTCAATTTTGGAGGAATGCCTTGTTTGAACTCAAAACATTATATGTCACTTTTGAAGAAAAACTTGGAATTTTTCTAAGTACAAAAAGTCAGCATCTTTTTCTCAACTTTGACTCATCACAACTTTTAGCTCAAGCACCCAATTGATCTCACTCTTTGCAAATTGTAAAATTTGTGACCTTATCTTTCAAATGCTTCAAGAATCATGCCCTAAGACACCTTGATCTATGAACACCATGAATTCAAAGATGGTACCTTGAAACTCAAATTTTCTCCAAAGTCAGAATTTGAAATTCATAATATCGCTTCTAATCACCAGTTTAGCATGCATTTTTTATTTAAACATGTTTAACAAAGTTCCCAAAGTTGAATTAAGGATTAAAACGCAGGAATTGATTGAGTTTTGATGCACATGGGGTCACATTTTTTTCATTTTCGAGCTTGATCCAATTTCCCTCCAAACTTCAAATTTCCTCTTAATTCTTTGCACCATTCGTTTCCCTATGAATAGAGGATCTCACTCCTCTCATTTTCTAAAGCTTGAACAGTCAGAATCACCTTGCCAAACTTTCTCCTTAACCCACTTTTTTACAACTTCGAATTTGATTTGACAGCCTTCCTCAATCCATTTTCTTTACTAATTCTTCATCCTTGAAATTCACTGAAGCTAACAGAAGAAGAACCAAGCCTTGAAGCATCCTAAATCGGGCTAGCTAAGTCAAGTTTCAGAGTTTTGAATTTGAACTTCAATAGGTAGATTCCTTCATCAATTCTCTCAAAATTTGTTACTACAATGAAGCTCTCATCATTCTGATACTAGTCACAACATTTGTTTTCAACTGGAAGTGAGTTTTAGCCATGAATTTTCAAATCCCTATTCAAATTTTTCCTTCTGGTTTTTTGCAAATCGACTGAGCTACACCTTAAATAAATTTTTCGCGAGGGTACAATTGTCTTCGTCTTGATGAGACAAAGTGAATGACATAGGTCTAAGATCCTGACTTTACAGTATGAGAGACCTGAAATTCGCGTGGCTAGAGGTTGAAGATGACCAACGTGTCATCTCTAAACCAATGATAATGCACCACTTGGTTTTTTTTCAAAATCTGATTTATTATTTGATCTAGTGGTTTATTCACTAAGGACGATGATATGCACAACGCGCCACATCCCTTGGATCTGATTACTAACGCATTTTGACATTCATCCAATGGTCTATATCTTTTTGTTTTATTTTTATTTTTTTATTTTTATATTTTAATTGATTTAAACTTCAAAAAATCATAGAAAATTCATTTTTGACACAAAAATTATGAAAAAAATTCACAAAGATATTTTCAAATATTCTCTTTCTAATTTTTATCTTCTCAATTTTATTTTCAGAATTGATATTTTTTATAATTTTTCCTTTATTTTAACTTGTTTCTAATTATTTAAAATTACTTTTTGATATTTTTAAATTCTAAATTTTTTTATAAAAAATCATTTTCCTTATTTCTAACTTTCTGAAATTTTTCTAGAATTTTATTATGACTTCTACTATTTTTGATCTCTTTTTTTCCACTTATCTGAGATCATTTCTGATTTTTCTATGGTCTCTTGAATTTTTCTTTGATACTTTGAATATAGTTCGCTATTTTTCCTTTTATTTTCATTTTAAAAACATTTTAAAAATCATTTTTCCTTTTTATTTTATTCATTAAATGCAATTTATTTTTTAATATATTCTAGCTATGTGATTGTTGATCATGAACTTCATTGACATCGTTGGATCTTGGGTGTTGAGTTTAACTCCACTAAAATGGATGGATGATTTTAATGATAGTTTGACTAAAAAAATTTATTCAAATATTTCCCCTCCCTCATCATCTTATCATTTTCTTACATGTGCTACATGTTGTTAAAGGATGATCTACATATCATCTCTCCAAACATATGGCACATATATTGTTATTGACCGGCCTCAAAATAGACGCGACTTCTATATAAGTCCACTTACGATTGCTTAACATAGCGCTAAATTTTGTCCCGATTAGAGAAATGATCATTCGTGACCCAAACCTATGTTTACAAGCCCAAGTATGTTTAATTTGAAACCTTTGATCCAAATAACTTTGAGGTTCATTGTTAGGAGGCTTTGGTCTTATCAATCCTCTAATGAATCTTCATAAACTTTGGTCTAAGTGAATAATTTAAACATTATTGATCATTTGTTATTGCCTCGAGATTTTGAAATGAATGATATACTTGACAAAAAGAAAATGAAACATTTTGTTGAGAGGCTTTGATTTTATCAATCTTCTAATGAGTTTCCAAATGTAAGATTTAAGATGGTCATTCAACTAACCTTTAATTTCTAACCCATTAACAATTGACTTTTATTTTTATGCTTTTACTTTACACCTTTACTTTTATGTACCATTTATTTTAGCATTTGCATTTCATGCTATTTTCTTATTTGCTCACTTGAGAATTTATCTTTATGTCTTTTTATTTTGCTCACTTGAGTTTTTTATTTTCTTTTTGAAGATACCTAATAACCAACTTGAACAATAAAAAACTTTAAGGTTACTTGGACTATTTGGTTACTATCCTTGGAATTTTGGAGTTATGGACTTCTTGGACTTAGGAGTAGAGACCTTGACCTACCTTGAGACCTTGTGACTTCTATTGTTATTTTGTCTGGAGTTCTTGGGGTTTAACCGAAGATATTGGGTTGTTTGTTTTCTTTGTGTGCAGGTTATACTGATTATATGCTTTGTCTGTGATTGGGAATTCATCTGTATACAGCCGTTACTCTGCCCAATTTTTATGAAGACTTAATACATTTGAAGCTTCATTTTCCTAAGAGGTATATTATCTTTTCTTGTTTGGTTTCAATCCAAAGAATGAGAATTCTACATTGACTCATTATGTCAAGTGTTGGCTTCTTGTTGGTTAGATGGTTCTTTTCCCTAGCTTTTATCTTATGCTTTAGGATAGTCCCTTCATCTCCTTCCATCTTCTTTAATTTTAAAAATATTCTCACTCCTTTTCAAAACTATTCTTGTTTTCTAACTTGAACCGCTTTCATAATAAACTTGGACTTAGGTCCATGCATTTTCAAAAATGTTTTCTTAATCAAATTTTAACTAACTTAATAATACCTTGACATTTTTGTGAGAAGACTAAAAGTCAATCAATCTAATTCAAACCATTTTTCCACTTTGGCTTTTATCTTAAAAACTTTTCACAAAATATTAGACTCTTGTCAATCCTTGTAGTGATGCGAGCTACTATACTTCTATGATATGAACGTAAGTGAGATATTTTACACTTGGGTGTTAAGCAAGGCTTTGTTGATTTTAAAATCTAAGCCATATCCTCCACTTTGAGATGATTCAAATTCTCTTTTCTCATAATCGTGGGAAGTAAGTATGTTCTTCCACTCGGATAAGACGATGATGTCTCATCTCTTAAAATTAACCAATACAATTGTGTTTAAATTTTTTTAAAGGTGAACTACGAGTACCCTGATCCCCTATTGCACGGAAGGTGGTACGTAGACACTAAAGGTTTGTAACTACGGCGGGTGCAAAAATTCTAAAAATATTTTTTTTCTCATCTCCATAATCTATTTTGTATACAACACTTATAGCCAAAATACACAAATTTCCAAAGAGGTTCTCGCAGAGTACCATAGATGTTTAGGGTGCTAATACCTTCCCTTTGCATAAACAACCCGTGAACTTAGATTATCTCCCCTTCTTTTTGGGTTATTCACTCTTTTCCTATTCCTTTGTTTTTAACCCAAAATTCCCCCCCTCATTTCACTCAAGACATGCCCATTAAGATCCCCTAACTTGTCCTAGAATGACCAAGAAATGACCAGACAAATTCTCTTCCTAAGGCAATAAGGCTCAAACTAGGGTTTCACTTTTCATCAAGATGGTTGAGTCCCAAGGGTCCAAAAGGTTATTCGTTGTCCTAATATGTCCTCAAGATTATCCATGCCATATTTCATGCCTTGAACAACAAGTTTGCTCAGTAAACTACTCAAATGCCTAGAAATCAACTGTACTAGGTCAAAAGTCAATTGTGGCCCAAATACAGTCAAACTTCAATATTTTTGGTCAACATGAATATTTTTAAGTATTATCCATCATTTGATCAAGGGTTGATCATGATTCCTCAAGAAATGTTCCTAACTCATCAAAAGTCAAAAATAGCAAATTAGGGTTTCTATAGGAAAAGTCAACCAAACTTTGACCAGGCATAACTTTCTCATACTTTACTAGAAATTTTTCCTCCAATGCTCATTTTGAAGAGAATCCAATTCCCTACAACTCCTCTTCATCCCTCAAGGTCAAGAAATGCCTCAATTAAAAGATACAAGTTCATACATTATAGGTCCTTTCAAAAAGTCAACAAAAGCACCTTTTAGGTCAAAGCTCCATACAGGAACATGAAAGATCCAATTGATATGAAACCAAAAGGGTTGTTTAGAGGACATCCTAAGATCTCTAAAAGTCTAAGAACACCCTCTTAGGATTAAAAATGAGAGAGATAAGCATTGTAAAGTTGACCAATTTTTGGAAATGTGCATGAGGAAAATAATGACCAAATGTTGTACCCCAAAATTTTCCCTCTCATTTTACTCAATACATACTCCTAGAGATCCTCAATTTGCTCAAGTTTTCCCAAGAGTTAACCAGACAAACTCTCTCTTAAGGCATTGTGTCTCAAATTAGGGTTTCCATTTTCATCAAGATAGATGAACTCCAAAGACCTCATATGCTCTCCATGGTCCGTATATGTTCTCAAGACCCTCCATGTCAAATTTCAAGCACTACACAAGAAGTTTGCTCAGTCAACTGCTCAGATGCTTGAGAATCGACTGTATTAGGTCAAAAGTCAACTAAGGCCCACATACAATCAAACTTCAATATTTTTGGTCAACATCAACATTTTGAAGTGATATCCATCATTTGATCAAGGGTTGATCATGATTCTTCAAAGAATGCCTTAAATTCATCAAAACCCAAAAGTTGCTAAATTAGGGTTTCTCAGGAAAAGTCAACCAAACTTTGACCAAGCATAACTTCCAGATACTTTATCAAATTTTTTCCATCCAAGGCCATTTTAAAGAGGATGTAATTCCCTACGACTTATCTTCATCCCACAAGTTCAAAATATGCACTCATAAAAATATATGAATTTCCACATTATAGGTCCTTTTGAAAAGTCAACAAAAACACTTTTTGGGTCAAAGCTACTTACATGAACATGGAAGATCCAATTGAAATGAGACCAAAAGGATTGCTTAGGGGACATCATAAGATTTCTAAAAAGTCCAAGAACACCTCTCTAGAGTTAAAATTGGAGGAGATATGCCTTGTCAAAGTTGACCTTTTTTGCAAAATTGCCAAAAGTCAAATATGCTCAAAAGTGCATTTTTTTAACCAAATGGGCTTAGAATTTCATGATTTCACCTCACTTGTAGCATGGTCCACGACCCAAATGTTCACTCACATATTATTTGCTTCATTATTTATTTTGATTTTGATTTTTTTTATTTTTTAAAAATTGAATAAAATCAAATAATTGGTAAATAATATCAAAGATATGTTTTGATATGATTTTTGGACAGGATCTCAATCAAATTATGCTGAGATATCAAGACCAAATCGAATCAAGCATGATTGGTACAAAAATTGGATGATTTGGCTCAATATAGAAGGTTTGCATATGGATGAAAAATCAAATCAAATCTTCCAAAATTTCAAAGATATCATCTGTTTTTGCAACCCAAATTCGCTCTAGCATATATAATGAACAAGAACCAAGGATAAAACAAGGTTGGCAGGCGTAAAAAGGCAGAACAAAATTCCAATTTTTCAAAGAAAAGTGCAGATCCAATCTTGCTCCATAGGCCAGTTCAAAGCGTTCTAAGGATCAAACGACATTCCTTGGGAGTTTCTGAAGCTATCCCAATCATTTGCAAGGTCTGAAGCATCAAAAAATACAAGCTGTAACTCACACGGTTTGCATTTTTTTTCAAAACCGATTACTGTAATTCCTGCATCATTAGCATGTTTAATTGGTATATTTGTGATGTTTGAGATGTTTGCAACATGACTATATGATTCAATTGTATTTTTTATGCTTATATCTAGATCTGCCATTGTTAGGTTTTCTATGTGCGTTTTAGGGTTTTTGCATACAGGTAAAATCAGGCCATGAACAAGATACTATGATGATTGTGACATCAAGACCAATTGGATTCTGGTCTCCAATTTCATTTATCATGCATTTTATGAGTTTTTGAAGGTGACAGGGCTATAGCTACAGATGCACGACTGTAGGTAAAAGGTATATAGCTAAGACGACAGAGCTTTGGAGAAGAAGAATAGGTGGCAGCCAATCAGTGGACCATTTGAAATCTCGCGCGCGTTTCCCACTAACTCATTTATTTTGTTATATTATATTTTGTTTCAGTATAATGACAACTAAACAAATTGGCCCAGTGGAAGAGCGCGCTAGTGGTAAGCATAAGGACCTGGGTTCGATCCCAAGTCCCAACAATTTACTTTGTATTATTTTCCCCTTGCAGATTCAGTGCATCACACGCTCGAGCGCCTATCATGTGTCGTCACTTCCAACCAACGGATCATAGCTTCTTCAGATCTAATGCTTCATGCCTGAAGAAGCATGGTGTACCTTCAGAAGAGCGCTACACAGGATCTCATGCAGGCAGGTTGGCCAACAGTCTTGGGCCCAACAAATTCAATTCCTCACACCCCCAGGTTTGCTATTCAACACAGGCCCATTTTCTTTTCTTTATTTATTTCTTTTATTTTAATTATTTTGTTTAATTATTTTTCACCAAATTAATTACTTTTTTTATTAATCATAAAATTAATAAATCACAAAACACCAAAAAAGCATTTTTTTAATAAAATACTTATTTTAATTTAATTAGAAATATAGCTTAATTTAATTTCTTTTTTTCATAATTAAAAGTAATTATAAATTAGGGTTTTAATTAATGTGCAATTAAATTCTTTTCTCAAATAAAAATGTACAGAAAATATTTTTCTCTCAATTAGGGTTTTAGGTTTTTTTTTTAAGTGTCCTCGCATTTAATTCGCGGCATGTTTAATTAATTATTTTCATATTTTTATAACTGCCAATGGTTTGTAATAGTTAAACTAGGGTTTTCATTTATCGCTTTGTCCCCGATTTTGGTTATGTAATTAATCCCTAGCCCCGAAGCCTTGTAATAGTTAGGTTTATTTTCTCGCACTTTTAATTTCTGCAATCTTTAACTGTTAGATGCATGGTTAATAGGATTGTATGGAAAGATGTTTGAAAATTAAAATGGTAGCTCACTTAATGTGAAAAGACTAATTAACTGAAAAAATCACGTGCACATATTTCACTCCTAGGGTTTGCCTCACTTCGGTTGCCTTCGGTAAAATAGTCATTTAAGCATAGGAGATTTTAGTGGTTGCCCTCTTGTCTAAAAGATCAAATGTACCATTTGAATGTTGCCTCAAAAATGTTGCCTCAGAAATGTTTCCTCGGAAATATCTTAAGACTCTAGGGTTACTACTAAGGTTTCCTACCCATTGCTCTGGTGATTGTACTTGTCCCTTTCGAACGTCCCTTACAAACTCCAACGACGGGACTAACTACTCCTTAATAGTAGGATAGCGCTGTCTAAAGGGAATGAGAACAAACAACATTTTTCGAGTAGGTAGAATCTTAAGTACTTGCTCAACAAAACTTTTCACACAAACACCTTTCAAAACAAATTTTCAAAACAAACTTCGTCACACCCTTGAGGACTGATACAATGGTTATCACGAAATAATTTTTTTTTTCAAAACAAGCACACACAAGAAATTTTAGAAAGATGAGCAAGTACCTAAGAGCCCATGGAAAACCATGGATAGAAAGGGTGATAACACCTTCTCTTTCTATAATTTACCCCCCCCGTACTCAGAAATATTCTCAAAAAAGGTTTTTTCTGTTCTTTTTCCTTTTCCGGATTGGATGAGATAAAAGCCAGTGGCGACTCTTACTTACTGTGACATTTTGCAAACAAAAAACACAAAATGCAAACCAGTAAAAACAGTCGGTTCTGCCACCATATCACAGAACTGGCGACTCTGCTGGTGAATTTAATAAGTGGGGTATAACTTAGGATCTAGGTCATGTTAAAAAATTGCTTTCTTGTTTGTTTGCTTTATTCTTAAAAGGGTTTTGCTTGGGTTACTATAGATCATATACCCGGATCTGGGGGCACTCATTAGGTAAACAACAATAGATCGTGGAGATTGTACGGCGTAGACCGATATGGTTTAAGAGATGGCTGTGTTGGTGTGGCACTTTGGTTGGTACCGGTATCCTTCTTGGGGAAACGAGGAGAATACGGGGCCGCCACATGGTGATGTGAAGCACTAACGGACCTTATAACCTTAGTTGAACAAACATGGACATTAGAAAGTAGTGAGATAGCCGGCCTCGATATAGAGCTGAGGATTGGTTGATACAGGATGCTATACTCATTGAGATCAGACTTTCGGAATATTTCAACCGCAAGAAAAGATTGCTTAAGTTGAGACAATGCCCGATAAAGGATGGTCAGTGATATTGAGATCCCTTAGAACCCGGTTACTTTTTAAGACAGGTTTGAAACCAACTAAACTTCAAGAGGGTATGACCTTTAACCTCATGCAAGCCTTAAAACTAAGGACTTGGTGTGATTTGACTGTGTTTGCTATACTTGTGGTTTATCATGACATCATGCATCATAACACAACATCCATTCTTATTGCATTAGTCATTTCAAATACCAAGGGAATTTATCTTTGTTCTGTTTTGCAAATCATGGCTTCTGTTCATAGAAACACTATCTGAATCAGCTTTGTGAAGATACCTTCCCAACTCAAAGAGCTAGTGTCAAGGGTTTCTGAAACTTCTACGTTCACTAAGAGACATGGTCAACTTCTCAACCTGGTTACTTCAAACTTTGATGAAAAGATGATGAGTGTACTCTTTCAGTTCTTTGATCCCAAGCACCACTACTTCACCTTTCCAGACTATCAGTTGGTGCCTACCATGGAAGAATTCTCTCAGCTGTTGGATATACCCATTCTTGAGCAGTTGCCTTTCACAGGTCTAGAAGAAGTTCCTAAGCCAGAAGTCATTGCCTCAACCTTTCATCTGAAACGGGCCGAAGTGGTATCCAATTGGGAAACGAGAAGTGGAGTCAAGGGTTTTCTAGCCAAGTTTCTGATAGACAAGGCCCAGCTGTTTTGGGATGATATAGACTTTCAGGCTTTTGAGGAGGTCTTGGCTCTTCTAATATATGGGTTAGTCCTATTCCCTAATCCAGACTCATTCATAGATGTGAATGCTATCAAGATCTTCCTCTCTCGCAACCCTGTGCCTACTTTGCTCGGAGATATTTTGCACACTCTCCATACTCGTACCATGAAGAGAAGAGGGGTTCTTATGTGTTGAATGCCATTGTTGTCAAGGTGGTTTATTTCTCACCACCCTAAGTCCATACTGAAGAATGAAGAAGGTTTGGGTTGGTCACAAAGGATAATATCACTCGCTCACATGAATATTCTCTGGTGTTCCCGAGCTATGGAAAACACTGCTATTATTGACCGCTGCGGGGAGTACCCTAATATCCCGTTACTTGGCGTCAGAGGGGGCATAACCTACAATCCTTGTTTAGGTCTACGAAAATTTGGTTACGCTCGAAGAGATGGTCCCCACGAGTTACTTATTGAGGGCATTGTATTCAACTATAAGGATGACGCTCACGAGTATCGCTGGAGGTTCATACGAGCTTGGGGCATGGTAAACCGATCTGGCGCCAGGGCTTTGGGGCCAAAGGCTTCCATTCCTATGGAACCTTACTTCCAATGGATACGAGCTCGCGCCCAGAAGCTTATGATGCCCTATGTGGCCGTTTTACCAGTGATTGTGGAACCCACTACTGAAGGGGGTATTCCTTACACGTTTCTCTATCCCGATATGCCCGCTGATCTTGAAGAATTACAGAGGTCTTGGATTCAGTTGAAGAAAGAGCGGGATACTTACAGGGATTCATTTTATGCCCAAGAGAGGAAGGTTTTAGAGCTCACAAAGCAGCTCCATGAGGAAAGAGGGCTCAATGTTTATCTCGGCACGAAGAGGAAGCATCCATGGGAATTTTGATTTTTTCTAGTTTTAGATTTGTTTTTAATTGTAACGCCTAAAAGACATTTGAACTTTGAATTCAACTAATAAAATCTTTGTTTCATTTTGGTTCGCATATTTAAATTCCCCAAAGTCTTTGAAATCATTGCATACACATCCCATTCATAGAATTGTATGTACAGGTACCATTACAGGTTTCTCATCTTCTTCACTGTTTATTTCAGCAGAAATGTCTTCCGAACAAAGAATCAAGGACCTTCAGGCAAAAAAAACCCAGTTCCAACAAATGTTCATAAGTCTGGCAAAAGGGAAGGAGGAACTGAAAGCCCTCATCCTGAAAGAGAAAAAGAAAAAGGCTGTCGGTATTCTCAATATGGGCAGAAGGTTTAGAGAGAGGTTGAAGCAACAAGTCAATATGACCTCTTTATCTAAGGAATGGGAGAATCAAGAAGAAGAGACAGGGGAGAAGGACCCCAGTCCTGCAGTTTCTAACAACGATACCAACTACAATGATGAGAAGTATCCTCCTGCTGAGGATAGATACAAGAAGTTGGAAGATCGTTTGAGTGCGATGGAAGTTTAGAGGATATCTGGGCTGGATTTCGAAAATTTGGGATTGGTGTCGAGAATAGTCATCCCGCAGAAGTTCAAAGCTCTAGTTTTTTCTAAGTATGATGGGGTGTCCTGCCCAAAACTCCATCTTCATTCTTATGTCAGAAAGATCCAGCCCCACACCGCTGATAGAAATCGGTGGGTTCATTTCTTTCAAGATAGTCTGTCAGGGACTCAACTTGAATTGTTCTACCAGCTGAAGGGAGCCAATGTCCGAAATTGGGAAGATCTGGCTACTGCTTTCTTCAAGAAGTATCAATATAACGTCGACCTTGCTCCTACTCGTACTCAACTCCAAAGTATGTCCATGGGTGCAAGTGAAGGCTTTAAATACTATGCACAGAAATGGAGAGACTTGGCTGGAAGAGTTCGACCCCCATTGTCTGATAGGGAGCTGGTTGATATGTTTCTGGGGACGCTATCTGGTCCATTTTTCAATCATTTGATCGGTATCTCTTTAGCTGGTTTCACCGAGTTGATTATAACTAGAGAAAGAGTAGAAGTTGGGATTCAGAGCAGCAAGATACAGAAGAATACCTCTTCTAGCTCAGTAAAGAAGCCTTTTGCTGGTAAGAAGGAAGCGAGTGCAATCTATAGCAGGAGGGGCCAAAACAGGGCCGAACATCGTCAGACAGTAAGTGTCGTAATGATACCTAGGTCTGCAGTTGCTCCACAATGCAACAATCAACAAAAAGTGGAAAGACCACAATGACAGTTTACCCGAATCAACATGACATTGGCTGAAGTTCTACCTCATCTGTTGAGATCCAACTTGGCAACCTTGAAAGAGGCTCCCAAGAATCTGAATACCACATCTCCCCGATATAATCCAAATGCTCGGTGTTCCTATCATTCAGAGAGTCCTGGCCATGATACCAATGACTGATGGGCTCTAAGGAATAAGATACAAGATCTGATTGAAGCCAAGGAAATTGAGTTTGATGCTCCGGAGAAGCCCAATGTCATAACTGCTCCCATGACTAAGCACGACCGTGGAATTAATGTTGTTGATAGCGACTTGTTTGTGACCTTGGTGGATGAAGTTTCTAACCCTCTCATGACTGTGAAGAAGAATTTGTTGTTGTCCGGTTTATTTTCGGGTTATGGTGAAGGTTGTCACATGTGCTCATTTCTACCTTATGGTTGCCATTGGCTGAAGTCAGGTGTTCAACGCCTGATGGACAACAAAGAAATTTTGTACGAGAAAACCTTGGTTCCTGTTGTTCCATCTAAAGACATTGCCCTTATAACCATTTCCGCCAATCCTTCCAAGGTCTCCTCAAGAATACCTGTTAGGATTACATCTGCTCCAAGAATTGCTCCGCTAATAATCATTGTTCCTGGTCTTGTCTTGTATGTCTCAGAAAAAGTTGTCCCCTGGCATTATGGTGCCGATGTGTACTATCATGGCATCAAACAAGATTTGAAAGATGAAGAGGTTGATCCTGATATTGGTAACATTGTCGGAACCAACAAAGTTACCCGAAGTGGAAGGGTCTTCTCTCTCGATATTTCCCCTAAGACTGTCAACAAGCCTATTGTCATTCCATCTGTTGTTCTTGCTAGTACATCAACCACTGCTCCTGTTCTTACTCCAATTATTACCCCTGTCGGCAAATCATCTGATACCCGCGGCAAAGAAATTATAGGTGAGCCTGCCCGGACGGAGGCGCCTAAGAAAATTGTTGTGGAAGCCTCTAAGCAAGAGATAGAGGAAATATTGAAAATAATTAAGAAAAGCGACTACAATGTGGTCGAGAAGCTGGGGTAGACCCCATCAAATATATCCATGTTGTCTTTGCTGTTGTGTTCCGAAGCCCATGTGAAGGCTTTGATTGCATTCCTTAAGACTGCAAATGTGCCGCAGGAAACTTTAGCTGATCAGTTCAAAGATTGTGTGGCTAGCCTGACTGCTGATAATGGGATGGGTTTTTCAGATGCAGACTTGACATCATAGGGAAGGAAGCATAATGATGCTCTGCATGTCTCGATTGAATGCAGGGGCACCACTATGGTTTATGTGCTGGTAGATATCGGGTCTTCGCTGAATGTCTTGCCTAAGAAGGCGTTGGACCGGTTGGATTGCGAGGGTTTGACTCTAAAGCCTATTAACATTGTGGTAAGGGATTTTGACGGATCGAAGAGAATGGTGCACGGGGAGGTGGACATCCCTTTCAAAGTGGGTTCTCAAACTTTTGGGTCCACCTTCTATGTGATGGATATCAAGTCGTCGTATTCTTGTTTGCTGGGTCGTCCTTGGATCCATGAGGCTGGGGAAGTTACTTCCACACTCCACCAAATGATGAAGTATCCGGTAAAAGGGAAGATTGTCACAGTTCAGGGTGAAGAGGAGTGTATTGTGAGCCACCTCAATTCCTTCCGCTACATAGAGATGGACGGGGAATTTATAGAAACTCCTTATCAAAACTTAGAAGAGGTCTCTCAGATCTTGGCATCGACTGAAACTACTACCAACAGCAAACCTCCTCTGAAGATGGCTTCCCTCAAGGACGCCAGGGCCGTGGTTGAAGAAGGTGGGTGTGCCAATTGGGGTCAGCTCCCTGATTTCACTCACAAAACTGAGAAATTTGGTTTGGGCTTTACTACAGGGGCTCAAAGGGTTGTTCAATGTGCTCGGGCTGGAGGACCTCCCCTACACATCAGCAATCTTGGGGTTAATGCCATTGAAGACAGCGAGGAAGAGTCATACATTGACAGCTGGATCTACCCAACTACCAACGGTGGACCGAGTAACTAGACGGCTAGGGACTTTATACCATTTTCTTTTATTCCGCAGTAATTTTCTTATATGTTTTGAGATTTTTAACAAACAATTTAAAACTATACGGCCTTGTGCCTTGCCCGAGGCACATTGGCTTTGCTTGTAGGGCTATTATTTGTCATTTCATATATCATTAATAAAGCATTAGACGTTTCTTGCATACAAATTTTGCGCTCTCTGTTTTTTCTTTTATGTTTTCACTTTATCAAAATAGCTATTCTCTTACACACACTCACGTATCATACTGAAGATCCATATCCACTCTGGATCCCATTGATAATAGCTCTGCTATTGCCAGTTATGACTTTGAAAATCTGATCAACCAAGCCGAGGACGAAGGTGAGGATGATTATGAGGTGCCTGGAGAACTTGCTAGACTATTACAGCAGGAAGAAAGGGCCATACAGCCTCATGAAGAGTTGGTTAAGACAATGAACTTGGGTACTGAGAAAGATAGAAAAGAGGTTTAAATAAGTTCAAATCTGGAGCTTAGCATCAAACAAAGGTTGATATAGATGTTGCACGACTATGTTAAGATCTTCGCCTGGTCCTATAAAGACATGCCTGGTTTGGACACTAATATTGTGGTACATCGCCTACCGACTAAAGAAGACTCTCCTCCGGTTAAGTAGAAGGTCTACCGTATGCATCCCGAAATGTCAGAGAAGATCAAGGCAGAGGTCATGAAACAGTTCGACGCAGGATTCTTAGATGTCACTTCGTATCCACAATGGGTTGCTAACGTTGTTCCGGTACCTAAGAAGGACGGTAAGGTACGGATGTGTGTGGATTACAGAGATCTGAACAGGGCAAGCCCCAAGGATAACTTCCCACTTCCTCACATTGATGTTCTGGTCGACAACACCGTGCAACACAAAATATTCTCCTTCATGGATGGTTTCTCTAGCTACAACCAGATCAAGATGGCTCCTGAAGACATGGAGAAGACAACCTTCGTTACACAGTGGGGCACTTTCTGCTATAAGGTGATGCCTTTTGGGTTGAAGAATGTTGGGGCAACTTATCAGCGCACCATGGTCGCTTTGTTCCATGATATGATTCACTACGAGATCGAAGTATATGTTGATGAAATGATAGCTAGGTCTCAGACCGAGGAAGAGCAACTTGATCATCTACAAAAGTTGTTCGACGGGTTGAAGATATATAAGCTGAGGTTGAACCCGAACAAGTGCACCTTCAGGATAAGGTCTGGTAAACTTCTGGGTTTCATTGTCAGCGACAAAGGCATCCAAGTAGATCCTGCAAAGTTAAAAGTTATACAAGAAATGCCAGCTCCCCGTACAGAGAAGGAAGTTAGAGGTTTCTCGGGACGCCTGAATTATATCGCCAGGTTCATTTCACATCTGACTGCTACTTGTGAGCCAATCTTTAAGCTTATGAAGAAAGATCAAGTGGTAAAGTGGAATGATGAATGCCAGACCGCTTTTGAAAGGATCAAGGAATACCTTCAAGAACCACCAATTCTGATGCCTCCAGTTGAAGGAAGACCTTTGATATTATACTTGACAGTGCTAGATAATTCAATGGGGTGTGTGCTGGGGCAGCATGACGAGTCTGGTCGAAAAGAGCACGCAATATACTACCTTAGCAAAAAATTTACCGACTGTGAGACACGATACTCATTACTCGAGAAAACTTTCTGCACTTTGGCATGGGATGCTCTCCGACTGAGACAGTATATGCTGAATCACACTACCTTGTTGATATCAAAGATGGATCCGATCAAGTACATTTTCGAGAAGCCCGTACTCTCCGGAAGGATAGCAAGGTGGAAAACGGTCTTAACTGAGTACGACATACAATATACAATCCAAAAAGCAATAAAGAGGAGTGTATTGGCTGATCATTTGGCTCATCAGGCCGTGGATGACTATCAGTCCATGAATTTTGAGTTCCCGGATGAGAATATTATGTTGGTGACTGACTACGAAGAACCTGGACTGGATGAAGGACCTGAGGAGGGATCCCGATGGTCTATGTATTTTTACGGAGCCTCAAACGCACTAGGTAAAGGCATTGGCGCCGTAATCATATCTCTCGAGGGCTGTCATACTCCATTCACTGCCCGATTATGTTTCAATTGCACCAACAACATGGCGGAGTATGAAGCGTGCATCATGGGCCTTAGAGCTGCTATTGACCTAAGGATCAAGTTCTTGAATGTATTCGGGGATTTCTCTTTGGTGATAAGTCAGATCAAAGGCGAGTGGGATACGAAACACCCGAATCTCATTCCTTACAAAGAGTATGTACTGACATTGCTCCCACACTTTGAGGAGGTAACCTTTAAACATTTCCCACGAGAGGAGAATCAGTTAGCGGACGTGCCAGCTATCATGTCTTATATGTTCAAGGTTAGGTGGGACAATGAAGCTCCCCAAATTACCATTGAGAGGTTGGATGAACCAGCACACTGCTGTGAAATCGATACCGAAGAAGTGGCAGACAAACCCTGGTTTCACGAAGTCAAAAGGTATCTCGAGGCTCAAGAGTATCCCGAAAGGGCATTTGTCAACGATAAGAAGTTTCTGAGAAGGTTCGCTACAAAGTTCTTCCTCAGTAATGGAATCCTCTATAAACGCAACCATGACTCTACACTACAACGGTGTGTAGACAAGAGTGAAGCAGAGAGGATCATGACAGATCTACATGAAGGCACCTTCGGAACTCATTCTAGTTGACATACCATGGCTAAGAAGATCCTACGGGCAGGATATTATTGGTCCACTATGGAAGCCAATTGTTATCAGCACTCTCGAACTTGTCATAAATGCCAAATCTATGCTGATAAGGTGCATGTGCCTCCGGTCCCCTTAAACATCTTGAAAACTCCGTAGCCCTTGGCAATGTGGGGCATCGACATGATCGGAGAAATCAGGCCCACCGCTTCCAACGAACATCGCTTCATCCTAGTGGCCATTGATTACTTCATGAAGTAGGTTGAGGCAGCTTCCTTTGCTACAGTAACCAAGAACGTCGTAGCGCGATTTATCCGACATAATCTGATCTGTCGATATGGTGTGCCAGAGAGAATTATCACTAGCAATGGTACTAATCTCAACAACACAATGATCATCGATCTCTATAAACAGTTCAAGATACAACATCATAATTTTTCTCCCTACCGACCGAAGATGAATGGCGTTGTTGAAGCATCTAACAAGAATATTAAGAAGATTGTGCAGAAGATGACAGTGACATATAAAGACTGGCATGAGATGTTACCATTCTCTCTTTATGGGTACCGTACCTCAGCACGGACGTTGAAAGGGGCAACACCCTACTCTCTGGTATATCGCATGGAGGCAGTCCTACCCATCAAAGTCCATATACCTTCTCTCAGGATTATGAAGAACGCGGGTTTGAACATAGACGACTAGATCCAAACCCGGCTTGATTAGTTAAATCTAATCGATGAAAAGAGACTTACTACTATCTGCCATGGTCAGGCATATCAAAAGCGAATGATCAAGGATTTTAACAAGAAAGTTAGACGCCAAGAATATCATGTCGAGGATCTAGTGATCAAACGCATCATACTGCCGCAAGGTGATCCCAGGGGAAAATGGACCCCCACTTACTAAGGGTCATTTGTGGTTAAGAACATTTTCTCGGGAGGAACTATGATTCTAACCTCCATGGATGGTTACAACCTTCCTCACCCTGTCAATGCATACATAGTGAAAAGATACTACGCCTAATCAAAGACCCGCTAGGTTGACCGGCCTAGGAAAAAATAAGGGCATCTCGGCGAACCAAAAGGGTTCGGGAAAAATTAAGGGATGAAAATGAAAAATCCGTACACCCGGTAAGTCGAAAACCCGAAAGGGCGGCTTGGGATTAAAAAGGGTATCCCGGTGGAGTGAAAACCCGAAAGGGCGGTCCAGGAAAAAGTTAGGGATATGAAGCGTATCACTATGTCTCATTGGATCATCTTGCAACCAGACTTCGGTATCGACTATCAAGCTCGGACGACATCAATCAATCTGATCAACTTTCAGCCAAGAAGAAAAGTGATGAGACGCTTGAAGATATAAAGGCAATAGCAGAGTTGGAACCCAATGGGGTTGTTTCACATAGTTGTTTTTCTTTTTCATAAATTTGTATAGCTTCTATTTTTTTTCGGCGACGTTCTCTTACGAGATCGTCAGCCTCCTTGTACAAAAACGCCTATTACAGGCCGACTTCAAAAATCAATACAAAATTATTTTCACTTCGAGTTTGTTTTTGTTTTCTGTTTTATTTTGCAAGAACGTCTAATGACTTATTTTTTATATATGCATTTGAAAATGATTGCTGCTCATAAATACTTACATAAAAAACAAAAGGCAATTACTCGTAATTCCAGAAACAGGGGCAAAAACAAGAAGTGCCAAACCCGGCAGTTACTCTTCCCAACAGGTGTCGGAATAGAATCAGCTTTGGAGCACAATCATCAATACATACACTCCCCACAGAGTAAAAGTATTCAAAAACATTGATGCCCGCTTTCTAGAAACAGGACGTAACCTCCCCAGCCAGGGTCCTTCTGAAACCTGACAGCTATATCCCCCAGCTGATTCCCATATTCGCGGGCGAGTCAGTAAAATTCATCCCCCAAGCAGATTTTATTTCTCTAGATGTAGAGGCCCAACCCCCGACAGAGTTCATCACTTCAGCTACAAAAATACATTTTCTAAGTTTATTCCCCGCAAAGTTTATTCTCAAGCAGCATCTCCTCCCGACAAAATATTTACAAATCTCCAGCAACCGTCAGGGATTTATTTACCCAGACGCAAGCATACCCCGACAGCATTTCGTGAACATACACCATGACATACGCATACATATCATATACAGCATAATCTCATTTATTTTGAGAACATCATCTCACCCTGCATTTCATGCATCGCATATAACTAACCCTGATATCTTTTCAGGAAAAGAGGATTAGATTCAGCAAATTCAACGGTTATATAAGTCACATCTGCAGACGACTAACGAAAACTCAGTTCCCGAAACCAAACGGGTCAACTAATCTACATTATTGCTTTGAAGTAGCCCTATGATCCAGGCTTTCATATCGAAGTTACCCTACGATCCAGGTTCCTTCTCACAGCCCTATTATCCAGGCTTTCATATCGAAGTAACCCTATGACCCAGGTTCCTTCTCACAACCCTACTATCCAGGTTCCTTCTCATAACCCTACTATCCAGGTTCCTTCTCACAACCCTACTATCCAGGCTTTCATATCGAAGTAACCCTACGACCCAACTTCCTTCTCACAACCCTACTATCAAGGCTTTCATTTCGAAGTAACCCTACTATCCAGGTTCCTTCTCACAACCCTACTGTATAGGCTTTCATATCGAAGTAACCCTACGACCCAGGTTCCTTCTCACAGCCCTACTATCCAGGCTTTCATTTCGAAGTAACCCTACTACCCAGGTTCCTTCTCACAGCCCTACTATCCAGGCCTTCATATCGAAGTAACCCTACTATCCAGGTTCCTTCTCACAACCCTACTATCCAGGCTTTCCTTTCGAAGTAACCCTACTATCTAGGTTCCTTCTCACAGCCCTACTATTCAGGCTTTCATTTCGAAGTAACCCTACTATCCAGGTTCCTTCTCACAACCTTACTATCCAGGCTTTCACTTTGAAGTAACCCTACTATCCAGGTTCCTTCTCATAACCTTACCATTCGGGTTTCTTTTCTCTTACCTCCAGACGACAGTTTACAACACGGTAAAACCTGGACCTGACCAGTTTCGGTCAATTACACCTTTCCCCAGTAAGTCGCGATGCAGCCTGTACACTGACCAGATATGTAGTTCACCTCCGCTTCCTCAAGCAGGAGTTAATTCCCCAGTAGAGTAACGGACAACTGAAGCTCCTAAAATTCTATTTCTCCCAAGACAGATACTAACATTCCTCAGCAGATTCCTCCTCAACGACAGGAGCAGGGACTCTCATCAAAAGAATATCTCAGGAAATCAACATCCTATAGATGGCATCTTTGAGGCCATCTCCGACGATACTCCGTCACATCTTGGATGGCATCTTTAAACCCATCTCCGACAATTCTCTAGAAACTTCCAAATGGCATCTATAAGCCCATTCCCGGTATCACAAATCAAGTATCACTTCATGCGAGTGCAAATTTCTGGGCACTCTAGTGTTCAATCATCTTCCACCTTCATATCACGAAAGGCAGACAAGCCAATCTACATCCTCAGGTTTAAGAGGATTGAATAGGGGCAGTTGTTGTACCCCAAAATTTTCCCTCTCATTTTACTCAATACATACTCCTAGAGATCCTCAATTTGCTCAAGTTTGCCCAAGAGTTGACTAGACAAACTCTCTCCTAAGGCAGTGTGTCTCAAATTAGGGTTTCCATTTTCATCAAGATAGGTGAACTCCAAAGACCTCATATTCTCTCCATGGTCCTAATATGTTCTCAAGACCCTCCATGTCAAATTTCAAGCACTGCACAAGAAGTTTGCTCAGTCAACTGCTCAGATGCTTGAGAATCGACTATATTAGGTCAAAAGTCAATTGTGGCCCACATACAGTCAAACTTCAAGATTTTTGGTCAACATAATCATTTTGAAGTGATATCCATCATTTGATCAAGGGTTAATCATGATTCTTCAAGGAATTCCCTAAATTCATCAAAACCCAAAAGTTGTAAATTAGGGTTTCTCAGGAAAAGTCAACCAAACTTTGACCAAACATAGCTTCCACATATTTTATCAGAAATTTTCCATCCAAGGCTCATTTTGAAGAGAATGCAATTCCCTACGACTCATCTTCATCACACAAGGTCAAAATATGCAATCATAAAAAGATATGAATTTCCATATTATAGGTCCTTTTGAAAAGTCAACAAAAACACTTTTTGGGTCAAAGCTTCTTACATGAACATGGAAGACCCAGTTGAAATGAGACAAAAAGGGTTGCTTAGGGGACATCCTAAGCTTTCTAAAAAGTCCAAGAACACCTCTCTAGGGTTATAATTGTAGGAGATATGCCTTGTCAAAGTTGACCTTTTTTGCAAAATTGCCAAAAGTCAAATATGCTTAAAAGTGTATTTTTTTTACCAAATGGGCTTAGCATTTCATGATTGCACCTCACTTGTAGCATGGTCCATGACCCAAATTTTCACTCACGTATTATTTGCTTCATTATTTATTTTATTTTGATTTTTTATGTATTAAAAATTGAATAAAATCAAATAATTGGTAAATAATATCAAATATATGTTTTGATATGATTTTTGGATAGGATCTCAATCAAATTATGCTGAGATGTCAAGACCAAATCGAATCAAGCATTATTGGTACAAAAATGGGATGATTTTGCTCAATATAGAAGGTTTGAATATGGATGAAAAATCAAATCAAATATTCCAAAATTCCAAAGATATCATGTGTTTTTGCAACCCTAATTCGCTCTAGCATATCTAATGAACAAGAACCAAGGATAAAACAAGGTTGGCAAGCGTAAAAAGGCAGAACAAAATTCCAATTTTTCAAAGAAAAGTGCAGATCCAATATTGCTCCACAAGCTAGTTCAAAGCGTTCTAAGGATCAAATGACATTCCTTGGGAGTTTCTGAAGCTATCCCAATCATTTGCAAGGTCTGAAGCATCAAGAAACGCAAGCTGCAACTCACACGGTTTGCATTTTTTTTCAAAACCGATTACTGTAATTCCTGCATCATTAGCATGTTTAATTGGTATATTTGTGATGTTTGAGATGTTTGCAACATGACTGTATGATTCAATTGTATTTTTTATGCCTATATCTAGATCTGCCATTGCTAGGTTTTCTATGTGCGTTTTAGGGTTTTTGCATACAGGTAAAATCAGGCCATGAACAAGATACCATGATGATTGTAACATCAAGACCAATTAGATTCTGGTCTCCAATTTCATTTATCATGCATTTTATGATTTTTTGAAGGTGACAGGGCTATAGCTACATATGCACGACTGTAGGTAAAAGGTATATAGCTAAGACGACGGAGCCTTGGAGAAGAAGAATAGGTGGCAGCCAATCAGTGGACCATTTGAAATCTTGTGTGCGTTTCCCAGTAACTCATTTATTTTGTTATATTATATTTTGTTTCATTATAATGACAACTAAACAAATTGGCCCAGTGGAAGAGCGCGCTAGTGGTAAGCATAAGGACCTGGGTTCGATCCCAGGTCCCAACAATTTACTTTGTATTATTTTTCCCTTGCAGATTCAGTGCATCACACGCTCGAGCGCCTATCATGTGTCGTCGCTTCCAACTAATAGATAATAGCTTCTTCAGATCTAATGCTTTAAGCCTGAAGAAGCATGGTGTACCTTCAGAGGACCGCTACACAGGATCTCACGCAGGCAGGTGGGCCAACAGTCTTGGGCCCAACAAATTCAATTCCTCACACCCCCAGATTTACTATTCAACACAGGCCCATTTTATTTTCTTTATTTATTTATTTTATTTTAATTATTTTGTTTAATTATTTTTCACCAAATTAATTAATTTTTTTTATGAATCATAAAATCAATAAATCACAAAACACCAAAAAAGAATTTTTTTAATAAAATATTTTTTTTAATTTAATTAGAAATATAGGTTAATTTAATTTCTTTTTTTCATAATTAAAAGCAATTAGAAATTAGGGTTTTAATTAATGTGCAATTAAATTCTTTTCTCAAATAAAAATGTACAAAAAATATTTTTCTCTCAATTAGGGTTTTAGGTTTTTTTTAAGCATCCTCGCATTTAATTCGCCGCGCGTTTAATTAATTCTTTTCATATTTTTGTAACTGCATATGGTTTGTAATAGTTAAACTAGGGTTTTCATTTATCGCTTTTTCCCCAATTTTGGTTATGTAATTAATCCCTATCTCTGAAGCCTTGTAATAACTAGGTTTATTTTCTCGCACTTTTAATTTCTGCAATCTTTAACTGTTAGATGCATGGTTAATAGGATTGTATGGAAAGATGTTTGAAAATTAAAACGGTAGCTCACTTAATATGCAAATACTAATTAATTGAAAAAATCACGTGCACATATTTCACTCCTAGGGTTTGCCTCACTTCGGTTTCCTTCGGTAAAATAATCATTTAAGTATAGGAGATTTTAGTGGTTTCCCTCCTGTCTAAAATATCAAATGTCCCATTCGAATGTTGCCACGGAAATGTTGCCTCGGAAAGATCTTAAGACTCTAGGGTTACTGGTTTCCTACCCATTGCTCTGGTGACTGTACTTGTCCCTTTCGAACGTCCCTTACAAACTCCAACGACGGGGCTACCTAATCCTTAATAGTAGGATAGCGCTGTCTGAAGGAAATGAGAATAAACAACCTTTTTCGAGTAGGTAGAATCTTAAGTACTTGCTCAACAAAACTTTTCACACAAACACCTTTCAAAACAAATTTTCAAAACAAACTTCGTCACACCCTTGAGGACTGATACAAGGGTTATCACGAAGTAAAACTTTTTTTCAAAACAAGCACACACAAGCAATTTTAAAAAGATGAGCAAGTGCCTAAGAGCCCATGGAAAACCATGGATAGAAAGGGTTCTAACACCTTCCATTTCTATAATCTACCCCCCGTACTAAGAAATATTCTCGAAAAAGGTTTTTTCTGTTCTTTTTCCTTTTCTGGATTGGATGAAATAAAAGTCAGTGACGACTCTTGCTTACCGCGACATTTTGCAAACAAAAAACGCAAAACGCAAAAGGCAAACCAGTAAAAACAGCCAGTTCTGCCACTGTATCACACCAAACTTGCATTTTTTTCCAAATGGGCCCATGTTTTCATGCTTGAAACTTGTTCCTAACATGGCCTACGGCCCCTGAGCTCACTCATACATTATTTCATTATTTTTATTATTTGTTTTGATTTTTTATTCATTAAAATCAAAATAAATCAAATAAAATAGTGAAATAATAAAATAAAATCCAAGATTTGTTTTATGACCACATAATGAGTCTAGAATCAGCTAGCAAATCAAATATTTCGTGCAAGGGGTGATTGGAATGAAAAGAGCATGATTTGGCCTATTTTAGAAACTTAAAATATCCATGGCAAATCAAATATTTTTCTCACAAATCTTCAAGATTTAGTCCAGTTTTATTGACCTAATTTATTCCATTATATATTCATAACAAGACTTGATCAAAAATAAAAAGGATTGGCCGCACAAAATTGACACAAGAAACTCCAAATTTTTGGCAAAAAGTGGCAATCGGATTTTGATTTACATGGAGATTCAAAGCATTCAGAAGGTTGCAATCAATTCCTTGGCATATTTGGAAGCTAATTGGATCGTTCTCACGCATCAAAGCATCTAGAATAATCATCTACATCATCACGGTCTGCTTCTTATTCTTGAATTCGATTTTGATAATATACGCATTATAAATGAATTTTGAGTATGCATTCATGTTTATAGGATCATTTAGAACATGTTTGAATGATTAATTGCTTGTTTTGATGCATGTATGACTAATTGCCATTGTAAGGGTTTTGAGGTTTGTTTTAGGGTTTTCCATTACAGGAAAAATTAGGCCAAAAGAAGAGTACCATTGTACTCACGAGATCAAACCCAATTGATCCATGTATTTAGATTGAATTTATATTGCTTGGTTAAGATTTTGGAAATATGCAGGTCTTTTAGAAACAATCATGTCTGTGGGTAAAAGTTCTTTGGCTAAGACGACAACCAGTGGGGAAGACGATGGTGTGGCACATCAAGAGTGGACCATTTGAATTGCGCGTGTTTTCTGTCTTAAACACTGACCCTTTATTAAATATATTATATTATGTTTGTTTTATATAACGAATGTTAGGTTGGCTCAGATGACAAGGCTTAAGGGTTTAAGGCGCGCGCTTGTGGGAGGTCAGGGGTTCGACCCCTGCCTCCTGCATATTATTTTTCCTAACATTTGTTTCTAGATCCCATGTGTTGTTGCTCAATGTGCATACCATAGGCCTCATCATCATCACCATTAGATCAATCAACACCAGATCTGACGTTCCAGGATGGCAGCCACATGATGGATCTCCCAGCTTGCTCCATACTGAATAACACGCTGGCTATGGGCTTACAGTTTCTGGGCCTTGGACAAAAGTTTCAGCTTGTAACCCCCAATTTGGGTTCACACCCCCCTTAGGCCTATTTCTCAATTTCTCTATTTTTTATATTATTATTTAGTTTTTATTTCTTTTGTTTTAAATCATTATTTCAAAATCCTAAAATCAGAAAATAATCACAAAAAAATTAGGACTTAGTTTTTTCTTAATAAATTAATTTTTTTGCCAATTAATTAATTTAATTAACTTTAATTTATTTTCATTAATTAAAATTAATTAGAAGATTAGGTTAAATTTCAAATCTTTTTCATAAAAAATCCCAAAAATATTCCAATGAGCAAATTAGATTTTTTAGGGTTTTGAACTTTTTTCTAGTTTTAATTCTCGCGCGTTATTATTTTGCCGTTCGATTACTTTATTTATTATTGATGTAACTGCGCCCGGTTTGTAATAGCTTAATGAGGGTTTACAATTTTGGTACTTTATTTTTTGTTCATTATTTATGTATCTACACCAAAGCCCCGTAATAGCGTAGGACCCTTTATTTCTCGCTTTTATATTCCTTGTATGCTTGTATATAACTGTTAGTAACTTAGGTGTGCATGACAAGAATAAATCAATCAATATGTAGATCACTAATCTCAAGATAAATATCTTTAAAAAGCATATTGTCACACACTTGCACCCTTAGGGTATACCTCACTTGGTTGCCTCAGAAAATAACGGTCACAATTCTCGAAACGTGAGAATTCTCAGTGGCTGTCCTTAAGTCTAAAGAGATCACTAGCCCCTCGATGATCCTCTCGACTGTTGCGTCGGTTAAAAAAGTGATCTTAGGGCTTTAGGACAGTTACTAAGAGTTTTTGCCCAGTTGCTTTTAGTGACCGTACGTCCCTTTCAATAGTCCCTCAACATCCGACAACTAGGGCTACCTACTCACTAATAGTAGGATAGCACTGTCTAAAAGATATGAGGAAAAGAACAAACTTTTTTCTAGTAGGTAGATAGTTGTTAAGTACTTGCTCAAAATAATTCATTTTTACACCAAACTTTCAAAACATTTTTCCAATAAAGTTTTCAAAACGCTTTATCACACTCTTGAGGACTAATACAAGAGTTACCATAAAGCAAACAAAAACTTTCCAAACACACAAACACAAACATTTTTAAAAAATGAGCAAGTACCTAAGAGCCCGTGGAAAACTACGGATGGAAAGGGTGATAACACCTTCCCTTTCCATAATCCACCCCTCTTACTCAGAAAATATCGAAAAAGGTCTTTTTATGTTCTTTTCACCCTTTCCTTTGTTAGATAAAAGAAAATCCGGTGGAGACTCTTGCTTACCGTGACATTTGCGAATACAAAATGCAAAACCTACGAAGGTGACTTAAGAAAAAAACTGGGGCATCCCGTTGACTGTAATCACAAAATAAACAATTCAGGAAAAAGAAGGGATAATGAAAAAAAAGAGGTTACTACAAATTCTTGACAAAAAAAAAAGATTACAAAATGACTTCCTCTTCCAAATAAACTTTCAGTATCTGAACTGTGATACGGTGGCAGAACTGACTGTTAATACTGGTTTGCTTTTTTTGTTCACAAATGTCGCGGTAAGCAAGAATTGCCACCGACTTTTCTTTTATCCAATAAAGGAAAGGGAGAAAAGAACAGAAAAAGACCTTTTTTTGAGATTTTCTGAGTAAGGGGGGTAGATTATGGAAAGGGAATGTGTTAGCACCCTTTCCATCCATGGTTTTCCACGGGCTCTTAGATACTTGCTCATTTTTGAAAATTGTTTGTGTTTCTGTGTTTTGAAAAGGTTTGTTTGAAAATGCCTTAGTTCGGTGATTCGCTTTATGATAACCCTTGTATCAGTCCTCAAGAGTGTGATAAAGCATTTTGAAACTTTGTTTGAAAAGTATTTGAAAGTGTGGTGTGTAAAAAGAATTGTTTGAGCAAGTACCTAACAATTATCTACCTACTCGAAAAAAATTTGTTCTTTTCCTCCTATCCTTTAGACAATGACATCCTACTATTAGTGAGTAGGTAGCCCTAGTCGTTGGATGTTTGAGCGACTATCGAAAGGGACGTACGGTCATTAAAGGCAACTGGGCAAAAACTCTTAGTAACTGTCTCAAATTTCTAAGATCACTTTTTAACCGAGGCAACAGTCGAGAGGGTCATCGAGGGACTAGTGATCTCTTAGACTCAAGGACAACCACTAAGAATTCTCATATTTCGAGAATTGTGACCGTATTCGAAGGCAACCAAAGTGAGAGATACCCTAGGGGTGAGCATGTGCAAGTGTGCTTGATTATGTTCATCTATCTTGCGCATTTAGGGTTATATATGTTCAATTAACTGTTATCTTTCCATGCAACCCTATTAACCATTCATCTAAGCAGTTTATTGTGCGGGAAAATAAATGGCAGAAAAATAAAGTTCCTAACTATTACAGGGCCTTGGGGCAATTACATAATTAATGACTGAAAAGTAAAGTGCGAAAATTATAAACCCTAACTAAACCATTACAAACTGGGCGCAGTTACATCAATAATAAAAAAAGTAATCGAACGGCAAAATAATAACGTGCGAGAATTAAAACTGGAAAAAGTTCAAAACCCTAAAAAATCTAATTGGCTCATTGAAAAAATATTTTGGGATTTTTTATGAAAAAGATTTGAAATTTAACCTAATCTTCTAATTAGTTTTAATTAATGAAAATAAATTAAAATAAATTTTAAATTAATTAATTGGAGAAATTATTAATAATAAAAATTAATTCTGCAATAAAAATTAATATTTTTTATATTTTGGAAGAAAATTTTTTTTGCAATTAAACCTAGATTCTAATTGATTTTATTTTAAAGAAACAAATCAAAATAATTACATTAAATTACTTTACAAAATTAATTTTTAATAAAAAACCTAAATCCTATTTTTAGTGATTTTACTAATTTTTATGATTAAATAAAAAAATGATTTTTTCTGAAATAATTAAAAAAAACAAAGAAAATAAATAATAACAAAAGGAGAAAGAGAATAAGCCTGATATTGAAGCAATTGGGGGGTGCAAGGTTGAGTTTTCCAGGCCCAGATTCACAAGCCCAATACCCCTTGCGTTGGATCTGGTGTTGCTGCCTCTTGGAGGTCCATGGTGGGGACTGCATGTTGGGAGCGTTGGATATGGCACCATGCAGATCTGATGGTGACGATGATGAGGCTTATGGTATGCATATTGAGCAACAACACATGGGATCTGGAAATAAATATTAGGAAAAATGATATGCAGAAGGCAGGGGTCGAACCCCTGACATCCCACACGCGCGTGCCTTTTGTTCCTCCAACCATGCCATCTGAGCTAACTTCACATTCGTTATATAAAACAAACATAATATCATATATGCAATGAAGGGTCAATATATAAGACAAAATGCGTGCAATTCAAATGGCTCAATCCTGAGATGCCACGCCATCGTCTTCTTCAGCGGCTGTCGTTTTAGCCCAAAAGACTTTTACCTACAGACATGGTCGTCACTAAAGAACCTGCATATTTCCAAACTTCACCACAGGAAATATAAATTTAATGTAAATACATAGATTAACTGGATTTGATCTCATGAATACAATGGTGTTCTTCTTTTGGCCTAATTTCACCTGTAATGGAAAACCTCAAAACGGACCTTGAAACCCTAACAATGGCAGTTGGTCAAATATGCATCAAAACAAGCAATTAATTATTCAAACACATTCTAAATGATCATATAAACATGAATGCATACTAAAAGTTCATTTATAATGCGTATATTATCATAATCGAATTCAAAAAACAAGAGGCAAACTATGATGCTAGAGATGCTTTTTCTGGATGCTTTGACGCATGAGAATGGTCTAGTTAGCTTCTAAATGTGCCCAGGAACTGATTACCACCTTCAAAATGCTTTGAATCTCCCTGTAAATCAAAATTCGATGGCCACTTTTTTTCCAAAGATTTGGAGTTTCTTGTGTCAATTTCGTGCGGCCAACTCTTCTTCTTTTGGTCTGGGAATGTTATGAGTATATAATGGAATGAATTAGGTCAATAAAACTAGATGCAATCTTGGAGAATTATGGAGAAAAAAATTTGATTTGCCATGGATATTTTAAGTTTCTAAAATAGGCCAAATCATGCTCTTTTTGTTCCAATCATCTCTTGCACGAAATATTTTATTTGCCAGCTGATTCTAGGCTTATTATATGGTCATGAAAACAAATCTTGGATTTTATTTTATTATTTCATTATTTTATTTGATTTATTTTGAAATTAATGAATAAAAAATCAAAACAAATAATAAAAATAATGAAATAATGCATGAGTGATCTCATGGGTCGTGGGCCATGTTAGGAATAAGATTCAAGCATGAAAACATGGGCCCATTTGGAAAAAATTCAAGTTTGGTCATTATTTGCTTCATGCACATTTCCAAAAATTGGCCAACTTTAGCAATGCATATCTCTCTCATTTTTAACCCTGAGAGGGTGTTCTTGGACTTTTTAGAAATATTAGGATGTCCTATAAGCAACACTTTTGGGTTCATCTCAATTGGAACTTCCATGTTCATGTAAGGAGCTTTGACCCAAAAGGTATTTTTGTTGACTTTTTGAAAGGACCTATAATATATGAACTTGTATCTTTTGATTGAGGCATTTCTTGGACTTGAGGGCTGAATAGAAGTTGTAGGGAATTAGATTCTCTTAAAAATGAGCCTTGGTTGGAAAATTTTTGATAAAGCATAAGAAAGTTATGCTTGGTCAAAGTTTGGTTGACTTTTCCTATAAAAACCCTAATTTGCCATTTTTGACTTTTGATGAGTTAAGAGCATTTCTTGAGGAATCATGATCAACCTTTGATCAAATGATGAATAATACTTCAAAATATTGATGTTGACCAAAATCTTGAAGTTTGACTGTGTTTGGGCCACAATTGACTTTTGACTTAATACAATTGATTTCCAGACATTTGAGCAGTTGACTAAGCAAACTTATTGCTCAAGGCATAAAATTTGGCATGGATGATCTTAAGGACATATTAGGACAATGGAGAACATTTGGGATCCTTTGGAATCATATATCTTGCTTGAAATTGAAACCCTAATTTAACATTCATTTCCTTATGAGGAGAATTTGTCTAGTTAATTCTTGGTCATCCTAGGACAAGTGAGGGGGTCTTAATGGGCATGTCTTGAGTGAAATGAGAAGGAAAACTTTGGGGTACAACAGTTTCCCCTGTTCAATCTTCTTAAACCTGAGGATGTAGATTGGTTGTATGATACGGTGGCAGAACCGACTGTTATACTGGTTTGTGTTTTGCATTTTTTGTTTGCAAAATGTCGCAGTAAGCAAGAGTCGCCACCGACTTTTATTTCATCCAATCATGGAAAAGGAAAAAGAACAGAAAAAACCTTTTTTCGAGATTTCTGAGTACGTGGGTAGATTATAGAAAGGGAAGGTGTTAGCACCCTTTTTATCCATGGTTTCCATGGGCTCTTAGGTACTTGCTCATCTTTCTAAAATTGCTTGTGTGTGTACTTGTTTTGAAAAAGTTTTACTTCGTGATAACCCTTGTATCAGTCCTCAAGGGTGTGACGAAGTTGTTTTGAAAATTGTTTTGAAAGGTGTTTGTGTGAAAAGTTTTGTTGAGAAAGTACTTAAGATTCTACCTACTCGAAAAAAGATAATTCGTTCTCGTTTCCTTTAGACAATGCTATCCTACTATTAAGGAGTAGGTAGCCCCGTCGTTGGAGTTTGTAAGGGACGTTCGAAAGGGACGAGTACAATCACTAAAGCAATGGGTAGGAAATCTTAGTAGTAACCCTAGAGTCTTAAGATCTTTCCGAGGAAACATTTTCGAGGCAACATTCGAATGGGACATTTGATCTTTTAGACAGGAGGGCAACCACTAAAATCTCCTATGCTTAAATGACTATTTTAACGAAGGCAACCGAAGTGAGGCAAACCCTAGGAGTGAATATGTGCATGTGTTTATGTTTCAGTTGTTTTAATCTTTGTACATTTAGGTGATCTACCATTTTAATTTTCAGATATTCTTGCCATACAATCCTATTAGCATACATCTAGACAGTTTATAGTTTGCGGAAATTAAAAGTGAGAGAAAATAAACCTAGCTATTACAAGGCTTCGGGGAGGGGGATTAATTACATAACCAAAAATCGGGGAAAAGCGATATGTAAAAGCCCTAATTTAAAGCTATTACAAACCCTTGGCAGTTACAAAATAATAAAAAAAGAAAAGTAATTAAAACGCGCGGTGAATTAAATGTGAGGACGATAATTAATAACTTAAAACCTAATTGAGAGAAAAAAATATTTTTTGTGCATTTTTATTTGAGAAAACAATTAAATTGCAAATTAATTAAACCCGAATTTCTAATTGATTTAATTTACAAAAAGAGTTAACCTAGTTTTCTAATTAAATTAAAATAAATATTTTATGAAAAAAAATGATCTTTTTGTGATTTATTGATTTTATGATTAATAAAAAAATTAATTAATTTTTGGTGAAAAATAATTAAACAAATTAATTAAAATAAAAGAAGTAAAAGAAAGAATTGAAAATGGGCCTGTTTGCATTGCTGAAAGAGGGGGTATATTGTTGAATTTCCCTGGCCCAATAATGCCGAGCCCAGTCAACGCGCCTGATCCCATGGAGTGTTGACTTGAGGGTGCATCATGGTCTCTCATTTGGAGTGTGTTGGATCTGATACTATGCTGATCAAGTGGCTGGATGTAAAGGTGCAAGGTACACGTGTGGAATTGTGAAGCATTGGATCTGCAAGTGGAAAGTGAGAAAATAAAGAAATTTGTTGGGAACTGGGATCGAACCCAGGTCCTCTTACTTACCAAAAGATGGCTTTACCAGCTGGGATATGCTGGTTAGTTATTAAAGGAATAAGAGTAATACAAAATATATAAAAAACAATTTCCAGGAAACTGAAACAAAGTCGCGCGTAATATTTTCAAATAAACCAATAGGGTGATGACAAATCACCTTCATCTACCTCCGGACCGTCGTCTAAGGTATATAACATATACCTACATACCATAACCCTCGCTAAAACCTGCATGCTTCAAACATAAAAAATATACATGATAAATGGATTTAAAGACCAGAGATCGATTGGTCTTGATGCCACGATCATCCTAAAATGGAGCTTGAAACCCTAGGAATGGAAAATGCATATCTAGGCATCAAAAATTCAATTGAATCATCCAGTCACGTTGCAAACATATCCATAATCACAAATATATCAATCAAATGTGCTAATGATGCAAGAATTAATGTAATCGATTTCAAAAAATAAAGTAAATCGTGTGAATGGTAGCGTGTGTTTCTGGAAGCGAGAGGACTTGCAAATGATCCAGTTAGCTTCAGAGATGCTCTAGGATGCGATTTGCAATGTTGGAATGGCTTAAATTGGCCTCTAGATTGAAATCCGATCCACACTTTTCTTTGAAATTGTGGAGTTTTGTTCTTGCTTTTTCACGACTACAACCCTTGTCTTATGCCTTGTACATGTTCGATATATATCCTAGAACGAATTAGGGTTATAAAACTGATTGGTATCTTTAAAAGTTTTAAAGACTTGATTTGATTTTCATGCCATATACAAACTTGCTAAATTGATCCAATCATCCCATTTTTGTACCAATCATGCTTGGTTCGTTTTGGTCTTGATATCTCAGCATATTTTGATTGAGATCCTGTCCAAAAATCAAATCAAAGCATATCTTTGCTATTATTTACCAATTATTTGATTTAATTGAAATTTTAATTAATAAAAAATCAAAATAAATTAGAAAATGAAGAAAATAACATATGGATAAGTAATTGGGTCGTGGACCATGTTATAAGTGAAGTGCAAGCATAAAAAGTTAGGCCCATTTGGCAAAAAATGTAATTTTGAGCCCATTTGACTTTTGGCAATTTTGCAAAAAAGGTCAACTTTGACAAGGCATATCTCCTCCAATTTTAATCCTAGAGAGGTATTCTTGGACTTTTTAGAAAGCTTAGGATGTCCTCAAGGCAACCCTTTTGGTCTCATTTCAATTGGGTCTTCCATGTTCATGTGAGGAGCCTTGAACCAAAAAGTGTTTTTGTTGACTTTTCAAAAGGATCTATAATATGGAAATTCATATCTTTTTGTGAGTGAATATTTTTAACTTGTGGGATGAGGATGAATTGTAGGGAATTGCATCCTCTTCAAAATGTGCCTTGGATGGGAAATTTCTGATAAAGTATGAACAAGTTATGCTTGGTCAAAGTATGGTTGACTTTTCCTAAGAAACCCTAATTTAGCAACTTTTGGGTTTTGATGAATTTAGGGAATTCCTTGAAGAATCATGATCAACCATTGATATAATGATGGATATCACTTCAAAATGTTGATGTTGACCCAAAATAATGAAGTTTGACTGTATGTGGGCCATAGTTGACTTTTGACCTAATACAGTCGATTCTCAAGATCTGAGCAGTTGACTGGGAAAACTTCTTGTCCAGTGCTTGAAATTTGACATGGAGGGTCTTGAGAAAATATTAGGACCATGGAGAGAATATGAGGTCTTTGGAGTTCACCTATCTTGATGAAAATGGAAACCCTAATTTGAGACACACTGCCTTAGGAGAGAGTTTGTCTGGTCAACTCTTGGGCAAACTTAAGCAGATTGAGGATCTCTAGGAGTATGTATTGAGTAAAATGAGAGGGAAAATTTTGGGGTACAACAGCTTCCCCTGTTAAATCTTCTTAAACCTGAGGATGTAGATTGGCTCGTCTGCCTTTCGTGATCGGAAGGTGGAAGATGATTGAACACTAGAGTGCCCAGAAATTTGCACTCGCATGAAGTAATACTTGATTTGTGACATCGGGAATGGGCTTATAGATGCCATTTGGAAGTTTATAGAGGATTGTCGGAGATGGGCTTAAATATTCCATCCAAGATGTGATTGAGTACCGTCGGAGATGGGCTTAAAGATGCCATCTAGAGGATGTTGATTTCCTGAGATATTCTTTTGATGAGAGTTCCGGCTCCTGTCATTGAGGAGGAATCTGCTGAGGAATATTGGTATTTGTCTTTGGAGAAATAGAATTTTAGGAGCTTCAGTTGTCCGTTACTCTACTGGGGAATAAACTCCTGCTTGAGGAAGCGGAGGTGAACTGCATATTTGATCAGTATATAGGCTACATTATGACTTATTGGGGAAAGGTGAAATTGAATGAAACTGGTCAGGTCCAGGTTTTACCGTGTTGTGGACTGTTATCTGAAGGTAAGAGAAAAGACGACATGGATGGTAAGGTTATGAGAAGGAACTTGGATAGTAGGGTTTCTTCAAAATGAAATCCTGGATAGCAGGGCTGTGAGAAGGAACCTGGATAGTAGGGTTACTTCGATATGAAAGCCTGGATAGTAGGGCTGTGAGTAGGAACTTGGATAATAGGGTTACTTCGATATGAAAGCCTGGATAGCAGGGCTGTCATAAGGAACCTGGATAGTAGGGTTACATCGATATGAAAGCCTGGATAGTAGGGCTGTGAGAGGGAACCTGGATATTAGGGTTACTTCGATATGAAAGCCTGGATAGTAGGGCTGTGAGAAGGAACCTGGATAGTTGGGTTTCTTCGATATGAAATCCTGGATAGTAGGGCTGTGAGAAGGAACCTGGATAGTAGGGTTTCTTCGATATGAAAGCCTGGATAGTAGGGCTGTGAGAAGGAACCTGGATAGTAGGGTTACTTTGATATGAAAGCCTGGATAGTAGGGCTGTGAGAAGGAACCTGGAGGGTTACTTCGATATGAAAGCCTGGATAGTAGGGTTGTGAGAAGGAACCTGGATAGTAGGGTTACTTCAATATGAAAGCCTGGATAGTAGGGTTGTGAGAAGGAACCTTGATAGCAGGGTTACTTCGATATTAAAGCCTAGATAGTAGGGCTGTGAGAAGGAACTTGGATAGTAGGGTTACTTCAATATGAAAGCCTGGATAATAGGGCTTTGAGAAGGAACCTGGATATTAGGGTTTCTTCGATATGAAAGCCTGGTGTTGTACCCCAAAATTTGCCCTCCCATATTCTTCAGGAAATTGCCAAGTCAAAACTTCAAAATCTCCCTAAGGGTTGCACAGTCAAAGATCTCCTATACAGTCAAGATTAGGGTTTTTGTTTTGATCAAGAAAATGAAGTTTTCAAAGGTCCAATCAAGTCCTATATGCCTACAAATATGGTCAAGTATCCTCATATCAAGTTTCAAGGCATTCAGCACAAAATTGCACAGTCAAAACCCTAATTGCACTACAGTCAACTGTAGGGGCAAAATGGTCATTTGACAGTCAAAAGTTCAAATTTTTGGTTAACATATCATTTTGAAGCCACAAACATCATTTGATCAATGCTTGATCATGATTCTCAAAATTTGGCTCAGAAATCATCAAAATGCAAAAGTTTCCTTATTTGGATAGTTGAAAAAGTCAACTAAAATTGACCAGGGCATAACTTTCACATGGATTATCAGAAAAATTCCATCCAAAGCTCATTTTGAAGAGAAAGACATTTCCTACAACTCATCTTCATACTTCAAGTCCAAGAAATGCTCTCACAAAAAGTTATCAATTTCAACATTATAGGTCATTTTCAAAAGTCAACAAAAAGGGACTTTAAGTCAAAGGCCATAACTTGATATTGGTAAATCAAAATGACATGGGACCAAAGACATTGGTTAGAGGACTCAAAGACCTTTCCAAAATGTCCAAGAACATGAGAAAAGCTTAAAAATTGAGCAAGTTATGCCTTGTAGAAGTTGGGAAATTTTTGGATATTTTGAAAAGTCAACATTGATCCAAATGACCTAAAATTGCTAATGGGCCCATTTTTCTTCCACAATTCATCATTCCAAGCATGTGCACGACCACTTGGCCCAAAGGGAAGTATTTTCTCATTTTTTATTTATTTATTTGAATTTTTATTTATATTAATTCATTTAAATCATTTAAATATATGAAAAATACTTAACTTAACCTAACCAATCTTTTTATACATGTTTTACTCTCAAGATTTCGTGCTTGTACCAATATGGAAAGAATTGGACTGATTAGATCATGATTTGCACAAAAGCACATGGAAGAATATTTGAAAAGATCCTAGAAAATCAATTTTCAAAATCAATGAATGCAATGGATTTGATTGAGTTTTTTTGACCTAATGCACTCACTACATATGTTAGAACACAACCCTAATCAGAACACACGCACAGCTGCTCAAAAAGACCATTGACAAACTTGAATTTTTCTCAAAGAAACTCAAAACTGAAAATCACATTGGAGGGCGATTCAAGCTGAGATTTTCATCTCATCATCTTCCTTAGGTCTCCAGCAACGTGTCTGCATAGATTTCCAAGTCCATAACCTCCTGAATCGTTGTACAGAAGCTAGCCTTTCTCACTTTATTTTCATTGTCGTGTTTTACATTCTAGGCTCATTCATGATGTTTTGTTTATATATTCGTGATCAGTAAAGCATTTGCGAACTAACCATATACTTTGATTGTATTTTTACGCCTTGTGTACGATTTCACCATGGCCAATTGTTAGGGTTTACAGGATCCCAAATTAGGGATTGTCAAACAAGGAAAAATTGAGACTCCAAACCACTACCATCCAACTCAGCGTATGTGGACGAAGACGAAGCAACTATCGCGCCTAATTTATGGACCCTCTAAGACCTATTCGCTATTTTTCCAAAACGGGCTTAAGAGAACATTTGCAAAACCGTGGCCATTGCTTTTTATATTTTCAGGAACATGAAGACGATGATGTCGTGGCTGCCAACGACTGGC
Source organism: Vicia faba (assembly GCA_948472305.1). Classification (NCBI taxonomy): domain Eukaryota; kingdom Viridiplantae; phylum Streptophyta; class Magnoliopsida; order Fabales; family Fabaceae; genus Vicia; species Vicia faba. The sequence goes on along the minus strand of OX451738.1, from coordinate 1,352,979,120 downwards.
TAGTTTGAAAACTCGCGCGCTTTAACCCACTAACGTGTTGTTTCATATTATATTATTTATTGTTTATTTATTTAACAAAAGGATTTAGTGGTTCAGCTGGCAAGCGTTGATTGTGTTGACGTCCAAGACCTGGGTTCGAGCCCCAGGTCTGCATTATTCTTCATATTATTTTTCAATCCAGGTTCACATGCCGTTTCACTTACTGAGGACCATGATACACTTCCAAATCAAGCATGACACGTCCCTCTCAAGATCAATCCAAAGGCATAGAATGGAGGAACGCCATAAACTCAGGTCAACACTACTACACGCTAGTGGGAAAGTCAAACGGACCTGAAGGTCATTGGGCCAGATTACTAAGGCCAAACCTCCAAATTGGGGTCTGAACCCCCAGGTTTGCACATTCTTTTTATTTTCTTTATTTCTTTTTTTTGTATTGTTATTTTTTATTCCTTTTTATTATTATTTATCCAATTTAATTAATTATTTTCACAAAATATAAAAAATGCATAAAAATCAGAAAAGATAAAAAATACAATAAATATTTTTGTTTTAATATTTTCATAAATAAATTGGCATGTAATTAATTAGTTTAAATTAGGTTTTTTAATTTTAATTCCTTTCATAACAAAAATCAAAAAAATATAGAACTAGGTTTAATTAGTGTTTTATTCCTTTTTAATTTTTCTTTTTCACAATAATAATATTATTTTATTTATTTTCATAATTAAAATTGTATATAAAAATTAGGTTTGGTTTAGGTTTAATTCTAACGTTTTCTTAATAAATTAAAATAAAATAGAATTAGGGTTAGTAGTTAATTTTAATTAATTCTTTCTTTTTTTCTATTAAATCTTAAAATACATAAAAATACCAAAAAAAACAAAAAAAACAATTTCTTTTCTTAAATTAATTCCTCATTCACTTAATTTTGCGAAAGGGTCCAACGCCCTCGTTTCGATTTAATTCTTATTTCGCATATTTATTTTATTTTGCTTAAATAATTATGTACCTCTCCCGAAGCCATGTAATTACTTCTCGCATTTTTACTTTATTTATTTTCTGTCAAATCGGGTCCTGGTTAATTTTGGCGATGTGGACCCGCGCCATTTGTAATAGCTTAGAATTTACTTTCCTCGCAACTTTTTAACTTTTAAATAAAAGCATGAAAGAATGTATGGAAAAAATAAAAACAAGCGTAGAACACCAATAACATGACAAGATAAATACAAATGAAAACGACACACGAATCACACACCACCCCTAGGGTACGCCTCACTGTTGCCTTGCCTCGAAAGGTGATCGTCGAGTAGAGGATGTCTTAGTAAGTCCTCATGATCCGGGAACCTGGCATGAGGGTAGCTTCTAAGGTGTCTTTCCATTGCTCTGGTGATCACCATGTCCCGAACCTCGAATTGACCCGAACACCTCCAACGGTGGTGCTACCTACCTCTCAATGGTGGGATGGCACTACTTTAAAGGACATTTACACAGACGAATTCCTTAGGGTAGGTAGACGACTCTAGATACTTGCTCTAAATTTCAAAACAAATCAAAAATACTTTTCACACCGACACCTTTTCAAAAAGCTTTCGAAAGCAATTTTTCAAACACTCTTGAGGACCGATACAAGAGTCGAACTGGAATTTTCAAAGAAACTTTTTTAAAAACCCACAATTGAAAAGCAAACAAACAATTTTGAAAACACAATGAGCAAGTATCTGAGAGCCCATGGATAACCATGGATAGAAAGGGTGCTAACACCTTCCCTTTCTATAATCTACCTCCCGAACCGAGAGCAATCTCTTTAAGGAATTTTTCTGTGCTTTTGTCCTTTCCATTTGGAGAAAATAAAAGACGGTGGCGACTCTTGCTTCCGCGACATTTTGCGAACCAGCGTTAAACAGTCAGTTCCAGATCCACCGATCACAGAACTGGCGACTCTGCTGGGGACACAAACTTATAAAGTGGGGTGTACCTTAGGGTTAGTTCATAACTGTGTTTTCAATTGTTTTCCTTGTTTGCTTTAAATTGTGGGACTGTCTTGGGAGTTCTATAGATCCTAACCCGGATCTGGGGATACCTTCTTAGAAAGTAGCAACAAGGCTGTGAGGGAACTGTGCGGGGTATACCGACATGGTTGAAACAGTCTGCTACGTTGATGTGGCACTTTGGTGTGTACCGGTAACCCTTGAGTTCAGTCAAGGAGAGTACGGGGCCTCCGCGTGGTGTCATGAAGCATCAACAGACCTTAGGAACCTTAATTGAACTATCTTGGCCTCTTTAGGGTAGTGAGATAACTGACTTTGGTGCAGTCCGAGGTTGGTTGATACTCGATACTACACTCAATTGAGGGTTGCTTTCCTGGAATATTTCGGTCGCCAGTTCAGTGGCTAAATCGAAACGATGAGCAACGAAAGCAATCCCGTGATATTGGGAACCTTAGAACCCGGTTACTCATGATAGGACAGGTTGAGCCCACCAACTTCAAGAGGGTAACACCCAGACCCCATGCAGGCCTAAACTCTAAGGGCTTCTCTTGTGTGACTTGTGTGCCTTCGTACTTGACTACTTGCATGCTCTTTTTTGTCTGACACTTGAGCTTCTTGCAGGTTTTGTTTGTAGTCCTTAATTAGGACTCATAACAGGGTATCCTAAGTTTCTTGCAGGTTTTGGTTTGCAGTCCTTAATTGGGACTCGTAACAGGGTTACCTACATTACCCCATGCATCATGACATCATACCATTGCATACATCCTAACCCATTTCAAGGATCTCAAGGGCTTGTGATGCAGGTCACGATGAATCAACTATCCCAGCAAGGGGCAAAGGGGATTTATTTTCCTCTAGCCAAGGTTGTCAGGGGCTATGACCCACTGGATATGGTGAGCCTTTGACCCTTGAAGAATGATTCTCAACAACATGAAGTACCTTCAATCAAGTTGCCAGTTTCCAACTCTAACAAGTTTCTCTGTTTACCCCGCGAGGTCCTTGAAATCATTGCATGCACATCATACATATCATTGCATAACAGGTACCCTTTCTCTGCAGGTTACTTACCTTCTTCGCTGTTTATTTCAGCAGTCTCGTCATGAATCCTGAATCCTCAACCGAGCACACTATCAAGGCCCTCCAGGCTCAGAACGCCCAGTTCCAAGGGCTGATCATGAATTTGACCCAGGGGCAACAAGATCTGAAGGCTTTGCTCTTGAAGAAGGAAAAGAAGAAGAAGAGGACTGTTTTGTTCAGCCCTAGACGCAGATCTGGGAACACACTGCAGACTGAAACTGAGAGGACTACCCCATCTGTGAGGGAAAGCAGTCACCATGAGAGAGAGGTGCCTAGTCCAGTGGTCTCCGACAACGAGACAGATTTCAACGACGAACAATACCCCCCCTGCTGACGACAAGTACAAGCAGTTGGAAGACCGTTTGAATGCTATGGAAATACAACAAGTACCTGGGCTGGATTTTGGAGATTTGGGTTTGTCTACTGGTGTGATCATCCCTCGGAAGTTCAAAGCACCATCCTTCACTAAATATGACGGGGCGTCTTGTCCCAAGCTACATCTCAGGTCTTATGTTCGGAAAATCCAACCATACTCAGCGGATAAGAACTTGTGGATCCACTTCTTCCAGGAAAGTCTTTCAGGGACTCACCTCGAATGGTTCTATCAGCTGGATGGGACCAAAGTTTGTAACTGGCAGGAGTTGGCAACTGCTTTCTATAAGCAGTATCAATATAATGCCGACCTTGCTCCTACACGTACCCAACTCCAGGGTATGTCGTTGGGATCAAGTGAAGGTTTCAAGGAGTACGCACAAAGATGGAGAGACCTTGCTGGAAGGGTGCAGCCTCCCTTAACTGACCGGGAGCTCGTTGATATGTCCTTGGGGACCCTATCCGGGCCGTTCTTCAATCACCTCATTGGTAATTCATCTGCTGGATTTACCGACCTCATCCTGACTGGCGAAAGAATTGAAGCTGGTATCAAGAGTGGGAAAATTCAAGAGGCCACACCTTCTGATACTCACAAAAAGCCTTACACGGGAAAGAAAGAATCTAATGCTGCATACAGCCAAAAGAGTCGTCGTGACCAACATGCAGGGGCAGTCATGATCTCTGGTTCTGCACCATGCCGTCAACCACAAAAGGGAAATCAGCGAAGGCCGGATGAACCTAAAAGACAATTCACCAACATTAACATGCCATGGTCACAAGCATTGCAGCACATGTTGAAAATGAACCTGATTGCGGTGATCAACCCTCTTGCAAATCCCAAGACCTCCTCTCCAAGCTATAACCCAGAAGCGAGGTGTGCTTATCATTCTGATAGCCCGGGGCACGATACTGAGGACTGTTGGGCACTGAAATACAAGATTCAGAACATGATCGATGCCAAAGAGATCGAGTTCGAGCCTGCCGAGACTCCCAACGTGATCACTGCTCCATTGCCAAAACATGGCTAGGGTCGAGAGATTTTTGTTCATTTGAATTCAAGTTGTATTTTTCTTTTCTTGTTCAGATAAACAATTATCATGTTAAACTCTTTTATTTCATGAATGCATTACACATGTCTGTCTTGATTTAATTATGTTTACTATGCTTAAAGCTGCTTCCATATTTTTGTGATGGTCAACTCTTAATTGAAAATTCTAAGCCTCTTGAGGGAGGATGACGAAAATGATACCACAATGTACAGTATGCTTTTGAACAGACCCCGCTGATGAGGTACAGGCATTGTTTCAATCCCTAAACACTGGAGTTATAAGGAAGTTAATCCCTCGTCAACCCCTCTGAGCCAAAGAAGTAGGAGTCTTTATTTTCGGAAATCAAAACCCTTAATCATAACCTGGGGCAGGGTAGTTCTCTCAGTTGATCCAAGTGCATAACGAAGGGCACCAAAAAGTCCTTACAAAACAAAAGACAGTTATGGTTCAGAACAATCATAAAGACAGGCAGTCGTTATCAAAAAAAATAAAAAGCCCAAGAAGTCAAAACCTGTAAAAGGGACTTACGAAACTGAGGCATCCCGCTGACTGTAATCACAAAGGAAACAGTTCAGGCAAAAATAAGGAAAGGGATAACAAAAAATCAAAAGAAAGAGGTCTCACAAACCCTCAACAAAAACAAAAATGACTGCCTAGTCAAAATAAATCATCAATGTCCGAACCATCACTGGAAAATCAGAGCAAAAATTCAAACAAGGTCTAATGTACGATCAACTGAGCTTAGGTTTGAAGAACATCACGAAGAGCGGGTGGGTACAAATAATTTGAGCCTTTATCCTTTGTTTCTTAAACCGTGAACCAGGCCACGATATAACCCTTAAAAGTCCTAGCTGAAGCATGGGTTAGTTCGAAAGCATACTGTTACGAAGATATCCCGACTCCTGAAGGTTTGCTGTAAAATCTTGAGTTGACACCGCACTGTATTACAAAAAAAAATACATTTTCAAAATTCAAAGACAGACATAGGCTTTTGCATTCTTAAAATAACCTTGTTTGCATATAACTATTTGTTTGAACAGTAGGGAAATTCGCACGATGAACACCTTGTGAACAGAATTACCTCCAATCAAGGGGCACAATAGGAGCATTGCCCATTATCTGGGGCATGGCAAAATACTTCTAACAGGGGCAACTCCTTACATTCTGAGAGCGTGGACATAGTCGAAAAATGCTACGCACAATCAAAGACCTTCTAGGTTGACATACCTAGGCAAAAATAAGGGCTTCCCGGCGAACCAAAAGGGTTCGGGAAAAATGAAGGGATGAAATGGAAAAATATGTACACCCGGCAAGTCGAAAACCTGAAAAGGCGGCTTGGGCAAAAATGGGTATCCCGGTGGACTGAAAACCCGAAAGGGTGGTCCAGGCAAAAGTTAGGGATCAAAGCGTACGACTATGTCCCGGCATCTCGTCACTTGTCTACCCGAAGATTTGTCAATCACCCACACAGGTATCCTCTTCCCTCATCTCCGAAGCAGGGGCAATAATGAGTTATCCAGGCGATCCAATTGCTCTGTCAACCAAAGTACAAAGAAAAGATCAACATAAGGATGATTACCATCTACCTTTACAAATTCCAGATCGTGGGTTAACATCCAAAACCAAACAGGACAATCATCCACTTAATCAAAATCATGCAACCCTACATCGGTTCCTTCTCAATTTTCAGAAGAAGTTTTACACAAACTTATCCAAGTAACCTAACCCCGGTTCCTCCAGAAGTCTCACATGGACCTATCTCAAGATGACCTAACCCCAGTTCATCAAGAAGTTTTTACACGAACTTATCCAAGTAACCTAACCCCGGTTCCTCCAGAAGTCTCACATGGACTTATCTCAAGATGACCTAACCCCGGTTCATCAAGAAGTTTTTACACGAACTTATCCAAGTAACCTAACCCCGGTTCCTCCAGAAGTCTCACATGGACCTATCTCAAGATGACCTAACCCCGGTTCATCAAGAAGTTTTTACACGAACTTATCCAAGTAACCTAACCCCGGTTCCTCCAGAAGTCTCACATGGACCTATCTCAAGATGACCTAACCCCGGTTCATCAAGAAGTTTTTACACGAACTTATCCAAGTAACCTAACCCCGGTTCCTCCAGAAGTCTCACATGGACCTATCTCAAGATGACCTAACCCCGGTTCGTCAAGAAGTTTTTACACGAACTTATCCAAGTAACCTAACCCCGGTTCCTCCAGAAGTCTTACATGGACCTATCTCAAGATGACCTTACCTCGGTTCGTCAAGAAGTTTTACACGAACTTATCCTACGGCAACCTAACCCTGGTTCCCCCCAGAAGTCTCACGTGGATTTAGCTCAAGATAACCTCACCCCGGTTCATCAAGAGGTTTTACATGAACTTACCTCACCAAGCAACCCTACACTGGTTCCCTCTCTTCAAGATGCAGTTTTACATGGACTCGTCACTCAGAAACCCTACACAGGTTCTCCCTTTCCAAGAACGAAGTTTTACACGAACTCATCATCAAAGTAACCCTACCCAGGTTCCTTCTCCATTTCAGATACAGTTTTACACGAACTCATCATCAAAGTAACCCTACCCAGGTTCCTTCTCCATTTCAGAAACGGTTTTACACGAGCTCATCAGCAGGCAACCCTACATAGGTTCCCTCTTTCAACTTACAAAATTATAGCTCAAAACTTCCCCAGGAAAGTCCAATCTAGTTCCCCAGGAAAGTTGGAATTCATATCTCCCCAAGCAGCAAGCTTATCCCCAGTATATTCTGGAAGCTCATCCCCTAGCAGAGCACGAACGCGTTGTCCGGCTTTATTTAAAGAGTTATTTCCTTAACAGGATATAACTGGGTTATCCTCAGCCAAAAGCCACGGAACGAGTGTCCTCGACGAAGTCTTCTTACCCCAGCTAAGTCCATCAACACTTCCAACAACAAGGGTATCCCCAGCAAATTATCATCTACACTCAGCAAGGCATTTCTCTTCCCATAGAGTATTGCTTCCCAGCATGGTCGCTAGAGTATCTTTTCTCCCCGCAGAATCTTCCATTTGCCAAGTTTATTCCGCAACGGAGTCATCTTCTCCTACCGGTATTCTTGCAGTTATCATCCCCAGCAGGAGTAAAAGCTTATTCTTCAATATCATCCCAGGATGTGACTTCCCGGCACCCGTCAAGGATTTACTTTCCTAGACGAAAAACGCATACATAAACATCACATACATCATTATAGCATGCATAACGCATCATATCATACAAATCTCATTTATGTTGAGAACATCATTGCTTGATCTATATCATGCATTGCATATGACTGACCTTTACCTTTCAGGAAAGATACAGTTGAAGTTCTCAATCATATGTCAAGACCTAGACCGGTTCAGTTAATCAATGCCAAAGATTTCTTATCCATTTCAAGGCCTTCTCTAGTCCAGCCAAATCGACTCCCAACAGATTTTCCTGATGAAGACTCAGTAGAAGTTATCCCAGATGGTTCCCTCTCCGACAGTGAGTGAGGTGGTAAGTCCTTTTCAGATGTTTCCCTCTCCGACGGTGAGTGAGGTGATAGTCCCCTATGGTCCCCTCTCCGACGGTGAGTGAGGTGGTAATTCCTTTTCAGATGTTTCCCTCTCCGACGGTGAGTGAGGTGATAGTATCCTATGGTCCCCTCTCCGACGGTGAGTGAGGTGGTAATTCCTTTTCAGATGTTTCCCTCTCCGACGGTGAGTGAGGTGATAGTCTCCTATGGTTCCCTCTCCGACGGCGAGTGAGGTGGTAAGTCCTTTTCAGATGTTTCCCTCTCCGACGGTGAGTGAGGTGATAGTCTCCTATGGTTCCCTCTCCGACGGCGAGTGAGGTGGTAAGTCCTTTTCAGATGTTTCCCTCTCCGACGGTGAGTGAGGTGATAGTCTCCTATGGTTCCCTCTCCGACGGCGAGTGAGGTGGTAAGTCCTTTTCAGATGTTTCCCTCTCCGACGGTGAGTGAGGTGATAATCTCCTATGGTTCCCTCTCCGACGGTGAGTGAGGTGGTAAGTCCTTTTCAGATGTTTCCCTCTCCGACGGTGAGTGAGGTGATAGTCTCCTATGGTCCCCTCTCCGACGGTGAGTGAGGTGATAATTCCTTTTCTTATGGTTCCCTCTCCGACGGTGAGTGAGGTGACAATTCCCTTTCAGATTATAATTGCCTATGGTTCTCTTCCCTTTAAGATTTTTCTCAACGAGCATTGTTGAAGTTAAAGTCACCCAAGGTTCTCTTACCATTCATGCTAAGGTAGTAACCATCCCTGGTTCATTCATCATCTTGTGAAGCTCCAGATTCAACTCCTGTGACCAGTCAGGACATATCTATACCAAACATCTGAAAACTAGTTCTTGCAACGTGTCAGGTACTCATTTTTCTTTTGCAGGTATACAGGTTTTCGCTAAGGAATCTCTTACGAGATCAACATCCAGATGGCATCTATAAGCCCATCATCCTATCCACCATCTCTCTAAATGGCATCTATAAGCCCATTCCATCATCACTGCTATTATGTGAGCGCAAATTTCTGGGCACTCTAGTGTCCAATCATCTTCCACCTTCGGATTACGAAAGGCACGTCCGCCAATCTGCATCCTCAGGTCTAAGAAGATTGAACAGGGGCAACTGTTGTACCCCAAAATTTGCCCTCCCATATTCTTCAGGAAATTGCCAAGTCAAAACTTCAAAATCTCCCTAAGGGTTGCACAGTCAAAGATCTCCTATACAGTCAAGATTAGGGTTTTTGTTTTGATCAAGAAAATGAAGTTTTCAAAGGTCCAATCAAGTCCTATATGCCTACAAATATGGTCAAGTATCCTCATATCAAGTTTCAAGGCGTTCAGCACAAAATTGCACAGTCAAAACCCTAATTGCACTACAGTCATCTGTAGGGGCAAAATGGTCATTTGACAGTCAAAAGTTCAAATTTTTGGTTAACATATCATTTTGAAGCCACAAACATCATTTGATCAATGCTTGATCATGATTCTCAAAATTTGGCTCAGAAATCATCAAAATGCAAAAGTTTCCTTATTTGGATAGCTGAAAAAGTCAACTAAAATTGACCAGGGCATAACTTTCACATGGATTATCAGAAAAATTCCATCCAAAGTTCATTTTGAAGAGAAAGACATTTCCTACAACTCATCTTCATACTTCAAGTCCAAGAAATGCTCTCACAAAAAGTTATCAATTTCAACATTATAGGTCATTTTCAAAAGTCAACAAAAAGGGACTTTAAGTCAAAGGCCATAACTTGAGATTGGTAAATCAAAATGACATGGGACCAACTACATTGGTTAGAGGACTCAAAGACCTTTCCAAAATGTCCAAGAACATGAGAAAAGCTTAAAAATTGAGCAAGTTATGCCTTGTAGAAGTTGGGAAATTTTTGGATATTTTGAAAAGTCAACATTGATCCAAATGACCTAAAATTGCTAATGGGCCCATTTTTCTTCCACAATTCATCATTCCAAGCATGTGCACGACCACTTGGCCCAAAGGGAAGTATTTTCTCATTTTTTATTTATTTATTTGAATTTTTATTTATATTAATTCATTTAAATCATTTAAATATATGAAAAATACTTAACTTAACCTAACCAATCTTTTTATACATGTTTTACTCTCAAGATTTCGTGCTTGTACCAATATGGAAAGAATTGGACTGATTAGATCATGATTTGCACAAAAGCACATGGAAGAATATTTGAAAAGATCCTAGAAAATCAATTTTCAAAATCAATGAATGCAATGGATTTGATTGAGTTTTTTTGACCTAATGCACTCACTACATATGTTAGAACACAACCCTAATCAGAACACACGCACAACTGCTCAAAAAGACCATTGACAAACTTGAATTTTTCTCCAAGAAACTCAAAACTGAAAATCACATTGGAGGGCGATTCAAGCTGAGATTTTCATCTCATCATCTTCCTTAGGTCTCCAGCAACGTGTCTGCATAGATTTCCAAGTCCATAACCTCCTGAATCATTGTACAGAAGCTAGCCTTTCTCACTTTATTTTCATTGTCGTGTTTTACATTCTAGGCTCATTCATGATGTTTTGTTTATATATTCGTGATCAGTAAAGCATTTGCGAACTAACCATATACTTTGATTGTATTTTTACGCCTTGTGTACGATTTCACCATGGCCAATTGTTAGGGTTTACAGGATCCCAAATTAGGGATTGTCAAACAAGGAAAAATTGAGACTCCAAACCACTACCATCCAACTCAGCGTATGTGGACGAAGACGAAGCAACTATCGCGCCTAATTTATGGACCCTCTAAGACCTATTCGCTATTTTCCCAAAACGGGCTTAAGAGAACATTTGCAAAACCGTGGCCATTGCTTTTTATATTTTCAGGAACATGAAGACGATGATGTCGTGGCTGCCAACGACTGGCTAGTTTGAAAACTCGCGCGCTTTAACCCACTAACGTGTTGTTTCATATTATATTATTTATTGTTTATTTATTTAACAAAAGGATTCAGTGGTTCAGCTGGCAAGCGTTGATTGTGTTGACGTCCAAGACCTGGGTTCGAGCCCCAGGTCTGCATTATTCTTCATATTATTTTTCAATCCAGGTTCACATGCCGTTTCACTTACTGAGGACCATGATACACTTCCAAATCAAGCATGACACGTCCCTCTCAAGATCAATCCAAAGGCATAGAATGGAGGAACGCCATAAACTCAGGTCAACACTACTACACGCTAGTGGGAAAGTCAAACGGACCTGAAGGTCATTGGGCCAGATTACTAAGGCCAAACCTCCAAATTGGGGTCTGAACCCCCAGGTTTGCACATTCTTTTTATTTTCTTTATTTCTTTTTTTTTGTATTGTTATTTTTTATTCCTTTTTATTATTATTTATCCAATTTAATTAATTATTTTCACAAAATATAAAAAATGCATAAAAATCAGAAAAGATAAAAAATACAATAAATATTTTTGTTTTAATATTTTCATAAATAAATTGGCATGTAATTAATTAGTTTAAATTAGGTTTTTTAATTTTAATTCCTTTCATAACAAAAATCAAAAAAATATAGAACTAGGTTTAATTAGTGTTTTATTCCTTTTTAATTTTTCTTTTTCACAATAATAATATTATTTTATTTATTTTCATAATTAAAATTGTATATAAAAATTAGGTTTGGTTTAGGTTTAATTCTAATGTTTTCTTAATAAATTAAAATAAAATAGAATTAGGGTTAGTAGTTAATTTTAATTAATTCTTTCTTTTTTTCTATTAAATCTTAAAATACATAAAAATACCAAAAAAAACAAAAAAAACAATTTCTTTTCTTAAATTAATTCCTCATTCACTTAATTTTGCGAAAGGGTCCAACGCCCTCGTTTCGATTTAATTCTTATTTCGCATATTTATTTTATTTTGCTTAAATAATTATGTACCTCTCCCGAAGCCATGTAATTACTTCTCGCATTTTTACTTTATTTATTTTCTGTCAAATCGGGTCCTGGTTAATTTTGGCGATGTGGACCCGCGCCATTTGTAATAGCTTAGAATTTACTTTTCTCGCAACTTTTTAACTGTTAAATAAAAGCATGAAATAATGTATGGACAAAATAAAAACAAGCGTAGAACACCAATAATATGACAAGATAAATACAAATGAAAACGACACACGAATCACACACCACCCCTAGGGTACGCCTCACTGTTGCCTTGCCTCGAAAGGTGATCGTCGAGTAGAGGATGTCTTAGTAAGTCCTCATGATCCGGGAACCTGGCATGAGGGTAGCTTCTAAGGTGTCTTTCCATTGCTCTGGTGATCACCATGTCCCGAACCTCAAATTGACCTGAACACCTCCAACGGTGGTGCTACCTACCTCTCAATGGTGGGATGGCACTACTTTAAAGGACATTTACACAGACGAATTCCTTAGGGTAGGTAGACGACTCTAGATACTTGCTCTAAATTTCAAAACAAATCAAAAATACTTTTCACACCGACACCTTTTCAAAAAGCTTTCAAAAGCAATTTTTCAAACACTCTTGAGGACCGATACAAGAGTCGAACTGGAATTTTCAAAGAAACTTTTTTAAAAACCCACAATTGAAAAGCAAACAAACAATTTTGAAAACACAATGAGCAAGTATCTGAGAGCCCATGGATAACCATGGATAGAAAGGGTGCTAACACCTTCCATTTCTATAATCTACCACCCGAACCGAGAGCAATCTCTTTAAGGAATTTTTATGTGCTTTTGTCCTTTCCATTTGGAGAAAATAAAAGACGGTGGCGACTCTTGCTTCCGCGACATTTCGCGAACCAGCGTTAAACAGTCAGTTCCAGATCCACCGATCACACCTGGATAGTAGGGCTGTGAGAAGGAACCTGGATAGTAGGGTTTCTTCGATATGAAAGCCTAGATAGTAAGGCTGTGAGAAGGAACCTGGATAGTAGGGTTTCTTTGATATGAAAGCCTAAATAGTAGGGTTGTGAGAAGGAACCTGGATAGTAGGGTTACTTCGATATGAAAGCCTGGATAGTAGGGCTGTGAGAAGGAACCTGGGTCGTAGGGTTACTTCGTAGCGATTGTGTAGATTAGTTGACCCGTTTGATTTCAGGAACTGAGTTTCCATTAGTTGCCTACAGATGTGACTTGCATAACAGCTGGATTTGTTGAAGCTAAATGTCTTTTCCTGGAAAGATATCGGGGTTAGTTATATGCGATGCATGAAATGCAGGGTGAGATGATGTTCTCAAAATAAATGAGATTAGGTTGTATATGATATGTACGTGTATGTCATGATGTATGTTCATGAAATGCTATCGGGGTATGCTCGTGTCTGGGAAAATAAATCCCTGATAGTTGCTGGAGATTTGTAAATATTTTGTCGGGAAGAGTTGCTGCTTGAGAATAAACTCTAGGGGGAATGAACTTAGAAAATGCATTTTTGTTAGCTGATGTGATGAACTCTGTCGGGGATTGAGCCTCTGTATCTGGAGAAATAAACTCTGCTTGGGGAATGAATTTTTCTGACTCGCCCGCGATTATGAACCTCAACTGGGGTGGTTATGTCCTGTTTCGGGAAAGCTGACATCAAATTCCTTTGGATACTTTCACTCTGTGGGGAGTGTATGTACCAATAATCATGTTCCCAAGCTGGCTCTATCCCGGTACCTGTTGGGGAGAGTAACTGTAGGGTTTGGAACTTCTTGTTTTTGCCCCTGTTTCTGGAATTACGAGTAATTGTATTTTGTTTCTTATGTAAATATTTATGAGCAACAATCATTTTCAAATGCATATATCAAAAATAAGTCATTGGACGTTCTTGTAAAATAAAACAAAAAAAGAAAATAAACTCGAAGTGAAAATAATTTTGTATTGATTTTTAAAGTTGGCATGTAATAGGCGTTTTTTGTACAAAGAGGCTGACGCTCTAGTAATAGAACGCCGCTGAAAGATAGAAATTATACAATTTGTGCAAAAGAAAGAAAAAAAAACAACTATGTGGAACAACCCCATTGGGTTCCAACTCTGTTATTGCCTTTATATCTTCAAGCGTCTCATCACTTTGCTTCTTGGCCGAAAGTTGATCAGATTGGTTGGCATCGTCCGAGCTTGATAGTCGATACCAAAGTCTGGTCGCAAGATGATCCAATGAGACATAGTGGTATGCTTTATATCCCTAACTTTTGCTTGGACCGCCCTTTCGGGTTTTCAGTCCCCCGGGATACCCCTTTTTGCCCAAGCCGCCCTTTCGGGTTTTCGACTTGCCAGGTGTATAAATTTTTTTTCATTTTCATCCCTTACTTTTTCCCGAACCCTTTTGGTTCGCTGGGAAGCCCTTATTTTTTCCTAGGCCAGTCAACCTAGCGGGTCTTTTAGTTAGGCGTAGTATCTTTTCATTATGTCTGCATTGACAGGGTGAGAAAGGTCGTCACCGTCCATGGTGGTTAGAATCATAGCTCCTTTCGAGAAAATGTTCTTAACCACAAATAGACCTTTGTACGTGGGGATCCATTTGCCCCTGGGATCACCTTGTGGCAGTATGATGCGTTTGATCACTAGATCCCCGACTTGATATTCTTGACGCCTGACTTTCTTGTTAAAAGCCTTAATCATTTGCTTTTGATACGTCTGACCATGGCAGATAGCAGTAAGTCTCTTTTCATCGATTAAATTTAACTGATCAAGTCGGGTTTGGATCTAGTCGTCTTCGTTCAAACTCGCATCCTTCATAATCCTGATAGAAGGTATCTAGACTTTAATGGGTAGGACTGCCTCCATGCCATATACCAGAGAGTAGGGGGTTGCCCCTGTCGAAGTCTGTGCTGAGGTACGGTACCCATGAAGAGAAAATGGTAACATCTCATGTCAGTCTTTATATGTCACCGTCATCTTCTGTATAATTTTCTTGATGTTCTTGTTAGCTGCTTCAACAATGCCATTCATCTTTGGCCGGTAGGGAGAAGAATCATGATGCTGTATCTTGAACTGTTTACAGAGCTCGGTGATCATTGTGTTGTTGAGATTTGTACCATGTTAGTAATAATTCTCTCTGGCACACCATATCGACATATTAGATGGTGTCGGATAAACCACACCACGACATTCTTGGTTACTGTAGCAAAAGAGGTTTCCTCAACCCACTTCGTGAAGTAATCAGTAGCCACCATAATGAAACGATTCCCGTTAGACGCAGTAGGTCTGATCTCGCCAATCATGTCGATGCCCC
The DNA here is from genome assembly GCA_948472305.1 of Vicia faba. NCBI lineage: Eukaryota > Viridiplantae > Streptophyta > Magnoliopsida > Fabales > Fabaceae > Vicia > Vicia faba. Next base: position 1,352,963,886 of record OX451738.1, on the reverse strand, counting down.
ACATCGCAAAGGCCCAAGGAGCTGTCAGGACGTTCAAAGGAACTGGAGGCACATGCACCTTATTAGCATAGATTTGGAATTTATGACAGGTTCGAGAGTGCTGAGAACAATCGGCTTCCATAGTGGACCAATAATATCCTGTCCGTAGGATCTTCTTAGCCATGGTGTGTCCACTGGAATAGGTTCTGAAGGTGCCTTCATGTAGATCTGTCATGATCCTCTCTGCTTCGCTCTTGTCTACACACCGTAGTAGTGTGGAGTCATGGTTGCGTTTATAGAGGATTCCATTACTGAAGAATAACTTTGCAGCGAACCTTCTCAGAAACTTCTTATCGTTGACAGGTGCCCCTTCAGGATATTCCTGAGCCTCGAGATACCTTTTGACTTCGTGAAACCAGTGTTTGTCTGCCACTTCATTTGTATCGATTTCACAGCAGAGTTCTGGTTCATCTAACCTCTCAATGGTAATTTGGGGAGCCTCATTGTCCCACCTAACTTTGAACATAAAAGACATGGTAACTAGCGCGTCCGCTAACTGGTTCTCCTCTCTTAGGAAATGTTCAAAAGTTACCTCCTCAAAGTGTGGGAGCAATGTCAGTACATACACTTTTTAAGGAATGAGGTTCGGGTGCTTCGTATCCCACTCACCTTTGATCTGACTTATCACTAGAGCGAAATCCCCGAATACACTCAAGAATTTGATCCTTAGGTCAATAGTAGCCCTAAGACCCATAATGCATGCTTCATACTCTGCCATGTTGTTGGTCCAGTTGAAACATAAACGGGCAGTGAACGGATTATGACAGCCCTCGGGAGATATGATTACAACGTCAATGTCGTTACCCAGTGCGTTTGAGGCTCCATCAAAATACATAGACCATGTGGATCCCTCCTCAGGTCCTTCATCGGGTCCAGGCTCTTCATAGTCAGTCACCAACATAATATTCTCATCTGGGAACTCAAAATTCATGGACTGGTAGTCGTCCACGGCCTGATGAGCCAAATGATCATCCAATACACTCCCCTTCATTGCTCTTTGGGTTGTATATTGTATGTCGTAATTGGTTAAGATCATTTTCCATCTTGTTATCCTTCCAGAGAGAGGGTTTCTTGAAAATATACTTGATCAGATCCATCTTTGATATCAACAAAGTAGTGTGAGTCAGCATATACTGTCTGAGTCAGTGAGCAGCCCGTGCCAAAGCGCAGCAAGTTTTCTCGAGCAATGAGTATCGTGTCTCACAGTCGGTAAACTTTTTGCTAAGGTAGTAAATTACGTGCTCTTTTCGACCAGACTCGTTATGATGCCCCGGCACACACCCCATTAAATTTTCTAGCACTGTAAAGTATAATATCAAAGGTCTTCCTTCAACTGGAGGAATCAGAATTGGCGGTTCTTGAAGGTATTCTTTGATTCTTTCGAAAGCGCTCTAGAATTCATCATTCCACTTTACCACTTGATCTTTCCTCAGAAGCTTGAAGATTATCTCATAAGTAGCAGTTAGATGTGAAATGAACCTGGCGATATAATTCAGGCGTCCCAAGAAACCCCTAACCTCTTTCTCTGTACAGGGAGCTGGCATCTCTTGTATGGGCTTTACCTTTGCAGGGTCTACCTGAATACCCTTGTCACTGACGACAAAACCAAGAAGCTTACCAGATCTTACTCCGAAGGTACACTTGTTCGGATTCAACCTCAGCTTGTATGTCTTCAACCTGTCGAACAACTTTTGGAGATGATCAAGGTGATCTTCCTCAGTCTGAGACCTGGCTATCATGTCTTCAACATAAACTTTGATCTCATGGTGAATCATATCAAGGAACAAAGTGACTATGGCGCGCTGATAAGTTGCCCCAGCGTTCTTCAACCCGAAAGGCATCACTTTATAGCAGAAGATGCCCCACTATGTAACGAAGGTTGTCTTCTCCATGTCTTCGGGAGCCATCTTGATCTGGTTGTAGCCAGAGAAACCATCCATGAAGGAGAAAATTTTGTGATGCGTGGTGGTATGGACCAGAACATCGATGTGAGGAAGTGGGAAGTCATCCTTGGGGCTTTCCCAGTTCAGATCTCTGTAATCCACACACATCCGTACCTTACTGTCCTTCTTAGGTACTGGAACGACATTAGCAACCCACTGTGGATAAGAAGTGACAGCTAAGAATCCTGCTTCGAATTGTTTCATGACCTCTGCCTTGATCTTCTCTAACATTTCGGAGCGCATATGACGAACCTTCTGTTTAACCGAAGGACAATCTTCTTTAGTCGGCAGGTGATGTACCACAATATCAGTGTCCAAACCAGGCATGTTTTCATAGGACCGGGCGAAGATCTCAACATAGTCGTGTAACATTTGTATCAACCTCTGTTTGACGCTAAGCTCCAGATTTGCACCTAGTTTAAACTCTTTTCTGTCTTCCTCAGTACCAAAATTCACTGTCTCAACCGGCTCTTCATGAGGCTGTATGGCCCTCTCTTCCTGTTGTAGTAATCTAGCAAGTTCTCCAGGCACCTCACAATCATCCTCACCTTCGTCCTCGACTTGGTTGATCAGATTTTTGAAGTCATAACTGGAAATAACAGAGCTGTTATCAATGGTATCCAGAATGGATATTGATCTGCATTATGATACATGAGTGTGTGTAAGAGAATAGCTGTTTTGATAAAGTGAAAAACAAAAAAGAAAAATAGAGAGCGCAAAATTTTTATGCAAGAAACGTCCAATGATTTATTAATGATATATGAAATGACAAATAATAGCCCTCACAAGCAAAGCCAGTGTGCCTCAGGAAAGGCACGGGGCCGTAAAGTTTCAAATTGTTTATTACAAATCTTAAAACAAATAAGTCAATTACTGCAGAATAAAAGAAACAGGTGTGAAGTCCCTAGTCGTCCAGTTACTCGGTCCACCGTTGGAAGTTGGGTAGATCCAGCTGTCAATGTCTGAATCCTCTTCACTGTTGTTGTACCCCAAAATTTTCCCTCTCATTTTTTCAATATTTCTCATCACAAGACTCTTTGAATTCAAGACCAAGCTAGGTCTTGCTCTGCTCAAGACATCTCCTTGCACTGATGACCTAAATTAGGGTTTGAGTTTGCACAAGGAATTTTGGACCTCTAATGCTCAATGTGACTTTCATACTTTATGTTGGACCTATAATATTGCCTCTACCAAGTTTCAAGCCTCGAATCAAATTTTTGCCCAGTCAATTGGACAGTTGACCTAGAAATCAGCTGTGTTGGGAAAAAGTCAATTGTGGCCAATTTACAGTCAAACCTCATAAATTTTAATCCATATCAACATTAGAAACTCATATGAACCATTTGATCAAGTTTGGACCATAACTCCTCAAGAAATTTGATCAGATCATCAAAGGGGCAAAATGGTCATTTTTAGAGTTTTGACTGCAAAAGGGCAATTTCTGATTTTTTAACCTAGAAAATGGCAAATTAGGTTCAAGAATGGATTCAAGGACTTAATGGCATCATCTTGACCTATTCACAAGGTTCAAAAGATCTCAATTGCATTGGATTGACAGATGAATTTTTCAGTCAACTGATCAAAATTTGACTGTACACTAAAAAGTCAAACTTTGACTTTTTAGGAAAAATCAAGTGCCAAGGGTCATTTTTCATCAAGATGTGTCAAAACATGAAACTTGTTCCTCAAGAAACCCATTTTTATAAATTAGGGTTTAAGATTGAAAATTTTCATAACTTAGAATTTTTCTAAGTTATGAAATTTTCTTAATTTTTCCCAACTTTGCCCAACATTTTCACCATGATGCAATAGGATTCAAACAAAACTTCCAACATGAAAGTTGTAGTCCTCCACAAAATATACAAATTTTATTCACAAAGTTTTCCCAAAAGAAACTTGGATCTCAAGTTATGATTTTTGGAACAAGGGTCCATGAAACTTTTAACTTAGTGAAATTTTGCCCTAGTTTAGGCAGGATTTTGACCTATCTTCATGTAAATTTTTCACCTAGTTCCACTTGGAATCTCAAAATTAATTTCAAAGATGGATTGTAGATAATTTTAAAAGCTTTCAAAAATGTCCAAGAACTCTCCAAAATCATTTGTGGTTAGGGAGAATCGAAGGCTTGAAGTTGGCAAAAACTCACTTTTGATCCATGGCATTTTCTTATTGATACAAGTTGCAAACTCTAATCAGCCTTGTTTGTACTTGATTACAGGTCCCCAAACCATTCCATAATCAATAACTAAATGCAAATCCATTGGTTTAAGGCTTTTTTTTTGTCATGGGAGGATTACACAAAGAATTAATCCTAAAATAGCAAAAAGGCAACATTGCCATTTTTGTCAAAATTGCTTTATGTCAAACCACATCTCTTGAGCCTTGTACAAGATCTTGTACACCACACAATATCCACCGATTGAGGGGGCCAAGATCACAAAGTTCAGGCTGATAGATAGCCTGTACTGGCTTGTCTTGCATCATTGCTCACTTTGGCTTAAAATACAAGAAACTTGTCAAATACAACACATCTTGCACATCTGTTAGAACCAACTTTTGTAAGCTTTTGAGACAAGTTTCACACATTGCATTGAACCTAAAACACGAGCCTTTGAGTACTCAAGCCTTCCAAAACAAAAAATCACCTTCCTCTTGCAAAATAGGGCAGTTTCTGCACTTGGACTTCCATAGCAAAAACCCCTCGTGCGTTTTGTCTCAAACTTGTTCAAACACCTTCCATATAACCTATCCAAGCTATCCAAACCATTAGGCAGTGACTGTAACTCCATTTGCAAGCTTCACCATTTCTGTTTTCAGCTTGTGTAGGTTGAGTTCTACAAGGTTGTTCAAGAACATTCAAGGCAAACTAGGCATTGGGAAAGGTCAGAGGAAGTTCAAGCAAGCTCCCAAACACCTCAGGCCTCAGTGAAAAGCTCCACATTGCCATTCACGTTCTCAACTAAAATAGGTTTTTATCAACTTCATATCTCTCTATTTAGAAATCATTAGGCTTAGGTTTGTGAATAAAAAATGTAGTACTCATAGCCATGAAGTTGTACATATGCTCAGTTTCCATTTAAATTAAACGTGTTAAGAGAATTTGATTCATGAACTTCCTGAAAAAATTAGGTTAGAATTTAGGGCCAGAGAAATTCTCTGTGGTCTTTGAGGGTTAGAATGAGTTCTTTACATGGTTGGATTCGTCTTGAAAAATACTACAACTTTGATGTTATGAGTTTTTGCATTAGGGCACGTATGCAGGTTCTCCTTGTTTGAATCAGGCGCGCGCGTTTTTGGTTGACAAAGGTTGAAGATGAAGTCAGTGGGCTGGGCTTGGTTCTGGCCTTGTTTTTGACACCCCCCTGGCCCATTTCTTCATATTTTTTTATTTTTGTATTTATTTTTCATTTCTGATTTTATTTTGTTGTTTTTTAAACATAAAAAATACCAAAAATATTTTATAAATTTTCACATTTATTTTTATACTTTATTTTATTTTTTCTAACATGAAAATAATTTTTAATTAGATATACTATTTATTTTCTCAAATAAAAGCTTGTAAACAATACATAATATTTTTTTAGTATTTATATATTTAAATAAAATTTTCTCATATATTATTTTTTTTTTAAATATTTGTATGTTTTATATTTATTTTCTTATACATAAAATAAATAATATATATATATATATATATATATATATATATATATATATATATATATATATATATATATATATATATATATATATATATATATATATATATATATATATATATATATATATATATATATATATATATATATATATATATATATATATATATATATATATATATATATATATATATATATATATATATATATATATATATATATATATATATATATATATATATATATATATATATACTTTCTTAAAAGAAAATTAGGGTTTTTACCCTTAATAAAAAATAATCTTTTTATTTCTTTTTTTTACATTAAATATTATACTTTTACATACATAAAAACAAACAAAAAAACATCTTTTTGCATATTCATAATATTTTGTATATTTATTTAATCGATCATTTAAATATTTGTCCATTTATTTATTTGTACCATTTATTCAATTTGGGTGTAATAGTAAATATTAGGGTTTTATTTTCTTGCAAATATTCTCCATTCAAAAATTGTATCCCCCTTCCCATATCAAATGTTGTAATAGTGTAGATTTATTTTACGCATTTATGCTTTCAAATATGCCATGCTAGAGATTAGGGTTTGTATGCGAATGTCCAAAATCAAAACAAATAGCTTGACTAATACAAAGACAAAAAAGCATGTAAATTGACAACACAATGCACACTTGCACCCCTAGGGGTTCATCCACTTGTTGCCTTTAAAATGGCCATGTTATGCATGTTGAGTATCTTTGCAAAACAAAAACAAAACAAAAGATCATAGTCCCTCGATGACGCTATATTGGTTGCCTATACAAAATGATCTAGTCCCTTAAAAAAATTGCTAAAGATACTTAGCACAATTGCTATCATGGTCAATACGATGACCCGCGCCTGTTCCGTTTAACATCCTAATACAAGGTTGTTTACCAAATAGAATGGTAAAACAACACTGTCAAAAGGGTTAAAAATGTGTAGGAAAGATCTTTGAGTAAAATAGGGTAGACAACTCTTAGTTACTTGATCAAAACTTGCAAAAAACATCCTTGCTATTTTCAAACACACATCACAACACAATTTCAAAACATTTCCCAAATCAAACTTTCAAACAATCAAACATTGAAATATCTTTTCAAAAGACAAACAACTTTGTATATATTCAAACAAGAGTCATTACAAAGGTTGCCTAGACAAGGCCTCTTTTCAAAATATCTTTCAAAACTATACACAAAGCACCATTTCAAACAATTGGAAAAGCAAAGCAAGTGATCTAAACAAGTAACTAAGAGCCCATGGATAACCATGGACGAAAAGGGTACTTGCACCTTCCCTTTTCATAATCTACCCCCCAAACCCAAGAAAACATCTCAAAGGTGTTTCCTGTGCTTTTTGACCTTTCCTTTGGATAAAATAAAAAGTCGGTGGCGACTCTTGCTAAACCGAAACATTTGCAAACATAAACGCAAAATCCCAAGTCAGTTCTCCCACCACATCAGAGAACTTGCGACTCTGCTGGGGATAAGAAAAGTGGAGTAACCTTAGGGTTTAGATCACCTTTTACATGCTTATCTTGTTTTCTTTAATTGCTTTACATTTGGGTCTCTTGTTTGGGTTTGAATCCTCCATCCGGATTTGGGAAACATTCATAGGTAGATAGCAATACATTGTGGAAACTGTGTAGGGTATACCGACATGGTTGAAGTAATAGCTATATTAGTGCGACATATTTGTGGGTACCGGTAGCCTTTGAGTTAATCAAAGAGAATACGGGGCCGCTGAGTGATGTCATGGAGCACTAATGGACTTTTAGAACCTTTACTTGACCATCTTGGCCTTTTTAGGGGTAGTGAGATGACCGTCTTTGGTGAAGTCCAAAGTTGGTAGATACTCGATACTACACTCATTGAGGGTTGTTTTCTTGGAATATTTCGGTCGCCAGTAAAGTGGTTAAACTGAAACAATGAACACGGAAAATAATCCGGTGATATTGAGCTCCTTAGAACTCGGTTACTATTTATATGATAGGTTGAGCCAACTAAACTTCAAGAGGGTACTTACCTATGAAACCCCATGCAAGCCTGAAATTAGGATCTTGTGTGATTTACTTGTACATATGCTTATGCATACATCATGAACATCATAAAGCATCATATGCATCCACTAACCATTTCAAGGGTTTGGATCTTCATCTTTGTTCTTGTTTTGTAGGTAATAGAATCTCTTCGCAGGAAAATAATTCAAGTCAAACTTGTGAGAATCCCTCCTCAACTCAAGGAGCTTGCTTCCAAGATTCCAGAGAATTCTCCCTTCAGTGAAAGACATGGTAAACTTCTCAACTTGGTCAACTCCGACATTGAAGAAGACATGGTGAAAGTTCTTTTCCAGTTCTTTCACCCCTACACCATTGCTTCATATTTCCTGATTACCAACTAGTGCCTACTTTGGAGGAATTTTCTCAACTCCTGAGGATTCCTATTCTCCATCGACTACCCTACAACGGTACAGAAAGAGAACCAAAGCCTGAAGATGTTGCTCAAGCACTACACTTGCAACCATTTGATATCAAAGGTCATTGGGAAACCAGAAGTGGTGTCAAGGGTTTCTTGGCAAAGTTTCTGTTTGAGAAGGCACAAGACTGCTGGAATTCTCTAGATCTGCAAGATTTTGAGGAGATTGTAGCACTTCTCATCTATGGGTTGGTCTTGTTCCCAAACCTTGATCAGCTTATAGATGTGAATGCTGTCAAGATTTTCATATCTCGGAATCCTGTACCTAGATTGCTTGGGGACATCCTCCACTCATTTTACACACGAACAATGAGGAAAAGAGGTGTTCTCATGTGCTGTACTCCTCTTCTAGCAAGGTGGTTTAGTTCTCACCTTCCCCGGTCAGTCTTGAAGAATGAAAAAGGCTTGAGGTGGTCGCAAAGATTGATGACTCATACACATTCTGATGTTCATTGGTGTTCTCGGTCCAGAGAAAATGTCATCATCATTGATCGTTGTGGGGAATTCCCTAATGTCCCATTACTTGGTATTAGGGGATGCATTACCTATAACCCCTGTTTGGCTCTGAGACAATTTGGGTATGCCCGAAGGGATGGCCCACATGACATGCTGATTCCGGACTTGGTTTTTGACTTCGACAACGATGCTCAAGGACTTCGATAAAGGTTTATCCGAGCTTTGAGGATGCCCAACAAAGTGGACAGTAAGACCCTTGGACACAATAATTCCATCCCCCTTGAGCCTTACCTCAAGTGGGTACGAACCCGCGCCCAGAGTCTTATGATGCCCTACCCCTACATTCTGCCTATGATCAAAGAGCCTGTTATAGAAGTAGAGGTTCCATACACCTTCCTACATCCTGACATGCCAACATCATTGGAAGAATTGCAAAAGAGTTGGATACAACTCAAGGAAGAATGAAATACTTTTGAAGCCAGCTTCTATGCCAGTGAGAAGAAGGTTTTGGAGCTTACCCGTCGACTCCATGAAGAGAAGACTCTCAACACCTACATCGCGCCAAAGAGGATGCACTACGTCTTTTTACATTAGAATTTTGTAATATTTTTGCCCATGGGGCATTTATGTACTAACAAATTTCTTCTTATTAATATGACGTGTGTTCTTTTTGTTTGCAACAAATTTGAATTTCTGAACCCTTGAATGCATTACATGAATACATATCATTCATCATATGCATGAACAGGTCTTCACACCAGGTTTCCTTATCTCTCTACTGTTTATTTCAGCAAGATGAATATAGAGAAGACGGTCAAAGATCTACAAGCACAGAATTTGCAGTTCCAACAACTCCTCATAACCTTGGCAAAGGGTCAAGAGGACCTTAAAGCATTGTTACAGAAGGAAAAGGAAAAAGAAAAGGATAAAAAGAAAAAGAAAATAATTGGTGTGGCCACTATGGGAAGAAGGTTTGAGAACCAAGCTAGGAGAGTCCTGGATTTTCCCTCGACGTCTGATGAAGGGGTTGGCAAAGGAAAGGGAGTTGCAATGCCCTCCGAGTCTGAAGCTGAAGAAGAAGAAGAAGAGGAAGAGGAAGATTACTCTGAGCAGCAGTACCCTCCTACGGATGATAAGTATAAGAATCTGGAAGATCGGCTGGCAGCCATGGAGGTACAAAGAGTACCTGGGCTGGATTTCAAAGAGCTAGGGTTGGTTGTTGGGATCGTCATTCCCCCTAAATTCAAAGTGCCTACATTTTCTAAATACGACGATTTGTCCTGTCCGAAGATGCATCTGCGGTCTTACGTCAGAAAGATCCAACCTCACTCTTCTGATAAGGATATGTGGGTCCACTTTTTTCAAGATATTTTGTCGGGTATGCAATTGGATTGGTTCTATTAGCTTGAGAGATTTGATGTACATAACTGGGAGGATTTGGCTGCTGCTTTCTATCAACAATATCAATATAACGCAGATTTAGCACCTACTCGTACTCAATTACAGAGTATGGGTATGGTCTCTAATGAAGGCCTTAAGGAGTATGCCCAGAAGTGGCGGGATTTGGATGGAAGGGTGCATCCACCATTGTCTGAAAGAGAGCTTGTTGATATGTTTTTGGGGACCCTGTCAGGTCAATTCTTTAATCACTTGATCGGGAGCTCATCTGTAGGGTTCACCGAGCTAATTCTGATGGGTGAAAGAGTCGAAGCTAGCATTAAGAGCGGTAAAATTCAGAAGGATGCATCTGCTTCCGCTGCTATCAAGAAGACCTTTCCAGCCAAGAAAGAAGTTTCTGTTGTTTACACCCAGAGAAATCAAGGAAGAATGGAGCGCCAGCCAGCGGTGGGGGCTGTGATGATTCAGAACTCCTCAGCCGATCAACCTCGAAACAGTCAACCCAGAGCTAACCAAGCCAGGGTGGAAAGGCCTGCACGGCAATTCACCCGGATCAATATGACACCGGCTCAGGTTCTCCCTCATCTGTTGAAGTTAAATCTTACCAGCTTGAAAGAGGCGCCGAAGAACCCAAATACCTCTTCTCCCTATTATCATTCAAATGAAAAATGTGCATATCATTCTGATAGTGTGGGGCACGACACCAACAACTGTTGGGCCCTTAAAAACAAGATCCAAGATTTAATAGATACCAAGGAGGTGGAGTTTGATGCCCCCGAAAAACCTAATGTGATATCTGCTCCTATGCCAAAACATGGTCATAATGTCCATGCTGTTGTAGAAGATCTTCATGTTACTGTTGTTGATGACTTAATGACTCCGTTACCAATGATCAAGATGAATCTGTTGAAGGCCGGGATTTTCCCGGGTTGTGAAAAAGATTGTTACCTTTGTTCAACCTTGCAATCCGACTGTCCGCTATTGAAGCCAGGCATCCAACGCCTGATGGATACTCAAGAAATCCTCTTCAAGAAAAATCTTGTTACTCCTGTTACTCCAATCAATGATGTTGCTATAATCACCATTTCCGACAATCTTCTCAAGGTCTCCAAAAGACCTGTTAAGATTACACCCGATCCAAAGTTTGTACCTCTGAAGATAACAATGCCGGGGCCTATCCCATACAAGTCCAAAAAGACAATACCGTGGAAATATGGGGGAGAGATCTTCTACCATAGTGCTAAGCAGACCGAATCAGTTGAAGAAAGTTCCGATGAAGAAACTCCTGACATAGGAAATATTGCAGGGACAAGTAAGATCACTCGTAGCGGAAGAATCTTCTCTCCGGAGATTACTCCTCCAAGGGAAATCTTCGGACCCTCAAGTGCTCCTGTGCCAGTCAAGATATTTGTGCGAAGTCCAGTGATTGAAGAAATTGTTACTCCCAAAGTTGTACCCTCTGCTATTACTGCTGATAAAGGTAAGGGGATCCAAGAAGCGTCTGTCAGGACGAGGGCTCAGACTTTGGTTATCCCTGAGACCATCCAAAAGGAAATGGACGAGATTTTAAAGATAATTAAGAAGAGCGACTATGATGTCGTAGAACAACTGGGGCAAACCCCTTCAAAAATCTCCATGCTGGCCTTATTGCTCTGCTCCGAGGCTCATGCCAAAGCCTTAATCAAATTTCTGAAGACGGCGCACGTGCCTCAAGAAACTTATGTGGATCAGTTTCAAGAGTGTGTAGCTAGCCTTACAGCCGACAATGGTCTTGGCTTCTCTAATGCCGATCTAACATCTAAGGGAAGAAAGTATAATGATGCGTTGCATGTCTCGGTAGAGTGCAGAGGGACCACTCTTGCTCACGTTTTGGTTGATACCGGGTCGTCTTTAAATGTCCTACCAAAGAAAACATTGGATAGACTAGATTGTGAAGGTCTAATTTTGAAGCCCAGCAACATCATCGTAAGAGCCTTTGATGGTTCTAAGCGGATGGTCCACGGGGAGGTGGACATCCCAATTAAAGTGGGTACAGAAACTTTTAACTCCATATTTTATGTCATGGACATCTGTCCCTCCTACTCATGCTTGTTAGGAAGGCCCTGGATTCATTATGCTGGGGCAGTCACTTCTTCTCTACACCAGATGCTCAAATACCCAGTCCAGGGTAAAATCATAATGGTTCATGGTGAGGAGGAGTATATTATAAGCCACCTTAACTCTTTCCGCTACGTGGAGTTAAATAGTGAATTCATAGAAACACCTTTCCAACACTTTGAAGAGGTTTCTCCAGAAGTTACGGTAGCAAAGACAATGACTGTTGTGCCCATCATTACCAACCCTGTGTCCCGGTTGTCATCCCTTAAAGATGCGGAGGCTGTGATCAAGGAAGGAGGAAGCACAGTATGGGGTCAACTACCAGATTTTCCTTACAAGACAGATAAGTTTGGTTTGGGTTTCACTGCTGCTAGTCAGAAAGCTGTGCGTCGCTCCCAGGCTGGAGGACCTCCATTAAAGATCACTCATCATGGAGTTCATGCTTTAGAGGATGATGAAGAAGAAAGGAATTTTGAAGACTAGATCTTTCCAACTATTGAAGGAGGACTGAACAACTGGGAGGCGAAAGACTTTGTTCCCATTAATTTCATCAATCAACAATTTATCTTTTGAACATTTTATGTTGGTCTGTAATAATTTTAAAACAATTCGTACACTTTTTGCCTTATGCCTTACCGGGGCATATAGGTCCATTTGTAAGGGTTTGATTTCTTCATTTTCATATGCCATTTTTAATGAATCATGAATGTTTTCATCTATAAACTTTTGTGTTCATTTTATTTCTTTTTACATTTCATTTTGTTTAAAGGTGGCTATCCCTTACACACACCCATACTCACAAAATGCAGGTACCCATCCACTCTGGATTCCATGGGTAACAATTCTGCTATGGCCTTTAGTGACTCTGAAGATCTGGTCAATCATGCCGAATACGAAGGTAATGAAGACTGTGAAGTTCCTGGAGGGTTGGCTAGACTTTTGCAACAGGAAGAAAGGGCTATTCTTCCCCATGAAGAGTTGTTAGAGACTATCAATTTAGGTACTGCCGAAGACAGAAAAGAGGTTAAAGTGGGTGCCAACCTAGAGCCAAGTGTCAAAGAGCGCTTAGTTCAGCTGTTGAATGAATATGTTGAGATCTTCGCCTGGTCCTATGAAGACATGCAGGGACTGGATACAGACATTGTGGTTCACCGTCTCCCTACAAGAGAAGACTGTCCACCAATCAAACAGAAAGTCCACCGAATGAGGCACGACATGTCCGAAAAGATCAAAGCTGAAGTGATGAAGCAGTTCAATGTTGGCTTTCTTGTCGTTACTTCCTATCCACAATGGGTTGCTAACATTGTTCCCGTGCCTAAGAAGGACGACAAAGTCAGAATGTGTGTGGACTACAGAGACTTAAACAGGGCTAGCCCTAAAGATGACTTTCCACTACCGCACATTGACATCTTTGTTGACAATACGACTCAACACAAGGTATTCTCTTTCATGGACAGATTTTCAGGGTACAACCAGATCAAAATGGCCCCTGAAGACATGGAAAAGACTACTTTTGTTACGCAGTGGGGTACCTTCTGCTATAAAGTGATGCCATTCGGACTGAAAAATGTCGGGGCAACCTATTAGCGAGCCATGGTAGCTTTGTTTCATGACATGATACATCATGAGATTGAAGTCTACGTAGACGACATGATAGCCCGTTCACAAACAGAAGAAGAATACCTCGACCATCTGCAAAAGCTATTTGTCAGGTTAAAGGAATACAAACTTAGACTGAACCCTAGCAAGTGCACTTTCGGAGTCAGGTCCGGTAAACTCTTGGGATTCATTGTCAGCAACAAAGGCATTGAGGTTGATCCTGCCAAAGTCAAAGTTATACGAGAAATGCCTGCCCCTCGCACTGAAAAGGAGGTCAGGGGTTTCTTGGGACTCCTAAACTACATTGCAAGGTTCATTTCTCACCTAACATCTACCTGTGAACCAATCTTCTAGCTGCTGAAGAAAGATCAGGTGGTTGAATGGAATGATGACTGTCAAGTTGTTTTTGATAAAATCAAGGAGTATTTGCTAGAACCTCCTATCTTGATGACACCCGTCGAAGGAAGGTCGTTAATCATGTATCTAACTATTTTGGACAATTCAATGGGGTGTTACTGGGCCAACATGACGAGTCTGGGCGAAAAGAGCATGCCATTTATTACCTTAGCAAAAAGTTTACCGACTGTGAGACTCGCTACTCACTACTCGAGAAAACTTGATGCGCTTTGGTATGGGCTGCTCGCCGGCTAAGGCAGTATATGTTGACACTTACCACTCTGCTGATTTCTAAAATGGATCCGATCAAGTACATCTTCGAGAAGCCTGCACTATCCGGAAGAATCGCTAGATGGCAGATGATCCTCACCGAATATGATATACAGTACACGACCCAAAAAGCTATAAAGGGGAGTGTGCTAGCCGATCATCTGGCTCATTAAGCTGTCGAAGATTACCAATCCATGAGGTTCGACTTTCCTGACGAGGATATCATGACTTTGAGCAACATTGAAGAAAACAGACCGTATGACGGACCTGAACAAGGATCCCGATGGACCCTATACTTTGATGGTGCCTCCAATGCACTTGGGAACGGTATCGGCGTGGTACTTATCTCTCCAGAAGGTTTCCATACACCTTTCACTACTAGACTCTGCTTCAGCTGCACCAACAACATGGCCGAGTATGAAGCTTGTATCTTTGGTCTCAAGGCCGCTATTGACTTGGGAATCAAATCTCTGGTTGTATTTGGGGACTCAGCTTTGGTTATCAGTCAGATCAAAGGAGAGTGGGATACTAAACATCCAAACCTCATCCCCTACAAAGAACATGTCCTGACATTGTTACCACACTTCGAGCAGATTACCTTCGAGCACTTCCTGCGAGAAGAGAATCAGCTAGCAGATGCGTTAGCTACAATGTCCTCCATGTTTAAACTTAAATGGGATAATGAGGCACCTCAAATCACCATCGAGCGGATGGACGAAACTGCACATTGTCACGAGATTAATACCGAAGAAGTAGTGGCCCGACCTTGGTTTCATGACGTCAAAAGGTATCTCGAAGCACAAGAATATCCTGAAGGAGCTTCAGTCAACGACAAAAAGTTCTTAAGGAGGTTCGCGGCCAAGTTCTTTCTGAGCAATGGTATCCTATACAAGTGCAATCTTGATTGTGTCCTGCTCCTTTGTGTGGACAAGGTTGAAGCTGAGCAGATCATGGCTGAACTACATAATGGCACCTTTGGCACCCACTCGAGCGGTCATACGATGGCCAAGAAGATTCTACGGGAAGGCTACTATTGGTCTACCATGGAAGCTGATTGTCATCAACATTCTCGTACTTGTCACAAATGCCAAATCTACGCAGACAAGGTACATATTCCTCCAGTTCATCTCAATGTCCTAACAGCTCCTTGGGTATTCGCGAAGTGGGGAATCGACATGATTGGAGAGATCAAGCCTACAACATCCAATGGACATTGTTTCATCCTGGTGGCCATTGATTACTTTAACAAGTGGGTCGAAGCAACTTCCTTCGCCTCTGTTACAAAGAATGTGGTTGCCCGCTTCATCAAGCAGGACCTCATACGCCGGTATGGTATCCCCGACAGGATCATCACTGACAACGGTACAAATTTAAACAATACTATGATCACCGCTTTGTGCGAGCAGTTCAAGATTCAACATCATAATTCATCTCCGTATCAGTCTAAGATGAACGGTGTTGTTGAAGCTGCAAACAAAAATATCAAGAACATCATTCAAAAGATGGAAGTCACCTACAAGGACTGGCATGAGATGTTATCGTTTGCTTTGCACAGATACCGTACCACGGCGCATACATCAACTGGGGCAACCCCCTTTTCTTTGGTATACGGCATGGAAGTTGTTTTACCTATCGAGGTTCAGATTCCCTCCTTGAGAATCATGAAGGACGCTGGTTTGAGTGAAGACGATTGGATTCAGATCTGGATTGATCAACTTAACTTGATTGACGAGAAGCGACTTACTGCTGTTTGCCATGGTCAGGCGTATCAAAAAAGTATGATCAAAGCCTTCAACAAGAAAGTCAAGAGACAAGTATATCAAGTCGGGGACCTTGTAATCAAGCGAATCATCTTGCCGCAAAGTGATCCCAGGGGAAAATGGACTCCTACTTACGAAGGACCATTTGTGATCAAAAACATCTTTTCTAGTGGGGCAATGATTCTGACCACCATGGACGGTGACGACCTGCCGCACCCTGCGAATACAGACATAGTCAAAAGATACTACGCATAAAACGACCTGGCAAGTTGAAAACCCGAAAGGGCGACTTGGGCAAAAAAGGGAATCTCGGTGAATCGAAAACCCGAAAGGGCGGTTCAGGAAAAAATTAGGGATAAATAAATAAAAAATTTGTACACCTGGCAAGTTGAAAACCCGAAAGGGAGACTTGGGAAAAAAAGGGTTTCCCGGTGGATCGAAAACCCGAAAGGGCGATCCAGGAAAAAGTTAGGGAATTAAAGCGTATGACTATGTCTCGTCAGATCACTTTAAGTATAATCTCTTCACGGACAAGCTCCAGGTTTCCGATCAATCCAATCATCCGCGGACGAAGCAACGAATGGACAAGATACTTAGAGTCACAAAGGCTATAGCAGAATGGGAGCCCCATGGAATTATTACACATAGCCATCTTTCTTTGTATAAATTTTTCTCAATTTTATGACAATATTCTCTTACTAGGATGTCTGTCTCCTTTGTACAAAATACTTACACAAAGTTAATACAAAGATACTTCAAAGTACAGAAAATTGTTTGCCTTTCCTTTCTTTTTTATACTTGTGTTTTATTTGAAAACGTCCAATGATTTATTAAATGAGCATATGCATTTGAATATAATCACTGCTTACTAAATAAAACGAAATGAGAAAGAATAGTTATTGATAGGATGAAAGTATAAGAAGAGGTTTTTAGGCTATTCCAGGAGGAGCCCCCTGCAGCACATCATACATATCCCCAACGGAGTTAAGTTTCAAAATCCCCATCAGGACTAAAATTCTAAACTCCCAGTCCCCAGCGGAGCCAAAAAACTTTGAACTACAATTCCTCAGTGAAGATGAAACTTTCTTCCCCAACGGAGTCTAAAACTTCAACCCTTAAACCCCGGTGGAAGACCATCCAGTTTCCTCCAATTCCCCAGTATATTGGCATACTCCCAAGCTCCTGATACCCTTAACCGAATGAAGATTCTCATTCTTGAAACTCCAGAAGATTGGCATACACCCAACCTCCTGACCCAAACGCCTGAATGAAGATTCTCATTCTCATTCTCATTCTTAAAGTGGAATAAGCTTTCCCCAGAGTCCTGAGCTTACTCTCCAGCAGGATAGCTACTCCCCAACAGTATAAGCTATTCCCCAAAGAGTTCTTAATTCCCAACAGAATGAAGATTCTCATTCTCAACTCTCCGATTTGAAATCCCCAGGAATTTATTTTCCCCTAGCAGATTGAAGATTCTCAGTTTGGATTCCCCAGTGAAGTTGCCAGAGTCTTCATCACTCCCCAGTTTGAGTTTATCAGAATTTTTAATCCCCTACAGATTAAAGATTCTCATTATCACGTCTCCAGTAAAGCCTCAAAGATTTCAATTCTCCAGAAGATTGAAGTTTCTTATTCCTATTCCCCGCAGAAGCCATAAGAGTTTTCCTTATTCTCCAGTAGATCAAGGTTTTCTTTTGTCTGATCCCCAGTAGAGGTCTTCAGAGTTTCCCTATTCCCCATCCGAGTAAGAATTCCCATTGGTGTACTCCCCAGCTATGGTCATCAAAGTTCTTTGGATTCCCCAAGCAGTTTTCTCAAGCAGACTTAATGATTCCCACATCCCAGCAGAGTTTGTCAAAGTTCTTGTTAACCCCCACAAGTTGTCCAGGATTTTCTATCCCCAACAGTAGTCCAAGGATTTCACATCTTCAGCAATCAAAGATTTTGAATCTCCAACAACGGTCATGGATTTATTTTCCACGACAGCAGTCAAAGATTTTATTATCTTCAGCTATCAAGGATTTATTTTCCTCAGCAAGACAGCTAATCAGCTTACATGCGCATACATTACATTGATATATCATAAACATTAATAAAACACATTTTATTGCGTCATACATGTCATGCAACATAACTTTGTGTTTTAGCTAACATTTTACCCTTTTCAAGATAAGAGTTAAGGCTACCTTTAACAAATATTCAAAGATTTCAGATACAATACGGATACGCTCCAAGACATGGGAGTCATTATGTCACTCATTTGGATCTCTTATTCAGATACAATATGGATACACCTCAGACACGGAGGTCATTCTATTACTCATTCAAAATTCAGCAATCAGATACGGACTAGATACGCTCCAAACACGGAAGCCATTCTATCTCTCATTCAGATTCAACTATCAACTTCAGGTTCAGATACACTCCAGACACGGAAGTCATTCTGTCACTTGTCTAGATCCCAGTTACAGTACGGATACACTCCAGACACGAAAGTCATTATGTTACTCATACAGACCTCAACTTCAGATACAGTCCGGATACGCACCGGACACGGTTGCCATTCTTTCACTCATTCGGAATTTATCCCCAGCCTAGAAATGCTCCATACACGGATGTTTTTCTGTCACCCATTCAGAATTCAGATACAATACAGATACACTCCAGACATGGCAGTCATTCTGATATTTATTCAAGAATCAAATACAGTTACAACCCGGATACGCTCTAGACACGGACGTCATTCCTTTGCTCATACAAATCCAATCTCCAGATACAACTCAGATACGTTCCAGACACGGATACCATTCTGGTGTTCATTCTCCTGATTTTCAACAAACAGTCTTGGATGGCATCTTTAAGCCCATCTCCAGCAAAATTTTACCATCTCCAAATGGCATCTTTAAGCCCATTCCCTCATTTACATTTTGACGAGTGCAAATTTACGGGCACTCTAGTGTCCAATCTTCTTTTACCTTCGAGCCACGAAAGGCAAACTCGCCAATCTAACTCTTCAGGTTCAAGAAGATTGAACAGGGGCAGCTGTTGTACCCCAAAATTTTCCCTCTCATTTTTTCAATATTTCTCATCACAAGACTCTTTGAATTCAAGACCAAGCTAGGTCTTGCTCTGCTCAAGACATCTCCTTGCATTGATGACCTAAATTAGGGTTTGAGTTTGCACAAGGAATTTTGGACCTCTAATGCTCAATGTGACTTTAATACTTTATCTTTGACCTATAAGATTGCCTCTACCAAGTTTCAAGCCTTGAATCAAATTTTTGCCCAGTCAATTGGACAGTTGACCTATAAATCAGTTGTGTTGGGAAAAAGTCAATTGTGGCCAATTTACAGTCAAAACTCATAAATTTTGATCCATATCAACATTAGAAACTCATATGAACCATTTGATCAAGTTTGGACCACAACTCCTCAAGAAATTTGATCAGATCATCAAAGGGGCAAAATGGTCATTTTTAGGGTTTTGACTGCACAAGGGCAATTTCTGATTTTTAACCTAGCCAATGGCAAATTAGGTTCAAGCATGGATTAAAGGACTCAATGGCATCATCTTTACCTATTCACAAGGTTCAAAAGATCTCAATTGTATTGGATTGACAGATGAATTTTTCAGTCAACTGATCAAAATTTGACTGTACACTGAAAAGTCAAAGTTTGACTTTTTGGTCAAAATCAAGTGCCAAGGGTCATTTTTCATCATGATGTGTCAAAACATGAAACATGTTCCCCATGAAACCCATTTTTGCAAATTAGGGTTTAAGATTGAAAAATTTCATAACTTAGAATTTTACTAAGTTATGAAATTTTCTTAATTTTTCCCAACTTTGCCCAACATTTTCACCATGATGCAATTGGATTCAAACAAAACTTCCAACATGAAAGTTGTATTCATCCACAAATTCTAAAACTTTGATTCACAAAGTTTTTCAAAAATAAGCTTGGATCTCAAGTTATAATTTTTGGAACAAGGGTCCATGAAACTTTTAACTTAGTGAAATTTTCCCCTAGTTTAGGCAGGATTTTGACCTATCTTCATGGCAATTTTTCACCTAGTTACACTTGGAATCTAAAAATGCATTTCAAATATGGATTGTAGATCATGTTACAAGCTTTCCAATATATCAAAGAACTCTCCAAAATCATTTGTGGTTAGGGAGAATCGAAGGCTTGAAGTTGGCAAAAACTCACTTTTGATCCATGGCATTTTCTTAGTGATACAAGTTGCAAACTCTAATCAGCCTTGTTTGTACTTGATTACAGGACCCAAAACCATTCCATAATCAATAATTATATGCAAATCCATTGGTTTAAGGCTTTGTTTTGGTCATGGGAGGATTACACAAAGAATTAATCCTAAAATAGCAAAAAGGCAACATTGCCATTTTTGTCAAAATTGCTTTATGTCAAACCACATCTCTTGAGCCTTGAACAAGATCTGATACAGCACGCAATATCCACCAATTGAGGGGGCCAAGATCACAAAGTGCAGGCTGATAGATAGCCTGTACAGGCTTGTCTTGCTTTATTGCTCACTTTGGCTTAAAATACAAGAAACTTGTCAAATACAACACATCTTGCACATCTGTTAGAACCAACTTTTGTAAGCTTTTGAGACAAGTTTCACACATTGCATTGAACCTAAAACACGAGCCTTTGAGTCCTCAAGCCTTCCAAAACACAAAATCACCTTTCTCTTGCAAAATAGGGCAGTTTCTGCACTTGGACTTCCATAGCAAAAAACCCTCGTGCATTTTGTCTCAAACTTGTTTAAACACCTTCCATATAACCTATCCAAGCTATCCCAACCATTAGGCAGTGACTGTAACTCCATTTGCAAGCTTCACCATTTCTGTTTTCAGCTTGTGCAGGTTGAGTTCTACAAGGTTGTTCAAGAACATTCAAGGCAAACTAGGCATTGGGAAAGGTCAGAGGAAGTTCAAGCAAGCTCCCAAACACCTCAGGCCTCACTGAAAAGCTCCACATTGCCATACACGATCTCAACTGAAACAGGTTTTTATCAACTTCCTATCTCTCTATTTAGGAATCATTAGGCTTAGGCTTGTGAATAAAAAATGTAGTACTCGTAGCCATGAAGTTGTACATATGCTCAGTTTTCATTTAAATTAAACGTGTTAAGAGAATTTGATTCATGAACTTCCTGAAAAAATTAGGTTAGAATTTAGGGTCAGAGAAATTCTCTCTGGTCTTTGAGAGTTAGAATGAGTTCTTTTCATGGTTGGATTCGTCTTGAAAAATGCTACAACTTTGATGTTATGAGTTTTTGCATTAGGGCACGTATGCAGGTTCTCCATGTTTGAATCAGGCGCGTGCGTTTTTGGTTGACAAAGGTTGAAGATGAAGTCAGTGGGCTGGGCTTGGTTCTGGCCATGTTTTTGACACCCCCTCATTACTGACTGCACCCCCCTGGCCCACTTCTTCATATTTTTATATTTTTGTATTTATTTTTCATTTCTGATTTTATTTTGTTATTTTTTAAACATAAAAATTACCAAAAATATTTTATAAATTTTCACATTTATTTTTATATTTTATTTTATTTTTTCTAACATGAAAATAATTTTTAATTAGATATACTATTTATTTTCTCAAATAAAAGCTTGTAAACAATACATAATATTTTTTTAGTATTTATATATTTAAATAAAATTTTCTCATATATTATTTTTTTAAAAAATATTTGTATGTATTTATATTTATTTTCTTGTACATAAAATTATATATATATATATATATATATATATATATATATATATATATATATATATATATATATATATATATATATATATATATATATATATATATATATATATATATATATATATATATATATATATATATATATATATATATATATATATATATATATATATATATATATATATATATATATATATATATATATATATATATATATATATATATATATATATATATATATATATATATATATATATATATATATATATATATATATATATATATATATATATATATATATATATATATATATATATATATATATATTATTTTCTTAAAAGAAAATTAGGGTTTTTACCCTTAATAAAAAATAATCTTTTTATTTCTTTTTTTTACATTAAATATTATACTTTTACATACATAAAAACAAAAACAAAAAACATCTTTTTGCATATTCATAATATTTTGTATATTTATTTAATTGATCATTTAAATATTTGTCCATTTATTTATTTGTACCATTTATTTAATTTGGGTGTAATAGTAAATATTAGCGTTTTATTTTCTTTCAAATATTCCTCATTCAAAAATTGTATCCCCCTTCCCATATCAAATGTTGTAATAGTGTAGATTTATTTTACGCATTTATGCTTTCAAATATGCCATGCTAGAGATTAGGGTTTGTATGCGAATGTCCAAAATCAAAACAAATAGCTTGACTAATACAAAGACAAAAAAGCATGTAAATTGACAACACAATGCACACTTGCACCCCTAGGATTTCATCCACTTGTTGCCTTTAAAATGTCCATGTTATGCATGTTGAGTATCTTGGTAAAACAAAAACAAAACAAAAGATCATAGTCCCTCGATGACGCTATCTTGGTTGCCTATACAAAATGATCTAGTCCCTCAAAAAATTGCTAAAGATACTTAGCACAATTGCTATCATGGTCAATACGATGGCCCGCGCCTGTCCCGTTTAACATCCTAATACAAGGTTATTTACCAAATACAATGGTAAAACAACACTGTCAAAAGGGTTAAAAATGTGTAGGAAAGATCTTTGAGTAAAATAGGGTAGACAACTCTTAGTTACTTGATCAAAACTTGCAAATATCATCCTTGCTATTTTCAAACACACATCACAACACAATTTCAAAACATTTCCCAAATCAAACATTCAAACAATCAAACATTGAAATATCTTTTCAAAAGACAAACACCTTTGTATATATGCAAACAATAGTCATTACAAAGGTTGCCTAGACAAGGCCTCTTTTCAAAATATCTTTCAAAACCACATACAAAGCACCATTTCAAACAATTGGAAAAGCAAAGCAAGTGATCTAAACAAGTAAATAAGAGCCCATGGATAACCATGGACGAAAAGGGTGCTTGCACCTTCCCTTTTCATAATCTACCCCTCGAACCCAAGAAAACATCTCAAAGGTATTTCCTGTGCTTTTTGACCTTTCCTTTGGATAAAATAAAAAGTCGGTGGCGACTCTTGCTAAACCGAAACATTTGTGAACACAAACGCAAAATCCCAAGTCAGTTCTCCCACCGCATCACAACTGTCTTCAATGGCGTTAATCCCACGATTGCTGATGCGTAGGGGAGGTACTCCAGCCCGAGCGCGTCTAACAGCCCTTTGAGTCCCTGTAGTAAAGCCCAAACCAAATTAGTCAGTTTTATGAGTGAAATCAGGGAGCTGACCCTAATTGGCACACCCATCTTCTTCAACCACGGCCCTGGCGTCTTAGAGAGAAGCCATCTTCAAAGGAGGTTTGTTGCTAGTAGTTTCAGTTGATGCCAAGATCTGAGGGACCTCTTTAAAATTCTAACAAGGAGTTTCTATGAATTCCCCGTCCATCTCTATGTAGCGGAAGGATTTGAGGTGACTCACCATATATTCTTCTTTACCCCGTACCGTGACAATATTTCCTTTCACCGGATACTTCAGCATTTGGTGGAGTGTGAAGGTGATTGCCCCAGACTCGTGGATCTAAGGACGACCCAACAAACAAGAATATGACGGCATGATATCCATCACATAGAAAGTGGACCCAAAGGTCTGAGAACCTACTTTGACAGGGATGTCCACCTCCTTGTGCACCATTCTCTTCGATCCGTCAAAAGCCCTCACCACAATGTTACTAGGCTTTAGAGTTAAACCCTTGCAACCCAACCGATCTAATGCCTTCTTCGGCAGAACATTCAGTGAAGACCTAGTATCTACCAGCACATGAGCCATAGTGGTGCCCCTGAATTCAATCGAGACATGCAGAGCATCATTATGCTTCCTTCCTTTCGGAGTCAAATCCGCATCTGAAAAACCTAGCCCATCATCAGCAGTTAGGTTGGCCACACAAACTTTGAACTGATCAGCTGAAGTTTCTTGCGGCACATGCGCAGTCTTGAGAAATACAATCAAAGCCTTCGCATGGGCTTCAGAATACAACAACAGAGACAACATGGATATCTTTGATGGGGTCTTCCCTAGCTGCTCGACCATGTTGTAGTCACTCTTATTAATGATTTTCAATATTTCCTCCATTTCTTGCTTAGAGGTTCCATAACAATTTTCTTAGGCGCCTCGGTCCTGGAAGGCTCACCTAGAATTTCCTTGCCGCGGGTATCAGATGATTCACCGACAGGGGTAATAACCGGAGTAAGAACAAGAACATTAGCATATGTACTAGCAGGAACAGCAGGTGGAATGACAATAGGTTTGTTGACAGTCTTAGGGGAAATCTCGGGAGAGAAGACCCTTCCACTTTGGGTAACTTTGTTGGTTCCGATAATGTTACCAATATCAGGATCAGCTTCTTCGTCTTTCAAGTCTTGTTTGATGCCATGATAGTACACATCAGCACCATAATGCCAAGGGACAGCTTTGTCCGAGACATATGGGACAGGACCAGGAAAAGTGATTATCAGCGGTGCAATTCTTGGAGCAGATGTAATTCTAACAGGTCTTCTCGAGGAAACCTTAGAAGGATTGGCAGAAATGGTTATAATAGCAACGTCTTCAGATGGAATAGCGGGAACCAAAGTCTTCTCAAACAAAATTTCTTTCCTATCTATCAGGCGTTGAATACCTGACTTTAGCAAACGACAACCAGACGGTAGAAACGAACACATGTGGCAACCTTCACCACAACACGGAAATAAACTGGCCAACAACAAATTCTTCTTAACAGTCATGAGAGGAGTGGAAACTTCATCAACAGAGGTAACAAATAAATCAGTGTCAACAATATTAACTCCACGACTGTGTTTAGGCATGGGAGCAGTTATGACATTTGGCTTCTCCGGAGCATCAAAATCTATTTCCTTAGCTTCAATCAAGTCTTGTATTTTTTTCCTCAGAGACCAGAAGTCATTTGTATTGTGGCCAGGACTCTCAAAATGATAAGCACACCGGGAATTCGGATTATATCAGGGAGATGTAGTATTTGGATTCTTGGGGGCCTCTCTCAAGGTTGCCAAGTTGGATCTCAGCAGGTGAGGTAAAACTTCAGCCAATGTCATGTTGATATGGGTAAACTACCATTGTGGTCTTTCCACCCTTTTTTGATTCTTGCATTGTGGAGCAACTGTAGGTCTAGGTATCATCACGACACTTATTGTCTAACGTTGTTCAGCCCTACTCTGAGCCCTCGGGCTGTAGATGGCACTGGCTTCCTTCTTACCAGCAAAAGGCTTCTTGGCTGAACTTGAAGAGGAATCCTTATATATTTTGCTGCTTCAAATCCCAGCTTCTACTCTTTCCCCAGTTAGGATTAGCCCAGTGAAACCAACTGATGACCTGCCGATCAAATGATTGAAAAATGGACCAAATAGCGTCCCTAGAAACATATCAACCAACTCCCTATCAGACAACGGGGGTTGGACTCTCCCAGCCAAGTCTCTCCATTTTTGTGCATAATCTTTAAAGCCTTCACTTGCACCCATGGACATACTCTGGAGTTGAGTACGAGTGGGAGCCAGGTTGGCGTTGTATTGATACTACTTATAGAAAGCAGCAGCCAGATCTTCCCAATTTCGGACATTGGCTCTCTCCAGTTTATTGAACCATTCAAGCTGAGTCCCTGACAGACTATCTTGAAAGAAATGAACCCACAAATTTCTATCAGCGGTGTGGGGCTGGATCTTTCTGACATAAGAGCGGAGATGGAGTTTTGGGCAGGACACCCCTCATACTTTGCAAAAATTGGAGCTTTAAACTTCTGCGGGATGACCACTCCCGACATCAATCCCAATTCTTAGAAATCCAACCCAGGTATCCTCTGAACTTTCATGGCACTCAGACGATCTTCCAACTATTTGTATCTATCCTCAGCAAGAGGATATTGCTCATCATTGTAATCAGTATCATTGTCAGACATTGCAGGACTGGGGTCTTTCTTTTCTTCTTGATTCTCCCCTTCCTTAGATGAAGAGGTCAGGTCGACTTGTCACTTCAACCGCTCTCCAAACCTTCTGCCCATATTCAAAATACCGGCAGCCTTCTTCTTTTTCTTCTTCACTTTCAGGATAAGGGCTTTTAGATCCTCCTACCCTTTTTCCAGACTGATGAACCTTGATGGTTTGCTCGGAAGATATTTCTGCTGAAATAAACAGCGAAGAAGATGAGAAACATGTAATGGTACCTGTAATGATGTGTATGATAATGGGATGCGCATGCAATAATTTCAAAGACTTCGGGAAATTTAAATTTGCAAACTAAAATAAACAAAACTTTATTAGCTGAATTTGAAGTTCAAATGCCTTTTAGGCGTTACTATTAAAAATAAATCTAAAACTAGAAAAGAAAATCAAAATTCCCATGGATGCTTCCTCTTTGTGCCGAGATAATCATTCAATCCTCTTTCCTCACGGAGTTGCTTTGTGAGCTATAAAACCTTCCTCTCCTGAGCATGGAACCGATCCCTGTAAGTATCCCGCTCTTTCATCAACTGAATCCAAGACCACTGTAATTCCCCAAGATCAGTGGGCATGTAAGGATAGAGAACCGTGTAAGTAATGCCTTCTTCAGTAGTGGGTTCCACAATCACTGGTAAAATGGCCACTTAGGGCATCATAAGCTTCTGGGCACGATCTCGTACCCATTGGAGGTAAGGCTCCATAGGAATGGAAGTTTTTGGCCCCAAAGTCTTGACGCCAGATCTGTTTACCATGCCCCAAGCTCGTATGAACCTTCGGCGATATTCCTTAACATCATCCTCATAGTTGAATATAATTCCCTCGATAAGCAATTCATGGGGACCATCCCTTCGAGCGTGACCAAATTGTCGCAAAGCTAAACAAGGATTGTAGGTTATACCCCCTCTGATACCAAGGAGTGGGAAATTAGGGTACTCCCCACAACGGTCAATGATAGCAATGTTTTCCATAGATCGAGAACACCAAAGAATATCCGTATGAGGGAGTGACATTATCCTTTGTGACCAAACCAGACCTTCTTCATTCTTCAGTATGGACTTAGGGAGGTGAGAAATAAACCACCTCGACAGCAATGGCGTGCAGCACATAAGAATCCCTCTTCTCGTCATGGTACGAGTATGGAGAGTGTGCAAAATATCTCCGAGCAAAGTAGGCACCGGGTTGTGAGAGAGAAATATCTTGATAGCATTCACATCTACGAATGAGTCCGGATTAGGGAAGAGAACTAAACCATAGATAAGAATATCCAAGACCTCCTCAAAAGCCTGAAAATCCATATCATCCTAAAACAACTGGGTTTTGTCTATCAGAAACTTAGCTAGAAAACCCTTGACTCCGCTTCTCGTTTCCCAATTGGATACCACATCTGCTCATTTCAGATGTAAAGCTAAGGCAATGGATTCTGGCTTAGGAACTTCTTCTAGACCTGTGAAGGATACATGTTCAAGAATGGGTATATCCAATAGCTGGGAGATTCTTCCATGGTAGGCACCAACTGATAGTCTGGAAAGGTGAAGCAGTGGTGCTTGGAATCAAAGAACTGAAAGAGTACACTTATCATCTTTTCATCAAAGTTTGAAGTAACCAGGTTGAGAAGTTGACCATGTCTCTTAGTGAACGCATAAGTTCCAAAAACCCTTGATGCTAGCTCTTTGAGTTGGGAAGGTATCTTCACAAAGCTGATTCAGCTAGTGTTTCTACGAACGAAAGCCATGATCTGCAAAACAGAACAAAGATAAATTCCCTTGGTCTTTGAAATGGTTAGTGCAATAAGCATGGATTCCATGTTATGATACATGATGCCATGATAAACCACAGGTATAGCAAACACAGGTATATCAAACACAGTCAAGTCACACAAGTCCTTAGGTTTAAGGCTTGCATGAGGTTAAAGGTAGTACCCTCTTGAAGTTTAGTTGGTTCAAACCTATCCTAAAAAGTAACTGGGTTCTAGAGATTCTCAATATCACTGACCATCCTTTATAGGGCATTGTTTCAGCTCAATCAATCTTTTCTTACGGCCAAAATATCCCGAAATTCTGATCTCAATGAGTGTAGCATCGAGTATCACCCAGTTCTCAGCTCTACACCGAGGCCGACTATCTCACTACTTTCTAATGGCCAAGTTTGTTCAACTAAGGTTCTAAGGTCCGTTAGTGATTCACGACACCACGCGGTGGCCTTGTATTCTCCTCATTTCCCCACTATGGATACCGGTACCAACCAAAGTACCACACTAACACAGCCATCGCTTAAACCATATTGGTCTACGTCGTACAGTCTCCACGATCTACTGTTGTTTACCTAATGAGTTCCCCCCATATCCGGGTGTAGGATCTATAATAACCCCAAACAAACCCTCAAAAGTAAAGAAATTAAGACAATAAAGATAAGCAACTTAATTACCTAGATCCTAAGGTAAACTCCACTTTATTTTAGTCCCCAGCAGAGTCGCCAGTTCTTCGATACGATGGCAGAACCGACTGTTTTTACTGGTTTGCGTTTTGCATTTTTATTCGCAAAATGTTGCGGTAAGAAAGAGTCGCCACCGAATTTTATTTTATCCAATCATGGAAAAGGAAAAAG
The DNA here is from genome assembly GCA_948472305.1 of Vicia faba. NCBI lineage: Eukaryota > Viridiplantae > Streptophyta > Magnoliopsida > Fabales > Fabaceae > Vicia > Vicia faba. The sequence continues at coordinate 1,352,934,978 of OX451738.1, read as the reverse complement.
AACAGAAAAAACCTTTTTTCGAGATATTCTAAATACGGGGGGTAGATTATAGAAAGGGAAGGTGTTATCACCCTTTCCATCCGTAGTTTTCTACGGGCTCTTAGGTACTTGCTCATTTTTTCAAATTGCCCGTGTGTGTTTGTCTTGAAAATGTTTTACTTTGTGATAACCCTTGTATCAGTCCTCAAGGATGCGACGAAGTTTGTTTTGAAAATTTGTTTTGAAAGATGTTTGTGTGAAAAGTTTTCATTGAGCAAGTACTAAAGATTCTACCTACTCGAAAAAAGATTGTTCGTTCTATTTCCTATAGACAGCGATATCCTACTATTAAGGAGTAGGTAGCACCGTCGTTGGAGTTGTAAGGGACATTGAAAGGGACAAGTATAGTCACCAAAGCAACAGTTAGAAAACTTTAGTAGTAACCCTATAGTTTTAAGATCTTTCTGAGGCAACATTTTCGAGGCAACATTCGAATGGAACAATTTGATCTTTTTAGACTGGAGGGTAACCACTAAAATCTCCTATGCTTAATGATTGTTTACCGAAGGCAACCGAAGTAAGGTAAACCCTAGGAGTGAATATGTGCATATGATTTGTTTCAGTTATTTAATCTTTGCATATTAGGTGATCTACCGTTTTAATTTCCCAGACATTCTTGCCATACAATCCTATTAGCATACATCTAGACAGTTAAATATTTGCAGGAATTTAAAATGCAAGAAGATAAACCTAGCTATTACAAGGCTTCGGGGATGGGGATTAATTACATAACCAAAGAATCGGGGATTAAAGCAGTAAATAAAACCCTAATTTAACTATTACAAATCATTGGCAGTTACAAAAATAATGGAAAAAGAAATAATAAAATGTGCGGCGAATTAAATACGAGGAAAAATTTAAAACCCTAAAATCTAATTGAAAACATAATAAATAAAAAAATTTAGAAAAGAATTAATTGAGTTATATACAAATAAAACCCTAATTCTAATTATTTTTTAATTATAAAAGAAATTGAAATTAACCTAATCTAGCTAAATTAAATAATTTCAAGAAAATAACATATTTATAAAAAAAACAAGATTTTGTGTATTTTTGGTTTTTTATTTGAGAAAAGAAATATAATTGTAAAATTAAAACCTAGTTTCTATTTGGTTTTAATTATAAAAGAAATTAACTTAACCTATATTTCTAATTAAATTAAAATAAATATTTTATCAAAAAATGCTTTTTTTTGGTATTTTGTGATTTATTGATTTTATGATTAATAAAAAAAGGTGATTAATTTGGTGAAAAATAATTAAACAAAATAATTAAAACAAAAGAAAGAAATAAAGAAAAGAAAGAGAATGGGCCGGTGTGCTAGCAAAAAAGGGGGTGCCAATCTGAATTTCCAAGCCCATTAAGCTGAGCCCAGTCAACCACGTTGGATCCTGTGCAAGCGTTAACTTGAGGTGCACCAAGGACATTTAGGCAGGAAGCGTTAGATCTGACTAGCAGTGCATCTAGTGGCTGGATACTGGGGTTATATGGAAGGCACCTGGAGAGGTGGAACACTGGATCTATTGCAAGAAAAGAAAAGAAATAAAGCGCTGGAACCTGGGATCGAACCCAGGTCCTCACGCCTTGTACCAATGCTACGCTGCCAACTGAGCCATTATTATTAGTTGTTAATACAATAATAATAATTCATAATATACAAAAACAACTCCTATGCCTTGAAACAAACCAAACGTACACACTGCATTCAAATACACCGCTAGGGTGGTGACAACTCACCTTCTTCTACCTCTAGCCCGTCGTCTTTGGTTTATGACCTATACCTACAGACGTTTGTTGTAACTACAACCCTTCCAAAATTCAAAAATCTCATACGAGCACGATAAATTAATTATGATGGTACCAATCAACTCGTCTTGGCCTCACGAGCATCATGGTACCTGATTTATAGCCTAATTTCACCTGTGTAAGAAAACCCTAAATTGCAAACGTAAACCCTAACAATGGTAACAACATGTATGGGCTTCAAAAACGCAATTAAACAATACAGTTAGCTTGCAAACATGATGAGGATTACAAATATATGATTTAAACATGCTAAAGATGCCAGGAATATAATAATTGATTTTGAGTTTAAGGGCAAACCGTAAGAGAAATTGCACGTGTTTCTGGGTGTTTCAAGCCTTGCAAATTGCCCAATTGGCCTCTGGGAAGGTCCAAGAATCAATTAGCAGTGTTGGAACGGTCTGAATTGATCTCTAAATGCAAAAAAGATCCAACACTTTTTGTCACTTTTTTGGAATTTTATTTTTGTGTTTTTACGACTGCTAACCCTTTCTTTTGATATGTAATTGTTGTATACATATAGTAGACTGAATTAGGTCAATAAAATTGTATCATATCTTTGAGAATCATGAAAATGTGATTTGATTTGATTCATGTATGATATCTTCCTAAAACAAGCTTCAATCCAATCTTTTCCAACCCTAATGAGTCTTTCACGAATTGATCATCATGCTAGCTGCACATAGACTCCAAATGTGCACAAAAATCCCAAGATTTGATTTGTTTTCAATATTTTACCATTTAATTTGACTTATTTTGGTTTAAATGAATAAAAAATAAAAATAAATGATAAAAATAGTAAAATAATAGGTGGAAAAGATCAGGGGTTGTGGGTCCTATTAGAAACACGTTTAAAGCAAGAAAACATGGGCCCCTTTGGAAAAAATGCAAATTTGATCAATGTTGACTTTTGACAATATTCCAAAAATTGCCAACTTTGAAAATGCATATCTCTCTCAATTTTGACCCTAGAATGGGGTTCTTGGACATTTAGAAAGCTTAGGATGTCCCCTAAACAACCCTTTTGGTTTCATCTCAATTGGATCTTCCATGTTCATGTATGAAGCTTTGACCCAAAAGGTGTTTTTATTGACTTTTCAAAAGGACCTATAATGTAGAAATCCATATCTTTTGATGAGGGAATATTTTGAACTTTTGGGATGAATATGAGTTATAGGGAATTGCATCCTCTTAAAAATGAGCTTTGGATGGAAAATTTCTGATAAAGCATGTGGAAGTTATGCTTGGTCAAAGTTGGGTTGACTTTTACTAAGAAACCCTAATTTAGCAACTTTTGGGTTTTGATAAATTTGGAGCATTACTTGGGGAATCATGATCAACCCTTGATCAAATGATGAAAGTTGCTTCAAAATGTTAATGTTGGCCAAAAATCTTGAAGTTTTACTGTATGTGGGTCACAGTTGACTTTTGACCTAATACAGTCGATTCTCAAGCATCTGAGCAGTTGACTGGGAAAACTTCTTATGCAAGGCATGAAACTTGACATGTAGGTTCTTGAAAACATATTAAGACCATGGAGAGCATATGAGGCCTTTGTGGTTCACCCATCTTGATGAAAATGGAAACCCTAATTTGAGGTATAATGCCTTGGGAGAGAGTTTGTTTGGTCAACTCTTGGGCAAGCTTGAGCAAATTGAGGATCTCAATGGACATGTATTATGTAAAATGAGAGAGCAAATTTTGGGGTACAACAGAGGTCCTCCAGCCTGAGCGTGTCGAACAACCCTTTGAGCCCCTGTAGTAAAGCCCAAACTAAATTTGTCAGTTTTGTGAGTGAAATTAGGGAGCTGACCCTAATTGGCACACCCACCTTCTTCAACCACGGCCCTGGCGTCCTTGAGGGAAGCCATCTTCAGAGGAGGTTTGTTGTTGGTAGTAGTTTCAATTGATGCTAAAATCTGAGGGACCTCTTCGAAGTTCTAACATGGAGTTTCTATGAATTCCACGTCCATCTCTATGTACCGGAAGGAATTGAGGTGGCTCACCATATATTCCTCTTCACCCCGCACAGTGACAATCTTCCCTTTCACCGGATACTTCAGCATTTGGTGGAGTGTGGAAGTAATTGCCCCAGCCTCGTGGATCCAAGGACGACCCAGCAAACCAGAATACGACGGTTTGATATCCATCACATAGAAGGTGGAACCAAAAGTATGAGAACCCACTTTGACAGGGATGTCCACCTCCCTGTGCACCATTCACTTCGACCCGTCAAAAGCCCTTACCACAATGTTACTAGGATTTAGACTCAAACCCTTGCAATCCAATCGGTCCAATGCCTTCTTCGGCAGAACATTCAGCGAAGACCCAGTATCTACCAACACATGAGCCATAGTGGTGCCCCTGCATTTAATCGAGACATGCAGAGCATCATTATGATTCCTTCCCTTTGGTGTCAGGTCTGTATCTGAAAAACCTAGCATATTATCAGTAGTCAGGTTGGCCACATAATCTTTAAACTGATCAGCTGAAGTTTCCTACGGCACATGTGCAGTCTTGAGGAATGCAATCAAAGCCTTCACATGGGCTTCGAGACACAACAACAAAGACAACAAGGATATCTTTGATGGGATCTTCCCCAGCTGCTCGACCATATTGTAGTCGCTCTTCTTAATTATTTTCAATATTTCCTCTATCTCTTGCTTAGAGGCCTCCACAACAATTTTCCTAGGCGCCTTCGTCCGGGCAGGCTCACCTATAATTTCTTTGTCGCGGGTATCAGACGATTCACCGACAGGGGTAATAACTGGAGTAAGCACAGGAGCAGTAGTTGATGTACTAGCAGGAACAGCAGATGGAATGACAATAGGCTTGTTGATAGTCTTAGGGGAAATCTCGGGAAAGAAGACCCTTCCACTTCGGGTAACTTTGCTGGTTTCGACAATGTTACCAATATCGGGATCAGCCCCTTCATCTTTCAAATCTTGTTTGATGCCATGATAGTACACATCGGCACCATAATGCCAGGGGATAACTTTGTCTGAGACATACGTGACAGGACCAGGAATAGTGATTATCAGCGGAGCAATTCTTGGAGCAGATGTAATCCTAACAGGTCTTCTCGAGGATACCTTGGAAGGATTGCCGGAAATGGTTATAATGGCAATGTCTTCAGATGGAACAACAGGAATCAAAGTTTTCTCGAACAAAATTTATTTGCTGTCCATCAAGCGTTGAACACCTGACTTCAGCAAATGGAAACCATAAGGTAGAAATGAAAACATGTGGCAACCTTCACCACAACCCAAAAATAAACCGGACAACAGCAAATTCTTCTTCACAATCATGAGAGGAGTAGAAACTTCATCCACCAAGGTCACAAACAAGTCGGTATCGAAAACATTAATTCCACGACCGTGCTTAGGCATGGGAGCAGTTATGACATTTGGCTTTTCTGGAGCATCAAACTCTATTTCCTTGGCTTCAATCAAGTCTTGTACTTTGTTTCTCAGAGACCAGCAGTCATTTGTATCATGGCCCAGACTCTCAGAGTGATAGGCACACCGAGCATTTGGATTATATCAGGGAGATGTAGTATTTGGATTCTTGGGAGCCTCTTTCAAGGTTTCCAAGTTGGATCTCAGCAGATGAGGTAGAACTTCAGCCAATGTCATGTTGATTCGGGTAAACTTCCATTGTGGTCTTTCCAACCTTTGTCGATTGTTGCGTTGTGGAGCAACTACAGGCCTAGGTATCATTATGGCACTTACAGTCTGACGATGTTCAGCCTTATTTTGGCCCCTCGGGCTATATATGGTGTTGGTGTAAGCCCTAGAGGACAATACTTTTGGTACTTGTATCGAATTATTTATTAATAATAAAAGGCATTTCTTTATTATGTTTGCTTTCCAAAATAATAAAGTCCCTAGAATGGTTTATTTGTTTAATGAAATGTTAAGTGTGACTTAATCATGAGATCCCATTAAACATAAGACATTATTCTTAAAGTATCCGTAGTAAAGCTTTAATGTGAAGTGGGATAACATTAAAGCATTAAGATTATTATGAAGATAGATTGATGATCACATCTCATGGATCATAGATAAGGAGTTATCAAGTCTTGACATAGGTATGAATATTAGGAATAATATTTATACTGGATTGACCCTCTATGAGAATACTACATATAATTTTATGCAAAGTGTCATAAGTTATTCTCATGATGATAATGGTGTATACCACCCTTCGACCTGAAACCACTATGGACCCTACATGTAGAGTCAAGTACTTTATTGTTGATCAAACGTCATCCGTAATTGGATGACTATAAAGACGGTTGATGGGTACTTCACAAAGCATGCTAAGGGACATGAGTGACCTAGATGGAATTTGCTCATCCTGCATAACAGGATAAATGTCTAAGGGCCCAATATTGAACTGGACAAGGGTGACACAGTGTATGCCTTGTGTTCAATATAGACATGAGGGCAAAAGGGTAATTGTACAACACAAATATTATCACGGAAAAGGTTTGGTCATATCACATGACATTTTCGTGACTTGGGTAACAGTGATGTGTTGCTATATACCGCTCACTGTTTATTATATTAAATGTGTGATTCAATATAATTGCCAACATCGCGAAAACCTACAGGGTCACACACATAAGGACAGGTTGATGAGAGATAGAATAAATAAGGAACACCGTAAGGTACGGTGCACTTAAGTGTAATACGGAAAGTGGTAAGGTACCACGTGGATAAGTGATATATGGTACATCATAAGGTATGATGTCCATAAGCTTAATTGGGCTTTTAGCTTATAGCCTTAATTGGGCTTTTAGCTTGTAGCCCACACGAGTGATTCTATAAATAGATCCCTTGTGATGAAGCAATTTCACTTGATGCAATTTCGTTTTTGATTATCTCTCTCACTCAAGGTTTCCGTTCGTGATCAGCTAGCACTGTGACCGGAAGCGATATGTTCGTGTGGACTGAGTAGAGGCGTTGTTATTCATTAACTCTCGTGATCACAACATCAAAGATCTGAATCGCCACAAGACGTAAATGTTTCTATCACTGACCATGCTCATTCGTAAGGATCGCTAAAGGAAAATTTTAAATTCCGCTGCGCTTTTCTGATCTCAATTTTCCATCAGTGGTATCAGAGCCACTTACGAAACCATGGATCTGATAGTTGTTTATGTTCTATATTTTCTGTTTTGATTCGATTAAAACAAGAATGAATTGAATAATAAACGAGTAATTAAATTTGGCATCTGTTGTGTATGATTTGGATGATTGATGTTGACTATGCTTCGGAATTCGACATTAGTATGGTGAAGCAGCGATACATCGATCGTCCATAGGTTACACAAGTAAGATCGATCACTTTTATATATGATATAAGTAAATCTGATGCAACGATGGTATATGGGATATACTGTTTCTGTTTCGTTCATTCAAACACTTGATGATTGTTATTCCTTTGACCGATCACTGTTCATATGCTTCGGAATCCGACATTAGTATGGTGAAGCAATGGCATGTGATTAATCATACTGAATTATCAATCGAAATGTGTTTGACAGCATGAAACTATTGCATTAGGGTTCATGACGGCACAAGGGTTGTGTTGTTGCAGAGTTATGCGATTAGGGTTGTGAATGCACAAGAGTTGTGCGAAAATGACGCTGATTTCAAATGAATTGTTCATTAAAATTTTGCGCCGGGGCGCTGCCCCTGACAACCCCGCAAAGGGGCGCTGCCCCCTTGACCCATCGTCCGCTGACCTGGCAGCGGAACCCCCGGCTAACTCTGCGTAGTGTGATCAATCGTCGAAATTTAATTTGCCTTTTTTTTTAATTAACAAAATTTAAACTAATAATAAAAGTGTGTTTATTATTATTGTCTTGTGGTGATCAGTTATGGCCTTAGTTTTTTTTCCCTTTATTTTGTTTTGGGATTGTAAAATACGGCCTGCGTGTCGTGCCTCTCTCTAAAATTCTTGATGTAACTTCTTTTCTCATCTCACTCCCTCGTATGTAAAACGAGTTTCTTTTATGTAATGTAATGTTATGAAGAAAGAGAAGAATACAATATCAAAGGAGGATAACCTTGGAGATCTTGCTTGGAGAAGTTTAGATCGTTATTAGGTTAGCTTAGGTTCTCTCATTGGCTTGGGAGAACAATTGCGCTAGGGGCCATAACTGTATCCTTTTATGTATATTGATGCATGTGTTTGTATGTTGATGCATGAGAGAGAAGAATTGCATGTTAAGCCGGTGATATCAAACTAATAACAAAATCCCTCAAGTTAAATATTAAGTTCATGCTTTCCAAGTTTTAGCACTCATCAAGACTAGTATCGAACAATGTAGGTTTCGCCTACGCGAGGTGCATGTTCTATATTAGTAAGGTGCGATGGGATAATTGTAATATCCAACTGCTAAAACAATGGGTCAAACTTAACTAAACACATTATAATAAGATTATACATGTTTAGAAGCAAGAGTTGGGAATGATTCATATGATGAATTAGAATAAGGAGTTATTCACCCAACTGAAAATATTCGAGAGTTGTATGAGATACAATTGGAAGGAGTTCCTACCTAAATAACCTAGGTTTGTGTAATCAGCCTAGCGCTGACTTAGAACGAAGTGAAATGTGGATCTCAACCCACTAGAAAGTCTTCCAACGGGATTTTCCGAATCAAATGATGAGGGTCATTTGGTTTGAGTAAAATAGAGGGAGCATATTTGATTAAAGGCCTAATTAAATATTTTGTTTTAATGATACTTATATTTTCATTTTTTTTGTAGATTACCATGACAACAAACAACCATATTTTGCGATCAATCCTAGATAAGGAAAAATTGTCTGGGATAAATTTCCTGGATTGGCGCCAAAATCTGAGGATTGTCCTCAAGCACGATAAGAAGTTGTATGTCTTGGAGACACCTGTTCCTGAAGAGGAACCGCCTTGTTCGGCACCTAAGGCAGAAAGAGATGCTTATAAGAAGCATCTTGATGATGCTAACGAAGCCGCTTGTTTCATGCTAGCTACTATGAACTCGGAGTTGCAAAAGCAACATGAGAACATGTCAGGGTTCGATATGATCGGACATCTGAAAATGCTCTATCAAGAGCAGGCAAGAAATGAGAGGTTTTAGGTTTCAAAGGCCCTTTTTAACAGCAAGTTATCTGAGGGAAACCCTGTAGGTCCCCATGTACTCAAAATGATTGGGTATGTGGAGAACCTTGAAAGGTTAGGGTTTCCGCTTGGAAAGGAACTTGCAACTGATTTTATCTTGCAATCGTTGCCAGATAGCTTTAATCAGTTTGTCATGAATTTCAACATGAATGACATGGATAAGAGTCTTCCAGAATTGCTAAGCATGTTGAAAACTGCTGAGCAGAATATGAAGACAAAAGGGAAGTCCATTCTGATGGTCAGTAATGGAAAGAAGCTGAACAAGAGGCCTACCAAGCAGGTTGGTAAAGGGAAAGGCAAGGAATTTTCCAAGCCTAAACCTATTGCTCCTGCTTTGAAGCCTAGTGGAGGCATAGCAAAGGAGGGCACTTGCTTCCATTGCGGTAAGACCGGACATTGGAAGAGAAACTGCCCAAAGTACCTGGAAGATATGAAAAATGGAGTAGGGACTTCAAATTCAGGTATTTTTGTTATTGAAATTAATTTATCTACTTCTGCATCATGGGTATTAGATACTGGATGCGGTTCTCACATTTGTACTAATGTGCAGGGGCTAAAAAGGAGTAGAGATTTGGCAAAAGGTGAAGTTGACCTACGAGTTGGAAATGGAGCAAAGGTTGCTGCTTTAGCTGTAGGAACTTATGTTTTGACTTTACCTAGTGGTTTAATAATTCAGTTAGAGAACTGTTATTATGTACCTGCAATTAGTAGGAATATTATTTCCATTTCTTGTTTGGACAAGTTTGGTTTTTAATTTATAATAAAGAACAATTGTTGCTCTATTTATTTGAATGATATATTCTATGCTTCTGCACAAATGAACAATGGACTATATGTCCTTGATCTTGAAATGCCAATTTATAACATTAATACTAAACGGATTAAACCTAATGAGTTAAATCAAAGCTACCTTTGGCACTGTCGCTTAGGCCACATAAATGAGAAACGCATTTCTAAACTCCATAAAGATGGACTCTTGGACTCTTTTGATTATGAATCATATGAGACATGCAGATCTTGTTTAATTGGAAAGATGACAAAGTCCCCATTCACAGGAAAAGGTGAAAGGGCTAATGATCTTTTGGCCCTCATACATACTGATGTATGTGGACCACTGAACATACCAGCCAGAGGAGGTTTTCAATACTTCATCACATTTACTGATGATTTCAGTAGATATGGTTATGTGTATTTAATGAAACACAAATCTGAAACCTTTGAAAAATTCAAGGAATTCAAGAATGAAGTACAAAACCAACTAGGTAAGAATATTAAAGTTCTTCGATCAGATCGAGGCGGTGAATATTTAAGCCTAGAGTTTGATGACCATCTAAAGGAATGTGGGATTTTATCCCAACTTATTCCTCCCGGAACACCATAATGGAATGGTGTATCTGAGAGAATAAATCGAACCTTGTTAGACATGGTCCAATCCATGATGAGTCACGCCGATCTTCCGAACTCCTTTTGGGGACATGCACTATTGACTGCAGCTTACACAGTTAACCGGGTTCCATCCAAAAAGGTTGAGAAGACACCATATGAGATATGGAGTGGTAAGAAACCACATATGTCTTACATGAAGATTTGGGGTTGCGAAGTTTCTGTGAAACGACAAATTTCAACTAAGCTTGAGCCCAAATCTGAGAAATGCTTATTTGTGGGGTATCTTAAAGAAACAAGAGGGTATTACTTCTACAATCCTTCTGAGGGCAAAGTGTTTGTCGCTCGAACTAGAGTTTTTTTGGAAAAGGATTTTATTTCCAAAAGAATCAGTGGGAGGAAAATAGAGCTTGAAGAAATTTAAGAACCACAAAGCATTGATACACCTATGGAGGAATTAGAGCAGGAAACACAAGCAGTTGTGGAAGAGCAACTTGCTCAAGTAGAACAAGACCAGCGTTGGTCAAGCAGGATACATCAACAACCTGAGAGATATGGATATATCATAAGTGATCAGGGTGATGTATTACTCATGGATCAAGATGAGCCTGTGACCTACCAAGAGGCCATAACTGGTCCTGAGTCCGAGAAGTGGCTAGAAGCCATGAAATCTGAAATGGATTCCATGTACACAAACCAGGTTTGGACCTTGGTAGAGCCTCCTATAGGAGTTAACCCTATAGGATGCAAGTGGGTCTTCAAAAAGAAGACTGACATGGATGGTAAGGTACATACCTATAAGGCAAGACTGGTTGCAAAAGGCTATAAACAAATTCATGGGGTTGACTATGATGAAACCTTTTCACCAGTTGCAATGCTTAAATCTGTTCGGATTTTACTTGCTATCGCTGCATATTATGATTATGAAATATGGCAGATGGATGTCAAAACTGCTTTCCTTAATGGGAATCTTCTTGAGGATGTGTACATGACACAACCTGAAGGATTTGACATACCAGAAGAAGCCCAAAAGATATGTAAGTTAGAGCGATCAATTTATGGATTGAAGCAAGCTTCCAGAAGCTGAAATCTTTGTTTTGATGAAACAGTAAAACAATATGGATTCATCAAGAATGAAGATGAGCCTTGTGTCTACAAGAAGGTTAGTGGGAGCATGATCGTATTCCTGGTATTATATGTAGATGACATATTACTCATTGGAAACGATGTCCCTACCTTGGTTAGGGAAATGCTTTTCAATGAAGGACCTAGGTGAAGCAGCCTATATATTAGGAATCAGGATCTATAGAGATAGGTCACAAAAACTGCTTGGCCTAAGTCAGAGTACATACATAGAAAAAGTGTTGAGACGCTTTAATATGCATGATTCCAAGAAAGGATTCATACCTATGCAACATGGAATGTGTCTGTCAAAAACACAATCCCCTTCAAGTAAGGAAGAAAGGGATCGCATGGATAAGATTCCATATGCATCTGCAATAGGATCTATCATGTATGCCATGCTATGTACTCGACCAGATGTCTCGTATTCTTTAAGTGCAACGAGTAGGTACCAGTCTAATCCCGGTGATGCTCATTGGGTAGCTGTCAAGAATATCCTTAAGTACTTGAGAAGAACTAAGGACTCATTCTTGATATATGGAGGTCAGGAAGAGCTTGTTGTAATTGGATACACCGATGCTAGCTTCTAGACAGATAAGGATGACTTTAGATCGCAATCTGGTTATGTGTTTTGTTTAAATGGTGGCGTTGTGAGCTGGAAAAGTTCAAAGCAAGATACAGTTGCTGATTCTACAATCGAGGCTGAGTACATTGCTGCCTCAACTGTAGCAAAGGAAGCTGTTTGGATTAAGAAGTTCATTAGTGAACTTGGCATAGTCCATAGCATTGTGGATCCCATTGATCTCTATTGTGATAACAAAGGTGCTATCGCACAAGCTAAGGAGCCTAGATCTCACCAACGATCCAAACACATACTTAGGCGTTATCATCTTATTCGAGAGATAATCGATCGGGGAGATGTGAAAATATGCAGAGTACCTACACTTGACAATGTTGCTGACCCATTAACAAAGCCTCTTGCGCATCTGAAGCATGATGGACATACTAGATCTATGGGTATTAGGGGTATGCCTGATTGGCTCTAGTGCTAGTGGGAGATTGTTGGTGTAAGCCCTAGAGGCCAATACTTTTGGTACTTGTATTGAATTATTTATTAATAATAAAAGGCATTTCTTTATTATGTTTGCTTTCCAAAATAATAAAGTCCCTAGAATGGTTTATTTGTTTAATGAAATGTTAAGTGTGACTTAATCATGAGATCCCATTAAACATAAGACACTATTCTTAAAGTATCCGTAGTCAAGCTTTAATGTGAAGTGGGATAACATTAAAGCATTAAGATTATTATGAAGATAGATTGATGATCACATCTCATGGATCATAGATAAGGAGTTATCAAGTCTTGACATAGGTATGAATATTATGAGTAATATTTATACTGGATTGACCCGCTATGAGAATACTACATAGAATGTTATGCAAAGTGTCATAAGTTATTCTCATGATGATAATGGTGTATACCACCATTCGACCTGAAACCACTATGGACCCTAGATGTAGAGTCAAGTACTTTATTGCTGATCAAACGTCATCCGTAACTAGATGACTATAAAGACGGTTGATGGGTACTTCACAAAGCATGCTAAGGTACATGAGTGACCTAGATGGAATTTGCTCATCCTGCATAACAGGATAAATGTCTAAGGGCCCAATATTGAACTGGACAAGGGTGACACAGTGTATGCCTTGTGTTCAATATAGACATGAGGGCAAAAGGGTAATTGTACAACACAAATATTATCACGGAAAAGGTTTGGTCAGATCACATGACATTTTCGTGACTTGGGTAACAGTGATGTGTTGCTAGATACCGCTCACTGTTTATTATCTTAAATGTGTGATTCAATATAATTGCCAACGTCGTGAAAACCTACAGGGTCACACACATAAGGACAGGTTGATGAGAGATAGAATAAATAAGGAACACCGTAAGGTACGGTGCACTTAAGTGTAATACGGAAAGTGGTAAGGTACCACGTGGATAAGTGATATATGGTACATCATAAGGTATGATATCCATAAGCTTAATTGGGCTTTTAGCTTATAGCCTTAATTGGGCTTTTAGCTTGTAGCCCACACGAGTGATTCTATAAATAGATCCCTTGTGATGAAGTAATTTCACTTGATGCAATTTCGTTTTTGATTCTCTCTCTCACTCAAGTTTTTTGTTCGTGATCAGCTAGCACTATGACCGGAAGCGATTTGTTCGTGTGGACTGAGTAGAGGCGTTGTTCTTCATCAACGCTCGTGATCACAACATCAAAGATCTGAATCGCCACAAGAGGTAAATGTTTCTATCACTGACCATGCTCATTCGTAAGGATCGCTAAAGGAAAATTTTAAATTCTGCTGCGCTTTTCTGATTGCAATTTTCCATCAGATGGCACTCGCTTCCTTCTTACCAGCAAAATGATTCTTTACTGAGCTTGAAGAGGCATCCTTCTGTATCTTGCTGCTCTGAATTCCAACTTCTACTCTTTCTCCAGTTAGAATCAGTTCAGTGAAACCAGCTGACGAGCTGCCGATCAAATGATTGAAAAATGGACCAGATAGCGTCCCCAGAAACATATCAACCAACTCCCTATCAGACAACGAGGGTTGAACTCTCCCAGCCAAGTCTCTCCATTTCTGTGCATAGTCTTTAAAGCCTTCACTTGCACCCATGGACATACTCTAGAGTTGAGTACGAGTAGGAGCAAGTTCGGCGTTGTATTGATACTGCTTATAAAAAGCAGCAGCCAGATCTTCCCAATTTTGGATAATGGCTCCCTCCAGTTGGTAGAACCATTCAAGCTGAGTCCCTAACAGAATATCTTGAAAGAAATGAACCCACAGATTTCTATCAGTGGTGTGGGGCTGGATATTTCTGACATAAGAGCGGAGATGGAGTTTTAGGCAGGACACCACATCATACTTAGCAAAAACTGGAGCTTTTATTTTCTGCAGGATGACCACTCCTAGCACCAATCCCAATTCTTCGAAATCCAGTCCGGGTATCCTCTGAACTTCCATGGCACTCAAATTATCTTCCAACTGCTTGTATCTATCCTCATCAGGAGGATATTGCTCATCATTGTAGTCGTTATCATTGTCAGAAACTGCAGGAGTGGGGTCCTTCTCCCCTGTCTCTTCTTCTTGATTCTCCCCTTCCTTAGATGAAGAGGTCATATCGACTTATCGCTTCAACCGCTCTCCAAACCTTCTGCTCATATTCAGAATACCAGCAACCTTCTTCTTTTTCTTTTTCTCTTTCGGGATAAGGGCTTTCAGATCCTCCTCCCCTTTTGCCAGACTTATGAACATTTGTTGGAACTGGGCGTTATGTGCCTGAAGGTCCTTGATCCTTTGTTCGGAAGACATTTCTGCTGAAATAAACAGCGAAGAAGATGAGAAACCTGTAATGGTACCTGTACATGCAATGTTATGAATGGGATGCGCATGCAATGATTTCAAAGACTTTGGGAAATTTAAATTTGCAAGCCAAAATAAAACAAAGATTTTATTAGCTGAATTCAAAGTTCAAGTTCCTTTTAGGCGTTACAATTAAAAACAAATCTAAAAATAGAACTGAAATCAAAATTCCCCTAGATGCTTCCTCTTCGTGTCGAGATAAGCATTGAGTCCTATTTCCTCATGGAGCTGCTTCGTGAGCTCTAAAACCTTCCTCTCCTGAGCATGGAACTGATCCCTGTAAGTATCCCGCTCCAAGATCAGTGGGCATATAAGGATAGAGAACCGTATAAGGAATACTTCCTTCAGTAGTGGGTTCCACAATCATTGGTAAAAAGGAAACATAGGGAATCATAAGCTTCTGGGTGCGAGCTCGTACCCATTGGAGGTAAGGTTCCATAGGAATGGAATCCTTTGACCCCAAAGCCTTGGCGCCAGATCTGTTTACCATGCCCCAAGCTCGTATGAACCTCTGGCGATACTCGTGAACATCATCCTCATAGTTGAATACAATTCACTCAATAAGTAAATCGTGGGGACCATCTCTTCGGGTGTAACCAAATTGTCGCAGACCTAAACAAGGATTGTAGGTTATGCCCCTCTGATGCCAAGTAACGGAACATTAGGGTACTCCCCGCAGCGGTCAATAATAGCAGTGTTTTCCATAGCTCGGGAACACCAGAGAATATCCATATGAGCGAGTGACATTATCCTTTGCGACCAAGCCAAACCTTCTTCATTCCTCAGTACGGGCTTAGGGAGGTGAGAAATAAACCACCTCGGCAGTAACGCCATGCAACACATAAGAAACTCTCTTCTCTTTATGGTACGAGTATGGAGTGTGTGCAAAATATCTCCGAGCAAGGTAGGCACGGGGTTGTGAGAGAGGAAAATCTTGATAGCATTCACATCTACGAATGACTCTGGATTAGGTAATAGAACTAACCCATAGATTAGAAGAGCCAAGACCTCCTTAAAAGCCTGAAAATCCATATCATCCCAAAACAGCTGGGCCTTGTCTATCAGAAACTTAGCTAGAAAACCTTTGACTCCACTTATTGTTTCCCAATTGGATACCACGTCGGCCCATTTCAGATGCAAAGCTGAGGCAATGACTTCTGGCTTAGGAACTTCTTCTAGACCTTTGAAGGGAAACTGTTCAAGAATGGGTATATCCAACAGTTGAGTGAATTCTTCCAAGGTAGGAACCAACTGATAGTCTGGAAAGGTGAAGCAGTGGTGCTTGGGATCGAAGAACTGAAAGAGTACACTCATCATCTTTTCGTCAAAGTTTAAAGTAACCAGGTTGAGAAGTTGACCATGTCTCTTGGTGAACTCAGAAGTTTCAGAAACCCTTGATACTAGCTCTTTGAGTTGGGAAGGTATCTTCACAAAGCTAATTCGGATAGTGTTTCTACGAACGGAAGGCATGATATGCAAAACAGAACAAAGATAAATTCCCTTGGTCTTTGAAATGGTTAGTGCAATAAGAATGGATGTTATGTTATGATGCATGATGTCATAAAAAACCACAGGTATAGCAAACACAGTCAAATCACACAAAGTCCTTAGGCTTAAGTCCTACATGAGGTTAAAGGTCATACCCTCTTAAAGTTTAGTTGGTTCCGAACCTGTCTTAAAAAGTAACCGGGTTCTAAGGGATCTCAATATCACTGGCCATCCTTTATCGGGAATTGTCTCAGCTCAAGCAATCTTTTCTTGCCGCCGAAATATCCTGAAAGTCTGGTCTCAATGAGTGTAGCATAGAGTATCAACCAATCCTCAGCTCTACACCGAGGCCGACTATCTCACTACTTTCTAATGGCCAAGTTTGTTCAACTAAGGTTCTAAGGTCTGTTAGTGCTTCACGACACCATGCGGCGACCCCGTATTCTCCTCGTTTCCCCATGAAGGATACCGGTACCAACCAAAGTTCCACACCAACACAGCCATTGCTTAAACCATATCGGTCTATGTCGTACAGTCTCCATGATCTATTGTTATTTACCTAATGAGTGCCCCCAGATACGGGTGTAGGATCTATAGCAACCCAAGCAATAACCCTTTAAGAATAAAGCAAACAAACAAGAAAGCAATTTGAAATGACCTAGATCCTAAGGTAAACCCCACTTTATCATTCTCCCCAGGAGAGTCCCCAGTTCTGTGATACGGTGGCAGAACCGACTGTTATACTGGTTTGCATTTTGCGTTTTTTGTTTGCAAAATTTCACGGTAAGCAAGAGTCGCCACCAACTTTTATTTCATCCAATCATGGAAAAGGAAAAAGAACAGAAAAAACCTTTTTTCGAGATTTCTGAGTACGGGGGGGGGGGGGGGGGGGGGGGGGGGGGGGGGGGGGGTAGATTATAGAAAGGCAAGGTGTTAGCACCCTTTCTATCCATGGTTTTCCATGGGCTCTTAGGTACTTTCTCATCTTTCTAAAATTGCTTGTGTGTGTGCTTGTTTTGAAAAAGTTTTACTTCGTGATAACCCTTGTATCAGTCCTCAAGGGTGTGACAAAGTTGTTTTGAAAATTGTTTTGAAAGGTGTTTGTGTGAAAAGTTTTGTTGAGCAAGTACTTAAGATTCTACCTACTCGAAAAAAGATTATCCGTTCTCATTTCCTTTAGACAGCACTATCCTACTATTAAGGAGTAGGTAGCTCCGTCGTTGGAGTTTATGAGGGACGTTCGAAAGGGACGGGTACAGTCACTAAAGCAATGGGTAGGAAATCTTAGTAGTAACCCTAGAGTCTTTAGATCTTTCTGAGGCAACATTTTCGATGTAACATTCGAATGGGACATTTGATCTTTTAGACAGGAGGGCAACCACTAAAATCTCCTATGCTTAAATGACTATTTTACCGAAGGCAGCCGAAGTGAGGCAAACCCTAGGAGTGAATATGTGCATGTGTTTATGTTTCAGTTGTTTTAATCTTTTCACATTTAGGTGATCTACCATTTTAATTTTCAGATATTCTTGCCATACAATCCCATTAGCATACATCTAGACAGTTTATAGTTTGCAGAAATTAAAAGTGCGAGAAAATAAACCTTGCTATTACATGGCTTCGGGGAGGGGGATTAATTATATAACCAAAAATCGTGGAAAAGCGATAAGTAAAAACCCTAATTTAAAGCTATTACAAACCCTTGGCAGTTACAAAATAATAAAAAAAGAAAAGTAATTAAAATGCGTGGTGAATTAAATACAAGGACGATAATTAATAACTTAAAACCTAATTGAGAGAAAAAATATTTTTTGTGCATTTTTATTTGAGAAAACAATTAAATTTCAAATTAATTAAACCCTAATTTATAATTGATTTTATTTACAAAAATAATTAACCTAGTTTTCTAATTAAATTAAAATAAATATTTTATGAAAAAAAAATGATCTTTTTGTGATTTTGTGATTTATTGATTTTATGATTAATAAAAAAAAGTAATTAATTTTTGGTGAAAAATAATTAAACAAATTATTTAAAATAAAAGAAGTAAAAGAAAGAATTGAAAATGGGCCTATTTGCATTGCTGAAAGAGGGGGTATATTGTTGAATTTCCCTGGTCCAATAATGTTGAGCCCAGTCAACGCGCCTGATCCCATGGAGTGTTGACTTGAGGGTGCATCATGGTCTCTCATTTGGAGTGCGTTGGATCTGATACTATGTTGATCAAGTGGTTGGATGTAAAGGTGCAAGGTACACGTGTGGAATTGTGAAGCATTGGATCTGCAAGTGGAAAGTGAGAAAATAAAGAAATTTGTTGGGACCTGGGACCGAACCCAGGTCCTCTTACTTACCAAAATATGCCTTTTCCAGTTGGGCTATGTTGGTTAGTTGTTAAAGGAATAAGAGTAATACAAAATATATAAAAACAATTTCCAGGAAACTGAAACAAAGTTGTGCGTGCTATTTTCAAATAAACCAATAGGGTGATGACAAATCACCTTCTTCTACCTCCAGCCTGTCGTCTTAGGTATATAACCTATACCTACATACCATGTCCGCCGCTAAAACCTGCGTGCTTCAAACATCAAAAATATACACGATAAATGGATTTAAAGACCAGAGATCGATTGGTCTTGATGCCACGATCATCCCAGTATCTTGTTCTTGGCCTAATTTTTCCTGTATCAAGAAACCCTAAAATGGAGCTTAAAACCCTAGGAACGGCAAATGCATATCTAGGCATCAAAAATTCAATTGAATCATCCAGTCACGTTGTAAACATATCCATAATCACAAATATATCAATCAAATGTGCTAATGATGCAAGAATTGATGTAATCGATTTCAAAAAATAAAGCAAATCGTGTGAATGGTAGCGTGCGTTTCTGGACGCGAGAGGACTTGCAAATGATGCAGTTAGCTTCAGAGATGCTTCAGGGTGCGATTGGCAATGTTGGAATGGCTTAAATTGACCTGTAGATTGAAATTCGATCCACACTTTTCTTTGAAATTTTGGAGTTTTGTTCTTGCTTTTTCACGACTGCAACCCTTGTCTTAAGCCTTGTACATGTTCAATATATATCCTAGAACGAATTAGGGTTATAAAACTGATTGGTATCTTTGAAAGTTTTGAAGATTTGATTTGATTTTCATGCCATATACAAACTTGCTAAATTGAGCCAAATCATCCCATTTTTGTACCAATCATGCTTGATTCGTTTTGTTCTTGATATCTCAGCATATTTTGATTGAGATCCTTTCCAAAAATCAAATTAAAGCATATCTTTGCTATTATTTCCAATTATTTGATTTAATTGAAATTTTAATTAATAAAAAATCAAAATAAACTGGAAAATGAAGCAAATAACACGTGGATAAGTAATTGGGTCGTGGACCATGTTATAAGTGAAGTGAAAGCATAAAAAGTTAGGCCTATTTGGCAAAAAATGTAATTTTGAGCCCATTTGACTTTTGGCAATTTTGCAAAAAAGGTCAACTTTGACAAGGAATATTTCCTCCAATTTTAACCCTAGAGAGGTCTTCTTGGACTTTTTAGAAATGTTAGGATGTCCCCTAGGCAACCCTTTATGTCTCATTTCAATTGGGTCTTCCATGTTCATGTAAGGAGCTTTGATCCAAAAAGTGTTTTTGTTGACTTTTCAAAAGGACCTATAATGTGGAAATTCATATCTTTTTGTGAGTGCATATTTTGAACTTGTGGGCTGAAGCTGAATTGTAGGGAATTGCATTCTCTTCAAAATGAGCCTTGGATGGGAAATTTTTGATAAAGTATGAAGAAGTTATGCATGGTCAAAGTTTGGTTGACTTTTCCTAAGAAACCCTAATTTAGCAACTTTTGGGTTTTGATGAATTTAGGGCATTCCTTGAAGAATCATTATCAACCCTTGATCAAATGATGGATATCACTTCAAAATGTTTATTTTGACCCAAAATATTTAAGTTTGACTGTATGTGGGCCATAGTTGACTTTTGACCTAATACAGTCGATTCTCAAGCATCTGAGCAGTTGACTGAGCAAACTTCTTGTGCAGTGCTTGAAATTTGACATGGAGGGTCTTGAGAACATATTAGGACCATGGAGAGAATATGAGGTCTTTGGAGTTCACCTATCTTGATTAAAATGGAAATCCTAATTTGAGACACACTGCCTTAGGAGAGAGTTTGTCTGGTCAACTCTTGGGCAAACTTTAGCAGATTAAGGATCTCTAGGAGTATGTATTGAGTAAAATGAGAGGGAAAATTTTGGGGTACAACAGGCTGGTCTGCCTTTTTTGATCCGAAGGTGGAAGATGATTGAACATTAGAGTGCCCAGAAATTTGCACTCGTCTGAGACGATATTTGACTGTGTAGGTAATATCGGGAATGGGCTTACAGATGCCATTTGGAGAAGGTGACGTCAGGTCATTGGATATGGGCTTAAAGATGCCATCCAGAGAATATGACGGAGAGTTTTCAGAGATGAGCTTAGAGATGAAATCTAGCACAATGTTGATTTTATGAAATATTCCTTTGTGGGAACTTCTATTTCTGTTGTTGAGGAGGAATACGGTGAGGAATGTTGGTCTCTGTTTTGGGGAATAGAGTTTAGGAGCTTCAGTTGTCCATTACTCTACTAGGGAGTCATCTCTTGATTGAAGAGACAGAAGTGAACTGCTATCTGGTCGGGATCCAGGCTTCACAGTAACTTGCGGAGGATAATAAGGCTGACTGTTATCTGGTCGTATTTCAGGCTTCATAGCGATTTACTGGGGAAATTAAATTAAGTTGTTATCTGGTCGTGCTCCAGGCTTTGAAGTTTCTTTAACTGGAATAAAAATCAGAAGAATCTTGGGATTGATTTGAATGAGACAGAGAAAGGTCTTGAGTTATGTTCATCTGGAACAGAGATCAAGAAAATCTTAGTATCGATTTAGTTGAACCAGAAGAAGGTCTTGAATTAACTTTGACTGGAATGGAAATCAGAAAAATATTAGTATCAATTTAACTGAACCAGACAAAAGTTTTGGAATATCTTCAACTGGAATAGAAATAAGAGAGATCCTAGTGTCGACCTGACTGAACCAGAGATGGTATTTTGTTAACTTTGACTGGAACAGAAATCAGAAGAATCTTAGTATCGATTCAACTGAACCAGACAAAAGTCTTGGAGTATCTTCAACTGGAATAGAAATCAGAGAGATCTTAGTGTCGATCTAACTGAACTAGAGAAGGTCTTTTGAGAAAATCTTTTTGAGGAAGATGCTGAAATAGCCCTTCGTCGGACATAGCCTTTGAGAAGACTGCCAGGTCATGTAAGTAGTTAAAGGTATTTGTTGACTTGATCTTTCCTGAAAAGGTGAAGAGTTAGTCGTATGCAATGTCATGATGCATGAAATGCATTGTGTAATGATGTTCTCAAAATAAATGAGAATGTGTTGTATGCGATGTGTATGTGCATGCCATGATGTATGAATATGGAATGCTATTACGATGTTTCTTAGTCTTGGAAAGTAAATCCCAGACTGCTGCTGAAGAGTATTGGGAGGCTGAATCCTTCATTTCCACTGGGGACGATGAATGAAGATGATTCGCTGGGGATTTCCTCTTTCTGTCTGAGGATATTCTATCGGGGATTGACTCTGCTTTAGAATAAACTTTGTGGAGGGAGATTTTTTATTGGAAGATTCTTCCGTTGTAGAGAAATAAACATTGTTGGGGAATGAACTTCCGTAGTTAGAGAAATAAACTCTACTCGGGAGGAGGTTTTATAATTGTTGGATCATACAACTCAGCTGGGGAATACAGATTTCATCTCTCTGAAGGAACTTTGCTGGAGAAGATAATTCCTGCTTGGGGAAGGAGAGATCGAAACTTTGGTTGTTTCTACTTTATGGAGAACATAGATGTCACGGGGTCATATGTAATGGTGACTTCATCTCAAAACTGTCTTTGCCCCTGTACTTGCTGGAAGGAGTAACTTGTCGGAACTGAAATGGTTTTTTAGACTTTGCCCTGTTCCTTAAAGTCATGAACAACTGTATTTCTATTTCTTATGCAAATATTTATGAATATCAATCATATTCAAATGCATATGTCAAGAATAAGTCATTGGACGTTTTTGCAAAACAAAACAGAAAAAAGAAGAAACAAATAGTTTTGTACTTCCCAATAAATTATTTATATTGATTTCTGAAATTTTCCTATAACATGCATTTTGTACAAAGAGGCTGACGTTCTAGTATGAGAACACCGTTGTGAGAGTGACAACTATACAAAATAGTGTACAATGAGAGGAAGACAACTATGTGTAATAATCCCATTGAGTTTCACTTCTGCTATTGCCCCTATGTCTTTGAGCGTCTCATCACTTTGCTACTTGTCCGAAGCTGACTGGATTGATCGGTACCGTTTGAGCTCGATAGTTGATATTGAAGTCTAGTCGCAAGGTGATCCAATGGCACATAGAGATACGCTTCAAATCCCTAACTTTTCCTGGACCGCCTTTTTGGGTTTCCAGTCCACCGGGATACCCTTTTTTGCCCAAGCCTCCTTTTTAGGTTTTCGACTTGCCGGGTGTACATATATTTTTGTTTTCATCCCTAATTTTTGCCCGAACCCTTTTGGTTCGCCGGGATGCCCTTATTTTTTCCTGGTCCAGTCAACCTAGCGGGTCTTTATTCATGCGTAGTATCTTTTCACTATGTCTGTATTAACAGGGTGAGGAAGTTCGTCACCATCCATGGTGGTCAGAATCATGGCTCCACCAGAAAATATGCTTTTGATCACAAATGGCCCTTCGTACGTGGGAGTACATTTTCCCCTGGGATCACCTTGCGACAGTATGATGCGCTTGATCACTAGATCCCCGACTTGATATACTTGGCGTCTGACCTTTTTGTTGAAAGCCTTAATCATCTGTTTTTGATACATTTGACCATGAAAGACAATAATAAGCCTTTTCTCATCAATCGGATTCAGTTGATCAAATCGAGTCTGGATCCAATCGTCTTCTTTCAAACCTGTATCCTTCATGATCCTCAAAGAAGGAATCTAGACCTCAATAGGCAGGACGACCTCCATACCATATACCAGAGAGTAGGGTATTGCCCCTGTCGACGTCTGTGCTGAGGTGCGTTAACCATGAAGAGCAAATGGTAACATTTCATGCCAGTATTTGTATGTCACCGTCATCTTCTGTATGATTTTCTTAATATTCTTGTTAGCAGCCTCCATGGTGCCATTCATCTTTGGCCGGTAAGGGGAAGAATCATGATGCTAGATCTTAAATTGTTTATAGAGTTCGGTGATCATCATATTGTTGAGATTTGTACCATTGTCAGTAATCATTCTCTCCATCACACCATACCGGTAGATCAGGTTATGCTTGATAAACCGCACCACAACGTTCTTGGTAACAGTAGCAAAAGAGGCAGCCTCAACCCACTTCGTGAAATAATCAATGGCCACCAGGATGAAGCGATTCCCATTGGAAGTGGTAGGTCTAATATATCTGATCATGTCAATGCCTCACATTGCAAAGGGCCAAGGAGCCGTCAAGACGTTCAAAGGAACCAGAGGTACATACACCTTATCAGCATAGATCTGGAATTTGTGACAAGTTCGGGAATGCTGATAGCAGTCTGCTTCCATAGTGGGCTAATAGTATCCTGCCAGTAGGATCTTTTTAGCCATGGTATGTCCACTAGAATGGGTTCCAAAGTCACCTTAGTTTAAATCTTCCATAATCCTCTCTGCTTCGCTCTTGTCTACCCACCGAAGTAAAGTAGAGTCAAGGTTGCGCTTGTAGAGGATTCCATTACTGAGGAAGAACTTTGCAGCGAACCTTCTCAAAAACTTCTTATCATTGACAGATTCCCCCTGGGGATATTCTTGAGCCTCGAGATACCTTTTCACTTCATGAAACCAAGGTTTGTCTTCTACTTCTTTAGTGTCAATCTCATAGCAGTATGTTGGTTCATCCAACCTCTCGATAGTGATTCGGGGAGCCTCATTATCCTACTTAACCTTGAACATAGATTACATGGTAGCTAGCACGTTTGCTAACTGATTCTATTCTTATGGAAAATGTTCAAAGGTGGCCTCTTCAAAGTGTGGAAGCAATGTTAGCACGTGCTCTTTATATGGGATGATATTTGGGTGCTTCGTATCCCACTCTCCTTTGATCTGACTTATTACCAAGGTTGAATCCCTGAATACGCTCAAGAGCTTGATCCTCGGGTCAATAGCAGCTTTTAGACCCATGATGCATACTTCATACTCCGCCATATTGTTGGTACAATTGAAACATAATCTGGTGGTGAAAGGAGTATGACAACCTTCAGGAGATATAATTACAACACCAATGCCATTGCTGAGTGCGTCTGAGGCTCCGTCAAAAACCATAATCCATCAGGATCCTTATTCATGTCCTTCATCCAGTCCAGGTTCTTCATAGACAGTCACAAGCATAATATTCTCGTCCGGGAACTCAAAATTCATGGACTGGTAGTTATCCACAGCTTGATGAGCCAAATGATCAGCTAGTACACTTCCCTTTATTGCTTTCTGGGTTGTGTATTGGATATCATATTCGGTCAAGATCATTTTCCATCTTGCTATTCTTCCGTAGAGTGCGGGCTTCTTGAAGAT
This sequence comes from Vicia faba, assembly GCA_948472305.1. Classification (NCBI taxonomy): domain Eukaryota; kingdom Viridiplantae; phylum Streptophyta; class Magnoliopsida; order Fabales; family Fabaceae; genus Vicia; species Vicia faba. Next base: position 1,352,909,887 of record OX451738.1, on the reverse strand, counting down.
GTACTTGATCGGATCCATCTTAGATATCAGCAAAGTAGTGTGGGTTAACATATACTGTCTCAGTCAGCGAGCAACCCATGCCAAAGCGTAGCAAGTTTTCTCAAGAAGTGAGTATCTTGTTTCACAATCGGTAAACTTTTTGCTAAGGTAGTATATTGCATGCTATTTTCGACCAGACTCGTCATACTGCCCCAACACAAACCCCATTGAATTATCTAACATTGTTAAGTATATTATCAAAGGTCTTCCTTCAATCGGAGGCATCAGAATTAGTGGTTCTTGAAGGTATTCCTTAATTCTTTCGAAGGAAGTCTGGAATTCGTCATTCCACTTTACCACTTGATCTTTCTTCAGGAGCTTGAAGATTGGCTCACAAGTAGCAGTTAAATGGGAAATGAACTTGGCGCTGTAATTTATTCGTCCCAAAAAGCCTATGACCTCCTTCTCAGTGCGAGGATCTGCCATCTCTTATATAGCTTTTACCTTTGTAGGCTCCACCTGAATACCCTTGTCACTAAAAATGAAACCCATAAGTTTACCAGACCTTACCCCGAAGGTGAACTTGTTCGGATTTAACCTCAGCTTGTACGTCTTCAACTTATCAAACAACTTTTGTAAATGATCAAGGTGCTCTTCCTCAGTTTGAGACTTGGTTATCATGTCATCCACATATACCTCTATCTCATGGTGAATCATATCATGAAACAAGGCTACCATGGCTCGCTGATAGGTTGCCCCGGCATTATTTAATCCAAACGGCATCACTTTGTAGCAGAAAGTGCCCCATTGCGTGATGAAGGTTTTCTTCTCCATATCTTCGGATGCCATCTTGATTTGATTGTAACCAGAGAAACCATCCATGAAGGAAAAGATCTTATGTTGCACAGTGTTGCCAACCAGAACGTCGATGTGGGGGAGTGGAAAGTCATCTTTTGGGCTTGCCCTGTTCAAATCTCTGTAGTCCATACACATCCGTACCTTGCCATCTTTTTTAGGCACCAGAACTACGCTGGCAACCCGTTGGGGATATGAGGTGACGGCTAAGAAACCAGCGTTGAACTGCTTCATAACCTCTACTTTGATCTTCTCTGACATTTCAGGGCGCATGCGAAGGACCTTCTGCTTTACCGGAGGGCAATCTTCTTTAGTTGGCAGACAGTGAACCATAATATATGTATCCAGTCCTGGCATGTCTTCATATGACCAGGAAAATATCTCGACATAATCATGCAATATCTGTATCAACCGCTGTTTGACACTAAGCCCCAGATTTGCGTCGATCTTGACTTCTTTTCTGTCCTCCTCTGTGCCCAAGTTTATTGTCTCAACTGGCTCTTCATGAGGCCGTATAGCCCCCTCTTCCTGCTGTAACAGCCTAGCAAGTTCTCCAGGTACCTCACAATCTTCCTCACCTTCGTCCTCGGCTTGGTTGATCGGGTTTTCAAAGTCATAACTGGCAATAGCAGAACTGTTATCAATGGGATACATAGTGGATATGGATATGCAGTTTGATACGTGAGTGTGTGTAAGAGCATAGCTGTATAGACAAAGTAAAAGTAGAAAAGAAAAAACAGAGAGCACAAAATTTGTATGCATAAATGTCCAATGTTTATTAATTCCATATGAAAGTGAAACGTGATAACCCTCACAAATAAACCGATGTGCCCCGGGTAAGACATGTGGCCATAAAGTTGATATTATTCATTACATATCCAAAAAAACAAGAAAGACAATTACTTCTGAAGAAAAGTAATCGGTAAAAAATCTTTTTCCGTCCAATTACTGGGTCCACCGTTGGTAGTATGGAACATCCATTTGTCCATGTCATTGTCACCGTCTCCGTCTTCTAAAGTGTTGACCCCATGATTGCTGATGCGTAGGGGAGGTCTTCCAGCACGAGCACGTCGAACATCCCTTTGAGCCCCTTTATCGATAACTGCTTTTGCATCCTTGAGAGAAGCCATCTTCAAGGGAGGTCTGGTGATCTTTAGCATATTGGTGAAAACTTCAGTTGCAGCCAGAGTCTGAGGTACCTCTTCAAAATTCTGGCACAGAGTCTCGATTAACCCACCATCCATTTCTACATATCTGAAGGAATTCAGGTGACTGACCATGTATTCATCTTCTCCGTGTACAGTGACAATTCTTCCTTTGATCGTGTATTCCATCATCTGATGCAGAGTGGCCGTAACGACTCCCGCCCTATGAATCCAAGGGAGACCCAATAAAAAGAATAGGATGGTCTGATATCCATCAAATAGAAGGTAGATTCGAAAGTTTGAGAACCAACCTTGATGGGGGCATCCACCTCCTCGTGCACCATTCTCTTTGAACCATCAAAAGCCCTCACTACAATATTGCTAGGCTTCAAGGTCAAACCTTCACAGTCTAGTCTATCCAGAGCGTTCTTAGGTAGCACATTCAATGATGAACCAATATCTACTAGTACATGGTCCAAAGTAGTGCCCTTGCATTCGACAGAGACATGCAACACATCATTGTGTTTCCTCCCTCTAGGAGTCAAATCAGCATCAGAAAAGCCCAAACTGTTATCATCCATCAATCTGGCCACACAATCTTCAAATTGGTCAGTAGAGGTTTCCTGTGGCACATGGTCAGTTTTAAGAAATTTTACTAGAGCCTTCACGTGAGCTTCGGAGCACAACGGCAAGGCTAGCATAGAAATCTTTGAAGGGGTCTGCCCCAGCTGTTCGACCATGTTGTAGTCGCTTTTCTTGATAATTTTCAAAATTTCTTCCATTTCTTTCTTGGAAGCCTCTGGGATAGATATCGAATGTGCCTTCGTCTGAACAGGCTCAACCAATATGTCTTTGCCCCGAGTTTCGGTCGACTCAGTGATAGGGGTGTCAGCAGGGGTAATCACAGGAATTGTAGTAGTAATATCAGCAAGAACAAAAGTAGGAATGATCACAGGACCAGTAACAGCTTTTGGAGGAGAAATCTCAGGGGAGAACACTCTTCCACTTCTGGTTATTTTGTTGGTTCCCACAATGTTGCCAATGTCGGGGTCAACCTTCTCGGAAACATGGTCTACATCAGCCAGCCAATCTTGCTTGACGCTGTGGTAGTAGACGTCACCCCCATAGTTCCAAGGAACAGTTTTGTCCAAGGAGTATGGGATTGGCCCTGGTATAGTAATTATCAGCGGAGTAACCTTCGGAACAGATGTAATCTTGACGGGTCTTTTGGTGGAGACCCTGGGAGGATTGGCGGAAATGGTTATTATTGAAACATCTTTGCAAGAAATGGTTGGAACGAGATTCTTCTCAAACAAAATCTCTCTCTTATCCATCAGGCGCTGAACACCTGCCTTTAACAAATGACAACCAGTCGGTAGAGATAAACAGAGGTGGCACCCTTCACCACAGCTCAGAAATAAATCAGCCTTCAACAGGTCCCTCTTGACGATCGGGAGAGGAGTAACAAGTTCATCAACAATAGTAACAAACATATCATCTTCAATAGTGTTAACACCACGGTCGTGCTTGGGCATAGGAGCAATGATAACATTAGAAATTTCATGGGCGTCAAACTTAATTTCATTCGCCTCAAGAAGGTCTTGTACCTTGTTTTTCAAAGCCCAGTAGTCATTTGTATCATGACCTGGACTTTCCGAATGATAAGAACAACGGGCATTTGGATTGTAGCAGGGAGAGGCAGTCTTGGGATTATTTGGAGCTTCCCGCAAGGTTACCAGATTAGATTTCAACAAATGAGGCAAAACTTGGGATAAATTCATATTTATCCGGGTAAACTGTCTTACCGGCCTTTCTGTTCTTTGCTGATTATTCCTTTGTTGCATGGGTGCAGGCTTAGTGATCATGACAACCCCTATCGTTGGACGATGTTCAGTTCTGTCCTGATTCCTTTGATTATACATAGCACTAACCTCTTTCTTCCCATCAAATGGCTTCCTTACTGCACTGGAGGATGCATCCTTTTGGATCTTACCACTCCTAATTCCAGCTTCCACTCTTTCCCCTGTCAAGATTAATTCAGTAAAGCCGGCCGAGGAACTTCCAATCAGGTGATTAAAGAATGGACCAGACAGGATACCCAGAAACATATCCACTAGCTCCCTATCAGATAGGGGAGGCTGGACTCTTCCTGCTTAGTCCCTCCACTTCTAAGCGTAGTCTTTAAAGCCCTCGCTCAAACTCATAGCCATGATCATTTAACAATTAAGGCTTTTAGTTCCTCTTGCCCTTTGTCCAGATCCATGATCATTTTTTGAAACTGGCATTTTGAGTTTGTAGATCCTTCACTGTCTGTTCGAGAGCCATTTCTTTACTGCTGAAATAAACAGCGAAGAAGATGAGAAACCTGCTATGAAACCTGTTTATGCAATGATATGTATGATATGTGTATGCAATGATTTCAAGGATTTCGAGAAATTTAAATTTGTGAACCAAAATGAAACAAATATTTTATTAGTAGAATTCAAAATATAATTGCCTTTTAGGCATTTCAATTGAAGATTCTAAAAACTAAAAAAATCAGGTTTCCCATGGGCGCTTCCTCTTCGCGTCGAAATAGACATTAAGACCTCTTTCCTCATGAAGTTGCTTCGTGAGCACTAAAACTTTCCTCTCATGGGAATAGAAATGGTCTCTATAGGTATCCCGCTCTTTCTTCAGGTGAATCCAAGATCTCTGCAGTTCTTCAAGATTAGTGGGCAAATCAGGATGAAGAACCGTATAGGGAATATCCCCTTCAGTAATGGGCTCCATAATTACTGGTAAGATGGCTATATATGGCATCATAAGTTTCTAAGCACGAGCTCGTACCCATTGGAGATAAGGTTCCATAGGGATGGAAGTCTTTGGCCCCAAAGTCTTGATGTCAAATTTGTTTACCATGCCTCAGGCTCGTATGAACCTCTGGAGATACCCTTGAACATCATCCTCATAGTTAAACACAATACCCTGGATAAGCATCTCGTGAGGACCATCCCTTCGAGCGTAACCAAATTATCGCAGAGCTAGAGAAGGATTATAGGTTATTCCTCCCCTAATGCCAAGTAGTGGGACATTAGGGAATTCCCCACAGCGGTCAATAATAGAAATATCTCCCATAGATCGGGAATACCATAGAATATCCATGTGAGAAAGTGACACTATCCTTTGCGACCAACCCAAACCTTCTTCATTCTTCAGTACTATTTTATGGAGGAGAGAAATAAACTACCTCGAAAGAAATGGCACACAACACATAAGAATCCCTCTTTTCTTTGTGGTACGAGTGTGGAAGGTATGCAAGATGTCTCCGAGTAAAGTGGGCACGGGGTTGCGAGAAAGAAAGACCTTGATAGCATTCACATCTATGAGTAAGTCTGGATTAGGGAATAGTACTAACCCATAGATGAGAAGGGCCAAGACCTCCTCAAAAGCCTGGAATTCCAAATCATCCCAAAACAGTTGAGCCTTCTCTATTAGGAACTTGGCTAGAAAACCCTTAACTCCACTTCTTATTTCCCAGTTGGATACAACGTCGGACCGTTTCAGGTGTAAAGTTGCTGCAATGATCTCCGGCTTTGGAGCTTCTTTCAAACCGGTGAAAGGAAACTGATCCAAAATAGTTATACCCAATATCTGAGAGAACTCTTCCATGGTGGGTACCAACTGATAGTCCGGAAAGGTGAAGCAATGGTGCTTAGGGTCAAAGAATTTAAAGAGCACACTCATCATTTTATCATCAAAACCTGAGGTAACCAGATTGAGGAGTCGACCATAGTTCTTGGTGAATGAAGAAGTCTCAGAATCCCTGGATACTAGCTCTTTGAGTTGAAGAGGTATTCTCACAAAGCTGATTCAGATGGTATTTCTATGAGCGGAAGCCATGATCTGTAAAACAGAACAAAGATAAATTCCCCTAATCCTTGAAATGGTTAGTGTAATGAAGAATGAATGTTCATGATGCATGATGTCATGTTTAAGCAAATTAATCACACACGAGCAAAGCACACAAGACCTTAGGTTTAGGCTTGCATGGGGTTTATAGGTAAATACCCTCTTGAAGTTTAGTTGGTTTCAAACCTGTCATAGAAATAGTAATCGGGTCCTAATGAGTTTGAATATCACTGATATTTCTTTATCGGTATTATTTCAGTTTAGTAATCTTTTCTTGTAACTGAAACATCCCGAAAGTCCGATCTCAATGAGTGTAGTATCGAGTATCAACCGATTCCCATCTTTACACCAACGTCGAATATCTCACTACTTTTTGATGGCCAAGTTTGTTCAACTAAGGTTCTAAGGTTCGTTAGTGCTTCACGACACCACGCGGAGGCCCCATATTCTCCTCAATTCAACACAAGGGATACCGATACCAACCAAAGTGTCACACTAACACAACTATTGCTTCAACCATATTGTTCTATGTCATACCGTCTCCACGATCTATTGTTGTTTACCTAAAAAGATGCCCCAGATCCGGGTATAGGATCTATAGTAACCCAAACAATACCCTCAATGATAAAGCAGTCAAAGCAAACAGAGAAAGCAATTTTAAAATAATCTAGACCCTAAGGTAAATCCCACTTTATAATTATCCCCAGCAGAGTCGCTAGTTCTGTGATATGGTGGCGGAACCGACTGTTAATACTGGTTTGCGTTTTTGTTTGCAAATGTCGCAGTATGCAAGAGTCACCACCGACTTTTCTTTTATCCAACAAAGGAAAGGGTGAAAAGAACATAAAAAGACCTTTTTTGAGATTTTCTAAGTAGGGGGTAGATTATAGAAAGGGAAGGTGTTAACACCTTTTCCATCCGTGGTTTTCCACAGGCTCTTAGGTACTTTCTCATTTTTGAAAATTGTTTGTGTTTGTGTGTTTTGAAAAGTTTTGTTTGAAAGTGCCTTAGTGCGGCGATTCGCTTTATGATAACCCTTGTATCATTCCTCAAGAGTGTGATAAAGAGTTTTGAAACTTTGTTTGAAAAGTATTTGAAACTGTGGTGTGTAAAAAGAATTGTTTGAGAAAGTACCTAACAGTTATCTACCTACTCGAAAAAGTTTTTTCTTTTCCTCCTATCCTTTAGACAGTGCTATCCTACTATTAGTGAGTAGGTAGCCCTAGTCGTTGGATGTTTGAGGGACTATCAAAAGAGACGTACGGTCATTAAAGGCAACTGGGGAAAAACTCTTAGTAACTGTCCTAAAGTCCTAAGATCACTTTTTAACCGAGGCAACAGTCGAGAGGGTCGTCGAGGGACTAGTGATCTCTTAGACTTAAGGACAACCACTAAGAACTCTCACGTTTCGAGAATTATTACTGTATTCGAAGGCAACCAAAGTGGGAGATACCCTAGGGGTGAGCATGTGCAAGTGTGCTTGATTCTGTTCATCTATCTTGCGTATTTAGGGTTATCTATTTCAATTAACTGTTATCTTTCCATGCAACCCTATTAACCATTCATCTAAGCAGTTTATTGTGCGGGAAAATAAACGGCGGAAAAATAAAGTTCCTAACTATTACAGGGCCTTTGGGCAATTACATAATTAATGACTGAAAAGTAAAGTGCGGAAATTATAAACCATAATTAAACTATTACAAACTTGGCGCAGTTACATCAATAATAAAAAAAGTAATTGAACAGCAAAATAATAACGCGCGAGAATTTAAACTGGAAAAAGTTCAAAACCCTAAAAAATCTAATTGGCTCATTGAAAAAATATTTTGGGATTTTTTATGAAAAATATTTGAAATTTAACCTAATCTTCTAATTAATTTTAATTAATGAAAATAAATTAAAATTAATTTAAATAATTAATTGGAGAAACTATTAATAATAAAAATTAATTCTGCAATAAAAACTAATATTTTGGAAGAAAAAGATTTTTGCAATTAAACTTAGATTCTAATTGATTTTATTTAAAGAAACAAATCAAAATAATTACATTAAATTACTTTACAAAATTAATTTTTAATAAAAAAACCTAAATCCTAATTTTAGTGATTTTACTAATTTTTATGATTAAATAAAAAAATGAATTTTTTCTGAAATAATTAAAAAAAACAACGAAAATAAGTAATAACAATAGGAGATAGAGAATGGGCCTGATATTGAAGCATTTTGGGGGTGGAAGGTTGAATTTTCCAGACTCAGATTCACAAGCCCAATACCCCTTGCGCTGGATCTGGTGTTGCTGCCTCTTGGAGGTCCATGGTAGGGACTGCCTGTTGGGAGCGTTGGATTTGGCGCCATGCAGATCTGATGGTGATGATGATGAGCTTATGGTATGCATATTGAGCAACAACACATGGGATCTTGAAATAAATGTTAGGAAAAATGATATGCAGGAGGCAGGGGTCGAACCCCTGACCTCCCAGACGCGCGTGCCTTTAGTCCCTCCAGCCTTACCATATGAGCTAACTCCATATTTGTTATATAAAACAAACATAATATCATATATGCAATGAAGGGTCAGTATATAAGACAAAACACGCACAATTCAAATGGCCCAATCCTGAGATGCCACAGTACCGTCTTTTTCAGCGGCTGTCGTTTTAGCCCAGAAGACTTTTACCTACAGACATGGTCGTCAATAAAGGACCTGCATATTTCCAAAATTCACCACAAGCAATATAAATTTAATGTAAATACATAGATCAACTAGGTTTGATCTCGTGAATAGAATGGTGTTCTTCTTTTGGCCTAATTTCACCTGTAATGGAAAACCCCAAAACGGACCTTGAAACCCTAACAATGGCAGTTGGTCAAATATACATCAAAACAAGCAAGTAATCATTCAAACACATTCTAAATGATCATATAAACATAAGTGCATACTCAAAGTTCATTTATAATGCGTATATTATCAGAATTGAATTCAAAAAACAAGAGGAAAACCGTGATGCTGGAGATGCTTGTTCTGGATGCTTTGACGCGTGAGAATGGTCCATTTAGCTTCCAAATGTGCCCAGGAACTGATTACCACCTTCAGAATTCTTTTAATCTCCCTGTAAATCAAAATTCAATTGCCACTTTTTTGCCAAAAATTTGGAGTTTCTTGTGTCAATTTTGTGCGACCAACCCTTCTTATTTTGGTCTGGGAATGTTATGAGTATATAATGGAATGAATTAGGTCAATAAAACTGGATGCAATCTTGGAGAATTATGGAGAAAAAGATTTGATTTTCCATGGATATCTTAAGTTTCTAAAATAGGCCAAATCATGCTCTTTTTGTTCCAATCATCTCTTGCATGAAATATTTGATTTTCCAGCTGATTCTAGACTCATTATGTGGTCATGAAAACAAATATTGGATTTTATTTTATTATTTCATTATTTTATTTTATTTATTTTGAGTTTAATGAATAAAAAATCAAAACAAATAATAAAAATAATAAAATAATGCATGAGTGAGCTCAGGGGTCGTGGGCCATGTTAGGAATAAGATTCAAGCATGAAAACATGGGCCCATTTGGAAAAAATTCAAGTTTGGTCATTGTTTGCTTCATGCACATTTCCAAAAATTGGTCAACTTTAGCAATGCATGTCTCTCTCATTTTTAACCCTAAGAGGGTGTTCTTTGACTTTTTAGAAAGCTTAGGATGTCCTCTAAGAAACCCTTTTGGTTTCATCTCAATTGTATCTTCCATGTTCATGTAATGAGCTTTGACCCAAAAGGTTTTTTTGTTGACTTTTTGAAAGGACCTATAATGTATGCACTTGTATCTTTTGATTGAGGCATTTCTTGGACTTGAGGGCTGAAGAGAAGTTCTATGGAAATGGATTCTCTTCAAAATGAGCCTTTGTTGGAAATTTTTTGATAAAGTATGAGAAAGTAATGCTTGGTCAAAGTTTGGTTGACTTTTCCTATAGAAACCCTAATTTGCCATTTTTTTACTTTTGATGAGTTAGGAGCATTTCTTGAGGAATCATGATCAACCTTTTATTAAATGATGGATAATACTTCAAAATATTGATGTTGACCAAAATCTTGAAGTTTGATTGTGTTTGGGCCACAATTGACTTTTGACCTAGTACAGTTGATTTCCAAGCATTTGAGCGGTTGACTAAGCAAACTTATTGCTCAAGGCGTGAAATTTGGCATGGATGATCTTGAGGACATATTAGGACAATGGATAACATTTGGGATCCTTTGGACTCATACATCTTTCTTGAAATTGAAACCCTAATTTGAGATTCATTGCCTTAGGAGGAGAATTTGTCTAGTCGATTCTTGGTCATCCTAGGACAAGTGAGGGGGGGGGGGTATTAATGGGCATGTCTTGAATGAAATGAGAGGGAAAATTTTGAGGTACAACACGAACCATTGTCAGAACATCAAGGACAAGATGCCAGACTCAATTGGGATCTGAATGCATAATTAGCTGGGTATAGGATCGAAGAACATCATGAAGAACGGGTGGGTACAAATAAAATTAGAGCCTTTATCCTTTGTTTATTAAACCGTGAACCAGGCCACGCTACAACCCTTAAAAGTCTTAACTGAAGCATAGGTTAGTTCAGAAGCATACTGTTACAAAAGGTATCCTGACTCCTGTAGGACTTGCTATAAATCCTGAGTTGATACCACTCTCTTGCAAAATTTATTTTACTAAAAAATGAAATTTCAAAAATGGCAAGACAAGCATAAACTTTTCACTATTTGAATATCATTGTTTGCATATAGTTATCTGTTCGACAACAGAGAAATTCACATGACGAATATCTAGTGAACAAAAACTTCCTCAATGAAAAGGATCACCTCAAGTGGAAAAACACTTTCAACCACGGGGCACGGCATGATCATTGTCTATCATCTGGGGAAATCAAGTCAAGATTCAAGGAATCTCTAAAAAATGCCAAATATCCAGGGGCAGATCTCCATCTGAATCACTTGGGGCATTAGACATGAATTCCAGCAACGAATCACGTACAATCAAGCAAAATCAATGTTCCTCAGCGGATTTCTTCTCAAAAGCAATTGAACGGGAATTCCTAATGGAAACATTCTAAATAAACCAAGTCCTCTTCTAGAAACGGTTCAGGTACGATCTAGAGACGGATGTTATCCTGGTACTTATTCCAGACTTCTCTTCTAGAAATAGTTTAGGTACGACCCAGAGACGAATATCATCCTGATACTTATTCAGATTCTCTTCAAGTACAGTTCAAATACGATCCAGAGATAGATGTCATTCTGACACTCATTCAACACATGTTTCAAGTACAGTTCAGATACGATCTAGAGACGGATGTCATTCCGACACTCATTCAACACATGTTTCAAGTACAGTTCATATACGATCTAGAGACGAATGTCATTCTGACACTCATTCACACATGTTTCAAGTACAATTAATATGTAATCCAGAGACGGATGTCATTCTGACACTCATTCAACACATGTTTTAAGTACAATTCAGATACGATCCAAAGACAGATGTCATTCTGACAATCATTCAATACATGTTCAAGTACAATCACGACATAGATCCATCCATAAAATCTCTGCAGGTACTTTCTCCAGCAGGAACGGGGGTAGAAAAATCCCGATGCAAAGTCATCATCGTATCCTTAGCATACGTCCTAGTGACGTCTATGTTCCCCACAGAGTAGAAAAAACCAAAGTTTTAGTTTCTTCTTCCCCAAGCAGGAATTACTTTCTCCAGCAAAGTTCCTTCAGAGAGTTGGAATCTGTGTTTCCCAGTCGAGCTTTATAATCTTAAACATTTATAAAATCTCCTTCCAGGTAGAGTTTATTTCTCCAACTACAAAAGTTCATTCCCCAATAGAGTTTATTTCTCTACAACGACAAAATCTTCCAATAAAGCATCTTCCCTCCACAGAGTTATTCTTAAGTAGAGTCAATCCCCGACATAATATCCTTAGACATAAAGAGGAAATCCCCAGCGAATCATCTAGATTCATCATCCCTAGAGGAAACAAGGATTCAGCCTCCTTATACTCTTCAGCAGTAGTCCGGAATTTACTTTCCCAGACTAAGAAACATCATAATATCATTCCATATTCATACATTATGGCATGCACATACATATCACATACATCATGACATTGCATATGACTAACTCTTTGCCTTTTCCAGGGAAAAGATCAAATCAATAAACACCGTCAGCCACTTATGTGACCTGGTAGTTTTCTCAAAAGCTACGCCTGATGAAAGGTTGTTTCATCATCTTCCTCAAAACGACATTCTCAGAAGACCTTCTTTGGTTCAGTTAGATTGCCACTAAGATCTCCCTGATTCTTATTCCATTTGAAGATTTACCCAAGACTTTTGTCTGGTTTAGTTGAATCGATCCTAAGATTCTTCTTATTGACGTTCTAGTCTATGATACGGTGGGAGAACTTAAGAGAAAGAAGCTGCCTCCACCCACTTTGTAAAATAGTCAATGGCCACTAAGAAGAAGCGGTGTCCATTGGAGGTTGTTGGCTTGATTTCCCCAATCATATCAATCCCCCACATAGCAAAGGGTCAAGGAGCCATCCAGACATTTAGAGGAACCATAGGTACGTGCACCTTGTCAGCATAAATCTGACACTTGTGGCAGGTTCGAGAGTGTTGATAGCAATCTGCTTCCATGGTAGACCAGTAATAGCATGCCTGTAGGATTTTCTTTGCCATCGTATGCCCACTGGAATGGATGCTAAAAGTGCCTTCATGTAATTCATCCATGATCTTTTCAACTTCAAACTTGTCTACACACTGAAGTAACATAGAGTCATGGTTGCGTTTGTAAAGAATGCCATTACTAAGGAAGAATTTAGCAGAGAATCTCCTTAAGAACTTCTTGTCGTTTACTGAAGCTCCTTCTGGATATTATTGGGTTTCAAGATACCTCTTGACTTCGTGAAACCAAGGCTGGTCCAGTATTTACTCAGTATCAATCTTGTTATCTCATTTAAGTTTAAACATAGATGACATTGTGGCTAGTGCATCTGCTAGCTGATTTTCTTCTCGCAGGAAGTGCTCGAAGGTAATCTTCTCAAAGTGTGGGAGAAATGTCAAAACATATTCTTTGTAAGGGATAAGATTATGGTGTTTGGTGTCCCATTCCCCTTGGTGAGCAAGGTGATCAGCTAGTACACTGCCCTTTATTGCTTTCTGGGTAGTATATTATATGTCATATTCTGTCAGGATCATCTGCCATCTCGCTATTCTCCCAGAGAGTGAAGGCTTCTCGAAGATGTATTTTATTGGATCCATTTTAGATATCAACAAGGTAGTATGAGTCATCATATACTATCTTAGCCGGCGAGCAGCCCATGCCAGAGCGCAGCAAGTTTTCTCGAGAAGTGAATATCATGTTTCACAGTCGGTAAACTTTTTGCTCAGATAATAAATGGCGTGCTCTTTTTGGCTAGACTCATCATGCTTCCCCAGCACACACCCCATAGAGTTTTCCAAAACAGTCAGATACATGATCAATGGTCTTCCCTCGACTCGTCATTCCATTTGACTACCTGATCTTTCTTCAGTAGTTTGAAGATTGGTTTACAAGTAGATGTCAGGTGAGAAATGAATCTGGCAATGTAGTTCAAACGTCCCAAGAATCCTATGACTTCCTTTTCAGTATAAGGATCAGGCATATCTTGTATCGCTTTCACTTTGGCAGGATCTACTTCAATGCCCTTACTGCTGACGACAAAGCCTAGGAGTTTACCAGACCTTACTCCAAACGTGCATTTATTTGGGTTCAACCTCAACTTGTACTATTTTAGTCTCTCAAACAGTTTCTGTAGATGATCAAGATGCTCTTCTTCTATTTGAGATCTGGCTATCATGTCGTCCACATGGACCTCTATTTCGTGATGTATCATGTCGTGAAATAGAGCGATCATGGCACGCTGATAGGTTTCCCCAGCATTCTTCAGTCCGAACGACATAACCTTGTAGAAGAATATCCCCCATTGTGTGACAAAGGTTGTCTTCTCCATGTCCTCAGGCGCCATTTTGATTTGGTTGTAGCCTGAGAAACCATCCATGAAGGAAAACACTTTGTGTTTTGCCGTATTGTCAACTAGAATATCAATGTGGGGAAGTGGGAAATCATCCTTAGGGATTTCCCTATTCAAATCTCTGTAGTCCATGCACATTCGTACTTTTCTGTCCTTTTTGGGCACGGGAACAACATTGGCAACCCATTGCGAGTAAGAGGTGACGGCCAAGAATCCAACATTGAATTGGTTCATGACTTCTGCTTTAATCTTCTCTGACATATCTTGTCGCATTCGACGAACCTTTTGTTTTACTGGTGGGCAGTCCTCTTTTGTAGGTAGACAATGTACCATAATATATGCGTCAAGTCTTGTCATGTCTTCATACAACTAGGAAAAGACCTCAACATATTTGTGTAGCAACTGAATCAGACACTCCTTAACACTGGGTTCCAGATTAGCACTCACCTTGACCTCTTTTTTATCTTCTTTGGTACCTAGGTTGATTGTATCCACTGGTTCCTCGTGGGGCTGAATGGTTCTCTCTTCTTGTAGAAGTAACCTGGCAAGTTCTCCTGGTACTTCACAATCTTCCTCACCTTCTTCTTCGGCTTGGTAGATTAGAGTTTCAGAGTCACAAAAGGCCATAACAGAACCGTTATACATGGGATCCCGAATGGATGTAGACCTGCATTGTGAGTGTGAGTGTGAGTAAGAGTATATCTATCTTTGAAGGAAATGAAAATTTAAAAATAAAAACAATGAGCACAAAGTTTGTATGCAAAAACGTCCATGATTCATTGATGTCATATGGAAATGAGATATTAACCCTTACAAATGGACCATTGTGCCTCGGGTAAGACACAAGGTTTTAAGAGTCTAAATTGTTTTAATATTACAGATCCAACAAAATGTAAAGACAAATTATTGTGGGATAAATGTGATCGGGACAAAGTCTCTAGCCTCCCAGTTGCTGAGCCCTCCACTGATAGTTGGGAAAATCCAATCCTCCGGGTTGTAGCTGTCTTCATCATCTTCCACCGTATTGACTTCGCGATTGTTGATCTTCAAGGGTGGTCCTCCGGCACGAGCGTGGCGTACAGACTTCTGGGCACCTGTAGTGAAACCCAGGCCAAACTTGTCAGATTTGTAAGGGATATATGGGAGTTATCCCCAGATAGTGCAACCACCTTCTTCTATCACTGCCTTGGCATCTTTCAAAGATGACATCCTGAGTGGAGGCCTTGTGATCTTGGGAACTTGAGACACAGCCTTGGTTACTTCCATATCTTATGATCTGAAGGAATTGAGATGGCTGATCATATACTCTTCTTCTCCATGAACGATGATGATTTTCCCTTGAATCGTATATTTCAGCATTTGGTGTAGCGTAGAGGTAACATCGCCTGCATTGTAGGTCTATGGTCGGCCTAGCAAGCAGGAATATGTAGAGAGGATATCCATTACATAAAAAGTTGAATCAAATGTTTGGGTTCCAACCTTTATGGGGATATCCACTTCCCTATGCACCATCCTTTTTGAGCCGTCAAAGGCCCTCACTATTATGTTGCTTGGTTTCAATATCAATTCCTCACAATCAAGCCTATCAAGAGCCTTTTTAGGAAATACATTCAGAGACAAACCAGTGTCAATCAAGACATGAGCCAGAGTCGTGCCCCTACATTCCACTGAGGCATGTAATGCCTCATTATGATTCCTTCCTCTCAGTGTTAAATCAGCGTCTGAGAAACCTAAACCATTATCTGCAGTCAAGCTGGCTATGCAGTCTTGGAACTGATCGGCAGATGTTTCTTGGGGTACATGGGTAGTTTTCAGGAATTTTACCAAGGCCTTTGCGTGAGCCTCAGAACATAGTAATAGAGCCATCATGGAAATTTTTGATGGAGTTTGCCCCAAATGCTCGACTACATTGTAGTCGCTTTTTTTATGATCTTTAGAATTTATTCCATCTCTTTCCGGGAGGTCTCAGGGATAGCCAATGATTGTGCCTTCGTCCGGACAGGCTCAATCAGAATACTTTCACCTCGATTCTTGGTTGACTCGGAAGCAGGAATGTCAGTAGGAGTGATAACAGGGGTTGTAACAACTTTGTCGGTTGGATTACTAGCAGAGATGACTGTAGGATTGGGAACAACCTTTGGCGGAGCAACAACAACAGGAATGATTACAGGTCCAGAAATAACCTTTGGGGGAGAAATTTCTGGAAAGAGAATCCTTCCGCTTCGGGTAATCTTGCTAGTCCCTACAATATTACTGACATCTGAGTCAACTTTCTCAGAATTTGAATCTTCAGCAACTGGCCAATCTTGCTTGATACCGTGGTAGTAGACATCCCCTCCATAATTCGATGGTACGGTTTTGTCTGACGAATACGGGACTGGTCCAGGCATTGTAATTATCAAAGGAGTTACTTTTGGAACTGATGTATTTCTAACGGGTCTTTTGGTGGAGACCTTGGAAGAATTGTCAGAAATGGTCACGATGGAAACATCATTATAAGAAATAGGTGGAACAGAAGTCTTTTCGAACAAAATTTCCTTGTTGTCTATTAGGCACTGAACGCCTGCTTTCAACAAAGGACAGCTGGTTAGTGAGGACAAACAGAAATGACAGCTTTCATCACAGCCCGGGAATAAACCAGCAATCAATAAGTTCTTTTTGATAGTCAGGAATGGTGTTGTACCCAAAATTTACCCTCTCATTTCTCAAGGAATCACCCTGGATCCTCAAGTTTTCTATCATCCAATTCCAAGCCTTGAATTATCAATTTTTCCAAGCAAACCATTCACAAGGGAAAATGGTCATTTGCACACTGAGAAGTCTAACTTTGACTTTTTGATCAAAATCAAATCTCAAAAAATCATATTTCATCAAGACATGTTGGAATATGAAGTTTGTTTTATCAAGAATTTCAAAAGTCAAATTTTACTTTGGAAAAGTCAAATTCTAAATATTTAGAAAATTTTCTAAGTGTTTAAGAAATATGACAATTTCAGAACTTCTGGGCCAGTGTTCACACTCAGCAAATTCTGGATATTCTCAAGACAGAGTTTGGTCAGAACTTATGGACCAGTTTTCACAAAGGTTCAGTCAGAGTTTGCCAAGTTAAATCAAATAAGGTTGCTAAGCATGCTGCAAGATTTCTAGAAAGTCCGAAAGTTCCTTCAGAACATGTTGGATTCAGAAGATAAGAGGACCAGAAGGTTAGATGCTACGCTGAAGCAGAACTTCTAATCCAGAGTCAAGCAAGGATGCAGAGTTTCACATGGCAGGATTTCTGATTTGATAAATTTCATCATCATTTAATGCTCACAACCACTTGTGAGTTTCTATCCAAAGGATTTCCCCCACGTGTACGCCTACTATCTTGGGAAGACAAACTTTTGTGCAAAAGAATGCTAGGCCCATGCGCTGCTTCTACTTTTCCTTAATTCATGCTGATGAATCCAGCTTAGGCGCTGCTAATCATCCCACTTGGTGCATTGAATCACACTTGTTTAAGCTTACTTCGGGAGTAAGGCAACATCTAGCATATGATGTTGGCGCCACTTGACATCTCTAAACTACAAAACCTTTTCCAATAAATAGAACACCATCAGCCATTGAGAAGGTCGGAAAAATTTGAGAAAGAGGTGTGGAATTTGAGAAAGAAAAACCTTGAACCCCTGCAAAAATTCCAAGAGTCCAAAAAGATTGCAAACACAAAGATACAAAACCTTATCATTTGATTCTTGCATTAAAGCTCCATTTTTTCTCAAGTTGTTTCCTGACCAAAACCACCCATACAGTTCCTAATATACATTTAAAAGCCATCCAAAATTATGTAATCAAACAGTAACACATTCTCCACCAATATCCACTTCAAAGGATCAAAACTTTATTCCTTGGTTGTTCCAGAATTTTCTAAATCATTTACAACCCAAGTTGAAAGTTTCCAACCTGCTGAAAACGTGAGGAAGCTTTTCAGAACACCACAAGTGGTCAGAATCAGATTCCAACTCCCAGAATATTTCCCAGTTGCAAGGTAAGTTCCTGCTGACTCTCATCATATTATTTAGGCATTGTCAAATCTTGCATATTTAACACAATGTAGATATTCTGATCCTGATGATGTACATATTCTGAGATTTCATAAAGAAATTAGGACTCAAAATTAGGATTAGCAAATTCATGTTGCTTCTGATTTGTGTTTCTGATATTCTTGAAACTTGTCATAACTGTTATGTATGCAACTTTTGTTCTAAAATGACTAAGCTGCAGATGTTCTAACTAGCATGGAGAAGGGAGACGAAGTTCTGTCAGCTGCATCAGAACTTATGAAAACTTCTAAATTCTCAGAAGATCCAGAACTTCTGAACTTCCATATTTTTACTAACGCGTTTCTGTTTGTGCAGCACGTCAGAGTCAGAACTTCTGACCTCTTCTGTTTCAGCATTTACGCTGATTTTGTCTTCTTTCCTTTATTATTTCTTTTCATCACTTTTATCTTTCATTAATTAAAAAAACACCAAAAATATTTCATATTCATATATCATATTTTATTTCTTTTAACTTAAAAAGACAAAAAATATTTTCTTAAAACAAAACTTATTTCTTTTCTTAAATAAATAAGCATTTTACATTTCCTGTACATTCTTATCTATTTCAATAGGGTTGTAATAGTAACTTAGGGTTTAATTTGCAATCCTCATTCATAAATATGTACCCCCATCCCCAAAATAATAATGTAGGACTTTACATTTCTACGTTGTTATTGCTTTCATATATTGTTAGTAACTAGGGTGTGTATGGCAAGACTAAAACCAATGTTATAAAACCCTAATTCAAGACCAAAATTATGCATGCAATCAAATACACTTGCACACTAGCACCCCTAGGGTGATTCCACTTGTTGCCTTACAAAAATGGCCATGTTATGCATGTGGGATGTCTTAGCACAAACAAAATGAAAAATACAAGATCATAGTCCCTCGATGACGCTATCAAAGTTGCCTTTCAAAATGATCTTAGTCCCTAAAGAAAATTGTTAAGTCATCTCACAACATTGCTATCATGGTCATACGATGACCCAACGCTCGTCCCTTCACATCCAACGATGGGGCTTCTTACCAAATCAATGGTAAGATAGCAACATCTAAAGGAGGAGGAAAACCACATCTAAGACCTTTTGAGTAAGTAGATTACTTTTAGTTACTTGCTCACTCTCAAAAAAAATATCCTTGCTATTTTCAAAACACTTTCCAAACGTGAAATATTTTCAAAAGCTCAACACTTTTGTATGAATTCTTACGAATGAGAATCATTGCAAAAGTTTGCCTAAACGATGACACCTTTTCAAAATACTTTCTAAACCCACATCACAAAGCACATTTCAAAACAAAATCAAGTGATCTAGCAAGCAACTAAGAGCCCATGGAAAACCATGGATGAAAATGGTGCTAATACCTTCCCTTTTCATAATCTACCCCCCAAACTCAAGAAAACATCTCTAAAGGTCTTTCCTGTGATTTTTCATATTTCCTTTTGGATAAAATAAAAATCGGTGGCGACTCTTGCTAAACCACAACATTTGCAAATACAAAACGCAAGACAATCAAGTCAGTTCTCCCACCGTATCACAAGTGGGGTCATAAGTTCATCAACTAAAGTAACAAACATATCTTCCTCAATGGCGTTGGCATTGTGGTCGTGCTTGGGCATACAAGTAGAAATGACATTGGGCTTTTCTGGCGCATCGAATTTAATCTCTTTGGCTTTAAGGAGGTCTTGTACTTTGTTCTTCAGATCCCAACAGTTGTTAGTGTCATGGCCGAGACTTTCAGAGTGGTATGCACAACGGGCATTAGGATGATAATGAGCAGGGTTGTGTTAGGGTTCTTTGGAGCTTCTTTCAAGGTCACTAGGTTGGATCTTAACAGATGTGGAAATACTTGAGACAGGGTCATGTTAATTCTGGTGAATTGTCGGACTGGTCTTTCCATTCTTGGTTGGTTGTTTCTTTGCTGATCAGGCGCAAGTTTAGGAATCATAACAGCCCCCACCATTGGACGACGTTCGGCCCTATCTTGATTTATCTGAGGATATACAGCAACCACTTCTTTCTTTCCTATGAATGGCTTTCTTATAGTAGCAGAGGATGCAACTTTTTGAATCTTTCCATTCTTTATTCCGGCTTCTACCCTTTCTCCGGTCAGTATCAATTCAGTAAAACCATCTGATGAACTCCCAATTAGGTGGTTGAATAAGGGACCAGACAAGGTGCCCAAAAACATGTCTACCAACTCTCTTTCAGATAGGGGAGGTTTAACTCTTCTGGCTAAGTCCCTTCATTTTTGCGCATAGTCCTTGAAGCCTTCACTTGAAACCATGGCCATACTCTAGAGTTGAGTACGGGTAGGCGCAAGATCAGCATTGTATTGGTATTGTTTGTAAAAGGCTGCAGCAAGATCTTCCCAGTTATGAACATTGGCTCTTTCTAACTTATAAAACCAATCAAGTTGAGTTCCAACCAAACTGTCTTGGAAGAAGTGTACCCATAAATCTTTGTCAGCGGTATGGGGCTGGATTTTCCTCATATAGGACCGGAGATTCATTTTAGGGCATGAAACTCTGTCATATTTGGCGAACACATGTGCTTTGAATTTTGGAGGAATGACAATTCTCGATACTAATCCAAACTCCTCAAATTCCAATCCAGACACTTTTTGGATTTCCATTGCACTCAACCGTTCTTCTAGATGCTTATACTTGTCGTCAGCTAGAGGGTATTGTTCTTCAGAATAGTTTTCTTCTTCCTCTTCCTCTTCTGAATCAGACTGAACAATTGTTTATTTGCCTTTCCCATCTTGGTTGTCTTTCTCATCGGATGTCGTTGCAAAGTATAAGGCCCTTCTTATTTTCACTTGGAATCTCCTTCCCATGTTCAGAATTCTGGTTATTTTCTTCGTCTTCTTTTTCTTCTCCTCAACCAGCAATGTCTTCAACTCTTCTTGTCCTTTGGCCAAAGTTAAGAACAACTGTTGCAACTGTACATTCTGAGCTTGGAGGTCCTTCACCGTTTGCTCGATATCCATCTTACTGAAATAAACAGTAGAGAGATGAGGATACTTATTGCAAGAAACCTGCTTATGTTATGATGAATGATAAATGCATATGCAATGATTTCAAGGATCTTAAGATTCAAATTTGTTTTTAGACAAAAAGGAAACACACATTATATTAATAAATTAAATCTTGAGTACATCAATTCCTTCTTGGTAAAAATAATACAAAAACTCTAAGATAAAAAGGTAGTACGCATCCTCTTTGGTGCGATGTAGGCATTTAGAGTCTGCTCCTCATGAAGTAGTCTAGTGAGTTCCAAAACCTTCTTCTCGCTTGCGTAGAATTGAGCTTCGAAAGTATCTCGCTCCCCCTTGAGTTGTATCCAATCCCTTTGTAGGTCTTCAAGAGAGGTGGGCATGTTAGGATGTAGGATAGTGTATGGAACATCTCCTTCCATGACAGGCTCAATGATTACCGGGAGAATGGAAGGATAAGGCATCATAAGACTCTGAGCACGGGATCGTACCCATTTGAGGTAAGGCTCAAGAGGGACTGAATTTTTATTCCCCAAAGTCTTGCTATATATCTTGTTCAACATCCTCCAAGCTCGGATAAATCTCTGGCGAAGACCTTGATCGTTGTTGTCGTAGTCAAATATAAAACCTTAAATCACCATCTCATGTGGGCCATCCCTTTGGGCGTAACCAAACTGTCTTAAAGCTAAACAGGGATTGTAAGTGATACCTCCCCTAATGCCAAGTAAAGGGACATTAGGAAATTCTCCACAACGGTCGACAATAGTAACATTCTCTATGGATCAGGAGCACCAATGAATGTATAAATGTTTGAGCGTCATAAACCTTTGTGACCATCTTAAGCCTTCCTCATTCTTCAATACAGATTGGGGATGATGCGAAATAAAACATCTTGCCAAGAGAGAAGTACAACACATAAGAACACCTCTTTTCATCATTGTGCGAGTGTGAAAAGAGTGTAGGATATCCCCTAGCAATGGAGGCACCGGGTTGCAGGATATGAAGATTTTGACGGTGTTCACGTCTATGAGTTGGTCAGGATTTGGAAACAAAACCATCCCATAGATGAGGAGAGCCACAATTTCCTCAAAAGCTTGCAGGTCCAAAGAATCCCAACAGTTTTAGGCTTTCTCAAACAAGAACTTTACTCAGAAACCTTTGACATCACTCCTTGTTTCCCAATGAGTTGTGACATCAGATGAGTGCAAGTGTAGAGCTTGAGAAATCTCTTATGGCTTTGGGTCTCTTTCTGTACCGTTGAAAGGTAGTTGGTTGAGAATGGGAATCCTCAAGAGTCGGGAGAATTCTTCCAAAGTAGGCACAAGTTGATAGTCGGGAAATGTGAAGCAATGGTGTAAAGGATTAAAGAACTGAAAGAGCACCTTCATCATGTCCTCATCTGTGTTGGACGTGACCAAGTTGAGTAGGTGACCATGTATCTCGGTGAATGGAGAGTTTTCAGGAATCCTTGAAGATAGCTCCTTAAGTTTTGGAGGGATCCTTACAAGGTTGACTTGAATAGTTTTCCTGCAAAGAGAATCCATATCCTACAAAACAAGAACAAAGATGAATCCAAAAATCCTTGAAATGGTTAGTGAATGAGTATGATTTTATGATGTTCATGATGTTATGTACAAGTATGTATATACAAACAAAGCAAACAAGTCCTTAGGTTTAGGCTTGCATGGAGTCTCATAGGTAAGTACCCTCTTGAATTTTAGTTGGCTCATCCTGTCCTAGTAATAGTAACCGAGTTCTAAGGAGCTCAATATCACTGGTTTGTTTCCTTGGTCATTGTTTCAGCACAAGCCTCTTTAATGGCGACCGAAATATCCCAAGAAACTAAACCTCAATAAGTGTAATATCGAGTATCTACCAACTTCGGACTGTACCAAAGTCGGTCATCTCACTATGTCCTAAAGGCCAAGTTGGTCAAGTAAAGGTTCTAAAAGTTCATTAGTGCTTCATGACATCACTTAGCGGCCCTGTATTCTCTTTGGTTAACTCAAAGGCTACCAGTACCCACAAATATTTCGCACTAACGTAGTTATTGCTTAGACCATGTCGGTATACCCCGCACAGTTTCCACAACGTATTGCTACTTATCTATAAGGTATCCCAAATCCGGTTAGAGGATTTCAAGCCCAAACAAAGAACCAAAATGTAAAGCAAACAAGTCAAACAATGAAAGCAACTAAATATGATCTAACCCTAAGGTAACCTCACTTTTAGAATTTTCACCAGTAGAGTCGCCAGTTCTATGATACGGTGGGAGAACTGACTTGAAGGTTTTGCGTTTGATCGCAAATATTACGGTTAGCAAGAGTCGCCTCCGACTTTTCTTTTATCCAAAAGGAAAGGTGAAAAAGCACAAGAAAGACCTTTGAGATTATTTCTTGAGTTCGGGGGATAGATTATGAAAAGGGAAGGTATTATCACCCTTTTCATCCATGGTTTTCCACGGGCTCTTAGTTACTTGCTAGATCACTTGCTTTTGTTTGAAATTGTGCTTTGTGTGGTTTTTGAAAGTATTTTGTAAAGAGGCCATTGTTTAGGAAATCTTTGTAATGATTATCATTCGTAAGAATGTATACAAAGATGTTGATCTTTTGAAAATGTTTTCAATTTTGTAAGATGTTCGAAAGTGTATGTGTTTGTTTTGAAAATAGAAAGGATGTTTTGTTTTGAAATGGAGCAAGTAATTAGGAGCATTCTACCTACTCAAAAGTCTTTCTTGTTCATTTCCTTTTCCTTTGACATTGTTGTCTTACCATTGATTTGGTAAGCAACCCTATCTTTGAATGTAAACGGGACGGACGTGGGTCATCGTATAACCATAATTATAAATGTTGCAAGGTATATTAGCATTCTCTTTTAGGGACTAAGATCATTTAAAAGGCAACTTAGATAGCGTCATCGAGGGACTATGATCTTGTATTTGCTTATTTTTGCTAAGATACCTTATATGCGTAATATGGCTATTTTGTATAAGGCAACCAAGTGGAATAACCCTAGGAGTGCTTGTGTGCAAATGTATTGTTTTCATGCTTATTTCTTTGTCTTGAATTAGGGTTTTCTAAGTATTGGTTTTAGTCTTTCCATACAAATCCTAATTACTAGCATTTGTTTATAAAAATGATAAATTACGGAATTTAAAGTTACTACGCTATTACAACATTTATGGGGAGGGGTATACAATTTGTAAAAGGGGATTGCAAGAATGTAAACCTAGTTAATCTATTAAAACCATATTGAATGGGTATTAATGTACAAGGAATTTAAATGAATATAATATACAAAATGAATAAGTGTATAAAAATACAAAATATAAAGAAAATGAATATTTATTTGGATTTTTTTGGGAAAGAAGGGATTTTGTCTTAATATAATTAATTAAATAAAATAAGTAATTAAACTTAAATTTTATTAAGAAAAGATTTAAATGAAACCCTAGTTCTATTAATTGATTAAAAGAAAATAAGTTTAGAAAAAGTATTTTTTTTGTGGTATTTTTGTCTTGAAAATATATTTATAGCATCATAAAATATTTTGGCCTTTTTTATATATAAATAAACATATTTTAATAGGTGTAAAAGAAAAATAAATATTAACCTAATTAATTATTAAATTTACAAGATAGTTTGTAAAAAAATAAATAAAGTATATTTAAAATAAAATATTTTTATGGGAAAAATAAAATAACTAAATCAAAATATAAATCTATCATTTTTAGTATTTTTATGAATTTTAATATTAGTAAAAAAAAATTAAGAAAACAAAAGAAATAAAAAATAAGAAATTAAAATAAACTGGGTCAGTGGTGCCATTAGTCAACAGGGAGGTCAGCAATAAGAAAAAAAACATATAGGCCCAAAGGAAGGCCCAGCGCCTACAAAAATGAAAGTCAGAAATGCAAAAATATGTAAAAAAATGCAAAAGGGAACCACTGGGGCTCGAACCCAGGTCCCATAGGTTACAGGCACGCGCTTCTACCACTGGGGTGGCTATACATCTGTTAACATAGGCAAATCAATAAATATGAAAGGCAAAATGCACCCTGATGACTTCATCTTCAACCTCCAGCCAGACCAACTGTAACTTGCTCATTTCTCATCAAAAATAAAAACTGTAAACATGAAACTTATAGCAAATTTTCTCACGGTTTCAGAAATGTAAAGCATTAAAAATATAGATCAAAGATAAGCATGCATTTTAATGTCCCTAATCTGAACCCTAAAAATCTCAGAAATTTCAGTTTCAAAGTTATCTAAGCTCAAGCAAAATTAATGAAAACTATGGACATGGTTAGATTTAGGGCAATGATATCTACATGTTTTATTCACAAATAAACTATTGATGATGCCTGTATGAAGAGTTCCAAGTTGAGAAAACTTACCTCAAAACTGGAAATCGTGTTTTGAGTTTGAGCTTGTTTCAAGTGATGGTGATGATCAGGTTAGCTTCCTTGAGGTCCTAGGAAGTTAATGCACTGATTTTCTTGAGTTGAGAGTGGCTGAAATGGCCTAGAGATGTCAAGTTACAGACTCTGTTTTTTGGTTATGGAGGTTATGGTAAATGGTGTTATAGTTCTAGAATAAGGATGAGGATGAGTTGTATTTGAGGTAAGGAAGCTTTAGGAATGAATTTGAGGGGAAATGCACGAGGGAAATGAGAGATACAAGTTTAAGGTCAAAATTGTGTATTAATGGAGTTTTTGTGCAACTTCTGGCTAGAGGGAATTTGGGAGTGTTTCAGGGTGTTAAAACTCATCCCTTAGCTCACAAATAGTGACTATATTTATAAGAAACAAGTTTGGAGACTTGTTGTTGATCAGAATTCAAAATCACAAGTTTATGCATAACATGTGATTTTTGATAAATTCAAGTTTCAAAGCCTTGTGTACTTGGTTCATAGAGTGGTTATGCTTTAGGAAAGCTTGCTTCTGACTTTTTGGATGGAGTTTGATCAGAGGGAACAAGTTAGAGGCTCAATAATCGACTTTATGCAAAAAGCTTGCTTTACAAAAATGGCAATGTTAACTTTGTGCCATAAATGGAAATGTAACTTGGATAATAGCTCAATTGCTTGGATCAAAGCCCTAATAGCTGTGTAAAAATTTAATTATGGAATGACAAACATGTTTGAGGCCTGCAAAGCAAAGATTATGCAGCCTAGCATGGATTTGGTTCATGTGTTCACCAAAAATGACTTGTAATTCAAGTGATAAAACCCTAACTTCATCTCTTCGATTCTCTCTACTCAAGAATGATCTCAAGGAGTTCTTGGATATTTTGGAAAGCTTGCAATGTGCTCTACAACCCATATTTGAATTGATTTTGAAGATTCCACTTGGAACTATATGAAAAAGTGTCATAAAGTTAAGTCAAAATCCTGGCCAAATTAGGGCAAAATTTCACTAAGTGTTTAGTTTCATGACCACATGTTCATAAAATTATAACTTGAGATCCAAGCACTTTTGGAAGAAGTTGTGTAACGAAAAGTTGTATATTTCATGGAGATCTAAAACTTTAATGTTGGAAGTTTCTCTTGAATCATCTTGCATCATGGTGAAAATTTTGCTCAAAGTTATGAAAAAAACATAAAATTTCCAACACTTCGAAAAATTTCTAAGTTTAGAAATTTTGACTTTTCAAAATGAAATCTTGACTTTTTGATTTCTTGATGAATAAGTTTCATATTTTGACATATTTTGATGAATTATGATCTTTGGCACTTGAATTTGACCAAAAAGTAAAAGTTTGACTTTTCAGTATACAGTTGACTTTTGATCAGTTGACTGGAAAATTCATATGTCATTCCAATGGACTTGCAATGTTTTGAACAATGTCATTAGGTTAAAATGATGCAATTGGACTCTTGTGATTATGCCTTAAACCAATTGACCATTTGCTAGGTCAAAAATCATAAATTGCCCTTTCCCAGTCAAAACCCTAATTTTGACCATTTTGCCCTTTTGGAGATTTGATCAAATTTCTTGAGGAGTTGTGGTCCAAACTTGATCAAATGATACATATGAGTCTAATGTTGATGTGGATCAAAAATTATTAAGTTTGACTGTAAGTTGGCCATGATTGACTTTTCCCCCAATACAACTGATTTTTAGGTCAACTGCTTAATTCACTGATCAAAAATGTGATCCAAGGCTTGAAACTTGACATGAGTAATATTGGGGGTCCATAATGATCCATGAAAGTCATATGGGGAATTGGAAGTTCAAAAATCCTTGTTCAAACTCAAACCCTAATTTTGGTCATCAATGCTTAAGGAGGTGTCTTGAGCTGATCAAACCCTAGTGCAATCTTGAGTCTAAGGAGATCTTGTGAGCAAATTATTGATAAGTGAGAGAGAAACTTTTGGGGTACAACACAGTCAAAGTTGATTAAAGACCTTCTCTAGTTCAATCATATTGCCACTAAGATCTCCATGATTCTTATTCCAGTTGAAGATTGACCAAAGAATTTTGTCTAGTTCAGTTGAATCGATCCTAAGATTCTTCGGAATGTCGTTCCAGTAAAATTCTATTAAATAACTTCTCTGGTTCAGTCATATCACCACTAAGATCTCCCTGATTCTTATTCCAGTTGAAGATTGACCTAAGACTTTTGTCTAGTTCAGTTGAATCGATCCTAAGATTCTTCTGATTACCGTTCCAGTCAAAGTTGATTAAAGACCTTCTCTGGTTCAGTCAGATCACCACTAAGATCTCTCTAATTCTTATTCCAGTTGAAGATTGACCCAAGACTTTTGTTTGGTTCAGTTGAATCGATCCTAAGATTCTTCTGATTTCCATTCCAATCAAAGTTAATTAAAGACCTTCTCTGGTTCAGTCAGATCGCCACTAAAATCTCCCTAATTCTTATTCCAGTTGAAGATTGACTCAAGACTATTGTCTGGTTCAGTTGAATCGGTCCTAAGATTATCTTGATTGTTATTCTAGTCAAAGTTGATTAAAGACCTTCTTTGGTTCAGTCAGATCGCCACTAAGATCTCCCTGATTCTTATTCCAGTTAAATATTGACCCGAGACTGGTTTAGTTGAATTGATCCTAAGATTCTTCTGATTGTCGTTCCAGTCAAAGTTGATAAAAAGACCATCTCTGGTTCAGTTAGATCGCCACGAAGATCTCCCTGATTCTTATTCCAGTTGAAGATTGACCCGAGACTTTTGTCTGGTTCAATTGAATCGATCCTAAGATTCTTCTGATTGTCGTTCTAGTCAAAGTTGATAAAAGACCTTCTCTGGTTCAGTCAGATAGATCGCCACAAAGATCTCCATGATTCTTATTCCAATTGAAGATTGACCCAAGACTTTTGTCTGGTTCAGTTGAATCGATCCTAAGATTCTTCTGATTACCGTTCCAGTCAAAGTTGATTAAAGACCTTCTCTGGTTCAGTCAGATCGCCACTAAGATCTCCCTGATTCTTATTCCAGTTGAAGATTGACCCAAGACTTTTGTCTGGTTCAGTTAAATCGATCCTAAGATTCTTCTGATTTCCATTCCAATCAAAGTTAATTAAAGACCTTCTCTGGTTCAGTCAGATCGCCACTAAGATCTCCCTAATTCTTATTCCAGTTGAAGATTGACCCAAGACTTTTGTCTGGTTTAGTTGAATCGATCCTAAGATTCTCTTGATTGTTGTTCCAGTCAAAGTTGATTAAAGACCTTCCTTGGTTCAGTCAGATCGCCACAAAGATCTTCCTGATTCTTATTCCAGTTAAAGATTGACCCAAGACTTTTGTTTGGTTTAGTTTAATCGATCCTAAGATTATTCTGATTGTCGTTCCATTCAAAGTTGATAAAAAGACCTTCTCTGGTTCAGTCAGATTGCCACTAAGATCTCCCTGATTCTTATTCCAGTTGAAGATTGACCCGCGACTTTTGTCTAGTTCAGTTGAATCGATCCTAAGATTCTTATGATTGTCGTTCCAATCAAAGTTGATAAAATACATTCTCTGGTTCAGTCAGATCGCCACTAAGATCTCCCTGATTCTTATTCCAGTTGAAGATTGACCCAAGACTTTTGTCTGGTTCAGTCGAATCGATCCTAAGATTCTTCTGATTGTCGTTCCAGTCAAAGTTGATAAAAAGCCCTTCTCTGGTTCAGTCAGATCACCACTAAGATCTCCCTGATTCTTATTCTATTTGAAGATTGACCCGAGACTTTTGTCTAGTTCAGACGAATCGATCCTAAGATTCTTATGATTGTCGTTCCAATCAAAGTTGATAAAAGACCTTCTCTGGTTCAGTCAAATTGCCACTAAGATCTCCCTGATTCTTATTCCAATTGAAGATTGACCCAAGACTTTTGTCTGGTTCAGTCGAATCGATCCTAAGATTCTTCTGATTTCTGTTCCAGTCAAAGTTGATAAAAGACCTTCTCTGGTTCAGTCAGATCGCCACTAAGATCACCCTGATTCTTATTCCAGTTGAAGATTGTCCCTAAGACTTTTGTCTGGTTCAGTTGAATCGATCTTAAGATTCTACTTATTGTTATTCCAGTTAAAGAAACTGCAAAGCCTGATGAACGACCAGATAACAGTTTAATCTCATTCCCCCAGTAAGTCGCGGCAAATGTGACCGGATAGCAGTCAACCTTATTATCCTCAGCAAGTCATTATGAAGCCTGGATCCTGACCAGATAGCAGTTCACTTCCGCCTCTTCAATCAAGAGATGACCCCCCAGTAGAGTAATGGACAACTGAAGCTCTTAAACTTTATTTCCCATGTGGAGACCAACATTTCTCAGCGGTGTCCACCTCAATAACAAGCATAGGTTGCCCCAAAGGAATATCTCATGAAATCAACATTGTTCTGGATGGCATCTGTAAGCCCATCTCCGACACTCTCTGTCATATTCCCTGGATGGAATCTTTAAGCCCATATCTGAATATCTCCCGTCACCTTTTTCAAATGGAATCTGTAAGCCCATACCCGATATTACCTACACAATCAAGTATCGTTTCAGACGAGTGCAAATTTCTGGGCACTCTAGTGTTCAATCATCTTCCACCTTCAGATCATGAAAGGCAAATCAGCCAATCTACATCCTCAAGTTTAAGAAGATTGAACAGGGGCAGCTGTTGTACCCCAAAATTTTCTCCCTCATTTCACTCAAGACATGCCCATTAGGATCCCCTAACTTGTCCTAGGATGACCAAGAATTGACCAGACAAACTCTCTTCCTAAGGAAATAAGGCTCAAACTAGGGTTTCACTTCTCATCAAGATGGTTGAGTCCCAAGGGTCCTAAAGTTTCTCCACTATCCTAATATGTCCTCAATATTATCCATGCCAAATTTGATGCCTTGAACAACAAGTTTGCTCAGTCAACTGCTCAAATGCCTAGAAATCAACTATACTAGGTCAAAAGTAAATTGTGGCCCAAATACAGTCAAACTTCAAGATTTTTGGTCAACATCAATATTTTGAAGTATTATCCATCATTTGATCAAGGGTAGATCATGATTCTTCAAGAAATGTTCCTAACTCATCAAAAGTCAAAAATAGCAAATTAGGGTTTTTATAGGAAAAGTCAACCAAACTTTGACCAAGCATAACTTTCTCATACTTTATCAGAAAGTTTTCCTCCAAGGTTCATTTTGAAGAGAATACAATTACCTACAACTCCTCTTCATCCCTCAAGGTCAAGAAATGCCTCAATAAAAAGATACAAGTTCATACATTATAGGTCCTTTCAAAAAGTCAACAAAAACACCTTTTGGGTCAAAGCTCCTTACATGAAGATGGAAGGTCCAATTGAGATGAAACCAAAAGGGTTGTTTAGAGGACATCCTAAGCTCTCTAAAAAGTCCAAGAAAACCCTCTTAGGGTTAAAAATGAGAGAGCATGCATTGCTAAAGTTGACCAATTTTTGGAAATGTGCATGAGACAAATAATGACCAAACTTGAATTTTTTTTCCAAATGGGCTCATGTTTTCATGCTTGAAACTTGTTCCTAACATGGCCCACGACCCCTGAGCTCACTCATACATTATTTCATTATTTTTATTATTTGTTTTGATTTTTATTCATTAAAATCAAATAAAATAGTGAAATAATAAAATAAAATCCAAGATTTGTTTTATGACCACATAATGAGTCTAGAATCAGCTGGCAAATCAAATATTTCGTGCAAGCGGTGATTGGAATGAAAAGAGCATGATTTTGCCTATTTTAGAAACTTAAAAAATCCATGGCAAATCAAATCTTTTTCTCACAAATCTTCAAGATTTAGTCCAGTTTTATTGACCTAATTCATTCCATTATATATTCACAACAAGACCTGATCAGAAGAAAAAAAAAGGATTGGCCGCACGAAATTGACACAAGAAACTCCAAATTTTTGGCAAAAAGTGGCAATCAGATTTTGATTTATAGGGAGATTCAAAGCATTCTGAAGGTTGCAATCAATTCCTGGGCACATTTGGAATCTTATTGGATCGTTCTCACGCATCAAAGCATCCAGAACAAACATCTACAGCGTCACAGTTTGCTTCTTGTTCTTAAATCCGATTTTGATAATATACACATTATAAATGAATTTTGAGTATGCATTCATGTTTATAGGAACATTTAGAACATGTTTGAATGATTAATTGCTTATTTTGATGCGTGTGTGACTAATTGCCATTGTTAGGGTTTTGAGGTTTGTTTTAGGGTTTTCCATTACTGGCAAAATTAGGCCAAAAGAAGAGTACCATTGTACTCACGAGATGAAACCCAGTTGATCCATGTATTTAGATTGAATTTATATTGCTTGGTTGAGATTTTGGAAATATGCAGGTCTTTTAGCAACAGTCATGTCTGTGGGTAAAAGTTCTCTGGCTAAGACGACAGCCAGTGGGGAAGACGATGGCGTGGCACATCCGAAGTGGACCATTTGAATTGCACGCGTTTTCTATCTTAAACACTGACCCTTTATTAAATATATTATATTATGTTTGTTTTATATAATGAATGTTAAGTTGGCTCAGATGGAAAGTCTGAAGGGTTTAAGGCGCGCGCGTGTGGGAGGTCAGGGGTTCGACCCCTGCCTCCTGCATATTATTTTCCTAACATTTGTTTCCAGATCCCATGTGATGTTGCTCAATATGCATACCATAGACCTCATCATCATCACCATCAGATCAACCAACACCAGATCTGACGTTCCAGGATGGCAGCCATATGATGGATCTCCCAGTTTGCTCTACACTGAACCACACGTTGGCTATGAGCTTACAGTTTCTGGGCCTTGGACAAAAGTTTCAGCTTACAACCCCCAATTTGGGTTCACACCCCCCTCAAGCCTATTTCTCAATTTCTCTATTTTTTTTATTATTTAGTTTTTATTTCTTTTGTTTTAAATCATTTTTTCAAAATCATAAAATCAGAAAATAATCACAAAAAAATTAGGATTTTGTTTTTTTCTTAAAAAATTAATTTTTTTTCCAATTAATTAATTTAATTAACTTTAATTTATTTTAATTAATTAAAATTAATTAGAAGATTAGGTTAAATTTCAAATCTTTTTCATAAAAAATCCCAAAAATATTTTCAATGAGCAAATTAGATTTTTTAGGGTTTTGATCTTTTTTTCCAGTTTTAACTCTCGTGCATTATTATTTTTCCGTTCGATTACTTTTTTTATTATTGATGTAAATGCACCCGGTTTGTAATAGCTTAATTAGGGTTTACAATTTCCGCACTTTATTTTTTGTTCATTATTTATGTATCTACACCAAAGCCCTATAATAGCGTAGGACCCTTTATTTCTTGCTTTTATATTCCTTGTTGTTGTACCCCAAAATTTTCCCTCCCATTTCCTCAACATTTTCTCATCACAAAACCCTTGGAGCTCAAGATCCAATTAGGGTTTCTTCTGCTCAAGACTTCTCCTTGCACTGTTAACCCAAATTAGGGTTTGTGTTTGCACAAAGATGTTTTGACCAAAATTGCCTAAGATGACTTTCATGCTTCATATTGGACTCCCAAGTTTATCCATACCAAGTTTCAAGTCTTGATTCCAAATTTTGCCCAGTCAATTGGACAGTTGACCTAGAAATCAACTGTATTGGGGAAAAAGTCAACTGTGGCCAATTGACAGTCAAACCTCATGAAAATTTACCCACATCAACATTATGAACTCACATGGACCATTTGATCAAGTTTGGATCACAATTCCTCAAGAAATTTGATCAGATCACCAAAAGGGCAAAATGGTCATTTTTAGGGTTTTGATTGCACAAAGGCAATTTTTGACTGTTTGACCTAGCCAATGGCAAACCAAGATCACAAATGGACTCAAGGACCCCATGGAATTGTCTTGAAATGCTCAACAAGTTCAAAAGATCCCAAATACATAAGGTTGACAGTTGAATTTCCCAGTCAATTGATCAATTTTGACTGTATACTGAAAAGTCAAACTTTGACTTTTTGGTCAAAATCAAGTGTCAAGATTCATTTTTCATCAAAACATGCCAAATCATGAAACTTGTTCATCAAGAAATCAAGAAATGCAAATTAGGGTTTGAAATGAAGATTTTTCATAACTTAGAATTTTTCTAAGTTATGAAAAACCCTAATTTTTTCCCAACTTTGTCCCACTTTCTCACCAAGATTCATTTGGATTCAAGCAAAAGTCAAAACATGAAAGTTGTAGCCTATTGCATAATA
This sequence comes from Vicia faba, assembly GCA_948472305.1. Taxonomy (NCBI): domain Eukaryota; kingdom Viridiplantae; phylum Streptophyta; class Magnoliopsida; order Fabales; family Fabaceae; genus Vicia; species Vicia faba. The sequence continues at coordinate 1,352,876,183 of OX451738.1, read as the reverse complement.
TACAACTTTGATTCACAAAGCTTTCCCAAAAGAAGCTTGTAGCTCAAGTTACAATTTTTGGAACAAGGGTACCAAATCATTCTTAACTTAGAGAAAATTTGACCTATTTTAGACAAGGTTTTTACCTAACTTCAAGACCATTTTTCACATACTTACACTTGGAATTTCAATTTGAATTTCAAAGATGGATTGTAGTACACATTCCATGCTTTCCAAAATGTCTAAGAACTCATCAAACAACCTCATGGTTAGGGAGAATCGAATTTGGCAAGTTGGAAAAAACTCACTTTTGATTTGGCCAATTTACATGTTCATACATTTGTGCCATTTTGAATTCAGCATGCTTTCCTTGATTACAGGTCCTATATCCCATTTGCGTTCAATAATTTAATGCTAATTCATTGTGCCAAGGCCTTGTTTTATGAGTTTAAGCATTACATGTTGAACTAAGCCATAAATAGAAAAAGTAAAATAGCCATTCTTGAAAAGTGAACTTTATGTCAATATGCAAATCCAAGCAAGTACATTTGAGATCTCTTTAGCACAAGTTTATGGACTAATTGCACTGATCAAGACTGAGTTATGCAGCACATTAGGGGGGCCTGTACAAGCTAGAAACTCAACTTGGCCATTGGTTGCTTAAAGTGTAAGAAACATAGCATATCACATAACAACTTTCATCTCAGCAAACCAAGCCTTAAGAAAAGTTATCAAACACATTCAAGACATCTATCCTAAGCTGAAACACGACCCTAATATATCCATTGCCTCCCCATTCCCAGAATCACCCTCAAACTGCCCAAACAGAGCATCTGCTGCAGTTTGAGTTCCATAGCTCAAACCTTCCATGCATTCTTGCTAAAAACTTGTCAAACACATCCCATAACATCCCTTGAAGCTAATCAAAACCTCAAACACGACCTGTAACACTCCCAGGCAAGATCACCAATTTCATTTTCTTGTTTTGCAGCTGAAGTTCCATAGCACGATTCAAAAGGTTTCAAGACAAAGTAAAGCTTGGAATAGCATCCCTGGACATCAAGGAAGTTGTACCAATCATCACCTTGCATTGAAGACACCTCCATCACCAGATACAACTTCAACTGAATAGGTAAGTTCATGAACACGTATCTCTCTATCCAGGAATTGTTAGCTTTAGGTTTGTGAAGAAAACATGTCACATTCATAGCCCTGAACATGCCCATGTGATTAGATTTCATTTATATTATGTATGCTTAGAGAATTTTAAGTCTGAACATGGAACAAAAACTAGGTCAGGAATTGGGGGAGAAGAAATTCTGGTATCATGAGGTGAAGAGATACTTGGAAGCTCAGGAATACCCTGAAGGTGCATCTGTCAATGACAAGAAGTTCATGAGAAGGTTTGCGGAAAAATTCTTCCTCAGCAACGGCATTCTCTACAAACGGAATCATGATTCAACTCTACTGCGTTGTGTGGATAAGGCTGAGGTAGAGAAGATCATGATAGAACTGCATGAAGGTACATTCGGAACACATTCCAGTGGACACACCATGGCAAAGAAAATCCTTAGGGCAGGATATTTCTGGTCCACAATGGAGGCCGATTGTTACCAACATTCTCGAACTTTTCATAAATGCCAGATCTATGCTGATAAGGTGCAAATCCCTCTGATTCCTCTGAATGTCCTGACGGCACCTTGGCCTTTTGCAATGTGGGGCATTGATATGATCGGTGAGATCCGACCGACTGCATCCAACGGGCATCACTTCATCTTGGTAGCGATCGATTACTTCACGAAGTGGGTTGAGGCAGCTTCCTACGCCACGGTAACCAAGAGCGTTGTGGCACGGTTCATTCGGCATAATCTGATATGTCGATACGGTGTACCGGAAAGAATCATTACGGATAATGGTACCAATCTCAATAACAAGATGATCACCGAGCTCTGCGAGCAATTCAAGATACAACACCATAACTCAAATCCTTACCGGCCGAAGAAGAATGGGGCTGTAGAGGCAGCTAATAAAAATATCAAGAAAATTGTGCCGAAGATGACAGTGACCTACAAAGATTGGCACGAGATGTTACCGTTTGCTCTTCATGGGTACCGTACCTCAGCAAGGACGTCAACCGGGGCAACACCTTTTTCCTTGGTCTATGGCATGGAGGCGGTCTTGCCGATTGAAGTCCAGATACCCTCTCTCCGAATAATGAAGGATGCAGACTTGAGTGAAGCTGACTGGATCCAGACTCGACTTGATCAATTAAACCTGATTGACGAAAAGAGACTCACCGCTATCTGTCATGGTCAGACGTACCAAAAACGGATGATCAGGGCATTTAACAAGAAATTCATACCACAAGAGAATCAAGTTGGGGACCTGGTAATCAAGCGCATCATCCTTCCTCAAGGTGATCCCCGGGGCAAATGGACCCCTACGTACGAAGGGCCATTTGTGGTTAAACATGTGTTCTCAAGAGGAGCCATGATTCTGACCACCATGGATGGTGATGACCTTCCTCACCCCGCCAATGCAGACATAGTGAAAAGATACTACGCATGAATAAAAGACCCGCTAGGTTGACATACCTAGGAAAAAATAAGGGCTTCCCGGCGAACCAAAAGGGTTCGGGTAAAAATAAGGGATGAAATGAAAAAAATCTGTACACCCGGCAAGTCGAAAACCTGAAAAGGCGGCTTGGGAAAAAATGGGTATCTCGGTGGACTGAAAACATGAAAGGGCGGTCCAGGCAAAAGTTAGGGATAAAGCGTAACACTATGTCTCATTGGATCACCTTGCATCCAGAATTCGGCATCAACTATCTGGCTCAGACTTCGGCATCGACCAATCAGCTTCATCTTCAACTAAGCAGCAAAGTGATGAGACGCTTGAAGACATAAAGGCGATAGCAGAGTTGGAACCCAGTGGGAATATTGTGCACATAGCTGTTTTGTTTCCTTTTCAAAATTGTATAAACTCTATGTTATTCGGTGGCATTCCCTTACTAGGATGTCAGCCTCTTGTACAAAAATGCCTATTCACAGGCAAATTTCAAAATCAATACAAGTTCACTTTTCCAAACAAATTGCCCATTGTTTTTCCTTTTTCTGTTTTGTCTTGCGAAGAACGTCCAATGTTCATTTTTGATATATGCATTTGACATTAAATTGCTGATTCATAAATATTTGCATATGAAACAAAAGACTAATTACAGGTGACATCAGAAACAGGGGCAATGTAAAGATTGTCCGATGCAGTCTGGTTGCTTTGTTCGCCAAGGTACCAAGGTAGATCTAACTGAAGGATGTGATCAAGTTCTCTCAACTCCCCACAGAATAAGACAAGATAGCAGCATTCCCCAGTGGAGTATAGGCATTCATTAGCAAGCATCCCCGACAGTCTTGACCTAAGATGGTTCCCCGGCGGAATATCAATACCCCAGTGCGATTCCAAAAGTTTCCCCAGGAAAGTGGAATTCTTATCCCCAGCAGGTTTTGAAGCTTATCCCCAGTAGATTCTGGAAGCTTATCCCCTACAGAGTACATACGTCTCTCCCGAGCTTTGTTCAAAGTTATTCCTCATAAGGGTTTATAACTGGGTTATCCTTAGCTAATTGCCACGGAAGATCGCCCTCGTCGAAGTTCTTCCTATTCCCAGCGGAGTTCATCAAAGTTCCCCAACATCACTCATCAACACAATCCCCAGCAGAGTTTATCTTTGGTATCCCCAGCGGAATCCATCATTGAAATCCTCAGTGGGCCTCTCATCAAACTTTAGCAAAGTATCTCTTCCACAGAGCGATTCCCCGCAGAGTAATCTCTCCAACAAGTGTATTCCTCAACGGAGTCGTCTTCTCCTACCGGTGTATTATTACAACCGTCATCCCCAGCGGAAGCGAAAAAACTCTACCCTTCAACGTCAGCCCAGGATTTAATTCCCCGGGCGGTCGTCAAGGATTTATTTTCCTAGACGAAAATACATTCATAAACATTTCACATTTCATACATCTTGCTTACATACATGATAAAGTGCATACAACACTATCTCATGTTGAACATCATGACATCATGCATTTCATACATCATGACATTGCATACAACTGATGTTTTGCCTTTTCAGGGAAAAAGACAACCCCAAAGACAACTACCTTCAGCTGTCACAATTCCAGATTCAATACCTGTATCTAGCCAGGGCACATCTGTGAGTGATCAGTTTCCAGACTCGATTCCTGTATCTAGCCAGGGCACGTCTGAAGAGTTCAAAGATTCAATTCCTGTATCCAGCCAGGGCATATCTAGCAACTATCACAATTCCAGATTCGATTCCTGTATCCAGCCAGGGCATATCTGTTGACCATATTTCCAGACTCGATTCCTGTATCTAGCCAGGGCACGTCTGAAGAGTTCGAAGATTCGATTCCTGTATCCAGCCAGGGAATATCTGTTGACGACTATTTCCGGATTCGATTCCTGTATCCAGCCAGGGCACATCTGTGAGCAACCGATTGTAGATTCGACACCTGTATCTAGCCAGGGCATATCTGCATGAGGAGATTGAAGATCAAAATCCTGTAACAAGCCATGAAAACATTTGTCTTTCTCAAATACACAAGTTCTCGCTAAGGAATCTCTTATGCGATCAACACTTCCAAATGGCATCTATAAGCCCATTCCCGACAAGGTTCTGTCACATCTCCAGATGGCATCCATAAGCCCATATCCCTATCCACCATCTCTCCAAATGGCATCTATAAGCCCATTCCCGACATCACATTGCTGATACTCCAACATGCGAGTGCAAATTTCCGGGCACTCTAGTGTCCAATCTCCTTTTACCCTCGAGTCACGAAAGGCAAACTTTCCAATCTAACTCTTCAGGTTCAAGAAGATTGAACAGGGGCAACTGTTGTACCCCAAAATTTGACCTCCCATTTCCTCAACATTTTCTCATCACAAAACCCTTGGAGCTCAAGATCCAATTAGGGTTTCTTCTGCTCAAGACTTCTCCTTGCACTGTTGACCCAAATTAGGGTTTGTGTTTGCACAAAGATGTTTTGACCAAAATTGCCTAAGATGACTTTCATGCTTCATATTGGACTCCCAAGTTTATCCATACCAAGTTTCAAGTCTTGATTCCAAATTTTGCCCAGTCAATTGGACAGTTGACCTAGAAATCAACTGTATTGGGGAAAAAGTCAACTGTGGCCAATTGACAGTCAAACCTCATGAAAATTTACCCACATCAACATTATGAACTCACATAGACCATTTGATCAAGTTTGGATCACAATTCCTCAAGAAATTTGATCAGATCACCAAAAGGGCAAAATGGTCATTTTTAGGGTTTTGACTGCACAAAGGCAATTTTTGACTGTTTGACCTAGCCAATGGCAAACCAAGCTCACAAATGGACTCAAGGACCCCATGGAATTGTCTTGACATGCTCAACAAGTTCAAAAGATCCCAAATACACAAGGTTGACAGTTGAATTTCCCAGTCAATTGATCAATTTTGACTGTATACTGAAAAGTCAAACTTTGACTTTTTGGTCAAAATCAAGTGTCAAGATTCATTTTTCATCAAAACATGCCAAATCATGAAACTTGTTCATTAAGAAATCAAGAAATGCAAATTAGGGTTTGAAATGAAGATTTTTCATAACTTAGAATTTTTCTAAGTTATGAAAAACCCTAATTTTTTCCTAACTTTGTCCCACTTTCTCACCAAGATTCATTTGGATCAAAGCAAAAGTCAAAACATGAAAGTTGTAGCCTATTGCATAATATACAACTTTGATTCACAAAGTTTTCCCAAAAGAAGCTTGTAGCTCAAGTTACAATTTTTGGAACAAGGGTACCAAACCATTCTTAACTTAGAGAAAATTTGACCTATTTTAGACAAGGTTTTTACCTAACTTCAAGACCATTTTTCACATACTTCCACTTGTAATTTCAATTTGCATTTCAAAGATGCATTGTAGTACACATTACAAGATTTCCAAAATGTCCAAGAACTCATCAAACAACCTCATGGTTAGGGAGAATCGAATTTGGCAAGTTGGAAAAAACTCACTTTTGATTTGGCCAATTTACATGTTCATACATTTGTGCCATTTTGAATTCAGCATGCTTTCCTTGATTACAGGTCCTATATCCCATTTTCACTCAATAATTTAATGCTAATTCATTGTGCCAAGGCCTTGTTTTATGAGTTTAAGCATTACATGTTGAACTAAGCCATAAATAGAAAAAGTAAAATAGCCATTCTTGAAAAGTGAACTTTATGTCAATATGCAAATCCAAGCAAGTACATTTGAGATCTCTTTGGCACAAGTTTATGGACTAATTGCACTGATCAAGACTGAGTTATGCAGCACATTAAGGGGGCCTGTACAAGCTAGAAACTCAACTTGGCCATTGGTTGCTTAAAGTGTAAGAAACATATCATATCACATAACAACATTCATCTCAGCAAACCAAGCCTTAAGAAAAGTTATCAAACACATTCAAGACATCTATCCTAAGCTGAAACACGACCCTAATATCTCCATTGCCTCCCCATTCCCAGAATCACCCTCAAACTGCCCAAACAGAGCATCTGCTGCAGTTTGAGTTCCATAGCTCAAACCTTCCATGCATTCTTGCTAAAAACTTGTCAAACACATCCCATAACATCCCTTGAAGCTAATCAAAACCTCAAACACGACCTGTAACACTCCCAGGCAAGATCACCATTTTCATTTTCTTGTTTTGCAGCTGAAGTTCCATAGCACGATTCAAAAGGTTTCAAGACAAAGTAAAGCTTGGAATAGCATCCCTGGACATCAAGGAAGTTGTACCAATCATCACCTTGCATTGAAGACACCTCCATCACCAGATACAACTTCAACTGAACAGGTAAGTTCATGAACACGTATCTCTCTATCCAGGCATTGTTAGCTTTAGGATTGTGAAGAAAACATGTCACATTCATAGCCCTGAACATGCCCATGTGATTAGATTTCATTTATATTATGTATGCTTAGAGAATTTTAAGTCTGAACATGGAACAAAAACTAGGTCAGGAATTGGGGGAGAAGAAATTCTCTCTCATTTCTGAGAGTTAGATTGACTTCTTTATATGTCTAGAATCGTGGCTTCAAGCTCTACAGGTTTCATGTTGGAAGATTTGGCAAAAGATCAAAGAATCAGGAGTTAGAGATTTGAGAAGAAAGGCGCGTGTTTTTGAATTTTGTTGGTCTGAAGGTTGAAGACAACAATCTTCTGGGCTGGGCCTGATTTGTTATTTCTTTTCACACCATGTTTTTATTTCTGCACCCCCTGAGCCCATTTTGCTTATTTTAATGATTTTTTGACTTTTCTCTTTTTATTCTGACTTATTTATTTTTTCTTATAATATTAAAAATATAAAAATAATTTTTTAAACCATTTTTTAATTTATTAGGCATTTATTTGTTTGAATGAGTATTTGTACATAAATAAATAAATAGATACACTTTTATTCAAAAATACCAAAAATAATGCAAACCCATTTTATTTTCCATTTTTATTTTATTTTATCTTCTGAAAATATTTTATAAAAAATATACCTTTTTTATAAATATTAAATATTATTATTTTTGTATATATAATATATATTTAGTAAATAATACAAATATTTATATATATATTAATATATTTAGGTTAAAATACAAAATATACACATTTTCATTTTTATTAATATTTAACATTAAAAATACCTTTTTGAAAAATATACTTCATTTTTATTTTTATTTTTGAATATAATAAATAAATATTGTACATATTAAATAATTAATACATTTTATTTAATAAAATTAGGGTTTTGCCCTAAACATAAAAAACTCCAAAAAAATAATCCTTTTTATTTTGTTTATTTGACATATAAAAACACTTTTTTCATACACATAAAAAACCCTTTTGCATCTTGCATATTTATTTTATTTCCATTTAATTTGTGCAATTAAATATCTTGTAAATAATTCAATATTGATGTAATAGTCTAGGTTTAAATTCCTTGTCAAAATACCCCCATTTGAACATTTGTACCCCCTTCCCATATATTGTGTTGTAGTAGCTTAGTAACTTTATTTTTCGCACTTTATTGCTTTCTAAATATACCATGTTAGAATTAGGGTTTGTATGCGAATCAAAAACAACAAAAATTGTTTGACCTAATTTCAAGATAAACAAGCATGAAAATGGACAACACTAATCACACTTGCACCCCTAGGGTATTCCACTTGTTGCCTTCAATAAATGGGCCATATTGCATGTTAGGTCTCTTTGGGCAAAACAAAACAATTCAAAAGATCATAGTCCCTCGATGACGCTTTCAAAAAGTTGCCTAACAAATGATCAAGTCCCTTAAGGAAAAATTGCCCAAAGATACTTGGCACCATTGCAATTATGGTCTAAACGATGACCCGCGCCCGTCCCTTTCACATCCTAACACAAGATTGTCCACCAAATGCATTGGTGGAACAAAATTGTTAAAATGGTTAAAACATAGCAATAATCTTTGAGAAATTTAGGAGTAGATAACCTCTTAGTTACTTGAATCAAACTTTCAAAACACTTGCCTATTTTTAAACCACACCTCACAACACTTTCAAAAACAAACTTTCAAAAACAAATGAAAACCTTTTCAAAAGACATACACCTTTGTATACATCCCAACATGGATCATTACAAAGGTTGCCACCACATTGGCCTCTTTTCAAAACATTTTCAAATCCACACACACAAAGCACCATTTCAAACAATTGAAAAATAAGGCAAGTTGATCTAAGCAAGTAACTAAGAGCCCATGGATAACCATGGATAGAAAGGGTGCTAATACCTTCCCTTTCTATAATCTACTCCCCGAACCCAAGAAAACATCTCAAAGGTTTTTGTTGTGCTTTTTAAACCTTTCCTTAGGATAAAATAAAAAGTCGGTGGCGACTCTTTCTCAACCGAAACATTTGCGAAAACAAACGCAAAACCATAGTCAGTTCTCCCACCGTATCACAAAACTGGCGACTCTGCTGGGGAATAATTTAAAAGTGGAGTAACCTTAGGGCTTAGATCACCTTTGTTTTCAATTGTTTGCTTTGTTTGCTTTTATATTTGTGGGCTTTGCATCGGAGTTTCATAGATCCTAACCCGGATCTGGGGAATACCCTTTTTAGGTAGCATAATCTGTGAGGGACCTGTCCGGCATAGACCGACATGGGTGAAGCAGTGGCTACGTTGGTGTGGCACCTTGGTCTGTACCGATATCCCTTGTGTTGCAACGAGGGGAATATGGGTCTTCTAAGGAGTCATTAAACACCAACCAACCTTAGAACCCTAAATTGACCAAACTTGGCCATAGAACAGTAGCAGTATGCTACACTCATTGAGGCTAAACTCTCGTGATGGTTTTGGCCGCAAGAAAAGATTGCGATGCTGGAGTTATGACCGATTGAGGGTAGTCAATGATTTGAGATCCTCTAGAACCCGGTTACTTTTGATAGGACAGGTTTTAACCAACGAAACCAAAAGAGGGTAATACCTAAACTTCATGATGGCCTGAAACCTAAGGGTTGTCTTGTGTGACTCGTGTGCCTTATCATGCTTGCCTGTGTGAATACTTGTGGTGTGCTTCATCATAGCATCATGCCATCATACCATTGCATGCATCCTGTATAAGGACTAACCCATTTCAAAGACAAAAAAGTTTCATCTTTGCTCTGTTTTGTAGGACATCATGATGCCCGTGCGTAGGAATACTATCCGGCTCAACTTTGTTCAACCACCAGCTCTGCTCAAAGATTTGGTTGGTAGGATTCCAAACACTACTTCCTTCATCAAAAGGCATGGTTCTCTCCTTGGCTTGATCACTGCAAAGTGGGACCAACAACTGATAAGTGTCCTGACCCAGTTTTATGATCTCCTGTATCATTGTTTTACCTTTCAAGACTTCCAGCTGGTCCCTACCCTAGAAGAATTCTCTGATTTGCTCGGTATCCCTGTTTTGGAGCAAACTCCATTCACTGGTTTGGAAAAGACTCCTAGGCCTGAAGAGATTGCTTCAATTCTCCCCTTGACCAAAGAAGAGGTATTGGCTAACTGGGAAACTAGAAGTGGAGTTAAGGGCTTTTTGGTCAAATTTCTGGTTGGCAAAGCTAATGATTTCTGGAATGACTTAGACTTCAAGGCGTACGAAGACATTCTGGCTCTTTTAATCTATGGTCTGGTATTGTTCCCAAATCCTGACACCTTTATCAGTATCTATGCCATAAGGATCTTCATGTCTCGGAATCCTGTACCCACTCTTTTGGGTGATATCCTGCAACAACTCTATGCTCGTACTGCCCGAAAACGGGGAACTCCGTGGTGTTGTGCTCCTTTGCTAGTGAGGTGGTTTATTTCGCACCTTCCTAAGTTCGTGCTGAAGAATGAAGAAGGAAAGGGTTGGGCTCATAGGTTAATGTCTCTCACTGATAATGACATCACTTGGACTCTCAGAGGTTTGGATGAGGTAGCTGTTATTGATCGTTGCGGAGAATACCCTAATGTTCCGTTGATTGGTATCCAAGGAGGAATCTCTTATAATCCATGCTTAGCTCTCCGCCAGTTTGGAAGAGCCAGAAGAGTAGGGCCTCATGAAATGTTGGTTCCTCACTTCCATTTTGAATTTCAGGTAGACAGTGACAAGCTACGCCATGGATTCATTAAGGCTTGGGACAGAATTCACAAAGCTGACCCACATGAGTTGGGACCAAAGACTTCTCTACCAATGGAACCCTATTGCAGATGGGTCCGCATCCGTGCTCAGAAGTTAGGTATGTCGTACGAAGCTGTCAGACCTATCATTCTTGAATCTCCTGATGAAGATGAGGTTCCTCCAACTGTCCTCCCTCCTCAGATACCCACTGATTTTGACACAATGAAGAGATCTTGGGCGCAGCTAAAGGAAGAACGGGATTTTTATCGGGAAAAGTTCAACGAACAGGAACGGAAGATCCAGAGGCTGACTAAGCAATTGGAGGAGGAGCGGGTCCTGAATGACTACATCCACACTGAGAAGAGGAGGCCATGGGAGCACTGATGGGCTTTGGATATTTCCTTTTACAGCTTTTATTTCCTTTTCAGTATTCTTCATTCCTGTAATGCCTAAGGGCAAGTTGTTGAACAATTTAAAATTTGAATCTAATGAAGTGTGTTTCCCTTTTGTCTACAAAGTTGAATCTTGTTTGTCTTTGAAAACATAAAACATATGCATCTCATTGCACCATATGCATAACAGGTACCCTTTTTCACAGGTTGCTTAATCTTCTTCGCTGTTTATTTGAACAGTCATCATGAATCCAGATTCATCCAGTGAGCAAGCAATCAAGGCCCTTCAGGCCCAAAGTGCCCAGCTTCAAGAAATGGTCCTGAGCCTGGCCCAAGGTCATCAAGAGTTGAAGGCTCTACTCCTGAAGAAGAAGAAGAAAAAGAGGACTGCGTTATTCAACACCGGACGCAGGTTTGGGAACACACTCCATAATGAGGCGGATCCAACTACTTCCTCTGCAGAGAAAGACAGTCCCCAAGGGGGAGGAGCTCCTAGTCCTGCAGTCTCTGACAACGAGACGGACTACAATGACGAACAATACCCTCCCGCTGCTGACAGATACAAGAAATTAGAGGACCGCTTGAGCGCCATGGAGATTCAGAATGTGTCGGGGATGGATTTCGGAGATTTGGGGTTATCTTCTGGGGTAGTAATCCCACACAAGTTTAAAGCGCCTGCCTTTTCCAAATACGACGGGGCTTCCTGTCCAAAGTTGCATCTAAGGTCGTACGTAAGGAAGATCCAACCTTACACGGCAGATAAGAACCTTTGGATTCACTTCTTCCAAGATAGCCTTTCGGGGTCACAGCTTGAGTGGTTCTACCAACTAGATGGAACTAGTATCCGACATTGGGAAGATTTGGCAACCGCATTTTATAGACAATTTCAATACAATTCTGATCTCGCTCCTACGCGTACCCAACTTCAGGGTATGTCTCTAGGAACGGGCGAAGGGTTCAAAGAATATGCACAAAAATGGAGAGATTTGGCTGGCAGGGTGCAGCCTCCATTGACTGATCGTGAGCTGGTTGATATGTTTCTAGGGACCTTGTCTGGTCCATTCTTCAATCATTTGGTTGGTAACTCCTCCGCTGGGTTTACGGATTTGATTCTGACGGGTGAAAGGATAGAAGCTAGCATCAGGTCAGGAAAGATACAAAAAGCTGCCTCCGCAAGTACTGAGAAGAGGCCTTTCAAGAAAGAAGCAAGTGCCGTCTTTGGTCCTAGAAGACAAGTCAAGCCAGAAAGCCGCCAAGCCGTCAATGCCTTGGTCATTTCAAAACCTGTTGCTGCTCCTCAGCAGTACAATCAACAAAGAGGTGAAAGGCCCAAGAGGCAGTATACTCGGCTGAGTATGACCCTGTCACAAATCTTACCGCAACTGTTATTAACCAACTTGGTGACCATCAAAGAGGCTCTGAAGGTCGTGAATACTGCATCTCCTAAGTATAACCCAAATGCCTGTTGTGCTTATCATTCCGATAGCCCCGGGCATACTACTGATGATTGCTGGGCCTTGAGAAATAAGGTGCAAGACCTTATCGATGCGAAGGAAATTCAGTTTGAGGCGCCTGAGAGGCCAAATGTTGTAACTGTTCCTATGCCCCAGCATAGAGTAAATGCCATCGAGGAAGATTTGTATGCTGTTTCGGTGAATGATGTTGCTACCCCTCTTTTGACTGTTAAGAGGAACTTACTACTAGCCGGTTTATTTCCGGGTTGTAGCAAGGGTTTTCTCCTGTGTTCTGTTATCCCTACCGGTTGTCCGCTGCTGAAATCAGGCATCCAAAGCCTGATGGATAGCAAAGAAATTCTGTTCAAGAAAACTGTTGTTCCATTTGTTCCCACTGAAGAAGTATCTGTCGTCACAATTTACAATCCTACCAAAGCTCCCCCGAGGAAGCCAGTCCAAATTATGTCTGTTGTACCCATTACTATTACTGTTCCGGGGCCTCTCCCCTATGAGTCTGATAAAGCTGTCCCATGGCATTATGGGGCCGACGTGTATGTGCTTGGAGTGAAGCAGGAGTTCAACACCGGTACCAGTATCAGTAACATCACTGGTCCCGCTAAGATTACTCGCAGTGGTAGGCTCTTCTCGCCTGACATTGCACCGCCAGTTATCCGAAATCCTCTTATCATCACACCCGCAAGTGTGCATGTTCCAATTCAAGTTCCTGTGTCTACTACTGCCGCCGAGTCCTCTGATACTCGGGGCAAAGAAGTTGCTACCGATTTGCCTGCCAGGACGGAGGCACCAAAAAAGACTGCTGTTGAAGCCTCCCAACAAGAGATGAGGAAATCCTTAAAATCATTAAAAAGAGTGACTTCAATGTTGTTGAACAGTTGGGGCATACCCCCTCCAAAATCTCTATGCTATCATTGCTGCTATGCTCAGAGGCCCATGCAAAAGCCCTGATTTCATTTCTGAAAACGGCCCATGTGCCGCAAGAGACCTCTGCAGATCAATTCACTGACTGTGTGGCTAATTTGACAACTGACAATGGTTTGGGGTTCTCAGATGCTGACCTTACCGCCAAAGGGAAAAATCACAATGATGCCCTGCATGTTTCCATAGAATGCAGGGGCACTACTCTCGCACACGTATTGGTGGATACCGGTTCTTCCCTGAATGTTTTGCCCAAGAAGGCATTGGATCGCTTGGATTGTGAGGGCCTGGAATTGAAACCTAGTAACATCATTGTTAGAGCCTTCGACGGTTCTAAGAGGATGGTGCACGGTGAAGTAGACATTCCTATTTGTGTGGGTTCCCAAGTCTTCGACTCAACGTTCTATGTAATGGATATTCGTCCATCTTATTCCTGCTTGTTGGGTCGACCCTGGATTCACAAGGCTGGGGCAGTAACATCCACTCTACACCAAAAGCTCAAATACCCTGTCAAAGGGAAGATTGTTACTGTGCAGGGTGAGGAGGAATACATGGTTAGTCACTTGAATTCATTCCGATATATCGAGATGGACGGGGAGTTTATTGAAACCCCCTTTCAGTATTTTGAGGAGGTACCTCCAACGTTGGCATCGGCGGAAACAGTGGTTGAAGAAGACTTTCCGTTGAAGATGGCGTCCTTGAAGGATGCCCGGGCTGTAATCGAGAAAGGCAAATGTGCAAACTGGGGTCAGCTTCCTGACTTCACTCAAAAGAATGACAAGTTTGGGCTGGGCTTTACTGCAGAGGCTCAGAGGGCTGTGCGCAAGGAAAGGATCAGAAAGGCTCCGGTGTTCATCTCCAACCCAAGGGTGAATGCTATCGAGGAGGACGTAGAGGAAGCAGAGTTTGACAGTTGGATCTATCCAACCACCAGCAACGGACCAAGCAACTGGACGACAAAGGATTTTACACCAATTACATTTGTCACGCAGTAATTAACTCTTTTGATTTTTAATTTGTAACAAACAATATGTTGAAACTTTTATTGGCTCGGTGTTTTACCCGGGGCATCGTAGCTCCATTTGTGAGGGCTTTTTGTATGACATTTCCATATATCATCAATCAAAACATTGGACGTTTGTTGCATTTCAAATCTTGTGCTCTTTTTCTTTCTGTGTTATATATTGCAAAACAGATATATTTACACACACTCACTTATACATGTTTCAATCCACTCTGGATCTCACTGGTAACAGCTCTGCTACCACCAGTTATGACTTCGAGAATCCGATCAACTTGGCCGAAGATGAAGGTGAAGATGATTGCGAAGTGCCTGGTGAACTCGCAAGACTGCTACTTCAGGAAGAGAGGGCCATTCAGCCGCATGAAGAGCCGGTGGAAACAGTGAACCTGGGTACTGAGACAGATAGGAAAGAAGTCAAGATTGGGGCCAATCTAGAGCTCAGCATGAAGCAACGATTGATCCAGATGCTACATGATTACATGGAGATATTTGCTTGGTCTTACGAAGACATGCCTGGTTTGGATGCCGACATTGTAGTTCATCACCTGCCTACCAAGGAAGACTGCCCTCCGGTAAAGCAAAAGGTCTGTCGCATGCGCCCAGAGATGTCCGGAAAGATCAAGGCTGAGGTTATGAAGCAATTCGATGCCAGATTTCTAGCAGTGACTTCTTACCCTCAGTGGGTTGCCAATGTGGTGCCAGTGCCGAAGAAGGACGGTAAAGTCAGAATGTGTGTCGACTATAGGGATTTGAACAGGGCCAGCCCCAAAGATGATTTCCCTCTACCTCACATCGACGTTCTTGTTGACAATACTGCTCAACACAAGGTGTTCTCCTTCATGGATGGTTTTTCAGGGTACAATCAGATCAAGATGGCTCCGGAAGATATGGAAAAGACTACCTTTGTGACTCAGTGGGGCACCTTCTACTACAAGGTCATGCCATTCGGGTTGAAAAATGCTGGGGCAACCTACCAACGTGCCATGGTTGCTTTATTTCATGATATGATCCATCATGAGATTGAGGTATATGTTGATGACATGATTGCAAGGTCTCAAACTGAGGAGGAACACCTTGACCATCTGCGGAAGCTGTTTGACCGACTGAAGTTATACAAGCTAAGGTTGAACCCAAACAAATGCACCTTTGGGGTGAGGTCCGGAAAATTGCTAGGTTTCTTTGTAAGCGACAAAGGTATTCAGGTGGACCTTGCCAAGATAAAAGCCATACAAGAGATGCCAGCTCCCAAGACAGAGAAAGAAGTCAGAGGCTTTCTGGGAAGACTAAATTACATTGCCCGATTCATCTCACATCTAACTGCTACTTGTGAGCCAATCTTCAAATTACTGAAGAAAGATCAAGTAGTACGTTGGAACAATGAATGTCAGGCCGCTTTTGAAAAGATAAAGGAGTATCTCCAAGAGCCACCCATTCTTATGCCACCAGTGGAAGGGAGACCTCTAATACTATACTTGACAGTACTTGACAACTCAATGGGGTGTGTGCTGGGGCAGCATGACGAGTCTGGCCGAAAAGAGCACGCTATTTATTACCTGAGCAAAAAGTTTACCGACTGTGAGTCTCGTTACTCACTGCTCGAGAAAACTTGTTGCGCTCTGGTATGGGCTGCTCGCCAGCTGAGACAGTATATGTTGACCCACACTACTTTGTTGATTTCAAAGATGGATCCCATCAAGTACATATTCGAAAAGCCTGCTCTGTCTGGAAGAATAGCGAGATGGCAAATGATCTTGACAGAATATGATATCCAGTACACAACTTAGAAAGCAATCAAGGGAAGTGTATTGGCAGATCATTTGGCACACCAACCTGTGGACGATTATCAATCCTTGAACTTTGAATTTTCGGATGAATATATCATGGTGGTAACTGACTGTGAAGTACCTGGACCAGATGAAGGACCTGAGGAAGGATCCCGATGGTATAAGCATTTTGACGGAGCCTCCAACGCTTTGGGTAACGGCGTCGGCGCTGTAATCATATCTCCCAAAGGAACTCATACTCCACTCACCGCCCGATTGTGTTTCAACTGCACCAACAACATGGCAGAATATGAGGCATGTATCATGGGTCTTCAAGCCGCAATCGACTTAAGGATCAAGTATCTGAGTGTCTTCGGAGATTCCGCTCTCGTGATCAATCAGATCAAAGGCGAGTGGGATACGAAACACCCAAATCTTATTCCTTACAAGGAGTATGTGTTGACTTTGCTTCCCCACTTTGAAGAGATAACTTTTGAGCACTTCCCAAGAGAGGAGAATCAGCTAGCGGACGCACTAGCTACGATGTCTTCAATTTTCAAAGTCAAATGGGACAATGAGGCTCCCCGGATCATTATCTGGAAGTTGGACGAACCGGCATACTGCTGCGATCTTGAGACCGAAAAGGTGACTGAAAAACCCTGGTATCATGAGGTGAAGAGATACTTGGAAGCTCAGGAATACCCTGAAGGTGCATCTGTCAATGACAAGAAGTTCATGAGAAGGTTTACGGAAAAATTCTTCCTCAGCAACGACATTCTCTACAAACGGAATCATGATTCAACTCTACTGCGTTGTATGGATAAGGCTGAGGCAGAGAAGATCATGATAGAACTGCATGAAGGTACATTCGGAACACATTCCAGTGGGCACACCATGGCAAAGAAAATCCTTAGGGCAGGATATTTCTGGTCCACAATGGAGGCCGATTGTTACCAACATTCTCGAACTTGTCATAAATGCCAGATCTATGCTGATAAGGTGCACATCCCTCCGGTTCCTCTAAACGTCCTGACGGCACCTTGGCCTTTTGCAATGTGGGGCATTGATATGATCGGTGAGATCCGACCGACTGCATCCAACGGGCATCGCTTCATCTTGGTAGCGATCGATTACTTCACGAAGTGGGTTGAGGCAGCTTCCTACGCCACGGTAACCAAGAGCGTTGTGGCACGGTTCATTCGGCATAATCTGATCTGTCGATACGGTGTACCGGAAAGAATCATTACGGACAATGGTACCAATTTCAATAACAAGATGATCACCGAGCTCTGTGAGCAATTCAAGATACAGCACCATAACTCTTCTCCTTACCGGCCGAAGATGAATGGGGCTGTAGAGGCAGCTAATAAAAATATCAAGAAAATTGTGCAGAAGATGACAGTGACCTACAAAGATTGGCACGAGATGTTACCGTTTGCTCTTCATGGGTACCGTACCTCAGCAAGGACGTCAACCGGGGCAACACCTTTTTCCTTGGTCTATGGCATGGAGGCGGTCTTGCCGATTGAAGTCCAGATACCCTCTCTCCGAATAATGAAGGATGCAGACTTGAGTGAAGATGACTGGATCTAAACTCGACTTGATCAATTAAACCCGATTGACGAAAAGAGACTCACCGCTATCTGTCATGGTCAGACGTACCAAAAACGGATGATCAGGGCATTTAACAAGAAAGTCAGACCACAAGAGTATCAAGTTGGGGACCTGGTAATCAAGCGCATCATCCTTCCTCAAGGTGATCCCCGGGGAAAATGGACCCCTACGTACGAAGGGCCATTTGTGGTTAAACATGTGTTCTCAGGAGGAGCCATGATTCTGACCGCCATGGATGGTGATGACCTTCCTCACCCCGCCAATGCATACATAGTGAAAAGATACTACGCATGAATAAAAGACCCGCTAGGTTGACATACCTAGGCAAAAAAAAGGGCTTCCCGACGAACCAAAAGGGTTCGGGTAAAAATAAGGGATGAAATGAAAAAAATCTGTACACCCGGCAAGTCGAAAACCTGAAAAGGCGGCTTGGGGAAAAATGGGTATCCCGGTGGACTGAAAACCTGAAAGGGCGGTCCAGGCAAAAGTTAGGGATAAAGCGTAACACTATGTCTCATTGGATCACCTTGCATCCAGAATTCGGCATCAACTATCTGGCTCAGACTTCGGCATCGACCAATCAGCTTCATCTTCAACTAAGGAGCAAAGTGATGAGACGCTTGAAGACATAAAGGCGATAGCAGAGTTGGAACCCAGTGGGAATATTGTGCACATAGCTGTTTTGTTTCCTTTTCAAAATTGTATAAACTCTATCTTATTCGGCGGCATTCTCTTACTAGGATGTCAGCCTCTTGTACAAAAACGCCTATTCACAGGCAAATTTCAAAATCAATACAAGTTCACTTTTCCAAACAAATTGCCCATTGTTTTTCCTTTTTCTGTTTTGTCTTGCGAAGAACGTCCAATGTTCATTTTTGATATATGCATTTGACATTAAATTGCTGATTCATAAATATTTGCATATGAAACAAAAGACTAATTACAGGTGACATCAGAAACAGGGGCAATGTAAAGATTGTCCGATGCAGTCTGGTTGCTTTGTCCGCCAAGGTACTAAGGTAGATCTAACTGAAGGATGTGATCAAGTTCTCTCAACTCCCCACAGAATAAGACAAGATAGCAGCATTCCCCAGTGGAGTATAGGCATTCATTAGCAAGCATCCCCGGCAGTCTTGACCTAAGATGGTTCCCCGGCGGAATATCAATACCCCAGTGTGATTCCAAAAGTTTCCCCAAGAAAGTGGAATTCTTATCCCCAGCAGGTTTTGAAGCTTATCCCCAGTAGATTCTGGAAGCTTATCCCCTGCAGAGTACAGACGTCTCTCCCGAGCTTTGTTCAAAGTTATTCCTCATAAGGGTTTATAACTGGGTTATCCTCAGCTAATTTCCACGGAAGATCGCCCTCTTCGAAGTTCTTCCTATTCCCAGCGGAGTTCATCAAAGTTCCCCAACATAACTCATCAACACAATCCCCAGCGGAGTTTATCTTTGGTATCCCCAGCGGAATCCATCATTGAAATCCTCAGCGAGCCTCTCATCAAACTTAAGCAAAGTATCTCTTCCACAGAGCGATTCCCCGCAGAGTAATCTCTCCAACAAGTGTATTCCTCAACGGAGTCGTCTTCTCCTACCGGTGTATTCTTACAACCGTCATCCCCAGCAGAAGCGAAAAAACTCTACCCTTCAACGTCATCCCAGGATTTAATTCCCCGGCCGGTCGTCAAGGATTTATTTTCCTAGAAGAAAATACATTCATAAACATTTCACATTTCATACATCTTGCTTACATACATGATAAAGTGCATACAACACTATCTCATGTTGAACATCATGACATCATGCATTTCATACATCATGACATTGCATACAACTGATGTTTTGCCTTTTCAGGGAAAAAGACAACCCCAAAGACAACTACCTTCAACTGTCACAATTCCAGATTCGATATCTGTATCTAGCCAGGGCACATCTGTTAGTGATCAGTTTCCAGACTCGATTCCTGTATCTAGCCAGGGCACGTCTGAAGAGTTCGAAGATTCAATTCCTGTATCCAGCCAGGGCATATCTAGCAACTATCACAATTCCAGATTCGATTCCTGTATCCAGCTAGGGCATATCTGTTGACCACATTTCCAGACTCGATTCCTGTATCTAGCCAGGGCACGTCTGAAGAGTTCGAAGATTCGATTCCTGTATCCAGCCAGGGCATATCTGTTGACGACTATTTCTGGATTTGATTCCTGTATCCAGCCAGGGCACATCTGTGAGCAACCGATTGTAGATTCGACACTTGTATCTAGCCAGGGCATATCTGCATGAGGAGATTGAAGATCAAACACCTGTAACAAGCCAGGAAAATATTTGTCTTTCTCAAATACACAAGTTCTCGCTAAGGAATCTCTTATGCGATCAACACTTCCAAATGGCATTTATAAGCCCATTCCCGACAAGGTTCTGTCACATCTCCAGATGGCATCCATAAGCCCATCTCCCTATCCACCATCTCTACAAATGGCATCTATAAGCCTATTCCCGACATCACATTGCTGATACTCCAACATGCGAGTGTAAATTTCCGGGCACTCTAGTGTCCAATCTCCTTTTACCCTCGAGTCACGAAAGGCAAACTTGTCAATCTAACTCTTCAGGTTCAAGAAGATTGAACAGGGGCAACTGTTGTACCCCAAAATTTGCCCTCCCATTTCCTCAACATTTTCTCATCACAAAACCCTTGGAGCTCAAGATCCAATTAGGGTTTCTTCTGCTCAAGACTTCTCCTTGCACTGTTGACCCAAATTAGGGTTTGTGTTTGCACAAAGATGTTTTGACCAAAATTGCCTAAGATGACTTTCATGCTTCATATTGGACTCCCAAGTTTATCCATACCAAGTTTCAAGTCTTGATTCCAAATTTTGCCCAGTCAATTGGACAGTTGACCTAGAAATCAACTGTATTGGGGAAAAAGTCAACTGTGGCCAATTGACAGTCAAACCTCATGAAAATTGACCCACATCAACATTATGAACTCACATGGACCATTTGATCAATTTTGGATCACAATTCCTCAAGAAATTTAATCAGATCACCAAAAGGGCAAAATGGTCATTTTTAGGGTTTTGACTGCACAAAGGCAATTTTTGACTGTTTGACCTAGCCAATGGCAAACCAAGCTCACAAATGGACTCAAGGACCCCATGGAATTTTCTTGACATGCTCAACAAGTTCAAAAGATCCCAAATACACAAGGTTGACAGTTGAATTTCTCAGTCAATTGATCAATTTTGACTGTATACTGAAAAGTCAAACTTTGACTTTTTGGTCAAAATCAAGTGTCAAGATTCATTTTTCATCAAAACATGCCAAATCATGAAACTTGTTCATCAAGAAATCAAGAAATGCAAATTAGGGTTTGAAATGAAGATTTTTCATAACTTAGAATTTTTCTAAGTTATGAAAAACCCTAATTTTTTCCTAACTTTGTCCCACTTTCTCACCAAGATTCATTTGGATTCAAGCAAACGTCAAAACATGAAAGTTGTAGCCTATTTCATAATCTACAACTTTTATTCACAAAGTTTTCCCAAAAGAAGCTTGTAGCTCAAGTTACAATTTTTGGAACAAGGGTACCAAACCATTCTTAACTTAGAGAAAATTTGACCTATTTTAGACAAGGTTTTTACCTAACTTCAAGACCATTTTTCACATACTTCCACTTGGAATTTCAATTTTCATTTCAAATATGGATTGTATTACACATTCCAAGCTTTCCAAAATGTCCAAGAACTCATCAAACAACCTCATGGTTAGGGAGAATCGAATTTGGCAAGTTGGAAAAAACTCACTTTTGATTTGGCCAATTTACATATTCATACATTTGTGCCATTTTGAATTCAGCATGCTTTCCTTGATTACAGGTCCTATATCCCATTTGCACTCAATAATTTAATGCTAATTCATTGTGCCAAGGCCTTGTTTTATGAGTTTAAGCATTACATGTTGAACTAAGCCATAAATAGAAAAAGTAAAATAGCCATTCTTGAAAAGTGAACTTTATGTCAATATGCAAATCCAAGCAAGTACATTTGAGATCTCTTTGGCAGAAGTTTATGGACTAATTGCACTGATCAAGACTGAGTTATGCAGCACATTAGGGGGCCTGTACAAGCTAGAAACTCAACTTGGCCATTGGTTGCTTAAAGTGTAAGAAACATAGCATATCACATAACAACTTTCATCTCAGCAAACCAAGCCTTAAGAAAAGTTATCAAACACATTCAAGACATCTATCTTAAGCTAAAACATGACCCTAATATCTCCATTGCCTCCCCATTCCCAGAATCACCCTCAAACTGCCCAAATAGAGCATCTGCTGCAGTTTGAGTTCCATAGCTCAAACCTTCCATGCATTCTTGCTAAAAACTTGTCAAACACATCCCATAACATCCCTTGAAGCTAATCAAAACCTCAAACACGACCTGTAACACTCCCAGGCAAGATCACCATTTTCATTTTCTTGTTTTGCAGCTGAAGTTCCATAGCACGATTCAAAAGGTTTCAAGACAAAGTAAAGCTTGGAATAGCATCCCTGGACATCAAGGAAGCTGTACCAATCATCACCTTGCATTGAAGACACCTCCATCACCAGATACAACTTCAACTGAACAGGTAAGTTCATGAACACGTATCTCTCTATCCAGGCATTGTTAGCTTTAGGTTTGTGAAGAAAACATGTCACATTCATAGCCCTGAACATGCCCATGTGATTAGATTTCCTTTATATTATGTATGCTTAGAGAATTTTAAGTCTGAACATGGAACAAAAACTAGGTCAGGAATTGGGGGAGAAGAAATTCTCTCTCATTTCTGAGAGTTAGATTGACTTCTTTATATGTCTAGAATCGTGGCTTCAAACTCTACAGGTTTCATGTTGGAAGATTTGGCAAAAGATCAAAGAATCAGGAGTTAGAGATTTGAGAAGAAAGGCGCGTGTTTTTGAATTTTGTTGGTCTGAAGGTTGAAGACAACAATCTTCTGGGCTGGGCCTGATTTGTTATTTCTTTTCACACCATGTTTTTACTTCTGCACCCCCTGAGCCCATTTTGCTTATTTTAATGATTTTTTGACTTTTCTCTTTTTATTCTGACTTATTTATTTTTTCTTATAATATTAAAAATATAAAAATAATTTTTTAAACCATTTTTTAATTTATTAGCCATTTATTTGTTTGAATGAGTATTTGTACATAAATAAATAAATAGATACACTTTTATTTAAAAATACCAAAAATAATGCAAACCCATTTTATTTTCCATTTTTATTTTATTTTATCTTCTGAAAATATTTTATATAAAATATACCTTTTTTATAAATATTAAATATTATTATTTTTGTATATATAATATATATTTAGTAAATAATACAAATATTTATATATATATTAATATATTTAGGTTAAAATACAAAATATACACATTTTCATTTTTATTAATATTTAACATTAAAAATACCTTTTTGACAAATATACTTCATTTTTATTTTTATTTTTGAATATAATAAATAAATATTGTACATATTAAATAATTAATACATTTTATTTAATAAAATTAGGGTTTTGCCCTAAACATAAAAAACTCCAAAAAAATAATCCTTTTTATTTTGTTTATTTGACATATAAAAACACTTTTTTCATACACATAAAAAACCCTTTTGCATCTTGCATATTTATTTTATTTCCATTTAATTTGTGCAATTAAATATCTTGTAAATAATTCAATATTGATGTAATAGTCTAGGTTTAAATTCCTTGTCAAAATACCCCCATTTGAACATTTGTACCCCCTTCCCATATATTGTGTTGTAATAGCTTAGTAACTTTATTTTTCGCACTTTATTGCTTTCTAAATATACCATGTTAGAATTAGGGTTTGTATGCGAATCAAAAACAACAAAAATAGTTTGACCTAATTTCAAGATAAACAAGCATGAAAATGGACAACACTAATCACACTTGCACCCCTAGGGTATTCCACTTGTTGCCTTCAATAAATGGGCCATATTGCATGTTAGGTCTCTTTGGGCAAAACAAAACAATTCAAAAGATCATAGTCCCTCGATGACGCTTTCAAAAAGTTGCCTAACAAATGATCAAGTCCCTTAAGCAAAAATTGCCCAAAGATACTTGGCACCATTGCAATTATGGTCTAAACAATGACCCGCGCCCGTCCCTTTTACATCCTAACACAAGATTGTCCACCAAATGCAATGGTGGAACAAAATTGTTAAAAGGGTTAAAACATAGCAATAATCTTTGAGAAATTTAGGAGTAGATAACCTCTTAGTTACTTGAATCAAACTTGCAAAACACTTGCCTATTTTTAAACCACACCTCACAACACTTTCAAAAACAAACTTTCAAAAAAAAATGAAAACCTTTTCAAAAGACATACACCTTTGTATACATCCCAACATGGATCATTACAAAGGTTGCCACCACATTGGCCTCTTTTCAAAACATTTTCAAATCCACACACACAAAGCACCATTTCAAACAATTGAAAAATAAGGCAAGTTGATCTAAGCAAGTAACAAAGAGCCCATGGATAACCATGGATAGAAAGGGTGCTAATACCTTCCCTTTCTATAATCTACTCCCCGAACCCAAGAAAACATCTCAAAGGTTTTTGCTGTGCTTTTTAAACCTTTCCTTAGGATAAAATAAAAAGTCGGTGGCGACTCTTGCTCAACCGAAACATTTGCGAAAACAAATGCAAAACCATAGTCAGTTCTCCCACCGTATCACACTTGTATGTTTGTATATAACTGTTAATAACTTAGGCGTGCATGACAAGAATAAATCAATCAATCTGTAGATTACTAATCTCAAGATAAATATCTGAAAAAAGCACATTGTCGCACACTTGCACCCTTAGGGTATACCTTACTTGGTTGCCTCGGAAAATAACGGTCACAATTCTCGAAATGTGAGAATTCTTAGTGGTTGTCCTTAAGTCTAAAGAGATCACAAGCCCCTCGATAACCCTCTCGACTGCTGCCTCGGTTAAAAAGTAATCTTAGGGCTTTAGGACAGTTACTAAGAGTTTTTGCCTAGTTGCCATTAGTGACCGTACGTCCCTTTCGATAGTCCTAAACATCTGACGACTAGGGCTACCTACTCACTAATAGTAGGATAGCACTGTCTAAAGGATAGGAAGAAAAGAAAAAAACTTTTTTAAGTAGATAGTTGTTAAGTACTTGCTCAAAACAATTCATTTTTACACCACACTTTCAAAACATTTTTCCAACAAAGTTTTCAAAACGCTTTATCACACTCTTGAGGGCTGATACAAGAGTTACCATAAAGTAAACAAAAACTTTCCAAACACACAAACATAAATAATTCTCAAAAATGAGCAAGTACCTAAGAGCCCGTGGAAAACCACAGATGGAAAGGGTTCTAAAACCTTCCCTTTCCATAATCTACCCCCTTACTCAGAAAATCTTGAAAATGTATTTTTTTTATTCTTTTTACCCTTTCCTTTGTTGGATAAAAGAAAAGTCGATGGCGACTCTTGCTTACCGCGACATTTGCGAATACAAAATGCAAAACCAGTAATAACAGTCGGTTCTGCCACCGTATTACACTTTGGAAACAATAAAGCGTGGTGGTGATTTTTATTTAATCTGTGCGAATCAACTCAATCCCATGGCTTAGTATCAACATTTCTACCGCTAAACCTGCGACGAAGTTGACACTGATGGAGTAGAAGAGAAGCCTTGGTTTCATGAAGTTAAAAGATACCTTGAGGCTCAAGAGTACCCCGAAGGAGAATATATCAATTACAAGAAATTCCTACGAAGGTTCTCTGCTAAGTTCTTCCTGAGCAACAGAATTATGTAAAGGCGTAACCATGATTCTACTTTGCTTCATTGTATGGACAAGAAGGAAGCTGAGAAAATTATGGAAGATATGCACGAAGGTATCTTTGGTACTTATTCTAGTGGACATACTATGGCCAAGAAGATTCTGAGAACGGGTTACTATTGGTCGACTATGGAAACCGACTGCCATCACCACTTAAAAACTTGTCACAAATGCCAAATATATGCTGATAAAGTACATGTGCCTCCAGTACATCTAAATGTCTTGACTGCTCCTTGGTTGTTCGCAATATGGGGCATTTATATGATTGGAGAGATCAAGCCTAATGCTGCTAACAGACATCGCGTCATCCCCGTCGCCATTGATTATTTCACCAAATGGGTTGAAGCAGCCTTGTTTGCCTTTGTTACTAATAATATGGTCGCGCGGTTCATTAAACATAACCTTATATATCGGTATGGCATCCCCGAAAAGATTATCACAAACAATGGTACCAATCTCAATAACACTATAATCACAGAACTCTGCATGCAGTTCAAGATCAAGCACCACAATTCTTCTTCGTATCAACCAAAGATGAATGATGCAGTGGAAGCCGCCAATAAGAACATTAAGAAGATTATACAAAATATAAAGGTGACGTATAAAGACTGGCATGAGATGTTACCATTTGCTCTTCATGGCTATCGCACTTCAGTACGAACATTAACTAAGACAACCCCATTTTCTCTAGTCTACGGTATGGAAGTTGTCCTACCTGTCGAAGTTCCAATTCCTTCTCTAAGGATCATGAAAGATGCATATTTAGACGAAGACGAATGGATTCAGACTAGGTTGTACCAATTGAATTTTATTGACGAGAAGAGGCTTACGGTTGTTTGTCACAGTTAGATGTATCAAAAGTGTATGATCAAAGCGTTCAATAAGAAAATCAAGCATCGGATATATCAGGCTGGTGACTTGGTAATAAAGTGTATTATCTTGCCACATGATGATCCCAGGGGAAAATGGACTCCTACCTACGAAGGGCCATTCGTGATCAAGAAGATACTTTCGTGAGGTGTTATGATACTTACTACCATCGACGATGAAGATCTTCCACCTAGGCAAAAATAAGGGCATCCCGGCGAACCAAAAGGGTTCGGGTAAAAAATCAGGGATATATATATATATATATATATATATATATATATATATATATATATATATATATATATATATATATAAAATACTATACACTCGGCAAGTCGAAACTGAAAAGGAGGCATGGGCAAAAAAGAGTATCCCAGTGGACTGAAAACCCAAAAGGGCGGTCCAGGCAAAAATTAGGGATTACAGCGTACGACTATGTCCCGTTGGATCACTTACAACCAACTTTATTACCAACGTAAAGTTTGAATGGTTCCGATCAATTCAATCAACTTCTTCCGACAACAAGGGATGAGATGCTCGAAGATATAGGGGCAATAGCAAAGTTGAAACCTGGCGAGATCATTTATAAATGCTATATGTTTTGTTTTACTTTGTACTCCTTTCATTTCACGACGATTTCCTCTTACTAGGATTTATGTCTCCTTGTACAACAATCGCCTGTTTATAGGAAAACTATCAATATAAACACAATTTCAAAATTCAAATTTTGTTTTAATTTTACTATTTTGTTTGCAAAAACGTCCAATGACTAAATTGAATGAACATATGCATATGAATATGATTACTGTTAACAAATATATGCATAAAAACAAGAATAATTATTTACTCAAGACTCTAGGAGACATTATAACATTAAAGTCATCCACAAACCCCCACAGAACAACCTCCATGGAATAGTCCTCATAGAGTCATCTTCACAAACTCGACACATTCCCCGAAAGTCTGGAATACCCTAATCATACTCACTTGCAGATCCCCCTAACTAACAAAGGAGTATGATCTTTTCCCCGATAATGTCACCAACCTACGAAGTCCCAATCCTCGTCGGAGAGTATGTCACCAGCATAGTTCACAAGGTTTATTTCCCCGGCTAAGTTTATTTCTCCAATACTGTAAAATCCCTTGCAGAATTATCTTCTCTAGCATGGCTCATTTACTCAGTAGAGAATTTCTCCAGCAGAGTTTATTTCTCCAGCAGGGTTAATTTCCCCAACAAGGTTTATTGCCCCAACAAGGTTTATTTACCCAACATGATACAGTCTCCCCAGCTTGAGTCTATCCCTTTGACTACTACAAATCACCGATAAAATTTCTCTCTCCAACAAAGGGCATTCCAGACAATTATCCCCAGAGAGTTGCTTCAAAATCTGAAACTGGACCAGATACTGTTTAACCTTATCCTCCCTGGACGAGTTGGTATCCATATTAGAAACTCGATCGGACAGCATCCCAAAAGGTTATCCATTTCTTTTATCTCCAATCAGGGTATATAGAAATTAAACTCCCCAATAGAGCGATGAGCGACCAATGTTCTTGAAATATTCTCCCCAAGCACAAATCAAATTCCCCAGCGGAGTTTCCTCAAATAGAAAGCCGGATTCCCAGCAGATACATTCTAGACAAGATTGAACATTACACATATTCTTTATCCCGAATAACAGTCAAGGACTTATTTTCCCCAATCAGAGATGTTATATGAAGCTACAAATATGCTTCAACGACATTTCACATTCATACATTATTTACAAACATCATAGCATGTGCATACGAAACGTATAAAACACACTATAATTTACTTTGAGAACATCATTACAAAATGAATTTCATAGATCATAACATTGCATACATCTAACTCTTTATCTTTTCAGGTAAAGTCTACAAACAGACGAATATCATCAACAATTTTCAAAATAATTCGCAAATTAATTCCTGAAACAAGACAGGGGAACTATCTGTATGACCAGACACAGGTTAATTCCTGAAACAAGACAGGGCAACTATTTGTGAAAACAAATTGTGGATCAATTCCCAAAACATGATGGGGCAACTAACTACACGAACAGGTTGAATATTAACTCCCAAAATAGGACGGGGAAACTATCTATACAACCGGTCAAAGATTAACTCCCGAAATAGGACGGGAAACTATCTTTCTATCTTTATGGCCAGATGAAGATTAATTCTCGAAAAAGGACCGGGCGACTATCTTTATCACCAAGTGGTATGAAGTCCCGAAGCAAGACGAGTTTACCAGCAAAAACAGATTGTAGATCAATTCCTGAAATAGGACGGGGCGACTATCTACATGACAAACACTTCCCTTCAGAGACTGAATTCTGAAAAGCATTTCCCTTTAGAGACTGAATTCTAAAAAGCATTTCCCTCAGAGACTTCATTCTGAAAAATATCTTCCTTCAGAGATTTATTCTGAAAATAATTTCCCTCATATAGGATCGGATAGATTCATTATGAATAGCATTACTCAGATACAGTCAAGCGTAGACTCATTTTGATACTTCTATCAATAGTTACTTTGGATGGCATATATAAGCCCATCTCCAACGACATTCTATCATCTCTCCAAATGGCATCTTTAAGCCCATTTAAGCAATACCATCAACCAACAACGTTACTCTTTGCACAGGCGAGTGCAAATTTCTGGGCAGTTAAGTGTTCAATCATCTTCTACCTTCAGGTCACGAGTGGAGAACACGCCAATCTAACTCTTTAGGTTTAAGAAGATTGAACAGGGGCAGCTGTTGTACCCCAAAATTTTCCCTCCCATTTTCTACAATACATTCTCCTAGGTTTCTCAAATGCTCAAGGTGGCTCAAGAATTGATCAGATAAATTCTCCTCTTAAGCAATGGACTCACAACTAGGGTTTTATATTTATCAAGGAATATTGGGTTTCCAAGGTCTCAAGTTGTTCTCATGGATGTCCCCAAGAATGCTCATGTCAAATTTCAAGTCTTGCATCACAAGTTTGCTCTGTCAATGGCTCAAACGACTGAAAATCAACTATATTGGGTAAAAAGTCAACTATGGTCAACATACAGTCAAACTTCAATATTTTTAATCAACATCAACATTTTGAAGTGATATTCATCATTTGATCAAGTGTTGATCTTGATTCCTCAAAAAAAGCCCTCAAATCATCAAAAGTTGCTAAATTAGGGCTTCCTTAGGAGAAGTCAACTAAACCTTAACCAAGCATAACTTTCACATGCTTCATCAGATTTTCCCCAACCAAATCTCATTTTTAAGGAAATTCAATTCTCTACAACTTTGTATCTCTAAGCTCAAGTCCGAAAAATGCTTCATTTGAGAGATATGGGTCAATACATTACAGGTCATTTCAAAATTCAACAAAAGACACTTTTTGTCAAGGCAACTTACATAAAGATAAAGTCTTCAAAAGCATAAATGATCAACATAGAGATTGTAGAAGACATCTTGAGCTTTCTAAAAAGTTCAAGATCACCTTTAAAAGATGCAAATTAAGAGAGTTATGGCTAGTGCAAGTTGGGGAATTTTGAGCAAATGCTTGAAGTTCAAATTGAGAAAACTTGATATTTTGGGCTATTGGGCTATTATTTCCGAGTCCAAGCGTGTTCTATATCTCATGTGCACCTCAAGACTTATTCATACACCTCCATTTGATTTAATTTTGATTTTTTATTCATTTAAAAGTCAAAATTAAATGAAATAAGACAAGGCCTTCTTACACAAAGACCAAGCCCATATCTTTGCCCTAATTTCAACCTATATGATCTCCAATTCATTCTTATACAAGCCACGAAAAACCCTTGCCTCAAAAGTTATCAAAAAGATCAAAAAATTTCAAGAACCCTAAAATCTTGAAACCCTTGTTACAAACCCTTCCACTACAAAGCAGTCATCCCATTCACTCCTAACAATCATACAGAGTAAGGTTGGGTCGATTTTGATGTTCCAAAACACATGAAACCTCATCGCATGGCATATCCGATCACATTCTTGCAAAATTCATATTTTTAATTTTGGTTTGTTTTAAGTCATTTGATGTTACTAACATACTTCTGAGATGTCTTTGAACAGGTCTGGATCATCATAGTGATCCCGTGCATGTTAAATCATAGATCATCATGTTAGCATCGATCCATGCGTTTTTTCTCATAGCTCTTAAACTAGCCAGTTTTAGCCTACAATAATCCTTCCATTGGATTCGCAGCCCTCGATTTAGGGGCTAGGGTGTTTTTCGCTTGCTAACCTTTTGTATTTTGTAGGTTTGGTCAAAATAGCCTACCAGAGAAGACGACCGGAGCTAGGGCTCCGACGCCTCTTTGGTCAATACACATGTTTTATATTTATTTTATTTGTTTCATTTAAACTAATGGATGTACAGCCGCCCCAGCAGTAGAAGCGCGTGCGATAAGTAATTTGTGTCAAAGGTTCTGGGTTCGATCCAGCCTTTTACCACTTAATTTTCCTAATATTTTCATATTTTGTAGGTTTATTGTATAACGCGCTGAACCTGTTATCCATCACCAATGCGCGCTTGGCCTGGTGGTGATTGTGTGGCTGAAAAGTCTTGAGGGCGTGAGTTCAACACCCACCCCTACCACTCTTGGTTTTTTCTTACAATTCTGTATCTTTTTCATAAAACCTAACATTTTTCATAAACCTTTTATTTTTCTTAACAAACCCTAATTTAATTTTAGGTTTTAATTAAAATCAACCCTAATTTAATTTTTTTAGATTTTCTTAATTAAATTAAAATCAACTTAGATTTTAGGGTTTTGTTTAATTTAATTAAATAACTTTTTTTTAATTAATTAAAATCAATTAGTTTTTTAGGTTAATCATCCAACCTTTTTTCTATCAAAAAATCACAAAACAATTTCTTTTCCCGTTTCTCTTATTTTACAAGTTCGCCTATTTTATTATTGTCGCGTGTTTCATTATTTTTTCCAATTATGTACCTACTTACAGTTTGTAATAGTTTAATTAGGGTTTACTATTTTCCCTCCATTTTTACTATTTTGTATCCCCACTTCCGAAGCCTTGTAATAGCGTAAAATTTTATTTCTCCCACTTTACTGTTTTTCCTTATTGTTATATTATTCTGCTAGTAACTAGGCATGTATGGCAAGATTAAAAAAATCATAGAAAACCTTAATTGCAAGATTAAAATAACTGAAACAATCACTCTTCACACACGCACCTCTAGGGTA
The DNA here is from genome assembly GCA_948472305.1 of Vicia faba. Lineage (NCBI taxonomy): Eukaryota > Viridiplantae > Streptophyta > Magnoliopsida > Fabales > Fabaceae > Vicia > Vicia faba. The sequence continues at coordinate 1,352,844,318 of OX451738.1, read as the reverse complement.
ACCCACTTGTTGCCTCGGAAAACAATCATGTCCCTCTAACGTGGGGACGCTTTAGCAAAGACCCTCGATTAAAAAGATCGTAGTCCCTCGATGACCCTTCGATGCTGCCTTTGGTAAACGATCTTAGTCCCTTACGATAAAATTGCTAAAGAGCCCCTACGAGTTGCCTTTATGATGGTACGATGACCCACGCCTGTCCCTTCACATCCAACGATATGGTTTCCCATAAACCAATGGTAGGATAGCACTATCTAAAGGAGGAGGAAAATAACACGAAAGACTTTGAGTAGGTAGATAGTTCTTAATCGCTAGCTCGCGAACATTTCAAAACATCTTTCTCACAAACACTTTCTCTAAAATATTTTTAAAAAAACAAACACTTTGTACGCATTCTTAATACAAGAATCATTACAAAGTTGTTGTACTTAGGCATTTTTTTTCAAATTACTTTCAAAACACATGAACACGAAAACATTTTCAAAACAAAAGTGAACTAAAAATTAAGAGCCCGTAGATAACTACGGATGAAAAGGATGCTAACACCTTCCCTTTTCATAACCTACCCCCTGAACTCAAAAAGTCCAAGGTCTTTCCTGTTCTTTCACCCTTTCCTTATTGGATAAAATAAAATTCGGTGGTGACTCTTGTTATCCGCAACATTTGCAATAAAACACAAAACAAGCCAGTTCTCCCACCGTATTACACAAAGGTATGAAAATTCTTGATTGTAAGCTTTCTTCCAGTACATATCTTATAGAGAGTAGTTAAAGTACCTCCTCTCAAAGTGACCCTATTATGAATTTATCAAGTAATACTCATAGCTTCAACTCAAAACTCCAATGGTAATTTCTTGGTGGAGAGCACAACTCTATTTGATTCCTGTATAGCCATATTCTTTTGCTCAATAATTCCATTTTGCAGAGAAGTGTTGGAATGAGAAAACTCATAACTAATACCTTCAGAATCACAAAATTCAGAGAATTTTGCATTCTCAAATTGCTTGTCATGTTCACTTCTGATATTGACAATCACACTCTTCTTCTTCTCTTGAATGTTTTGACACAGATCTTTGAATACTTCAAAAGCATCTGATTTTTCTTTAAGAAAATCCATCCAAGTAAACCCAAAAAAGTCATCAATAACCATATATACATACCTTTTTCCTCCCAGGCTATCTACTTGCATAAGTCCCATTTTATCCATATGAAGAAGTTTCAAAACTTTGGAAGTAGTCTGATGTTGCAACATCTGGTGTGACATCATGGATTACTTTGTAATTTCACACTTACCACCGACTTTTCTTTCTACAATTTTGAGATCTAGCATTCCCTTGATAGCTCCTTCATATAAAACCTCCATCATTCCTTTTATATTAAGATGTCCAAGTTTCTGGTGCCATAACTTTACTTCTTCTTCATGAGTTATTAGGCAAGTGGAAGAATAAGAAGTTAAATGAGATTCCCATAGATAACAATTGTCTTTAGATCTAATTCCCATCATTAGGATTAAATCCATTTTATCTTTGACCAAACATTCTAACTATGAGAAGTAGACTAGCAGACCTTGGTTACACAATTGACTAATGCTAATGAGATTAGCCGTTAACCCTTTCACATAAAGAACATATTCTAAAATAGGAGAACCAACACACATCAACTTACCAAATCTTTTGATTTCACCATTAAACCCATCACCAAATCTTACAGATCTTGTGGGATGAGGCATATTCACCAATAACTTCTGAACTTCTGTCATGTGCCTAGAGAACTCACTGTCAAAATACCACTCTTCTCCATTTGAGTCTCTTAAGGAAATATGGGCAATAAGGTTTATATCCTTATTTTCAAAACTTCTCTTTTTGCTCACTTGATCAACCATAGAATGAACTGGAGATTTTTGATCTCCATACAGTTTATAACAAAAGGCTTTATATGACCATGCTCATCATAATAATGTCATATCCAAGTCGATGGTTGAAATTTGAAAAATGTTTTATCATGTCGGCTAGGATGTTATAAATGTGGTTGCACACGTTGATCATTCTATTCCTTTAAGGAGAAAATGACTCCTCTTCATATACTCTTCTTTGTTTGTTATCAAATTGATAATCAACTTTAGTATCTCCTTTCTCTCTCACCATATCAGCTTTACTTTTCATTTTCTTCAAGGAATCTGACATTTTATTGAGCTTGGAATTTAAGAGAGTCACCTCACTTTGAAGATGTGAAACATAAGATAAAAGCTTCTTCTTTTCATTCTCCAATTCAGCTATAATCTTCATTTGTTCTTCTAATGTCTGACGACTTTGTTCACACCTGTCACAAGTATTATTGTAGGATACATCAAGGTCTTCATAGAGAACACTATAATTATAAGCTTCCATTTCATTTGCCCATCTTCCAGAAAGAGCCACCACAAGTTTTGCAGATTCATCGATAGCCTCATCTTCTGACTCATCATCATCAGACCAAGACACAATGAAGTCCTTTTTCCACCTCTTAAGAAACGTGGGACATTCTGGTTTAATTTGACCAAAACCTTTTCATGCATAACATTGAATAACTTTGATTTGATTGGTCTTTTCTTCGGGTTTGGTATTCTTCTAAAAATAATCATCACTCCAGATGTCAAATGAGATGTTCCTGACATTTGGTCTTCCTCTTCTGTCCATCCTTTTTAGAATTATGTTGAATTTCTTTCCAAGTAACATAATAGTATTGGAAAGACCTTCACCAGTATCTAAATCAGCTTGGCCTTCTTCATCTTCAGTATTGGAAACAAAAGCCATGCTCTTGTTCTTTTTCTCAGACTTGTCACTAATGGCCAACTCAAAGGTTTGAAGTGAACCCGGAAGTTCATCAACCCTCATGTTGTTGATGTCATGAGCTTCTTAAATGGATGTTACCTTCATTTCAAATTTCATAGGTAGAGACTTAAGAATCTTTCTAACAAGCTTTTCTTCTGACATCTTTTCCCCCAAGGAACTAGATGTATTAGCTATTTCATGAATCTTCATATCATATTCTTGAATGGTCTCATCATCATTCATCTTTAGATTCTAAAATTTAGAAGTTAGAAGCTAGAGTCTTGACATCTTTACTTTGGATGTACCTTCATGAGTTGTCTTGAGAATTTCCCAAGCATCCTTTGCTATAATACATGTATTAATCAGCCTGAAAATATTATTGTCTACTCCATTGAATAAAGCATTCAAGGCCTTTGAATTTACAAGAGCTAATTTATCATCCTCATTATTCCAATATTATTCTGGCTTTAATCATACCTTCCCATCTTTGTCTGTATTAATAAGATGTTCCCATCCTTTCAAAACAGTCTTCCAAGCCTTGCTGTCCATAGACTTCAAAAAAGCCACCATTCTAACTTTCCACCAATAATAATTGGAACCATCTAACATAGGTGGTATGTTTTTGTATCCACCTTATTTATCCATAGTATCAGAAAATAGTCTTCCTGGAGCTCACCCAATAGACAAAATAGGGTGCCTGCTCTGATACTGATTGAAATTCTGGAACTAGCAATACAAAGGTCAAGAATGATGTCTCAACATAAAACACGATGTAAGGACAAATGTTATAATATTTGTTGACATAAAAACTGCTATTGATTGTGCCAAAAAGATAAATTGCAGAAATTTAAATAACACAATCAATTGTTAACCCAGTTCGGTGCAACTTCACCTACTTTAGGGGCTACCAAGCCAGGAAAGAAATCCACTATGATAATATTAGTTTGAAGCCTAAACATTCTCAATTTACAACTCTCTTCTAATCACTACCTTGTGCAACTTCTACCTATAAACCTCTTATATATATGAGAACCCTCTCTCATTTCCAATCACCATAGTGATATATCTACAACCACAAACCTTGTGACTAGACTTTAACCTAAAATAATATTACACTTCCAAGAAATAATACTTAGTTAAGACTCTTAACTAAGAACAAGAACAATACTCAATCATTTGCTTAAAAGCTCATGGTTGAGAACAATAGCTTGATAAACAAGCAATAAACAGTTAACTCAATGCATCAAAGATACATGTGTGACTCACAAAGAACACAAACACTAAAAACCTAAAAGACTCCCAAAACCCTAATCCTTAAGTTGCACACACAATTTCTTCTTTGTGAATACTTGCTATTTTAGGTCTAGCAAGTGCTTATTTATAGATTCTTGCATTATGGGATTAGACTCTTCAAAAGATCCAATCTCCATGTTCAAAATAGTTGCAAGACCTTCTCATAAAAATAGGAACAAATATTTTTAAATCTTCCTAAAAAGTCTCTAAGATCCTTTTTAAGAAATCCTATTAAATATGAACTTTGTTTCTAAATAATCTCCTTGACCTGCACATAATGATGATGTATATCCAAAAGGATCTCATTAAATTAAAACAAATATTTCAAGAGATAACCAACAGTAACGTCTGCTATACATAGTCCAGGAAGTCATGACATTTGTCTTTGACATCTTGCTGAAACACATAACAACTGAACTGTCATAACAATTGATGAAGATGTTACAACATCTTGCTCAACATCACTATAGAACTATGTTTTACCAAAATTTAGCTAATCATAAAACCATTTAACTAACAACATTAATTAAAATCTCATAAAAATCTAAAAGATTGATAAACCAATCAGTTAAAACAAAATCCAACCGATTAGAAGACCCAATTTTGGAGATTTTGGATACGATTTTTGGACAGCACAATCCTCATTTAATTCTTGCTCCGAATACAATCCCAAATCTACCAGAACTCACGCTACAAATAGGTATTATATTCTTACCCTCTCATGCATCTCACACTTTCTTTCCTCTACACGCAAATAGGATTATTCTCGAAAAGTTCATCATGAATCCTAGAAGATTAAGCTTCACCTCCAGCCCTCTCACTGATTAATTCACAACCTAACAACAAGAAACTAGATTCTTCAAACACTTTACCAACCGAACAGTCATGAGAGTTCATACCTTAGATCCTTATGACTTCAAAGAATTCAAATTCTTCAAAAACCTAAAAGAACTCACGCTTCCTTTCCATACCCCCAAAAAGAATTTATACCACCCTAGTGAAAATATTTTTCTCAAACCTTCATCTTACTGATGAAATTCTCCAGAGCAAAGTAAGTAAACACCACATAAACCTGTCTATAGAAGAATTTTGGAAACTACTAGACCTCCCTCGTGAAGATTATCTTTCTGGGGGAGGTCTAGTAAGCAAACACTCATCTATCATTTTCCTTGTAATATCTTGGTTGCAGGACAACCACCATTTCCTTGTATAAGGGGGTTCATGAGCCTTTCCTACTAAAATCTCTCAAGTATTTTTGGAAACTCTCAAGAACAAGTCTTGGGAAGAGGAGTGGGTCATTTATTTTTGACCTAAATGTTATAATTCCCGGTGTTCCTCCTTTTCCCTTACTCTTTTAAATTCGGACATTTAAATATCTTATTTTCGCTGCTTAGAATTGGAAAATATTTTCAAACTCTAATTTAAACTGCCAAAAGTTTTCAAAACCACATTTTACAAATCACATAATTCACCCCCTCTCCCCTCTTGTCTGTGAAGTTTCAAGTCCAACAACCTCTAACTAAACAATGAACAAAACTTAGAGTAACTAGTCACTAAACCAATCAGATATTTTGCATTGGCTGCTCTCGAACTAAGATAGAGTTTTGAATTGAAAATCCTCCAAACTGAATCAGGGTTTTACACAGGCCGACCATGAACCAAGATGGAGTTTTAAGTTGAAAATCCTCCAAATCGAACTGAGATTTTACCAGGTTAATCTCAAACCTACAAAATTTTCACACCAACTTGAACTTAGAAATCAAGTGATATTTTAACCAAGTTGATCTTGACGCTATAAAACTTTTAACCGAGCTAACATCAAGAACCTTTGTAGAGATTTTCACTAGTTGATCTTCATTAACCAAAAGAGAGCTTTTTCTTCAATGGTGGAGCTCACAAACCAAACAGATACTTAAACAATTCTCCAAAATACAAATAAGAGTTTCTTAAATGGTTTATCTCAAAACCTAAATATCAACTTCCAATTAAAGAATTATCTTCTCAAGAGAGAATTAAATGTTGGTAAATTTACAATTTTTTCCTCATCTAAAACAATTTTCCTCATTAGAATCAATAACACTCTCAAAGAATCATGGTTAAAATATATGAAAAATATGATATTTTGAAAGGATATGAGAGAAATAAAAAGTGATATTATTCATGTTTTATGGATGTGTAAAATTGATAGAGAAGTTCTCTATTTTTAAGAAAAGTCATGGTAAAAAATTGGAAACAATCTATGGGCCTTGATATCACCTCAAATTATCGATTTTTTAGGCCCAAATGGAAGGTTTTTGTATAGAACCATTACCAATCATTAAGAGGTTGTCATAATCGATTATTGACTCGATTAGGAATTATCTAATCGATCACGAAAATTATCTAATTTGTTAGATCGTTTAGAAAAAGTCTCTTAATCAAATATTATTGAAGCAGTAAAGCGGCAAGCGAAAAGTAAGTATTTACTTAGTTTTATAATATCTTCATCACATGGATTAGTGCTACTAAATTGTCGTTCAATGAGTCTCATGTTCTTGAGTTTGGGTTTGAATGAGTTTAAAGTAATTGCGGGAATTAAAAGGTATGAATATAAAAAGAATTTATTCTTTGGAGAAGAAACTTATCAAGCGTGCATATAATCCACTCCTCACAAACTTAAACCTATCGACCAATTATAATAAACCTACAATACTCATCAATGTCATCACGTATCAAACAAAACACCCATTATATCATCTCAGAGGCGATCTCTCAACTAAAACAACATAGAAGTCAATTATGCTACTCGCGTTGATGATCTCTCAGCACAACACAACCAACACGGAGTCTTTAATCACGGACACCCAAGTGAATAATAGCTATAAATTTATCTCTAGAATATAGAAACTATTAGATAATCACCCTAGATAAAAATTCGAGCCGTGTATATCTAATAACCCAAACCCCAAGCACATAGCAAAAGTCGAGGTAATAATCGACAAAGATTTGTAAAGCAAGCTTTATACAATGCTATGGGCAACAAATATAATGAGTTCAAAGTAAATACATATGAAAAACCCAACAAGTAGAGAATACACAAAGAAGAAGAGAAATGAACCACAAATCTCTCGGTTTATCAGCATCGATCGATGAGCAATCCACCCTGAATCATCTGTATGCAAGCACCACTATTGTTTTCTAAGATAATCACCAAACAATGAGAGTGATGGAGTTTGGGAATAAATACCCCAAAAACACATCATAAAAACTGAAATGAAAATGAAATATATACAAAAATCTGTCCAGACACTGTCACTCGGCGAGCCACAAGCATCGCCCGACGCTAGACCTTTATTCCTTGGCCTAGCCTGTGCCATGCACGCAACTGGTAACAAACATCTTCCATATCCCGACGACGAAAAGCTTCGTCCTACGAAGACCTTTATTCCTCTCCCGACGACATAGCAGCGAAGCAAGGTAGAAGCAACTGGAAAATTAAACAAAACCTATCGCCCGGCGACGCAGAAGCGTAAGCTCGTCGCCTGACACCCAAGTGCATCGCCCGATGCTGCACACCAGAACAACAACTTTTTTTTGCTTTCTTTGCACAACTTGCAATGAATTTTCTTCTTTTGCCTATTCCTTTATTGATCCAATGAACAAATGAAGCTTCAATTGGACTTTATTCCCAATGTTCCAATAATGCTCAAACGATACACTATGTACACGAAAATGCACATATACATAAACTAAACGTATTTACACAAAAGTCAAGTTTATTCAACTGATATTAGCAACAAAAGTTGCATAAGTGCAACAAAAAGTATATACAAAAATAGCTACAATTTACACTTATCAAATATACAGACCCTTGACGAACTAGCTAGTCTCCAAAAACATTTTTTGGTGATTTAATTTAAAAAGTAGGATGCTTTTCAATATTTTTCATTTGTGGATGATTTAGCTATACTATTTTTCATAAATTACCTTGTGTCTTTACAAGACACTAATCACTCAGATGCAAACAATCTAGCGAACTTCACATTTCTTCTCTTTCACACTCTGAAATTTCAAGTCTTGACATCATTATTTTATAATTTAGTGTCACACAAGACCTTTGAATCTTCTTGATGAGGATATATCTCCACGTTTATTACCATCATCTGAGAGTTCGAAAGGTTAAATCATCATAGATCCTTGAAGCCTAACTCTTCACTTGAAAATTGTTGAACTACAATTGACTTAAAAAAATGTCTAGCTAGATTCAAGAGGATAGTTTAATAAATTATCTTGTGCATATTTGACTGCTTGAGTTATCTTTTGCACTTGTTTGACTTTAAGTGTTGTCATTATCAAAACTAAGAAGCTACTATTTGACTTGCATCTTTTTTACCCATAAGCTTCACCGTCTTGGATCACTTCTTGACTATACCTGCAAGTGTGATTGGTTAAGTCTCATATCACCTATGAATGAGTAAAATGTTAGATTTATAAATGAGCGAGCTCATTTACGTAATTCCTTAAGGTTTTGGGTGGAGATATGGTCTCTCTCTCTCTCTCTCCCTCTCTGTTGTGGTCCTAGAAAATTGGGTGCCTGTTGTTTCTCCCACTTTCCCCATACTTTACAACAAGTGGTATCAGAGCTATGGTTCGACTTGATGGGGGAACATGAGCTGGATTCAGTGTTGGATTATGTTATAGGATGTGGGGACTCACAATTGTGGGAGAGATTTTTGGGAACAAGTATGAGTGTTTAAGTCGCACATCGCGTATGTATGGGTAAAATATTAGATTTATAAGAGAGATGACTCATTCACCTAATGTCTTACGATTTTGGATGGAGATGTAGTGTCTTTCTCTCTCGTGGTCCTAAAGCATAGGATATTCGTTATTGCTTCCGCCTTTTTCAGACTCCCCAACACAAACAGGCGGACCTTCCCTAAAAGATCACACACAAGATCTGTCATTCTCTATGAAGCACGAACACCCCAAATACGACTCTGACACTGATAATAATTTTAAAAAATGTATAAATTAAATATAATTACAAGTGGCAGTGCATGTGTCTAACATTGACACAGATATAGACACATTTTTCAGTGATATCGGTGTTTCATATATCATTCTTGTCCATCATCAAATCCAATCAAACAGTCTTCTGCACTTTATATCAGGCCGAACGAAAGCAGTTCTAACCATTCATTGTATATAATTCCTATCACGGACCATAATAAATACTTTTTTCATCCGGTCTCACAATTATATTGTTTTAATTTTATTGACTTGAATATTAAAATGATAACTAACAAGTATATCTTCACTCCACCGGCATAAAGAGGCTCGTACCACCATTCAAATTTTCGAATAAAAGTTGGTCAAAATAAAAAAGGGTTGAAAGTCTTTTTTTCTAATCTATTAAAGTTCATGAAGGTTATGGAAGTATCTCAGTCAATCAAAATAACTTGGTATGTTTTTGATGAAGTTGATGTGTATTTATTTCTAAAACAAAATGCAATCATTAGGATAGACAAAAAAAAAATTTTATTGAAGACAAATATCTTTTTCATAGCTCAAGTCAATAAAGCATGACATTTGTTTGGCTTCATATGTTTGCATAGAAAACAAATTATCTTCAGAAACATTTATGTGTGGCTCCATCGAATTATTTGTCATGTTATAAATTTGTTTTTATAATATGTCACTTTATAAGTTTTAACAATAGTATGTTTTTTTACTTTTCAACCTCAAACATTTTTGGACAATTATGAACATCTGCACCAATTGTAATTTCAACTATGGCCATCCCCACACATAGATGTCTCTATATCAATTGGCAAAGTTTTCACAGTAGCTCCCCAAATAGTATATTCAGCATTTGTCAAACTTGATGTCTCATCTTGTTTTATCAAACATGTATAACTCTCATCACTCACATTTCATAGTAAATGTTATTCAAATTTTTACTAGCCTTTTTTGAGACACTCTAATCACTTGATTGGTGCACATGTAATTTGTACATTTAAGTATGAAGAAGCATTTATTTTTTAGTTTATTTTTCTGAATGGTTACCCATTTCATTTTTATGTTTCTTCTTGATTATAAAATAGGAAATTATTTACATGCATGTTCTAACATTGAACAAAAAACAATTGAATTGAGAAAGCATTATTTCGCAATCACTTCCACTTGTATGACAGATATGATATGCTATGAATAGAATCAAATAAAAGACATAACTTGGTTGGAAATGAATTTAATTATTTATATAGTTGCAGGCCATGCCTACTTCTAAAGCAACAAATCATTTTATTGAAACACCCACGACCGTCCAAAGGTGCTAATTGTATAATTTCGTCTAAAAATTATTTCTAAAGTTAGATGCTTGGTATATGTTGATTTTGTTCGAATTATTAATAGCATTACAAATCATTATGTAAGTATGTAATAGTAATGGAGGGTTTTTATATATATATATATATATATATATATATATATATATATATATATATATATATATATATATATATATATATATATATATATATATATATATATATATATATATATATATATATATATATATATATATATATATATATAATTTACCCGTCCATTTCTAACCATATATAAATTTTTGATTTATTTATACTAATATTTTAACATTGATTTATTTTTCTTAATATATATATATATATATATATATATATATATATATATATATATATATATATATATATATATATATATATATATATATATATATATATATATATATATATATATATATATATATATATATATATATATATAGTTTACTTTAGATTATTTGTATTTTTTAAATAATAAATTTTTTCACCCTTCATAATTTTTAAGCGGCATTTTTATTTTGAATATGTACAATAGCCTAACTGGTAATGAAGTCAGGGAAAAAGTGTAAGTATGAGAGAACCTGAGTCTAAATCTCAACTTTGTCACCTTAGTGTATTTTTTCTTTTTTATTATTTCATTTAAATAATGATTTTTGTGCAACTTTTAGACAAAAACTCAAAAAAAAAAATAAATCATTATTTTAAGAAATAAATCAAAGATTATTCTAGGTAATTTTTCACACAACAAAAATTTTGATTTGATTTTTATTAGAATTTTAAATCTTTGATTTTCAATCTTAGATTTGTTTTTTTTTTATCTTTGATTTAGATTCGATTTTTATTTTCAATATTTGATTTTAATCTTTGATTTAGTTTCAATTTTAATTTTTAATATTTGATTTTAATCTTTGATTTAGTTTCTATTTTCATCTTCAATATTTGATTTGGTTTAATTTTAATTTTTAAAATATTAAATTTTAATTTTAATTTTATTATTAATATATTTAGAATTTCTTATTATTGTTACTAATTTTTATCTCATTATTATTAAATTATTTTAATTTTAGAATATTTTAACTTTTTTTTTTATTTTTTATTTTTTAAGTACAACTAATTTTAATTTAAATTATGATCATATTTATTTAGATTTAGATTTATTTTAATTAATCAATTCATGAAAAGAAAATATAAAGGGTTAGAAAATATCATTTTTTTCTTCTTTTTTAATTAAAATTTTCTTTTATAAATGAATTTTTTATTTTTATTTTTTATTTATTTATTTTTTAAAATCATTGATTTTATGCACTTAATAATTAAAATTAAGAAAATAAATAAAATCTATCAGAATCAAATCTTCATCAATCATGAATCAATCACAATATTGAAAAAAGTCACAAAAGTGTCTAGGTTCATAATCTTATTCTACAAATTTCAGTCAAGCTTCAATCAAAATAAATCTTGTCAAAAATAGGTGAGTGACATTTAAATTTTGACCTAAAATTTTCCTATAAATAGAGCTTTATTCACTTCATATTCCTCATCAACAATTTTCTATCCCTCCCTCACAAACATTCTTTCTACGCAACTCTTTTGATTAATTTTAGGGTTTTGAACAGAACACATAAATTTTTTCCATCAACAACCATTTGAAGAATCAATAATCATTTGCAAATCAATAATTATCTACAAATCAACAATTTTGTTGTTGTCTTTAACAAACAATAGCGAATAATCATACATAACTCAATTTTCACTAAGAAAACTCTATCGCGCCGACGTTTTTCCCTTGTGGTGCTTTTTTTTTTACTTTATGTAAGATGTTGTTTTGTATTGTGTTTAAAGAATAAGAACAAAGGCGGCGAACAAGCAGACAAATAAGACATAAATAAAATTTTTCTTGATAGAAGAACCTAAGATCTACAGAAGGGAAAGAGATAATTTTATTCAATATTTTCTATATTCTATATTAATCAGTGGTGGTATTGTTATCTTTTTTAATTTCTCAATGTCGCATGACAATCTTTGGTTGGATACTTGTTTTACTTTGAAAATTAACAACCTAATATTTTACAGATAAACAACAAGGGGTCATCCCCTCTCTCATTTTGGCAACTATATTTTTCCATTATTTATAATTACTATTACTATTATTTATTTATTATTTTTATTATTATTATTATTATTATTATTTTTAATATTATTATTATTATTAAAAGATAGTAGGAATTGACAATTAGTTATTAGGTTTAACATCAGCTTTTAGTTGTAAAACTTCACTGTAGCCACGTTAGTTTTTTAGGATTTAGGTTTAATATTTTTACCATTTTATATTCTTTTGTTTTTATTCCTTTTTATTTTTTCATATAAGTCTAACACAACCTTTTTAAATTAAAACAAACATAATCTCAAACTTAAATCAAATTAATTTAAAATAGCTAACCCATCAAAACTGACATTTTTCTACTAACTTAATTTTAAATACAATATATTTTCAAAAAAGATTGTGAAAATCTTTTATATTAACTGCGAACTACGTCTACAATTCCACTATTTTTAAACTCAGACTTGGTTCAAGAATTAATTCAAAATATTTTCACAATCCATAAAAAAAAACAATCAAACACTTCGAACTACAAATTGAGACTCTAATTCCTCATAAAAGGATACATAGGCACACGACTTAAAAACCAAGACGAGTTCCCCTAATTAAAAAATTAAAACCCCATCCAACCCTTTTGACCTAAACCCTAGGACTTCCTTGATAACAAGGTAGATGAGGGTTGTCTAACACCTTCCCTTTGTCTAAAATGAATCAAGAACTTATAATCTCTATACAATTAGAGTTATTCCATTATTCACCCGTCGTTGGGATAAAAAATAGTGGTGGTGACTCATTATTTTTTTCCAGTTACGACAATTGGCGACTCTGCTGCGAAAACTGAACCCTAGGGTTTAGAAGCCTCTCCTTTCTGGGTTTAAGGTTTTGTTAGGGTTTTGGTGTTGTTTTTATATTTGTTTTATTTATTTGTTTTATTTATTTATTTATTTTCTATATTTATTTATTGTTACATTGTTTATCATTTTACTTACTTGTGGTGGGATTTTAAATTAGAAAATTCAAAACCTTAGAAAGAAGGTTCGTCTATTGGCCAAGGGGATATATCATTCCTATAAGTTTTTATGACGACTTCTCCTAGAGTCGGTGGAATTCCAAAAAAGAATATGTCTCAAGAGCTAGTTTTTTGGGGGTAAGACTTTGAAATGAAACCTATGACTCTTTGTGTAACCTTAACCCAAAATCTCATGGAGAAACCTTGTACGATTTTAGAGACGAAAGTTTTGATCTACAATGAGGCTCCGCTTAAGGGAGCCCTTATGTTTTTCCCTCTAGTGTTGTCCGTGATACCCTTAAGGAAGCCTCCTTATGGGGAGGGTAGAATATCTATAGGATGAAACTAGGAACCTACCTACTAAGGATATCTTGTCATCATCCCTAGTATATCATAATCTCTAGCTAGTACGAACTCTCTCTGTAATTCATAATCCTAGTCAGTAGGGGTTTTATTTTAACTGTCATTCAAAGGGCTTATGTTCGTGTCATAATCCATAGCTTGTAGGGATTTTCTATCCCTAAACTCGTATAGGGTGTGCTTAGGTTTATCCTTATCATACGCCTACATGTCATTGCGTCTCCATGAAATTTTTAGCATACCCTCACAAGCTAAAAAAATATATTTTGCATACCCATGCAATTTCGTACATTCATACATTCGTATTTCATGCATTTCCACCTTTGTCCTCGGTCGCTATCAATCCAGCTAGCAAGATTTCCCGATATTCAAAGAACAAATTCCAAGCATGCTTCAAGAAAGGTGTGACGGAACTCAAGAAATTCCTAAGTTATTGAAGGAGAAAGTCAACCAGTGAGTTTGGTCCTACAAATCTTGTTTAGGAGAGAAGGCAACCCTTCTTCATACAAGTCAAAGGCCTACACAACGCCTCAAAGGCAATTATCATTGGTGATTCACAAACAAAAATATCAACAATTTCCCTCTCAACAAAATCGGTATGCCCAACCGAAGAAAAGACAAGGGTTACCCCTTACTTTGGCAAGTCCAAGATCATCAAGGAGATATCCTAAAGTCAAGTGGATCGACAAAGAACTTATTCCATAGGATCATTAGATTTTATCAATTTCAATTTGTAGTTTCCAAGTTTCTAAGTTGTATTTGGTGTAAATTTGTATCTTTTGACTAGTGATTCAAATAAAATGAGCATGCATATTTTTGAAATCAATCCATTCGTTTCACTCTTCCATCACTTTCCATAAATATCAACTATTCACTTCCATCTCCATTCACAACTTTAACAAACTTTGAGGGAGAATGATGTAAACTAAATAACTGAATTTTGCTAAACTATTCTTTCAAGGGTAAGACCGAGCTGACGATGTAAGAAATTGTTTCAATTCCTAAACAGTGGAGAAATAAGGAGTTAATCCGTGGTCAACCCCCTCGAGCCAGGAGTTGGAGTTTTGTTTTATTTTCTAAAAAACCCTTAATCTTAACTAGGGGAAGGGCAGTCTTTCAATTAGTTCAATGATGCATTATAATCTCAAGAGAATCAAGTAAATATAAGCGAAAGCTTCAAGCACATACTCTTTCTCACATTCATCATCCAAGGTTGAGGAATCCATGAAGCTCTTAATATCTTCTTCCTCTATACAACATTCAAGATTAAGGAAACAATGAAGACGAAGCTTACAACAATCATGACATTCACAAGTGTTCAAAATATTAAAAAAAAAAAGGAAAAATAATTTTAAAAGGAGAAATCCCGCTAAGTCAAATAAATAAAAATTGACTTAGGCAAAATATAGGGTATCCCGATGGACCAAAATTCAAAAGAATTGGTCCGTGCAAAAATAAGGGATTGAAAACAAATAAATTGGAGAATAATGTTGTGACTTCCACATCAAGAATGATCAAGGTTTCTCATCAATGCTTGGATATTATCAATATTTTTAATCGGTGCTTGGATCTTTACTAATGCTTCTGCTCATCATCGCGACTACAAAAATTTTCTTGCAAACTGAATACAACCATTGGATTAATTTAACTTAGGATTGGAGAACATCAACGAGAATGGGATGGGCTAAATAAATTTTTATCCTTATATCTTTGTTTTCTTAAACCATAAACCAATGCCATGTTACAACCTTCAAAAGTCCTAATTGAAGCCAGGTTAACTATGAAAGCATACTCGGCAAAAATTGTGTTAAACTGACTCCTATGTTTGTTAAATTTTTGCTGACCACTTTGCTTCTTCGAATCTCCATCTCTAATCATCCATTTCTATTCCATAATAAACTTCGATTTCAACACTTACATGTACGTCAAACATAATTACTTTTCAAAATGTACAATTTTATCTACAAATAGACACTTAGCGTCAAAGGAGATCTGAAAATTGGTTTAATCAAAAGCGATCCTTTCCAGGAAGCTCCTAACTAGTGGCCAAGCATACAAAAAAGAACCCTATAATCATAAGTGTTGTACCCCAATTTCGTCCCCTAATATTCATCTATCATCTCATACCATCATAATGCAATAAGATCACACACTATGGTTTGGTTCTTCTCCTTATCTCTAGCTTTGCTCATGGGGAATCACCAAGCACCTTGACTTGTATTTTTTGATCATATATGTCTTGTATTGATTAACTTTTAACTAATAAATACAATTAATGATTGCTCTAATTGTTGATATCGTAGGTGAAAACACAACCTACTCCATCAAGTTGCTCTACAGGTTCATGAGCTTATTCCCATGGCTTCTTCAAACAAATTTTCATTGAGATTCAAGCCCCGTCATTGAGGATATTTTGAAATAATATCATGACAAAGTCTATTATTATTCATCATGTCTCAAGTTATCAAAAATAGTTCAAAGTTACAAGGGTTGATTGAATAAGTTTGACCTAGTTGGACAAGTCTTTCGTTTCATTGATCATAAGTGCATATCTCCCTCAATTCTCAAAATTTGGAAGTGGTTTTGGTTGCTATGGTTTCTCCTTATCATCCTCAATAACTTCTATTTACATGACAAAAGTATTTGTACAAGGAAGTTTGTCCAAATTGCAAAGGTTTCCCAAGGCATTTTGTTGCTCTAGGAGCTAGGGTTTTGAACTTCAAAGGGGTATATCTTGCTCATCTTTTGGTATTTTTGGGTGATTCCAAATACATCCTTCTCTTCAAAAGGATATCAACAAATCACTTCAAAATTTTCAAATAAATTTTGTGAGGAAGATACCTAATGACGAAGAAATATTACAAGTCATCTAAACAAACCATCAAATTCCCATATGTGACTTAAAAAGATCATAACTTGGTATATTTTTATCACCTTGAGCCCATTCTTTTTCCATATTGATCTTAAATATGTGAAATTCAACCCTTATTTTAAGTTAAAAGTGTGAAAATGAATTGAAGATTCCCTAAGGATGCAAAAGATTATAGGTCATTTTATGATTTTTTGCCAATTTCAACAAGTCATAACTTTCTCATTTTTTGGAGATTTTAAATGGTTCAAGTCTCAAAATATCATTCAAGAGATCTAATTCATGCCATATTTTTTGGTCAAGAGCAAATTTCAAATGGAAGGCCATGTTTAGATGCAAGACATTATAAGTTATTTTTGAAGAAAATACTGAATTTTTCTAAGTACAAAAGTCAACCTCTTTTTCTCAACTTTGACTCATCACAATTTTCAGCTCAAACATCCATTTGATTCCATTCTTTGCACATTGTAAAGATTTTGATCTCATATTTATAAAGCTTCAAGAATCATGTCCTAAGACTCCTTGAGCTGAGAATGCCATTGATATGAACTTGGTAACTTGAAACTGAAATTTCTTCAAAAGTCAGAATTTGAAATCCTTGATTTAGCTTCTAAACACATTTTTCTGTGCACTTTTGCTTCTAAACATGTTTAGTGAACCTCCATAAGTTATTAGCATATTAAAACACAAGGTTTGGATGAGTTTTGATCAAATTAGAAGTCACACTTTTCTTGTTTGGAACTTCACACGATTTCCCTCCAAACTTCATCATTTCACACGCTTGAGCATTTAATCAGCTTCCCTATAAATAGAGGATCATACCCCATTCATTTTCTCAAGCTTAGAGAGCCAGAATCTCCCTGCCAAACTTCCTCTTGAACTTAATTTTCTGCAATTTTGAATTTGCTCTTACAACCTTTCTCAATCATTTTTCTTTGTCAATTCACCTTTCTTGAATCTCACTGAAGCTAACAGAAGAAGAATTAAGCTCTAAGACTTCCTAAATCGTGCTAGCCAAGTCCAATTTCAGAGTTCTGCAACTTAACTTCAATAGATAGATTCCTTCACCAATTCTCTCAAACTTTGATATTGTTATGAAGCTCTCATCATCTTAATTCTAGCCGCAACACTCGTTTTCAACTGGAAGTATGTTTTGGCCATGAAATTTCAAATCCCTTTTCAGAACTTTTCAAAAACGACTGAGCTACAGTTTATATAATTTTTGTGAAGGTACCATTGGAATCATCTTGAAGAGACGAAGCGAATGGTACTGGTCTCGTGTCCTAATTTTACAGTTTCTGGAACCTGCAGATCCGTTGGCTGGAGGTTAAAGATGACCAATGTGTCATCTATCAACCAGTGAAGGCGTGCGACGCATTTTTTAAACCCGATTTAAATAATTGATTTCATGCTTTATACACTAAAGACCATGATATACACAGCGCGTCTGATCCATTGGATTAGCTTACTAATGCATTCTAACTCTCATCTAGTGGTCCACATTTGTTTGACTTTATTTTTATTTCTGATTTTTATATTTAAATTGTTTTAAACTTCAAAAAATCATAGAAAATTCATTTTAACTTCAAAAAATCTGGCAAAAATTATGAAAAATACTTTTGATTTTTCTCTTTCTGATTATTATTTTTTCACAATTTTATTTTGTGTTCTGGTATTTTTTATAATTTTTCACTTTATTTAAATTGTTTTAAATTTTTAAAAATACTTTTCTTAATATTTAAATTCTGGAAAAAAATATGGAAGGATCTAATGACCTTTTAACAAATATTGGTGACCTCATTTTATTTATATTTCTAACTTTACTATTTTTCACATTTTTTGGTTTGTTTTATCTATTTCTTTTAATTTTAAAAATAGTTTTTGACTTTAAAAATTACCAAAAATTTTATATAAATATTTGAGCTCATTTCTGATTATTCTATGGCCTTGTTTGATTTTTATTGGATGTTTTGAATATAGTTTCTATTTTCTACATCTATTCCCATTTTTAAAATATTTTTCTTTATTTTTTTAAAATATATTTTATCTTGTATATATTCTGGTTGATCTTGGACTATGAGATTTTGATCATGAGCTTTATTAACATCATTGGATCCATGGTGTTGAGTTTAACTCTACAAAAAAATGGATGAATGATTTTAACAATAACTTGATTAAATTTTTTATTCAAAGGTGGTTTATTCCTTATCTCATCCTTCTTCATCTTATCCCCCTCTTATTGTACCAAATGTTATTGGAGAATGATTTTCATATCATTTATCAAAACATATGGTACGTTGATTGCTATTGGCCGACCTCAAAATAGGTGCGACTTCTATATAAGTCCACTTACGATTGCTTAACATGGCACTAAATTTTATCCCGATTTGAGAAAATGATCATTCGTGGCCCAAACCCATGTTTGTAAGCCCAAGTATGTTAATTTGAACCCTTTGATCCAATAACCTTGAGATTCATTGTTAGGAGGCTTTGGTCCTATCAATCCTCTAATGAATTTTCATCAACTTTGGTCAAATTGGATCACTTAAACATCATTGATCATTTATTATTGCCTTGAGATTTTGAAATGAATGATATACTTGACAAAAAACAAATGAAACTTGTTATTAAGAGGCTTTGATTCTATCAATCTTATAATGAGTTTTCAAATGCAAGTTTTAAGATGGTCATTCAACTAACCTCTAATTTCTAACTCATCAACAATTGACTTTATTTTATGCTTTTACTTTCAGCATAATTATTTTGGAATTTACATTTCATGCTATTTTCATCTTTGCTCATTTGAGCATTTACTTTTATGTCATTTTTATTTTGCTCATTTGAGCTTTCATTTTATTTTTGAAGAAACCTAATAATCAACTTGAACCATAAAAAACTTTAATGTTACTTGGACTACTTGGTGACTATCCTTGGCATTATGGAGATTATGGACTTCTTGGACTTAGGATTAAAAGTTATGACCTACTTTGAGACCTTGTGACCTCAGCCGTTACTCTGCCCAATTTTCGTGAAGACTTAATGCAATTGAATCTTGGTTTTCTTAAGAGGTTTATTATCTTTGCTTGTTTGGTTTCATATCCAAAAGATGGGAATTCTACATTGACTCATTGTGTCAAGTGTTGGCTTCTTGTTGGTTAGACGGTTCTTTTCTCTAGCTTTTACCCTTATGCTTTAGGATAGTCCATTTATCTCCTCATATCTTCTTTAATTTCAAAAATCTTCTCCCTCCTTTTTAAAACTCTTATTGTTTCAAAACTTGAACCACTTTCATAATAAACTTGGACTTAGGTCCATGCATTTTCAAAAATATTTTCTTAATTAAACTTTAATCAACTTAATAATACCTTGACATTTTTGTGAGAAGACTAAAAGTCAATCAATCTCATTCAAATCATTTTTCCATTTTGGCTCTTTTACTTTAAAATTTTCTCAAAAGATAGACTCTTGTCAATCCTTGTAGTGATGCGAGCTCCTATACTTCTACTATATGTAGTGAAGTGAGATATTTTCCACTTGGGTGTTGAGAGAGGCTTTGTTGATTTTAAAATCCAAGCCATATCCTCCACTTTGAGATGTCGTAAATTCTATTTTCTCATAATCATGGGTAGTAAGTATGTCCTTTCACTTGGATAAGACGATGATGTCTCGTCTCTTAAAATTAACCAACACACTTGTGTTCTAAAATGTTTAAAGGTGAACTACGTGTACCCTGATCCCCTTTTGCATAGAAGGTGGTACATAGGCACTAAAGGTTCGCAACTGCGGTGGATGGAAAAATCATTAAAAAAATACTTCTTTTCTCATCACTACAATCTAATTTTTATATACAACATTTATAGCCAAAATACAGAGATTTTAAAAGAGGTTCCTATGGAGTACCGTAGATGTTTAGGGTGCTAATACCTTCCCTTTGCATAACCAACCCCTGAACTTAGATTCTCTCCCCCTCTTTTTTGGGTTATTCGCTCTTTTCCCATTCCTTTGGAAACAATAAAGCATGGTGGCGATTTTTATTTTGATCTGTGTGAGTCAAGTCAATCCCATGGCTTAGTCTCAACATTTCTACCGCTAAAGTTAAAATGGCGAATTCACTGGGGACAAATTGACCTCTTGTTGGTCCATTCTTAAGTGGTTTGAGCCTATCTTTATTTAACTGAATATATGCTATTATGTGTTGTATCTTATATGTTGTATATATGTTTGTCTGAATTTTCTTCGTTTTCAGGGTGCTGGGTGATTTCTCATAAGTCCTATACCCGAACTTGGGAAAACTTAAGATAGGACAGGTAATATAGTCATGTTAACTTTGAGGGAGTAATCCCAAAAAAGGAGGTATGAGACCCCTCCACTCAGTGGAGGGTCCTTTGACTATAGTGTTTTTTTACCGAGTAATCGAGAAGACGTGTTGCCTTCGACTTGGGAGCCTGCTGAAATTGAGACCAATAGAACCTTTAACCCATCTTGGTCTTTTAAGTGTAGTGTGAAAGCTATGATGGAGTAATCTGGAACTAGTTGCCACACGATACTACGCTCAGATGAGTTTTTCCTGAGAATATTGATAATTACCGAGTCAATCGGGAAGTTGGTAATATCCGAAGGAAAGATGTAGACTCTGGGAACCTCTTAGAACCTTGTTAGGCAGATGATAAACTTTTAGACCATACCTTATGGGTAGTACCTTCAACCTCATGCTCGTGACGTTGAACCTTTGAACCCTATGTTTGTGATCTTGTGTGTGATTGTTGCATCATGCATTCATGCACCCATGAGCATCCTTTAAAACATTTTGTTTCAAGGGGCTTAAAGTTAGATCTTTGTAAAAATCTCAAGTACTTTTTGACTATGGATTTTGAAAAAAGAAAGACTAAGAATTACAGTTTCAAAGATTCCAAGATAGATGATTTGATGAGTCTGATAACCGAAATCAAGAGTTCTACAAATTTATGGAGGAAGTATGGGTCCATCATTTCTCTTATGAAGCTCAGGATGAAGGAGGGCATTCTCTCGACTTTGGTCCAATTCTATGATCTGATGTATCGATGCTTTACTTTCCCTGATTATCAGTTGATGCCTACATTATAGGAGTATTCTTATCTATTGGGTTTACCTATTACCAATCGTGTTCCTTTTACTGGTTTGGAGGGGGAGCCAAAATCCCATGAGATTGCTACTTTGATTCATTTGGGGAAGTCTAAGGTTGAAGCCCACATGACAACCAAAGGAGGGATTAGAGGATTACCAGCTCGGTTCTTATTGGAGAAAGCTCGCTATTTTTCCAGAATGAAGAGTATGGTTTCTTTTGAGGTCATCTTTGCCCTACTTGCTTATAGGTTGTTCTTATTTCCCAATGTCGACAAATTTATGGATATCAATGCCATCAGGATCTTTATGATTGGAAACCCAGTCCCTACATTATTGGGTGATGCTTATTATTCTCTTCATCTTCGGGATTCTTACCATGGAGGGATGATCATTTGCTGCACGCCTTTGTTATATCAGTGGTTTATTTCTCACTTACCTCAATCTGATGCTTTCTGGGATGTCAGGAAGGAACCTCGTTGGGCTCCAAAGATTATGTCCCTTACTCATTCAGATATTGTTTGGAATCATCAAGCTTACTATGATGTAGAGATTGTTGACATTTGTGGTAGTTTTCCCAATGTACCTCTTCTTTGTACAAAGGGAGGAATTAACTACAATCTTATTCTTGCACGACGACAACTTGGATATCCAATGAGGGATAAGCTAAATAGTATTCATTTGAGTGGTTTCTTTCATAAAGAGGGAGAGGTTCATAAGGAAGCTAAAGAAGAGATTGCGAAGGCTTGGCGTCATATTCACAAAAAGTGTAGGAAGGACTTGGGACCTGGAGGGACTGTTTCTTTGGAGCCTTATCTTAAGTGGGTACAAGCAAGAGCCATCCAGTTGAAGATGTCGTATTCCCGTGAAGCACCTATTCCTGATATGTTTCTGAATACAACTCCTCCCCTATTGGATGATATGAAAGAGCTTCAGCTTGCCTTAGTCAGGATACAACAGGAAAAGGAAGCTTGGAAGAATAAGTGCCAGACTCTAGAGGTGTCCTACCAAGCAGACCTAAAGGAGAGAGACGATTTGATTACGATTCTTGAGAGTCGTGCTATAAAGAAGATGGATAGGAAAGAGGATTTATTTTTCTTTAAGCCTCAGTCACACCTTAGTTGCTCACTTCCCGACTCAGATGATTGGAAAGAGGTTGCCAACAGGTATGCAGAAGAGAACCAGAGGTTGAAGGGTCGGATTGCAAGACTCACAAGGAAGCGTCAGCGTGTAGAGTGATCTCCACCAGACTTGCTTTCTTAGGGTTTTCAGACTTTATCTTCATCTTGTACTTGGGATAATTGAAATTTGTACTAAAAAAGTGTAATCCATTTTGAGGTTATTATAATGAGATTTTCAGTATTTCAAATGTGTTAGTACTTTGATATTTGCCAAATTGTCTATAAATCTTTAAGTTCCTTGAAATATTAATAATAAAATAAATCATATGCAATGCATATCATGCATCATATTGTACATACTTCTTGCATTTTTAAAGCATAATCAAGTGTCTTACTGAGCTTTTTTACTTCGTTTAGCAAGTTGTCTCATCAGTACAATACTAGAGCTAATTTCAGAAGAAAGATGGACAATCTAGAACAAGAGAATTGTGAGTTGTACGAAGAATTTTTTGCTCTGAAGGCAGATATGGCCAATCTCACTGCTCTAATGGAATCTTTGTGGATGCTCAGAATCATCCACCACTTGCTCAGCCTCAGCAGACAATAGTTACTACCGAAGCTATGACTCTTCCTGTTTCTGCTACTCTAACTACTGTTGTTCAGAATCATTTGCCTCAAGGTTATCCTTGGGGAATGCCAGAGAAATTTATATTTGAAGGTTATAATCAGGATGCTTAAGCTTCCCCTCTTGCTTCGGCTGCTGCTGCTTCTGCACCTCTTGTGGTGCATATTACTCCTGCTGCTAGAAATGAGATTCACTACGCGGCACCTCCCTCGGTGAATGTGGTACCATTTGCTAATGATGAAGTGTATCGCCCTATTCCTCAACCAAGTGAAAGCTTGAGTGTCTATGATCAAATGGAAGATTTTCAAGATCAGTTTGATAGGATGTAAAAAGAGTTGAAGGCCCTCAGAGGAAAAGAACTGTTTGGGTAGAATCTGAATGATATGTGTTTGGTTCCAAATGTGAAAATACCTACAAAGTTCAAAGTACCAGAGTTCGAAAAGTACAAGGGTAACACTTTCCCCCGTGCTCACTTAGTGATGTATGTGAGGAGAATGTTTACTCATGCAGATAATCAACGCCTGTTAATTCATTTCTTTCAAGACAGTTTGACCGGTGCAACATTGAAATGGTAGATGAGTCTGGATAGTGCCAACATTCATAATTTCAATGACTTGGGTGAAGCATTTATCAGACGGTACAAATACAATGTGGATATGGCGCCTGACTGTGATCAACTCAGGGTCATGGTCCAGAAGGACAAGGAGTCATTTAAAGAATATGCACAGAGATAGCGTGAAGTAGCCGCACAGGTGATTCCTCCCATGGAAGAAAAAGAGATGACAAAGATTTTTCTAAAGACACTAGGTGCATTCTATTATGAAAAAATGGCGGCGAGTGCGCCAAGTGATTTTACCAAAATGGTGGGCATGGGCGTCGTTTTGAAAGAAGTTGTAAGAGAGGGTCGCTTGACAAGAGGTGAAAATTCTGGTAGTATGAAGAAACCATCATACGGGTTTACTAAAAAGAAAGAAGGAGAGACAAATGTTGTTATTCAAGAAAGAAGAGTTAATCTTCCTAGAAGAAATTATCAGCGCCACCAACAGGTTGCTTCAGTAACTCCAGTTGTTAATACAGCTCCGACTACAGTCGCTTATCACAGACCAGCCCCTCAAGGAAACTAAGGGAAGAATCAAAGGAGAGAGCCTTTTAACTCTACCCCCATGAGCTATGCAGAGTTACTCGCAGCATTAATCCAGAAAAAGTTGGTCCAGAATAGGCCACCCCTGGCTATACCATCACCATTACCTTGGTACTACAAGGCAGACCAGATGTGCACTTTCCATCAGGGTGCATCAGGGCATAATGTGGAAAACGGTTATCCTTTGAAGTCCGAGGTACATAAAATGGTGAGATTTGGTCTTTTGTCCTTCAAAGATGTCAGTCTTAATGTCAAAGATAATCCTCTACCAAAGCATGGAGGAACGAATGTTGTTAACATGGTTGCTGGTTGTCCAGGGGACTTCCAGATTTATGATGTCAACTTGGTTAAAGGAGACTTAGTAAAGATGCACGTAGACCTTTGTGATTTTAGTTACTATACTCATGACTATGTTGGTTATGGTATCCGTAGTACTGATATACAAGGTTGCAATAAGATAAAGGCTAATTTGCAGGAGATGATGGATGAGGGCTTCATCCATATAATCAGACCTAGGGCAGAATATGAGGAGGAAGTGAACATGGTTTTTGGATGTCCTGGAGAGTTCTGGATCTTTGATATGGACTATATGAATGACGATCTCATGCAATTGCATGCTACCTTTTACCATATGACTTGTCAGGTAGAGCACCACTATGGATCTTGTCGGGTTTGCTGCAGGGATTCCCAAAGATGTTCCATTGTAAGAAGATGAATTCAGTTATTATTGGATAATGGAACTATCAAAGTTTCAAGCCAAAGAGATGATTACCATGAGGTTAACAATATTTAGGTTTGCTTGGCTGAGGATGAATCAAATTATGAATATGCTTCGGCGGATGAATCCTTTTCCTCAGATATAGATATGTTCTCCAATGATGATTCTTTGATACCCAAATTTTCTGAAGAAGGTGTGAACGTAATTGTGCCTTGTTTTAATGATTATGCCCCTGTTGAGATTGAACATTGTAGCAAGTCAGTTGTTTCCCCAGTGGTGATTTGCTTTCCAGGGCCTGTTCCTTACAAATCAGACAAAGTTCTACCATACAAGTACAATGATACTATTTTAGAGGATGTTGTGGAAGTTCCCATCCAGCCGTTGTCTAGAATCGAGAATATTGCTGAGACTGGTAGGGTGTCCCGCAGTGGACGTGTATTTGCACCGGTTGTTCGGGGAAATGATAATGCTGGTAAGAAAGTTATGGAAAGTGCTGAGAATAAGAAAGTTGTTGGGGAGTCCAGTGGTGCTACCTTGGAGAAAGATGTGGATGATATTTTGAAGATTATCAAAATGAAAGACTACAAAATTATAGATCAGCTATTGCAGACTCCTTCAAAGATATATATCCTAGCATTGTTGATGAACTCTACCGTCCATAGAGAATCTTTAATGCGGGTGTTGGACCAAGCCTTCGTGAAGTGTGATATGTCATTAGATCAATTTAGTTGTGTGGTAGGTAATATTACATCTTGTAATAACCTAAGCTTTTTGCAATGATGAATTTCCTGACGAAGGGAGGAATAACATTATAGCCCTCAACATATCCATTGTTGTACCCCAAAATTTGCCCTCTCATATTTCCCAAGACATTGCAAGAAAAATCTCCAAGTTGCTCAAGATTGCTCAAGAGTTGGACAGTCAATTCATCTCCTAAAGCAGTCAATCCCAAATTAGGGTTTTGTGTTGCATCAAGATCCTCGAGTCCAAATGACCTCAAGTGATCTCTAATGTCCTAATATGCTCTCAAGATAATCCATGCCAAATTTCAAGCCTTGCAGAGGAAGTTTGCTCAGTCAATTGCTCAAAGGGTCCAAAAATCGACTATGCTAGGGCAAAAGTCAACTGTGACCTACAAACAGTCAAACTTCAGGATTTTTTGTCAACATTCACATTTTGAAGGATATTTCATAATTTGATCAAGGATTGATCATGATTCATCAAGGATTGCTCAAAATTCACCAAGACTCAAAAGTTGCTAAATTAGGGTTTTGTAGGAAAAGTCAACTCAACTTTGACCAAGCATAACTTTCTCATACTTTATTAGAAATGACCCATACAAAGCTCATTTTGAAGAGGATTAAATTTACTACAATCCATCTTCATACCCCAAGATCAATAAAATTCACTCACAAAAAGTTACAAATTTGGACATTATAGGTCATTTTTGAAAGTCAACAAAAACACCTTTTTTGCCAAAGCTTGTAACTTGAGAATGGAATATCAAAATGATATGAGACCAAACGGGTTGGTTAGAGGACATCTCAAGCTTTATAAAAAGTCCAAGAATACTTCCAAAAGTTCAAAATTGAAAAGTTATGCATTGTTGAAGTTGGGCATTTTTGCAAAATTGCCAAAAGTCAACTATCCCTAAAACTTCAAATTTTGTCAAAGGGGCCCATTCTTTTCCACTTGATTTGATCTTGTCACACTACACACGTGTCCTAGCCTTAGCCTTGAGTCCATTTGTCAATTTTTCTATTTTATTTGACTTTTATTTGAATTATTTCATTTTTAATCAATTTAAATCAAATAAAATCACAAAACTTGATTACATGAGATCTTTTTCTATTTTCAGGACCTAATCATCATCAATGACATGATCAAACTCATATCAAACATTCCATGTGCAAAAAGATTGGATTTTTGGCAAAACTGGAAAGTTTTCAATGGAGGATCAAATCAAATCTCCAAACATTTATGTACAAGGATTCAGCCCACATTTGTTAACCTAATGCATTGCACATTACTTATACAAGCCAAAGCACACGAGATCAAGGGCGAGAGACTGCAGAATCATCAAAAGAAAAACTTGAAAAAAGGTGGAAAAGTGTGAAACTGAAATCATCTTTGGAGGCGTTTTCAAAGGCAAAACTCAACGCCAATTGCTTGCTGGACAATCACTGAACCTTCTGCAATCCAAAGCAAGCTTTCATACGCAACAAATCACACTGTAAGCATCCCGTTTCATACCCCTGTATTCAAATTCGTAACTCCTATTTCTTGCATCTTTGGCACAAATTATGGGCATATTCATAATCCTTATTCAATTTATAAGCTTTCTGCATTAGCCAATTGCGTTTATCTGGCCTGTAACCCCCTATCCAAATCTAGGGTTCGTGGTGTGTTTTTTTGGGGATTTCTTTTTCAGGCAAAATTAGAGCCATTGATGGACATGGATGTAACCAAGGGAGAGAGACGAGCATGACCATGGTCTTGGAAGGAATTTTCATGGCCTAGAATTGATTTTAGGTTGGACATGCGAATTTAGCTGCGGATATAAATCCGCAGGTAAATATCCAGGGTTGAACGAAGAAGACGAAGACGTGTCCCCCTCTTAGTGGCTCATTCAAATACTTGGCGCTTTATTTTTTTTTATTCTGGCATAATGACGCGTTTTTGTATATTATATTTAGTTTGTATTTTATTAACGATTGAAGCAAAGTGATCCAGTGGTCAGGGGGAGTGCTCTCAAGGCGTTGTTGGATGGAGGTCAGGGGTTCGATCCCTGCCTCCAGCACTTTACATTTTCCTTTGTTTTATTATGCAATCAGGTACAAACCAATAGTGGAAGCCTATCATGTGTCCTCAAATCTCAAAGCACCAGATGGCCCAGGCCATATCTAGTGGTCCAGATGGGACATGCATCATACTCCCTAGTCAAAGTGCATGCATGGAATCAGGAAAAGTCAGCCAAGGCCAGCGCCTGTTGGGCCTTTGAATTGCCATTCCAACCTCCAATTTGGGCCCAGAACCCCCCTGAGTTTTTTTTTTCTATTTCATTCTTTTCTTATTTTATTTAATTGTTTTTGTTTTATTATTTTATTACTAACTAACCAATTAAAATTTTTTCTTAATAAAATTAAAACCTAAAAATATTTTCTTTATTAAAATTAAATTCCAGCATTTTTATTTTTGTTAATAAATATTAATTTAATTGATTTAGTTTTAATTAGGTATAACTTTGATATCTTTTTTGTAATAATTAAAATCAACTTAGATAATTAGGTTTTATTAACATTATTCAAATTATTTTTATTTCTTTAAATATCAAAAATCCAAAAATATCTTTTTTTAATTAATTAATTAATTAATTAATTTAATAATTAACTTAGTTTAATTCCTTTTTAATTCAAAAATAAACCAAAAAAAATCTTTTCTTTAATAATCAAAGGGTCAAAACCCTAAACTTGCGCCCGATTTAATTTCCCGCATGTGATCCATCTTATTTCAATATTGTATCTGTTCCCTGGAATGTAATAGTTTAATAGGACTTTAAATATTTTTTACCGCTTTATTTATTTTCCGCATTCTAATTTCAAGGGTTGCTTTTGGCGATGTAAATACCCGGCGCCTTGTAATAGTTAGTTTAATTTCCGCAATTTAATTTCCGCAACTTATAAACTGTTAGATGTTTGATAATAGGGAATGCATGACAAGATCGAATGTTTAACTTAAAATCAACATAGATAACCATTAACAAGTACAAAGATGAAATTAACTGAAAACAACACACTCGCACATGCGCACTCTTAGGGTACACCTCGCTTGGTTGCCTTCGAAAGTGGTCATTGAGTATATGAAGTTTTAGAGGTCGCCCTCTTGTCCAAAGATCATAGTTTCCTCGAAATGGTTGCATCGGAAAAATGATCTAAGACACTAGGGTTACCGCTAAGGCGTCCTAACATTGCTTTAGTGACCGCACGTCCCTTAATCGAATTGACCCTTAAAAACTCCAACGACGATGCTACCTACTCATCAATAGTGGAATAGCATCGTCTAAAGGACATTAGTATAGATTGATTCCTTTTTCGAGTAGGTAGATGGTTCTTAAGTACTTGCTCTCTCAAAACAAAACAAAACTTTTCGCACTTACACCTTTCAAACAAAAACTTCTTTCAAACCCACAAACACAAAGAAAAGCAAATTTTGAAAACACTTTGAGCAAGTACCTAAGAGCCCGTGGATAACCACGGATAGAAAGGGTTCTAACACCTTCCCTTTCTATAATCTACCCCCCGGACCCGAGAAACATCTCGAAAAAGGAATTTTTCTGTGCTTTTTTCCTTTCCTTGTTGGATAAAATAAAAGACGGTGGCGACTCTTGCTTCCCGCGACATTTTGCGAACATAAACGCAAAACACGAACTAGCCTTCCAAAAATAGTCAGTTTTCTTTCCACCGTATCACAGAACTGGCGACTCTGCTGGGGACTATAATAAGTAGGGTGTACCTTAGGATTAGATCATTATGTTTTCAATTGCTTGCTTTGTATGATTTATATTTGTGGGCTTGTATCGGAGTTACTATAGATCCTAACCCGGATCTGGGGATACCCTTTAGGTAAGTAGCAATAAACTGGGAGGGAACTGTACAGTGTAGATCGATACGGTTGAAGCAGTAGCTACATTGGTGTGGCACTTTAGTCTGTACCGATATCCCTTGTGTTGGAACGAGGAGAATATGGGTCTTCTAAGGGGTCATTAAGCACCAACTGACCTTAGAACCTTTAAATTGACCAACTTGGCCATAGAACAGTAGCAGTATGCTACACTCATTGAGACTAAACTCTCGCGATGATTCCGGCCGCAAGAAAAGGTTGCTAAACTAGAATTATGACCAATTGAGGGTAGTCAATGATATTGAGATCCTCTAGAACCCGATTACTATTTTTAGGACAGGTTTAAACCAACTAAACTGAAAGAGGATAGTACCTAAGCTCCTTTCCAGCCTGAAATCTAAGGGCTCTTTGTGTGACTTGTGTGCTTTTACCATGTTTGCTATTTGTGGATACTTGTTGTGTGCTTTCTATCATGACATCATGACATCATAACATTGCATACATCTTGCATTGGACTAACCTATTTCAAAGACATGAGGGATTCATCTTTGTTCTATTTTGTAGGTCATGATGCCCATGCGTAGGAATACCATCCGGATCAACTTTGTCCAGGTTCCTACCATGCTTAAAGATCTAATTGCAAAGATGCCTGATACTACCTCCTTCATCAGAAGACATGGGTATCTTCTCAGTTTGGTTACCTCCAAATTGGACGAGCAGATGATGAGTGTCCTGGTCCAGTTCTATGGTCCGTTGTACCATTGCTTTACTTTTTCAGGACTACCAGTTGGTTCCCACCTTAAAAGAGTTCTCTGATCTGCTCGGTATCTCTATTATGGAGCAGACCCCGTTTATTGGTTGGGAGAAGATCCTTAGGCCAAAATAGATTGCTTCAGCCCTTCATATGACTAAGGATGAGGTAATGGCTAATTGGGAGACTAGAAGTGGAGCAAAGGGCTTTCTGACTAAGTTCTTGGTTGGTAAGGCTAATTATTTCTGGGATAGTCTAGACTTCAAGGCATTCGAAGATATTCTGGCTCTTCTAATATATGGCTTGGTATTGTTTCCGAATCCCGACTCCTTTGTTGATGTGAATGCGGTGAAAATCTTCATCTCTCGTAATCCTGTACCCACTCTCTTGGGTGACATTCTTCATCATCTTTATGCACGTACTGCTCAGAAGCGGGGAACCTTGATGTGCTGTGCTCCATTATTGGCGAGGTGGTTTATTTCGCACCTCCCCAAATTAGTGCTGAAGAACAAAGAAGGCATGGGTTGGGCTTATAGGGTTATGTCTCTCTCTCACAATGATATCATTTGGACTCTTAAAGGTATGGACGAGGTGGTTGTTATTGATCGCTGTAGGGAATACCCCAATATTCCACTGATAGGAACCCATGGAGGAATTTCTTATAATCCATGCTTGGCCTTACGTCAGTTTAGGAGAGCCAGAAGAGAAGGACCTCATGAGCTGCTAATGCCTAGTATCATCTTTGATTTTCAAGGCGATAGCGACGAGCAACGCCGCAGATTCATAAGGGCTTGGGATAGAGTTCACAGATCTGATCCACATGAGCTGGGTCCAAAGACTTCCCTTCCAATGGAGCCATATCTCAGATGGGTCTGTATCCGTGCCCAAAAGTTGGGTATGCCATATGAAGCCGTCCTGCATATCATTGTTGAAGTTGCTAATGAAGATGGGGTTCTTCCGACCATCCTCCATCCTTACATGCCCACTGACATTGGGGCACTGAAAAGGTCTTGGATGCAGCTGAGAGAAGAACGGGATGCTTACCGAGAAAATTTTAACGAGCAAGAGCAGAAGATTCAGAAGTTGACTAGGCAGCTGGAGAACAAGCGGATCCTCAATGACTATGTCCGCACTGACAAGAAGCGACCATGGGAGCACTGATTGTCCTTTGTTTATTTCCTTTCAAGTTCTATTTACTTTTCAGTATTTCCTTTCTTGTAACGCCTTAAGGGAAATTTGTTGAACAATTTGAATTTCAAGTTTACCTAATAAAAGTGTGTTTCATTTCTTGTTTACGAATTTGAATCTCTCGATTGTCTTTGAAATCATATCATACGCATTTCGTCCCATGCACTTCATAACAGGTACCCATTACAGGTCTATTATCTTCTTCGCTGTTTATTTCAGCACTCATCATGTCTGCTGAACCATCAATTGAGCAAGCAATCAAGGCCCTACAGGCCCAGAATGCCCAATTCCAAGAGCTGTTCATGAATCTAGCTAAGGGTCAGCAAGATCTGAAGACCCTGATTCTGAAAGAGAAGAAGAAGAAGAAGAAGAAGAAGAAGAAGAAGAAGAAGAGGACAATCCTATTTAATACAGGTCACAGGTTTGGAAACAGGCTACGGGATGAAGTTGATTTGACCACCTCATCTGGAGGGAAAGATAGTCAGGAAGAAAGGAGGGCTCCTAGCCCTGTGGTATCAGACAACGAGACAGACTTCGACGAAGACCAGTATCCTCTGGCTGAGGACAGATACAAACAACTGGAAGACCGGTTGAGTGCGATGGAAGTTCAGAAGGTGCCTGGTATGGACTTTGGTGATCTGGGTCTATCATCTGGGGTGGTAATTCCCCACAAGTTCAAGGCACTAGCTTTTTCTAAGTATGACAGAGTTTCTTGTCCGAAGCTGCACCTCCAGTCATATGTAAGGAAGATTCAACCGTACACCGCTGATAAGAACCTATGGATCCACTTCTTTCAAGACAGTCTCTCAGGGACTCAGCTTGAATGGTTCTACCAGTTGGACGGAGCCAGTATCAGTAGTTGGGAAGATTTGGCTACTACTTTCTACAGGCAGTACCATTACAATTCCGACCTCGCTCCCACGCGTACCCAACTCCAGGGTATGTCAATGGGAACGGGCGAAGGTTTCAAAGATTATGCTCAGAAGTGGAGGGACCTCTCCGGAAGAGTGCAACCACCCTTGGTTGATCAGGAGCTTGTGGATATGTTTCTGGGGACCTTGTTTGGTCCATTTTTCAACCATCTGATTGGAAGCTCTTCGTTTGGGTTTACAGAGCTAATTATGACCAGTGAGAGGATTGAGGCTGGTATTAAGGCTGGTAAGATACAGAAGGATGCCTCATCAAGCACCGAGAAGAAGCCTTTTAAGAAAGAGTCCAGTGTTGTCTACAGTTCGAAAGGCCAGAATAGACCTGAATGCCGCCAAGCTGTTAATGCGGTTGTTATTTCAAGACCTGCTGGTGCTCCTCAGCATAATAATCAACAAAAGGCCGAGAGACCTCGAAGGCAATTCACTCAGCTTAACATGACTTTGTCTCAGATTTTGCCACAGTTATTAAAGACCAATCTGGTGATTCCAAAGTAGGCTCCGGAGAATCCCAACACTACATCACCAAAGTATAACCCTAATGCCCGCTGTGCTTTTCACTCTGATAGCCCGGGGCATAATACAGATGATTGTTGGTCTTTGAAGAATAAGATACGGGACTTAATTGATGCTAAGGAGATTGAGTTCGAGGCGCCCGAAAGACCTAATGTTGTGACTGCTCCTATGCCCAAGCATGGAGTAAATGCTATAGATGAAGACTCGTTTGTGGTTTTTTTTGTGAACGACATTGTTACCCCTTTGATGACTGTGAAGAAAAACCTTTTGCTAGCCGGTTTATTTCCGGGCTGTGGCGAAGGTTACCGTATGTGTTCTGTTATACCTACCGGTTGCCATCTTTTGAAATCAGGTGTCTAACGCCTGATGGATAGTAAAGAAATTATATTTGAGAAGACTGTTGTTCCCTTAGTTCATACTGAAGAAGTTGCTATTATTACCATTTTCGACAATTCTTCCAAGGCTTCCTTGAGAAAGCCTGTTAGAATTACATCTGTTCCAAGAACCGCATAATTGATCATCATTGTTCCTGTGCCTATCCCCTACACATCTGATAAAGCTGTCCCTTGGCATTACGAGGCTGATGTTTATTTTCATGGAGTTAAACAAGAGTTGGATGTTGATACTGACGTCAGCAATATTGTTGGACCTTCCAAAGTCACCCGTAGCGGAAGACTTTTCTCACCTGATATCTCTCCACCAACTGCCCGAAAACCTGTTGTTATTACACCTGCCAGTGTACCTGCTACTATTCCTGTTCAAGTTCCCATTCTTACCCCTGTCGCCGAGTCATCTGACACTCGGGGCAAAGGGACCACCGGTGAGCCTGCCCAGACGGAGGCACCAAAGACGATTACTGTTGAAGCTTCTAAACAAGAGATGGAAGAGATTCTGAAGATCATCAAAAAGAGTGACTACAATGTAGTTGAACAGCTGGGGCAAACCCCGTCCAAGATTTCTATGTTGTCACTGTTGCTATGCTCAGAGGCCCATGCCAAGGCTCTGATTACATTTCTGAAGACTGCACACGTACCACAAGAGACATCAGCTGATCAGTTTAAAGATTGCATGGCCAATCTGACTGCTGATAATGGGTTGGGTTTCTCTGACGCCGACTTGACTGCTAAGGGGAAGAATCACAATGATGCCCTGCATGTCTCCATGGAATGCAGGGGAACTACTCTTGCTCATGTATTAGTGGATACTGGTTCCTCATTGAACGTTTTGCCTAAGAAAGCTCTAGACCGGTTGGATTGTGAAGGGTTAGAGCTGAAACCAAGTAACATCGTCGTCAGGGCCTTTGATGGGTCTAAAAGAATGGTACATGGAGAAGTGGATATTCCAATTAAGGTCGGTTCTCAGATTTTCAACTCTACATTCTATGTGATGGACATTCGGCCATCTTATTCTTGTCTGTTGGGTCGCCCATGGATCCACAAAGCTGAGGCTGTAACCTCAACGCTACACCAGAAGCTGAAGTACTCAGTGAAAGAGAAGATTGTGACAGTACAAGGAGAGGAAGAGTAAATGGTTAGCCACCTCAACTCTTTCCGATATGTAGAAATGGATGGAGAGTTCATTGAGACCCCATTTCAGCATTTTGAAGAGGTTCCCCAGACACTGGCGTCCACTGAGACTGTTGTTGAAGATTCTCCTATGAAGATGGCTTCCTTTAAGGATGCCCGGGCTGTTGTTGAGAAAGGTGGGTGTGCAAATTAGGGCCGACTCCCTGATTTTACACAGAAGACTAACAAGTTTGGTTTGGGTTTCACTGCAGAAGCTCAAAAGGCTTTTCGGAATGCACGGATCGGAAGACCTCCCGTGTTCATCAGCAACTCGGGAGTGAATGCCATTGAAGACGATGTGGAAGAGTCTGAGTTCGACAGCTGGATCTATCCTACGACCGACGGTGGACCAAGCAACTGGACAGCAAAGGACTTCATCCCTATTTCTTTTGTTACCCAGTAATGAAACTTTTTGTTTTGAATTTGTAACAGACAATGTTTTAAACTCTATGGTCCGGTGTCTTATCCGGGGCACCGTGGCTTCATTTGTGAGGGCTTTATGTGTGTCATTTTCATATATCATTAATAAAAGCATTGGATGTTTCTTGCATTTCAAATCTTGCGCTCCTTGTTTTTCTTATATATTGCAAAACATCTATTTTACACACACTCACACATACAGGACTACATCCACTCTGGATCTCACTGGTAACGACTCTTCTACTGCCGGTTATGACTTCGAAAATCCGATAAACTTAGCCGAAGACGAAGGTGAAGATGATTGCGAAGTGCCTGGTGAACTTGCGAGACTGTTACTCCGATAAGAGAGGGCTATACAACCACATGAAGAGCCGGTGGAATCAGTAAATCTGGGTACAGAGGAAGACAAGAAAGAGGTCAGGATCGGTGAAAATCTGGAGCTTAGTGTGAAGCAACGATTGATTTAGATGCTGCGTGACTACGCTGAGATCTTCGCCTTGTCTTATGAAGATATGCCTGGTTTGGATACCGATATTGTGGTTCACCGCCTGCCTACCAAGGAATACTGTCCTCCAGTGAAACAGAAAGTCTGCCGAATGCGCCCAGAGATGTCTGAGAAAATCAAGGCTGAAGTTATGAAACAGTTTAACGCTGGTTTTCTAGCAGTTACTTCTTACCCTCAGTGGGTGGCCAATGTGGTTCATGTGCCGAAGAAGGATGGTAAGGTTCAAATGTGTGTTGACTATAGGGATCTGAACAGGGCAAACCCTAAGGATCATTTCCCTCTACCTCATATCGACGTTCTGGTTGACAACACCGCTCAGCATAAAGTCTTCTCCTTCATGGATGGTTTCTCCGGTTATAATCAGATTAAAATGGCTCTCGAAGACATGGAGAAGACAACTTTTGTTACTCAGTGGGGTACCTTTTGCTACAAGGTCATGCCTTTTGGATTGAAGAATGTTGGGGCAACGTATTAGCGTGCCATAGTTGCTTTGTTTCATGACATGATCCATCACGAGATTGAGGTATACGTCGACGACATGATTGCAAGGTCCCAGACTGAGGGGGAACACCT
Source organism: Vicia faba (assembly GCA_948472305.1). Taxonomy (NCBI): domain Eukaryota; kingdom Viridiplantae; phylum Streptophyta; class Magnoliopsida; order Fabales; family Fabaceae; genus Vicia; species Vicia faba. The sequence continues at coordinate 1,352,807,764 of OX451738.1, read as the reverse complement.
TGACCACCTTCAGAAGTTGTTTGACAGGCTGAAATTGTACAAGCTGACGTTAAACCCGAACAAGTGCACTTTCAGGGTGAGATCTAGTAAGCTGCTGGGTTTCGTCGTAAGTGATAAAGGTATTCAAGTGGATCCTGCAAAAGTGAAAGCTATACAGGAAATTCCAGCTCCCAGAACAGAGAAAGAAGTCAGAGGCTTTCTGGGACGTCTGAACTACATTGCCCGGTTCATCTCGCACCTGACTGCTACTTGTGAGCCAATCTTCAAGCTGCTGAAGAAAGATCAAGTAGTACGTTGGAATGATGAATGCCAGGCCGCTTTCGAAAGGATCAAAGAGTATCTCCAAGAGCCACCTATTCTGATGCCTCCAGTTGAAGGAAGACCTTTGATCTTATACTTGACAGTACTCGATAATTTAATGGGGTGTGTGTTGGGGCAGCATGACGAGTCTGGCCGAAAAGAGCATGCTATTTATTACCTTAGTAACAATTTTACCGACTACGAGACCTGATATTCATTGCTCGAGAAAACTTGCTGTGCTTTGGCATGGGCTGCTCGCCGGCTGAGACAGTATATGTTGACTCACACTACTCTGTTGATATCAAAGATGGATCCAATCAAGTATATCTTTGAAAAGCCTGCTTTGTCCGGAAGAATAGCAAGATGGCAGATGATCTTGACTGAGTATGATATCCAATATACGACCCAAAAGGCAATCAAGGGAAGTGTGTTGGCAGACCATTTGGCACATCAGGCAGTGGATGATTACCAGTCTATGAACTTCGAATTCCCGGACGGGAATATCATGATAGTGACTGATTGTGAGACACCTGGACCGGATGAAGGACCTGAGGAAGGATCCCGATGGTCTATGTACTTTAATGGAGCTTCGAATGCTTTGGGTAATGGCATTGGCGCCGTGATCATATCTCCTAAAGGCTCTCATACTCCATTTATTGCCCGACTATGTTTCAACTGCACCAACAACATGGCGGAGTATGAAGCGTGCATCATGGGTCTTTGAGCAGCAATTAACCTAAGGATTAAGTTTCTAAGTGTCTTCGGAGATTCCGCTCTTGTGATCAGTCAGATCAAAGGCGAGTGGGATACGAAACACCCAAATCTGATTCCTTACAAGGAGTATGTGTTGACTTTGCTTCCCCACTTTGAAGAGATAACCTTTGAACACTTCCCTAGAGAGGAGAATCAGTTGGCGGACGTGCTGGCTACGATGTCTTCTATGTTCAAAGTCAATTGGGACAACGATGCTCCCCGGATTATCATTGAAAAATTAGACGAACCTGCACATTGCTGTGACATTGAGACTGAAGACGTAACAGAAAAGCCCTGGTTTCAGGAGGTGAAGAGGTATCTTGAAGCTCAGGAATACCCCGAGGGTGCATCTGTTAATGACAAGAAGTTTCTGGGGAGGTTCGCAGCAAAGTTTTTCATCAGCAATGGCATCCTTTACAAGCGTAACCATGATTCAACCTTACTACGATGTGTGGATAAGAATGAAGCAGAAAGGATCATGGCGGATTTGCATGAAGGTATCTTCGGAACTCATTCCAGTGGACACACCATGGAAAAGAAAATCCTTCGGGCAGGATATTATTGGTCCAGGATGGAAGCTGACTGTTATCAGCATTCTCGAACATGTCACAAGTGCCAGGTCTATGCTGATAAAGTGCACATACCTCTAGTACCTCTGAACGTCCTGACAGCTCCTTGGCCTTTTGCAATGTGGGGTATCGATATGATCGGCGAGATCAGACCTACAGCGTCCAATGGGCATCGTTTCATCCTGGTAGCCATTGATTACTTTATGAAGTGGGTTGAAGCAACTTCATTTGCTACTGTAACCAAGAACGTCGTGGCACGGTTCATTCGACACAATCTGGTCTGTCGATATGGTGTACCAGAGAGGATCATTACAGAGAATGGTACCAATCTCAATAACAAGATGATCACCGAGCTCTGCGAGCAATTTAAGATACATCATCACAACTCTTCTCCCTACCGGCCGAAGATGAATGGGGTTGCAGAAGCGGCTAATAAGAACATTAAGAAGATTGTGCAGAAGATGACAGTGACCTACAAAGATTGGCACGAGATGTTGCCATTTTCTCTTCATGGGTACCGTACCTCAGCGCGGACGTCAACAGGGGTAACACCCTATTCCTTGGTATATGGCATGGAGGCAGTCTTGCCCATTAAAGTTCAGATACCCTCTCTCTGAATCATGAAGGATGCAGGTTTGAGCGAGATGACTGGATTCAGACCCGGCTTGATCAGCTGAACCTAACCGACGAAAAGAGACTTACTGCTATTTGTCATGGTCAGACGTACCAAAAACTGATGATTAAGGCATTTAACAAGAAAGTTAGACGACAAGAGTATCAAGTTGGGGACCTGGTTATCAAGCGCATTATCTTACCTCAAGGTGATCCCAGGGGCAAATGGACCCCTACTTACGAAGGGCCATTTGTGGTTAAGAACATTTTCTCAGGAGGAGCTATGATTCTAACCACCATGGATGGTGACGACCTTCCTCACCCCGTCAATGCAGACATAGTGAAAAGATACTACGCATAATCAAAGACCCGCTAGGTTGACTGGCCTAGGCAAAAATAAGGGCTTCCCGGCGAACCAAAAGGGTTCGGGCAAAAATAATGGATGAAAATGAAAAAATCTGTACACCCGGCAAGTCAAAAACCTGAAAAGGCGGCTTGGGCAAAAAAGGGTATCCCGGTGGACTGAAAACCCGAAAGGGCGGTCCAGGCAAAAATTAGGGATCAAAGCGTAACACTATGTCTCATTGGATCACCTTGCATCCAGACTTCGGTATCGACTATCAAGCTCGGACGACACTAATCAATCTGATCTACCTTCAACCAGTAGCAAAGTGATGAGATGCTCGAAGACATAAAGGCAATAGCAGAGTTGGAACCCAGTGGGATTGTTCACACAACTGTTTTGTTTTTCACAAATTGTATAAACTATATCTGTTCGGCGGCGTTCTCTTACTAGGATGTCAGTCTCTTGTACAAAAATGCCTATTTTCAGGCCAAACTTCAAAATCAATACAATTCACTTTCAGAGAAATTTCAAACTATTTTTTTCTCTTTATCTGTTTTGTTTTGCAAAGAACGTCCAATGTTCATTTTTGATATATGCATTTGACATTAATTGCTGCTCATGAATATTTACATGCGAAACAAAAGACGATTACGGTTAATATCAGAAACAGGGGCAATGAAAATTGTCCAAGCTGTATAGTTGCTCTGGCCACCAGGTACAAGGTAAATTCAGCTGAAGAATATGGCTAAGGTACTTTCACTCCCCGTAGAGTAAAACAGTAATGATAGCTCTCCCAGCTGGGACTTGCGACTATGAACAAATCAGCAATGCTCTCCCCAAGCAGAGTTGATCTACCATCAGCACTAAAAAGGCTTGATACCCCCGACAGTCTTAATATTCCCTGGAAGAGTATAAGAATGTTCACCGGCAGAATACAAGATACCCCCAGTGGAGTTAAAATTTTCCCAGTGCAGTCTGAAAAAGCTTCCCCAACGAAGTTGAAGCATCATCTCCAGTAGACTCTGGAAGTTTATCCCCAGCGGAGTACAAAATAAATCTCCCCAGCCGAGTTCAAAGGATCATTCCCAGCATAATTCAGAAGATTATCCCCACAAGAGTCTAACAGGTTATCCCCAGTGAAGCCACAACTGGAAGTTCATCCCCAATGAAGTTCTTCCCTTTCACAAACAGGAACTCAATCCTCAACAGATTCAATATCACCAGCCACGATAATTTATCCCGACATGATTTATCAGTGGAATCCTCAGCAGAGCATCTCTTCCCCACAGAGTAATCTCCTCATCAGTTTATTCCTCAACGGAGTTATCTTCTTCTACAGGTTTATTCTCGCAATCACCTTCGTTCACCATCCCCAGCGGAAGTGAAGAATTCAACTCTAGTCTCCAGCAGCTATTCGGGATTTATTTTCCCCAGCTAAAACATTACATTTCCATATATCATGATGCATGCATATATGCATCATATAACACAATCTCGCTTATTTTGAGAACATCATTGCTTGATCCATATCATGCATTGCATATGACTGACCTTTACCTTTCAGGAAAGATGCAGTTAAATTCTCAACTATATCCAACACCTCCTCTGATTCAGTCAGATCGACGCGAATATCTCCCTGATTCAAATTCCAGTTGAAGTTAATCCAAGACTTTCGTCTGGTCCAGTTAAATCGATTCGAAGATTTTTCTGATGCCGATCCAGTCAAAGTTAATCCAAGACCTCCTCTGGTTCAGTCAGATCGACGCGAAGATCTCTCTGATTAGTATTCCAGTTAAATTTATTCCAAGACTTTCGTCTGGTTCAGTTAAATCGATTCGAAGATTTTTCTAATTCTTATCCAGCCAAAGTTAATCCAAGACCTTCCCTGGTTCAGTCAGATCGACGATAAGATCTCCCTGATTCATATTCCAGCCGAATTCCAGACCACCTATCAACAGTCTCCAAATGGAATCTTTAAGCCCATTCCCGACATCACAATGCTGATACCACTTCATGCGAGTGCAAATTTCTGGGCACTCTAGTGTTCAATCATCTTCCACCTTCGGATCATGAAAGGCCCAAAAGCCAATCTACATCCTCAGGTTTAAGAAAATTGAACAGGGGCAGCTGTTGTACCCCAAAATTTTCCCTCTCATATTTCCCAAGACATTGCAAGAAAAATCTCCAAGTTGCTCAAGATTGCTCAAGAGTTGGACATTCAATTCATCTCCTAAAGCAGTCAATCCCAAATTAGGGTTTTGTGTTGCATCAAGATCCTTGATTCCAAATGACCTCAAGTGCTCCCCAATGTCCTAATATGATCTCAAGATCATCCATGCCAAATTTCAAGCCTTGCAGAGGAAGTTTGCTCAGTCAATTGCTCAAAGGGTCCAAAAATCGACTATGTTAGGGCAAAAGTCAACTGTGAGCTACAAATAGTCAAACTTCAGGATTTTTTGTCAACATTCTCATTTTGAAGGATATTTCATCATTTGATCAAGGTTTGATCATGATTCATCAAGGATTGCTCAAAATTCATCAAGACTCAAAAGTTGCTAAATTAGGGTTTTGTAGGAAAAGTCAACTCAACTTTGACCAAGCATAACTTTCTCATACTTTATGACAAATGACCCATCCAAATCTCATTTTGAATAGGATGAAATTTACTACAATCCATCTTCATACCCCAAGATCACGAAATGCACTCACAAAAAGTTACAAATTTGGACATTATAGGTCATTTTTGAAAGTTAACAAAAACACCTATTTTTCCAAAGCGTGTAACTTGAGAATGGAATATAAAAATCAGATAAGACCAAACGGGTTGGTTAGAGGACATCTCAAGCTTTCTAAAAAGTCCAAGAACACTTTCAAAAGTTCTAAATTGAAGAAGTTATGAATTGTTGAAGTTGGGCATTTTTGCAAAATTGCCAAAAGTCAACTATCCCCAAAACTTCAAATTTTGTCAAAGGGGCCCATTCTTTTCCACTTGATTTGATCTTGTCACACTACACACGTGTCCTAGCCTCAGCCTTGAGTCCATTTGTCAATTTTTCTATTTTATTTGATTTTTATTTGAATTATTTCATTTTTAATCAATGTAAATCAAATAAAATCACAAAACTTGATTACATGAGATCTTTTTCTATTTTCAGGACCTAATCATCATCAATGACATGATCAAACTCGTATCAAACATTCCATGTGCAAAAAGATTGGATTTTTGGCAAAATTGGAAAGTTTTCAATGGAGGATCAAATCAAATCTCCAAGCATTGATGTACAAGGATTCAACCCACATTTGTTGACCTAATGCATTGCACATTACTTATACAAGCCAAAGCACACGAGATCAAGGGCGAGAGACTGCAGAATCATCAAAAGAAAAACTTAAAAAAAGGTGAAAAAGTGTGAAACTGAAATCATCTTTGGAGGCGTTTTCAAAGGCAAAACTCAACGCCAATTGCTTGCTGGACAATCACTGAACCTTCTGCAATCCAAAGCAAGCTTTCATACGCAATAAATCGCACTGTAAGCATCCCGTTTCATACCCCTGTATTCAAATTCGTAACTCCTATTTCTTGCATCTTTGGCACAAATTATGGGCATATTCATAATCCTTGTTCAATTTACAAGCTTTCTGCATTAGCCAATTGTGTTTATCTGGCCTGTAACCCCCTAGCCGAATCTAGGGTTCGTGGTGTGTTTTTTTGGGGATTTCTTTTTCAGGCAAAATCAGAGCCATTGATGGACATGGATGTAACCAGGGGAGAGAGACGAGCATGACCATGGTCTTGGAAGGAATTTTCATGGCCTAGAATTGATTTTAGGTTGGACATGCGAATTTAGCTGCGGATATAAATCCGCAGGTAAATATCCAGGGTTGAATGAAGAAGACGAAGACGTGTCCCCCTCTTAGTGGCTCATTCAAATACTTGGCGCTTTATTTTTTTTATTCTGGCATAATGACGCGTTTTTGTATATTATATTTAGTTTGTATTTTATTAACGATTGAAGCAAAGTGATCCAGTGGTCAGGGGGGGTGCTCTCAAGGCGTTGTTGGCTGGAGGTCAGGGGTTCGATCCCTGCCTCCAGCACTTTACATTTTCCTTTGTTTTATTAGGCAATCAGGTACAAACCAATAGTGGAAGCCTATCATGTGTCCTCAAATATCAAAGCACCAGATGGCCCAGGCCAGATCTGGTGGTCCAGATGGGACGTGCATCATACTCCCTAGTCAAAGTGCATGCATGGAAATTAGGAAAAGTCAGCCAAGGCCAGTGCCTGTTGGGCCTTTGAATTGCCATTCCAACCTCCAATTTGGGCCCAGAACCCCCCTGAGTTTTTTTCTTCTATTTCATTCTTTTCTTATTTTATTTAATTGTTTTTGTTTTATTATTTTATTACTAACTAACCAATTAAACTTTTTTCTTAATAAAATTAAAACCTAAAAATATTTTCTTTATTAAAATTAAATTCCAACACTTTTATTTTTGTTAATAAATATTAATTTAATTGATTTAGTTTTAATTAGGTATAACTTTGATATCTTTTTTGTAATTGTAGGTGTTTTAGTATTGGCTTGCATTTTTGGTAAATCCAAGTGTATGTGTGAATGTCATGACTGATGTCATAACATTCTAGTTCAGGTTGTACTAGCTCTTTAGGTACATGTGCAGAAAAATATTGTAACTCAAATACTGATGTTTATAAGTGTGTATCTGAGCATGTTTGCAAAATGATCACATTTTACTAATCAGTAGACAGGTTTTCTCAGATGTCATAACAGATGTTATGACATCCTGTTCTGAACTAGCAGGATTACAGGATTGGATAAGTCTGAGTTTTTTCAGGAAATAACTCAGTCCTTCCTAAACAGAATCCTGCGTTTTCTGAGGAGAAACCTCGCTCAATCCTAACCTGATCAACAAAGTACTGTGACCTGGTCATTAGGTCAAAAGGAATCAACCCTAGGTTTTTGGAAACCCTAACTGAAGTTGCAGCTGCTATATATTCAACAGAGCTGCGGTTTTTGAAGTCATCCCTGCTGATTGATTAGAAGATCAAGTTTGTAATCTGTATAGATTTGTTTATTGTACTCCAAGCAATTATCATTGTGATAAGTGTCTTGGAATAGGTTTAAATTGTAAGGGTTGTGTAGCACTCAAAGCTTTGAAGCAAGAGTGTTTGAATGTTACTTGACTAAAGCTGTGAAGCAGAGTCAAGTTAGTTGTGTACATCACTCAAAGCTGTGAAGCACGAGTGATTGTGTTACTTGATTAAAAAGCTGTGAAGCTTAATCAAGTGTGTGTTTTGAAGAGTGTCTTCAACAATTCTCAAGTCAAATTTGTTTATGTATCACTGCTGTGATTGAGGGGGAGTGAGTAGGAACTCAGGTTTAAGTTGTACTTAGATTAGAATTGCATTGGGTAGGTCTTAAGTGAAGGAGATAAACTGGTTGGTTTATTCCTGAATTAACATCTCTTATAGTGGATTCTCTCCCTGGCTTGGTAGCCCCCAGAGTAGGTGTTGTTGCACACTGAACTGGGTAAACAATTGACTGTGTTATTTACTGCTTTTGTATTTGCTGTCATATAGTAAGTCAGATACGGTGTCATAACATTGGACGTGACATTGAGTATCTGTAGCCAGAATTTTCAATTGGTATCAGAGCAGGCACCCTGCCTGTATTACTGGGTGAGATCTAGGGATATCACTTTCTGGCACTATGGACAGAGAAGGAGTTTTTGGAAATAGACCACCCATTCTGGATGGAACTAATTATGACTACTGGAAACCTCGTATGATTGCCTTCCTAAAATCTCTGGACAAAAAGGCTTGGAGAGCTGCTGACAAAGGATGGATTCCAAAACTGCTAATTGATGAAGGAAGAGTTTGCGGTGAATGTCAGGTGGGCAAGCAGACAAGGATGTCACATCCAAAGTCAAGACATCTGACCACCACCAAGGTTCTAGAACTCCTCCATATGGATCTGATGGGACCAATGCAAGTAGAAAGCCTTGGTGGTAAAAGATATGCCTATGTGGTTGTGGATGATTTTTCCAGATTCACCTGGATTAATTTCATTAGAGAAAAATCAGATGCATTTGAAGTCTTTAGAGAACTGTGCAAAAGAATTCAGAGAGAGAAGGAAGTATGTATTGTCAGAATCAGAAGTGATCATGGCAAGGAATTTGAAAACAGCAGGTTTGATGACTTCTGTGCTTCAGAAGGAATCAGTCATGAGTTTTCTTCTCCCATAACACCTCAGCAAAATGGAGTTGTGGAAAGAAAAAACAGGACCATACAAGAATCTGCCAGAGCAATGTTACATGCCAAAAAACTTCCTATGTATTTCTGGGCTGAAGCTATGAATACAGCTTGTTATGTTCATAACAGGGTCACCTTGAGAAAGGGAACCTCATCCACCATATATGAACTCTGGAAAGGAAGAAAACCAACTGTGAAGTACTTCCATGTGTTTGGCAGCAAATGCTATATCCTGTCTGATCGGGAACAGAGAAGAAAACTGGACTCCAAAAGTGATGAAGGCATATTTCTAGGATACTCCTCAAACAGCAGAGCTTATAGAGTATTCAACTCCAGAACCAAAACCATGATGGAATCAATAAATGTCATAATTGATGACTATCATGAAGAAACAGATGTTCCTTGTACTGTTGAGACATTCTTTGAGACTTCAATCCAACAGGATGATCTACCCAACTCCACCACAACAGAATCAGAATCAAAGGAAGCTAGCAAGACTCCTTCCATCAGAATTCAGAAGGATCATCCAAAAGAGCTCATCATAGGAGATCCTAATAGTGGAGTCATCACAAGATCAAGAGAAATCATCTCAAATTCTTGTTTTGTGTCCAAAATAGAACCAAGAAATGTCAAGGAAGCCTTGACTGATGAATATTGGATTGGTGCAATGCAAGATGAACTGAACCAATTCAAGCAGCATGAAGTTTGGGAACTGGTTCCTAGACCTGAAGGAACTAACATCATTGGGACAAAATGGATATTCAAGAACAAGTCAGATGCTGAAGGAGTTGTCACCAGAAATAAGGCGAGACTTGTTGCTCAAGGATACACCCAAGTTGAAGGGGTTGACTTTGATGAAACCTTTGCACCTGTAGCCAGGTTGGAATCAATCAGACTCTTGTTGTCAATTGCTTGTCTTCTGAAGTTCAAGTTATTTCAGATGGATGTGAAAAGTGCCTTTCTAAATGGGTACTTAAATGAGGAAGCTTATGTGGAACAACCTAAAGGTTTTGTGGATCCAACCCATCCTGATCATGTCTACAAATTGAGAAAAGCTCTATATGGGCTGAAACAAGCTCCTAGAGCATGGTATGACAGGTTAACAAAGTTTCTCTCAGACAAAGGCTACAGAAAAGGAGGCTTGGACAAAACTCTATTTGTCAAAACTGAAGGAGGGAAGTTGATGGTTGCCCAAATATATGTTGATGATATAGTGTTTGGCGGAATGTCAGAACATATGGTTAAACACTTTGCTGACCAGATGCAGGCTGAATTTGAAATGAGTCTCATGGGAGAACTAACTTATTTTCTTGGACTACAAGTCTCACAGATGGAGGACTCAATCTTCTTATCTCAAAGCAAGTATGCTAAGAATATTGTAAAGAAGTTTGGTATGGAGAATGCAAGTCACAAAAGGACTCCTGCTCCTACTCATCTAAAGCTCTCCAAAGATTCAAGTGGGGTTAAGGTGGATCAAAGTCTGTACAGAAGCATGATAGGAAGCCTGTTGTACTTAACTGCCAGCAGACCTGATATTGCCTTTGCAGTTGGAGTTTGTGCTAGATACCAAGCTGATCCCAAAGTCAGTCATATCAATCAAGTGAAGAGAATTTTGAAGTATGTAAGTGGTACTTACAACTATGGATTGTTGTATACTCATGGCTGTGAACCGACTCTGACTGGCTACTGTGATGCTGATTGGGCTGGTAGTGCTGATGATAGAAAAAGCACCTCTGGAGGATGTTTCTTTTTGGGAAGTAATCTGGTTTCCTGGTTCAGCAAGAAACAGAATTGTGTGTCTCTTTCCACCGCTGAAGCTGAATATATTGCAGCTGGCAGTAGCTGCTCTCAAATGTTATGGATGAAACAGATGCTCACTGAGTATAACGTCACACAAGATGTTATGACATTATACTGTGACAATCTGAGTACAATCAACATATCCAAGAATCCCATTCAGCATAGCAGGACCAAACATATTGACATACGACATCACTTTATTAGAGACCTTGTAGAAGAAAAGACCATCAAATTGGAACATGTTGCCACTGAGCTACAGCTGGCTGACATTTTTACCAAGGCTTTGGATGCAAATCAATTTGAAAACTTAAGGGGTAAGCTGGGTATTTGCCAACATGAGGAATTGTAGCAATTAATTTTGCTTAAAACAAAGACCAAAGGACTTATGCCTGTTCTGATTGGTTTAAAATTGTATTTTCTCATTTCCTACAACTGTTTTAAGAAGTTGAATAGGAACTCCTTTGCTTTGTTCCTCTCTCGTCTTCTCATCAATCAGGAATTTCTTCTCATTTGCTGTTTGTCCTTCAAAACTGACAAAATGTCTCATACGCCATCATCATCCAATACGACCATCTCAACCTCTCCATCTGATCAAGATTCTGGGACAATCTCTTCCTGTCTGGACTCTGATGTTCTGGAGATCTGTTCTCATAGAATTAACTCCACCAAGGCCAAAGAGGTGAGAACAAGACATACAGGTAATCCATCTCATCCTTCCTCTTCAATACCCCCTGAAATTGCAAATAGGGAAGGGACAACCTATGTTAATCAAGCAATAGCAAAAATTGTTTCCCGAATTCTGAACGAGAACCACTCAGTTCCTGGCATTTCTGTTCCTCTGAACCAAGAAAACTCAAATGCTGAAACAAATCCAAATGTCTCTAAGAATGTTGAGACATCAAACAAAGAGAGAAATGCTGACAAGAAAAGAAAGAAGCCTGAATCCTCTGAGTCTGATGACAGTGCTTGAAGGATGATTGCTGCTTGGTGGTGTTGCTGGTGGAGTTTGGAAGTATGTTCTGCTGTTGTCTGCTGCTGATCTCATTATTTTGTCTTGGAAAACTGTATAACTTTATAAACATGTAATCTTTGGCCCATTTGTGGCTAAAGTGGGGGAGAATATTTGGTACTGCTTAATTAGTACTTAACACTATATTTTTCTGCTGTCATCATTTATTTCTGCTGCTATCTCTGATTGTTTAGGGACTTTAGCCAAAAATCTGCCAAAGGGGGAGTTTGTAGGTGTTTTAGTATTGGCTTGCATTTTTGGTAAATCCAAGTGTATGTGTGAATGTCATGACTGATGTCATAACATTCTAGTTCAGGTTGTACTAGCTCTTTAGGTACATGTGCAGAAAAATATTGTAACTCAAATACTGATGTTTATAAGTGTGTATCTGAGCATGTTTGCAAAATGATCACATTTTACTAATCAGTAGACAGGTTTTCTCAGATGTCATAACAGATGTTATGACATCCTGTTCTGAACTAGCAGGATTACAGGATTGGATAAGTCTGAGTTTTTTCAGGAAATAACTCAGTCCTTCCTAAACAGAATCCTGCGTTTTCTGAGGAGAAACCTCGCTCAATCCTAACCTGATCAACAAAGTACTGTGACCTGGTCATTAGGTCAAAAGGAATCAACCCTAGGTTTTTGGAAACCCTAACTGAAGTTGCAGCTGCTATATATTCAACAGAGCTGCGGTTTTTGAAGTCATCCCTGCTGATTGATTAGAAGATCAAGTTTGTAATCTGTATAGATTTGTTTATTGTACTCCAAGCAATTATCATTGTGATAAGTGTCTTGGAATAGGTTTAAATTGTAAGGGTTGTGTAGCACTCAAAGCTTTGAAGCAAGAGTGTTTGAATGTTACTTGACTAAAGCTGTGAAGCAGAGTCAAGTTAGTTGTGTACATCACTCAAAGCTGTGAAGCACGAGTGATTGTGTTACTTGATTAAAAAGCTGTGAAGCTTAATCAAGTGTGTGTTTTGAAGAGTGTCTTCAACAATTCTCAAGTCAAATTTATTTATGTATCACTGCTGTGATTGAGGGGGAGTGAGCAGGAACTCAGGTTTAAGTTGTACTTAGATTAGAATTGCATTGGGTAGGTCTTAAGTGAAGGAGATAAACTGGTTGGTTTATTCCTGAATTAACATCTCTTATAGTGGATTCTCTCCCTGGCTTGGTAGCCCCCAGAGTAGGTGTTGTTGCACACTGAACTGGGTAAACAATTGACTGTGTTATTTACTGCTTTTGTATTTGCTGTCATATAGTAAGTCAGATACGGTGTCATAACATTGGACGTGACATTGAGTATCTGTAGCCAGAATTTTCAGTAATAATTAAAATCAACTTAGATAATTAGGTTTTATTAACATTGATCAAATTATTTTTATTTCTTTAAATATCAAAAATCCAAAAATATATTTTTTTAATTAATTTATTTATTTATTAATTTAATAATTAACTTAGTTTAATTCCTTTTTAATTCAAAAATAAACCAAAAAAAAAATCTTTTCTTTAATAATCAAAGGGTCAAAACCCTAAACTTGCTCCCGATTTAATTTCCCGCACGCGATCCATCTTATTTCAATATTATATTTGTTCCCTTGAATGTAATAGTTTAATAGGACTTTAAATATTTTTTACCGCTTTATTTATTTTCCGCATTCTAATTTCAAGGGTTGCTTTTGGCGATGTAAATACCCGACGTCTTGTAATAGTTAGTTTAATTTCCACAATTTAATTTCCGCAACTTATAAACTGTTAGATGTTTGATAATAGGGAATGCATGACAAGATCAAATGTTTAACTTAAAATCAACATAGATAACCATTAACATGTACAAAGATGAAATTAACTGAAAACAACACACTCGCACATGCGAACTCTTAGGGTACACCTCGCTTGGTTGCCTTCGAAAGTAGTCATTGAGTATAGGAAGTTTTAGAGGTCGCCCTCTTGTCCAAAGATCATAGTTGCCTCGAAACGGTTGCCTCGGAAAAATGATCTAATACACTAGGGTTACCGCTAAGGCGTCCTAACATTGCTTTAGTGACCGCACGTCCCTTAATCGAATTGACCCTTAAAAACTCCAACGACGATGCTACCTACTCATCAATAGTGGGATAGCATTGTCTAAAGGACATTAGTACAGATTGATTCCTTTTTCGAGTAGGTAGATGGTTCTTAAGTACTTGCTCGCTCAAAACTAAACTAAACTTTTCGCACTTACACCTTTAAAACAAAAACTTCTTTCAAACCCACAAACACAAAGAAAAGCAAATTTTGAAAACACTTTGAGCAAGTACCTAAGAGCCTGTGGATAACCACAGATAGAAAGGGTGCTAACACCTTCCCTTTCAATAATCTACCCCCCGGACCCGAGAAACATCTCGAAAAAGGAATTTTTCTGTGCTTTTTTCCTTTTCTTGTTGGATAAAATAAAAGATGGTAGCGAATCTTTCTTACCGCGACATTTTGCGAACATAAACGCAAAACGCGAACCAGCATTCCAAAAACAGTCAGTTCTCTTTCCACCGTATCACATCCATGAACTGTAAAAATGATTCATTGTCATATGTGCTGATTGATAATGGGTCCGCCTTAAATGTTATACCGAAGAGCATGCTGATGAAGTTGAAATATCAAGGGGCTCCCATGCGCCCAAGTGGTATTATTGTAAAAGCTTTCAATGGACCAAGGAAGTCAGTTATTGGGGAAGTGGATCTACCTATCCATATAGGCCCACACCTTTTCCAGATCACTTTCCAAGTCATGGATATTATGCCTGCATACAGCTGTTTACTGGGACGGGCATGGATACACGAGGCAGGGGCTGTCACTTCAACTCTACACCAAAACTGAAGTTCATGCGTGAAGGCAAAGTGGTTATTATAAATGGAGAGCAAGTATTCCTGATTTCTTATCTATCATCTTTCAGTGTTGTAGAAGAAGATGAAGCTTCTGTTGGAACGCAGTTCCAAGCTTTGTCTTTTGATAACCTGAGAGACAATAAGAATTTTATGGCTTCATTTAAAGATGCTCAGCAGGTTGTGCGTAATGGACCTAGTAAAGTATGGGGGAAGATTGTTGATCCATCGGTGAACAAGAACATGGTTGGTTTAGGATTCTCAGTGAAGAATGACAAAGTTGAGACTCTGAAGTTAAAGTCTACTGTGAGCAGCTATCACAATATTTTCCACAACGGAGGTTACCTCCATACAACTGTTTCTGGAATCAATGTCATTGTGGAGGATGAAGAAGAGTAGGAAATGCCGAATTATGTGACGCCTGGAGTCAGAGTCCAGAACTGGGTCACTATTGATATTCCCTCTTTCATCCATGTCTCAAAGTAATTTGTTTTTGTTTATCTTTGCAAAATTCTTCCACTCTGCCCAAGGTGAAAGTTAATATTGTACGAGCTTATTTGTTTGCTTTGCTCATTAAAATCATAAATAAAAGTTATCTTTGATTCCAAAATTGTGCTTTTACTTTCTGCTTTTTCTTGGAAAATGGTAATCAGAAAAAACCTTTTGAAATAAATAATAACTGTAAATAAATATGTATAATCACTTGATATATGTGTCAGTTTCTAAAAGCAATCATAAATCATATGTGCAGATTAATTAATAAACCCGGTGAATATAATGACCCTGCACCCTCTCCCAATTTTGAATATCCTGTGTCTGGGGTCGAAGAAGAAGAATATGATGACATTCCAGAAGAGGTTTCACGGTTGCTCAAGCGCGAGGAAATTTCCATTTAGCCGTATAAATAGCCATTGGAGACCATCAATTTGGATTCAGAGGAAGAGCCAAAGAAGGTCAAGATTGGAGCATTACTGCACCCCGACGTGAAGAGCAGGTTGACTGAATTGTTAAAAGAGTATGTGGACATCTTTGCTTGGTCTTACCCAGACATGCCTGGTCTAGATACTGATATTATGGAGTATTATTTACCGTTAAAGCCAGAGAGCCCGCTAGTCAAGCAGAAATTGCGAAGAACTCACCCTGATATGGCTGTGAAAATTAAAGAAGAAGTTTTAAAACAGATCAATGTCGGTTTTCTTGTGACATCAGTGTACCCTCAGGGTATTGCCAATATTGTATCAGTACCAAAGAAAGACGAAAAGTTTGCATGTGCGATGATTATAGAGATTTAAATAAAGCTAGTCTAAAAGATGATTTTCCATTGCTGCATATTGATATGTTGGTTGATAGTACGACAAAATTCAAAGTATTCTCGTTCATGGAAGGATTTTCTAGATATAATCAAATAAGAATGCCTCTTGAGGACATTTAAAAAACAATGTTCATCACACCCTGGGGACCATTCTATTACAGAGTGATGCCCTTCGGGTTGAAGAATCCTGGTGCAATGTACCAGAGGGCTATGACAACCCTATTCCATGATCTGATGCACAAAGAAATTGAGGTATATGTTGATGACATGATTTCCAAATCACAGACCGGAGAGAGGCATGTAGAAGATTTGTTGAAATTGTTTCAGCGATTGAGGAAGTATCGTCTCCGCTTGAATCCAAACAAATGCACCTTCGATGTCTGATCATGGAAATTGCTAGGTTTCATTGTCAGCCAAAAAGGAATTGAAGTTTACCCTGATAAAGTCAAAGAAATTCAAGAAATTCCTGCGCTAAGTATTGAAAAGCAAGTTAGAGGCTTCCTTGAGCGGTTGAATTACATTTCCAGATTCATTTCCCACATGACTGCAACATGTGAATCAATCTTTAAGTTATTAAAGAATGACTAGGGTTATGTGTGGGCAAATGATTGCCAAAGGGCATTTGAAAGTATTAAAGAGTATCTGCTTAAACCTCCTATCTTGTTCCCTCCCGTTAAAGGAAGACCATTTATCATGTATCTGACAGTGTTAGATAATTCTATGGGTTGTATTTTGGGACAACAAAATGAAACAGGTAAGAAGGAATATGCCATTTATCATCTCAGCAAGAAGTTTACTGACTGTGAGTCACGGTATTCTATGTTGCAAAAGACATGTTGTGCTTTGGCCTGGGCAGCAAAGCGGTTGCGGCAATATATTTTGAATCATATTACTTGGTTGATTTCCAAAATGGATCCAATTAAGTATATTTTTGAAAAGCCTGCTCTTACTAGAAGAATTACCCGTTGGCAGATGTTGTTGTCTGAATATGATATTGAATACTGTATTCAGAAGGCTATAAAAAGCAGTATGTTGGCGGATTATCTTGCTCACCAACCGGTAGATGATTATCAGTTTGTTAAATATGATTTCTCTGATGAGGATGTTATGTTTTTGAAAGCAAAATATTGTGATGAACCTTTTCCTTGGGAAGGTCCTGATCATGAATCCTGGTGGGGTATGGCATTTGATGGAGTTGTCAACGCTTATGGAAAAGGAATTGGTATTGTGATTATCACTCCACATGGATCACACATTCCTTTTACTACAAGGCTGACATTTGATTGTACCAATAATATGGCAGAGTATGAGGCTTGTATCATGGGTCTCGAGAAAGCCATTGATATCAGAATCAAAGTTCTAGATGTATATGGTGATTCAGCTTTGGTAGTTAACTAGATTAAAGGAGAATGGGATACACGTCACCCTGGCTTGATCCCTTGCAAATATTATGCTAGAAGATTATTACCCTTCTTTAAAAAAGTTGAATTCCATCATATTCCCAGAGATGAAAATCAGATGGCGAATGCTTTGGCAGCTCTGGCTTCTATGTATCAAGTGAATGCTTGGAATGATGTGCCTCGTATCACAGTGTGACATTTGGATAGACCGGCTCATGTGTTTGAGGAGGAGGAAACATCATATGAAAAGCCTTGGTATTATGATATCAAGCATTTTCTCCAGACTCAGGAATACCTGGTTGGTGCATCGAATAAAGATAGAAAGACATCGAAAAGGTTGGCATGTAGCATTTTCCTTGATGAAGATGTGTTGTATAAAAGAAATTATGACATGGTCTTGCTCAGATGCATGGATAGACACGAAGCAGACATGTTGATGCATGAAGTCCATGAAGGTTCCTTTAGTACTCATGCCAATGGACATTTGATGGAGAAAAGGATTCTTAGCGTAGGTTATTATTGGCTGACAATGGAATCTGACTATTACAAATTTGCAAAGAAATGACATAAATGACAGATTTATGCTGACAAAATCCACGTGCCTCTGAAACTTCTCAATGTAGTAACTTCCCCATGGCCCTTCTCTATGTAGTGTATTGACATGATTAGAATGATTGAACCCAAGGCGTCAAATGGACATCGTTTCATCTTGGTGGCAATTGACTGCTTCACCAAATGGGTGGAAGCAACTTCATATGCTAATGTCACTAAGCAGATGGTAGTGCGCTTCATCAAAAACAATCTCATATGTCGGTATGGTGTGACAAGCAAGATTATCACCGACAAAGACTCAAATCTGAATAATAAGACGATGATAGAACTTTGCGAAGAATTCAAGATTTTCCATCATAATTCATCTCCCTACAGGCGGAAGATGAATGTGGTTGTTAAAGCTTCTAATAAGAACATCAAGAAGATCATCCAGAAAGTGGTTGTCACTTACAAAGATTGGCATGAGATGCTCCCTTTTGCTTTGCATGGGTATCGAACATCCGCCCGCACTTCAATAGGGGGAACCCCTTTCTTTCTTGTATATGGCATGGAAGCAGTGCTCCCCATTGAAGTTGAGATTCCCTCTTTACGAGTGATAATGGAAACCAAGTTGTCAGAGGCTGAATGGGTCCAGAACAGGTTTGACCAGTTGAATTTGATTGAAGAGAAAAGAATGATGGCCTTGTGTCATGGCCAGCTATACCAGAAGAAAATGAAGAAAGATTTTAATAAGAAAGTCAAGCCTTGTGAATTCAGAGAAGGCAACCTCGTGCTTAGAAAGATCGTGTCTTTCAACGCTGATTCTAGGGGCAAGTGGGCTCCCAATTTTGAAGGCCCATATGTTGTCAAGAAAGCCTTCTCTGCGGTGCATTGATTCTTGAAACAATGGATGGTGAGGAGTTCCCACGTCCTGTGAATGCTGATGCAGTCAAGAAATACTTCACCTAGAAATATAAAAAGAACAACTCGCTAAGACAAAAACCCTAAAGGGCGGCTTAGGAAAAAAGGAGTGTCTTGGTAGGCCGAAAACCCTAAAGGGAAGTCTAGGAAAAAATTAGAGGCATAAACAGGATAATTTTTCCCGCAAGGTTGAAAACCCATAAGGGCAACCTAAGAAAAAGTTAGGGATTTCTTGGCAAGTAACTGCATCAGACAAGACTCGATCATTTAAAGCAACAATCTTCTTGAATCCTCACCACTCTTTAACCAAAGTCGCTGCTCAAGAATTCAAAGTTGTTAGGGAGAATAGTGGTAATTGTATTTCAATGTATCTTTTCTAATATATATTACCATTTTCCAAACATTGTAATCATCTATGGAGTCTCGCCATTCGTAGACTATCATTCTATTAATAAAGTTTGAGCTTTTGCCCACTTCTTTGCAATTCTTATTTTATTCAGCTTACAAAGACTTCATTTATTATTGATAGTAATTTTCAAAGCAAACAAATTAAATAACAAAATTATTTTTTGAAAAGAGTTTAAGAATTACTTATTGCTTTAGGTTTTGTGACTCAAGAAGGATAAATAGTGACTCCAGGGACGGATGAACTCAGAAGTTTTAGAAGTTTGATTTCCCCAGGAAAGTTCTCCCAAGGCACATTTGTTGGATTGAGTATGTTCTTCATGTTTTTATCATATAGTTGAAGACGATAACAATTGATGTATGGTGCGGTGTTGGGTTTGTGATCTCGTTTTCCCCAGTGAGGCAATCAGACAAGGGCAACGTCTTTTCTAAGAAATGTTGAAACAATTGTCAAATTTTTGGGTTTTCTCCCGTCAAGTGTTGGATTTGACTTAAAAACCCATAAGTTTGATTTCTTGTTGTAATATTTGACTTCTTAAATCCCTGGATAAGGTTATCCCGTGAAGTTTCACAAGTTCTCCCTAGAGAAGTTGGTGCAATCCTCGCTCTCAGTATTGAGAATGTATCTTGGTTTCCCCTCGGCGATGTGTTATTGCCCTCCCTATTGAATTAAGTACAATATCTGCAGTTGATGTCTCAACAATATGGTATTATTTCCCCCATTAAAATTAGTATCGCAATCCCCAGTAGAAGTACAGACCATGAAACATTTGTTTTCCCCATTGGAGTCTGTGTCCCGGTGAATCCTGGAGGAGGATGTTATACCCCTGCATCTGTGCTGATTTATTGCTTTGTGTTGTACCCCAAAATTTTCCCTCTCATTTATCAAATATTTTCTCACAAGATCTCCTTTGGTTCAAGATTGTACAAGGATTGATCAGCTCAAGACATCTCCTTAAGCATTAATGACTGAAATTAGGGTTTGAGATTGCACAAGGATAATTTAACTTTTAATGCCTCATATGGACCCTCAAGATTGCTCATGTCAAGTTTCAAGTCTTGGATCACATTTTTGCTCAATCAATTGAACAGTTGACCTAAAAATCAGTTATATTGGGGAAAAAGTCAACATTGGTCAATTTACAGTCAAACTTCATAATTTTTTATCCATATCAACATTATAAACCCATATGTATCATTTGATCAAGTTTGGACCACAATTCCTCAAGAAATTTGATCAGATCATCAAAAGGGCAAAATGGTCAAAATTAGGGTTTTGACTAAGAAAGGGCAATTTCTGATTTTTTACCTAGCAAATGGTTAATTTGTTTGAGGCATGATCTCAAGAGTTCAATTGCATCATTTTGACCTAATAGCATGACTCAAAATATCCCTCAAGATCAATTGATTGATAGTTGATTTTCCGTCAACTGATCAAAAGTCAATTGTACACTGAAAAGTCAAACTTTGACTTTTTGTTCAAAATCAAGTGTCAAAGATCACAATTTATCAAAACATGTCAAAATATGAAACATGTTCATCAAGAAATCAAAAAGTCAAGATTTCATTTTGAAAAGTCAAAGTTTCCAAACTTAGAAATTTTTCTAAGTGTTGAAAACTTAATATTTTTTTCACAACTTTGAGCCAATTTTTAACCATGATGCAAGATGATTCAAAAGAAACTTTAAACATGAAAGTTGTAGATCTCCATGAGATCTAAATCATTTCTTTACACAACTTCTCCTAGAAATTCTTGGATCTCAAGTTATTAATCCATGAAGTCATGATCATGAAACTAAACACTTAGTGAAAATTTTGCCCTAGTTTAGGCAGGATTTTGACCTAACTTCATGGAAATTTTTCACATAGTTCCAAGGGGAATTTTCAAAAGTGATTCAAATAGGGGTTGTAGATCACATTATAAGATTTCCAATATGTCCAAGAACTCCTTGAGATAATGTTTGAGCAAGGAGAATCGAAGGCATGAAGTTGGCATTTCATTCTTGAATTATAGGTCATTTTCATGATGAACAAGAATGCAATTTCAATGTTAGGCTGCATAATATTGCTTTGCAGACCTTCTAACTTGTGTATCTATCCATAATTAATGGATTACATAAACTTTTGAGCTACAATCCAAGTGGTTTAAGCTTTATCCAATTCACATTGCCATTTTGGGAAGAAAGTGAAGAATACCATTCTTAAAAAGCAAGCTTTATGCACAAAGTCAGCTTCTTGAGCTCCTAACTTGTTCTCTTTAAGTACACTCCATCCACAAAGTCAGAAGCAAGTGTGTTTAAAGCATAACCACTCTATCTTAGCAAGTCCACAAGACTTTGAAACTTGGATTTCTCAAAAAGTCACATGTTATGCTTAAACTTGTGATTTTGAATTATGATCAACAACAATCTTCCACACTTGTTGCTTATAAATAGAGGCACTATTTGTGAGCTAAAGAACACGAGCTTAAGCACCCTGAAACACACCAAAACTCCCTCAAGACAGAATTTGCACAACAAACTCCAGTGATGCATAATTCTGATCTTAAACTTATATCTCTCATTTCCCTCGTGCGTTTTCCTTCCTAATCAATCCTAAAGCTTCTAAACATCAAATACAACTCATCCCTGACCTTGTTTCATAACTGTAACACCTCCATCATCAAGTTCCATTTTCAAAAACAGGGGTCTGCAAGTGGACTTCTCCAGAACTCCTCGGCCACTTTCAGCTCAAACCAAGCATCACATTAGCTTCCTGGGAACTTGAGGAAGCTAACTCAATCACTAGGACTCATTGAAAGCTGCTCAAACTCAAAACACGATACCCTCTTGCAAGGTAAGTTTTCTGACTTTTGAGCTCTTCATATAGGCATCATTTGGTTCCCATTTGTGAAGATAAAATAAAGACATCATAGCCCTGAAACTAACCATGTCCTTAGAATTCATTTATGTTGTCTGAGTAGTGAGAATTTTATAGTTGAATTTTTTGAAAAAATTAGGTCAGATTTGGTACCATTTAAAATTCATGCTCATCTTTGATTTGTAGCTTTAGTTATTTATATGACTGAGCTCGTGATGAAATTTGGAGCAAGTTTCATGTGTTGTACTTTTGCAAATGGTTGAGAGATGAAGAAGTTACAGGTTTTGAATCCATGACTGGTTATGGCGCGAGGATGAAGATGAAGTCATCTTCAGCAACGTGTTTCAAATATGTATTTATGGTTTGACATAAGTTAACGGATGTATCACCATCCCAGTGGTTAAAGCGCACGCCTGTAACTAGAGGGACCTGGGTTCGAGCCCCAGTGGTACCCTTTTGTTCCTTTTTTCATATTTTCTCCTTTTTTTTGTTTGAAGGCAGGCGCTGGGCTCCCCTTTGTTAGGCCTAACATTTTTTCTTATTTCATACTCTCTGTTTCACTTTCCAACCCCCTTGACTTTAATTTTATATTTTTAATTTATTTTTATTTTATTTATTATTATTATTATTATTATTATTATTATTATTATTATTATTTTATTTTATTTTTATTAATAAAAAATACAAAAAATATTTATATTTTATTATTTATATTTATTTAGTTTATTTTTCTTCATAAAACTAAAAGAACAAAAAACATTTCCTTTAATAAGTTAATTTCCTTTTTTTAAATACTTAGGTAATTAGTCTTAATTATTATTATATTACTTTCTTGTAAATTAAAATCAATTTAGAACTTAGGGCTTTTATTTAATTAATTTTATTTATTAAATTAATCAAATTCACATAAAACCCTAAAAAATCTCTTTAGTTAATTTCTTTTCTCATTTAGTTTAAATTAACTTCATTTAATTTTCATTAATAATTTTTCTTAATTAGGTTTAGGTTAAAACCCCTTTCATAAAAAACCAAACAAAAATCATTTCCTTTTTTCATTTGCATTTGTACATTGTTATTTATTCAATTCTTGTACAATATTCAATATGGTTGTAATAATTATTTAGATTTAATTTTCTTGTAAATTCCCCATTTGTGAATTTTTAAACCCCTCCCCTAAATGATGTAATAGCTTAGTATTTTTATTTTCTGCAATTTAATGCTTTATGTACAAATGTTAGTAAATTAGGATTTGTATGGAAAGATAAAATTAAAGCTTAGAAAACCCTAATCAAGACAAATCAAGCATGTAAACCAATACACTTGCACACATACACCCTTAGGGTAAATCCACTTTGTTGCCTTATAAAATGGCCATATTATGAATGTGAGGTATCTTAGCTAAAACAATAAAAAAATACAAGATCATAGTCCCTCGATGACGCTATCAAAGTTACCTTTCAAAAATGATCTTAGTCCCTTAAAGAAAATGCTAAGATATCTCACAACATTGCTAATCATGGCTATACGATGACCCTTGTCTGTCCCTTTTACATCCAAAGATAGGGTTACTTACCAAATCAATGGTAAGATAACAATGTCAAAGGAAAGAGGAAGTAAACATGAAACACTTTTGAGTAGGTAGAATGTTCCTAGTTGCTTGCTCATTTTCAAACCAAAACATCCTTGCTATTTTCAAAAACAAACACCAACACTTTCAAAAAAAACATCTTTCAAACTTGAAACATTTTTAAAAATATCAACACTTTGTATACATTCTTACGAACGAGAATCATTACAAAATTTACCTAAACGATGGCGCCTTTTCAAAATACTTTCAAAAACCATACAAAGCACATTTTTAAACAAAAGCAAGTGATCTAGGAAGCAACTAAGATCCCGTAGATAACTACGGATGAAAAGGGTGCTAATACCTTCCTTTTTCATAATCTACCCCCCGAACTCAAGAAAATATCTCAAAGTTCTTTCTTGTTCTTTTCAACCTTTCCTTTTGGATAAAAGAAAAGTCGGTGGAGACTCTTGCTAAACCGCAACATTTATGATAAAATGCAAAATGACCAAGTCAGTTCTCCCAACGTATCACAGAACTGGCAACTCTGCTGGGGAAAATTTTAAAGTAAGGTTACCTTAGGGCTAGATCACCTTTACTTGTTTCATTGATCGACTTGTATGATTTACATTTTGGTTCTTTGTTTGGGTTTGAATCCTCTACCCGGATTTGGGATACCTTATAGGTAAGTAGCAATACGTTATGGAAACTATGTGGGGGTATACCGACATGATCTAAGCAATAGCTACGTTAGTGGGACATATTTGTGGGTACCGGTAGCCCTTGAGTAGTCAAGGAGAATACGAGGCCGCTGAGTGATGTCATGAAGCACTAACTAACTTATAGAACCTTTACTTGACCAACTTGGCCATTAGGACATAGTGAGATGACTGGCTTTGGTGCAGTCCGAAGTTGGTAGATACTCGATACTACACTCATTGAGGTTTGGTTTTTTGGGATATTTCGGTCGCCACTAAAGAGGCTTGCGCTGAAACAATTCCCGAGGAAACAAACCAGTGACATTGAGCTCCCTTAGAACCCTGTTACTATTGCTAGGACAGTTTTGAGCCAACTAAACTTTAAGAGGGTACTTACCTATGAGACTCCATGCAAGCCTAAACCCAAGGACTTGTTTGTTTTATTTGTATATATTTACTTGTATATAACATCATCAACATCATAACATCATACTCATACTCACTAACCATTTCAAGGATTTTGGAGATTTATCTTTGTTCTGTTTTGTAGGACATGGATTCTATTCGCAAGAAAACCATTCAAGTCAATATTGTAAGGATCCCTCCTCAACTTAAAGAGTTAGCCTCGAGGGTTCCTGAGAATTCTCCATTTACCGAAATACATGGTCGCCTCCTAAACTTGGTTACCTTCAACACTGGTGAGGATATGTTGAAGGTGCTCTTCCTGTTCCTTGATCCTCTACACCATTGCTTCACATTTCCCGATTATCAACTTGTGCCAACTTTGGAATAATTCTCCCAAATCTTGAGGATTCCCATTCTCAATCAACAACCTTTCAACGGTATGGAAAGAGATCCAAAACCAGAAGAGATTGCTCAAGCCCTACACTTGCAACCATCTGATGTCGCAAGTAATTGGGAAACAAGGAGTGGTGTCAAAGGTTTCTTAGCCAAGTTCTTGTTTGAGAAAGCTCAAAAATGTTGGAACTCCTTGGACTTGCAAGCTTTTGAGGAAATTTTGGCTCTCCTCATCTATGAGATGGTTTTGTTTCCAAATCCTGACCAACTCATAGATGTAAACACCGTCAAAATCTTTATGTCTCGCAACCCGGTGCCTACTTTGTTAAGAGACATCCTACATTCTTTTCACACTTGCACTATGAGGAAAAGAGGTATCCTTATGTGTTGTACTCCTCTCTTGGCAAGATGGTTTATTTCACATCTTCCATAATCTATATTGAATAACGAGCAAGGTTCAAGGTGGTCACATAGGTTGATGACACTCAGACATTCAAATATTCATTGGTGTTCCCGATCTGTGGAGAATGTTACTATCATTGACCGTTGTGGAGAATTCCCTAATGTCCCCTTACTTGGCATTAGAGGAGGTATCACCTACAACCCCCTCTTAGACTTAAGACAATTTGGTTACTCCCAAAGGGATGGCCCACATGAGATGCTTATTCAAGGGTTGGTATTTGCCTACGAGAATGACGATCAAGGTCACTTCCAGAGGTTTATCCGAGCTTGGAAGATGTTGAACAAGGTAGATAGAATAACGTTGGGGCACAAAAATTCCATCCCTCTTGAGACTTATCTCAAATAGGTACGAGCTCATGCTCAAAGTCTTACGATGCCTTACCCCTCCATTCTCCCAGTTATCATAGAGCCTGATGTGGAAGGAGATGTCACATACATTATCCTACATCCTGACATGCCCACCTCTCTCGAAGACTTGCAAAAGGATTGGATACAACTTAAGGGGGAGCAAGACACTTTCGAGGCCCAATTCAACGCCAGCAAGAAGAAAGTTTTGGAACTCACCAAGAAGCTTCATGAGGAGCAGAGTCTGAACGCCTACATCACACCAAAGAGGATGCGTTCAACTTTTTTATCTTAGACTTTTTGTATTGTAAGCCCAAAGAGGAATGATGTACTCAAACTTTGATTTATTAATGTAACGTGTGTTCCTTTTTTGTCTAAAGAAAATTTAAATCTCTAATTTCCTTAAAATCATTACATATGCATCTTCATTCATCATAACATAAGCAGGTTTCTTACAACAGGTCTCCTCATCTTTCTATTGTTTATTTCAGTGAGATGGACATGGAATAGACGGTAAAAGATCTCCAGGCGCAAAATGCTCAGTTTCAACAAATGTTATTGAGTTTGGCAAAAGGACAAGAGGATTTGAAAACTTTGTTGATCGAAGAAAAGAAGAAGAAAGCACAGAAATCAATATGTATTTTGAATCTAGGAAGAAGGTTCCCAGGGCCATTCAGACGGACCCTAGACTTTGCAACATCATCAGGTGAAAAGGATAATCAAGAAGGGAAAAACAAGGAATTGATTTCCCATCCAGAATCTGAAGAGAGGGAAGAAAATGATTACTCTAAAGAGCAGTATCCTCCGACTGACGACAAATACAAACATCTCGAAGAGCGTCTAAGTGAAATGGAGACTTAGAAAGTGCCTGGGCTTGACTTTGAAGAGCTGGGTTTGGTCTCTGGGATTGTTATTCCACCAAAGTTTAAGGCACCAGTGTTTGATAAGTACGACGGGGTTTCGTATCCCAAGATGCACCTACGATCTTATGTGAGGAAGATACAACCTCACACTGCTGACAGAGATTTGTGGGTCCACTTCTTTCAGGATAGTCTATCCGGGACTCAGCTAGATTGGTTCTATCAACTGGAGTGAGCCAATATCCATAATTGGGAAGACCTTGTCGCTGCCTTTTATAAATAGTATCAATATAACGCAGACCTTTCTCCCACTCGTACTCAACTTCAAAGTCTGACTATGGGTTCGAACTAGGGTTTCAAAGACTACACTCAGAACTGGAGGGACATAGAAGGAAGATTCCAGCCTCCCCTATCTGACAGAGAGCTAGTAGACATGTTTTTGGGTACCCTGTCTGGTCCTTTCTTTAATCATCTAATTGGAAGCTCCTCAGCAGGCTTCACTGAATTAATCTTGACCGGGGAAAGAGTGGAAGCTGGGATTAAGAGTGGGAAGATCTAAAAGGACGCATCCTCCAGTGCCGTGAGAAAACCATTTATTGGGAAGAAAGAAGTTGGTGTTGTATACCCTCAAAGGAATCAGGACAGAACTGAACGCCGTCCAATGGTAGGGGTTGTCATGGTCCCTAAGAATGCACCTACTCAACAAAGAAGTAATTAGCCTATAACAGAAAGACTGGTAAGACAATTTACTCGGATAAATATGACGTTGTCTCAAGTCCTGCCATATTTGTTGATATCTAATCTGGTAACTTTGAAGGAAGCCCCGAAGAATCCCATCACCGCCTCTCCTCATTACAACCCTAATGCTTGCTGTACTTACCATTCAGAAAGTCCAGGCCATCATACCAATAACTGTTGGGCTTTGAAAAACAAGGTACAAGACCTTCTCGAGGCAAAAGAAATTGAATTTGATGCTCCTGAGATCCCAAATGTTATCACCACTCATATTCCCAAGCATGGCCGTGACGTTAACGTTGTTGAAGATGATGTGTTTGTTACTGGCGTTGATGAACTTGTTACTTCTCTCCTGACCGTCAAGAGGAACATGTTAAAAGCCGGTTTATTTCTGGGTTATGGTGAAGGCTGTCACCTCTGTTTATCCCTACCAACTGGTTGTCATTTATTGAAAGCAGGTGTCCAACGCCTAATGGATGACAAAGAGATTTTGTTTGAAAAGACTCCCGTTCCAACCATTTCTTACAAGGATGTTTTAATAGTAACCATTTCTGCCAATCCTTCCAGGGTCTCCACCAAAAGACCTGTTAGGATTACATATGTTCCCAAGGTGACTCCACTAATAATTAGTATGCCAAGACCAATCCCGTACTCATCAGATAAAATTGTCCCCTGGAACTATGGGGGTGACGTCTACTATCACGGCGTCAAGCAGGATTGGCTAGCTGATAAAGACTCGATTTTTGAAAAGGATGACCCCGACATCTGCAACATTGCGGGAACCAGCAAAATAACCCGAAATGGAAGAGTATTATCCCCCGAGATTGCTCCTCCAAAAACTGTTACCGGTCCTGTGATCATCCCTTCTTTTGTTCCCGTCGACACTACTACTACAGTCCCTATGGTTACCCCTCCTGACACCCCTACCGCCTATTTGACCGAGACTCGGGGAAAAGGCCTTTTGGTTGAGCCTGTCCGAATGAAGGCGCAATCAGTATCTATCCCAAAGGCCTCCAAAAGGGAGATGGAAGAAATTTTGAAAATTATAAAGAGAAGTGACTACAACGTAGTCGAACAGCTAGGGCAGACTCCGTCAAAAATATCTATGATGGCTTTACTGTTGTGCTTTGAGGCTCATGCGAAGGCCTTGGTGAAATTTCTTAAAACTGCCCACGTGCCACAAGAAACTTCTGCTGACCAATTCCAAGACTGTGTGGCCAGTTTAACAGCTGATAACAGTTTAGGTTTTTCTGATGCTGACCTGACACCTAGAGGGAGGAAACACAACGAGGCATTGCATGTTTCTGTCGAATGCAGGGGCACAACTTTGGCTCATGTCCTCGTTGATACTGGCTCATCTTTGAATGTGCTGCCTAAGAAGGCTCTTGATAGACTAGACTATGAAGGTTTGACCTTAAAACCCAGCAACATAGTGGTAAGAGCCTTTGACGGTTCGAAGAGAATGGTGCATGGGGAGGGGGACATCCCCATTAAAGTTGGAACTCAAACCTTTGATTCAACTTTCTACGTGATGGACATTCTCCCTTCCTATTCCTGTTTATTGGGCCGACCTTGGATTCACGACGTTGGTGCCGTCACCTCTACATTACATCAGATGATGAAATACCCAACCAAAGGGAAAATCATCATTGTTCATGGAGAGGAGGAATATATGGTCAGTCACTTGAACTCCTTCAGATACGTGGAATTGGATGGTGAATTCATCGAAACTCTGTTTTAGCATTTTTAGGAAGTCCCACAAACAATGGCAACAACCAAGGCTGTTTCTCAAGTCCCAAAGATTACAAGACCTCCGCTAAAGATGACTTCTCTGAAAGATGCCAAGGCAGTAATCGAAGAAGGTGGGTGTACTATTTGGGGCCAACTCCCAGATATCCCTTACAAATCTGACAAATTTGGTTTGGGTTTCACTTCAGGAGCCCAGAAAGTTGTTCGTCGTGCTCGTGCCGGGGGACCACCTTTGTGGATCAGCAACCAAGGAGTCAATGCAGTGGAGGATAGTGATGACAGCTACGACCTAGAAGATTGGATTTTCCCAACTATCAACAGAGGACTCACCAACTGGGAAGCCAAAGATTTTGTCCCAATTACTTTTATCCAGCAGTAACTATCTTTAAATTTTTGTCTGACTTGTAATAATTAAACAATTCATACTTTTAAAACCTTGTGTCTTACCCGAGGCACAACGGTCCATTTGTAAGGGTTGTTACTTCATTTTCACATGTCATCAATGAATTATGGACGTTTTTGCATACAAACTTTGTGCTTTTTGTCTTTCTTTTTCTACATTTTTATTTCTTTCAAAAAATAGTTATGCTCTTACACACACTCACATATCAAAATGCATATCTACATCCACTCAGGATCCCATGGGTAACGATTCTGCTATGGCCTATTGTGACTTTAAAAATCTAATCTACCAAGCCGAAGACGAAGGTGAGGAAGATTATGAAGTTCCAGGGGAACTAGCCAGGTTACTACAACAGGAAGAAAGGACCATACAGCCCCATGAAGAATCAGT
This sequence comes from Vicia faba, assembly GCA_948472305.1. Taxonomy (NCBI): domain Eukaryota; kingdom Viridiplantae; phylum Streptophyta; class Magnoliopsida; order Fabales; family Fabaceae; genus Vicia; species Vicia faba. The sequence goes on along the minus strand of OX451738.1, from coordinate 1,352,777,807 downwards.
GGAAACAATTAACTTAGGTACCGAAGAGGACAAGAAAGAAGTCAAGGTAGGAGCCAATCTAAAACCCAGTGTCAAGAAGCGTTTAACTCAGTTACTACATGACTATGTTGAGGTCTTTGCTTGGTCATACGAAGATATTCCAGGACTTGATGCTGATATCGTAGTCTATCGTCTACCAATAAAAGAAGACTGCCCTCTGGTAAAACAGAAAGTCTGTTGCATGCGGCCAGACATGTTAGAGAAGATCAAGACTGAAGTCATGAAATAATTCAACGCCGGATTCTTATCCGTCACCTCCTATCCATAATGGGTCACCAATGTTGTTCCAGTGCCTAAAAAGGACGGCAAAGTACGCTTGTGTGTGGACTATCGAGATTTGAATAGGGCAAGCCCTAAGGATGATTTCCCACTTCCTCATATCGATATTCTGGTTGACAATACCGCACAGCATAAAGTGTTCTCATTTATGGATGGTTTCTCAAGCTACAATCAAATCAAAATGGCACCTGAGGACATGGAGAAAACGACCTTTGTCACACAGTGGGGGACATTCTTTTATAAGGTTATGCCATTCGGGTTGAAAAACGCTGGCGCAACTTATCAGCGTGCCATGGTAGCTCTATTTCATGATATGATCCATCACGAAATAGAGGTCTATGTGGATGACATGAAATCCAGATCTCAGACTGAAGAGGAACATCTTGACCATTTGCAGAAACTGTTTGAAAGGCTAAAGAAATACAAGCTAAGGTTGAACCCGAATAAATGCACATTTGGGGTGAGGTCCGGTAAACTCCTAGGCTTCATCGTCAGTGATAAAGGTATCAAAGTGGACCCTGCCAAGGTGAAAGCAATACAAGAAATGCCTGCTCCTCGTACCGAGAAGGAAGTTAGAGGATTCTTAGGACGGTTAAACTACATTTACAGATTCATTTCTCACATAATTGCTACTTGTGAACCAATCTTCAAATTACTGAAGAAAGATCCAGTAGTCAGATGAAATGATGAATGCCAGGTTGCCTTCGACAAGATCAAAGAGTACCTACAAGAGCCTCCTGTTTTGATTCCGCCAGTCGAGGGAAGACCTTTAATCATGTATCTAATTGTCTTGGAAAACTCAATGGGATGTATGATGGGGCAGCATGACGAGTCTGGCCGAAAAGAGCATGATATTTACTACCTGAGAAAAAAGTTTACCGATTGTGAAACAAGATATTCACTGCTCGAGAAAACTTGCTATGCTCTGGCATGGGCTGCTCACGGGCTGAGACATTATATGTTGTCCCATACTACCATATTGATATCCAAGATGGATCTAATTAAATACATATTCGAGAAGCCTGTCCTCTCTGGGAGAATAGCAAGATGGAAGATATCCTGACTGAATACGACATTCAGTACACTACCCAAAAATTAATAAAGGGTTGTGTACTAGCCGATCACCTTGCTCATCAAGCTGTGGATGACTATCATTCCATGAAATTCGAGTTCCCAGATGAAGACATCATGATGGTAAACAATTTTGAAGAATTTAGACCATATGACGGACCTGAACAAGGATCCCGATGGACTTTGGTTTTTGACGGAGCCTCTAACGCAATCGACAACGACATAGGTGCTGTAATCATATCCCCTGAAGGATGTCACACTCCCTTCACTACAAGACTTTGTTTCAACTGTACTAATAATATGGTAGAATACGAAGCGTGTATTTTTTGTCTCAAAGCTGCCATAGATTTGGGAATCAAGTCCTTAAGTGTATTTGGAGATTCAACCTTAGTCATCAGTCAGATCAAAGGATAATGGGACACGAAGCACCCTAACATCATCCCCTATAAAGAACATGTGTTGACATTAATCCCACATTTCGAGGAAATTACCTTTGAGCATTTCCCACGAGAGGAAAATCAACTAGCGGACGCGCTAGCCATTATGTCATCCATGTTTAAACTCAAGTGGGGTAACGAGGCTCCCCGGATCACCATTGAACGGATGGATGAACCAACTTACTGTCACGAGATTGATACTGAAGAGATAGTGGACAAGCCTTGGTTCCATGAAGTTAAGAGGTATCTTGAGGCTTAAGAGTATTCGGAAGGAGCTTCAGTCAATGATAAGAAGTTCTTGAGAAGATTCTCTGTAAAGTTCTTCCTTAGTAATGACATTCTCTACAAGCGCAACCACGACTTTGTTTTGCTTCGTTTCATAGACAAGGTTGAGGCAGAAAAGATCATGGATGATCTACATGAAAGCCCTTTTGGCACCCATTCCAGTGGGCAATCAATGGCTAAAAAGATCCTACAAGCGGGGTACTACTGGTCTACCATGGAAGCAGATTGCTATCAGCATTCACGAACCTGCCACAAGTGTCAGATCTATACTGACAAAGTGCATGTGCCTCCCGTTCCTTTAAATGTCCTGACTGCTCCCTGGCCATTCGCGATGTGGGGCATCGATATGATTGGAGAAGTCAAACCTACAGCTTCTAATGGGCACCGCTTCATCTTGGTGGCCATTAACTACTTCACGAAATGGGTTGAGGCAGCTTCTTTCGCTTCCGTTACCAAGAATGTTGTGGCCCGGTTTATCAAACAGAATCTCATCTGTCGGTACGGTATCCCGGAGAGAATCATCACAGACAATGGTACAAATCTCAACAATACTATGATCACCGCACTATGCACACAATTCAAGATCCAACACCATAACTCTTCTACTTACCGGCCAAAGATGAATGGCATTGTCGAAGCTGCAAATAAGAACATCAAGAAGATCATACAAAAAATGACAGTAGCCTACAAGGACTGGCATGAGATGCTACCATTCGCTCTTCACGGTTACCGTACCACAGCGCGCACATCAACAAGGGTGACTCCCTTCTCCTTGGTATACAACATGGAAGTTGTACTACCAATCGAAGTCCAAATACCTTCTCTGAGAATCATAAAGGATGCATGGCTGAATGAAGATGATTGGATCCAAACTCGACTTGACCAGTTGAACCTAATTGATGAGAAGAGGCTTACGGCAGTCTGTCACAGTCAGATGCACCAAAAATGTATGATCAAAGCTTTTAACAAAAAGGTCAGACGTCAGGTATATCAGGTTAGTGACTTGGTAATCAAGCGTATTATATTACCACAAGGTGATCCCAGGGGTAAATGGACTCCTACATATGAGGGACCATTTATGATCAAAAACATATTCTCTGGTGGAGCAATGATCTTAACCACTATGGATGGCGACGACCTTCTGCACCCTATAAACGCGGACATAGTCAAAAGATACTACGCATGAATAAAGACCCGCTAGGTTGACACACCTAGGTAAAACAAGGGCATCCAGGCGAACCACAAAGGTTCGGGCAAAAATTAGGGATAAAATACAAAACAATCTGTATACCCGACAACCTAAAAACCTGAAAAGGCGGCTTGGGCAAAAAGGGTATCCCGGTGAACTGAAAACCTGAAAGGGAGGTCCAGGAAAAAGTTAGGGAATTAAAGCGTATGACTATGTCCCATTGGATCACCTTACCGACAACCTTTAGCCTCGACTGACAAATTCAAATAGTTCTAATCAGTCCAATCAGCTTCGGACAAGGCAACAAGTGATTGAGACGCTCTGAGACACGAAGGCTATAGAAGAATGGGAACCCCATGGGATCATTTCACATAGCTATCTTTTCTTTGTATCAATTTTCATTTTTTACGATGATATTATCTTACCAGAATGCTCGTCTCCTTGTACAAAAATACTTATTTAAGTAAATACAAAGATATCCCTTTGAAAGTGCAAAATTATCTGTTTTTCTTTTTGCATGTTTTGTTTGCAAAAACGTCCAATGATTTATTTTTTAACATATGAATTTGAAAGGAACTACTATTTACAAATGAGAAAAAAGGGGAACAGAAAATAAAAAGACAATCACTAATGGCTTTAAGAAATATGATAATATCTTTAGAATATTCCATAAAATCCCCCGCAGGTACCTTTTCCAACAAGAACGAAAATCAGGGCATCCCGCTCTAGGATCGCCATCATATCTTCAGTATGCAGCTTAATGATATCAAGCTCTCTCACATACCCGGCGGAACTAAACTTCCGGTTACAGCTACGAAGATTCCTTAGTGAAAGTCACCAAATTTCTCAGTATTTCACAATGTCCACAAGCAATACACGACGTTTCCCCTTACACAATAGAGTTTACTTCTCTAATGAATGGAATCTCATAATCACATCAACTTCAAAACATGAAAACTTGCACTCCTCATTCTCAGCAATGCTCAGGGATTTATTTTCACTGACTCCAGCAATACTGCAGCATAACAATTAATGTGTCCATACATTACATCCATACGTCATAGCATTGACAGCACAAATACATACGAAACAATCTCATTTATTTTGAGAACATCATTGCACCATGCATTTCATGCATCATGACATTGCATGCAACTAACTTTTCATCTTTTTCAGGAAAGATCAATCAACAGAGAATTATTGTCAAATTTTCAAAAAGTCAATTATAGATCAATTCCCAAGAAAGAGATGGTCAACCATCTACATAACAGATATTGCTTTCATACCCCTGCCGGTTCAGTTTAAATCTCAACGGTTTATTCTGATTCTTTCTTGCAGACATTTTCTCTGGTTCAGATAAATCTCTCAATGATTTGTTCTGATTCTTCTCCAGATCCATGTCGGTTCAGTTTAAATCTCTCAATGATTTATTATGATTCTTTCCCGCATACGTTTTCTCTGGTTCAGATAAATCTCTCAATAATTTGTTTTGATTCTTCTCCATATCCCTGCCGGTTCAGTTTAAACCTCTCTACGGTTTACTCTGATTCTTTTCCGCAGACGTCTTCTCGGGTTCAGATAAACCTCTCAATGATTTGTTCTAATTCTTCTCTAGATCCCTACTGGTCCAACTTAAATCTCTCAACGGTTTATTCTGATTCTTTCCCACAGACGTATTCTCTGGTTCAGATAAATCTCCCAATGGTTTATTCTGATTATTCTCCAGATCCCTGTCGGTTCAGCTTAAATCTCTCAACGGTTTATTCTGATTCTTCCATGCAGACGCTTTTTCTGGTGTAGATAAATTTCTCAATGATTTACTCTGATTCTTTCCAGTTAAAGAATATTCAAGATCTCTTTTGGTTCAATTTAAACCCCTTAATGGTTTATCCTGATACTTTCCAAAGGAACACTTCGGGTTCAGATAAATCTCTCAACAGTTTATTCTGATTCTTTCCCGCAGACGTCTTTTCTGGTTCAGATAAATCTCTCCAAGATTTATTCTGATTCTTCCCAGTCAAGCAACATATAAGACTTCTCCTGGTTCAGATAAATCACTACAAATATTTATTCTGATTCTTTTCCAGTTGAAACCAAATTCATACTTAGTCTATTCTCTGTCAACAATCACCTTTGGATGGCATCTACAATCCCATCTCTGGCAAATCTCCATCATTCATCCAAATGGCATCTATAAGCCCATTCACAATTCATCTTCGAGTGTAAATTTCTGGGCACTTTAGTGTCCAATCATCTTCCACCTTCAAGTCACGAATGGCGGATCCTCCAATCTCACTCTTCAGGTTTAAGAAGATTGAACAGGGCAGTTGTTGTACTTCAAATTTTCCCCTCTCATTTATCAAATATTTTCTCACAAGATCTCCTTTCGTTCAAGACTGTACAAGGATTGATCAACTCAAGACACCTCCTTAAGCACTAATGACTGAAATTAGGGTTTGAGATTGCACAAGGATAATTGAACTTTTAATGCCTCATATGACTTTCATGGATTATTTGGACCCTCAAGATTGCTCATATCAAGTTTCAAGTCTTGGATCACATTTTTGCTCAGTCAATTGAACAATTGACCTAAAAATCAGCTGTATTGGGGAAAAAGTCAACAGTGGCCAATTTACAGTCAAACTTCATAATTTTTTATCCATATCAACATTATAAACTCGTATGTATCATTTGATCAAGTTTGGACCATAATTCCTCAAGAAATTTGATCAGAACATCAAAAGGGCAAAATGGTCAAAATTAGGGTTTTGACTGAGAAAGAGCAATTTATGATTTTTGACCTAGAAAATGGTTAATTGGTTTGAGGAATGGTCTCAAGAGTTAAATTACATCATTTTGACCTAATAGCATGAATCAAAACATCCCCCAAGATCAATTGATTGATAGTTGATTTTCCGTCAACTAATCAAAAGTCAATTGTACACTGAAAAGTCAAACTTTGAATTTTTGGTCAAAATCAAGTGTCAAAGATCACAATTCATAAAAACATGTCAAAATATGAAACTTGTTCATCAAGAAATCAAAAAGTCAAGAGTTCATTTTGAAAAGTCAAAGTTTCCAAACTTAGAAATTTTTCTAAGTGTTGAAAACTTCATATTTTTTCACAACTTTGAGCCAATTTTTCACCATGATGCAAGATGATTCAAAAGAAATTTTCAACATGAAAGTTATAAATCTCCATGAGATCTAAAACATTTATTTACATAACTTCTCCTATAAATTCTTGTATCTAAAGTTATTAATCCACGAAGTCATGATCATGAAACTAAACACTTAGTGAAAATTTTGCCCTAGTTTAGGCAGGATTTTGACCTAACTTCATGGCAATTTTTCACATAGTTCCAAGGGGAATTTTCAAAAGTAATTCAAAGAGGGGTTGTATAGCATATTACAAGCTTTACAAAATGTCAAAGAACTCCTTGAGATCATTTTTGAGCAAGGAGAATCGAAGGTATGAAGTTGGAATTTCATTCTTGAATTATAGGTCATTTTCATGATGAACAAGAATGCAATTTCAATGTTAGGCTGCATAATCTTTCTTTGCAGGCATTCTAACTTGTGTATCTATCCATCATTAATGGATTACACAAACTTTTGAGCTATAATCCAAGTGTTTTAAGCTTTATCCAATTCACATTGCCATTTTGGGGAAAAAGTGAAGAATACCATTCTTGAAAAGCAAGCTTTATGCACAAAGTCAGCTTCTTGAGCTCCTAACTTGCTATCTTTAAGTACACTCTGTGATCGGTGGAAATAGAACTGACTGTTTTGAAATGCTGGTTCGCGAAATGTCGCGGTAAGCAAGAGTCGCCACCGTCTTTTATGTTCTCCAACAAGGAAAGGACAAAAGCACAACAAAATTCCTTTTTGAGATATTTCTCCGTTCGGGAGGTAGATTATAGAAAGGGAACGTGTTAGCACCCTTTCTATCCGTGGTTATCCACGGGCTCTTAGGTACTTGCTCACTATGTTTTCAAAAATGGTTTGCTTTTCAAGTGTTTGTGGGTTTTGAAAAAGTTTCGTTTGAAAAACTTCTAGGTAACTCTTGTATCAGTCCTCAAGAGTGTATGAATTGTTTGTTTGAAAACTTTTTGAAAGTGTAAGTGCGAAAAGATGTTTGTTTTTTGAAAGAGAAAGTACCCAGGAGAAATCTACCTACTCTAAGGAATTAAGCTGTGTAAGAGTCCTTTAGATAGTATTATCCCACTATTGAGAAGTAGGAAGCACCGTCGTTGGAGTTATTCGGGTCAATTCGATTAATGGGACATGTGGTCAACAAAGCAATAGTAGGACGCCTTAGCGGTAACCCTAATGTCCTAGATCCTTTTTATCCGAGGCAACCATTTCGAGGCAACTTAGATCTTTAGACAGGAGGGCGACCTCTAAAACACCCTATACTCAATGATCACGTCGAGGCAACCAAGTGAGACTTACCCTAGGAGTGGCATGTGCGACTGTGTCAGGTTTCAGTTAATTTTATCTTTGTACATGTCATGGGTTATCTATGTTGATTTTAAGTTCATACATTGGATCTTGTCATGCATTCCCTATTATCAAACATCTAACAGTTAATATTGTGCGGAAATTAAATTGCGGGAATTAAATCTAAACTATTACAAGGCGTCGGGTATTTACATCGCCAAAAACAAACCCTTTAATTTAAATTGCGGAAAGTAAAATAAAGCAATAAATAAAGTCCTAATTAAAGTTATTACATTCCGGAAGCAAGTACAATAATATGGAAAAATGGATCGCGTGTGGGAAATTAAATCGGATGCGAGCTTTTTGGGGTTTTGACCCTTTTTTGAAAGAAAGTGATTTTTTTGGTTATTTTTGAATTAAATGGAATTAAATTAAATGAAAAATTAAATTAAATTAAATAATGAAAATATTTTTGGATTTTTGAGTTTTTAAAGAAATAAAATAAATTGAATTAATGCTAATAAAAACCTAATATTCTAAATTGATTTTAAATATTGCAAAAAATATCAAAAGTTAAATCTAATTAAAGCTAAATTGATTAAATTAATTTATTTACAAAAATAAAAGTGATGAAGTTAATTTTAATAAATAAAATATTTATTTGGGTTTTTGATTTTATTAGGAAAAATGTTAATTGGTTAGTGATTAATAAAAATAATAACGATTAATTAATTAAAAGAACATAATACAAATAGAGAGAAAGTTTAGGAGTATACAAGCCTGATTGGAGGGGTGAAACAGCTGTTGGCGTCATGTGTAAACTGTTTTGTTTTGGCCATTTGTGTTTTGGCTTTTGGCCATTTGTGTTCTGGCTTTTGGCCATTTGTGTTCTGGTCTCAACGTTCCTTAACCTTCTCAGGATGTCTGTCTCGCCATGTATTGGTGTCATGTGTAAGCTGTTCCGTTTTGGCCATTTGGCTTTTGGCTTTTGGCTATTTGTGTTTTGATCTCAACGTTCCTTAATGAACCTGCATGGGATCCTGTCTAAATCTGCAGTGTTGAATCTCATGAACACATTAAATAAATTACTATATATCATAAAATACGAATAAAGCCAATATATGAAGAAATTTAATGTTTAGGTCAATATGGCATGTATGAATGATTATACCCTTTTGATCATGGAGATCAAATCAACCTTACCCTTACTGGAAAAGTAGTGACATGAATGCTTTTATGCCCTTTTGATCATGGAGATCAAGCCAGCCTTACCCTTACTGAAGAAGTAGTAAGATGTTGGTTTGTAACTGAGATGACTTGTTTGTAGTAAGAGAGGGATTTGTAATAAGGATTTCAAGGTTTTAGGATTCTTGAAAGAATTTGATATTCTGACAGTGTTGTGGCAAGGTTTTTTTCTCTCTCTGTTTGTGTGAAAAGAATGTAATTATATAATGGAAATTATGGTAAAGAAAATGGGCTTTGAATGTGCAATTGGGCCTCCAATGTTCACTTGAGTTCGTCACTTTCCAGGCTAAATCATAGGGACTTAAGTGCAATTTTTGAAGTTGAAATGTGAAAACAAAATGTAGCCGACATCGATAACTAACTCCTGTCCGAAAACCGGCTCAATCGGATAAACGGTGAATTAGTTATGAATTTTTGAAGTTTCAGCTCAGACAAACTTATTTTGGGCTCCAGTGTCGACTCTGACACGTTCTTCAATAAAAAACTGGTATTGATCGGAGCATAATTCGGTCTCGACTTTTGAAGCAAAGTTGTAGATCTATGAGTCAGTGGCCTTGTGTAAAAATATGAGCCCAATCCGATAAAAATTGACCGAGTTATGAATTTTCGAAGTTTCGGCCCAGATGAAATAATATTCAGCATTCAGGATTTTCGGCGTGTCGCGCACTCTGAGAAAAAAACGAAGGCCTTTTGAATATTGTTTGAACTCAATACCTTCTGTGAAAATGTAGCCAACTCAATTTGTGAAATTTTGGCGCCGGAACCAGCTCGATAGGATGAAAATCGACCAAGTTATGATTTTCTGAACATGACGCAAATAAACTTCTGTCACAAATTTTCTGTACGAAAATACTTGATAAATCCACATTTTTGAAGACCTTTTGATTGAAATTGGCTTCCATCCGTGAGAGATGAAAACGTAAATAATGTCAAGACGGAATTTTGGCCACCGGAACGGGTTCAAAACGAGTCACGATCTTCAAGTTATGAATTTTTTAGCGCATAAAAACTGCACTTTCAGCATACTTTTTCACCATATTTCTTCAAGAAAACTCACACATTCGGATACCTTCTTTAAAGAATTGATTCTTGAGCCGAACCTGAATTTGAGAATACGTTATCAGAGATATCTTGGCGAAAGAACACCTGAATATGACGCGCCGTGTTGGACTTGTGAATTTTTCTTGAAATGTTTTGAGAAATATGGGAGGGCAAATTTTGGGGTACAACAGTTGCCCCTGTTCAATCTTCTTAAACCTGAGGATGTAGATTGGCTTGCGTGCCTTTCGTGATCCGAAGGTGGAAGATGATTGAACACTAAAGTTCCCAGAGATTTGCACTCGCATGGTATAGTATCAGCAATGTGATGTCGGGAATGGGCTTATAGATGCCATTTGGAGATGTCGATCGCGTAAGAGATTCCTTAGCGAGAACATGCGTACTTGAGAAAGAAAGATAATTTCCTGGCCTGTTACAGGTGTTGATCTTCAAACTCTTCATGCAGATATGCCCTGGTTAGATACAGGTATCGAATCTACAATCAATCGCTCACAGATATGCCCTGGCTAGATACAGGTATCGAATCTGGAACTTCAAACTCCTCATGCAGATATGCCCTGGATAGATACAGGTATCGAATCCACAATCAATTGCTCATAGATATGCCCTGGCTAGATACAGGTATCGAATCTAGAACTGGTCGTCTACAGATATGCCCTGGCTGGATACAGGTATCGAATCTCTAAACTCTTCATGCAGATATGCCCTGGCTAGATACAGGTATCAAATCCACAATTAATCGCTCATAGATATGCCCTGGCTATATATAGGTATCGAATCTGGAATTTCAAAATCTTCATGCAGATATGCCCTGGCTAGATACAGTTGTCGAATCTACAATCAATTACTCATAGATATGCCCTGGCTAGATACAGGTATCGAATCTGGAATTAGTCGTCTACAGATATGCCCTGGCTGGATACAGGTATCAAATCTCTAAACTCTTCATGCAGATATGTCCTGGCTAGATACAGGTATCGAATCTACAATCAATCACTCACAGATATGCCCTGGCTAGATACAGGTATCGAATCTGGAATTAGTCGTCTACAGATATGCCCTGGCTGGATACAGGTATCGAATCTCTAAACTCTTCATGCAGATATGCCCTGGCTGGATACAGGTATCGAATCTACAATCAATTACTCACAGATATGCCCTGGCTAGATACAAATATCGAATCTGGAATTAGTCTTCTACAGATATGCCCTGGCTGGATACAGGTATCAAATCTCTAAACTCTTCATGCAGACATGCCCTGGCTAGATACAAGTATCGAATCCACAATCAATCGCTCACAGATATGCCCTGGCTAGATACAGGTATCGAATCTGGAACTGGTCGTCTACAGATATGCCCTGGCTGGATACAGGTATCGAATCTCTAAACTCTTCATAAAGATATGCCCTGGCTAGATACAGGTATCGAATCCACAATTAATCGCTCACAGATATGCCCTGGCTAGATACAGGTATCGAATCTGGAATTGGTCGTCTACAGATATGCCCTGGCTGGATACAGGTATCGAATCTCTAAACTCTTCATGCAGATATGCCCTGGCTAGATACAGGTATCGAATCCATAATTAATCGCTCACAGATATGCCCTGGCTGGATACAGGTATCGAATCTGGAATTAGTCGTCCACAGATATGCCCTGGCTGGATACAGGAATCGAATCTCTAAACTCTTCATGCAGACATGCCCTGGCTGGATACAGGTATCGAATCTGGAACTACAAAAGTTGATGGTAATCGTCTTTTGATTGACCTTTTCCTGAAAAGGCAAAACATTAGTTGTATGCAATGTCATGATGTATGAAATGCATGATGTCATGATGTTCTCAAAAATAAATGAGATTGTGTCGTATGCACTTTAGCATGTATGTAAGCAGGTTGTATGAAATGTGAAATGTCTATGAATGTATTTTCGTCTAGGAAAATAAATCCTTGACGAATACCGGGAGTTTGCTGAATCCTGGGCTGATGTTTGAAGAATAGAGTTCTTCGTTTCCGCTGGGGATAATGATTGCAAGAATAAACCGGTAGGAGAAGATGACTCTGTTGGGGAATAAACTTGGTGAAGAGATTACTCTGCGGGGAATTACTCTGTGGGAAGAGATACTTGGCTGAGGATTTAATGATAACTCCGCTGGGGATACCGTTGATAAGCTTTGTTAGAGGATTTGATGAACTCCGCTGGGGATAGGAAGAACTTCGCCGAGGATGATCTTTCCGTTGTAATTAGCTGAGGATAACCCAGTTATAGGCTCTGGTAGGGAATATCCTTTGAACATGGTCGGGGAGACATATTTGTACTCTACAGGGGACCGGTTTCCAGACTCTACTGGGGATAAGCTTCCAGAATCTACTAGGGATAAGCTTCCAGAATCTACTAGGGAGATGATTCAACTCTCTTGGGGAAACTTTTGAGACTGCACTGGGGAAATGGCTCCACTGGGGTGTCTGGTATTCTGCCGGGGAACAATCTTATACTAAGACTGCCGAGGATGCTTGCTGAGGAATATCTATACTCCGCTGGGGAATGTTGAGATCTTCTAGGGATACCCAACTTCCTTAAGGCTGACAGTAGGCTAACTCTGCTTGGGGAGAGTGTTGCTGACTTGCTGGAGATACTGTGCCTTCTTGGGGCTGATTGGAGACCAACTCTGCTTGAGGAGAGAGCATGGCTGACTCTTGTCTTACTCTACGGGGAGTGAAGGTAACTTGGTCGTATTCTTCAGCTGAACCTACCTTGGTACCTTGGTGGGCAAAGCAACTTGTACAGTTTGGATAATTCTTATTTCCCCAGCTTCTGTGGGAGAAGGTACCTGTGGAGGTGCTTGATGACTGCCAATTGACAAATCTTCTTCTGGTAGGCAAGTGACGAGATGTCGGGACATAGTCATACACTTTGATCCCTAACTTTTGCCTGGACCGCCCTTTCGGGTTTTCAGTCCACCGGGATACCCATTTTTTCCTAAGCCGCCTTTTCAGGTTTTTGACTTGCCGGGTGTAAATTTTTTTTCATTTTCATCCCTTATTTTTGCCCGAACCCTTTTGGTTCGCCGGGAAGCCCTTATTTTTGCCTAGGCCAGTCGACCTAGCGGGTCTTTGATTGTGCGTAGTATTTTTTCGACTATGTCCATGCTCTCAGGATGTAGGGAGTTGTCACTGTCAGTAGTGTTGTGTCGCCATACTACCAGAAGATGTCTGATCATGCAAGATTCATTGCTGGAATTCCTGTCCAATGCCCCAAGTGACTCAGGCGGAGATTTGCCCCTGGCTATTTGGCATTTTGAGAGATTCCTTGAATCTTGTCTTGACTGCCCCAGATGATGGACAATGATCATGTATGCCCCTTGATTGGAAGTGTTTTTTCCACTTGAGGTGACTCTTTTATGTTGAGAGGGCGTTTGTTCACTAGATATTCGTCGTGCGAATTTCTCTGTTGTTTGAACAAATAGTCATATGCAAACAATGTTATTTTAAGAATGCAAAGCTTATGTCTGTCTTGAAGTTTTTTGAAAATGCAGTTTTCAATAAAACAAGTGAATTTTTGTAAAACGTGATGTCAACTCAGGATTTTACAGCAAGCCCTACAGGAGTCAGGATACCTTTTGTAACAGTATGCTTTCGAACTAACCCATGCTTCAGCTAGGACTTTTTAAGGGTTATAACGTGGCCTGGTTCACGGTTTAAGAAACAAAGGACAAAGGCTCAAATTTTATTTGTACCCACCCGTTCTTCGTGATGTTCTTCGATCCTAAACTCAGCTAATCGTGCGTTAGATTTTGTTTGAGTCTTCGCTCTGATATACCGGTGATGGTTCGGATGCTGACAGTTTATTTTGAACAGGCAGTCATTTCTTTTTTGTCGAGGGTTAGTAGGACCTCTTTCTTTTTTATTTTATTATCCCTGTCTTTTTGCCTGAACTGTTTCTTTTATGATTACAGTCAGCGGGATACCCCAGTTTTGTAAGTCTCCTTCATAGGTTTTGACTTATTGGGCTTTCATTTTGAGAGATAATGACTGCCTGTCCTTGCGATTATATGGAACCATCACTGTCTTTTTGTCTCGGAAGGACTTCTTTGGTGTCATTCATTGTGCACCTGGATCAACTGAGAAAACTACCCTGCCCCGGGTTATAATTAAGGGTTTTAATTTTTGTGAAAAGAAAAACTCCAACTTCTTTGGCTCAAAGGGGTTGACTAGGGATTATCTTCCTTATAACTCCACTGTTTAGGATTTGAAACAATGCCTGTACCTCATCAGCGGGGTCTGTTCAAAAGCATACTGTAAAGATCGTGGTATCGTTTTCTTCATCCTCCCTTAAAAGGCTTAGAATTTAATCGAGAGTTGAACATCAAAAAATGAAAGTAGTTTGAATATAGCGAATGCGAATATATTGATTCAAAACAGACATATGCGATGCATTGATAAAGTAATAAAGTTTGCTATGACAATAATTGTTTGAACAATCAAAGAAAAATATAACTTGAACATTCGAATGAACAAAAAAAAATTTCAATCCTAGCCATGCTTTGGCAAGGGAGCAGTGATCACATTGGGAGCTTCGGGCGCTTCGAACTGGACCTCCTTTGCATCGATTAGATCCTGAACCTTGTTCCTCAGAGTCCAACAATCATATGTAGCATACCCCGGGCTGTCAGAATGATAAGCGCAGCAGGCGTTGGGGTTATACCTTGAAGGTGTCCTGTTAGGATTCTTAGGAGGGTCCCTTAGAGTTACCAAATTGGTTTCCAGCGACTGTGGCAATATCTGGGACAAGGTCATACTGAGGGGAGTGAATTGCCTTTTAGGTCTCTCTTCCCTTTGTTGGTTGCGATGTTGAGGAGCACTGGCCGGTTTTGAAATAACTACCGCGTTGACAGCACTAGATTCTTTCTTGGATGGTTTCTTCTCAGTGCTCGAGGAGTCACCCTTTTGTATCTTCCCAGACTTGATACCAGCTTCTATTCTCTCCCCAGTCAAGATCAGATCTGTAAACCCAGCAGAAGAATTCCCAATCAGATGGTTGAAGAATGGACCAGGCAGGGTCCCCAAGAACAAGTCCACAAGCTCCCGGTCAGTTAGAGGTGGCTGCACCCTTCCAGCAAGGTCTCTCCACTTTTGCGCATATTCCGTAAAACCTTCACCCGTCCCTAGTGACATACCCTGGAGTTGGGTACGCGTAGGAGCGAGGTCAGAATTATACTGATACTGCTTATAGAACGCAGTAGCCAAGTCCTCCCAGTTACGAATGTTGGCTCCATCCAGCTGATAGAACCATTCGAGTTAAGTCCCTGAAAGACTATCCTGGAAGAAATGGATCCATAGATTCTTGTCTACAGTGTAAGGTTGGATCTTCCTTACGTATGATCTGAGATGCAACTTAGGACAGGAAGCCCCGTCGTACTTCGCAAAGGCAGGTGCCTTGAACTTGTGAGGAATCACCACCCCAGAGGATAAACCTAGATCTTCGAAGTCCAGGTCATGCACTTTCTGTATCTCCATGGCACTTAACCGGTCTTCGAGCTGCTTGTACTTGTCCTCAGCAGGAGGGTATTGTTCATCATTGAAATCCGTCTCGTTGTCGGAGACCACATGATTAGGAACCCTTCTCTCTTGGGGACTGTCCTTCCCTACAGAGGAAGCAGTCTGATCAGCCTCATTATGTAGTCCATTTCCAGATCTGCGTCTAGGGTTGAACAAAACAGTCCTCTTCTTCTTCTTCTTCTTCTGAATCAGAGTCTTCAATTCCTGTTGACCCTGGGCTAGGCTCATAACCAACTCTTGAAACTGGGCATTCTGTGCCTGGAGGGCCTTGATAGCTTGTTCATTGGATGATTCAGGATTCATGATGATTGCTGAAATAAACAGCGAAGAAGGTAAGTGACCTGTAAAAGGGGTACTTGTAATGCAATGATATGTATGTATGAATGCAATGTTTTCAAGGATCTCGCGGGGTAAACAGAGAAACTTGTTAGAATCTGGTAGCTTGATAGAAGGAACTTTATGTTGTTGAGAGTCCTTCTTCAAGAGTCAAAGCTCACCATATCGAGTGGGTCATAGCCCCTGACTTGAGTTATCATGTTTGATTCCCGAGCAATCTTGGCTAGAGGAAAATAAATCCCCTTTGCCCCTTGCTAGACATTTTGATTCATCATGACCTGCATCACAGACCCTTGAGATCCTTGAAATGGGTTAGTCCTTATGCAGGATGTATGCAATGGCATGATGGTATGATGTTATGCTATGCGTGGAGTGATGTAAGTAAACACTGTTATGAGTCCAGATTAAGGACTGTAAACAAAACCTGCAAGGAACCCGTGTTGTTAGATAACAAGTATGCAAGTAGTTCAAGTATGAAGGCACACAAGTCACACAGAGAGCCCTTAGAGTTTAGGCCAGCATAAAGTTTAGGTACTACCCTCTTTCAGTTTCTTTGATTAAGACCTGTCCTAGAAAATAGTAACCGGGTTCTAGAGGATCTCAATATCACTGACTACCCTCAATCGGTCATAACTTCAGCATCGCAATCTTTTCTTGCGGCCAGAACCATCGCGAGAGTTTAGCCTCAATGAGTGTAGCATACTGCTACTGTTCTATGGCCAAGTTGGGTCAATTTAGGGTTCTAAGGTCGGTTGGTGCTTAATGACTCCTCAGAAGACCCATATTCTCCTCGTTCCAACATAAGGGATATCGGTACAGACCAAGGTGTCACACCAACATAGCTACTGCTTCACCCGTGTCGGTCTACGCCGGACAGGTCCCTCACAGCTTATGCTACCTAAAGGGTATTCCCCAGATTCGGGTTAGGATCTATGAAACTCCGATGCAAGCCCACAATATAAAATCAAACAAAGCATGCAATTAAAAACATAGAATGATCTAATCCTAAGGTACACCTCACTTATAATAGTATCCTCAGCAGAGTCGCCGGTTCTGTGATCGGTGGAAATAGAACTGACTGTTTTGAAATGCTGGTTCGCGAAATGTCGCGGTAAGCAAGAGTCTCCACCGTCTTTTATGTTCTCCAACAATGAAAGGACAAAAGCACAACAAAATTCCTTTTCGAGATATTTCTCCGTTCGGGAGGTAGATTATAGAAAGGGAAGGTGTTAGCACCCTTTCTATCCGTGGTTATCCACGGGCTCTTAGGTACTTGCTCACTATGTTTTCAAAAATGGTTTGCTTTTCAAGTGTTTGTGGGTTTTGAAAAAGTTTCGTTTGAAAAACTTCTAGGTAACTCTTGTATCAGTCCTCAAGAGTGTATGAAGTGTTTGTTTGAAAACTTTTTGAAAGTGTAAGTGCGAAAATATGTTTTTGTTTTTTGAAAGAGGAAGTACCCAGGAGAAATCTACCTACTCTAAGGAATTAAGTTGTGTAAGAGTCCTTTAGACAGTACTATCCCACTATCGAGAAGTAGGAAGCACCGTCGTTGGAGTTATTCGAGTCAATTCGATTAATGGGACATGTGGTCACCAAAGCAATAGTGGGACGCCTTAGCGGTAACCCTAATGTCCTAGATCCTTTTTATCCGAGGCAACCATTTCGAGGCAACTTGGATCTTTAGACAGGAGGGCGACCTCTAAAACACCCTATACTCAATGACCACGTCGAGGCAACCAAGTGAGGCGTACCCTAGGAGTGGCATGTGCGACTGTGTTAGGTTTCAGTTAATTTTATCTTTGTACATGTCATGGGTTATCTATGTTGATTTTAAGTTCATACATTGGATCTTGTCATGCATTCCCTATTATCAAACATCTAACAGTTAATATTGTGCGGAAATTAAATTGCAGGAAATTAAATCTAAACTATTACAAGGCGTCGGGTATTTACATCGCCAAAAACAAATCCTTTAATTTAAATTGCGGAAAGTAAAATAAAGCAATAAATAAATAAAGTCCTAATTAAAGTTATTACATTCCGGAAGCAAGTACAATAATATGGAAAAATTGACCGCGTGTGGGAAATTAAATCGGATGCGAGTTTTTTGGGGTTTTGACCCTTTTTTGAAAGAACGTGATTTTTTTGGTTATTTTTGAATTAAATGGAATTAAATTAAATGAATAATTAAATTAAATTAAATAATGAAAATATTTTTGGATTTTTGAGTTTTTAAAGAAATAAAATAAATTGAATTAATGCTAATAAAAACCTAATACTCTAAATTGATTTTAAATATTGCGAAAAATATCAAAAGTTAAATCTATTTAAAGCTAAATTGATTAAATTAATTTATTTACAAAAATAAAAGTGATGAAGTTAATTTTAATAAATAAAATATTTTTTTGTGTTTTTGATTTTATTAGGAAAAATGTTAATTGGTTAGTGATTAATAAAAATAATAACGATTAATTAATTAAAGGAACATAATACAAATAGAGAGAAAGTTTAGGAGTATACGGGTCTGATTGGAGGGTGAAACAGCTGTTGGCGTCATGTGTAAACTGTTTTGTTTTGGCCATTTGTGTTTTGGCTTTTGGCCATTTGTGTTCTGGCTTTTGGCCATTTGTGTTCTGGCCTCAACGTTCCTTAACCTTCTCAGGATGTCTGTCTCGCCATGTATTGGTGTCATGTGTAAGCTGTTCCGTTTTGGCCATTTGACTTTTGGCTTTTGGCTATTTGTGTTTTGGCCTCAACGTTCCTTAATGAACCTGCATGGGATCCTGTCTAAATCTGCAGTGTTGAATCTCATGAACACATTAAATAAATTACTATATATCATAAAATACAAATAAAGTCAATATATGAAGAAATTTAATGTTTAGGTCAATATGGCATGTATGAATGATTATACCCTTTTGATCATGGAGATCAAATCAACCTTACCCTTACTGGAAAAGTAGTGACATGAATGCTTTTATGCCCTTTTGATCATAGAGATCAAGCCAGCCTTACCCTTACTGAAGAAGTAGTAAGATGTTGGTTTGTAACTGAGATGACTTGTTTGTAGTGAGAAAGGGATTTGTAATAAGGATTTCAAGGTTTTAGGATTCTTGAAAGAATTTGATATTCTGATAGTGTTGTTGCAAGGTTTTTCTCTCTCTCTATTTGTGTGAAAAGAATGTGATTATATAATGGAAATTATGGTAAAGAAAATGGGCTTTGAATGTGCAATTGGGCCTCCAATGTTCACTTGTGTTCGTCACTTTCCAGACTAAATCGCAGGGACTTAAGTGCAATTTTTGAAGTTGAAATGCGAAAACAAAATGTAGCCGAAATCGATAACTAACTCCTGTCCGAAAATCGGCTCAATCGGATAAACGGTGAATTAGTTATGAATTTTTGAAGTTTCAGCTCAGACAAACTTATTTTGGGCTCTAGTGTCGACTCTGACACGTTCTTCAATAAAAAACTGGTATTGATCGGAGCATAATTCGGTCTCGACTTTTGAAGCAAAGTTGTAGATCTATGAGTCAGTGACCTTGTGTAAAAATATGAGCCCAATCCGATAAAAATTGACCGAGTTATGAATTTTCGAAGTTTCGGCCCAGATGAAATAATATTCACCATTCAGGATTTTCAGCGTATCACGCACTCTGAGCAAACAACGAAGGCCTTTTGAATACCGTTTGAACTCAATACCTTCTGTGAAAATGTAGCCAACTCAATTTGTGAAATTTTGGCGCCGGAACCAGCTCGATACGATGAAAATCGACCAAGTTATGATTTTCTGAACATGACGCAAATAAACTTTTGTCACAAATTTTCTGTACGAAAATACTTGATAAATCCACATTTTTGAAGACCTTTTGATTGAACTTGGCTTCCATCCGTGAGAGATGAAAACATAGATAATGTCAAGACGGAATTTTGGCCACCGGAACGGGTTCAAAACGAGTCACGATCTTCAAGTTATAAATTTTTTAGCGCGTAAAAACTGCACTTTCAGCACACTTTTTCACCATATTTCTTCAAGAAAACTCACACATTCGGATACCTTCTTTAAAGAATTGACTCTTGAGCCGAACCTGAATTTGAGAATACGTTATCAGAGATATCTTGGCGAAAGAACACCTGAATATGACGCGCCGGGTTAGACTTGTGAATTTTTCTTGAAATGTTTTGAGAAATATGGGAGGGCATATTTTGGGGTACAACACACTCCATCCACAAAGTCAGAAGCAAGTGTGTTTAAACCATAACCACTCTATCTTAGCAAGTACACAATACTTTGAAACTTGGATTTCTCAAAAAATCACATGTTATGCTTAAACTTATGATTTTGAATTCTGATCAACAATAAGCTTCCAAACTTGTTTCTTATAAATAGAGGCATTATTTGTAAGCTAAAGAACACGAGATTAAGCACCCTGAAACATACCAAAACTCCCTCAAACTAGAATTTTCACAAGAAATTCCATTGATGCACAGTTATGACCTTAAACTTATATCTCTCATTTCCCTCGTGCGTTTTCCTTTCTAATCAATCCTAAAGCTTCTAAACATCAAATACAACTCATCCCTGACCCTGTTTCATAACTGTAACACCTCCATTATCAAGTTCCATTTTCAAAAACAGGGGTCTGCAAGTGGCCTTCTCCAGAACTCCTTAGCCACTTTCAGCTCAAACCAAGCATCACATTAGCTTCCTGGGAACTTGAGGAAGCTAACCCAATCACTAGTACTCATTGAAAACTGCTCAAACTCAAAACACGATACCCTCTTGCAAGGTAAGTTTTCTGACTTTTGAACTCTTTATATAGGCATCATTTGGTTTCCATTTGTGAAGATAAAATGTAGACATCATAGCACTGAAACTAACCATGTCCTTAGAATTCATTTATGTTGTCTGAGTAGTGAGAATTTTAGAGTTGAATTTTCTGGAAAAAATTAGGTCAGATTTGGTACCATTCAAAATTCATGCTCATCTTTGATTTATAGCTTTAATTATTTATATGACTGAACTCGTGATGAAATTTGGAGTGAGTTTCATGTTTGTACTTTTGCAAATGGTTGAGAGATGAAGAAGTTACAGGATTTGAATCCATGACTGGTTATGGCGCGAGGAAGAAGATGAAGTCATCTTCAAGAACGTGTTTTAAATATGTATTTATGGTTTGACATAAGTTAACAGATGTATCACCACCTGTGATACGGTGGGAGAACTGACTTGAGGTTTTGCGTTTGTATTCGCACTTGTTCGGTTTAGCAAGAGTCGCCACCGACTTTTTATTTTATCCTAAAGGAAAGGTTAAAAAGCACAGGAAAAACCTTTTGAGATGTTTCGTGGATTCGGGGGGTAGATTATGAAAAGGGAAGGTATTAGCACCCTCTTCATCCATGGTTATCCATGGGATCTTAGTTACTTGTTTTAGATCACTTGCCTTGATTTTCAATTGCTTGAAATGGTGTGTGTGTGTGTGTGTGTGTGTGTGTGTGTGTGTGTGTGTGTTTGAAAATGTTTTGAAAATGTTTTGAAAAAAGACGCCTTGTCTAGGCAACCGTTGTAACAATTCTTTACTCGAATGTTTTACAAAGGTGTGTATCTTTTCGAAAAGATGTTTCAAATGTTTTTGAAAGTTTGTTTTGAAAATTGTGTTTATGAAGTGGGTTTTGAAAAGTAGGCAAGTGTGTTTTGCAAGTTGATCAAGTAACTAAGAGTTGTCTACCCCTAAATTTACTCAAAGGTTTTTCTCATGTTTTAACCCTTTTAACAGTATTGTTCCACCATTGTATTTGGTGGACAATCTTGTGTTAGGGTGTTAACGGGACAGGCGCTGGTCATCGTATGGACCATGAATGCAATGGTGCCAAGTGTCTTTGGCAATTTTGCTTGAAGGGACTATGATCATTTGATTAGGAAACTTTTGAAAGCGTCATCGAGGGACTATGATCATTTTGAATTATTTTTCCAAAGATACTCAACGTGCAAGCATGACCCATTTTGGAAGGCAACAAGCGGGATTACCCTAGGGGTGCAAGTGTGATTGTGTATTGATTGTCATGCATTTGTCTTGTATTTAGGTTATCTAGCGTTTGATTTTATGTACATACAAACCCTAGGTCTAACCATGGTATATTTGAAAGCGATAAATTGCGGGAATTTAAAGTCTACGCTATTACAAATAAGTATCCGGGAGTGGGGGTACAAATATTTACAAATGGGGATGAGACTTATTAGGAGAGTAGTGTCCAAATAATTTACAACCAAATCGAATTGTGATCTCAAATGTAATATGTATCAATGTACAAAAATAAAAGATAAGCAAATGTGTATTGTATTTGTGTAAGTGCATGTAATTATTTACAAGGTGAGAAAGTGTATTTATTAAGTATTGTTAACTTAATGAAAAATGAAAAAAAAATTAAGTATTTATTTATTTTGTATTCTTGTATTTTTGTTAATATGTACAACATTTTAATTTAAAGAAAATTTTAACTTAACATATAAAAAAAAAGCTAACGTTTATGTATTAAGGTTTTATATACAAAAAGGGTTTTTAAAGAAAAGAAAAGAAAATTGTTCAACTTTAAGAAAATTAATATTCATATTTTAAAATGTAATAAAAAGAAACAATTAGGAAAATTTGTATGAAAAGATTTATTAAAGAGAGTTTTTTATCTATTAATCTAATCTAATATTTATGTGTTCCTTTTAATATAACAAAATAAAAGACAATTTTTGGTATAAAAATGAAGCATTGTTTTATTTGACAAAATAAATAAAATATATTAGTTGAAAAAGAAAAAATAAATGGATAAGTAAGAAAAGATGTAAGTTTATGAGAAAAAAAGAAAGAATAGGTTTTGAGAGAATTTATGGGCTTTAAGGGGAAGCTGGCCCAAAACAAAGCTGGAAAAGATAATCAGAAAGGGGGGGTGCGCTTGGAATGTATGGGCTTTAGGCTTCTGGAAAGGGCAAGGCCCATTATGTTTCACAAATGTTCTTAAGGTTTCGTTGGATTTGTTTCATTTGGGATTTAGGGTTTGTGACATAACAGAGGCGCTGTTCACTTCGTTTTCGTTCCTCTCTTCTTCCTCTCAAGCCAAGGATTCTGAATAACATCCTTCTCGCCTATGGCCTACCAGCACCACCGTCTATCCTCCTCCTCGCGTTCACTCAAGCGACGATAAAAAGAGGTACGACTTTTATCTCAACGCGTTAGGGTTCTTAGACTTTTAATCTTGCATGCTCTTATCTGTTCTGATTCTTGGATTTTGTTATGTGTTTATACGAGGTTTTAAAGAAAGGGAAAAAGAAGTTTTATACCTTTGCTGGCTCGTTGCTTGGAGAGGAGGAGAGATGGAGAAGGAGGCGCTTATGGTGGCCGGAGGCGAGGGAATGGCGAGGCTGAGCTAGCTTGGAAATCCTGGTATTCTGTATTTACTTTTTGGTTTGATGATGAAACGCCTGAAAACCTAGTATACTCACTTCTTTTCCTCTTCTTGCCCCTGAGATGCTTATTGGTATTGATCTTGAATATTGCTTTGTATGCTTTCCCTGTGATGAGCCTAGCTCTGAGGGCTTAGGACTTGTTGACTCTGAGATGTCTATTTGCTTGCTCTAGATATGCTTGTATGCTTCGTATGCTTGCTTGATGGCCCTGAGTATTGTTGTGGAAATGTTGGTTCTAGACGATTTTGATTCTGCTAACCCTATGATGAGGTCATCTCTGAGGGTTTGGATGTTTGGATGCTTTGATAGGTTGAAAGGCAGATTGTATGGCTTTTAGGCTTTGGTTTCTGTTTGTTTATCAGTTTGCTTCAGAGTTTAGGCTTGCTGTGCTGCTGGATTGAAAAGCTTGTAAGTTTGTTTTTGAAACTTAGACCTTGAAACAAGTTTTTGTTATTTCTGGTTTAAGGTTGATGTTTAGTTACAGTTTAAGGCAGGCTTGGTTTTTAGGCTGTTTGCTTCAGGTTTGAAACAGGTCTGGTGTTAGGCTTTTATGCAGTAACTGGTTTGAGCAGGCTTAAGCTTGGACAAGTTAGGCTTTTGTGAGGTTTGGAGCTTTACTGGTTTAGGCTTTTGTGAGGTTTGGAGCTTTACTGGTTTAGGCTTATGGTCTTGACAGTTTGATGTTCTGAGTTGTTTTGGGATACAGGTTTGGAGGCTTTGGCTTTCAGGGACTTTTTGGTTACAGGTTACAAGCTTGTGTTTATGCAGGTTTGTATGTTACAGTTGGTGGTTTGAAATTTTGTGGAGGCTGCTTTGAGACTTTTTTACAGTTTTTGTTTCTTTGGTATTTTCTGCCCCCCTTTGTACTGTGTTGATATGTTGTTTTATATCTTTTTCTTCAAGCCTAAGCCTGCTGTAAGCCTTTCTTTTTCTCTTCTCTCTCTCTCTTGACAGATTAAACAGCAATTTTATATTGTTTAAATTTGTCTTATGCTGAAAAAGTACTGGCCTGAAAATGATGAATTTGGATGTTGCTTGCATTGTTGGTTTACTCTGCATATTTCCTGCTTTCATGCATACTTTGTTGACAACATTTTGTACTTCTTTGACAACTTTTGGATAGCCTTTTGTACTTGTTGATATTTTGATATCTTTCCATATCCTTTTGGACAGCTTTTGACATCTTTGGCTTTGGGCAGCTCTAGTTGACATTGGACTTAGTTTGAAATTGTAATTCAGTTTGCCTTTATACTTATACATGCTGTTTGGAAACTTTGGTTGACAATTTTTGGATTTATGCAGTATGTTTGACAAACTTTGAATTTGTGCAATTTGTAAATTTGTGCATTCCATACTTTAATTGCAAGATAGTTTTCTATCCCTCTTTGTGAACCAAGAGCAATCTTGTGATTTGCAGAGAGGGGAACAACTGATTCTGGCCAGTTGCTTTTAATGATGAATCTTTTAAATTAACTGTCTGCTTCTTTTAATTTTATCTGCATTGACTTCTCTTCTCTTTCTTTTGCAGGTAAAAATAATTGAGCAACAAGGGAGCATTGGATAGAAAGTGAAGATTTAGGAATTTAGGATGCAATTTTATTTCATTTTTAATCATTGTAACATTATTATTATAAATACTTTGTAAATAATTACTGTATTTAAATAACAATTGTACAAATAATTAAAATGAATAAAATTCTTTTTATTGATGTTCGTTTTAATTCTTCTTCAATTATTTATTTAATTATTCATATTTTCTTAAATTATAATAACTGGAATTTATCCCAACTATTCTAATTTAGAACAAATAAATAATCTATAAACAACTGGAGTTCCGAATAATCAAAGCATTGCACAGCTAATCTCAACAAATGTCCATATTCCTTTGCCTTTACTGATTAAGTCCAAACACTGCAAATTCTCAATCAAGAGCCTCAGTCCATATCTCAGAGTAAATTGAGAAGCACTGATAGAATTAATTCTTTCTGAGAAATACGCGCACAAAACCCTGATTTTGATTAAATGTCAAAGAAGCGTCCGCCTGATCAAAACCTGAGCCAAACTCAAACAAAACCCTAGCAATCTGCTTGAACTGCTTTAAAATCAATGACAGCCCTAAATTTTGTCTGACTGACGAGAAAAGTCTGTTTGACCGATTCTTGAGCCAGTCTGAAAAATCAGGAAAAGCTCGAAGCTGTGATTTCTTGTGAAAAAGAGTAGGGCAAATTTTGGGGTACAACAGTTGCCCCTGTTCAATCTTCTTGAACCTGAAGAGTTAGATTGGCAAACTTGCCTTTCGCGACTCGAGGGTAAAAGGAGATTGGACACTAGAGTGCCCAAAAAATTTGCACTCGGTGATGTGATGGTAGAGGGAATGGGCTTACAGATGCCATTTGGTGATAGGCTTAAAGATGCCATCTGGAGATGTGACAGAATCTTGTCGGGGGATGGGCTTAGAGATGCCATCTGGAAATTTCTGGTAGGAGGATGGGCTTAAAGATGCCATCTGGAAATGTTTGTTGAACTGTGTGTCACTGGTGAGTGGACGAGTATCAGAAAGGTATCCATGTTTTGGAGCATCCCTGAACTGAGGGTCTAAACAAGCAATAGATTGACATCCGTGTTTGGAGAATCCGTAAACTGTTTTCAGAAGTCTTGAAGTTGAATAAGCAATAGAGCAGCATCTGTCGATGGGGAAGTGTCCGTAAACTGTTTTCAAAAGCTGAGAAGAATCTGAATAAGCGATAGGTTGACATCCGTTACTAGAGAACCCGTGAACTGTTTTTAGAGGTCTTGAAAGTTGAATAAGCAATAGAGCAGCATCCATGTTGGGAAGCGTCCGTAAATTGTTTTCAAAAGTTGAGAAGAATCTGAATAATCGATAGGCTGACATCCGTTACTAGAGAACCCATGAACTGTTTTCAGAGGTCTTGAGTGGAGGAAGAACCGGTGTAGGGTTTCCTGATGATGATTCCGTGAAAAACTACATCTGGATGAATCTGGAATAAGTATCAAAATGTCGCCGTGTCCGGGTCACATCTGAACTATTTCTGGACGAATCTCGGAAGATGATGATTTTTGTCTGTTGACTGATCTTTTCCTGAAAAGGTAAAGAGTTAGTTGTATGTAATGTCATGATGCGTGATGCAATGTATGTTACATCAATGTTTATGATATGAATGTGATGAATGCGCATGTTAGCTGATGAGCTGTCTTGCTGAGGATAGATGAATCCTGGATGGCTGGAGACAAAAGAATCTTGATTGCTGCCGGAGAAAATAATTCCTTGGCTGCTGCAGGGGAGGGCAAGAATCTTTTGATCGTTGAAGATGAGAAGTCCTGGGACCACTGTTGGGGAATCAGGAGCTTGGGTTGTATGCCAATCTACTGGGGATTCCTGTCTTGAAGAGATCTTCACTGGAGAATATTCGAATATTCTGTGAGGAACTGAGAACGAGAGTCTTCATTCTGCTTGGGGATTGATAGTTGGAAGTTTTAGCTCCGCTGGGGATTGACAGTTTTGGCTCCACTGGGGATTGACAGTTTTGGCTCCACTGGGGATTGACAGTTTTGGCTCCACTGGGGACTTTGAAACTTGACTCTGAGGGGAGTTAGCTTCTGGAAGGCTCTCTGGCTGGGGAAGTCGAGAATCTTTTGACCGTTGCAGGTGTTGATCTGGAATAAGTTACGGAATGTCGCCATCTCTGGGTCACATCTTGGACTATCTCTAGAAGCAAATCTGGAATAAGTATCGGAATGTCGCCAAATCTTGGGTCACATCTTGAACCATATATAGAAGAAAATCATGAATAAGTTATGGAATGTCGCCAAATCTTGGGTCACATCTTGAACTATCTCTAGAAGCAAAATCTGGAATAAGTATCGGAATTTCGCCAAACCTGGGTCACATCTTGAACTATTTCTGGGAGCAAATCTTGAATAAGTTACGGAATGTCGCCAAACTCTGGGTCACATCTGAACTATCTCTAGAATGGAATCTTGAATAAGTTACGGAATGTCGCCAAACTCTGGGTCACATCTGAACTATCTCTAGAAGGGAATCTTGACTAAGTTATAGAATGTCGCCAAATCTTGGGTCACATCTTAAACTATTTCTGGAAGGAAATTCTGGAATAAGTTACGGAATGTCGCCAAACTCTGGGTCACATCTGAACTATAT
Organism: Vicia faba; assembly: GCA_948472305.1. Classification (NCBI taxonomy): domain Eukaryota; kingdom Viridiplantae; phylum Streptophyta; class Magnoliopsida; order Fabales; family Fabaceae; genus Vicia; species Vicia faba. Next base: position 1,352,750,231 of record OX451738.1, on the reverse strand, counting down.
CTAGAATGGAATCTTGAATAAGTTATGGAATGTCGCCAAATCTTGGGTCACATCTTGAACTATTTCTGGAAGGAAATCTTGAATAAGTTACGGAATGTCGCCAAACCTGGGTCACATCTGAACTATCTCTAGAATGAAATCTGGAATAAGTTACGGAATGTCGCCAAATCTTGGGTCACATCTTAACTATCTCTAGAAGGAAATCTTGAATAAGTTACAGAATGTCGCCAAACCTGGGTCACATCTGAACTATCTCTAGAATGAAATCTGGAATAAGTTACGGAATGTCGCCAAACCTGGGTCACATCTTGACTATCTCTAGAATGAAATTCTGAATAAGTTACGGAATGTCGCCAAACCTGGGTCACATTTGAACTATTTCTGGAAGCAAATCTTGAATAAGTTATGGAATGTCGCCAAATCTTGGGTCACATCTTGAACTATATCTAGAAGGAAATTCTGAATAAGTTACAGAATGTCGCCAAACCTGGGTCACATCTGAACTATTTCTGGAAGCAAATCTTGAATAAGTTATGGAATGTCGCCAAATTTGGGTCACATCTTGAACTATTTCTAGATCTTGATTTTGTTAAGGGTCAAAAATTGGGAGTATACCAATCTTCTGAGGTGATAAGGATGAGAGTCTTCACTCTTGAGAGAAACATATTTTTAGGAGCTTCAATTGTCCGTTATTCTGTCGGTGGTTGTAACTTCCAGCAGGTGATGAAGGAATTGTTGAACACTTTTGACATTCGAATGCCCCAAGTGATGATGAAGGAGTCTTGAATCAGATTACTCTGCGAATTGAGAGATTTCTTGAAATCTTGACTGGACTGCCCCAGGTTAACTGAACTTTGAAAGATCTGTTGAAACCTTGACTGGACTGCCCCAGGTTAATTGGATGGTGACATGTCATGCCCCTTGTTGATAGGAGACTTGTCGTTGGAAGTGTCATCCTTTTGAAGTGATTTTACTCACTGAGAGAGTTTTCGTTCCTCCGAACATTCACTGTATGAATTTCTTCGTTGTCAAACAAATAACCAAATGCAAACAGTGATATTCAAGCAATGCAAAGTTTATGTTTGTCTCGAAGTTTTGAAAAATGCATTTTTTAGCAGAAAACTTTTTATAAGACAAATCAACACAAGATTTTAGAGCAAAGCCTTACAGGAGTCAGGATACCTTTTGTAACAGTATGCTTTCGAACTAACTCATGCTTCAATTAGGACTTTTGAATGGTTGTAACATGGCTTGGTTCACGGTTTAAGAAACAAAGGATAAAGGCTCAAAGTATATTTGTACCCACCCGCTCTTCGTGATTTTCTTCAACCCTAAGCTCAGTTAATTTGTGCGTTGAACTCCATTCGAATTTGGAACGACTTTTGGGTGATGGTTCACCAGTTGAATTTTAGGAGGCAGTCATCATCTCCCTTTTTTTTTGCAACATGTTTCATGTTGTTGAGGATTTGTAATGACCTCTTTATTTTGATTTTGATTTGTTATCCCTAACTTTTGCCTGACTGTTCCTATTTTCGAGATTACAGTCAGCGGGATTCCCCAACTTTCTTAAGCCTCCTTTGTAGGTTTTGGCTCAGTGGGCTTTTTTCTTTTGAGAGATTGACTGCCTATGTGATAGGGAACCATCACTGTCTTTTGATTCCAGAGGAATGCTTTTTTTGTTGACGTCGTTCGTTGTATTACGAACTGAGAGTTTACGACTTCAATGCGCACCTTTTTTTTGAATTAACTGAGATACTACCCTGCCCCAGGTTTATATCAAAGGTTTTGATTGTTTTAGAACAGAAAACTCCTACTTCTTTGGCTCGAAGGGGTTGACTAGGGATTATCTTCCTTATAACTCCAGTGTTTGGGAATTGAAAGAAATGCCTGTACATCATCAGCGAGGTCTGTTCAAAAGCATACTGTATGAGATTACGGTATTGTTTCGTCATCCTCCCTCTAAAGGCTTGCAGCTTTTTATCAAGAGTTAAATGTCATAAAGAAAGCATAAGAGTAGTGAAAACGAATGTATGAATTCAAGACAAACATATGCAATGCATTAATGAAACCGAGTTTGACATTAAAAGATAATTGTTTGAATAACAAAAGATTACAACTTTGAAAGTTCAAAATGAAACAAACACAATCTCAATGAGCTGGCATAGGAGAAGTGATCATGCTGGAGTCTCTGGAGGGTCAAACTCGATCTCCTTGGCATCAATCATGTCTTGGATCTTGTTCTTCAGAGGCCAACAGTTGTTGGTGTCATGCCCCGGACTGTCAGAGTGATATGCACACCTTTCATTGGGATGATAGGTAGGAGCAGAAGTATTTGGGTTCCAGAGGGGAGCCCTCAATGTAATCAGATCCTTCTTCAACAAGTGTTGCAGTGCTTGAGACAGTGACATGTTGATCTTGGTGAACTGTCTCTTAGGCGCGACCTCCTTATGCTGATGCCCCTGCCTTTGTTGAGCAGGCGTAGGATTAGAGATCAAGATTGACCCTACGTGTTGGTCATGACGACCCTTTTGACTGTTCGCGGCATTGGACTCTTTCTTCCTATTGTAGGGGATTATCTGAGTATCCGAGGATGTAGTTCCTTGGATCTTTCCACTTTTGATGCCAGCCTCAACTCTTTCGCCGGTCAGTATTAGCTCGGTGAACCCAGATGAGGAGCTTCCAATTAAGTGATTAAAGAAAGACCCTGTCAAAGTTCCCATGAAGATGTCAATCAGCTCCCTATCAGTTAAAGGAGGTTGCACCCTACCAGCCAAATCTCTCCACCTTTGAGCATATCCTTTGAAGCTCTCGTCGGAACCCATGGTCATGCTCTGCAATTGCACACGAGTTGGTGCAAGATCAGCATTGTACTGATACTGCTCATAGAAAGCAAAAGCTAAGTCCTTCCAGGTGTGGATGCGAGAACTCTTCAATTGATAGAACCACTCAAGTTGAGCCCCTACCATACTTTCTTGGAAGAAATGGATCTAAAGCTTTGGACCAGTTGCGTATGGTTGAATCTTGCGGACATAAGACGTTAGGTGCATCTTAGGACAAGAAACTCCGTCGTACATGGAAAAGGTAGGGGCCTTGAACTTTGGCGGGATGACCAATCCAGGAACTAAACCCAAGTCTCCTAAGTCCAAGCCAGGTATTTGTTGGACCTCCATGGCATTGAGGCGATCCTCCAACTCTTTGTACTTGTCATCAGCGAGAGGATATTGTTCCTCAGAGTAGTCAGCTTCCTCTTCATCAATCTCCACATTGTGGTCTTCTTCAAGACTATCCCCTATGTTGGATGGAGTTGCAAGGTCCAGGGTCTTAGGTCTTCTCCTCAAGTTCAGGATGCGGGCTGCCTTCTTGGACTTCTTCTTCTTGTCTTTGAGGAGAAGAGCTGTCAGATCCTCTTGCCCTTTACCCATAGCCAGCAGCATTTGTTGGAATTGAGCATTTTGAGCCTGGAGATCTTTCACCGTTTGTTCCATATCCATCTTACTAAAATAAACAGTAGGAAGAATAAGGAAACCTGAAAAGGAGAAACCTGTTATGCAATGATATGTATGATATATATGCAATGTTTTCAAGGATCTCTTGGGGTAAACACAAGAGAATGTTAGAGGTTTAACTTCGATCTTTGATTGGAGAACTTTGCACCGGTGGATGTCTTTCCACGAGAATCAAGCTCACCATGTCAAGTGGGTCATAGCCCATGATTCAAGTTGTTGCACTTGATCTTTGATTGGAGAAGTTTGCACCGGTGGATGTCTTTCCACGAGAATCAAGCTCACCATGTCAAGTGGGTCATAGCCCCTGATTCAAGTTGTTGCACTTGATCTTTGATGGCATTTGTTAGAGGAGAAACCTCTTGCCCTTTGGTAGACGTCTGGTTCAACATAACCCTGCATCAAAAGAACCCTCGAGATCCTTGAAGTGGTTAGTGAAAAATGCTATGGTATGATGTCATGATGTTATGTACATGTATGCAAAAGCAAGTGAGTGTATATACAGACAAACATATTCACATAAAGCAAACAAGTCCTTAGGTTTAGGCTTGCATGGGGTTGTAGGTAAGTACCCTCTTGAAGTTAGTTGGCTCATCGTGTCCTAAAATAGAAACCGGGTTCTAAGGAGCTCAATATCATTGGATTGTTTTCTGTGTTCATTGTTTTGGTTTAGCCACTTAACTGGCGACCAAAATATTCCAAGAAAACAACCCTCAATGAGTGTAGTATCGAGTATCTACCAACTTCGGACTGCACCAAAGTCGGTCATCTCACTACCCCTAAAAAGGCTAAGATGGTCAATTAAGGTTCTAAGAGTTCCTTAGTGCTTCACGACATCACTCAGCGGCCCCGTACTCTCCTTGATTGAACTCAAGGGTTACCGGTACTCACAAATATGTCACACTAACATAGCTTACTGCTTCAACCGTGTCGGTATACCCCGCACAGTTCCCTCACAGTTTTATTGCTATTTACCTAAAAAGGTGCCCCAAATCCGGGTGTAGGATTTACAACAAACCCAAACAAGGACCCAAAAAGTAAAGCAATCAAGGCAATCAAAGCAATAATGTAAAGGTGATCTAAACCCTAAGGTAACCCCACTTTTAAATTTACTCCCCAGCAGAGTCGCCAGTTCTGTGATACGGTGGGAGAACTGACTTGAGGTTTTGCGTTTGTATTCGCACTTGTTCAGTTTAGCAAGAGTCGCCACCGACTTTTTATTTTATCCTAAAGGAAAGGTTAAAAAGCACAGGAAAAACCTTTTGAGATGTTTCGTGGGTTCGGGGGGTAGATTATGAAAAGGGAAGGTATTAGCACCCTCTTCATCCATGGTTATCCATGGGCTCTTAGTTACTTGTTTTAGATCACTTGCCTTGATTTTCAATTGCTTGAAATGGTGTGTGTGTGTGTGTGTGTTTTGAAAATGTTTTGAAAAAAGACGCCTTGTCTAGGCAACCGTTGTAACAATTCTTTACTCGAATGTTTTACAAAGGTGTGTATCTTTTCGAAAAGATGTTTCAAATGTTTTTGAAAGTTTGTTTTGAAAATTGTGTTTGTGAAGTGGGTTTTGAAAAGTAGGCAAGTGTGTTTTGCAAGTTGATCAAGTAACTAAGAGTTGTCTACCCCTAAATTTACTCAAAGGTTTTTCTCATGTTTTAACCCTTTTAACAGTATTGTTCCACCATTGTATTTGGTGGACAATCTTGTGTTAGGATGTTAACGGGACAGGCGCGGGTCATCGTATGGACCATGAATGCAATGGTGCCAAGTGTCTTTGGCAATTTTGCTTGAAGGGACTATGATCATTTAATTAGGCAACTTTTGAAAGCGTCATCGAGGGACTATGATCATTTTGAATTGTTTTGCCAAAGATACTCAACGTGCAAGCATTGCCCATTTTGGAAAGCAACAAGCGGGATTACCCTAGGGGTGCAAGTGTGATTGTGTATTGATTGTCATGCATTTTTCTTGTATTTAGGTTATCTAGCGTTTGATTTTATGTACATACAAACCCTAGGTCTAACCATGGTATATTTGAAAGCGATAAATTGCGGGAATTTAAAGTTTACGCTATTACAAATAACTATCCGGGAGTGGGGGTACAAATATTTACAAATGGGGATGAGACTTATTAGGAGAGTAGTGTCCAAATAATTTACAACCAAATCGAATTGTGATCTCAAATGTAATATGTATCAATGTACAAAAATAAAAGATAAGCAAATGTGTATTGTATTTGTGTAAGTGCATGTAATTATTTACAAGGTGAGAAAGTGTATTTATTAAGTATTGTTAACTTAATGAAAAATGAAAAAAAATTAAGTATTTATTTATTTTGTATTCTTGTATTTTTGTTAATATGTACAACATTTTAATTTAAAGAAAATTTTAACTTAACATATAAAAAAAAAGCTAACGTTTATGTATTAAGGTTTTATATACAAAAAGGGTTTTTAAAGAAAAGAAAAGAAAATTGTTCAACTTTAAGAAAATTAATATTCATATTTTAAAATGTAATAAAAAGAAACAATTAGGAAAATTTGTATGAAAAGATTTATTAAAGAGAGTTTTTAATCTATTAATCTAATCTAATATTTATGTGTTCCTTTTAATATAACAAAATAAAAGACAATTTTTGGTATAAAAATGAAGCATTGTTTTATTTGACAAAATAAATAAAATATATTAGTTGAAAAAGAAAAAATAAATGGATAAGTAAGAAAAGATGTAAGTTTATGAGAAAAAAAGAAAGAATAGGTTTTGAGAGAATTTATGGGCTTTAAGGGGAAGCTGGCCCAAAACAAAGCTGGAAAAGATAATCAGAAAGGGGGGGTGCGCCTGGAATGTATGGGCTTTAGGCTTCTGGAAAGGGAAAGGCCCATTATGTTTCACAAATGTTCTTAGGGTTTCGTTGGATTTGTTTCATTTGGGATTTAGGGTTTGTGACATAACAGAGGCGCTGTTCACTTCGTTTTCGTTCCTCTCTTCTTCCTCTCAAGCCAAGGATTCTGAATAACATCCTTCTCGCCTATGGCCTACCAGCGCCACCGTCTATCCTCCTCCTCGCGTTCACTCAAGCGACGATAAAAAGAGGTACGACTTTTATCTCAACGCGTTAGGGTTCTTAGACTTTTAATCTTGCATGCTCTTATCTGTTCTGATTCTTGGATTTTGTTATGTGTTTATACGAGGTTTTAAAGAAAGGGAAAAAGAAGTTTTATACCTTTGCTGGCTCGTTGCTTGGAGAGGAGGAGAGATGGAGAAGGAGGCGCTTATGGTGGCCGGAGGCGAGGGAATGGCGAGGCTGAGCTAGCTTGGAAATCCTGGTATTCTGTATTTACTTTTTGGTTTGATGATGAAACGCCTGAAAACCTAGTATACTCACTTCTTTTCCTCTTCTTGCCCCTGAGATGCTTATTGGTATTGATCTTGAATATTGCTTTGTATGCTTGCTCTGTGATGAGCCTAGCTCTAAGGGCTTAGGACTTGTTGACTCTGAGATGTCTATTTGCTTGCTCTAGATATGCTTGTATGCTTCGTATGCTTGCTTGATGGCCCTGAGTATTGTTGTGGAAATGTTGGTTCTAGACGATTTTGATTCTGCTAACCCTGTGATGAGGTCATCTCTGAGGGTTTGGATGTTTGGATGCTTTGATAGGTTGAAAGGCAGATTGTATGGCTTTTAGGCTTTGGTTTCTGTTTGTTTATCAGTTTGCTTCAGAGTTTAGGCTTGTTGTGCTGCTGGATTGAAAAGCTTGTAAGTTTGTTTTTGAAACTTAGGCCTTGAAACAAGTTTTTGTTATTTCTGGTTTAAGGTTGATGTATAGTTACAGTTTAAGGCAGGATTGGCTTTTAGGCTGTTTGCTTCAGGTTTGAAATAGGTTTGGTGTTAGGCTTTTATGCAGTAACTGGTTTGAGCAGGCTTAAGCTTGGACAGGTTAGGCTTTTGTGAGGTTTGGAGCTTTACTGGTTTAGGCTTTTGTGAGGTTTGGAGCTTTACTGGTTTAGGCTTATGGTCTTGACAGTTTGATGTTCTGAGTTGTTTTGGGATACAGGTTTGGAGGCTTTGGCTTTCAGGGACTTTTTGGTTACAGGTTACAAGCTTGTGTTTATGCAGGTTTGTATGTTACAGTTGGTGGTTTGCAATTTGGTGGAGGCAGCTTTGAGACTTTTTTACAGTTTTTGTTTCTTTGGTATTTTCTGCCCCCCTTTGTACTGTGTTGATATGTTGTTTTATATCTTTTTCTTCAAGCCTAAGCCTGCTGTAAGCCTTTCTTTTTCTCTTCTCTCTCTCTCTTGACAGATTAAACAGCAATTTTATATTGTTTAAATTTGTCTTATGCTGAAAAAGTACTGGCCTGAAAATGATGAATTTGGATGTTGCTTGCATTGTTGGTTTACTCTGCATATTTCCTGCTTTCCTGCATACTTTGTTGACATCATTTTGTACTTCTTTGACAGCTTTTGGATAGCCTTTTGTACTTGTTGATGTTTTGATATCTTTCCATATCCTTTTGGACAGCTTTTGACATCTTTGGCTTTGGGCAGCTCTAGTTGACATTGGACTTAGTTTGAAATTGTAATTCAGTTTGCCTTTATACTTGTACATGTTGTTTGGAAACTTTGGTTGACAATTTTTGGATTTATGTAGTATGTTTGACAAACTTTGAATTTGTGCAATTTGTAAATTTGTGCATTCCATACTTTAATTGCAAGACATTTTTCTATCCCTCTTTGTGAACCAAGAGCAATCTTGTGATTTGCAGAGAGGGGAACAACTGATTCCGGCCAGTTGCTTTTAATGATGAATCTTTTAAATTAACTGTCTGCTTCTTTTAATTTTATCTGCATTGACTTCTCTTCTCTTTCTTTTGCAGTTAAAAATAATTGAGCAACAAGGGAGCATTGGATAGAAATTGAAGATTTAGGAATTTAGGATGCAATTTTATTTCATTTTTAATCATTGTAACATTATTATTGTAAATACTTTGTAAATAATTACTGTATTTAAATAACAATTCTATAAATAATTAAAATGAATAAAATTCTTTTTATTGATGTTCCTTTTAATTCTTCTTCAATTATTTATTTAATTATTCATATTTTCTTAAATTATAATAACTGGAATTTATCCCAATTATTCTAATTTAGAACAAATAAATAATCAATAAACAACTGGCGTTCCGAATAATCAAAGTGTTGCACAACTAATCTCAACAAATGTCCGTATTCCTTTGCCTTTACTGATTAAGTCAAAACACTGCAAATTTTCAATCAACAACCTCAGTCCATATCTCAGAGTAAATTGAGAAGCACTGATAGAATTAATTCTTTCTGAGAAATACGCGCACAAAACCCTGATTTTGATTAAATGTCAAAGAAGCGTCCGCCTGATCAAAACCTGAGCCAAACTCAAACAAAACCCTAGAAATCTGCTTGAACTGCTTTAAAATCAATGACAACCCTAAATTTTGTCTGACTGACGAGAAAAGTCTGTTTGACCGATTCTTGAGCCAGTCTGAAAAATCAAGAAAAGCTCGAAGCTGTGATTTCTTGTGTAAAAGAGGAGGGCAAATTTTGGGGTACAACACCACCCCAATGATTAAAATGTGCGTCTGTAACTAGAGGGACCTGGGTTCGAACTCTAGTGGTACCCTTTTGTTCTTTTTTTCATATTTTCTCTCATTATTTGTTTGAAGGCAGACGTGGGCTCCCCTTTGTTGGGCCTAACATTTTTGCTTATTTCATACTCCTTGTTTAACTTTCTAACCCCCTGACTTTAATTTTATATTTTTATTTTATTTTTATTTTCTTTATTATTATTATTTTTATTACTATTTTTATTATTATTATTTTTATTAATAATAAATCCAAAAAATATTTATATTTTATTCTTTATATTTATTTAGTTTATTTTTCTTCATAAAACTAAAAGAACAAAAAACATTTCCTTTTTTTAAATACTTAGATAATCAGTCTTAATTATTATTGTATTATTTTCTTGTAAATTAAAATCAATTTAGAACTTAGGACTTTTATTTAATTAATTTTATTTACTAAATTAATCAAATTCACATAAAACCCTAAAAAATCTCTTTAGTTAATTTCTTTTCTTATTTAGTTTAAATTAACTTTATTTAATTTTCATTAATCATTTTTCTTAATTAGGTTTAGGTTAAAACCCCTTTCATAAAAAACCAAACAAAAATCATTTCCTTTTTTCATTTGCATTTATACATTGTTATTTATTCAATTCTTGTACAATATTCAATATAGTTGTAATAATTATTTAGATTTAATTTTCTTGCAAATTCCCCATTTGTAAATTTGTACACCCCCTCCCCTAAATCATGTAATAGCTTAGTATTTTTATTTTCCGCAATTTAATGTTTTATATACAAATGCTAGTAAATTAGGATTTGTATGGAAAGATAATATCAAAGCTTAGAAACCCTAATCAAGACAAATCAAGCATGTAAACCAATACACTTGCACACATACACCCTTAGGGTAAATCCACTTTGTTGCCTTATAAAATGGCCATATTATGCATGTGAGGTATCTTAGCAAAAACAATCAAAAAATACAAGATCATAGTCCCTCGATGACGCTATCAAATTTGCCTTTCAAAAATAATCTTAGTCCCTTAAAGAAAATGCTAAGATATCTCACAACATTGCTAATCATGGTTATACGATGACCCTTGCTTGTCCCTTTTACATCCAAATATATGGTTACTTACCAAATCAATGGTAAGATAACAATGTCAAAGGAAAGAGGAAATAAACATGAAAGACTTTTGAGTAGGTAGAATATTCCTAGTTGCTTGCTCATTTTCAAACCAAAATATCCTTGTTATTTTCAAAAACAAACACCAACACTTTCAAAAAAAAACATCTTTCAAACTTGAAACATTTTTCAAAAGATCAACACTTTGTATACATTCTTACGAACGAGAATCATTACAAAGTTTGCCTAAATGATGATGCCTTTTCAAAATACTTTCAAAAACCACACAAAGCATATTTTCAAACAAAAGCAAGTGATCTAGCAAGCAACTAAGAGCCTGTAGATAACTACGGATGAAAAGGGTGCTAATACCTTCCCTTTTCATAATCTACCCCCCGAACTCAAGAAAATGTCTCAAAGATCTTTCCTATTCTTTTTAGCCTTTCCTTTTGGATAAAATAAAAGTCGGTGGCGACTCTTGCTAAACCGCAACATTTGCGATAAAACACAAAATGAACAAGTCAGTTCTCCCACCGTATCACACTTTGATTTGATTATTTTCGGATTATGTTCCTTCCTAGTGGAGTTAAGATATGAAGTAGGAATTTGTTTCATCAGTCGGTGCTTACTTTCTCATGAAATTTTCATCTTGGATGTGTTTTAGCCGAGTATTGATTGTACCCAAGTTGGTTTTGTTTGGTTATCCCCAGTATTATATGTCTGCCTTGTCAGCATATACATATAACATTCATACATTCATACGTACATCATGCATAGTTGAATTTAGCAAATCATTGCTCATTTACATTCATTAATATTTTGTTGACACATTACTCTATTTTTCATAGTTATGTTATCCTCTCTCCAATAGAGTGTCAACCTTAAGCAGAAAGTGTATATTCTTTCAATTTCCTTGCTGAGTTATCCCTCGTGGAAGAATTTTGCTTTAGCCTTCCTGTTCAATTCATCTTCTGGATGGAATGTGGTTCCCTCTTGAGTTTATTTCTCATGAGGTGTTAGTTTGGTCGACTTATTTATTCTGGTTCGAATGGGTGGTCCCCAGCGGTATTATTATTTTGATTTCGGTAAGCTTTGAGCCCCGGTTTGTGAATGTGCATTTATTTTGCACGTGAAGATTTTTATCTCTTCAACAGGAATATATTGGAATTTCCCCAGGAAGTCCTATTACTTTCCCCAGGAAATCATTATTGCAATTCTTTCTCATAACAACAAGTGGCAGGTCTCTTTATTTGAGCAACTTGTACTTCCCCAATAAGTTTGAAAGTTCCTAGTGAAGATTCAGATTTGTTACTCCAATGAATGGTAGCCTTGTCATTGTGGAAGGTAGTTCGTTGTTCAGATTTGTTACTCCAATGAATGGTAGCCTTGTCATTTTGGAAGGTAGTTCATTGCTGAGATTTGTTACTCTAATGAATGGTAGCCTTGTAATTCTGGAAGGTAGTTCATTGCTGAGATTTTGTTACTCCAGTGAATGGTAGCCTTGTCATTATGGAAGGTGGTTCGTTACTGAGATTTATTACTACAATGAATGGTAGCCTTGTCATTATGGAAGGTAGTTTATTGCTAAGAATTTGTTACTCCAATGAATGGTAGCTTTGTCATTATGGAAGGTAGTTAGTTACTGGGATTTTGACTCCAATGAATGATAGCCTTGTCATTATGGAGGGTAGTTTGTTGCTGAGATTTGTTACTCCAATGAATGGTAGCCTTGTCATTATGGAAGGTAGTTCGTTGCTGAGATTTTGTTACTCCAATGAATGGTAACCTTGTAATTATGGAAGATAGTTCGTTGCTGAGATTTGTTACTCCAATGAATGGTAGTCTTATAATTATGGAAGGTAGTTCATTACTGAGATTTTGTTACTCCAATGAATGGTAGCCTTGTTATTATGGAAGGTAGTTCGTTGCTGAGATTTGTTACTCCAATGAATGGTAGCCTTGTAATTATGGAAGGTAGTTCATTGTTGAGATCTTTTCCGATGAATGGTAGCCTTGTCATTATGGAAGGGAGTTCATCATTAAGATTCTATTGCTCTGAAGGAATTCATTTTTTGTTTCCAGTTGTAAGTACTAACCGCTTACCCTAATATTGATATTACCGGTATCATCTTAGCACTTCCTTCCCCGGTGGTTCGACATTACCTTTTTGTTATCTCCTCAATAAGTGGATAGTTCGCAGTCATCTGTCGATCATGGTTACCCTTTACTTTCTCTCCTCAATCTTTGAACTGATGACGCCTTATCTCCTCTTTGGGCTTTATCCCAATAGAGTTGGGTCTCTTATTCACTAGTGATTTATTTTCCTGTTTGGGTTCTTTCTTTTGATCCCTATTTTTATTTGCTATATCCCAAGAGGAGTCTTGCGTCATTTTTATATTTGTTCATTTGCATTCATAATCATAAGCACTGCATGGCATCTTAGGGCCAAAAATAAGGCTTGTTTTGTACTTAAGTATCTTTAATTGTGTCGACATGAAGATTTTTAAACCTTTGCATCTCCGAATAGAATACACTTAAATAAGGGAAGTTGTTATACCCCAATTTTTCCCCTAAGATTCATCTATCATCTCATACCAACACAATGCAACAAGATCACACACTAGGGTTTGGTTCTTCTCCTTATCTCTAGTTTTGCTCAAGGGGAATCACCAAGCACTTTGACTTGTATTTTTTGATCATATATGTCTTGTATTGATTAACTTTTAACTAATAAATACTGTTGTACCCCAAAATTTGCCCTCCCATATTCTTCAAAATGTGCCAAGTCAAAGCTTCAAAGACTCCCCAAGGGTTGTACAGTTTAAGGGCCTCCTAACAGTCAAAAACTAGGGTTTTGGTTCTGGCAAAGAAATTGAAGTTTCCAAGGGTCCAATCAAGTCCCACATGCCTACAAATATGGTCAAGCATCCTCATACCAAGTTTCAAGACTTACAGCACAAAATTGCACAGTCAAAAACCCTAATTGCACTACAGTCAACTGTAGGGGCAAAATGGTCATTTGACAGTCAAAAGTTCAAATTTTTGGTCAAAATCTTATTTTGAAGCCACAAACAATCATTTGATCAATGCTTGATCATGATTCTCAAAGCTTGGCTCAAAAAGTCTCAAGATGCAAAAGTTTCCATATTTGGACAGTTGAAAAAGTCAACTGTAACTTGACCAAGGCATAACTTCCACATGGATTATCAAAAAAATTCCATCCAAAGCTCATTTTGAAGAGAAAGACATTTCCTACAACTCCTCTTCACACTTCAAGTCCAAGAAATGCTCTCACAAAAAGTTATCAATTTCAACATTATAGGTCATTTTCAAAAGTCAACAAAAAGGGACTTTAAGTCAAAGGCCATAACTTGAGATTGGTAAATCAAAATGACATGGTACAAAAGGAATTGGTTAGAGGACTTCAAGACCTTTCCAAAATGTCAAAGAACATGATCAAAGCTTAAAAATTGAGCAAGATATGCCTTGTGGAAGTTGGGAAATTTTTGGATATTTTGAAAAGTCAACTTTGCTTCAAATGCCTTAAAAATGCTAATGGGCCACATTTTCTTCCAAGATTGATCATCCAAAGCATGTGCACGACCATTTGACCCAAAGGGAAGTTATTCATCATTTTTATTTATTTATTTGAATTTTTAGTTGCTAATAATTCATTTTATTAATTAAAATATATGAAAAATACCAAAACAAGGTTTTCAAATCTTTTTGTGCAAGACAATCACTCATGATTCACTAAGGATTTCGTGCATATCAAAAGAGGAAAGAATTGGTGCAAATTGGTATGATTCTTCATGAAAAAATATTGAAAAAGATTCATCAAAATCAAATCTTGAAAACTATTAAAAGCAAGGCTATGGGCTTGGATTATTGATCAAATTCATTCCTTATACAAGTGCAAACCTAACCCTAGTGCTGAGAACCTCTAAGCTGCGCAGAAACACCATAAACAAGTTTTCATTTTTTGGCTAAAATTTCAAAACTGAAATCACGATTCTAAGGCTTTTCAAGATCAAATAAGCATTCCATTGCCTTCCTGAGACATCAAGGAAGCTTCCTGGATCAAAACCATCCATTCTAACGCAAAGAAACGGTAGAACGATTGTGTCCTGTACATAATTTTTTCCATATTCTTGCATCATGATTCATGCGTTTTCTGCAGTTTTTGATATTTGATTTGTGTTATTTGACTCGTTCTGAAGCTAACCATGTGTGTTAATTAAGTTTTTATGCATCGTGCGTGATTTCACCATGAAAGCATGCTAGGGTTACAAAGCTGTGAAATTGGGGGTTTACTCCTATGGAAAAATTGAGATATGAGACCCATGCCATTAGAATCAGAAGATCATGGCCAATCAATTCCATACCTCGCGCCTAATTTATGAAGCAGGAGGGCCTATTCGCTATTTTTCTGTTCATCATTTAGTGGGGGTTTAAAACCCCCGCTATTCAATTGATTTTTATTTCAGGTAAAGCGCAACAAGGAAGAAGAAGATGAGGTGTAAGGCGATGGTTGGTTCATTTGAATTGCGCGCGGAAAAAGGCCACTAACGCTTGTTTTATCTTATAATATTTATTGGTCATATAATAAACAAAGTGCGTGAACGGCTCAGTTGGCAGGCATGTGTATTGGTAACCTCTGGGACCTGGGTTCGAATCCCAGGTCCCCCCTTTCTATTCCATATTATTTTTCTAATAATGCTTCTGTGCAGTTTCAATACAAGCGTCCACCATACGTCCCTCATCCAGGCTTGCCACGCGCTTATTGAGATCAATCAAAGGGCTATGATTTGGAGACCATCATGGACATGAGTCAGACGCGTCATATGCAAGCCAACAAAGTCAACGAGGCCAGGAAATTATTGGGCCAGAATTGTCAAAAAACCTCCAATTTGGGGACAGAACCCCCCATGGTTTGCTCTTTTATCTTCTTTTATATTTTCCTATTTTTATTTGTTTTAATTAATTTCCTTTAAATTCTTTAATTTAATTTATTTTCATAAAATATAAAAATAGTAAAAAATCAGAAAAGACAAAATAAATATATTTTATTTAATATTTTTTGTAAATAAATAATATCATTTAATTTAGTTTTCAATTCTAGGGTTAATTTGAATATCTTTTCTTAATAAATTAAAAATTTGTAGAATTAGGTTTTAAATACTTTAATTACTTTTTCTTTTATTTTCTCATCACTAATAATTAATTATTTATTTTTGTAAATCAAATTGCATTAATTAATTAGGTTTAATTTTAGGTTTAATTTTCATATTTTCTTAATAAATTAAAAAATAGCTAGAATTAGGTTTTAATTTCATTTAATTCTCATTAAAATCATAAATACCAAAAACCCTCAAAAATAATTTATTTTTATTTTATTTTAATTAATTTGTTAATCGTAATTTAATTTCATTAAAAAGGGTCCAACGCCCTCGCTTTCAATTTTAATTCAATTCGCGCATTTATTTCTTTTCTTATAATTTTTGATGTAATTCTCCCAAAGCCGTGTAAAGTCGATATTTATCTTTCGCACTTTATTTTATGTCAAATCGGGTCCTGGATTAAATTTGGCAATGTGGACCCGCGCCGTTGTAATAGTTTAGGAACTTTATATTTCTCGCAACTTTTTTAACTGTTGACAATTGCATGCAAGAATGAATGTTAAAATAAAAATAACGCGTAGATCACCCACGACACGAACAAGACAAAATAAATGAACATGACACACCAATCACACACCATCCCTAGGGTATGCCTCACTGTTGCCTTGCCTCGAAAGGTGATCGTCGAGTAGAGGATGTCTTAGTAAGTCCTCATGATCCGGGAACCTGGCATGAGGGTAGCTTCTAAGGTGTCTTCCTATTGCTCTGGTGATCACCATGTCCCGAACCTCGAATTGACCCGAACACCTCCAATGGTGGTGCTACCTACCTCTCAATGGTGGGATGGCACTACTTTAAAGGACATCTACACAGACGAATTCCTTAGGGTAGGTAGACGACTCTAGATACTTGCTCTAATTTCGAAAACAAATTCAAAAATACTTTTCACACCGACACCTTTTCAAAAAGCTTTCGAAAGCAATTTTTCAAACACTCTTGAGGACCGATACAAGAGTCGAACTGGAATTTTCAAAGAGACTTTTTAAAACCCACAGTTGAAAAGCAAACAAACCATTTTGAAAACACAATGAGCAAGTATCTAAGAGCCCATGGATAACCATGGATAGAAAGGGTGCTAACACCTTCCCTTTCTATAATCTACCTCCCGAACCGAGAGCAATCTCTATAAGGAATTTTTCTGTGCTTTTGTCCTGTCCATGTTGGAGAAAATAAAAGACGGTGGCGACTCTTGCTTCCGCGACATTTCGCGAACCAGCGTTAAACAGTCAGTTCCAGATCCACCGATCACAGAATTGGCGACTCTGCTGGGGAATTAAACTTAAAGTGAGGTGTACCTTAGGGTTTAGTTCATAACTGTGTTTTCAATTGTATTGATTTGCTTGCTTTATTATTGTGGGACTGTCTTGGGAGTTCTATAGATCCTAACCCGGATCTGGGGGATACCTTCTTAGAAAGTAGCAACAAGGCTGTGAGGGAACTGTGCGGGGTATACCGACATGGTTGAAACAGTCTGCTACGTTGATGTGGCACTTTGGTGTGTACCGGTAACCCTTGAGTTCAGTCAAGGAGAGTACGGGGCCTCCGCGTGGTGTCGTGAAGCATCAACTGACCTTAGGAACCTTAATTGAACTATCTTGGCCTCTTTAGGGTAATGAGATAACTGACTTTGGTGCAGTCCGAGGTTGGTTGATACTCGATACTACACTCAATTGAGGGTTGCTTTCCTGGAATATTTCGGTCGCCAGTTCAGTGGCTAAATCGAAACGATGAACAATGAAAGCAATCCAGTGATATTGGGATCCTTAGAACCCGGTTACTTCTAATAGGACAGGTTGAGCCCACCAACTTCAAAAGGGTAATACCCAGACCCCATGTTGGCCTAAACTTTAAGGGTTTCTCTTGTGTGACTTGTGTGCCTTCCAACTTGACTACTTGCATGCTTGTTATCTAATACATGAACTACTTGCAGGTTTTGTTTATAGTCCTTAATTAGGACTCACAACAGGGTTTATTGAGTTTCTTGCAGGTTTTGTTTACAGTCCTTAATTAGGGACTCATAACAGGGTTTATCTACATTACCCCATGCATAGCATAACATCATACCATTGCATACATCATAACCTATTTCAAGGATCTCAAGGGCTTGTGATGTAGGTCATGATGAACAAAATGTCAAGTAAGGGGCAAAAGGGGATTTATTTTCCTCTAGCCAAAGTTGTCAGGGGCTATGACCCACTTGATATGGTAAGCTTTGACACTTGAAGAAGGTTCCCCTAGCCAAGGTTGTTTGGAAAGCAAAACAAGCTTGATGACTTGAGTCAGGGGCTATGACCCACTGGATATGGTGAGCCTTTGACCCTTGAAGAAGGACTCTCAACAACATGAAGTTCTTTCAATCAAGCCACCGAATTCAAATTCTAACGGTTTTCTTGTTTACCCCGCGAGATCCTTGAAAACATTGCATACATATCATACATATCATTGCATTGCAGGTACCCTTTTGACAGGTTGCTTACCTTCTTCGCTGTTTATTTCAGCCGATCGTCATGAATCCTGAATCGTCTACTGAGCAATCCATCAAGGCTCTCCAGGCCCAGAATGCGCAGTTCCAGGAGTTGATTGCGAACCTAGCTCAGGGTCAAAATGAATTGAAGACTCTGATTCAGAAGAAGAAGAAGAGGACCGTTTTGTTCAGCCCTAGACGCAGATCTGGGAACACACTGCAGGATGAAGCTGAGAGGACAACTCCATCTGTGGGGAAAGACAGTCCCCAAGAAAGGGAGGTTCCTAGTCCAGTGGTCTCCGACAACGAGACCGATTACAATGATGAGCAGTACCCTCCAGCTGAGGACAGGTATAAACAGTTGGAAGACCGGCTAAGTGCCATGGAGATCCAACAAGTGCCGGGGTTGTATTTCAGAGACCTGGGTTTATCTTCTGGTGTGGTGATCCCACACAAATTCAAGGTTCCTTCTTTTGCTAAGTATGATGGGGCATCCTGTCCCAGGCTGCATCTCAGATCTTACGTGCGGAAGATTCAACCATACACTGTGGACAAGAACTTGTGGATCCACTTCTTCCAGGAGAGTCTTTCAGAGACTCACCTCGAATGGTTCTATCAGCTGGATGGGACCAAAGTTCGTAACTGGGAGGAGTTGGCTACTGCTTTTTATAAGCAGTATCAATATAATGCCGACCTTGCTCCTACACGTACCCAACTCCAGGGTATGTCGCTAGGGTCAAGTGAAGGTTTTAAAGAGTACGCACAGAAGTGGAGGGACCTGGCTGGCAGGGTACAGCCTCCATTAACTGACCGGGAACTCGTTGATATGTTCTTGGGGACTCTGTCCGGGCCGTTCTTCAATCATCTCATTGGTAATTCATCTGCAGGATTTACCGACCTCATTCTGACTGGGGAAAGAATTGAAGCTGGTATCAAGAGTGGAAAGATTCAAGAGGCCACACCTTCTGATACTCACAAAAAGCCTTACACGGGCAGGAAAGAGTCTAATGCTGCATACGGCCAAAAGAGTCGTCGCGACCAACAAGCAGGGGCAGTCATGATCTCTGGTGCTGCACCACGCCGACAACCACAAAAGGGAAATCAGCGAAGGCCGGACGAGCCTAAAAGACAATTCACCAACATCAACATGTCATGGTCACAAGCATTGCAGCACATGTTGAAAATGAACCTGATTGCGGTAATCAACCCTCCTGCAAATCCCAAGACCTCCTCTCCAAACTACAACCCAGAGGCGAGGTGTGCTTATCATTCTAATAGCCCGGGACACGACACTGAGGACTGTTGGGCGCTGAAATATAAGATCCAGAATATGATCGACGCTAAGGAGATCAAGTTCGAGCCTGCTGAGACTCCCAATGTGACCATTGCTCCCTTGCCAAAACATGGCTAGGATTGAGAGATTTTTGTTCATTTGAATTCAAGTTGTATTTTTCTTTTCTTGTTCAAATAAACAATTGTCATGTTAAACTCTTTTATTTCATAAATGCATTACACATGTCTGTCTTGAATTAATTATGTTTACCATACTTAAAACTATTTTCATATTTTTGTGATGATCAACTCTTGGTTAATAATGCTAAGCCTCTTGAGGGAGGATGACGAAAACGATACCATAATCTACAGTATGCTTTTGAACAGACTCCACTGATGAGGTACATGCATTGTTTCAATCCCTAAACACTGGAGTTATAAGGAATATAATCCCTCGTCAACCCCTCTGAGCCAAAGAAGTAGGAGTTTTTATTTTCGAAAATTAAAACCCTTAATTATAACCTGGGGCAGGGTAGTTCTCTCAGTTGATCCAAGTGCACAACGAATGGCACCAAAAAATGTCTTTACAAAACAAAAGACAGTGATGGTTCCGAATAATCCTAAAGACAGGCAGTCATTACCAAAATCAAAAAGCCCATTAAGTCAAAACCTATGAAGGAGACTTACAAAACTGGGGCATCCCGCTGACTGTAATCACAAAAGAAACAGTTCAGGCAAAAAACAGGGATAACAAAATCAAAAAAAAAGGAAAGAGGTCACACAAACCCTCAATAACAAAAAGGAATGACTGCCTATTCAAACTAAACTATCAACATCCGAACCATCACGGGAATATCAGGACAAAAACTCAAACAAGGTCTAACGCATGATCAACTGAGTTTAGGTTTGGAGGACATCACGAAGAGTGGGTGGGTACAAATAATTCGAGCCTTTATCCTTTGTTTCTTAAACCGTGAACCAGGCCACGTTATAACCCTTAAAAGTCCTAGCTGAAGCATGGGTTAGTTCGAAAGCATACTGTTACGAAAGGTATCCTGACTCCTTAAGGCCTACGGTAAAAACGGAGTTGACATCACGTTTTACAAACATTCACTTGTCTTATGAAAAAGAATGAATTTTCAAAATCTTCAAGACAGACATAAGCTTTGCATTTTTAACATAACTTTGTTTGCATATGACTTTTTGTTTGAACAGCATAGAAGTTCGCACGACGAAAGTTTAATGAACAGAAGCACTTCCAATCAAGGGGCGTGGCATGAGCATGGTCCATCATCTGGGGCAATCCAATCAAGATTCGGAGAATCTCTCAAAGGCCAAATAGCCTGGGGCAAATCTCCGCCTGAGTCACTTGGGGCATTCCAACAACGAATCTTGCCTGATCAAACACCTTCTGGTGGCATGACAAAACACTTTTAACAGGGGCAACTCCCTACATTCTGAGAGCATGGATATAGTCGAAAAAAATACTACGCAAAATCAAAGACCCGCTAGGTTGACACACCTAGGCAAAAATAAGGGCTTCCCGGCGAACCAAAAAGGTTCGGGCAGAAATAAGGGATGAAATGAAAAAAATCTGTACACCCGGCAAGTCGAAAACCTGAAAAGGCGGCTTGGGCAAAAATGGGTATCCCGGTGGACCGAAAACCCGAAAGGGAGGTCCAGGCAAAAGTTAGGGATTCAAGCGTACGACTATGTCCCTACATCTCGTCACCTGCCTACCAGAAGAAGGTTTGTCCATCAACAACTATCAGCACCTCAGAGGTCTTCCTCTCCTACCTCAGAAACAGGGGCAATGATGAGTTGCCCAAACGATCTAATTGCTATGTCAACCAAAGTGCCAAGTAAAGGTTAATACAAAGATGATTACCATCTACCTTTACAAGTTCCAGATCGTGGGTTAATATTCGAAACCAAACAGGACAACCATCCATTTGATCATCATCAGGCAACCCTACACCGGTTCCTCCAGAAATCTTACACGGATTTATTTCAAAGATAACCTTACCCCGGTTCATCAAGAAGTTTTACACGAACTTACCCTGCAGTAACCTGACCCCGGTTCCTCCAGAAGTCTTACACGGACTTATCTCAAGGTAACCCTACACCGGTTCCTCCTAAAGCCTGACCCCGGTTCATCAAAAAGTCTTACACGGATTTATCAAGAAGTTTTACACGAACTTATCTCAAGATGACCTTACCCCGGTCTATCAAGAAGTTTTACACGAACTTATCCCCGAAGTAACCCTACACAGGTTATCTCTCTCCAGACGTAGTCTTACACGGACTCATCATCAGTAAACCCTACACAGGTTTCCCTCTCAAACTCCAGATGCAGTTTTACACGAACTCGTCATCAGTCAACCCTACACAAGTGTCCTTCTTTCCAAGATGCAGTTTTACATGGACTCGTCACCCAGAAACCCTACACAGGTTCTCTCTTTCCAAAGATGAAGTTTTACACAAGCTCATCATCAGGCAACCCTACATAGGTTCCCTCTTTCAGCTTACAAAAATTACGGTTCAAAACTTCCCCAGGAGAGTCCAATCTAGTTCCCCAGGAAAGTTAGAATTCATCTCCCCAAGCAGTAAGCTTATCCCCAGTAGATTCTGGAAGCTTATCCTCGCAGAGCACGAACACGTCTCCCGGCTTTATGCAAAGAGTTATTTCCTTACCAGGATATAACTGGGTTATCCTCAGCCAAAAGCCACGGAAAGATCGTCCTCGACGAAGTCTTCTTATTCCCAACGAAGTCTATTAACACTTCCAACACAACAAGGGTATCCCCAGTAAGTTACCATCAACATTCCAGCAAAGTACCTCTCTCCCCATAGAGTATCGCTTCCCAGCAAGATCGCTAGAGTACTTTTCTCCCCGCAGAGTAATCCATTCGCCAAGTTTATTCCCCAACGGAGTCATCTTCTCCTACTGGTATTCTTGCAACTACCATCCCCAGCGGAAGCAAAGCATCTATTCTTCAACATCAGCCCAGGATATGACTTCCCGGCACCCGTCAAGGATTTACTTTCCTAGACGAAAAAGATACATTCATAAACATCACATACATCATTATAGCATGCATATACGCATCATATCTTACAAATCTCATTTATGTTGAGAACATCATTGCTTGATTCATATCATGCCTTGTATATGACTGACCTTTACCTTTCAGGAAAAATTCAGTTAAGTTCTCAGCCACATTTAAGACCTTGACCGGTTCAGTTAAATCGACCCTAAGATTTTCCTGTTTCTTATCCAGTCAAAGGCCTTCTCTGGTTCAGTCAGATCGACCCTAAGATCTCCCTGTTTCTTATCCAGTTGAAGACATTTCAAGACCTAGACCGGTTCAGTTAAATCGACCCTAAGATTTTCCTGTTTCTTATCCAGTCAAAGGCCTTCTCTGGTTCAGTCAGATCGACCCTAAGATCTCCCTGTTTCTTATCCAGTTGAAGACATTCCAAGACCTAGACCGGTTCAGTTAAATCGACCCTAAGATTTTCCTATTTCTTATCCAGTCAAAGGCCTTCTCTGGTTCAGTCAGATCGACCCTAAGATCTCCCTGTTTCTTATCCAGTTGAAGATTTCAAGACCTTGACAGGTTCAGTTAAATCGACCCTAAGATTTTCCTGTTTCTTATCCAGTCAAAGGCCTTCTCTAGTCCAGCTAAATCGAACCCTAACAGATTTTCCTGATAAAGACTCAGTAGAAGATATCCAAGATTCTCTCAGCGTTACTGTTGAGGTAGAAGTCGCCCAAGATTCTCTCAGCGTTACTGTTGAGGTAGAAGTCGCCCAAGATTCTCTCAGCGTTACTGTTGAGGTTGAAGTCGTCCAAGATTTTCTCAATAATACTGTTGAGGTTGAAGTCGCCTATGGTTCTCTCCCCGTTACTGCGGAGGTAGTAATCGTCCCCAGATTCTCTCAGCGTTACTGTTGAGGTTGAAGTCGTCCAAGATTCTCTCAGCGTTACTGTTGAGGTTGAAGTCGTCCAAGATTCTCTCAACGTTCCTGTTGAGGTAGTAATCGCCCAAGGTTCTCTCACCGTCCCGTTGAGGTAGTAACCATCCCTGGTTCATTCATCACCGTTTGAAGCTCCAGATTCAGCTCCTGTAACCAGTTAGGGTACATCCTACACAAAGAATTTGAAGATCAGCTCCCGTAATAGGTCAGGTGATCATTTTCTTTTGCAGGCACGCAAGTTCTCGCTAAGGAATCTCTTACGCGATCGACATCCAGATGGAATCTATAAGCCCATCATCCTATCCATCAATCTCCAAATGGCATATGTAAGCCCATTCCTACCATCATACTACTATGTGAGTGCAAATTTCTGGGCACTCTAGTGTTCAATCATCTTCTACCTACGGATTACGAAAGGCACGTCAGCCAATCTGCATCCTCAGGTTTAAGAAGATAGAACAGGGGCAACTGTTGTACCCCAAAATTTGCCCTCCCATATTCTTCAAAATGTGCCAAGTCAAAGCTTCAAAGACTCCCCAAGGGTTGTACAGTTCAAGGGCCTCCTAACAGTCAAAAACTAGGGTTTTGGTTCTGGCAAAGAAATTGAAGTTTCCAAGGGTCCAATCAAGTCCCACATGCCTACAAATATGGTCAAGCATCCTCATACCAAGTTTCAAGACTTACAGCACAAAATTGCACAGTCAAAAACCCTAATTGCACTACAGTCAACTGTAGGGGCAAAATGGTCATTTGACAGTCAAAAGTTCAAATTTTTGGTCAACATCTTATTTTGAAGCCACAAACAATCATTTGATCAATGCTTGATCATGATTCTCAAAGCTTGGCTCAAAAAGTCTCAAGATGCAAAAGTTTCCATATTTGGACAGTTGAAAAAGTCAACTGTAACTTGACCAAGGCATAACTTCCACATGGATTATCAGAAAAATTCCATCCAAAGCTCATTTTGAAGAGAAAGACATTTCCTACAACTCCTATTCACACTTCAAGTCCAAGAAATGCTCTCACAAAAAGTTATCAATTTCAACATTATAGGTCATTTTCAAAAGTCAACAAAAAGGGACTTTAAGTCAAAGGCGATAACTTGAGATTGGTAAATCAAAATGACACGGGACCAAAGGCATTGGTTATAGGACTTCAAGACCTTTCCAAAATGTCCAAGAACATGATCAAAGCTTAAAAATTGAGCAAGATATGCCTTGTGGAAGTTGGGAAATTTTTGGATATTTTGAAAAGTCAACTTTGCTTCAAATGCCTTAAAAATGCTAATGGGCCACATTTTCTTCCAAGATTGATCATCCAAAGCATGTGCACGACCATTTGGCCCAAAGGGAAGTTATTCATCATTTTTATTTATTTATTTAAATTTTTAGTTGCTAATAATTCATTTAATTAATTAAAATATATGAAAAATACCAAAACAAGGTTTTCAAATCTTTTTGTGCAAGACAATCACTCATGATTCACTAAGGATTTCGTGCATATCAAAAGAGGAAAGAATTGGTGCAAATTGGCATGATTCTTCATGAAAAAATATTGAAAAAGATTCATCAAAATCAAATCTTGAAAACTATTAAAAGCAAGGCTATGGGCTTGGATTATTGATCAAATTCATTCCTTATACAAGTGCAAACCTAACCCTAGTGCTGAGAACCTCTAAGCTGCGCAGAAACACCATAAACAAGTTTCCATTTTTTGGCTAAAATTTCAAAACTGAAATCACGATTCTAAGGCTTTTCAAGATCAAATAAGCATTCCATTTCCTTCCTGAGACATCAAGGAAGCTTCCTGGATCAAAACCATCCATTCTAACGCAAAGAAACGGTAGAACGATTGTGTCCTGTACAGAATTTTTTCCATATTCTTGCATCATGATTCATGCGTTTTCTGCAGTTTTTGATATTTGATTTGTGTTATTTGACTCGTTCTGAAGCTAACCATGTGTGTTAATTAAGTTTTTATGCATCGTGCGCGATTTCACCATGAAAGCATGCTAGGGTTACAAAGCTGTGAAATTGGGGGTTTACTCCTATGGAAAAATTGAGATATGAGACCCATGCCATTAGAATCAGAAGATCATGGCCAATCAATTCCATACCTCGTGCCTAATTTATGAAGCAGGAGGGCCTATTCGCTATTTTTCTGTTCATCATTTAGTGGGGGTTTAAAACCCCCGCTATTCAATTGATTTTTATTTCAGGTAAAGCGCAACAAGGAAGAAGAAGATGAGGTGTAAGGCGATGGTTGGTTCATTTGAATTGCGCGCGGAAAAAGGCCACTAACGCTTGTTTTATCTTATAGTATTTATTGGTCATATAATAAACAAAGTGCATGAACGGCTCAGTTGGCAGGCATGTGTATTGGTAACCTCTGGGACCTGGGTTCGAATCCCAGGTCCCCCCTTTCTATTCCATATTATTTTTCTAATAATGCTTCTGTGCAGTTTCAATACAAGCGTCCACCATACGTCCCTCATCCAGGCTTGCCACGCGCTTATTGAGATCAATCAAAGGGCTATGATTTGGAGACCATCATGGACATGAGTCAGACGCGTCATATGCAAGCCAACAAAGTCAACGAGGCCAGGAAATTATTGGGCCAGAATTGTCAAAAAACCTCCAATTTGGGGACAGAACCCCCCATGGTTTGCTCTTTTATCTTCTTTTATATTTTCCTATTTTTATTTGTTTTAATTAATTTCCTTTAAATTCTTTAGTTTAATTTATTTTCATAAAATATAAAAATAGTAAAAAATCAGAAAAGAAAAAATAAATATATTTTATTTAATATTTTTTGTAAATAAATAATATCATTTAATTTAGTTTTCAATTCTAGGGTTAATTTGAATATCTTTTCTTAATAAATTAAAAATTTGTAGAATTAGGTTTTAAATACTTTAATTACTTTTTCTTTTATTTTCTCATCACTAATAATTAATTATTTATTTTTGTAAATCAAATTGCATTAATTAATTAGGTTTAATTTTAGGTTTAATTTTCATATTTTCTTAATAAATTAAAAAATAGCTAGAATTAGGTTTTAATTTCATTTAATTCTCATTAAAATCATAAATACCAAAAACCCTCAAAAATAATTTATTTTTATTTTATTTTAATTAATTTGTTAATCGTAATTTAATTTCATTAAAAAGGGTCCAACGCCCTCGCTTTCAATTTTAATTCAATTCGCGCATTTATTTCTTTTCTTATAATTTTTGATGTAATTCTCCCAAAGCCGTGTAAAGTCGATATTTATCTTTCGCACTTTATTTTATGTCAAATCGGGTCCTGGATTAAATTTGGCGATGTGGACCCGCGCCGTTGTAATAGTTTAGGAACTTTATATTTCTCGCAACTTTTTTAACTGTTGACAATTGCATGCAAGAATGAATGTTAAAATAAAAATAACGCGTAGATCACCCACGACACGAACAAGACAAAATAAATGAACATGACACACCAATCACACACCATCCCTAGGGTATGCCTCACTGTTGCCTTGCCTCGAAAGGTGATCGTCGAGTAGAGGATGTCTTAGTAAGTCCTCATGATCCGGGAACCTGGCATGAGGGTAGCTTCTAAGGTGTCTTCCTATTGCTCTGGTGATCACCATGTCCCGAACCTCGAATTGACCCGAACACCTCCAATGGTGGTGCTACCTACCTACATGACAAAAGTATTTGTACAAGGAAGTTTGTCCAAATTGCAAAGGTTTCCCAAGGCATTTTGTTGCTTTGGGAGTTAGGGTTTTGAACTTCAAAGGGATATATCTTGCTCATCTTTTGGTATTTTTGGATGATTCCAAATACATACTTCTCTTCAAAATGATATCAAAAAATCACTTTAAAAGTTTCAAAGAAATTTTGTGAGGAAGATACCTGACGATGAAGAAAGATTACACGTCCTCTAAACAAACCATTAAATTCCCATATATGACTTCAAAAGATCATAACTTGGTCAATTTTTATCACCATGAGCCCATTATTTTTCCATATTGATCCTCCTGATTAATCTCGATAAATGATTTTTTAGAAGACCTCGGCAGTAGGTAGTCCTTAATTGAATCTCGACAGTAGATTCCTTGGAAATCTGGACAGTAGATTTCCCATTAAGAGTCTCACATCAAGCATAACATGCATATAACCATATCAAAGTATCAAGATCATTCATAACATTTGGTACATTTCACATACGGAAACATAAAAAAAGAATTTGATAAAACATCAGAGAGTATTTTGGTTAGAAAAAACATCGAAAGTGGTCCACGACTACGCCTACGCCTATAATACAATCTTTAAATCTTGCTGACACTATTCACCTTATTATGTCAAATCAACTCGGAGATACCACGATAAAACAACATGAAACGGTTGGGAGTCGGTGACAAAAGAAAAAGATCCAATGGTTTAAAAGGAGAAAAAGATCAAAAGTATTTACAATACATTTGGTGCATGAACATACGAAACATTTGGTGCATATACATATACATTTGGGTTTCATATTGATTTATGGCATCATGCATATACATCGTGCATGGCATTTTCAAATTTATTTTGGGTAAGAATACTACAAATTTTCTTGGGGACTATTATTGAATTAGCTTCTTATCTATACAAAACAAACAAACACCTTAGTTGAGAACAGACACAACCGGTAAACTTCAATCTTATTATTGGTTTAGTTATCTAAGATTCGATTATCAAAACACTTTTGAAATTTCAAACTCGCATCATCTACCCCCTAGGTTGTGGTAGATATGCGAAAATCTATAGTTCATTATGTCAATCTCTAAGCTATAATGAATTATTAGGTTTGTGTTATTTATCCTCTAGGTCGTGATAAATACACAAGCCCATACTCATGTTATCTACCCCCTAGGTCGTGGTAGGTATGCGAAAATCTATAGTTAATTGTATCAGTCTCTAAGTGATAATGAATTATCAGGTTTGTGTTATTCATCCTCTAGGCCGTAATAAATACACAAGCCTATACTCGTGTTATCTACCCCCTAGGTTGTGGTAGGTACGCGAAAATCTGTGATATAGTTCATTGTGTCAGTCTCTAAGCGGCAATGAATTATCAAGTCTGTGTTATTTATCCTCTAGGTCGTGATAAATACACAAACCTATATTTGTATTATTTACTCCCTAGGTTGTAGTAAATATACAAAATTTGTGATATAACTCAATTCGGTAGTCTCGAAGCAGCAATAGGTTATCTGTCTCTCTGTAATATAATTCATTGTGTTAAGTCTCCATGCGGAAATGGATTATCAACTCTATTTTATGCATCCCTTAGGCTATGATGAATAGACAAAATATGCGTTATAAGCTTACTATGTTAGTCTCGAAGCGTTAGTAAGTCAATTTTAAAACTTGTGGTATTTACTTCTTAGGTTACGGTAAATATGAAAAATCTACAATCTCTTTTCTAGGTATTGGCGAGTTGTCTGCATCGTCATATCCAGGTCAATCTCACTTTTCGCTCCAACTCTAATAGGATGATACATAACCATATTTGCCTATTTATTCATCCTCTGGGGTATGATATACAAGGTATCTTTATCTAGCCAATCTTTGGTCAAATTTCAGGGTCTTCCATTATTTAATAACCCTTCGATTCGAATGTGCGAGACCGACGTATTCTCGCACCCTCAATCGAAGAGCAATTAAATAGGGGTAGTTGTCATAACTCAAATTTGCCGGTCCATTTCTAACCATCAAATTATTTCAAACTTAGGTTTTATAAAAATTTTAGTTTATTTATACTAACATTTTTAACATTGATTTATTTTGCTTATATATATATATATATATATATATATATATATATATATATATATATATATATATATATATATATATATATATATATATATATATATATATATATATATATATATATATATATATATATATATATATATATATATATATATATATATATATATAGTTTACTTTAGATTATTTTTATTTTTTAAATAATAAATATTTCTCACCCTTTATAATTTTTAAGTGGCATTTTTATTATGAATAAGTACAATGGTCTAGCGGGTAATGAAGTGAAGAAAAATAGTGTAAGTATGAGAGAATTTGAGTTCAAATCTCATCTTTGTTACTTTAGTGCATTTTTCTCTTTTACTTGCCTTTTCTTTACTGCTAATTGTTTTTTTTTTTTGCATTATTTTCAAATCACAAAATAATTAAAATTGCATTTTTCTTTTATTTTAAATTAATTTTCGTTTTTATTATTAGATATTTTTTAAAATTTTATTATTTCATTAAATAATGATTTTTGTGCACCTTTTAGACCAAAAATAAAAAAAAATGAATTATCATTTTTAAAAAAAATCAAAGATTATTCTATGTAATTTTTCACACAATAATAATTTATATTAGATTTTTATTTTAGTTTTATTAATAATATATTTAGAATTTCTTATTATTGTTACTTTTTTATCTCATTATTATTAGGATTATTTTAATTTTAGATTAGATTAACACTATTTTTATTTTTTTGAGTACAACTAATTTTAATTTAGATTATGATAATATTCATTTAGATTTAGATTTATTTTAATTAGTTAATTCATGAAAAGAAAATAGAAAGGATTAGAAAATATCTTTTTTTCTTCTTTTTTAATTAAATTTTTCTTTTATAAATGAATATTTTAATTTTAGTTTTATTTATTTATTTTTTAAATCAATGATTTTATGCACTTAATAGTTAAAATTAAGAAAAATAAATAAAATCTATCAGAATCAAATCTTCATCAATCATGAATCAATCACAATATTGAAAAAAGTCACAAAAGTGTCTAGGTTTATAATGTTATTCTTCAAGTTTCAATCAAACCTCAATCAGTATAAATCTTGTCAAAAATAGGTGAATCGCATTTAAAATTTGACCTAAAGTTTTCCTATAAATAAAGTTCTCTTCAATTCATATTCCTCGTCAACAATTTTCTATCTCTCTCTCACAAACATTCTTTCTACGCAATTCTTTTGGTCAATTTTGGGGTTTTGAATAGAACACCTGGATTTTTTTTATCAGCAACCATTTGGAGAATCAATAATCATTTGTAGATCAACAATTATCTACAAATCAACAATTTCGTTGTTGTCTTTAACAGACAATATCGAACATTCATCCACAATTAAATTTTCACCAAGAAAACTCTACCACACCGATGTTTTCCCCTTGTGGTGCTTTCTTCTTTTTACTTTATGCAAAATTTTGTTTTGTTTTGTGTTTAAAGAATAAGAATAAAGGCGGCGAAGAAGCAGACAAACAAGAGAGAAAGGAATTTTTTTCTTGATAGAAGAACCTAAGATCTACGAAAGGGAAAGGGGTAATTTTATTCAATATTTTCTATATTCTATTCAATGTTAATAAGTGGTGGTATTGTTATCTTTTTTAATTTCTCACTGTCGCATCACAATCTTTGGTTGGATACCTGGTTTACTTTCAAAATTAACAACCTAATATTTTACTCATAAACAAAAAGGGGTTCGCCCCTCCCTCATTTTGGCAACTACATTTTTTCCATTATTTATAATTATTTTTACTATTATTTATTATTATTATTATTATTAAAATATAGTAGGAATTGACAATTAGTTATTAGGTTTAACATCAGTTTTTAGTTGTAAAACTTCACTGTAACCACGTTAGTTTTTTAGGATTTAGGTTTAACATTTTTACCATTTTATATTTTTTTGTTTTTATTCTTTTTTATTTTTTCATATAAATCTAACACAACCTTTTTAAATTAAAACAAACATAATCTCAAACTTAAATCAAATTAATTCAAAATAGCTAATCCATCAAATACTGACTTTTTCTACTAACTTAATTTCAAATTCAATATATTTTCAAAAAAGATTGTTTAAATATTTTATATTAACTATGAACTGCGTCTACGATTCCGCTATTTTCAAACCCAGAGGTGGTTAAAGGATTAACTCAAAATATTTCTACAATCCATAAAAAAACAACCAAACACTTCGAACAACGAATCCAGACTCTGATTCCTTATAAAAGGATACATAGGCATGCGACTTAAAAACCAAGGCGAGTTTCCCTAATTAAAAAATTAAAACCCTATCTAACACTTTTAATCTAAACCTAGGACTTCCTTGAGAAAAAGGTATATGAGGAGTGCCTAACACATTCCCTTTGTCTAAAGTGAATCAAGAACTTAAAATCTCTGTACAATTAGGGTTATTCCATTATTCACCTTCCGTTAGGACAAAAAGTAGTGGTGGCGACTCATTAGTTTTTACCAGTTACGACAATATATAAACTATTACGGAAAACACCTTTAACCTCGGTTGGATATGAGGTGCTATCTCGGTTTAATATGTGAGTTAACGAAAGACATCATAAAAGTGTGTTATTTTATCTCTCGGTTGGAATTTCACCGATGAAATAGGTGTAATGGTTATGAGTTCAATCATTTAATTGGAAATTTTGGTCACGGCAAATGGAATTTTTGGAAATTTTTAAATGGAAAAACACCTTTCCCCTTATTTTTATCATTTAACCGACGAATAAAACACAATTAAGTTTATTATATCTTATGTGGATGACTTATTTCACCAAACCCTAATTGAACATATAACCTTTCAAATTGGTTTACAAAATAATTATATGAACATTTATGTTATATTTGAAGAACAATTTACATTGATCAATAATTTATGAGTATCTTGTAACTCATCATTCATCTCTCATTCTTTAATGGTTAGAATCTCGTTCAACGTTTGAAGTTCTTCATTCAATACTTTCCTCTCTACTATTCATTCCTCAAAGCATAAACTTGTATGCCTTACAAAAAGAACAAGTATAGAAGAAAGTTGAACGAAAGTAGAAGCATTGAAAGAGATTTTAACCATTAAAGAATGAGAGATAAATGATGAGTTATAAAATGCTCGAAAAAGATTGAATAGTGTAAGATGTTTTTCAAATACAACATACTTTTCCATATTATTATTTTCAAAATCAATTTAGTATGTTATATGTTTAAAAAGAGGTTAGTGAAACACACAATCGATATTAAATATAATAAATTCAACTGTATTTTCTATTACTCTAAGATCACCTTGACATGTTATGCGGAACAAGATGAGAGTTTCACAAATAATCACAAAAATAACATCTTAATCTCAATCTCAAAATTAATAACAACAACTGAACAATAATATATAGTTTTCAAAGTTTTGCTAAGTAGAACAACTATATAATAACAACATGATAACAACATCAATAACTCAAAAACAATATTAAATAGCAATAAAAACAACATGAACATCTGATCTCCATCTAAACAACAACAAAATTAAACAACAAACTAAAAAATAATATAAATATCAATAAAACTACATCATCATCAATAATAAACATATGACGTGCTTATCTCAACAAAAACAACAACATATAATATCCGTTCTCAGTTTAAACAATAACAAGATTAAACCTCCAGGATTTAGGGTTTCAACAACAATAATAAAAATATTAATATAACATGAGTAGTGATGTTTGACATACCAGTGTAGCGGTAGAAATGTTGAGACTAAGCCATTGGATTGGCTTAACTCACAAAGATCAAATAAAAATCACCACTGTGCTTTATTATTTCCAGAGGAATGGGAAAAGAGCGAATAACCCAAAAAAGAGGGGGGAAGAATCTAGGTACGGGGATTGGTTATGCAAAGGGAAGGTATTAGCACCCTAAATATCTACAGTACTCTGCATGAACCTCTTTGGAAACTTGTGTATTTTGACTATAAATATTGTATACAAAAATAGATGGTGAAGATGAGAAAAGAAGTATTTTTTTACAAATTTTGCACCCGCCGTGGTTGCAAATATTTAGTGTTTATGTACCATGTTCTGTGCAATAGGGGATCAGGGTACTCATAGTTCACCTTTAAATTTTTTAAAAACACAAGTGTGTTGGTTAATTTTAAGTGATGAGATATCATCGTCATATCCGAATGGAAGACATACTTATTACACACGATTATGAGAAAGGAGAATTTGCATCATCTCAAAAGGGAGGATATAGCTTGGATTTTAAAATCAACAAAGTCTCACTCAACACCCAAGTGGAAAATATCTCACTTCACTATATATCATAGAAGTATACTAGTTCGCATCACTACAAGGATTGACAAGAGTCTAATATTTTGAGAAAATTTTAAAGTAAAAAGCTAAAATGGAAAAATGGTTTGAATGAGGTTGAATGACTTTTAGTCTTCTCACAAAAATGTAAAACTATGATTAAGTTGGTTAAAATTTGGTTAAGAAAATATATTTGAAAATGCATGGACCTAAGTCCAAGTTTACTATGAAAGCAATTCAAGTTAGAAAACAATAAGAGTTTTGAAAATGAGGGAGAATATTTTTGAAATTAAAGAAGATGAGAGGAGATGAAGGAACTAATCCTAAAGCATAAGGTAAAATTTAGTGAAAAGAATCGTCTAACTAACAAGAAGACAACACTTGACATATGAAGTCCATGTAGAATTCCCATATTTTGGATTGAAACCAAGCAAGCAAAGATACTAAACCTCTTAAGAATTCCAAGCTTCAGATGCATTAAGTCTTCACAAAAATTGGGCAGAGTAACGGTTGTATACAGATAAATTCCCAATCACAGACAAATCACATGATCAGAATGACCTGCACACAAAGAAAATAAACCCAATGTCTTGGATTAAACCCAAAGATCTCTAGACAAAATAACAATCAGAGTCACAAGGTCTCAAGGGTATCAAAGGCTTCTAATCCTAAGTCCGAGAAATCCATAACTCCATTATTCCAGGGATAGTAACCAAATAGTCTAAGTAACATTAAAGTTTTTTAGTGTTCAAGTTGGTTAATAAGTGTCTTCAAAAAGAAAATGAAAACTCAAGTGAGCAAAAAAAATGACATAAAGATAAATACTCAAATGAGAAAATATAAAAATGGCATGAAATGTAAATTCTAAAGTAAATGGTGCATAAAAGTAAAGGCGCAAAATAAAGGCATAAAGTAAAAGCACAAAGTAAGAGTCAATTATTAGTGAATTAGAAGTTAGAGGTTAGTTGAATGATCATATTGAAACTTGCATTTAAGAACTCATTAGAAGATTGATAAGATCAAATCTTCTCAACAATAAGTCTCATTTGCTTTTTGTCAAGTATATCATTCATTTCAAGTTCTCGAAGCGACAACATATGATTAATGATGTTTAAATGATTCTCTTAGACCAAAGTTTATGAAGGTTCATTAGAGGATTGATAAGATAAAAGCCTTCTAACAATGAACCTCAAGGTTGTCGGATCAAAGATTTCAAATTATATATACTTGGGCTTGCAAACATAGTTTTGGGCCACGAATGATCATTTCTGGAATCAGGACAAATTTAGTGTTATGTTAAGCAATCGTAAGTGGACTTATGTAGAAGTCGCACTTATTTTGAGGCCAGTCAATAGCAATCTATGTACCACATGTTAGAGAAATGATATGTAGATTATTATTCAACAACATGTAGCACAAGTGAAAATGGATAAGATGAAGAGGGAGGGGATGTATCAGATGAAATTAGGGTTTCAAATATCATCACCATTCATCTATTTTGGTGGATTTAGTTTTTCAACCTATCAACACCCAAGATCCAATGAGGTTGAGGAATTTGTCTCAAAATAACACCCAAGTCATGACCAAATAAATAATAAAATAATATTTAAATGGTTAATAAAAGGGAAATAATTGGTAAAATACACAAAGTATATTAAAACATCAAATAAAAATCCTAAAAATAGTCAGAAGTCAAACATGAATTAATAAATGTTGACAAATTTTCTTGAAATTTTTTAATGTCAGAAACTATTTTTAAAATTTAAAGAAACATGCAAAATAAACCAAAAGTTATATAAAAAATAGTAAAATCAGAAATTAAAATAAAATAAGGTCACAAATATTCGTCAAGAGGTCATTGGATCCTTCCATAATTTTTCCAGAATTAAAAATCACCAAAAAGTATTTTTAAACAAATAAAACAAGTCAAAATAAGAGAAATATCATAAAAAATAACAAATCATAAAATGAAATTATGAAAAAATAAGAATCGGAAAGATAATATTTGAAAATAGTTTTGTGAATTTTTTCATGATTTTTGAGTTAGAAATGAACTTTTTATGAATTTTTGAAGTTTAAAACAAATAAATATAAAAATAGAAATAAAAAATAAACTCAAAAAATGTGGATCATCTGATTATTGTCAAAAACACGTTAGTAAGCTAATCCAATGGATCAGATGCACTGTGCATATCACAGTCTTCAAGAAATAACACACATGATCAATTATTAAACGGATTTGAAAAAAATGTGTGGCAATTTTTCATTGATTGAAGACATACACGTAGGTCATCTTCAAACTCCGTCCATGCGATTTGCAGGTTCATGAAAATGGAAAATTGGAGCTCGAGACCAGTGTCATTCGCTTCGTCTCTTCAATACGATTCCAATGGTACCCTCGCGAAAAATTTATATAAACTGTAGTTGAGTCGATTTGAAGAAAACCAGAAGAAAAAAGTTGAAAAAGGATTTGAAAATTCATGATCAAAACTCACTTCTAGTTAAAAGCAAATGATGTGATGAGTATCCGAGTGATGAGAGCTTCATTGTAGTAACAAAATTTGAGAGAATCGATGAAGGAATCTACCTGTTGAAGTTCAAATTCAGAGCTATGAAACTTAACTTGGGTAGCACGATTTAAGACACTTCAGGGCTTGTTTCTTCTTCTGTTAGCTTCAGTGAAGTTCAGGGATGAAGAATTAGCAAAGAAAATGGATTAACAAAGGTTGTAGAACCAAATTCGAAGTTACATAATTATGAGTTATAGAGAGAGTTTGGTAGGATGATTTTGGATGTCCAAGCTTGCCAAAATGAGTGGAATTGGGTCTGTATTTATAGGAGAAGTGAATGCAATGCTGAGAGAGGGTGAATGATAAGTAATCAAGTGAAATCGTGCATACCCTGATCATGACAAAAGTGTGACTTGCAAGTTGTCAAAATTCAGCCATTTCTTGCATTTTAATCCTTAATACGGCCTTAGCAACTTTCTTAAACATGTTTAAGTGGAGAACACACACAAAATTGGTGTTTAGAAGCCACATTATGGAAATCAAAATCCGACTGTTTTGACAAAACCAGTTTCAAGGGGCCAACTTTGAATTCATGGTGCACACAACTCAAGGGGCTTTATGATCTCATTATTTTTGTAATGGAAATATTTCACCACAAACTTCACAATGTACCAAGAAAGGTAGCATTTGGATGTTTGAGTAAAGATTTATGATCAATTGAAATTGTGAAAAACACATTAAATTGTAGACTTAGAAAAGTTCCAAGTTTTGAGTTCAAAAGTGACTTATAATCTCTTTCCTTCAAACGTGGCCTTCCACTCAAATTATGTTTTGGTCAATGAATATGGCATGAAGTAGACTTATTAAAGAGATTAATAAACTTGAACCATCCAAAAAATCCAAAAATTGAGAGAGTTATGAACTTGTGAAGTTGATGGAAATTCATGAAGTGACCTATAATCTTTTGAACTATTAAGGCATCTTCTAACCATTTTCAAGCTTTAAACATAAAAGAAGAGTTGAAGTTCACACTATTAAGATCATCATGGAAAAAGAATGAGCTTAATGAGATAAAAATTAACCAAATCATGATCATTTGAAGTCAAACCCTAAAATTCAAAGGCCTTTCAAGGAGACTTGTTATCTTTCTCAATCATTTATGATCTTACATTCAAAATTAGTCTTATATTTCTGAAGAGAGCTTATTAAGGACCCTTTAAATATAATCATGGCTTTGGAGTCACTAAAAAATCTCAAAAAAATGAGTAAGATATGGTCCTTGGAATTCAACAAACCCTAGCTCAAAGAGTGTCAAAAATGACTTGAAACCCCTTACAACTTTTGATGATTTTTCTTGCACAATTGAATATTGTCATGTGAAGAGATGAGTTGTTGTTGATGATGATAACAATCCATATCAAAAATAACTAACTCAAAATACTAAGAATTGAGGAAGTTATACACTTGTGATCACTAGATCAAACATTTTCTCAATTAGGTCAAAATTGTTGAACCAAACTTTGAATATTTTAATCTTTCTTGACAAAACAAAGTGTGATGAATCATGATAAGTATTTAAATGATATTATCTTTAAGCACACTCAAAAATGGAGCTTAAGACTCAATGAAGCTTGTTGAAGAAGCCATAAAAATAAACACATGAACCTATCTCTTTGATGAATGTCAACACCAACCTTGAGGAAAGTTTGACCTAAATAATGTAAGAGAATTCTTTGAACCACAAATATTTGAAATCATGGACATAGCCTTGGAACTTGAGATATTTCAATCTATTGAAGAGTCATTTGATTTAGAACCAACCCTTAACCCTAGGTTAGATGGTGAGATGAATGCAATTGTATCACCCCCTACAATATGCACATTTAAAGAAACATATTTACATATTTTGGTGTTAGTTCAAAGAACACATGTACAAGATAAAAACTTTAAGGCGCTTGGTAATCCCTCAAGAGCAAACTTAAAGATACGATGAAGATAGGGAGAACTAACTCTAATGTGTGATCTTGGTGAGATGATGAGAAATCTTAGGGGCAAAAATTGGGGTATAACAACCAAATATGTGAAAAAGAAGTCAAAGAAATGATTTCGGTCTTTCATTCTGATAAGTATTGAACGAGATCCATAAACACATATCATCTTCTTATTTCCTTACTTTTTACGAGTCATTAGATGACGTGTGTTAATTCGTGTCAAATTGTAGTTAAATTTATGTATAGTTTGGTGACATTTATTGACTTATTTTGTTGGAATATCGTAAATAAACCTCAACTTGAATATAAATAATAGCTTTATAATTTTCTCATGTAAATATTGTATAGATTAATCATTTTTATCTTATTTCATAGGATTCTTTGTATGAATGAAGCATTGGGCACTAATTGACACAAATAAAGCTTCAAGTACATTTTTGGTTGGAAATAAAGAGTAGCAGACCAGGCTAGCGCGGTCCTAGCTTGTTGGTAATTTTGGGGACATGAGTGACCACACTAACCTCTGGATTTCATCACTTAGTGCGATTTAAGTGTTTTAAGTGGAAGCGCGCTAAGCGCGGAAAAGTGGGCTAAGTGCGGTCTGAGATTTTAGATGTGTATAAATAGAATTCATATCAGATTTTTTAAGGGATCCCCCATTTTGAGAGAGGCGTGATCATGGGTTTGGGGATTTTTACTCCCATTTCCATCAGAACCATTCTTTGAGTAGAGAGGAATAACAAACAACATTAGAGGCTGCATCTTAATTATCTGACGTTGGATTTGCATCAATCGTCTTGACACCACCAAAGTTGTCGGTTCATCTTCCTTATTCTCTTTGTATTCTCTTTGTATTCTTTATTGTTGGGGTTTGTTTGTAATTTTATTTTGATTTTATGTATATGCATTAGTCATGGCGCTTTATAAGATATATTTTACAAATCTATATCGATTTTATTCTTGTTTACTTGCTTTATGTTTGGATTTGAGTTGCTATAGACATATACTCTTCAGATCTTGATTTAGGATGAACATATATTAGGTTCTAAAGTCTAGAAATAGATTTAGATCTAATATTCACAGTAGGTATCAATTCTTAATGATTTGTGTT
Source organism: Vicia faba (assembly GCA_948472305.1). Lineage (NCBI taxonomy): Eukaryota > Viridiplantae > Streptophyta > Magnoliopsida > Fabales > Fabaceae > Vicia > Vicia faba. Next base: position 1,352,711,348 of record OX451738.1, on the reverse strand, counting down.
GTTTAGTTATGTGAGACATCACCGATGAGACAATACGCTAGAACTCTCGTTGGTGCTTCAAACATGAACACTAATGTGAAGGATACATGATGATATTGACGAGTATTTTAAGTTGTGTACAACTGATTGGTAGATTTAAGTATTTGATGGGTAGATAAAATCTAATTTTGGAGAGTTCTCTCCTCTCTAAAGAATGCATTTTTTTACTTATTCATATGTTTTACTTTCCGCACTTTACGCTTTTAAACCATTCAAACTAAGCTTAGAAACATAGAGACTATTGAACAATATTTGATCCCTCGCACCGATCCATGTGAATACGATAAAATCCAAAATACTTCCAAATGAACTTTTGCTTGCCGCTTTACTGCATCACAACATGTATTTAGGACTCTCATTGTTAATGAAGATGATAAACTTCGTTATGACTCTGCGTGTGTTGTTTTAGGCAAGTGAAACAAAAAGTTACAATCTAAGTTGTAGTGTTGTTTACTTTGTTAGAGTAAACTATTGCACCTAACTTGGAAAATATAATCGAGGTGAAAAGTCTAACATTTCATGTGGTAAAAAGTGACTTATTTTTTTATTAAAAATAAAATATGAAGGAATACGCCACTTTAAAATAAAATAAATCATTAAAAGATAAAAGCATAAACTACAATTGCTAGGATTCGAAGTGTGCCCATAAATTAGTTTTCTCCTTGGATTTAATAAACAACTAAGGAAATAGATTGTATTATTATTAAAAAAAATCAAAAGGTGGCGCGCTAGAAATTATACCTCAGTTACTTATTGGTTGAGGTGAAAGTTTTATCATAAAATATATTATTTGTAGTAGTGTTTATATATATATATATATATATATATATATATATATATATATATATATATATATATATATATATATATATATATATATATATATATATATATATATATATATATATATATATATATATATATATATATATATATATATATATATATATATTGTAGATGGTAAGTCATATACATTCACAGTTTGGTGTCACTTAAGCGAAATAACTCTTACCAAAACTGGTTGAGAAACACAAGTTCTCTATCAGAAATCATACTTTGAGGCATTCTATGTTGTTTAGAAAATAGTTCAACTACTTTAGTCGTAGTGAATTGTGTAGCTAACATAACAAGTTGTGTTGTCTTTGATAGTGCTAAGCAACAAAAACGTGAAAGAGTGTTTTCCATCCTTTTGAGCCCCTGGTTTATACACAATATCATAGGAGTATCCAAACAGTTTATCCAAATAAATTTGTTGTTCATAGGGTTTGTATCACCTACGTCACGAGCTCTCCCTTAGTCTCCTTTAGTCTGCATGTATGGTAAACGTATTCCCAAACATTCCAAACAATTTTGCTCACTCCAACTCACTTAGCTAAGCTACTAAAGGAGAAATTCTTCAATCAAGCAACTTTCACCCCAAAATCATTCAAACCACCGCCATTATCGATTTTAGGTCATACTTTAAACCCGCAATGTTGGTTACACATCCAAACCACAAACTCCATTAAAACATCTCTCCACATACGAGCTCCAAGCACGACGATAAAAAATGGTTGTGCTACAATTGCGATGAACATTTTTAATTGGGGCATCGTTGTAAATACCAATTCCATTTTTTGATTGTTAAATCAAGGGAGTGGTTGAGGAAAACCCTAAATTGTAATTGCGTGAGAGTGAGGAATAAATGAGTTAAGCTTTACCTAATATTTAGGAACCCGACCTGACATGATTAGCTTACATACCCTCATGGGAAATTCCAGTCCACAGACACTACGGGTTGTTGGCCAAATACGCCAAAGCCCATTTTTTATTTTGATTGATATTGGAAGCGCTCGCAATTTCCTTCAAGATCGTGTAGCCAAAAAGTTAGGCCTACGCACTAAGCATCCAACTTTCAAATTTCTCGTAGGTAAAGGAGAATAATTGCATTGCAACTCTATTTGCCCATTTGTCTCTACCCTTAAGCAATGCATCCTTATTATTATTGTGCAATGGGTAAAAACCTTAAGCCCAATAGTCACAGACTATGACAAATTAACTATGAGTTTTTCCAAAATGGGGAATCAATCTCTGAAAAGTCACTACTACAAATAATGCATCTAACGTTAGACGTGAAATGCGTTTTACCTCGACATTAAAAGTGATGTAAATAAGGTCGTCATAAAAAGTAAAAATTTATCACCTTGGTATTTAAAACATCGAGGTCTAATTTTATTAGCACATGAGTTTGAACCCCAACTTCTACACTTTTATTATTAACAAAAACTAGCGCCTTTTTTATCTCGATTTATTAAGAAAACCCAAGGAGTTATTAGTTTTTTTATAAATAAAACTCGTTACATTTTTCACACAGAATATTAATAAAATAATTTGTTTATAAACTAAGGTGTTTACCCAGAATATTACATTTCTTACACACACAAAAATTAATTATCCATGAAGATCATATGTTGCATCTTCAATTCCTTGATATTCTGGAGAAGATCAAATGCTTGAGAAACTCTTTTCTCCCAACAAAAAATAGTCTTCTCTATGAATTTTGCTTGCATTTGTTTCTGATAAGAACAAAAAAGGGGTTAGACAAAAAATGGTTAGATAAATAAATAATTTTATACTCTAATAAATACTTAAAAACACAAACCTTAAACTCAAATATTTTTCTGCTCTTGCAATTCATTGTAGAGAACTATTTATGCCAAATACTCTTGCAAACCTTAAACTCTTTATGATGTTTGATATTCAAATCCTTAATATTCTGGGGAAGAACAAATGATAGGTGCATAATATTCTTTATGGCTTTTGCTTGTATTTATTTTTGATAAGAACAAAAAACGGGTTACAAAAAAATGGTCAGATAAATAAATGATTTTCTGCTCAAATAACTAAGAATACAAACCTTAAATCTAAATAATTTTCTGCTCTTGTAATCCATCATAGAGAATTCTTCATGACCTAATGGTAAGACTCTTGCAAATCTTAAAGTGGAGAATAGTTTCAGAATGCTTCTATAATGGAAGTTATTTATGTTTCACGCAGATCACTAATTGTAATGTCTCGAGCGTTGATAGTCATGGTATGGACAACAAGAATTTGATTAAGGATTTGATAAATATCTTCAATTTTAACGCTAAATGTTCTCTCGGTTTTTAGGAAAACCGACGAGTTAGAACATTTAATTTACAAATAAAAAATACAATTAAAATAGAGGTTCCAATTTTAACGCTCAATTTTAATGCTAGATGTTCCCTCGATTTTTATAGAAAATCGACGGATTAGAACATTTAATTTATAAATAAAAATACAATTAAAAGAGATGTTAGAACACCGATGTGGCGCACATGCATTGCAATCATATCACTAGAGTAGCAATTATCAGTTATATTCAAGTCGTAACGTCTCTTTTGGATTATCAACAAGGTTTTTGAGCTATTTAAACGTCTAATTACCAACTAGTTGTGTATTCAAACATTGTTTCAAAGTATTTTTCTATTTTCAACGTCTCATTACCAACTCTTTGCGTCTTGTTTCCTTGTTTCAAAGTCCTTTTTTTCTTATAAAAAATGGATGCAAAATTGGTGTTCGCTATCAATGAAAAGTATGTTGATTTTAATGGTTTCGATCGTTTTGAACTAAGAAAAGTTGTTAACAAACAAAGGTTGAATGGTTACTTTCCTATTTTTTATGGCCCCATATACACTAATCTCATAAAAGAGTTCTGGATGAATGCCTCTATTGTGCCAGCTGGTCATGATGAAGTCATACAGTCCGATGTCAATGACTCTTATTTATTTATTAATCCATCACTGATTGTTATGACAACCAACTTTCAAGAGACAGGTAGTTGTGTTGAACACTATGAATTCAACAATGTCTACTCAATCCAACTTCACTAAATTTATGCTAACCAAAATAAAATCTCCAGTTCCCTTTCTCTACTCTCAATTGCAAAACTTTGGTTTCAACTTCTAGTGACAAATCTCCTTCCAAAATAGAAAGACCTGGAAACGCTTACTTAGTATGACAAACATCTTCTGTTATTTCTCACCTAAAACATCAAAGTTAATCTTTCTCTGATCATTTTCAACTTTTTAAAAGAAATGAGAAAGATTTTTAGGGAGGAAATGACTTTCCTCATACCTTATGGAAGAGTTCTATCTTTCTATAAGTTAGAGATAGTCATGAGTAATATTGAAATTGAGTGGACTGAGAAGTTTGAATTTATTAAGTAATTTTATTTATTGTGTTGTGTTTCTATTATCAAATTTATAAACGTCCATGTCTTGAACATTTTAATATAAGAAATAGAAAAGACATTTTTTAATACAATTTGAAAAATATCAATTTTATTTTAGTGATTTATGCTAGTTCATAATGATCATTCAACACGGGTGAGAACCTATAAACTATTCCAAAATTTGGCTGCCGACATAATAAATTAATTATAAATACAGTGAACAATCTGGTGGAAGTTACCTACGAATTAAAACCCTGTGATAGTTAATGTTTGTTGATGTCTTTCTAGCCGACAAATCATGGGGTGCTGTTGAACTTGTAGACATGCAGTATTATAATGGAAAGAAATTACAATAATATTTAAGTTGTTCTTTCTATTCTGTTCTGAGATGGTTGATTAATGCCTAGCATCGAAACTATACTAAAAATAAATCTTGCGATAGTATTTTTCCATTCAAAACAAAATATTACTATACTACGTATTTAGGGCGCCGTAATCATATGTTATTTTCTATTTTTCTTTGGGGATTCAGCAACTTTTAAACCTAATCATACGCAAGATATTTCTTTAATAATAATAAAATATTGTAGTAAAGATAGAGTTTAAGATTTAGGATTTAAATTAATTTGTTTAGTTAAAAAAAGTAACTTTCATTAAAAAAAAGTAAATGGTAAATATTTTCAGATAGTATAATTTTTGTTAGAAGTAATATATGTTTAAAAATTGTATATATTTAGAATCAGTGTTTTGATTCATAAATAAAAATTTATGAGGTTGTTGTTTTAGAAGTTGTGTTTAGTTTTTGAGATTTTGTTTTATTTTAGTTTGTTTTAGCTTTGTATATATGGCATATTTGTATTTAAATATCTTGGTATAATTGATTTTAGTAATAGAACGTGAATTTACAAGATTTTTCACAATAGAGCTTTTCTCTCCAAAGTTTGTTATAATCGATTTTCTCTCTCTTCTCTTTCTCTCTCTTCTTCCATCTCCGTCTCCATCTTCAGTCATGTTCTCCAATAATTGATATCTAGAGCTCTGATTCGATTCACAGGAAAATACGAGTGTATGTAAGGCGTGTGTGATTGATTTCGTTTCTTGAATTCGAGTTGAATTCATGATCAAAATTGTAACATAATTGCATTTTTTTATTTTGCAGGATCGGGAAATACGAGTATTTAGTGAGATCTGAGTTAATTTTCAGTGCACAAGAACGGAGATGAACAAGATAAATAGCTTGAATACAAAGCTTCCAGTGTTTGATAGAAATAATTAGATTCGGTGGATGATTCAGATGTGTGTGTTGTTCGGTGCTCAAGATATTTTTGATCTCGTCAACGACTGTTACGTTCCGGTGACAACATATATGATGACAGAACAGAGAAACGTGCAAAGAGAAACGAGGAAGAAGGATCATAAAGCGTTGTTCTACATCCATTAATGTGCAGATGCGAACGTGTTTGAGAAAATCCTTGATTCGAAGTCGGCGAAAGCTGCGTGGAACATACTGACATGATGTTACGGCGGTGATGCGTCAGTGAAGAAGATAAAGCTTCAATCTATACGTAAGCAGTATGAGAATCTCAACAGGAAGAACAATGAGAAGATACTTGATTATATCTCTAGAGTGATTTTTATCACAAATAAGATGAAATCATGACGAGAAACTCTTTTTGAACAAATAATCATTGAGAAACTATTAAGATCTCTTACTCCTTAATTTGATTACATTGTTGTAGCAATAGAATATTCTAAGAATTTAAGTACCATGAAAATTGAAGAGTTGCAAAATAGTTTAGAGGCACAAGAGTTGCGTCAGTATGAAAGGAACTTTGAAAGAGAGTCTGAGCAGGCTCTGAAAGTTCTTTTGTCAAGAAGGACCAGAAGCATTCTTAGTCACATGCCAAGAAAAGACATGGTGGCTCTCAGGAGTCAGAAGCCTCCTACTCTGACGAGAAAAAATATCAGAAGGAAAAGGAGAAGCTTGACAAGAGAATGGTCCAGCATTACAATTATAATATGTTTGGCCACTTTGCTAAAGATTATTGGTCAAATAAGAAAAGGAAGTCAGAAGAAGAAAACATAGCCAGAGGAGATTCTGATGATGAACCTATGTTATTGATGACTTATGAACCTAATGAAGAACCTGTGTGATTAACGATTTCTGAATTTGAAAGAGATTCTGATTCTAAATATGTCAAAGTCGGAAGATGACTCTTAAGGAGACCCTGAAGACGAGTCCGAGTCAGAAGGCGAAGCTGGTTCTGATCCAGATTCTGATGATGATCCTGAATCTGGTGGTCAAGACTCTAGAAGTGGTCAAGACTCTGGAGGTTAGGCTTTTGAAGGAGGAATTGTTGGAGGTGGTCCAACTTCTAAAGGTGGACCAACATCTGATATTGTTCCAGAATCATAAGGAGATTTTGAACAAGTTCAGAGGCCATAGAGAATCAAATAAATACAAAGAAGATTTGCAGAGTTTGACATGTTGCAAGATACTGAGATGGTCTCTGAAGGGAAAGTCATTCAATGCATCATGTTAGTAGACTCTGAACCATTGAGTACTGAAGAAGCTCTCAAGAAGAAAGTGTTATTGAAGGCCATGAAAGAAGAACTTGAGGCTATAGAAAGAAACAAGATATAGGAGTTGATTGAGCTTCCAAAGTAGAAGACAACCATTAGCGTCATATGGTTTTCAAGATAAAGCTGAAGCCAGATGGATCAATTGACAAACATAAAAGCAAGGTTAGTAGCTATAGGATTTCTACAAAAATCATGATTAGATTACTTTGAAGTATTTTTTCTGTAGTTAGACATGAAACAATCAGATTGATGATTGTTATAATTGTTAATAGAAATTGGCCTCTGATGCATCTGGATGTGAAATCTGCATTTCTGAACGGTTCATTACAAGAAGAGGTATACATGTCACAAACTCCTAGATTTATGAAGAAAAACAAGGAAGGGATTGTGTACATGTTACATAAAGCATTGTATGGAATGAAACAAGCTCCTAGAGCTCGGAAACTGAAAATTGATTCATTTTTTAAACTGCAAAGATTCAGAAAGTGTGAGTTAGAGTATGTCGTTTATTTTCATCATACTTCTGAATGAAATATGATTCTGGTGTGTCTCTATGTTGATGAGATATTTCTAATAGGGAGACGTTATGATAAGATAGTCAAGTTTAAGAAGGTGCTGATAAATGAGTTTGAGATGACTAATTTGGGAAATATGGTATATTTTATAGGGATAAAGATTATGTACTCTGAGAAGATCATCATTTTGCATCAACTGAAGTATGAACTTGAGATTCTGAAGAGATTTGAGCTGAAAAATTGCAAGGCTGTAATCACACATGTTGAGACAAGGTCAATGAATCTATTCAAACTTTGCTCAAGATGATTTTGGCAAAAATTTGTGAACCTTCATCATCTGCTCCTGCAACTTCTGGAACTTAGGCTCTAGGATTTTCCCTTTCCTTTTGCTTCTTAACTATAGAAACATGTTTGTGTTCTTCTGATTATGTGACTGTTTCAAAAAATTTACTTTTGTTGACTTTTTATGTTTTCACGAATATTTATCTTTTTGATGATGTCAAAAAGGTGGGGGAAGTATAATTATTTTGATTAACCTAAAGAAATGCAAAAACTCATCATAATAATAAAATTATATAAAATGTGCATTTACCACTGACGTGTGTTTGTTTGTTTGATAATTAATCGAGGAACTTTGAAAAAGTTCAGTATGTATTTTAAGATAGGTCAAAATGAAATACACAAGTTCTTAAGAATTGATTGTTCATATAATCAAAGATGTACACTTTGTGAACATATGTTCAAGAATTAGATAGACCCAATACTGTTCAGAAGTTGAGAACTTTCTGAAAGTTAGAGTTACCTTGATTTTGGTATCATGATGTTCAGAAGATGTAAACTGTCTGAGAATATGATATTCAGAGCATAAGAATCAAAAGCAGAAGCAAATGCTTTCCAGAAGAAATGAGCGAATCAAAATTTGAAGACTATCTAGAAAATTTGAATAGAAGATCCAATAAGAAGAAGCTCTGATGAATTCAAGATCTCAATCTTTCTATTAGCATCGAGAGTCAAGACTCTCAAGATCTCGATATCTAATCTATTGGAATCAGGGGGAGTTTTACTCAAATGGTTCAGAGTCGGGATATTAAATCTTCATCAAGTCATTGACTCAAGGGGAGTATCATAAAAAGGATAAGTATTCCTTACCTTTCTATTTTCACTTTTTCTGATTATAAGAACAAAATTATGTCATCAAAATACGTAGTTTTGTCATCATCAAAAATGGGAAGATTATAAGAACAAGATTTGGTTCTGCAATACTATCTCTGAGTTTTGATGATAATAAAAGAGTATGTTTGTATGAATAATTTTGATACTTTAATGTTTGTTATTGTTGAGTACTTAACAAACAGGTTCTGCTTCTGATGGATGCTGTTGTACCCCAAAATTTTCCCTATCATTTATAAAATATTTTCTCACAAAGATCTCTCTTGGTTCAAGACTGCACTAGGGTTGATCAGCTCAAGACACCTCCTTAAACACTGATGACCAAATTAGGGTTTGATATAGAACAAGGATAATTTAACTTTCAATGCTTCATATGACCTTCATGGATCATTATGGACCCCCAATATTACTCATGTCAAGTTTCAAGCCTTGGATCACACATTTGCTCATTCAATTGAGCAGTTGACCTAAAATCAGTTGTATTGGGGAAAAAGTCAACTATGGCCAATTTACAGTAAAACTTCATAATTTCTGATCCACATAAACATTATAAACTCATATGTATCATTTGATCAAGTTTGGACCATAATTCCTCAAGAAATTTGATCAAATCATCAAAAGGGAAAATGGTCAAAATTAGGGTTTTGACTGAGAAAGGGCAATTTCTGATTTTTGACCTAGCAAATGGTCAATTGGTTTGAAGCATGATTTCAAGAGTTAAATTTCATCATTTTTACTTAATGGCATGACCTAAAACATTGCTCAAGATATAGTGGATGGACAGTGAATTTTCAGTCAACTGTACACTGAAAAGTCAAACTTTGACTTTTTTGTCAAAATTCAATGTCAAAGATCACAATTCATCAAAACATGTCAAAATATGAAACTTATTCATCAAGAAATCAAAAAGTCAAGATTTCATTTTGAAAAGTCAAAATTTCCAAACTTAGAAATTTTTCTAAGTGTTGAAAACTTCATATTTTTTCACAACTTTGAGCCAATTTCTCACCATGATGCAAGAGGATTCAGAAGAAACTTTCAACATGAAAGTTGTATATATCCATGATATCTACAACTTTGCTTTACACAACTTCTTCTAAAAGTGCTTGGATCTCAAGTTATTAATTCATAAAGTCGTGTTCTTGAAATTAAACACTTAGTGAAATTTTGCCCTAGTTTTGGTCAGGATTTTGACCTAACTTCATGGAACTTTTTCATATAGTTCCAATGGAAATTTTCAAAAGTGATTCAAAGAGGTATTGTAGAGCACATTAGAAGCTTTCCAAAATGTCCAAGAACTCTTTGATATCATTCTTGAATAGGGAGAATCGAAGAGATGAAGTTAGGGTTTTCACACTTGAATTACAAGTCATTTTGTGATGAACAAGATTCAAATTTTAAACCTATAATGCATAATCTCTAATTTATAGGCCTCAAACTTGTTAGGCACTCCATAATTAATTGCTTGTATAGCTGTTAGAGGTCTCAATTCAAGCATTCAATGCAAGGCCATGCTTTATATCCATTTTGGGAAGAAAGTGCATAATGCCATTTTGATAAAGTAGCTTTTTGCACAAAACTTGTTCTTGAGCCTTGCAATTGCTTTCTTCTGATCATACATGTCCGATAACTCAAGAGAAGCTTGTCTAAACACTTACAATCACTCAGCCCATGCTTGTACTTCCTCTTGGAACCATACTTCCCACTTTTCTTCAAAATCAAGTAACATAGCCATAAGTATATATCTTGCTTTTCTGACCTCCTCAAGTGCAAAAACCTTTTCCATATAATTATACAAATGTATTGCAAGCTAGAACACAATTGAACAAGCCCTCAAACTCCCCAAAACCTGAAATTTCCATACAAGCACAAAAACTTGCCATTTCTGATTTTTGAATTCAATCTCCAAATCCCCTCGTGCGTTTCTTGGTCAAACCATCCACAAAGCTTCTAATACATATATAGAAGCTATCTCAACCCCTGTTTTCAAACTGTAATACCATTTACATCATTCTCCATTTTCAAAAATAGGGCATTGCACATTGACTTCTTCAGCTTGATTCAAGAACTCTCAGCACAAAGTAAGCTTTGCAATAGCTTCCTGGAGGTGCAAGGAAGCTCACCCAATCATCAAAATACTTTGAAAGTAGCTCTAAATCAAAACACGATCTCCAGATGCAACGTGAGTTTTATGACTTTTCATCTCATTATTTAGGCATTGTTAGGTCTTGATTTATGAAGATAAAATGTAGATAACTTTTCCACGAAACTGTACATATCCATAGTTTGCATTTATATGGCCTAAGCTTAGAGAATTTTAGAGTTGAAGTTTTCTGAAATTTTTAGGTTTTGAATTAGGGCCAAAGAAATTCTCATTCATCTTTGATAGTTAGCTTAAGTTATTTATATGGCTGGATTCGTGGAAAGAAATGCCACAACTTTCATGTTTGAACTTTTCATTTTTATTGAGAAATGAAGAAGATATAGGTCATTTGGCTGGAGGTTGAAGATGAAGTGTAATCAGGGCGCATTTTGTATCATATATTTATTGTTTTGCTTATATGAACAGATGTATAGCCACCCCAGTGGTAAAGCACGCGCCTGTTAACCTATGGGACCTGGGTTCGAGCCCTAGTGGTATCCTTTTTGCTTGTTTTTCTCACATTTTCTTGTATTTTTGTCACTTGTTTGCAGCACTGGGCTCCTCTTGTTAGGCCCAGTATTTTTTGCTTATTCTTGCCTCCCCTACTGACTATTCACACCCCTGGCCCATTTCATTTTCTTTTTTCTCATTTTATTTTTATATAGTTTATTTATTTTTTACAAAAAAAATTATTTCATTTAATCATACTTTATTTTACTAATTGATTGGTAAATTTAATTAGAAACTAGGTTTTTTTAGTTATTTTCTTTTATACATTTAAAATATATTTTTTTAATATATAAAAAAGACCAAAAAATATTGTATAATACCATAAATTATTTTTAAGACAAAAATGCCAAAAATATTCTTCTTACAAACTTAATTTCTTTTTTAATCAATTAATAGATTAGGTTTTTATTTAGATTATTTTCCTAGTAAATTTAGGTTTACCTTTTACTAATTTAATTATTTATTTTTCTTTTAGTTAATTAGGTTAAAACAAAACCCTTTTCCCTAAAAAATCCAAACAAAAAGTCCATTTTCTTTCCATTTATATTCTTGTGTGTGTATATATATATATATATATATATATATATATATATATATATATATATATATATATATATATATATATATATATATATATATATATATATATATATATATATATATATACATTTTTGTACATCATTTATCCAAATTCAATATGGTTGTAATAGATAATTAGTTTTATTTTCTTACAATCCCCATTTGAAATTTGTACACCCCCTCCCACAAGTATTGTAATAGTGTAGTAATTTTAAATTCCATAATTTATCGCTTTATACAAATGCTAGTAATTAGGGTTTATATGGAAAGATAAAATCAACAAGTAGCAAACCCTAATCAAAGATCAACAAAACACGAAAATCAATACACTTGCACACAAGCACTCCTAGGGTAAAATCCACTTGGTTGCCTTACAAAATGGCCATGTTACGCATGTGAGGTATCTTAGCAAAAACAAACAAATACAAGATCATAGTCCCTCGATGGCGCTATCAAAAGTTTCCTTTCAAAATGATCTTAGTCCCTAGAGAAAGATGTTAAAATGCCCTGCAACATTGCTAATCATGGTTATACAATGATCCGCGCCCGTCCCGTTTACATCCAAAGATAGGGTTACTTACCAAATCAATGGTAAGACAACAATGTCAAAGGAAAAAGGAAATGAACATGAAAGACATTTGAGTAGGTAGAATGTTCCTAGTTACTTGCTCAATTTCAAAACAAAACATCCTTGCTATTTTCAAAACAAACACCAAAACATCTTTCAAACTTGAAAATATTTTCAAAAGATCAACACTTTGTATACATTCCTACGAACCAGAATCATTACAAAGTTTGCCTAAATAATGACGCCTTTTAAAAATACTTTCAAAAACCACACAAAGCATATTTTCAAACAAAAGCAAGTGATCTAGCAAGTAACTAAGATCCCATGGAAAATCATGGATGAAAAGGGTGTTAATACCTTCCCTTTTCATAATCTACCCCCGAACTCAAGAAATAATCTCAAAGGTCTTTCCTGTGCTTTTTCACCTTTCCTTTTGGATAAAAGAAAAGTCGGTGGCGACTCTTGCTAACCGCAACATTTGAAATAAAACGTAAAACAACCAAGTCAGTTTTCCCACCGCATCACAGATGGCGTGGCCAAGACATTAGAAGAGAATTAGTTCCGCTTCTACGTTATACAAGTTCTGTTGAACAGTAGCAAGACACTCCAGAAGGCTCTGAAGTGTAGGCTCTAATATCTGTCTAAAGAAACCAGTCAAAAGATCTGAAGATATAAGTTTCTACTCAAGTCCATATGCTAAAGACTCAAGTTTCCAAAGACAACTTGTTCTAAGGAAGTAGTCAGAAGATCTGAAGACTCAAGTTTCTACTAAAGTCCAGATGCTAAAGACTTAAGTTTCTAAAGACAGTGTGTTCCAAAGAAACAAAGTTAGAAGATCTGAAGACAAAGTTTCTACTGAAGTCCAGATGCTAAAAACTTAGTTTCTAAAATACAACTTGTTTCCAAGAAGACAAAGTTAAAAGATCTGAAGATAATGTTTCTATTGAAGTCCAGATGCTGAAGACTTGTGTTTCTAATAACAAGGTTCTTAAAAGGGTTCTTAAAAGAACCAAGTGCTAAAGATTCTAAAGATGGAAGTTCTGAAGATTCCGAATACTTGAAGTTATAAAGATCCAAGGTTCTATACAGTGGTTTCTCAAGACCAAGTGATGAGGACTCTAAATACATGGTTCTTAAGACCCTGAACACTTGAAGCTCTTCTGATCCAAGGTTCTCTACAACGGGTTCACACGACCAAGTGCTGAAGACTCTAAAGACTCTAAAGACTTGAAGTTATGAAGACCTTATGTTATGTTCCTGCTTCTAAACTCATACTCGCAGAAACCTCTAAAGTACAGAAGGAAATAATATAACGGTAACATGGTACAATATTACACAGTACGAAAAATCCTTATTCCACTACCTCTCCACTAGCTTGAATTGTGGAAGAGAAAAGGACGTAGCAGTACTATTTTTAATGACTCCTTTTCAAATAGACAACGACTCTATTTTACTTGGATATATAAGAAAAAAACCGTATGTTTAAAATGTTATTGGTGTTCAATGTTAAAATGAAAGTTGTCATTATTGGAACACAACCAAAAAGCTATCAACCACTATAACAAAAACAAGAACAACTGTTATTTAAATGATTCTTCAATCATGTTGATAATGATTATAATGAAATCATTGATTCACAATATGCTTAATTTCATATGCTACACAAAGCTTGCTAAGTTGCAGAAGATAATGAAGATGATCATGAAAGCTCTAGTTACAAATCCACAACATAAATGTTATGCTCTAAAGTGATCATTGAAGAAAATAGAACAAGGGCTGATGTCCATAATGTTCTAAGATGAACCAAGATGAAGAAGTTCTTCTCTTTACTACATCAAGATCAACAAAGCTTCCAGAAGCTTATGAAGAAAAAGACTTCGACGATTCAATTGCTTTGGGCTGTTGTCCGAGGAGAAACTACTTGAAGAAAAGAAGACCACACATCAAGCTATAATATAATGTAATATTTTTAGTATGTTTTAGGATCTTATGATGTATGCTTAAATTCTGTTTACATCCAGCTTGTGTAGAAGCATATTATTGTAAACAAATGTAAAATTAAACAATTTTTTGATGATACCTTGAGAGACTGAGTGAAGGTTTGTTCTCAAGAAGATAGTGATTGAAGGTCATTATGAAATCCTGGTAGTGGTTTCTATTGGGTCAATGATAGTCATATCTCAAAGGGGAGTGAGTAAATTCCAGCCTTGTGAGATCACTGATGGATATCATTGGAAGGAAATCCTGGTAGGAGATTCTGAGGGATCAGATTCTATTGGTCAATGAACGTTATATCTAGTTTGGATCCTTGAACGAGTCATTGGATGTTAGTCACTGGCGGTTTCCCGTGCGATTGTAATCAGATTGGTTATAGTGGATCAAGTCCTCGAGTTCAAGATGAAATCACCTTGGTATGGTGGACTGGACTAGCTTAGGTGTTTCTCAAGTGAACTAGGATATATCACATGTTCTTTACTTTTTCTTATGCTTTAGAGTTTATGTTTTCTTAAGTTAATTAGAAGCATTACTTAGAAGTAACACTCAGAAGCATTGTTCAACGATTAATGCTTAGAGGCGAAAGTTATTCAAGAAAGGAAAATCCAATTCAACCCCCTGCCTTTATTGAATTTTCTTCACATATTCAAACCTGTGTCTTCATAGTATTCAGAACTTGTTCAATCAGAACCTTGTCTTCAAAGTCTTTACCATGTTAGTCTTCATAAATATTGGTATTTAGAGTCTTTAAAACTTGTTCATATAAATCTTGTCTTTAGAATCTTCAGCATGTTGGTCTTCAGAACCACTGGTCTTTAGGTTCTTTAGAATTTGTTCATCAGAACCTTGTCTTCAGAATCTTCAGAACCTTGGAGCAAGAGATCCTAGAATCTTCAGATCTTGAGAAGCCTTCTGAAGCTCTACCATCATAGTCACAAACAGAAGCTTTAGAATTTAACATTCCTCAGAATTGTTACTTTAGAAGCATTCTGATCCTTGTAACACACACTTGTATCACTTAGTGTGTTGAGTCCAGAGTCTGATGATGTCACACGTCATATCTTCAAATTCAGAACTTGTTAGCAAAAGCTACACACTAGATAAAACCATTATGGTACTCAATTGTTATCTAATCACCCATATATTGTTATCATCAAAACTAAAGGCCATATGTAGAACTAAATCTTGTTCTTACCAGAAGAAGTACTTATAGATATTTATTCAAGTATCTGTAAAGGATAATTTCTTAGTGCTCAAAGAAGAAACCTCTGGTTACATTGTCAACTTGTGAAGCTGAGTACATTGCAGGTGCTTTGTCTGCGTGTCAAGATGTTTGATTGATGAATTTGTTGTAAGATCTGAAGAGCAAGATGAGCAAGCCTATAAAGTTGATGATTGACAAAAAATCTTCCATAAGCCTTGCCAAAAACCTAGTGTTTCATGGGAGAAGTAAGAACATTGACACAAAGTTCTATTTTTGAGGAATCAAGTCCAAAATGAAAGGCTAGAAGTTATACACTATAACACTCAGAAGCAACTTGCAGATGTTCTGATGAAAGTTGTTAAGGCTGAACATTTTTCCCATTTTAGAGATGGAATTGGTGTTGTAATTTTTGGTTAGATGTACATGAATTAAGGGATGATGTTTGAAGTAATTCATGTTCAGAAGTTGCATATTCAAAAACAGTATTCTGACTCATAAGCAAAAGCTTATGAGGTTGTTATTTTAGAAGTTGTGTTTAGCTTCTGTTTTTTTGTTTTATCTTATTTTAACTTTGCCTGTGTGGCATGTTTCATTGGTGTATTTAAACACCTTGGTGTAACTGATTTTAGTAGTAGAACATGAATTTACAAGATTTTTTATAATAGAGTTTCTCTCTCCAAAGTTTGTTACAACTAATTTTCTCTCTCTCATATTTCTCTCTCTTCTTCCATCTCCATCTTCAACCTTGTGCTCCAAAAAGTTTAATCCACATCTCGTGCTTTGATTAGCATTTGCAGTCTTACGCATGAATAAAAGTTCCTTAAGATACAAATTTCAATGGCTAATACTATAAGTACATTTATATTTATTTTTATGGATGAAGATACAAATAAATTCATGTTTGATTTATTTCTTGGCCACTTTCCAAAAGACTCTAGTTGATCTCTATGTCTACATTAGAATTGTAAATTGTTTCACTTTTTAAAGTTGGCGATGCCTATAAAAAGGTGAAAATATGAATTGGAGAAGAAAAGAGAGAAATCTAATTGAAAATAAAATTGCATTTTACAAATATGAGTTTAATAAAGCTACCATTTATCTTATATAGAAAATGAATTTGTCATTACAATAACCAACTACACCTAACGACAAAAATCAGTTATAACTAACTACTTTGTTAGGCTAAAATGAGCTAACTTATTTATCGAGTAATCTTGGTATGCTCCATATCTTTATATTTAACACCCTCCCTCAAGTTAGAATCAATGTCAATCATTCCAAGTTTGTCTTGCAAACTATTGAAAGGACCTGAATGTAATGTTTTTGTGATTATTATTGAAATAATGATATTAAGGCCTTATGTTGGTTTTGAGTGAAAGCCAATAATCTAAAATCTTTCGAATTGTGATGTTCTACATTGATCTTAGAATGAGAGACATCATCTTGATTATTATCAGTGGTCAAATTACTAATAGTACCATTTTGTTGCCAATGTGGTGGATAACCATGATTCTTGGAGCATATGTACCTATGGTGTGGTTTGTCATTCCACATTGTGTGCAAACCCTTTCCCCTCTTCCTCTACCACTAGATGTATTTCCACCTCTATTATTCTTTACATAAAAAGAAACCCCCCTTCTTCTCTGAGATGAACCATTGGAAAAAATCATAATTTTGGATTCATCTAGAGGAGTAACAATATGTATTTCTTGTTGAATAAGTAAGAAATACACTTTGCATATGTTAGCAAGAGGATCCACTAAATCTAACAGCAAAGCATTGCTCATTTAAACCTTTCAAGAATCTAATGGCTTGATCAGAATATTTATAACTATGAATCTTGTAAATAACTTAGAAATTAATATCACAATCACCATCATGAATTGGACAAAAATTATTCAATTCTTGCCAAAGTTTTTTTAATTTTGTGTAATAAGAAGAAATTGAACAATCACTTAATTTCCTAGTCTAATAAAGGGGAAAATATACATGTATACATGAGCCTAAATGGGTTATGTGGCACATTATTTATGTATGATGTCACCCTAAAATATAAACATTTCAATGAATAAGGATTCTCAAAGGTTTTGTACATCATACAATTTTCTTAAATCCGATAAAAGTCTTTATTTATCCCGACCTTCAAATATACTAGATTGTAAACAATATTTTGATATGACCTCAACACTCACATGAGGAGAAATAACAACAAACAAGAGCACACGTAGATTCAAATTATATATATATATATATATATATATATATATATATATATATATATATATATATATATATATATATATATATATATATATATATATATATATATATATATATATATATATATATATATATATATATATATATATATATATATATATATATATATATATATATATATATATAAAGAAAGAAATTTTTTATGCAATTCGATCATATTGATATACTCTAGGGGAGAGAGTAGCTCCTTGATTCACTATACTTCAAAATAGTAACAGGATATTACAATACAAGTTACAATAAAATATGCTTCAGAGCTCCCAAAATAAATCGTGTTTTACACTCAAGTATTTCCCATTATGTATAATTCTTATTATATGAATTATAGTAACTTAAGGTATTTACATGTATGAATAAGGTTTGGTTCTGCATCTGGTCTTAAGTTTTAATGATAACATTACATGATATCTTAGAGAATAATTTATTACTCTAACGATTTATGTATAGTGTGTAGCTTTTTCTAACATGTTCTGACTCTGAAGATAAGGCGTGTGACATCATCAAGTTCTCAATACAACACTCTCTGACTCTGGAAAAAACCAATGGTGTTTATAATGACCCAGTCAAGTTCTAGAATGCTTCTATTCCAATGGTTCTAATGAACGTTAGTGTAACACGGTGGGAGAACTGACTTTGGGTGTTTTGTGTTTGATCGCAATTGTTGCAGATAGCAAGAGTCACCACCGACTTTTCTTTTATCCAAAAGGAAAGATTAAAAAGAACAAGAAAGACCTTTCGAGATTATTTCTTGAGTTCGGGGGATAGGTTATGAAAAGAGAAGGTATTAGCATCCTTTTCATCCTTAGTTATCTACGGGCTCTTAGTTGCTTTCTAGATCACTTGCTTTTGTTTGAAAAGGTGCTTGTGGTGTGGGTTTTGAAAGTATTTTGAAAACATCTTTGTAATGGCTCTTGTTTCTATAAGAACGCTTACAAAGTGTTATTTAGAAAATAGTTCAAAGAAGTGTTTTGTGGAATGTGTTTTTGAAAGTGATTTTTAAAAGGTATCTTTTTAATAGTTCTCGTTTCTATAAGAATGCGTACAAAGTGTTTTATCTTTTGAAAATGTTTCAAATGAAAGTGTGGGTGTACAAAATGTTTTTGGTGTGAGAAAGCGAGCAACTAGGAGTAACCTACCTACTCAAAAGGTCTTAAATGTTATTTTCCTTCTCCTTTAGATGTTGCTATCTTACCATTGATTTGGTAAGAAGCCCCATCGTTGGATTTGAAGGGACGGGCATATGACGTTTGTATAGTCATAGAAGGCAACCTATGGGACGTTTTAGCAACATCGTTTAGGGACTAGATCGTTTACCGAAGGCAACATTGATGGTCATCGAGGGACTACGATCTTTTATCGAGGGTATTTGCTAAAATGCCCATATTTGAGGGACATGACTATTTTCCGAGGAAACAAGTTGAATTACCCTAGGGGTGTATATGTTAATAGTGTGTTTGATTTGCATGCATTTAGTCTTTGATTAGGCGTTATCTACTTGTTGTTTTTATCTTTCCATACATGCCCTATTTTACTAGCAATCATACAAAAGTAATAAAATGCAGAAAGATAAAATCTTACACTATTACAACCATATTGAATTGCATGAAAATATAAAGGCAAAAATAAAATAAAAACAAGAAAAATGAGGGTATTTCGATTGAGGCAGAAGACCCTTCGATTCTGCACTTTCTGGCTCTCTTCGATTTATCCTGAAGGGGGGGGGGGGTGAAGGCGTGGCTTTTGAATGAGGCCAGGGGGTCAGCATGTTGTGCCTTTCGATTGAGGCCTGGAGACCAGCATATTGTGCCTTCCGATTGGGGCCTGGAGGCAAGCATGTTGTGTCTTTCGACTGGGCCCAGAACCAGTGAAAGATGTAATCTGCCTTTCTTCCTCCTTCGACTGGGGGTTGAAATTAGTGAGGGATTGCCTTTCGTCTGGGCCTAGAAGTCAGCATGTTGTGCCTTTCTATTGAGGCCTGGAGGCCAGCATGTTGTGCCTTTCGATTGGGGCCTGGAATCAGTGAGGAAGCCCGAGGCTTCGTTTCATACTCCTATCTCTTGTTTCTTTAGTTTGAGATATTAAATAGCAACATGGCCTAAGGCCATGCCAACATTACCTTAGGGACAGGTTAGTTCTTAAAACATTTGCAAGAAACCAAAGAACAAAACCAAAAGGAAAGGCAATAAAAACAAACTAAAAGGGTGTAAACGAAAGGGGAACAAATGCTATGTATATGTTTGAAACGAAAGAGAATTTTATTTATATGTTATGCAAGAAACAAAAAGTTCAAGGTTTAGAGTTACTTACCTTGCTTGAGGATGGAACGTGTGTTGGGTCTTTAGGTGGTTGCCTGGAGCGCCTCTTGATTCGAAGGGAGGGACCAGGTGTTAGGCCTTTGATGCTGGATTCAAAAGAGGAGAACAAGCATTAGGTTCTTCATGCTGGATTCGAAGGGTAAAAAGGTACATGGATCTTTCAAATTCGAAGGGGACAAGTGTTTGGATTCTGGGTTTGTGTTTTCACAAGTGTTTAAGTGTTTGAGAGCTTTATGGTGTTTGAGGAATTTGAAGGTTCGTTCCTCTGACCCAAAAAAGTCCCCCATAACATGTATTGGATCCTCTTATTTACAGGAAAGGTTTCCTGAAGCTTTTGGAGGGAAAACAAAAGGTTTGAACAAATTGAGTAATTTATTCCTTGTAGCTTTCGAGAGACAGTGCCTTGTATGGTATTTTAGTGCATGAATGGGGCAATGTTTCAAGACTGCTATGCAATAGTCTTGGCCAGTGTACCAGGCCTGAACTCGGCAGCAAGCATCTTTGAATATTTTACCCTTTCGTTTTGACCCTTCTTCGACCATACTCTTCTCCAAACAAAACTATTTGATTTTCCTCTAACAAGTGCCTTTCGATTGAGTCACGTTTGTGCATCCTTCGAAGGAGCCAAAAGTGTGACCCTTGGATGGGTCACCAAAAACATGCCTTAAAGTGGCTTGTAAATCCTTCGAATGGACCATCAAACATATCCTTCGAATGGGATGCCCAGAGTTGGATTCGAAAGATGCTGATTCGAAGGGGACACGGGATGTAAGGAAACCTTGTGTAGGTGGTTCTGTCCAGTCAAAGGCTTGCTTGCCCAAAGGTCCAAGTGGCCAAATGAAGGAGTGTACATAGGGGGTCTCATCCTTGTGACTTCATGCCAACATGCAAAAGATCTATGTTCAAACGAAGCTTGCATGAAGGGAACCAACATGCCCAAACGAAAGGTGTGACCAGTAGCTTGTACTGAAGGATTCATGTGCCCAAACGAAGCAAGCATGAAGGAAGTCAAATGCCCAAACTAAAGTGTTGTACCCCAAAATTTTCCCTCTCATTTATCAAGATTATTCTCATAAGATTTCTTTGACTCAAGACAGGATCAGGGTTTGGTCAGCTCAAGACATCTCATCTTACATTGTTGACCCAAAATTAGGGTTTGAGTTTGCACAAGGATTCTTGGACTATCAATGCTTCATATGACTTTCAAACATAATTATAGACCCCTAAGATTACTCATGACAAGTTTCAAGCCTTGAACCACATTTTTGATCAGTCAAGTGGACAGTTGACCTAAAAAATCAGTTGTATTAGGGAAAAAGTCAACCATGGCCAATTTACAGTCAAACTTCATAATTTTTTATCAACATCAACATTTTAGGCTCATATTTATCATTTGATCAAGTTTGGACCACAACTCCTCAAGAAATTTGATCAAATCATCAAAAGGGCAAAATGGTCAAAATTAAGGTTTTGGCTGAGAAAGGGCAATTTCTGATTTTTGACCTAGCAAATGACCATTTGAGTTGAAGCATGATTTAAAGGGTTCATTTTTATCATATTTACCTAATTACATAATTCAAAACATTGCAAATCCATTGGATAGACAGATGAAATTTGCAGTCAACTGATCAAAAGTCAATTGTACACTGAAAAGTCAAACTTTGACTTTTTGGTCAAAATCAAGTGTCAAGGATCACAATTCATCAAAACATGTTAAAATGTGAAACTTGTTCATCAAGAAATCAAAGATTGAATATTTTGTTTTGAAATTTGAAATTTTCTTAACTTAGAATTTTTTCTAAGTATAGAAAATTTCTTATTTTTTCTCAACTTTAAGCCAAATTTCCATCATGATACAAGATGATTCAAAGAAAGTTCCCAAAATGAAAGTTGTAGATATCCATTAAATATACAACTTTTCTTCACACATTTTTCCCTAAAGATGCTTGGATCTCAAGATATAATTTTATGAATACATGCTCATGAACTAAATAACTTAGTGAAATTTTGCCCTAATTTAGGCACGTTTTGGTCCCAACTTCATGGAAAATTTTCACCTATGTCCATGGGTAATCTTGAAATGAATTTCAAATATGTGTTATAGAGCACATTGCAAGCTTTCCAAAATGTCCAAGAACTCCTTAATATCATTTTTGAGTAGAGATAATCAAAGAGAGGAAGTTGGCAATTTCTCACTTTGAATTCAAGCCATTTCATGAAGAACAAATTTCAGATCAATACCTATGCTGCCCAATCCATGCTTCACAGGTCTCAAACTTGTTTATTACTCCATAATTTAATGCTTACTCATTTGAAAAAGCTTTAATCCAAGCCCTAGAGTCTTTATCCAAGTTGTAATTCCATAAACGGCACAAAGTTGTCATTGCCAGTTTGGAAAAGGTTCACTTTTGCAACTTTACAAATCTTGAGCATTGAACATGTCTTATCTACACACATAAGTACTACAAATCTAAGGCAACTTGTATAGAGCTCATACCAACTCTAAGCAAGCCAGTACAAGCATGTGAAGACTTGTCCCTTCACTTTGTTTCAAAAGTAAGAAAGTGTACAAAAAGGCTACAACTCAAGGATCTGTTGAAGAGCTGACTTAAAACCTTTTTCATACTAATACACAAAGATATTACAGTTGAGAACAGAATTGCTAAGGGGATGAAAACACTCTAAAACTCCATATCACCAAAAAACTGTCAAAACTTGCAGTTTGTGCATAAGCATAGCAATCCATCATTTGGCTCGTGCGTTTCAAGTTTTAATCATCAAAACACCTTACCTACTTCATATCTAAGAGATCTAGACCATCATCCCCGCACTGTAACTCCTCCTTCTTCATCTTCCATTTTTGTTTTCAAAGCTTGCAGGTTGACTTGGATAGAGAGTTCCAGGCACTTCCAAAGCAAGGCAAGGATTGGAACACACTCAGGGAGGTTCAAGCAAGCTAAAGCACCCTTCAGGCCTTCCTAAATCTCACTCAAACTCCATTCACGATCTCAGCTAAAAGAGGTAAGAATCTCAACTTCTATCTCTTCATACAGGCATCCATTGGCCATGATTTGTGAATAAACAATGTAAATATCATCACTACGAAACTGTACATATATATAACTTCCATTTATTTGGCCTGAGTTGAGAGAATTTTGAACTTGAAGTTCCTGGAAAAATTAGGTTTAAATTTAGGGATTTTAAAATTCGTTTTGATCTTTGATTGTTAGCTTACATGATTTACATGGTTGAAATCGTGGGAATGAGTACTACCATTTTCATGTTGTAAGTTTTCATTTTTATGGAGAAATGAGAAAGTTACAGAGCTTCTGGCCAGCTTGAGGAAGAAGATGAAGTACAGGGCAAGGGCATTGTTTGTGTTATGTTTTTGTTGTTTCATATAAATCAACGGATGTATAGCCACCCCAGTGACAAGGTAGCACGCTGGTAAGGCCCAGGTCGTGGGTTCGAACCTTGGCGCTACCTTTTGTTTTTTCATACTTTTCCCTTTTCATTTTTTGGTTGTTTTGCAGGATTGGGCTTCAACGTTGGGCTTAGCATTTTTTCTAACATAACACCACTTGATTTCTCAGGATACCCCCCCTGGCCCAACTATTTCCATATATTTTATTTATTTATTTTATTTTTATTTTTGTTTATTTTAAATATTTTCTTTAATACATAAAAATCATAAAAAATATAAATATGATAATATTGCATTTTTATTTTATTTTATTTTATTTTTCACATAAAAAATATATTTTATCTTCAATATATACTAACTATCTTTCTTAAATAAATTTGTAAAAATAAACTTAGATATATTCTTATTTTTCTTTTATATTTATATATATACTTGTAAATATTTATTTTAACATATAAAAACTAAATATTTTCATAAAATATTATTTATTATTTTTAATACAAAAAATAATACATAAGAACTTTATTTTCTTTTAAACTAGAAATTAGGGTTAACTTTGTTTTTTTTAAAAAGAATTAATTTCTTTTCCTTAAAATTATTAGGTTTAGGTTAAAACTTTTTTTCATATAAAAATAAAACAAAAATCTTTTCTTGCATATACATAATATTGCATATTTAAATATTGTATTTGTTTATCCCAATATTTGTACAAATTCGATTTGGTTGTAATAGTTTAATTAGATTTATATTATTGCAAATCCCCATTCACAATTTACATTTCCCCCTCCCATAAAAATATTGTAATAGCGTA
The DNA here is from genome assembly GCA_948472305.1 of Vicia faba. Taxonomy (NCBI): domain Eukaryota; kingdom Viridiplantae; phylum Streptophyta; class Magnoliopsida; order Fabales; family Fabaceae; genus Vicia; species Vicia faba. The sequence goes on along the minus strand of OX451738.1, from coordinate 1,352,686,978 downwards.
GGACATTTAAATTTCGCAATTTACCGCTTTATATACCATGCTAGTAATTAGGGTTTGTATGGCAAGATCAAAACAAAACAAATAGAAAACCCTAATACAAGACAAAACCAAGGCATGAAAATAACACACTTGCACACAAGCACCCTTAGGGTTTCTCCACTTGGTTGCCTTATACAAAAATGGCCATATTATGCATGCGAAGTATCTTGGCAAAACAAACAAATATAAGATCATAGTCCCTCGATGACGCTATTCAAAGTTGCCTTACAAAATGATCTTGGTCCCTCAAAAATGCTAAGATACTTTGCAATATTGTTAATAATGGTTATACGATGACCCACGCCCGTCCCGTTTACATCCAAAGATAGGGTTGCTTACCAAATCAATGGTAAGACAACAATGTCAAAGGAATAAAAAATGCATAAGAAAGACATTTGAGTAGGTAGATTACTTCTAGTTACTTGCTCTATTTTCAAACAACTATCCTTGCTATTTTCCAAAACAAACACACACATTTCCAAACATTTTACAAACATTGAAACATTTTCAAAAGGACAAACATCTTTGTATACATTCTTACGAACGAGAATTATTACAAAGATTTCCAAAACAATGGCCTCTTTTACAAAATACTTTCAAAAACCACACAAAGCACAATTTCAAAACAAAAGCAAGTGATCTAGCAAGTAGCTAAGAGCCCATGGAAAACCATGGATGAAAAGGGTGCTAATACCTTCCCTTTTCATAATCTACCCCCCGAACTCAAGAAACAATCTCAAAGGTCTTTCCTGTGCTTTTTCACCTTTCCTTTTGGATAAAAGAAAAGTCGGTGGCGACTCTTACTAACCGCAACATTTGCAATAAAACGCAAAACCTCAAGTCAGTTATCCCAACGTATCACAGAAAGGTTTGACCAAAACCTTGTGCTGAAGGATTCATGTGCCCAAACGAAGGGTGTGACCAGTAGCTTGTACTGAAGGAACCCCATGCCCAAACGAAAGGTGCATGCAGGAGGCCAAAATGTCCAGATTCAAAAGAGGCATATAGGAGGAAAAAAATGCAAATCAAAGGATGCCAAAAAGGAGCCTTTTGCCTTGGAATCGAAGGAGACTACAGGAGGATTTGTGCCTTGTGAATATAAGCCAACGTGCCAGAGGCCCATGCTCAGTCAAAGGATGCAAGTCAAGCTTGCATCAAAAGAGGCCAAAAGGCCAATCGAAGGAGCTGAAAGAAGAACACTTGTTTTTCTCCAAATTTATCAAAATATTATTTTTATCTGTTTTCCCCCTTTTTGACAGTTTCCTTTTAATCTTGGTACTGCAAAATCCCAATGTACTTGTGCAAGCTTGAACCTTGAGAATCCTTTGTAAGAAATGCCTTGAAAAATGAGAGGGAAAATTTTGGGGTACAACAGTTAGTGATATAGCTTCTAATTATGACTCTATTGGAAGAGATTCTAAACACTTCTCAAGATCTAATATTCTATATGTCTGAGTTTTGAAGATTCTGAAGACAAGGTTCTGAAGAACAAGCTCTGAAGATTCTGAAGACAAGTGTTGAACAATCTGAAGACAAGATTCTGGGTGAATGAGTTCTGAAGACTCTAAAGACTTAGGTTCTAAAGATTCTAGTTTTGGTCCTTCTAAGCATGCTTCATCAACAACCATTAGAAACCTCTGAAGATTAGAATATAAGATCAAAATTGGTTTATGTTAGAGAATAGTACAAAGTACAAATGTTCCCACTACCCTAATATGGTGGCACAAGGAATGTATTATGGTATTATGTTGTGTACCACTCCCTCGTTGACCATTATGGACAAAAAAATAGGAATTAAGTATTCCAATTCTACCCTCCAACGAATTTATTTTTGGCTATAAATGGAAGAATTAAAAGAATGAAGTTAACAACTTATTCTCTGCAAAACTTACGCTGAAACGCTGCTAAACTCTATTTCAAATTTTCATTTGTGAAGTTTTGTAAACGCAAGGAACTTTTGTTTGTTAACTTGCAAGAAAGGAGGTTTTAATTTGTTCATTCAACTTGCTAATAACACTGTTGTATTATTTCATTATATTCAAACTTATGTAATCTGCTTTCAAGAAGCAACTTTGTAAACATACTCATTGTATTCCAACTCTCAAGTTGATTTTTCCTTGAGATACTAAGTGTTAGTCAGAATTTCTCAAGAAGACATTGACGATTAGTCTTTGTGGTTTGCAATCTTGGCAGTTCAATTATAGTGGGTTAAGTCTTTGTTTGATAAAGAAAAACCACGTTGGCGGGTGGACTGGATTAACTTTCTTAATAGTTGTGATACGGTGGGAGAACTTACTTGTGATTTGCGTTTGTTTTCGCACTTGTTCGATTTAGCAAGAGTCGCCACCGACTTTTTATTTTATCCTAATGAAAGGTCAAAAAGCACAGAAAAGACCTTTGAGATGTTTTCTTGGGTTCGGGGGGTAGATTATGAAAAGGGAAGGTGCTAGCACCCTTTTCATCCATGGTTATCCATGGGCTCTTAGTTACTCATTTTAGATCACTTGCCTTTGCTTTTCACTTGTTTGAAATGGTGCTTTGTGTGTGTGGTTTTGAAAATGTTTTGAAAAAGATGCCTTGTCTAGACAACCTTTGTAATGCTTCTTGTTTGAATATATACAAAGGTGTGTGTCTTTTTGAAAAGATAATTCAATGTTTTGAAAGTTGTTTTTGAAGTTGTGTTGTGGAGTGTGTTTTGGAAAATGGCAAGGATGTTTTTGCAAGTTTTTTGATCAAGTAACTAAGAGTTTTTCTACCCTATTTTACTCAAAGATTTTTCTTATGTTTTTAACCCTTTTAACAGTGTTGTTTCACCATTGCATTTGGTGAACAACCTTGTGTTAGGATGTTTAGCGGGACAGACGCGGGTCATCGTATACAATCATTGAAGGCAACTTTTGAGACGCTCTAGCAATTTTGTAAGGGACGAGATCGTTTTGTTGAAGGTAACATCGAGGGTCATCGAGGGACTACGATCTTTGTTTATCGAAGGGACATTTGCTAGAGTGTCTCATACTCGAGGTACATGATTGCATTTCCGAGGCAACAAGCAAGGTTACCCTAGAGGTGCAAGTGTGAATGGTGTATTGATTTTCATGCATTTATCTTGTATTACGTTATCTAGCGGTTGATTTTGAATCTTCGGATATAAACCCTAATTACTATACAGTATATGGAAAGCGATAAATTGCGGGAATTTAAAGTCTAAGTTATTACAAATGAGTATCCAGGGATGGGGGTACAAATGTTTACAAATGGGGATAAGTCTTATCAGAATAATAATGTCCAAGTATTATGTTACAACCAAATTGAACTTGTCGCATTCTCAATGTACAATTATAACAAGGTATAAGATAATGGAAGTCAAAGAAATATGAGATGCGTGTATTTATTTACAAATGATCAAATAAGATATTAACCTAATTAAAGACTTAAGTATTATTATCATTTTTGTGTTTTTGTTAGTTATATATAAACAAAGGGTTTTTAAAGAAAGAATTATTTAACTTAATGAAATTATATTATTTATATATTTATTTAAAATGTGATAATTGTTAGAAGAAAAATATTAAGAGAATTTATACAAAAATATATTTTTATCAGTAAGAGAAAAAAAAGTAGTATGTTGTAAAAAAAGAAAATAATAAATATATATAAAAAGAAAAGATTAATTCAACAAGAATGACAATGACGGGCCTAATGACTAGTTTGGCCCAAGTAAAAAAATAAAATTGGATTAAAAGGGGGGGTGTAGGTGTCAAACGTGTTTGGGCTTCAGTGAGTTTTGTTGGGCGAAGGCCCAATTGCATTGTTTGTACAACAATTTTTTTTAGGGTTCGTGTTTTGATTCTTCAGAACCTGGGGATTACAGTTTGTGAACGGAGCCGCTCCTCTCCTCTCGTCTTCATCCTATTTGTCTTTCTCAAACCAAGAACAACTGATGTCCTCTCCCCTCGCCTTAGGCTACCAGAGTATTACCTCCATCATCCTCTCTCTGCGACTATACAGGGCGGCGATTCGAAAGGGTACGCGTTTTCTTTATAGTTTGCATGTTTAATTATGTATGTTTTGTTGTTTGCAAAGTTTTGATCTTTGATATTTATGCATGAGATGTAGGGAAAGAAGACAATACCTTTGGGGTTTTGTTTCTAGAGAGGCCATGGAGGGACAGGAACACAGGATTGGTGAAGCTCTCGGGTGGCCAAGGCGGAGGGAGGAGCGTGATGACGCTGCTTTCTTACTTTGGGTATTTCTGTATCTTTCTCTTTGAATCGTTTTGTGATGAGATTACTCTGAACACACTTGCTTCTGAGTTCTCTCTTTTTCTTATCTGAATGTTGGATATCTTGAGATGTTGCTATGGTTGTTAATTTGGCCTATGATTTTTGTTAGTGATAAACATACGTATTCTGAAACTTTATACCATTTTGCTTCTGAATCTTCTCTTCTTCTTTGGGTGTTGGATATTCTGTCAGTGATGACTGTATTCTGAGATTCGCTTTTGATATGTTTTTCTTTGTTTTGGTTATTGACTACAAACTGTTGATGATGAGACTCATGTTCTGAGACTTCTTGGTTGTTTTGCTTTGAAGGCAAGCTTGCTTGAAGGTTTGTAGTTTAGGCCGGTTACTGAGTTTGGCTTGCTTGAAGGTTTGTAGTTTGGGCAGGTTACTGAGTTTGGCTTGCTTCTGAGTTTTTGCAAGTTTTTAAAACAGGCTTGTATCTTTGAAAAGGAGCAGGTTTGTTGCTGGCTTTGGAAAACAGGTTTTGAAGGTTTGTTTGGTAAGGCAGGCTTGTGCAGTTTTGCTTGATGCTTGTATTTACAAGCAGTTTTGCAGGTGGTTGAGCTTTTTGTTATGCAGGCCACAGGCTTTAGGCAGGCTTGAAGGCTTGTTGGGTTTTGGAGGCTGGTTTTAGCCTTTTGTTGTGCTTGCAGTTGCAGTTTGTGGCCCTCTTTAAACAGGCTTGTGCTTGTTCTGTTTTTGAACTTGTATTTTGGTTTTTGTTATGCAGGTTTTGTACTTAGTCTTTGGGAAGGCAGGTTACTGAGTTTATAACTTGTTATGCTTTTACAACTTGAATTCAGTTTCAGTTTGTGGCCTCCCTCCTTGAACTGTTAGACTGTCCTATTTATTTTCTTTCTCCTTGCTTTTGTACAGCCTGCCAAACTACAAAACCTACTTCACTCTCTCTTTCTCTCTCCATAAAAGCATCTTTTGCTTAATATATTTTTAATCTGAAAAGCTTGTTTTATCCAGAATGTGATGATGAATAATGACAAGACTTCTTGCTTGTATCTTGGTTTACCTCTACATTTTCCATATTTTCTGCATTGACAGTTTTTTGACAGCTTATGTACTTGTTTGACAGTTTTGTGTACTTGGTTTGGACAGCTTTGTGTATTTAGTTTGCTTTTGTGCAACTTGGTTTGCTTTTGTTTGACTAATGCAATTTGTTGTTCAGTTTGACATTGTGCAGCCTTGTGCCTTGTATCTTTGCATTTAATTGATTGTATGCTTTGAAAATTATTTTACTTTCCTCTTTGTGAACCAAGAAGAGAAATCTTCTTGTGATTTGCAAAGAGGACGAGTAAAACATGATGAAACCAAAAACAATCTGATTCCGACCAACAAGCTTTAATGATGATCTTTTATTTATCTGCTTAAAACTGCTTTCCAATTTAACTGCACTGATTTCTTTTTCTGTCTTTGTAGGTAAATACCAGTTGGATAATGGAAGAAGCAGTAGAAGATAGAAGACTTCAAGAGAACTTAGACTTTAGATTTATTTCCTTTTCATTTATTGTAATAAATATTATTGTAAACACTGTAAATAAATTTACAGTATTCGAATAACATTTGTAACAACATTTAAAATAAATAAAAAGTCTTTGTCAGATATTTCCTTATTTCTTATGCACTGTCTATTTAATTATTTAAATCTCTTGAATTAAAATAACTGGAAATGCATCCCAATAATTTCAACTCAGATAAAATAAATAATCAACAAACTTTGCAGTCTCGCAACCTTGCATTAACCACAATACGCCCGGCATTCCAATTAATCATATGCTTTGTACAGTTAAACAAACAAACGTCCATATACCTTTCACTTCACTGATCAAACCAATGCTTCAAACTTTCAATCAAAAGCCTCAGCTCCTATCCCAGATGTTTAAGTTTTAAGAAACAAACAACAATCTTGAACAAGCGTAAAAACAATGTAACCGTCAATTGAAATACTGTGGATTCAAATTCTTCTGAGAAATACGAATGAAAAACCCTAATTCCAGATTTGCCGTCAAAGAAAAGTCTTCTTGATCAATTCCTGCGCCAAACTCAACAAAATCAATAGAAACCCTAATTCTGGATAGACTGATAAGAATAATTTGTTTGACTGCTTCAAAATCAATGGAAACCCTAATTTTGGATTGACTGATAAAGAAAAGTCTGTTTGACCTTCTTGAGCCAATCTGAAAAAATCAGGGAAAACCCCGAAGTTGTGATTTCTTGTGAAAAAGGCAGGGTAAATTTTGGGGTACAACAATAGTGAACCAGGATAAAAATAATGGTGTCATTTATTTTTGTTCTTGTGTTCTCCGTTTTGTCTTGGGAAGAATTTGTTTTAAATCCTGAAAGCCAATACAACCCCCTTTCTTGTGTTTCTCAAACCTTTAATTGGCAGCAATGCTCTGATTCTGGTATTAATTATTTATCAAACACTTAATTGTGTCAGATAAAGATCCATAATTTTCTAAGAAACACAATGGCTATTCCACCACCACCAATTGCACCCGTTGATGGAAAAATATTTGACTATTGGAAAGATAGACTTGGAAGTTTCTTTATTGGTCACTGTGATACGGTGGGAGAACTGACTTAAGGTTTTGCGTTTGTGTTCGTGCTTGTTCGGTTTAGCAAGAGTCGCCATCGACTTTTTATTTTATCCAAAGGAAAGGTCAAAAAGCACAGGAAAGACCTTTGAGATGTTTTCTTGGGTTCGGGGGGTAGATTATGAAAAGGGAAGGTGCTAGAACCCTTTTCATCCATGGTTATCCATGGGCTCTTAGTTACTTGTTTTAGATCATTTGCCTTTGCTTTTTCAATTGTTTTAAATGGTGCTTTGTGTGTCTGGTTTTTGAAAACGCTTTGAAAAAGATGCCTTGTCTAGGCAACCTTTGTAATGATTCTTGTTTGAATATATACAAAGGTGTGTGTCTTTTTGAAAAGACATTTCAATGTTTTTGAAAGTTATTTTGAAATTGTTTTGAAGTTGTATTGTGAAGTGTGTTTGAAAATGGCAAGGGTGTTTTGCAAGCTTTTGATCAAGTAACTAAGAGTTGTCTACCCTATTTTACTCAAAGATCTTTCTTATGTTTTTAACCCTTTTAACAGTGTTATTTCACCATTGTGTTTGGTGAACAACCTTGCGTTGGGATGTTAAACGGGATAGGCGCGGGTCATCGCATACAATCATTGAAAGCAACTTGTGAGACGCTCCAGCAATTTTGTAAGGGACGAGATCGTTTTATCAAAGGCAACATCGAGGGTCATCGAGGGACTACGATATTTGTTTATCGAAGGGACATTTGCTAGAGTGTCTCATATTCGAGGGACATGATTGCATTTTCCGAGGCAACAAGCGAGGTTATCCTAGAGGTGCAAGTGTGAATGGTGTATTGATTTTCATAAATTTATTCTTGTATTAGGTTATCTGGTGGTTGATTTTAGCTCTTCACATACAAACCCTAATTACTATACAGTATATTGAAAACAATAAATTGCGGGAATTTAAAGTCTAAATTATTACAAAAAAAGTATCCGGGGATGGGGGTACAAATATTTACAAATGGGGATGAGTCTTATCAGAATAATAATGTCCAAGTATTATGCGTTACAACCAAATTGAACTGTCGCAATTCAATGTAAAAAATTATAACAAATTATGAGATAAATATAATCAAAGAAATATGAGATGCATGTATTTATTTACAAATGATCAAATAAAATTTAACCTAGTGAAGATTAAGTATGATTATTATTATTTTTGTGTTTTTATTGATTATGTAAAGGAAAATTGTTAAAAGAAAGAAAAATTATTTAAATCAAAGTTCTATTATTCATATATATTATTAAATATAACAAATATTAAAGAAATCAAATTAAGAAAATTCAAACAAAATTTTAATACATTTTTTAGTTCCATTATTTAACAAAAGAAAAAGAATTAGATTATTTTAAAAAAATGAAAATAAAGAGAAGTGTTAGTTTTAAAACATTAAAAAGAAAAAAAAGATAATGGGCCTAAGAAATGTTTTTGGATGGCCCAATAAAAAATGATAAAGAACAAAATATTAGGAAGAAGAAAGGGAGGTGGGGCGCGCTTAGTAGAAACATGGGCCTTATGGTTTTGTTGTTGGGGTGAAGGCCCAACTGGGGTTATACAAACTTTTTCAGGGTTTTCTCTTTGTCTAGGGTTTGTGAGTTTTGGTATGCAGCGGCGCCTCCTTTCTCTCATCTCTGTTTCTCTTCTTCTCTCTCAAGTGAAGCTTTGATTCTTCCTCCAACCTCCAAGCTGCCAGAGCGCCACCTTCATCCTCTCCTCTCCACGACGATACAAGGCGATGGTTTGAAAGGTACAGTTTTTTTGTTCTAAATGCGTTTTAGGGTTTCTTACAGTTTTGCATGTTTGATTCTCTTGATTTGTGTTTTGGATTTATCTCCTAATCTATGGTTGTTATGAGCATGATGCAGTGTAAGGGGTGAGGAGACTTACCTTGACATTTTGTTTCTGAAAAACATGGAGGGAGGGTTGGACCGGCGGCGCTCTTGGTGGCCGGAGGTGGACTAGATGATGACAATGGTTGCTTGCTCGTTTTACCGGTATCTCTGTACTTTCTTTTGAATGTTTGATGATGAGCTTTTCTGAAAACTGCTTATGTCGCCTCTGAAACCCCTTTGAATAGCTTCTGATTTTCTCTTCCTCTTTTTTCTGGGTTATTTGATATCAATGATGATGACGCTCTGAGATTTGTCTCATTGTTTTGAGGTTGTTTTGATTTGAGTTGATGATGAAAATGTATTCTGAACTTTATCTACTTCTGAATCTTTTCCTTTCTCGTTGCTGAATGTTGTTGATTCTGAATGCTCTTCCTCTCTCCTTGTGGGTTATTTAATGTTTTGATGATGATGAACTTTATTGAAGTTCCTGAAAACCTTTTCTTTTCTCCTTGTTTTGAGGTTGATGATGAATGTAATCTGAAACTTATTTTGCCTCTGATTTTCTCTTCCTCTTCTCATTGTGGGTTATTTGACTTGTAAGTTTGGACAGGTTTTAGTTATTGTAGCTTTGGCTTTGCAGTTTGAGATGCAAGTTTGCAGTTTTTAAGGCAAGCTTGTTGATTGCCGTTTTGGAAGTGTTTACAGGTTCTCGTAATTTGGCCTGTGAGCAGGTTTTGGAATTTGGCTAGCAAGTTTGTTGTGTAGTTGGGCAGGTTATGACTAAGTTGCAGTTTGTGGCTTGAATTGTAAGTTTTTCTTGAGATGCAGTTTTGCATATTTGTGAGTTTGGCTTGCAGGTTTGTTGTTTTACTGCAGTTTATCTTGGGCTTGGCCTGGGTGTTTGTTGAGCTTGAGATGCAGATTTGTGATGCAGGTTTTGTGAGTTTAGCTTGCAGTTTAGGCAGGTTTGGGATTTTGGTGTCCAGGCTTGCTGGTCTGTTGTGTTTTGGGAGGCAGGCTTGATGTTGGTTTTGTGCTTGCAAGTTTTTTGACTTGCAGGTTGTGGTTTTTCTCAATTCCCCCCCCCCCCCCCTTTTGTTTTGCAAACAGGCTTGCAGGTTTTGTAATGCAGGTTTGCAAGTTTTTTGTGGGCTCTATGTCCTCTCTTTTTACAGGATTGTTAAACAGTCTTTATATCTTTTTGTTTTCTTTTTGCTGTCTTGGAAAATTGCCAGCCCTCTAGCCAAAACTGCAAACCTCTTTTCACTAGGTCTTCTCTTTCTCTCTCTTCATAAGCATTTTTAATTGCTTATTATATTTAAAATTCTGAAAAGTTTGCTGGCCAGAAAATGATGATGGCTTGGACAAGCCTTATTGCTTGTAACTTGGTTTATCTTGCTGCATTGTTGTACTTTCTTTCCATATTTTCTGCATTGTGTACTTTTTCCTTTTGCACCTAGTTGGCTTGCAACTTAGTTTGACATGCTTGGTTACTGCATTGTAGTTAGCTTGCCTATGCTTGCCTTGCTGACTTGTTTGACTAATGCAGTTTGGAATTCAGTTTGCAGTACAGTTTGCCTTGCAACTTGCCTATGTTTTTGCATTTTGAGTTAATTGTATGCTTGCAATTTTATATCTTTTATTTTTCTCTCTGTGAACCGAGAAGAGCGATCTTCTTGTGATTTGCAAGAGGAAAATAAAATATGAAGAACATAGCATTTCTGATTCCGTCCGACAGACTTTAATGATGATTTTTCTTTTTTATCTGCTTGAAAATTCTTTTTTCAGTTAATTGCGCTGATTTCATTTTCTTCTGTCTTTTGCAGGTAAGTACCAGTTGGATGATGGAGGACGCAGTAGAAAGTCAAAGATCTCAATAGATTTAGGCTTAGATTTATTTTTTCATTTATTGTAAACAAATATTATTGTAAATACTCTAAGTTGTAATCTTACAATATTCGAATAAAATTTGTAACAACATTTGAAATAAATAAAAAAAGTCTTTGTCAAAATATCTTCCAATTTTTCCTTGCATTGTTTATTTAATTACTTAAGACTCTTAAATCAAAATAATTGAAACTGTCTCAATAATTCTAATCCAGATGAAATAAATAATCAACAAATTTTGCAGTCTCGCAACCTTGCATCAATCACAATACACGTAGTATTCCAATTAACATATGTGTTGTATAGTTAAACAAACAAACATTCCATAAACCTTTCACTCCACTGATCCAAACAAATGCCTTAATGTTCCAAACAAAAGTCTCAGCTCTTATCCCAGATATTTAGGTTTTGAGAAATAACCAGTAATCTTGAACAAGCGTAAAAATAATGTAACAGTTAACTGAATTTATGAGGATTCAGTTTCTTCTGAGAAATGCGAGCGCAAACCCTAATCCTGGATTACTGCCAAAGAAAGATTTGTCTGATCGATTCCTGAGTCAATCTTAACAAATCAGAGAAAACCCTAATTCTAGATTGACTGATAAAGAAAAGTCTGTTTGACCGATTCTCGAGCCAATCTTAAAAATCAGAGAAAAACCATGGGGTTGTGATTTCTTGTGAAAAGGGGAGGGCAAATTTTGGGGTACAACAGTTGCCCCTGTTTAATCTTCTTGAACCTGAAGAGTTAGATTGGCAAGTTTGTCGTTCGCGACTCGAAGGTAAAAGATGATTGGACACTAGAGTGCCCATAAATTTGCACTCGTCAAAGCATAGTTGAGGGAATGGGCTTAAAGATGCCATTTGGAGATGTGACAGAATCTTGTCGGAGATGGGCTTAAAGATGCCATCCGAGAATGTTTGTTGAACTGTATGTTGTAGGTGAAAGAATGAGTATCAGAAAGGTATCAGTGTTTGGAACATCTCTGAGCTAGGGGTCTGAATAAGCAATAGATTAGCATCCATGTTTGGAGCTTCCATAAACTGTTTTCAGTGGTTGAAGTTTGAAACTTGCTAAACTTATCCTGCGAAGGGTAAAATATTAGCTGAAACACAAAGTTATGATGTATGATGCAATGTATGTGTTATATAAATGTAATGAATGTGCATGTAAGCTGATTAGTCGTCTTGCTGAGGAGGATAAATCCTGGATAGCTGGAGATAATAAAATCTTTGACCATCGTCGGGGAAAGTAAATCCTTGATTGCTGTCGGGGATTGAAAATCCTTTGATCGTCGAAAATGAGAAGTCCTGGGACCACTGTTGGGGAAATCAGGAGTTTGGGTTATATGCCAATCTATTGGGGATTCCTGTTTTGAGGAGATCTTCACCGGGGAATATCCGAAAACTTTGTGAGGATTTGAGAATGAGAGTCTTCATTCTGCTTGGGGAATTAGTGTTGAGGAGCCAAGAACAAGAATCTTCGATCTGCAGGGGATTTAAAATTCTGACAAGTTCATGCTGAGAGTAAAGAAAACTCCGGAGAATCAAGAATAAGAATCTTGATTTTGTTGGGGAGTAAGAAACTCTATGGGGAATAGCCATACTGTTGAAGAGTAGATATCCTGCTGGAGAGTAAAACTCAGGATCCTGGAAAAAGCTTATTCCTGTTTGGAAGGAGTTTAGGTTTAGATTGTACGCCACTTTGAGAATGAGAATCTTCATTCTGTCGGGAGCATCAGAAACTCAGGTGTTATACCACTTTGAGAATGAGAATCTTCATTCTGTCGGGAATATCAGGAGGTTGGGAGTATGCCAATCTACTGGGGAAGCAAAAATGAGAATCTTCATTCAGGCGTTTGGGTCAGAAGGTTGGGAGTATGCCAATCTTCTGAGGAAGCAAAAATGAGAATCTTCATTCTGTTAACGGTATCAGGAGCTTGGGAGTATACCAATCTCTTGAGGTTTCAAGGATGAGAATCTTCATTCTGTTAACGGTATCAGGAGCTTGGGAGTATACCAATCTCTTGAGGTTTCAAGGATGAGAATCTTCATTCTGTTAACGGTATCAGAAGCTTGGGAGTATACCAATCTCTTGAGGTTTCAAGGATGAGAATTTTCATTCTGTTAATGGTATCAAGAGCTTGGGAGTATACCAATCTCTTGAGGTTTCAAGGATGAGAATCTTCATTCTGTTAACGGTATCAGGAGCTTGGGAGTATACCAATCTCTTGAGGTTTCAAGGATGAGAATCTTCATCCTGTTAAGGGTATCAGGAGCTTGGGAGTATACCAATCTCTTGAGGTTTCAAGGATGAGAATCTTCATTCTGTTAACGATATCAGGAGCTTGGGAGTATACCAATCTCTTGAGGTTTCAAGGATAAGAATCTTCATTCTTGAGATAAACAGAATTTTAGGAGCTTCATTTGTCCATTATTTTGCTGGTGAGTTGTTTCCGTTTGAGATTTAGGAACTTGTCCGGAATTCAACTGAAGTAAAAGTTTTGTCGAGATTTAGGAACTTGTCCGTAATTCAACTGAAGTAAAAGCTTTGTCGCTTGAATTTGATTGTACCTTTCCCGAAAGGTAAAGGTTAGTGGCATATATCAAACAATGATGTTCTTAAAAATAAATGAGATCGTGTTGCATGTTGTCCTCACGCACGGAGGTGTAATGTTTTTCAAGATGAACTTTCGTTGGGGAAAATAAATCCCGAGCTGATGAAGGAGAAAAAAGTTGGATTCTTTATCTCTGGTATTGAAGGTAATCAGAATAAATCGCTGAGAGATTTATCTGAAATATCAAAGACCCGGAATATCTGCCACTGGCATAAGAAAACAGGGAGATCTTAGTGTCGATCTGACCAAAACAGAGAGGGTCTTGGATTAATTTTGACTCAACCGGATGATGGAGGAATCTCTGACGACCGTAACTTCCAACAGGTAATGAAGGAATTTTTGACGACCGATCAATCTGTGTACGTTATGAATGTTGTTGAAATGTAATTTTGTTTTGGATAATAATTCCTTGACAAATGTTGGGGAAATAAACCCATGACTGCTGGTCTGCTAGAGAGGTGATGAACTTCTCGAGGACGCTTGAATTTCTATTCAGAAAGATTTCGGAGAGATTCGTCACTGCCCCTAGTATCAAGTGCTTGTGGCACTGCCAGGAAACTTGGACTGTACGTAACCCTTTGATGAGATTGACGTTTAAATGCCCCAAGTGATGGTGAGGGAGACTTGCCCCAGGTTAATCTGTAATTGAGAGATTTCTTGAAATCTTGACTGGACTGCCCCAAGTTTAATGGATTTTGAAAGATTTGTTGAAATCTTGACTGGACTGTCCCAGGTTTACTGGACAATACCATATCAAGTCCCCTTTTACTGATAGGAGATTTTGCCACGGGAGTGTCATCCCACTTGAAGTGATTTTACTCACTAAGAGAGCTTTCGTTCCTCCGAACATTCACTGTATGAATTTCTTCGCTGTCAAACAAATAACCATGTGCAAACAACAATATTTAAATAATTCAAAGTTTATGCTTGTCTTGAAGTTTTGAAAAAATGTGTTTTTTAGCAGAAAACTTTTTATAAGACAAATTCAACACAAGATTTAGGGCAAAGCCTTACAGGAGTCAGGATACCTTTTGTAATAGCTTTCGAACTAACCCATGCTTCAATTAGGACTTTTGAAGGGTTATAACGTGGCTTGGTTCACGGTTTAAGAAACAAAGGATAAAGGCACAAAGTATATTTGTACCCACCCACTCTTCATGATGTTCTTCAATCCTGAACTCAGTTAATTGTACGCCGAACTCTATTCGAGTTTGGAACGGCGTTTTGGTGATGGTCCACACAAGTTGGATTTTGTGGGAAGGAAGTCATTTTTTGCAACACTTTTCATGTTGTTGAGGATTTGTAATGACCTCTTTCTTTTGATTTTGTTATCCCTAACTTTTGCCTGACTGTTCCTGTTTTTCGAGATTACAGTCAACGGGATGCCCCAGCTTTCTTAAGCTTCCTTTGTAGGTTTTGGCTCCGTGGGCTTTTCTTTTTTGAGAGATAATGACTGCCTATGAGATAAGGAACCATCACTGTCTTTTGGTTCCAAAGGAATGTTTTTGATGTCATTCGTTGTATTATGAACTGAGAGTTTGCGACTTCAATGCGCGTCTTTTTTTTTGAATTAACTGAGAGACTACCCTGCCCCAGGTTTAATCAAAGGTTTCAATTCGTGTTTAAAATAGAAAAGTTCTACTTCTTTGGCTCGAAGGGGTTGACTAGGTATTATCTTCCTTATAACTCCAGTGTTTAGGGTTTGAAAGAAATGCCTATACATCATCAGCAAGGTCTGTTCAAAAGCATACTGTATGAGATTATGGCATTGTTTCGTCATCCTCCCTCTAAAAGCTTCTAGCTTTTGCAAGAGTTAAATGTCATAAAGAAAGTAGAAAGCATAGTTCAAGAATAGTGAAAACGAATGGACGAATTCAAGAAAAACATATGCAATGCATTAATGAAACAGAGTTTGACATCAACAGATAATTGTTTGAATAACAAAGGAAATTACAACTTGAAAATTCAAATGAAACAAAAGCCTCTTAGTTCGAACTTGTCATTTCAGGTGGAGAACCCTCAGCGGAAAATTTTCATCTCACCATCCGGCATGAATTTCAGCACTCCATTGTCAATCAAATCTTGAATTTTGTTTTTCAAAGCCCAACAGTCGTCGGTGTCATGTCCAGGACTATAGGAGTGGTATACACAAAATGCATCGGGGTGATAGCTAGGAGCAGAGGTATTGGGCTTCCGAATAGGATCCTTTAAAGCAGTCAGATTGACCTCCAACAAGCGTTCCAGTATTAGAGATGATGGTATGTCGATCTCAGTGAACTATCTTCCAGACGTATTTTGCTTACGCTGATTATCCCGTTGACGCTGGCGAGGTTGTTGCTGGGCTTGTGACCCTGAAGCGAGCTGGGGAGTCTTTCCTTTGTCTTCTTGTCTCAAAGGAGGTTGAATGATGACTTGATCTTCAACCCTAGTTGTTTGCCCCACTTGGTTATCTTGAAGCAGTTTGTTGACGAGAACCCTGAGCTCTTCTTGTCTTTGAGCCAGGTCTTGAATGAGAGCCATCTGGCCCACCAGTTGTCCCATCATCTGGATCTTCATTGTTGCCAGCTCAATCTGTAGTTCTTCCAACTGATCATTCCTGACGCCGCCTGGATTTCCTAGGACCATGCCCCTTGTGAGGAGAGCTTTTACCTCTTCCTGACCCTGGGACAGGTTCAGGAACATTTCTTGAAGTTGAGCGTTTTGAGCCTGGATATCTTCGACAGTCCTCTCTAGAGCCATCTCTACTGAAATAAACAGTAGGAGAATAAGGAAACCTGAAAAGGAAAACCTGTTATGATACAATGCCTGATATATGGATGCATGTTTTCAAGGATCTCTCGGTGTAAACACAAGAAAATGTTATAGGTTGAACTTTGATCAGCATCTTTGACTGGAGAACTTTGTATCGGTGGATGTCTTTCCACGAGAATCAAGCTCACCATGTCAAGTGGGTCATAGCCCTTGATTCAAGTTGTTGTAATTGATCTTTGACGATGTTTGTTTAGAGGAAAATCCTCTTGCCCTTTGGTAGATGTCTGGTTCAACGTGCCCCTGCATCAAAGACCCTCGAGATCCTCGAAATGGTTATTGAAAATGTTATGGTATGATGTTATGATGTTATGTACAGGTATGCAAAAAGTAAGAAAGTGTATATACAGGTAATCATATTTACACAAAATAGACAAGTCCTTAGGTTTAGGCTTGCATGGGGGTTTGTAGGTAAGTACCCTCTTGAAGTTAGTTGGCTCAACCTGTCCTATAAATAGTAACCGGGTTCTAAGGAGCTCAATATCACTGGATTATTTTTTGTGTTCATGGTTTCAGTTTAGCCACTTTACTGGCGACCGAAATATTCCAAGAAAACAACCCTCAATGAGTGTAGTATCGAGTGTCTACCAACTTCGGACTGCACCAAAGCCGGTCACCTCACTACCCCTAAAAAGGCCAAGATGGTCAAGTAAGGTTCTAAGAGTTCGTTAGTGCTTCATGACATCACTCAGCGACCCCGTATTCTCTTTGATTGACTCAAAGGCTACCGGTACTCACAAATATGTCACACTAATGTAGCTACTGTTTCAACCATGTCGGTATACCCCACACAGTTCCCTCACAGTTTATTGCTACTTACCTAAAAGGTGCCCCTAAATCTGGGTGTAGGATTTAAAACAAACCCAAACAAGGAACCCAAAAATTAAAGCAATCAAAAGCAATCAAGGTAAGCATGAAAGGTGATCTAAAACCCTAAGGTAACCCCACTTTTAGAAATGTCCCCAGCAGAGTCGCCAGTTCTATGATACGGTGGGAGAACTGACTTGAGGTTTTGCGTTTGTGTTCGCGCTTGTTCAGTTTAGCAAGAGTCGCCACCGACTTTTTATTTTATCCAAAGGAAAGGTCAAAAAGCACAAGAAAGACCTTTGAGATGTTTTCTTGGGTTCGGGGGGTAGATTATGAAAAGGGAAGGTGCTAGCACCCTTTTCATCCATGGTTATCCATGGGCTCTTAGTTACTTGTTTTAGATCACTTGCCTTTGCTTTTTCAATTGTTTGAAATGGTGCTTTGTGTGTGTGGTTTTTGAAAACGCTTTGAAAAAGATGCCTTGTCTAGGCAACCTTTGTAATTATTCTTGTTTGAATATATACAAAGGTGTGTGTCTTTTTGAAAAGATATTTCAATGTTTTTGAAATTGTTTTGAAGTTGTGTTGTGAAGTGTGTTTAAAAATGGCAAGGGTGTTTTGCAAGCTTTTGATCAAGTAACTAAGAGTTGTCTACCCTATTTTACTCAGAGATATTTCTTATGTTTTTAACCCTTTTAACAGTGTTATTTCACCATTGTATTTGGTGAACAACCTTGCGTTAGGATGTTAAACGGGACAGGCGCGGGTCATCGCATACAATCATTGAAAGCAACTTGTGAGACGCTTCAGCAATTTTGTAAGGGACGAGATAGTTTTATCAAAGGCAACATCGAGCGTCATCGAGGGACTACGATCTTTGTTTATCGAAGGGACATTTGCTAGAGTGTCTCATATTCGAGGGACATGATTGCATTTTCCGAGGCAACAAGCGAGGTTACCCTAGAGGTGAAAGTGTGAATGGTGTATTTATTTTCATACATTTATTCTTGTATTAGGTTATCTGGCGGTTGATTTTAGCTCTTCACATACAAACCCTAATTACTATACAGTATATTGAAAGCAATAAATTGCGGGAATTTAAAGTCTAAATTATTACAAAAAAAGTATCCGGGGATGGGGGTACAAATATTTACAAATGGGGATGAGTCTTATCAGAATAATAATGTCCAAGTATTATGCGTTACAACCAAATTGAACTGTCGCAATTCAATGTAAAAAATTATAACAAATTATGAGATAAAGATAATCAAAGAAATATGAGATGCATGTATTTATTTACAAATGATCAAATAAAATTTAACCTAGTGAAGATTAAGTATGATTATTATTATTTTTGTGTTTTTATTGATTATGTAAAGGAAAATTTTTAAAAGAAAGAAAAATTATTTAAATCAAAGTTCTATTATTCATATATATTATTAAATATAACAAATATTAAAGAAAATCAAATTAAGAAAATTCAAACAAAATTTTAATACATTTTTTAGTTCCATTATTTAACAAAAGAAAAAGAATTTGATTATTTAAAAAAATGAAAATAAAGAGAAGTGTTAGTTTTAAAACATTAAAAAGAAAAAAAGATAATGGGCCTAAGAAATGTTTTTGGATGGCCCAATAAAAAATGATAAAAAACAAAAAATTATGAAGAAGAAAGGGAGGTGGGGTGCGCTTAGTAGAAACATAGGCCTTATGGTTTTGTTGTTGGGGTGAAGGCCCAACTGGGGTTATACAAACTTTTTCAGGGTTTTCTCATTGTCTAGGGTTTGTGAGTTTTGGTATGCAGCGGCGCCTCCTTTCACCCATCTCTGTTTCTCTTCTTCTCTCTCAAGTGAAACTTTGATTCTTCCTCCAACCTCCAAGCTGCCAGAGCGCCACCTTCATCCTCTCCTCTCCACGACGGTACACGGCGATGGTTTGAAAGGTACAATTTTTTTGTTCTAAACGCGTTTTAGGGTTTCTTACAGTTTTGCATCTTTGATTCTCTCGATTTGTGTTTTGGATTTATCTCCTAATCTATGGTTGTTATGAGCATGATGCAGTGTAAGGCGTGAGGAGACTTACCTTGACGTTTTGTCTCTGAAAAAGATGGAGGGAGGGTTGGACCGGCGGCGCTCTTGGTGGCCGGAGGTGGAGAAGATGATGACAATGGTTGCTTTCCCGCTTTACCGGTATCTCTGTACTTTCTTTTGAATGTTTGATGATGAGCTTTTCTGAAAACTGCTTATGTTGCCTCTGAAACCCCTTTGAATAGCTTCTGATTTTCTCTTCCTCTTTCTTCTGGGTTATTTGATATCAATGATGATGACGCTCTGAGATTTGTCTCATTGTTTTGAGGTTGTTTTGATTTGAGTTGATGATGAAAATGTATTCTGAACTTTATCTACTTCTCAATCTTTTCCTTTCTCGTTGCTGAATGTTGTTGATTCTGAATGCTCTTCCTCTCTCCTTGTGGGTTATTTGATGTTTTGATGATGATGAACTTTATTGAAGTTCCTGAAAACCTTTTCTTTTCTCCTTGTTTTGAGGTTGATGATGAATGTAATCTGAAACTTATTTTGCCTCTGATTTTCTCTTCCTCTTCTCTTTGTGGGTTATTTGACTTGTAAGTTTGGACAGGTTTTAGTTGTTGTAGCTTTGGCTTTGCAGTTTGAGATGCAAGTTTGCAGTTTGTAAGGAAAGCTTGCTGATTGCCGTTTTGGAAGTGTTTACAGGTTCTCGTAATTTGGCCTGTGAGCAGGTTTTGGAATTTTGCTAGCAAGTTTTTTGTGTAGTTGGGCAGGCTGTGACTAAGTTGCAGTTTGTGGCTTGAACTGTAAGTTTTTCTTGAGATGCAGTTTGGCAGATTTGTGAGTTTGGCTTGTAGGTTTGTTGTGTTTACTGCAGTTTATCTTGGGCTTGGCCTGGGTGTTTGTTGAGCTTGAGATGCAGATTTGTGATGCAGGTTTTGTGAGTTTGGCTTGCAGTTTAGGTAGGTTTGGGATTTTGGTGTGCAGGCTTGCTGGTCTGTTGTGTTTTAGGAGGCAGGCTTGATTTTGGTTTTGTGCTTGCAAGTTTTTTGACTTGCAGGTTGTGGTTTTTCCCAATGTTTTCCCCCTTTTGTTTTGCAAACAGGATTACATGTTTTGTAATGCAGGTTTGCAAGTTTTTTGTGGGCTCTATGTCCTCTCTTTTTACTGGACTATTAAACAGTCTTTATATCTTTTTGTTTTCTTTTTGCTGTCTTAGAAAATTGCCTGCCCTCTAGCCGAAACTGCAAACCTCTTTTCACTAGGTCTTCTCTTTCTCTCTCTTCATAAGCATTTTTAATTGCTTATTATATTTAAAATTCTGAAAAGTTTGTTGGCCCGAAAATGATGATGGCTTGGACAAGCCTTCTTGCTTGTAACTTGGTTTATCTTGCTGCATTGTTGTACTTTCTTTCCATATTTTCTGCATTGTGTACTTTTGCCTTTTGCACCTAGTTGGCTTGCAACTTAGTTTGACATGCTTGGTTACTGCATTGCAGTTAGCTTGCCTATGCTTGCCTTGCTGACTTGTTTGACTAATGTAGTTTGGAATTCAGTTTGCAGTACAGTTTGCCTTGCAACTTGCTTATGTTTTTGCATTTTGAGTTAATTGTATGCTTGCAATTTTATATCTTTTATTTTTCTCTCTGTGAACCAAGAAGAGCGATCTTCTTGTGATTTGCAGAGAGGAAAATAAAATATGATGAACATAGCATTTCTGATTCCGGGCGGCAGACTTTAATGATGATTTTTCTTTTTTATCTGCTTGAAAATTCTTTTTTCAGCTAATTGCGCTGATTTCATTTTCTTCTGTCTTTTGCAGGTAAGTACCTGTTGGATGATGGGGGACGCAGTAGAAAGTCAAAGATCTCAAGAGATTTAGGCTTAGATTTATTTTTTTCCTTTATTGTAAACAAATATTATTGTAAATACTATAAGTTGTAATCTTACAATATTCGAATAAAATTTGTAACAACATTTGAAATAAATAAAAAAATTCTTTGTCAAAATATCTTCCAATTTTTCCTTGCATTATTTATTTAATTATTTAAGACTCTTAAATCAAAATAATTGAAACTGTCTCAATAATTCTAATCCAGATGAAATAAATAATCAACAAATTTTGCAGTCTCGCAACCTTGCATCAATCACAATACGCGTAGTATTCCAATTAACATATGTGTTGTACAGTTAAACAAACAAACATTCCATAAACCTTTCACTCCACTGATCCAAACAAATGCCTTAATGTTCCAAACAAAAGTCTCAGCTCTTGTCCCAGATATTTAGGTTTTGAGAAATAACCAGTAATCTTGAACAAGCGTAAAAATAATGTAACAGTTAATTGAATTTCTGAGGATTCAGTTTCTTCTGAGAAATGCGAGCGCAAACCCTAATCTTGGATTACTTCCAAAGAAAGATCTGTCTGATTGATTCCTGAGTCAATCTTAACAAATTAGAGAAAACCCTAATTCTAGATTGACTGATAAAGAAAAGTCTGTTTGACCGATTCTCGAGCCAATCTTAAAAATCAGAGAAAAACCCTGGGATTGTGATTTCTTGTGAAAAAGGGAGGGCAAATTTTGGGGTACAACAGTCACGATGTTGATCTATGGGATGTGGTAGTAGATGCTACAAACATCCTGTGGATGCTAGTGGAAACAAGATTGAAAGAAGAATGATGAACGAGCAGCAAAAAAAAAATTATAAGAATCATGATAAAGCAAGAACCATTATGTTGAATGTGATTTCTTATACAGAGTAAGAAAAGATAACAAATAGAGACTCTTCTAAGTCTATATTTGATTTTTTGAGAATTAATCATAAGGGTAACACTCAAGTAAAGGTGACCAAGGCGCTTGATTCAGAAATACAAAGCCTTCAAGATGGAAGAAGATGAAGCGGTTAAGAACATGTTCTCAAGGTTTTAAACTCTTGTTGCAAAACTAATGGTTATAAAAAATGGTATTCTACTTTAGATCATATAAAGAAGAATATCATAAGCTTGCCAATGAAGTGGAGGCTATGGTAACTGCACTCAAACTAGCTAAAGGTCTGGACAAAACTTCTCCTGAGGAACTTATTTGTTTTTTGAGAAACCATGAGATTGAGCTAAAATAAGATGAGCCTCAGAGAAAAGGTAAATTTGTAGCTCTAAAATCAAGTAGAAGATCTGAGAAGACTAGAGCTCTTCAAGTTGTAGAGGATGAAGAATCTGAAGAAGACAAAGACGAGTTATCACTTTTTTCTAGAAGGGTCAACCAACTCTAGAAGAGGAAGCAAGGTTACAAGTTCAAAGGAGCTAGAAGGACAGGTGACCGCTTCGAGTCTACTTTTAGACTAAATAAGTTTAGTGGCAACAAAGATGTCACATGCTATGACTGCAAAGAGTCATGCCATTACAAGAATGAGTGTCATAATATCAGAAAGGAGAAGCCCAAGAAGAGAGCCTTCAAAAGCAAGAAGAAAGGGCTAATGGAAACCTTGGATGATTCTGACTCTTCAAAATATGATTCCAGAGAAGAGAAAGCTAATGTGTCGCTGGTGGAAAGCATAGAGCATCTGATGAGAATAATGATTGTTGATTTTTCTTCCAATTTATAGATGTCACAAACAAAGTAATCACAAAACCTAGTAGATATTTTCCATGTTAACATTACCTGTATAATCTGAATCTATAAAACTCTCTTTAAAAAATCCTATTGAGTTGATTTTGTATACTTTAAACCAAACTTTAAAGAATAATTCAAATAGCTCAACACTCACTTTAAAGCTTTCCAATGAATCTGACCAAGATTCACAATAAACTAACTTATTATACTGTTGTACCCCAAAATTTGCCCTCTAATTTTTCAAGGCCTTTCTCACAAGAATTCTCAAAGTTCAAGTTTGCACAAGTACATTAGGATTTTCCGTACCAAGATTAAAAGGAAACTATCAAAAAAGGGGAAAACATATAAAATTAATATTTTGACAAATTTGGAGAAAAACAAGTGTTTTTCGATTCATCTCCTTCAATTGGCCTTTTGGCCTCTTTCGATGCAAGCTTGGCTTGCATCCTTCGAATGGGTGTGGGCCTTTGGCATGCTGGCTTGGATTCACAAGGCACAAAGCCTCCTATATCCTCTTTCGATTCCAAGGAAAAAGACTCCCTTTTGGAATCCTTCGATTTTCACTTTTTGCCTCCTATATGCCTCTTTCGAATCTGGACATTTTGGCCTCCTGCATGCACCTTTCGTTTGGGCATTTGGTTCCTTTGTTGCAAGCTTCGTTTGGGAATTTGAATCCCTTCATGCTTGCTTCTTTTGGGCACATGAATCCTTCAGTACAAGGTTTTGGTCAAACCTTTCGTTTGGGCATGTGGTCCCCTTCATGCAAGCTTCGTTTGAACATAGATCTTTTGCATGTTTGTATGAAGTAACAAAGCAGGGACCCCCTATGTACACTATTTCATTTGGACATGTAACCTCTGGAAGGCAACCCTTCGACTGGACAAAAAACCACCTTCACACAAGGCTTCAATTGGAACCTTGATTCCCTTCGAATCAGCATCTTTCGAACCCTACTCTGGACCCTTCGAAGCAAGTTTGTTTAAAGAACTTTGAGAAAATCTCATAGCCTTACCCTATTTGTCAGGCTATGTTGCTTCCAAATATTTATATGACCAGAGGCTTGTACAAAGGTTTGAAGCTTTGTCTATTGAATAACACTATTCTTGGTTAAAATAGCAAAAGGCTATGTACCCTTTTTTTCATAGAGAGTACTTTTATCCCAAAATCAGCTTCCAACATGATTCATGTATGAACGAAAAGCAGTGCCAGAAGCACAAGTCTAATTTCCTGCCAGCAGGCCCCCACTTGTACTGGAAATTGGGAATCAACGAGAAGGGACAAGACTTGTTTCACCCTTAACCAAACCATGGTTTGTCATCATATAAACCTGGTTACTTCAAACACATTTATTCTTTTCTCTATAAATAGAGAAGCATTTGCAAGCTCAAAGGAGGACTTTTTGGCCAGAGGAACGAATCTTCAAAAATTTCTCAAACACCATAAGTTCTCAAACACTTAAACATTTTTGAAAATACAAACCCAGAATCCCAAACATTTGTCCCCTTCGAATCTGAAGCATCTTTATATCTTGTTACCTTTCGAATCCAGGAAGAAAAACATTCCATTTGTTTTTCTCTTTCGAATCTAGCAGTAGAGACGATACCCTCACTCCTTCTCTTTGATTCTAGGGGCGCTCAAGACAATCACCTAAAGGTCCAACACACGCTCTAGCTTCCAGCAAGGTAAGTCATCCTTAACCTTGATTCCTTCGTTTACAGTACAACATGTACATAAAGTTCCTCTTCGTTTCAAGAATATACATAGCATTTGTTCCCCTTTCATTTACACCCTTATAGTTTTGTTTTATTGCCTTTCCTTTTGGTTTTGCTCTTTGGTTTCTTACAAATGTTTTAAGAACTAACATGGCCCTAAGGCAGTGCTAGCATGGCCTTAGGAGATGTTGCTATTTAACATCTCAAACAAAGGAAACCAGGAAACATAAAGTAGGGAACGAAGCCTTTGGCTTCCACACAAACCTTCAGGCCAAACAAAAGAGGCAGCCAGAAGGCACACCATGCTGACTTCTAGGCCAAGACGAAAGGCAATCCCTCAATGCTTTCAACCCCCAGTCGAAGGAGGCAGAAATACTGATTACATCTTGCACTGGTCTCAGGCCCAATCGAAAGGAACAACATGCTGGCCTCCAGGCCCCAATCGAAAGGCACAATATGCTGACCCCCAGGCCTCAGTCGAAAGTCATGTCTTCACCCCTTTCAGGCCAAATCGAAGGAATCCAGAAAGTTCAGAATCAAAGAGTTTTCTTCCTTAATCGAAATACCCTTATTTTTCTTGTTTTTATTTTATTTTTTCCTTTATATTTTTATGAAATTCAATATAGTTGTAATAGTGTAGGATTTTATCTTTTTTCATTTTATTACTTTTGTATGATTGCTAGTAAAATAGGGTATGTATGGCAAGATAAAAACAACAAGTAGACAACCACTAATCAAAGACTAAATGCATGCAAATCAAACACACCATTCACACATGCACCCTTAGGGTAATTCCACTTGTTGCCTCGGAAAATAGTCATGTCCCTCGAATATGGGAGTTTTAGCAAAGACCCTCGATAAAAGATCGTAGTCCCTTGATGACCCTCAATGTTGCCTATGGTAAACGATCGAGTCCCTAAACGACATTGCTAAAAAGTCCCATAGGTTGCCTTCCATGACTATACAAATGTCTCACGCCCGTCCCCTCACATCCAACAATGAGGCTTATTACCTTATCAATGGTAAGATAGCAACATCTAAAGGAGGAGGAAAAGAACATTTAAGACCTTTAGAGTAGGTAGGATGCTCCTAGTTTCTCGCTTGCTCATAGCAAAAACATTATATACACCAACACTTTCATTTTGAAACATTTTCAAAAGACAAACACTTTGTATGCATTCTTATAGAGACGAGAACCATTACAAAGACACCTTTTCAAAATCACTTTCAAAAAACAAATTCCACAAACACTTCTTTGAACTATTTTCCAAACAACACTTTGTACGCGTTCTTATAGAGACGAGAACCATTACAAAGACGTTTTCAAAATACTTTCAAAATCCACAAGCACATTTTCAAACAAAGAAAGTGATCTAGCAAGCAACTAAGATCCCGTAGATAACTACGGATGAAAAGGGTGCTAATACCTTCCCTTTTCATAACCTACCCCTCAAACTCAAGAAATAATCTCGAAAGGTCTTTCTTGTTCTTTTCAACCTTTCCTTATTGGATAAAAGAAAAGTCGATGGTGACACTTGCTATCCACAACAATTGCAATCAAATGCAAAACACCAAGTCAGTTCTCCCACCATATTACAGAACTGGCGACTCTGCTAGGGAGAGGACTTAAAAGTGGGGTTACCTTAGGGCTAGATCACCTTTACTTGATTTCCTTGTTTGACTTGCTTGCTTTATATTATGGTTCCTTGTTTAGGCTTGTTTTGATCCTCTACCCGGATCTGGGGCACCTTTTTTTAGGTAAGTAGCAATAGATTGTGGAAAATGTACAACGTAGACCGATGTGGTTGAAATAATGGCTACATTAGTGTGACGCATTTGTTGGTACCGGTATCCCTTGTATTGGATCGAGGAGAATACGGGGCCGCTGAGCAGCGTCATGAAGCACTAACTGACCTTATAACCTTAATTGAACAACTTGTCCATTAGGAAGTAGTGAGATAGTCGATTTCGGTGGAAAGCTGAAAAATTGGTTGATACTCGACACTACACTCACTGAGATCGGACTTTTGGGATATCTCAGACACAAGAAAAGATTGATTAAGCTGAGACAATGCCTAAAAGAAAGGTCAATGATATTGAGATCCCCTAGAACCCGGTTACTTACTAGGACAGGTTGAGCCAACTAAACTTCAAGAGGTTACTTACCTATCAAACTCCATGCAAGCCTAAACCTAAGGACTTGTGTGCTTTGTGTGTATATAACAATTTGCATACTTGTACATAACATCATAACATCATACCATAGCATATTCAATAACCATTTCAAGGATCTCAAGGGTATATGATGCAGGGTCATGTTGAACCAAACGCCTATGAAGGGGCAAAAGGATTCATTCTCTAATCAAACATCACCAAAGACTAAATCACGGTAACTTGAGTCAAGGGCTATGACCCACTTGACATGGTGAGCTTGATTCTCGCGAAAGGACATTCAACAATTCGAAGTTCCCCAATCAAATTTGTTGATCAAAACTAAACTTCTAACATCTTCTTGTGTTAACCCCATGAGATCCTTGAAAACATGCATCTACATACCATATCATGACAGGTTTCTCCCATACAGGTCTCCTTATCTTCATACTGTTTATTTAAGTCAAATGGATATGGAACAGACGATGAAGGATATCCAAGCACAAAATGCTCAATTCCAACAAATGTTCCTGGCTCTGGTTAAGGGTAGGAAGATCTGAAAACACTCTTCACCAAAGAGAGCAAGAAGAAGACTAAGAAAAGGGTTGTCATCCTCAACGTGGGAAGAAGGTCCAAGGGGCATGCCCAACTAGCTAAAAAAGAAGATGCTTCTTCTGAATAAGAAGACAGTCAAGAAGAGGAAGCTAGAAGCATTAGAGCTAACATAGCTACTGATGACGAAGACTCTTCTGAGGAGCAGTATCCACCGGCAGATGAAAAATACAAATAGCTTGAAGACAGACTAAAAGCTGTGGAGATCCAAGTTATTCCTGGCTTAGACTTAGGAGACATGGGTTTGGTTTATGGAGTGGTCATCCCACCAAATTTCAAAATCCATACCATTGCCACGTATGATAGGGTCTCTTGTCCTAAGATACATCTGAAGTCTTATGTCCGCAAGATTCAACCATACACAACTGATCAAAAGCTCTAGATCCATTTCTTCCAAGAGAGTTTGGTTGGGACGCAACTTGAGTGGTTCTATTAATTTGAGAGTTCCCATATTCACACTTGGGAAGACCTAGATGTTTCTTTCTATAAGCAGTACCAATACAACACTGATCTTGCACCAACTCGTGCGCAGTTGCAGAATATGACCATGCGTTCTAACGAGGGCTTCAAAGAATACGCCCAAAAGTGGAGACCTAGCTGGCAGGGTGCAGCCACCCTTAACTCATAGGGAGCTGATTGCCATCTTTATGGGAACTTTGACGGGACCTTTCTTCAATCACCTAATCCGAAGCTCCTCAGTCGGGTTCACCGAAATAATACTAATTGGCGAAAGGGTCGAAGCTGGAATCAAAAGCGGTAAAATCCAATGGGGTGCATCTTCGAATGCAGGGAGGCAACCTTTCATTGGGAAGAAAGAGTTTGACGTTGCGTACAATCAAAAAGGTCGTAACCAGGGTAACCACGACCAACACGTGGGGGCAGTTCTGATCTTCAATCCTATATCGGTGCATCAATGGCAACAAGGGCATCAGCGTAAAGAGGTCGCGCCTAAAAGATAATTCACTATGATTAACATGCCACCAGCTCAGGCATTACAACACATGTTGAGAGCAGAGTTGATTACATTAAAGGCTCCTCTCCAGAACCCAAGCACTTCCGCTCCTACCTATCATCCCAATGAAAGGTGTGCATACTATTCTTATAGTCCTGAACACGACACAAACAATTGTTGGGCTCTGAAGAACAAAATACAAGATATAATTGATGCCAAGGAGATTGAGTTCGACCCTCTAGAGTCTCCTAATGTGATCACTGCTCCTATGCCAAATCATTGAGAGCGTCCTGTTCATTTTGAATTTTCAATTGTAGTCTATTTGTGATACGGTGGCCAGAACCGGGACGTGGTTTCCCTATTTCGTTAAGGAAATTTTGCTGGTTTGCATTTTGCGTTTGTGTTTGCAAAATGTCGCGGTAAGCAAGAGTCGCCACCGTCTTTTATTTTATCCAACAAGGAAAGGAAAAAAGCACAGAAAAATTCCTTTTTCGAGATATTTCTGAGTACGAGGGGTAGATTATAGAAAGGGAAGGTATTAGCACCCTTTCTATCCGTAGTTATCTACGGGCTATTAGGTACTTGCTCATCATTTTCAAAATTGTTTTCTTTGTGTTTGTGGGCTTTGAAAAGTTTTTGTTTTAACTTCGATTTAACTCTTGCTTCTGTCTTCAAGAGTGTAATGAAGTGTTTTTGAAAACTTTGTTTGTAAAGGAGTGTAAGTGTGAAAAATTTGTTTGGAATGAGCAAGTACTTAAGAACTAATCTACCTACTCGAAAAAAGAATCGTTCTGTATTCGTTTCCTTTAGACAACGCTATCCCACTATTAGTGAGTAGGTAGCACCGTCGTTGGAGTTTTGAGGGTCAATTTGAAAGGGACGTATGGTCACTAAAGCAATGTTAGGACGTCTTAGGGTAACCCTAATGTCTTAGATCATTTATCCAAGGCAACAATATCCGAGGCAACCTTTCCGAGGAAACTTTGATCTTTGGACAAAAGGATGACCACTAAAGCATCCTATACTCAATGACCGTTTACCGAAGGCAACCAAGTGGTGTGTACCCTAAGAGTGTGCATGTACGAGTGTTTCAATTTCAGATTATTTTATCTTTACACGTTTAGGGTGATCTAACTGTTTTAAATTCAGTCATACATTCTTGTCATGCAAACCCTATTATCAAACATCTAACAGTTAATAATTTGCGGAATTTAAAATGCGGAAATTAAAACTACGCTATTACAAGGCTTCGGGTATTTACATACCCAAAAACAAACCCTTTGAAATTAAAAACGGTAAAAATAAATAAATGTCCTAATTAAATTATTACAAACCGTGAGCAGATACAATAATTGGGCAAAATAATAATAAAGCGCGCGATTAAAAATTAGATCGAATGCAAAACTAGGGTTTTGACCCTTCTATCCTAATTTAAAAGAAAAATGTTTTTTTTGTTGTTTTTAATATTTTTAAAGAAAAGAAATTAGGTTTTAAAAATAAATGCTAAATTAATTAGTTATTAAATTAATTAGTAAAAATAATTACAAGATCTATTTTGTTTTTTTTTTGTTAATTTAAGAAAGAAATAAAATAATTAAGTTAGTAATGATAACCTATTCATTCTAATTAATTTTAATTATGTAAAAAAGAAATTTAAAGTTTTCGAATTTAATCAAACCTAATTAATTAATTAATTTTTTAATAAAAAATAAATATCTTGAATTTAATTGGATGAAAAAAGTTCTTTTTGTGATTTTTTTGATAAAAAAAGAAAATGATTATTGGTTAGTAAAATAAATAAAATAAAATAAATAAATGAAATAAAATAAAATATAAAGAAAGATAGAGATGCTGGGCCTGAAATTAGGGGGTGTAAATAGATGAAATCTGGGCCCATTAGTGGAGATCCATGCTGACTTTCTTGATCTTGTATGGCGCGCTGACCCTGGCTCATGGTGTTCTTTCCTGGATGGCCATCCGATTTGGCCATCCAGCCACTTGGCATGCTAGATCTTGAGGGAGTATGATAAGCTTTAGAGTTATGCACACATTGAATTTCCTGAAAGAAAATAAAATAGAGAAATAGGGGGACCTGGGATTCGAACCTTGGCCCCAAGGCAAATTCCTTGCTACGCTTGCCACTAGACCACTTGCTTCTTGTTGTACAGTTATGGAATAATAATAATAATATGCAAAAACAAATATTAATGGAAAACAAAAGAAAATGCGCGCTGAATCATTTGAATTGGACAATGGGGAAGTGACAACTCATCGTCTCCTTCCTCTCTCCGTCGCTAAAGGTTTGATAACCTATACCTACAGACAAACGTCCGTTGCTACAGACCGATTCTTTCTCAAAATCTTCCACATGCCATGGAAATAATATCTAAAGCCATGGTTGAGGTCGTTTCATCCTCCTGGTCACAATGGTACCACTTACGAAGGCCAATTGTTCCTGAAATCAAAAACCCTAAAATAAAGCTTTGAAACCTAGCAATGGTGATTTACAGTATAGGCTACATAAATGAAATTGAATAATGCAGGAAGCTTGCAAATGCTCTATAGATTAAGAATATATGATTAATTCAACCTAACAATGCTTAAAACATGAGATTCGAATTCAAGAACAGGTGTATGTCGTGCACGACTTACAGAGCGATTTGGGACTGGAATGGACTTGTTCTTGATTGCTTTAGCTTGCATAGAGACCCAGGAAGTGATTGGGATCGTTCAAGGGTCCTGAAACAGCCTCCAAATGGGATTTTGATCTCACACTTTTTCCTTGATTTTTCTGATTTGGTTCTTGCTTACACGCCTATTTCTAGCCTTCTTTTAGGTCTGGCCTCGTTCTATATGTATGAGTGATGCATTAGGGTTGATAATTGCATCCAAATCTTTCTCCTTCAATGATTTTTTATTTGATTTGATTCATCTTTAAAACCTTTCCAAACATGGCCTAAATCAATCTTTTTGTTCACTCCAATGCCTTGCACGAATTTGAATGATGCTAGTTGTGTAATAAGACCTGAAACAATCATAAAATCTCTTGTTATCAATGTTTTGGATTTTATTTGATTTATTTTGATTTAAATCAAATTAATTCAAATAAAAATCAAAATAAATAATAAAAATAAGATATGGACAGGTGGAAAAGGTTAGAGCTCGTGGGCTATGTTGCCAACTCAAAACAAGTGAAAAAGGTTGGGCCCATTTGGAAAAATTTGAGGTTTTAGGGATAGTTGACTTTTGGCAATTTTGCAAAAAAGGTCAACTTCACAAATGCATAACTTCCTCAATTTTGACTCTTTGGAGGTGTTCTTGGACTTTTTAGAAAGCTTGAGATGTCATATAATCAACCCTTTTGGTCTCATCTCAATTTTATATTCTATGATCATGTATGAAGCTTTGACAAAAAATGTGTTTTTGTTGACTTTTCAAAATGACCTATAATATCCAAATTCATAACTTCTTGTGTGTGCACATTTTGAAATTGGGAGCTGAAGATGGATTGTAGGGAATTTCATCCTCTTCAAAATGATATTTGTATGGTTCATTTCTCATAAAGTATGAGAAAGTTACGCTTGGTCAAAGTTGAGTTGACCTTTCCTACAAAACCCTAATTTAGCAACTTTTGAGTCTTGATGAATTATGAGCAATCCTTGATGAATCATGATCAAACCTTGATCAAATGATGAAATATACTTCAAAATGAGGATGTTGACCAAAAATCTTGAAGTTTGACTATATGTGGGTCACAGTTGACTTTTGCCCTAGCATAGTCGATTTCCAGGCCTTTGAGCAATTGACTGAGCAAACTTTCTCTGTAGGGCTTGAAACTTGACATGGATGATCTTGAGAATATATTAGGACATTGGTGAGTATTTGGGATTACTTGGACTCAAATATCTTGATGCAACATGAAACCCTAATTTGAGGTAGACTGCCTTAGGAGAGAGCTTGTCTGGCCAACCCTTGGACTACCTTGAGCAACTTGAGTATCATTCTTGAAATGTTTTAAGGAATATGGGAGGGCAAATTTTGGGGTACAACAATATTTTGTTGTTCAAACACTCATCTATTAATTTCAAACTTTATTTCATTAATGCATTGCATATGTTTGTCTTGATTTAATCCAATTGTTTTCATTATATTTAAACTATGCTTTTTACTCCCTTTATGATATTCAACTCTTGTTTTAAAAGTTACAAGCCTTTAGAGGGAGGATGACGAAAACAATGCCTTAATCTCATACAATATGCTTTTGGACAGACCTTGCTGACAATGTACATGCGTTCTTTCAATTCCTAAACACTAGAGTTATAAGGAGGATAATCCCTAGTCAACCCCTTTGAGCCAAAGAAGTATGTGTTTCCTTTTTGCACAAATTGAAACCTTTAATCAAAACCTGGGGCAGGGTAGTCTCTCAGTTAATTCAAACGCGCATTCAGTCATAAACTTTCACCTCGTATACAATGAGTGATATAAAAAATGTCCTTCTGGATCAAAGGATGACGACAGTTCCCTATCACATAGGCAGTCATTATCTCTAAAAAAAGAGAGGGCCCACTAAGTTAAAACCTACGAAGGAGACTTAAGACAAAGAAGAAAAACTGGGGCATCTCGCTGACCGTAATCTCAAAACGAGAACAGGCAGAAAAAAGTCAGGGATAATAAAAAAAAAGAGGTCACTACAAATCCTCAACAACATGAAAAATGTTGCAGAAATGACTTCCTTCCGACAAACTTAGCTTGTCTGAACCATCACTAAAACTTCATTCCAGACTCAATTGGAGTCCAAATGTACGATTAACTAAGTTTAGGACTGAAGAACATCACGAAGAACGGGCAGGTACAAATACACTTTGAGCCTTATCCTTTGTTTCTTAAACCGTGAACCAGACCACGTTACAACATTTCAAAAGTCATAATTGAAGCATGGGTTAGTTCGAAAGCATACTGTTACAAAAGGTATCCTGACTCTTTTAAGGATTACTCTAAATCCTGAGTTGAATTTTTTTACAAGAATTCTTTTATCTGCTAATACGCATTTTCAAAACTTTAAGACAAGCATAAACTTCACATTATTTGAATATAGATGTTTGCATATGGCTAATTGTTTAACAGCAGATAAATTCACACGACGAATATCCAATGAACAAAAACTCTCTCAATGAACAAAATCACTTCAAGTGGGAAGACACTTCCAATAACAGATCTCCTATAAGAAAGGGGGCATGACGTATCACTGTCCAACACATCTGGGGCAGTCCGGTCAAGATTCCAAGAAATCTCTCGAGAGGTGCTGAATAATCAGGGGCAAGTATGCATCTCGATCACTTGGGGCATTGAGCTTGAATTCTAGCAAAAGGTCAAGCAAATGTTTTTCTGGCAGTACTACAAACACTTGCTACTAGGGGCAGTGACAAGTTTCCCATAAAGTCCTTTTCATAGGATGACCCCCAGTCAAGTCCCCACAAAGTTGTAGCCAGACAACTCCCAGCCAAAGTTTCAATCTCTCGATAATCCTCTCCCTAGCTGAGTTGGCCTTAAAAGAAGAAGCCTTATGGATTTCTTCCTAAAGAATTCACCTTGCCAGCAGGTCATCAAATATTCTCTTCAACATAGTTTATTCCCCAACAAAATGATACGCTCCTCAAAGGAATCATTCATATTCAAACAATTTTCAGTTACTATGAAGCCTTGACCCGACCAGATAATAGTTTAACTTCTCAAGATATTGAAAAAACTTGGACCCGACCAGACAATGGTGTAACTTCTTTTCCCCAGTTAGAGTTTGCCTCATCCCTAGTAAGTTACTGTGAAGCCTAGATCCGACCAGATATCAGCTCAACTTCATTCTTTCCAGCAAGTTATTATAAAGCCTGGACCCGACCAAATATCATTTTAACTTCATTCTTTCCAGCACGTTACTGTGAAGCTTGGACCCGACCAGATATCAGTTCAACTTTATTCTTTCCAGCAAGTTACTGTAAAACCTGGACCCGACTAGATATCAGTTCAACTTCATTCTTTCAAGTAAGTTACTGCAAAGCCTGGACCCGACCAAATATCAATTCAACTTCATCTTTTCAAGTAAGTTATTGTAAAGCCTGGAGTTCGACCAGATAACAATGAACTTCATCCACCTCAGAAATCTGCTTTGAAGCCTGGAACCCGACCAGATAGCAGTTTAAAGTTAGTAAGTTACTGTGAAGCATGAAAACCTTCAGCCACATTCAAATCATAATAGATAATATTAGCATAACCGTTCTTTTGAGGTGGTATAATCTCCATCTTAACTCTATCACGATCTGGATGATTGTTAGGAGCCATTGTAACTTGCCCTACAATAGTATTGGAAACGAGAATCTTAAATATATCCTCATATATAGCCTCACTAGTAGTAACATCCACCTCAAACTAAGTCTTCTTCACCATGGTTTATAATTCTTTAACCTCTAAGACTTTGTAATTCTGCATTATACATGTCTCGTAAAAGTTTATTTATCTACTTATGATAATTTTTTATTCTCCATAATCCATCTTAGAGACATGTAACCTTTCACCCGTTCAAAATAACCAATGAAAACATGCTTCATAATCCTATCATTAAATTTTTCTTTCTTGATATGTTCAAATGACAAAGATCCAAATTTGAGTAGACTATTGGTTTCCTTCTCCAAAATTACATAGGTGTTTAGAAGTTTATTCATGTGGATAAACATTTGTTAATCAATTAAACTCTTTTAGAAACAACATCACCCTAGAATTGTTTTTGTAACCCAACTTCCAACAACATTATTCATGCATTTTGCTAGGTCATTTTGTCGAGGTGTTCCAATAACGGTTCTATGACTTTTGATACCTTGTTTCTTACAAAATTCATTTAAATGCTCTGAAATAAAATCTAAGCCCTTGTAATTAAATCTCAATGCATTCTCATTAGTTTCCAATTGATTTACTAAAAGAGTATACCATCTGTTAAACCTTTCAAAGGTACCACTTTTACTTTTCAAAATATAGAGTCATGCTCTTTTAAAGAAATAATCAATAATACAGAGGAAATAGATTTCCCTCATATGAATTTCCACCCTTATCGGACCCATAGATCTTAGTGAACATACTCAAAAGTTATTCTATAATTATCCGCACCACTCCCAAACTTCATCTTGTGTTGTTTGCCTAGTATGCAGTTATCATAAAATTTCAGTTTATTTAATTTCTCACTCTCTAGCAACCCTTGTTTAGAGATTTCAACTAAACCTCTTTCATTGAAACAAGATACTCTCAAATGAAATATCTCAGTTTTTTCATGAATATATAATGATATGTGACCAACAATAGTGGAACCGTCCAAAATATACTCATATTTTGGACCGTATAGCCATTATCAATGCACCTTGTAAAATTTTCAACACCACACATTCAATTCGAGTGCAGTAGCCTAGATCATACAAAATACTTATGGACAATAAATCTAACTTAATTTCAGGAACATGCCTCAAAATACTTAGGAGGAACTCACAGTATCGAACATTTTTAGCCGAATGTACCAATACCAAAAACTTTGCAAGCCTTAATGTTTGAGTCAAACGACTCCCCATTCTTCCAGCTCTAAAGTCTCGAAATTATTTTTTTTGGACACATGTGATAATATCGTCTTGAGTTCTTAACATATCCCTTATTTGTATCTAAACTTGTTACCACTAGTGTGCCAACACTTTCATAACCATCTTCATTGCAGCCAACCGCAATCACAACAAAATCATCCTTGCTCCCTGTTTTGGAATAATCCTTCTTAAAGTGACTAATTTTGTGACAAGTGAAGCGTTTAAACTTTGACTTATCAAAAACCTTGGATAATTTTGACTTTGACCTATATCCCTTCCCCATATGGTTTATTTTACTCTTACTCATTTCTCTTGAGACACTTAAGCCTTAACCACTGTCATTAATATTCAAATATTTCATCTTTGAAAACTCCCTTAACCTTACGGTCGTTTGCACTTCATCCAAAATGATAGTATCTTTCTTACCATAAAGAAATAAATCCTTAATTTGATCAAATGTTCTAGGTAATAAACTTAATAAACGTAGAGTTTTATTCTCATCATCAATTATCACCGCAATATTTTACAAGTTAAAAATGATCTTATGAAATTCTTCCAACTATTCCATGATAGATTTATTATCTACCATACAAAAAGAATAAACTTGTTGTTTCAGACAAAATCAATGATTTATATACAATGATTTAAGTTTGACCCATATCTCACACAAGAAATTCTCTCTCGTGACTTCTCTTATAACTTTATCTCCAAGACACATGATAATGACATTTTCGACCTTATCCGCCATCTTGATCTTCTCTACTTCTGTTAGGATTTTAGAAATCAAAGACTTTCCCTTCAATTCTTTCACACACCTTTGTTGAATTAAATTGCTTGAATTTTCATTTTCCACAACCCAAAGTCATTATTTTTAGAAAACCTCTTGATGTCCCATTTGAAACCTATGGTGTACACTTGTAAACTTAACCCTTTTTCGCCACGGTATGCGCCACTTGTTGTAAAATTTAAAGGTCTAATCACACCTGGACCTTTGATGTGTGGAACAAAGAAAAATGGAAACCAACCAAATGGCTTAAGTGTAATAAAAATATAAAAGGCGAGAACACAAATAAGTTGTTTACCAAGTTCGATAAAATTGACATACTCTTGAAAATATAGTAGTTCTCTGATTCAATATACTTCTAAATTGTTACAAGAGATTATAAGACGAGTTACAAGAAAATAACCTTCAAAATTTTCTAGAATAAACCTTATTTTCTACTAAAATGTTTTCAAATCTCTCCAACTCTCAATAGATAAATCACTCAAATGCAATGTGTTTAAAGTGTTTTCCATATTGTTGCACCCCAAAATCCCCTCTCTCACACACACACACATTTTATTCAAGGAATACTTATTAAGGTCCTCAATTTCTCAAGGTTGACCAAGAATTGATCAGACAAATTGTCCTCCTAAGCAATGGCATTTCAACTAGTTTCACTTTTCACCAAGATGTGTGAGCTCCAAAGGTCTCAAATGTTTTACATAGTCCTAAAGCTCAAGAAATGCATCATTTGGAAGGTACAAGCTTATACATTACAGGAGGTTATTGCACCCTATACGCCTCAGCATAATGGCATAACTGAAAGAAAGAATAGAAGTGTACTGAACTTGATGATACGTAAGTTGAAAGCTAAAAAATTTCCTAAGAGATGTTAGGTCAAAGCAGCTTCGACAGTAATATACACTCTGAATAGATGCTCAACGAAGAAGATGGTCGAAAAGACACTGCATGAGGCTTGGACAGGGTCGAAGCCAAATGTAAGTCATCTTAGAGTTTTTGGATCAATGTGTGTTGCACCCAAAAATTTTACCTCTCATTTTATTCAAGGCATGCTTATTAAGGTCCTCAATTGCTCAAGGTTGACCAAGAATTAATCAGACAAATTCTCCTCCTAAGCAATGGCCTTTCAACTAGTTTCACTTTTCACCAAGATGTGTGAGCTTTAAAGGTATCAAATATTTTCCATGGTCCTAATATGTCTTCAAGTTTGTCCATGCCAAGTTTCATGCCCTACAACTTCTATTTTATCCTCAAGCTCAAGAAATGCATCATTTGGAAGGTACAAGCCCATACGTTACAGGAGGTTATTGCACCCTATACGCCTCAGCATAATGGCATAACTAAAAGAAAGAATAGAAGTGTACTGAACTTGACGAGATGTAAGTTGAAAGCTGAAAAAATTGCCTAAGAGATTTTGGGTCGAAGCAGCTTCGACAACAATATACACTCTGAATAGATGCTCAACGAAGAAGATGGTCGAAAAGACACTGCATGAGGCTTGGACAGGGTCGAAGCCAAATATAAGTCATCTTAGAGTTTTTTGGATCAATGTGTTTTAGGCATGTACCTGAACAATTGAGAAAGAAGTTGGATGATCAAAGTGAAGTCATGGTGCTCATAGGTTATCATTCGATTGGTGCATACAATTTGTATTCACTAATTTAAGATAAAATAGTGATCAATAGAGATGTTCTTGAAGACGAAAGCAAAAGGTGGGATTGGAGTCGAAGTTCAGTTCGATAAGAATCAGACATAGTCACAACTTTTTTCGAAGAAGATGAACATAACGAAGCTTCGACAAGTCAAAATGAACAAGGTAATACTTCGACTGGTCGAATCAAATAACCACCTGTGCAACTTTGTTCTAAGAAGATGAACAGAATGAAGCTTCGACAAGTAAAAATGAACAAGGTGATACTTCGAATGGTCGAATCGAAGAACCACTTGTGCAACTTTGTTCGAAGAAGATGAATAGAACGAAGCTTCGACAAGTCAAAATGAATAAGGTGATACTTCGAATGGTCGAATTGAAGAACCACTTGTGAAACTTTGTTTGAAGAAGATGAACAGAATGAAGCTTCGACAAGTCAAAATGAAAAAGGTGATACTTTGACTGGTCGAATTGAAGAACCACCTGTGCAACTTTTTCGAAGAAGATGAACATAACAAAGCTTCGAAAAGTCAAAATGAACAAGGTGTTACTTCGGCTGGCCGAATCGAAGAACCACCTGTGCAGAAGGAAAGAAGATCCACAAGAACAAGAAGTGAGTTCGACTAGGCTGATTGGATATGAGAGGTTTCCAGATCAAGCAATCGATGCAGATGGTGACTTAACCTCACTTTAAAAAAAATCCCCAGCAGAG
The DNA here is from genome assembly GCA_948472305.1 of Vicia faba. Lineage (NCBI taxonomy): Eukaryota > Viridiplantae > Streptophyta > Magnoliopsida > Fabales > Fabaceae > Vicia > Vicia faba. The sequence continues at coordinate 1,352,648,281 of OX451738.1, read as the reverse complement.
TCGCCAGTTCTGTGATCGGTGGATCTGGAACTGACAGTTTAAAGCTGGTTCGCGAAATGTCGCGGTAAGCAAGAGTCGCCACCGTCTTTTATTTTCTCCAATATGGAAAGGACAAAAGCACAGAAAAATTCCTTATGAGATTGCTCTCGGTTCGGGAGGTAGATTTATAGAAAGGGAAGGTGTTAGCACCCTTTCTATCCATGGTTATCCATGGGCTCTTAGATACTTGCTCATTTGTGTTTTCAAAAATGTTTGTTTGCTTTTCAAGTGTGAGTGAGTTTGAAAAAGTTTCGTTTAAAATTTCAGTTCGACTCTTGTATCAGTCCTCAAGAGTGTTTGAAAAGTTGTTTTGAAAGCTTTTTGCAAAGTGTCGGTGTGAAAAGAAGTTTTTGATTTGTTTTGAATTAGAGCAAGTATCTACGAGTCATCTACCTACCCTAAGGAATTAGTCTGTGTAAATGTCCTTAAGGTAGTGCCATCCCACCATTGAGAGGTAGGTAGCACCACCGTTGGAGGTGTTCGGGTCAATTCGAGTTTAGGGACAGTGTGGTCACTAGAGCAATAGTAGGACACTTTAGAAGCTACCCCCATGCCATGTTCATGGACATGAGGACTTACTAAAACGTCCTCTACTCGACGACCACGTTTCGAGGGGCAAGGCAACAGTGAGGCGTACCCTAAGAGTGATGTGTGAATTGTGTGTCATTTTCAGTTATTATTTGTCTTGTCATGCATTGGGTGATCTACGCTTTGATTTTATTTGGGCATACATTCTTTCATGTGATTAACAGTTTAAAGGTGCGGAATTTAAAGTGCAGAAAATAAAGGTCCTACGCTATTACAAGGCGCAGGTCCATACATCGCCAAATTAAACAAAGACCCGATTTGAATAAAAGTGCGGAAAGTAAATGTCCTAATTATCTATTACAAGGCCTTGGGGCAATTACATAAAAAGAAAAATAAAAGTAAACGTGCGAAAAGAAATTAGAATCGAGTGCGAGGGCGTTGGACCCTTTAAGGAAATTGAATTGAAATTACAAATTAATTAATGATTAAATAAAGAAAAGAAATTATTTTTATGTTTTTTTGGTATTTATGAAAATAATTAATTTATTGGAATTAAAAATTAAATAAAACCCTAATTCTAGTTTGTTTTTAATTATTAAAAATAATGTTTGAGTTTTGACCTAATTTACATTAATTATTTAATTACAAGTTTATTTACAAGATAATTAATAATTAATAATGGTAATAAGAAAAATTTAATTATTGAGAAAAGGAATAAAAATGCTAAAAAAACCTAATTTTTATGTATTTTAATTTTAATTATTTAGAAAAAGACATTAAAGTTAAACACCTAAATTTAAACTAAATTGTTTATTGGAATTTATTTACAAAAAAAAAACTATTAATGAATTAAAAATTAAATAAACATTTTTTTATATTTTTAATGACTTCTGATTTTTTTTTGTGTTTTATGAAAATTAATTTTATGGAATTACATAAAACAATTAACATGATTAAAATAAATAAAAGAAAAAAATAAAAAGAGAGAAAGAAAATGCAAACATGGGGGGTGGTTGACCCAATTTGGAGGCTTATTGTGAGTAATCTTGGTCCAATAACTCCAGGCCTTTTTGACTTTTCAGACTTGTGTAGGGAGTTGTTGACCAATGCATATGGTGATCTGCAAGTTCTGGCCCTTGGATGGATCCCTGGGGACACTTGGCAGGCAAGCAGGCAAGGCGTTTGGTGGACCTTAGATGAGGCGCTGCATGGAAAGGTGTTAAGAAAAATAATATTGAAGAAGTGGGGGACCTGGGAATCGAACCCAGGTCCCAATACCTGCAGCGTACATCCCTGGCCAACTGAACCATCACGTTTATTCATATATAATATAATAAGAAAATATAATATGGAGGAAACGTCCACTATGCTGAGAAGCGCGCCAAACATTCAAACGGACCAACCACCTTCAGCCACGCCAGCATCTTCTTCGTTCTTCCTGAAAATAAGAAATAGATAGCGGGGGTTTTAAACCCCCACTAAATGGTACCTGCGAAAAATAACGAACAGCACATAGTGAAAAAGAAAAAGGGCGCGATGGTTAGTTTCCATTCGTTGGAAGGTCCTGGTTTCAATGGTGTAGGTTTCATGGCCTAATTTTTCCATATACGCAAAGCCCCAAATGGAAGCTTCTGAAACCCTAACCTGCGTCCATGGTAACTTTGCATACAAGCGTCTATAATTCAATTGGATGGTACCATTAGCTTTAGAATGATCAGGTTAGTATAAATCAAGCATTAAAATGTATGGAAAATGCGTGCAAATCAAAATACGAATATGAATAATATCATGAACAGGGCAAAGTCATTCTACCACTTCTGGATGTATGGAGATTGGAAAGGTATTGAGTCACGTTCAGGAAGGTTCCAGCAATCGTTTGGAATACTTTTTAGGCCTTGAAAGGAGCTCTATCTATGAAAACAGTTTTGAAGTTTTTGGTCAAAAATGCAAGTTTTGTTTTGAGGTTTCAGCGCAACATTCTTGTTCTTGAGCATTAGGTTTTGTTTGTATATGTATGAGGAATCATTCTAGGTCAAAAACAAAGCCCATGATCCATGTATTCAATGCTTTTGAATTTGTGATTTTCAAGCATCTTTTTCAATCTTTTTCATACCTTTCTTATGCCAATCATTGAAGATTCTTTCCTTTTGAGGGATGCACGAAATATTGAGTCCTTAATGAGAGAATATGCTGCACAAAAGGATTTGGAAACCATGATTTGCTATTTTTGTCATATTTAATTTTAATTAAATGAATTAATAATAATAATAATTCAAATAATTAATCAAAAATGATAAAATAATTCCTTTTAAATTCAATGGGTCGTGCATAGCTTTTGGGTGATGATTCTTGGAAGAAATTGTGGCCCATTAGCAATTTTGAGGCATTTGAAGCAAAGTTGACTTTTCAAAATTCCCAAATATTTCCCAACTTCCACAAGGCATATCTTGCTCAATGTTTAAGCTTTGATCATGTTCTTGGACATTTTGGAAAGGTTTTGAAGTCCTCTAACCAATTCCTTTGGTCCCATGTCATTTTGATTTACCAATCTCAAGTTATGGTCTTTGACTTAAAGTGCCTTTTTGTTGACTTTTGAAAATGACCTATAATGTTGAGATTGATAACTTTTTGTGAGAGCATTTCTTGGACTTGAAGTGTGAAGAGGAGTTGTAGGAAATGTAATTATCTTCAAAATGAGCTTTGGATGGAATTTTTCTGATAAAACATGTGGAAGTTATGCCTTGTTCAATTTACAGTTGACTTTTCCAACTGTCCAAAAATAGAAACTTTTGCATCTTGAGACTTTTTGAGCCGTGCTTTGAGAATCATGATCAAGAATTGATCAAATGATGTTTGTGGCTTCAAAATAAGATGTTGACCAAAAATTTTGACTTTTGACTGTCAAATGACCATTTTGCCCCTGCAGTTGACTGTTGAGCAATTAGGGTTTTTGACTGTGCAATTTTGTGCTGTGAGTCTTGAAACTTGACATGAGGATGCTTGACAATGTTTATAGGCATGTGGGACTTGATTGGACCCTTGGAAACTTCAACTTCTTTGCTAGAACCAAAACCCTAATTTTTGACTGTTAGGAGGCCATTGGACTATGCAACCCTTGGGAGATTTTGAAGCATGCTCTTAGCAAATCTTGAAGAATATGGGAGGGAAAATTTTGGGGTACAACAGTTGCCCCTGTTCAATCTTCTTAGACCTGAGGATGTAGGTTGGCTGGCGTGCCTTTCGTAATCCGAAGGTGGAAGATGATTGAACACTAGAGTGCCCAGAAATTTGCGCTCACATAGTAGTGTGATGGTGGGAATGGGCTTACAGATGCCATTTGGAGATTGATGGATAGGAAGATGGGCTTACAGATGCCATGTTGAGAGGTGATGGATAGGTGGATGGGCTTATAGATGCCATCTGGGTGTCGATCGCGTAAGAGATTCCTTAGCGAGAACTTGCGTACCTGAAAAAAAGAAAATGATTACCTGGCCTGTTACAGGAGTTGGTCATCAAACTCTTTATATAGACGCTCCCTGGTTGGTTACAGGAATCGAATCTTCAACCTCTTCAGACGTGCCCTGGCGAGATACAGGAATCGAGTCTGGAGCTTCAAAAGGTGATGAATGAATCAGGGATGGTTACTACCTCAACGGGACAGTGAGAGAACCTTGGACGATTACTACCTCAACAGTAACGATGAGAGAACCCTGGGCGATTACTACCTCAACAGTAATGATGAGAGAACCTTGGGCGATTACTACCTTAACAGTAACGATGAGAGAATCTAGGGCGATTACTACCTCAACAGTAACGATGAGAGAATTTTGGATGTCTTCTACTGAGTCTTCATCAGGAAAATCTTTAGGAATCGATCTAACTGGACCAGAGAAGGCCTTTGACTGGATCGGCATCAGAAAAATCTTTAGGAGTCGATTTAACTGAACCAGGCAAGGTCTTGGAATCTTCAACTGGAATAAGAATCAGGGAGATCGTAGGGTCGATCTGACTGAACCAGAGAAGGCCTTTGACTGGATCAGCATCAGAAAAATCTTTAGGAGTCGATTTAATTGAACCAGGAAAGGTCTTGGAATCTTCAACTGGAATAAGAATCAGGGAGATCTTAGGGTCGATCTGACTGAACCAGAGAAGGCCTTTGACTGGATCGGCATCAGAAAAATCTTTAGGAGTCGATTTAACTGAACCAGACAAAGTCTTGGAATCTTCAACTGGAATAAGAATCAGGGAGATCTTAGGGTCGATCTGACTGAACCAGAGAAGGCCTTTGACTGGATCGGCATCAGAAAAAATCTTTAGGAGTCGATTTAACTGAACCAGGCAAGGTCTTGGAATCTTCAACTGGAATAAGAATCAGGGAGATCTTAGCATCGATCTGACTGAACCGGAGAAGGCCTTGGATTAACTTTGACTGGATAAGAATCAGAAAAATCTTAGAATTGATTTAACTGAACCAGACGAAAGTCTTGGGGTGTCTTTGATTGGATAAGAATCAGAAAAATCTTAGGGTCGATTTACTGAACCAGACTAAAGTCTTGGGATAACTTTGACTGGATAAGAATCAGAGAAATCTTAGAATTGATTTAACTGAACCAGACTAAAGTCTTGGAATATAGCTGAGAACTTAACTGGATCTTTCCTGAAAGGTAAAGGTCAGTCATATGCAATGCATGATATGGATCAAGCAATGATGTTCTCAACATAAATGAGATAGTAAGATATGATGCGTTTATGCGTGTATCATGATGTATGTGATGTTTTTGAATGTATTTTCGTCTAGGAAAATAAATCCTTGACGGGCGCCAGGAAGTTAAATCCTGGGCTGATGGTTGAAGAGAGCTCTTCGTTTCCGCTGGGGATGAAGATTGCAAGAATGAACCGGTAGGAGAAGATGACTCCGTTGGGGAATAAACTTGATGAAGAGATTACTCTACGGGGAGAAAATTATTCTAGCGATCTTGCTGGGGAACAATACTCTGTGGGGAGAGAGGTATTATGTTGAGATGTTCATGGTAATTTCGCTGGGGATACCATTGTCATGTTGGAAGTGTTAATAGACTCCGCTGGGGATAAGAAGACTTTGCCGAGGATGATATTTCCGTGGCTTTTAGCTGAGGATAACCCAGTTATATCCTGGTAGGGAAATAACCTTTGAATAAAGCTGGGAGACGCGTTCGTGCTCTGTAGGGGATAAGCTTCCAGAATCTACTGGGGATAAGCTTCCTGCTGGGGAGATGGATTCAAACTTTCCTGGGGAAATCTGGATTGGACTCTCCTGGGGAGATTTTGAGATGTACTGGAAGTGACTCCACTGAATGCCTGGTATACCGCCGGGGAACAGTCTTAGACCAAGACTGCCGGGGATGCTTGTTAAGAATATTCGTATATTGTACTGGGGAATGTTGAGATCTGCTGGAGGATACCCAACTTCCTTAAGGCTGATAATATAGCTTTGCTTGGGGAGAATGCATTGATTTGCTGACTCCCTCTCTGGGGAATTGAGGTATATTGGTTATGTCCTTCGGCCGAACTTACCTTGGTACCTTGGTGAACAGAACAATTAGATCGCTTAGGTCACTCATTATTGCCCCTGTTTCTAATGTTACCTGTAATTAATCCTTTGTTTCGTATGCAAATATTTATGAGTTAGCAATTAGTGTCAAATGCATATATCACAAATTGAACCTTGGACGTTCTTCGCAAAACAAAACAGAAAAGGAAAAACAATTGGCAATTTTAACTGAAAAGTGAATTTATATTGATTTTTGAATTTGCCTGAAAATATGTGTTTTATGTATAAGAGGCTGACGTCCTAGTAAGAGAACGCCGCCGAACAAAAGAGTTTATACAAATTTGTACAAAGGAAAACAAAAGAGTTGTGTGAAAAGAATAATCCCACTGGGTTCCAACTCTGTTATCGCCTTTATATCTTCGAGCGTCTCATCACTTGATGACCTAGCTGAAGATGAAGCTGATTGATCGATGCCGTTTGAACTTGATAGTTGATACCGGATTCTGGATGCAAAGTGATCCAATGAGACATAGTATTACGCTTCAATCCCTAACTTTTTCCTGGACCGCCCTTTCGGGTTTTTGGTCCACCGGGATACCCATTTTTGCCCAAGCTGCATTTTCAGATTTCCGACTTGCCGGGTGTACAGATTTTTTATATTTCATCCCTCATTTTGCCCGAACCCTTTTGGTTCGCCGGGAAGCCCTAATTTTTGCCTAGTTATGTCAACCTAGCGGGTCTTTTTTCATGCGTAGTATCTTTTTACAATGTCTGCATTGGCGGGGTGAGGAAGGTCGTCACCATCCATGGTGGTCAGAATCATGGCTCCTCCTGAGAACACATGTTTAACCACAAATGGCCCTTCGTACGTAGGGGTCCACTTGCCCCTTGGATCACTCTGAGGAAGGATGATGCGTTTGATTACCAGATCCCCAACTTGATATTCTTGTGGTTTGACCTTTTTGTTAAATGCCCTGATCATCCGTTTTTGGTACGTCTGACCATGACAAAAAGCAGTGAGTCTCTTTTCGTCAATCAGGTTTAATTGATCAAGTCGTGTCTAGACCCAATCATCTTCACTCAATTCTGTATCCTTCATTATCCGAAGAGAGGGTATCTGCACTTCGATCGGTAAGACTGCCTCCATACCGTAGACCAAGGAAAAAGGAGTTGCCCCGGTTGACGTCCTTGCTGAGGTACGGTACCCATGTAGAGCAAACGGTAACATTTCGTGCCAATCTTTATAGGTCACTGTCATCTTCTGCACGATTTTCTTGATATTTTTATTCGCTGCCTCTACAGCCCCATTCATCTTCGGTCGATAAGGAGAAGAGTTGTGGTGCTGTATCTTAAATTGCTCGCAGAGCTCAGTGATCATCTTGTTATTAAGATTGGTACCATTATCCGTAATGATCCTTTCTGGGATGCCGTATCGACAGATCAGATTGTGCCGAATGAACCGTGCCACAACGTTCTTGGTTACAGTGGCATAAGAGGCTGCTTCAACCCACTTCGTAAAGTAATCGATCGCTACTAGGATGAAGCGATGCCCGTTGGATGCCGTAGGTTTAATCTCGCCGATCATATCAATGCCCCACATAGAAAAAGGCCAAGGTGCAGTCAGGACATTCAGAGGGACTGGAGGAACATGCACCTTATCTGCATAAATCTGGCATTTGTGACATGTCCGAGAATGTTGGTAGCAGTCGGCTTCCATTGTGGACCAGAAATACCCTGCCCGAAGGATCTTCTTTGCCATAGTGTGTCCACTGGAATGTGTTCCGAAGGTACCCTCATGCAGCTCTGCCATGATCCTTTCTGCTTCAGTCTTATCCACACAACGCAGTAAGGTCGAATCATGGTTTCGCTTGTACAGGATGCCATTGCTAAGAAAGAACTTCGCTGCGAACCTTCTAAGAAACTTCTTATCATTGACAGATGCACCTTCAGGATACTCCTGAGCTTCCAAGTATCTCTTCACCTCATGGTACCAAGGTTTCTCAATTACTTCCCCAGCCTCAAGATCATAACAGTATGCCGGTTCGTCCAGTTTCTAAATGATGATCCGGGGAGCCTCATTGTCCCACTTAACTTTGAACATGGAAGACATTGTAGCTAACGCGTCTGCCAGCTGATTCTCCTCTCTTGGGAAATGTTCAAAAGTTATCTCTGTGAAATGGGGGATCAATGTCAACACACATTCTCTGTAAGGAATAAGATTCGGATGTTTCGTATCCCACTCCCCTTTGATCTGATTGATCACGAGAGCGGAATCTCCGAAGACACTCAGAAACTTGATCCTTAAGTCAATCGCAGCTTGGAGACCCATGATGCATGCCTCATACTCCGCCATGTTGTTGGTGCAGTTGAAACATAGTCGGGCAGTGAGTGGAGTATGAGTTCCTTGAGGGGATATGATCACAGCGCCGATACCGTTACCCAAAGCGTTGGAGGCTCCGTCAAAGTGCATAGACCATCGGGATCCTTCCTCAGGTCCTTCATCCGGTCCAGGTACTTCACAATCAGTCACAATCATAATGCTCTCGTCCAGAAACTCGAAGTTCATTGACTGATAGTCATCTACTGCCTAATGTGACAAGTGGTCTGCCAATACACTTCCCTTGATAGCTTTCTAAGTCGTGTACTGGATGTCATATTCTGTCAAGATCATTTGCCATCTTGCTATTCTCCCAGATAGAGCAGGCTTTTCAAATATGTACTTTATCGGATCCATCTTTGAAATCAACAAGGTAGTGTGAGTCAGCATATACTGTCTCAGCCGGCGAGCAGCCCATACCAAAGCACGGCAAGTTTTCTCGAGCAGTGAGTATCGGGTCTCACAGTCGGTAAACTTTTTGCTAAGTTAATAAATGGTATGCTCTTTTCGGCCAGACTCGTCATGCTGCCCCAGCACACACCCCATTGAGTTATCAAGTACTGTCAGGTATAATATCAGAGGTCTCCCTTCAACCGGTGGCATAAGAATGGGTGGTTCTTAGAGATATTCTTTGATTCTGTCAAAAGCAGCCTGACATTCATCATTCCAACGTACTACCTGATCTTTCTTCAGCAGCTTGAAGATTGGTTCACAGGTAGCGGTTAGGTGTGAGATGAATCGAGCAATGTAATTTAGACGTCCTAGAAAGCCTCTGACTTCTTTCTCTGTCTTAGGAACTGGCATCTCTTGAATGGCTTTGACCTTGGCAGGATCCACTTGAATACCCTTATCACTTACAACGAAGCCTAGCAACTTTCCAGATCTAACCCCGAAGGTGCACTTGTTCGGGTTCAACCTCAGCTTGTACAGTTTCAAACGGTCAAACAGTTTCTGCAGATGGTCAAGGTGTTCCTCCTCAGTTTGGGACCTTGCAATCATATCGTCAACATACACCTCAATCTCATGATGGATCATGTCATGAAATAAAGCAACCATGGCACGTTGGTAGGTTGCCCCAGCATTTTTCAGTCCAAAAGGCATGACCTTGTAGCAGAAGGTGCCCCACTGAGTAACAAAGGTAGTCTTCTCCATGTCTTCCGAAGCCATCTTGATCTGATTATACCCTGAAAAACCATCCATGAAGGAGAATACCTTGTGCTGAGCAGTATTGTCAACAAGAACGTCAATGTGAGGTAGAGGGAAGTCATCTTTGGGTCTGGCCCTGTTCAGATCCCTGTAATCGACACACATTCTGACCTTACCATCCTTCTTTGGTACCGGCACCACATTGGCAACCCACTGAGGGTAAGAGGTCACTGCAAGAAACCCGGCATCAAACTGTTTCATAACCTCAGCCTTGATCTTTTCAAACATTTCTGGACGCATACGGCGGACCTTTTACTTAACCGGAGGGCAGTCTTCCTTGGTAGGCAAATGATGGACCACAATGTCGGTATCCAACCCAGGCATGTCTTCGTAGGACCAGGCAAAGATCTCCACATAATCATGTAACATCTGAGTCAACCGTTGCTTCACGCTGAGCTCTAGGTTGGCACCAATCTTAACCTCCTTTCTATCTGCCTCAGTACCCAGATTTATCGTTTCCACTGTGTTTACCTTGGGATTTGGTAAACAACCGCTGATCCTCCAAATGGTTACTTATTTGGTTACTCGCAGGATCGATCAGATTGATCCTAGGACATAGGTTGATTTTGAAGTTTTGATTAAGTTGGATAAGGCTTTAAATAAAGAGGTTTCAAGTAAATTGCATGAAGAAAGGACTTGGTAAAATAAACAAGGCTTAAAGTAAAAGGCTTCGACAGGAATGTAAAGAGGAAAGCAAGTAAATTTCTGGAAAAGTAAATGACTTTGATTAATAAAATTGGTGTTTCACACATACATTTCTCAACAATTCTTTCTCACACGCTGGGTACTCGAATCTATATGAGTGACTTTGTATAGAATTGTGAACACACGCGAGAAACTACATGACTACTATTATTTATACTAAAACATCCCAAGTAACCCTCGGGCAGTTACACTGCTTCGAGATCAATCCACTTGGCACGTTCTCCACGTTCGACGCTCCAGATCCTTGCACGTTTGCACGTGGTAACTGCTGGAAACCGTTTTCCCTCCAAACGCTTGAATTTCAAACTGCTCCACTCTGAACCATCGAACACTTTCGTCGAGAGACATCTTCGACGAGAAACTCCTTCGACGTCGAAGGCAACCAACTTCTCCCTTGGAAGAAATCTTCTAAGTACTTTGCCATCTTTCGACGGGCATTTCGACAGACTTAGCCAGTCGAAAACATCCTTCAGCTTTAATGGCTGACATCAACAAAACAAAAGGTGTCGAATTTAGGAGCCAACAAATTGCCCCCCAAGAATGCCTTACTTCGACTCTGAAAGAAAAAGGCATTCTTTGAAACGCCATTCGACACCTGTCTTTTCACGCTTAGTCACAAATTAACTTGTGCACTTTTTGTTGTTTTCTACCAACTATTGGCAATCCCAAGAAAACCATCATTGATCTGTACCTAGGACGTCACTTTCAGTACGGCGTGCAGTACCAAACGTCATTTCAGAATTTGTCATTATGACAATTCCCAAAAACGAGGACGCACGCTGCGTCCCTCTATTTCTGCAGAACGGCTAAAACAACAGGGGGCTGCCACGCGTCCCACTAACTCCTGCAATAATTAAATGGCATTTAATGTCCTCGGTTTTGGGGATTTTCCCCCACTACTATAAATAGCAGTAAGTACCCCATTGTGGGACTTTTTACGCCATCTAGCTCTCCAACTTCTCTGTTTTCATACAACTTGTCATCTTTGCAAAAACATTTCCTCCTTCACTTCGTTTTCAACCTCAACTCTAACAATGGCATCTGCTTCCAATGCTCCTGGCGCTACTGTACCATCTGAAAATGCTAAACCCAAGGTTTTCGTCACTGCTCCGGTAGTAACTTCTACAGGCAAACGAAGGGTTCCTGAACCCTTGGACATCGCCGTTCGCGATGCCTACTCACGCCATCTTATGATCCCGGTTGGATACTCCAACCAGATCTTCGCAATGTCTGGCCCCATGTATCCAAGTATCTCTGAGGCTATGAAGATCAAGAGCTATTTCCCGGTAGTTGAGAAACTCAAACCGGTCGCATGCGCCAAGAAAGACGCATAAGACAATGAAGACCCTGCACATGAAAAAATCGACCTCCGTTTCTTCAACAGAGGTGTTAGGGCCTTCAGGTCTTGCCCTAGCCTTACCCCTGATTACGTTGCTTGGCTAGCAAAGATGGAGAAGCACCAAACTTCGATCTGGAAGGATATGGGGATCTTCGACCTGGTGATGCTGTCGAAGACAGGTTTGAACTATTCTCCGGAGATGCTGATAGCTTCTCTGCTGTTCTGGGACTACTCCCACTTTACTTTCCATCTTCCCTGTGGGATGCTAACCCCCACACTCTTCGATGTGGCCGCTATTACTGGCCTTCGACCCACCGGAGACTACTTCGATCCGGAGGAGATGTCGGAAGATCAAATTGGCTTCTCCAACACCAAACCAACATACACCACTTTCATCAACCATTATCATGACAGGTCGACAGATGCTGTGTCGGATGTCGAACACATAGCGTTTCTAGCCCTATGGCTGACTCGCTTTGTATTTTGCTCGAAGTCTTTACAGGTGACCAAAAAGATGGTCACTCTTGCTACTCAACTGCATCATCGCCAAAACATCTGTTTGGCAGAACTGATTCTGGCTAGCCTCTATGATTCGATCAGCAATGGGGCAACTCTTCTAAAAATTATCGAGAACAGGGCCAGCTTGCTACTTGCTGGGCCTTTTTGGCTGCTCCAACTGTGGCTCAATGCCACTTTCGAATCTTTCTTGCCTAAGAAGGTTCAGATAAATGAGCAGGCTCCAGCGATAGCGAACAGACGCGTCGAAGGAACCAGGCTGGCTCTGTTGACACCTATGGAAGATGGACTGGAGTTTCAGCAAACCTTCACCAACTTCGTTCTAATGTTTGCTCGAAGGAAGGAGTTTGTTTCAACTATGGCTCCATTTGCTCGACGGCAGGTAGGCCCAGCATGGTTCACAAGGCCACATCCAAGGACGTCGAGTGGTCCTAATGTTGACGAACATACAATACTGTGGGAGGCGTTCCTCACACCAAGGATCATGCCTCTTCGATTCAGGAGCTCTAAGACTCATTTGAGTCTGATTGCATACCAACCAAACCTGGTATCTCGCCAGTTTGGTATTATCCAAACCCTACCTTCTCCGATTTTTCCACGAGAGAAGTCAATGTTGTACTTCTGCAATGATTACACAGAAGAAGCTGCCATCAAGCATATCGGAAGATATGCTGGTCGAACAGTTCTCTCGTTGTTTGACTATCAGCTCAATTTTCTTTGTTCACCATCCTTCGAGGAGTGGTGGAAAAGCTATTATGCTGAGGAGTTCTTCGACGAGAAGGACTTCATGGATGAGCTGCAGAAGTCTTTTGTCCTTGTGTTGGACAAAATAAAGAAATGTAAGTTCATCCTTTTACATTACTTTGTTTTTTTTTCGACTGCTAGCCTGTTAACTTTTATTTGCTTTCAGTTGTTCGAAAGCCTGTAGCCAAGAAAGCTACAGAAGGCCAACAGGGAGGAGGCCCTTCAACAAAACCTCCACCGCCGGCGAAGACTACAGCACCGGCGAAGACCACAAGCAACCAACAGGGGGAAGGCTCTTCGAAGAAGCCTTCTATATCGGTAACCAGACTTTTCATTATTTCCTCCTGGCTTTCGATTTTTGACTTTCGATGCAATTATTAAATCGAATTCCCATTGGTTTTCTAGGCACCTTCGCCCAAGAAACGGCCAGCACTGGTGGTCGAATTTGGGAGCAATGAAGAAAGTGATTCTCCTCCTGCCCCCCTAAAAAGGCGAAAGTTGACGAAGGATGCTCCTGTTCCTGCTCCTGCTCCTGAAGGTCGAACCATCAGAATAAAGGTTGCTGGGAGAAAGCCTAGGCCACCTCCAGTGATCATTGAGGAGCCAACGGAGGAGGAACTAAACATTCTTCTTAACAAGCCTGTCGAAAGCGACAATTCCAGCCCTGGGGCTGAAGCTAATTTACAGGTAATCTCTTAGACCCTTTTATAACTTAGGTATAGATACCCATATTCGATTATGTCCCTTTCGATCTCTGAAGATTTGTCTTCTTTCCTTTTCCAGGACACCACTGAAAGTTCTCCGCCAAGGACCTCTGAAACGCTGGAGTCTGCTGAACTCAGCAGGCCACAAGAAAAAGGCTTGGGAAATGACGAAGCCCATACTGAAAATGAGGCCAATGCTGAAACGGTAGAAAAACCAGCAGAGGAACCTCAAACGGAGGAACAACAGCCAGAAGCGGTTCAGGTGGTGGACCTGTCAGAAGAGAATCATGAAGAAAGGGACCAAGGCAATGCTGGCGAAGAAAATCAAGGTGCTGCTGACGAAGAGAACCAAGGTGGCACTGGCGAAGGGCACCAGGGTGACGCTAGCGAAGAGCACCAAGATGACGCTGGTACTGCCCCAGTCCGAGTCGAAGAGCAACAAGTCGAGGCACCTAACACTCAACAGCCTCAAACCCAAGACAATGTTGTTGCAAGGGTTACCTCAACGAAGCACAAGTCAAAAGAGGACTTAGAACTCTTGAAACAAACTGACCCTGTTAGCTATCTCAACGCAATCATCGAGAGCAAGAGTTCGTCTGATGCTAGTCAGGAGATTCCTACCCTGTCGGGGATGTCTACTGAAACCTCTCCTCTCGATGAAGCTTTGGCGAAGGTTAAGGCCCAGTTCTTCAAGAAAGACTTGATGAAGGCTTTAGAGGGGGACCCCACTGCTCCATCATACTTGAAGGATGTCTTGAATGCTGTCGACTTGTTAGCTGTATCCCTAGAAGTTTCAGGCTTGATCATGGAACTACACTCTATGATTGATCAAGTCTCAGCAGATTACAGGCGCCAAAGGGGGTTTAACAGTCAGCTTGAGGTGTTGTATGGCAAAAGCTCCTCTGCGTGGACTGCTGTCTCGGATACGACTTCTCGAATTGCGGAGTTGTCGAAACAAAAAGCATCTACGCAGGAAGAAGTCGATGCCATTGATCGAGAGAACGCTTCATTCCGGGCACAAATCGCAGAGATAGAAGCGAAGATAAATGCCAACACTATACGCAAGGAGGAACTTCTTTCGACCATCTCAGACACCGAGAGCCAAACTGAAATCAAACAAGGCCTGGAATTCGCTGAGAGGGCCCAAGGCTTCGACGCTCAGATTGCCAAACTAGTGCAGGAGAACGCCTGGTGCAAGAAGAGGTTGGAGCTGCAGCAAGCCAAGTACCTTCGACTCAAGGACTCTATTCCCTTTTGATTGATTCTCTTTTGTAACCATATTTTGTAATCTATATTCGACAACATTGCCATCTTGGCTGAGATTTATAAACTTTCCATTTTGGCATTTTTATGGTTAATTTAGTCTTGTTCTTTTATTATTTTATTTTTATCTCTTGAAGTGTAGGTTTATATTTTTTCAAATATTTACCATTTACTCTCAAGAGCCTTTTATCTCCACCTAACTCTTCGACTTCATAGGCTCCACCAGAAAAAGTTTGGATAACTCTGAAGGGTCCTTCCCATTTGGGTGACCATTTCCCCATGCTTCGATCCCTTCGATCCATGGGAAGAATTACCTTCCAAACTAGTTCTTCAGGCAAAAATACCTTAGGTTTTACCTTTTTATTATAAGAGTTTTCTACTCTTTTCTTCTGAAGCCTGAGTAGGTCGAGAGCGCGTAATCTCTCTTCGTCCAAATCCACCAGTTCGTCTAACATCATGTTCCAATAAACTTCAGAAGGAATATCATAATGCCTCTGAACCCTTGCAGATTGAAGACAAATTTCTGCTGGCAACACTGCATCATGGCCAAAAGTTAGCCTATACGGTGTTGTACCAGTGGCTTCTTTTGGGGACGTTCGACAAGCCCACAGAATCTGGTCTAACGTCTTATGCCAATTCTTTGGTTTCTTCCCCACATGTTTCTTTATCAAGCCAATCACCACTTTGTTGGCTGCTTCGACTTGACCATTCGCCTGTGCATAATAAGGCGTGGATGTTAGGAGTTTGAAACCTGTTTCCTGAGCAAATTCTTGCATCTTTCGACCAGTAAAAACTGATCCTTGATCAGTTGTTATTGTCTCAGGAATTCCATATCTAAAGATAATGTTCTTTTGAATAAATTCAATGACATTTTCCTGGTCTACATTGACTAAAGGGATAGCTTCGATCCACTTAGTAAAGTAATCAATGCCTACCAGTATGTATTTCTGACTCTTTGATGATGCTGGTCGAATCTCTCCAATGAGGTCCAACGCCCATCCTCTAAAAGGCCAATGCTTCACTATCGAGTGAAGTTCGCTTGCTGGTACATGTTGGATGCCTGTATGGACTTGACACTCTTGACAACCCTTGGCGAACTCAACACAATCTTTCAGCATAGTGGGCCAATATAGTCCTTGTCGAAACAACAACCATTTCATCTTATGGCCTGCTTGGTGAGCCCCACATGCCCCAGCATGCGTAGTCGAAAGGGCTACGTATAACTCAGTTTCACTTAAGCATTTTAGCAATACCCCTTCAGGCGTTTTCTTGAATAACTCATTACCCATGAGTACATAACTCAACTCCCTATACTTTGTTTTTCGTTCTGTCGAAGCTCCTGGATTTTGAAGATAGTCCACAATGGGTTTCCTCCAATCTTGCTCTGACAAATTATCAATGAACGAAATCTCGAAGTTACTGTGATCAGCATATCCTAGTCTCGTTGATTCCAAGTCTGATGGTGATAGACAAGTTGCTTTTATCTTTTCTCGAACTTCGATTGCTCTTTGTAATCTCGTTTTTGAAATCTTATACCCAGATGCAATTTGTGCCAAGTCATTGGCTATTTAATTTTCGACTCTGGGTATGTGTCGAATATTGATCGTTTCAAATTTTTTCAATAAACGATTTGCTATCACAAAGTACATAATGAGATTCTCTCTTATGCATTTATATTCTTTTGTGACTTGCTTAATGACTAACTCTGAGTCTCCCATGATTTCGACTTGAGTTGCCCCCAATTCCAACAATATCTCAAGGCCAGTAATTAGAGCTTCATACTCAGCCTCATTGTTCGAACAAGAACCTGATATTTTGTACTTGAATGTTGTTGGAATTTTATCTGGAGAAATAATCAAGACTCCTACCCCTGTTCCATCTTTATGGCTGGAACCATCGAAGTAGAATTTCCAAGGCTCTATCTCCACATAATTAATATCCTCGACTTGAATTGAGTGGTCGACTATGAAGTCTGCAACCACTTGTCCTTTTACTGCCTTAAGAGGCATAAAGGTCAAGGAGTATTCAGTTAATGCTAATGCCCACTTGCCAATTCGACTGTGCAAGATAGGTTTCGACAACATATACTTGAAAACATCAAAATGAGACGAAACATACACATCAACTGGTTTTATATATTGCTTGAGTTTTGTACAAGAGAAATACAGACATAGACACAATTTCTCAACTTCACTATATCTAGTTTCTGCATCGTTCAAAACTCTACTGAGATAATAAATGGGTCTTTCGACTCCATTCTCATCCTCTTGGGCTAACATGCTTCCCAGAGTTTTGTCGGATGCAGCTATGTACAATCTCATACTCCTATTGCTACGAGGAGGCACCAGAATAGGTGGCTTAGTGAGGTACCCTTTGATTTTGTCGAAGGCTTCTTGTTGCTCTTGCCCCCATTCGAACCCCTCTTTATTCAGTCGAAGTAAGGGTGAAAAGGCCTGAGCTTTCCCACTTAGATTAGATATAAACCTCCTTAAGAAATTTATCTTGCCTAAGAGAGATTGCAATTCCTTCTTATTCGATGGCGCTTTCGCTTCCAGAATTGCCTTCGTCTTGTTCTGGTTGATTTCGATTCCTTTCTTGTGGACAACGAAGCCCAAGAAATCTCCAGCTTTCACGCAGAACGCACACTTCAAAGGGTTCATCTTCAGACCATGTTCTCTCATTCTTTCGAATGATTGTCGAAGGTGGTCAATATGATTCTTCCTGGAAACAGATTTTATAACAATGTCATCAATATATACTTGCATAAAAGTGTTAATAAAATCATGGAAGATAGTATTCATTGCTCGCTGGTACGTTGCCCCAGCGTTTTTTAGGCCAAAAGGCATCACTACCCATTCGTAAGTGCCTAAGGCCCCAGGGCATCGAAAAGCTGTTTTCGACACATCCTCTTCAGCAATGAATATTTGATTATATCCTGAATAACCATCGAGCATACTCAGGTATTCATAGCCAGCGGCAGAATCGACTAGCATTTCCGCCACAGGCATAGGATATTCATCTTTGGGTGTAGCAGCATTCAAATCTCTGAAATCTATGCATACCCTTAACGTACCATTTTTCTTAATTACTGGCACAATGTTTGCAATCCATTCGACATACCTTGTAACACGGATGAATTTGCATTTCAGAAGTCTTTCGACCTCCGTTTTGATCTTCGACAGTATTTCTGGAGCGAAGCGCCTTGGATTTTGCTTGATTGGCTTCTTCCCAGGTTTGATTGGCAACTGAAGTTCTACCAATCCTCTGTCGAGACCAGGCATTTCGTCATAATCCCATGCAAAACAGTCTTTAAACTCTTTCAGCAATTGGATTACTTCCAACCTAAGTTCTGGATCGATTTTGGCGCTGATGTAAGTTGGCCTTTTCTCTGATCCTTCGCCTAAGTTGATTTCTTCTAAAGGGTCTTGCGCTAACATTTTAATGTTGTTCGCCAAGGGGTCCTTTTCGAAGCCCAAAGGCTCATCGTCATAGATGGCGTCGAGCCTCTGTTCCTGCATTTCTTCTGGCATGATATCAGGAGGTTTTGGATCGAAATCCTTTCCTGGGCCTACAGCAGATAATTGTTGATCATTGGCCTGTGTGGCCATGTACTTTACTTCGGCTTCGAGAGCCGTTATCATCTTGGTTTCGGCTACATAAGCCGAAATTCGCTTCAAAGATTGCGACTCAGTCATTATCACTGAATTCGCTTCCCCAACCAGTTGGTTGGATATCAGTTAACCCACTGAAGTCTATGTGGGACAAGTCTTCTCTGTCCCATTAGAAACCATGCTCAGGATGCAGGTATAGGGAACAAAAAGTGTTTGGCGCTGGCGCCATGTCGAAGTCAGGTGTTGGACATGGCCCTATGTGAGCCAAGTTCTTGTCGAAATCTGCCAAACCCAGGTGATTCACTTCGCCAAGGTAATAGCTTTGATCTGCCTCTATGTTTTCGACCATCCCATCTGGACGCCATAGCAGCAGCCTTTGGTGCATTGATGAAGGCACAGCGCCAACACCATGAATCCATTCACGGCCCAACAACAGATTGTAGTTAGGTTTGGCCGATATGACCATAAACATCATTGGTCGAAGGATCGACCCTACTTTGATAACTAGCTGGATCACTCCCATAGTGGTCCCTATGCCGCCCTCATAGTTCGACAGGACCATGTTGTGAGGCTTAATGTCCTCATCCCTTTTGCCAATTTTCCTTAGCATAGAGTGAGGAATAATGTTAATGGTTGCCCCACAATCCACCAATATTTTATTCACAGTAGTTTCTTCGAGTTTAGCCCTTATGAATAAAGGCTTGAGGTGATTTTTCATCGCCTCTGTAGGTGGCTCGAAGAAGCCATTTTGTTCCTCAGTAGTGCCATTGTCCATGACAAAATAGCACACTGGCCTATATTTGGCCATTTCTTGCTCCACTTCCCAGTCACTTGCTTCGACTTCTACCTGTCGATTGAATTCTCTGGGCAGCACTGAAACTATATTCACCATTATGTCCAAAGTATCATCAGACTAAGCATCGTCTTCGTCTTCGACTTCACTTTGGTTAGGCCAAACTAGCCTGTTGGTTACTGGCTCTCTTTCTAGAGGTTTCCTTTGCTTCCTTTGAGGAACATTCGAACTGGTTTCTGCCTTTGGTTCGTTGGCAGCCTCCCTTTCAACTTTTCGTCTCCTTTGATATCTCCTCCATTGAGATCGAGACATGGGATTTTTACCCTTGTAGTTGCTGGACACTTGTGCAACCTTAGGTGCAGCAACTTGAGGCTCTTTCTTTTGAGTCAAAGAGGAACCTCTTGGCACTTTGAAAGAATGCCATTTCTCCTCACTTGACCTTTTCCGACCAGAGGTTTTGTACCAAGTATCTACTGGCACATTGGTTGGAGGCCTAAAAGTCAATGGCCTCTTTTCTTGGTTAGAACCTCTTTGGGAGGCTCTTCTGGGATCATGTCAAAGGTCAACATTCTCCCTTCTCTTATTCGCTGCTCTTACGCCTTGAATGTGCTCAGCAGCTTTTTTATCAAAGATCGAACTGCATCTTGGACACAGCATCACCTCTGATTTCTTTTTCTGGCATCTTTGTAGAAAATCTGCCAAGTTTTCATTTTCCCGAGGGAAAGCAGTCTTATTAGCTTGTTCTTGCCTCATGGCCTCTTCTGATGCTTTTGGGTCAGAAAGTTCGACCATGTTGATATTCATTGTATCTTTGTTAGCAAGAGTTAACTGCTTCATTTGTATCTCCAGATTCTCCGTCTGGCCTTGAACAGTGGCCAAGTGGGAACTGGGTTTTGATCCAGTTTTTTGTGCTTCAGCGGTCTCCGACTTCGGGGTTTCGACCGCTTTCTGGACAGCTTCAATTGTCTTCCTGGATAAATTTCCAGAAAAACTGCCAAATATTGGCATGTTGATGTGGTCCTTTGAGACTTCGACCATGGTAATTCCTGGCTTCTTCGACTGGATCCTGGTTGCCTCTATCACGTTCACCTCAGAGGGTTCAGCATAGTGGGCTTCAGCCTGCAATGGATTGGAGTCGACAGCCATGGGGGATTTGTCAGCAAACTTCAATCTCCCTTCTTCGATAGCGTCTTGCACAAGATTCCTGAAAAGAAAACATTGAGAAGTTTTATGGCCCAAAAAATTATGATATTTGCAAAAACCTCTCTTCTTTCTTTGATCAAGAGGAGGCACTTTTACCCCTGGGGGTACTATCATTTGGCCATCTTTAACTAGCAAGTCAAATATTTCATCACATTTTGTGATGTCAAAACTATAAGTCTTTTTTGGGAACCTATCGTTGGTCCTTTCTGGACCAATGGGATTTTTCCCATTTGAGGGAACTAACAGTTTACAAGAGTATGGTGGCCCTTGTTTCAGCTCTGCTAAATCGACTTCTCCTTCTTCGACAGTTAAAGTATCGTCGAAGGATTCTAGATCTTCGTCATCCATCTCAACGTACGCTATCCTCTCTCTCTTATGAGTTTTCGTTGCCTTAGCTTTTTCAGCTTTGAGGCGTTCTACCTGTCGAACTCTATCGGCCAGTTGGGCCATGTCTCTTAGGTACTGGGTGTCTAGCTTCTTCCTAATGGAATAATCTAAACCGCCTGCGGCTATTTCGACCAACTCATGTTCTGGCACTTGTGTAAAACATCTCGCCTTGAGCAACCTAAACCTATTTAGATATTCGTCTATAGGTTCAGTGAAACGTCTCTTCACACTGGCCAGTTCTTTCAGGCTTATCTTGGTTTGCCCCATGTAGAATTGTTCATGGAACAATCTTTCCAACTGGGTCCAATGGTGGATCGAATTGGGGGGGAGAGTTGTAAACCAAGTAAAAGCGTTCTTTGTTAAAGAACTTGGGAAGTACTTGATCCTTAGGTTTTCGTTATTCGAAATATCTCCTGCTTCGATCAAGTATCTCGCCACATGCTCGACAGTAGATTCTGTCGTGTCCCCAAAGAACTTAGTAAATTTGGGGACTTTGCATCTGGGAGGTAAGTCCGTTTGTAACACGTATTCTGACAATGGAGATGTAAAGTTGGGCCTTCGAAAGCCCATGTTCATCCCATTCTGAGTCATGATCCTTTCAATCATGGTTGCCAGATTGTTTTCCAAACCCATGTTTTGGTATTGGATATGCTGAACCACTTCGTCAGCATTTTGGTTTCTGTTAACTAACCTTACCTCTGGGGTTATTACCCTAGGTTCCTCGACAGGTTGTTCCAATCGTGCCCTAAGGTTTTCTTCGACAGGCTGTTGAGCCTGGTTAATGGTGGTTTCTTCCTCTAAAAATATCCCCTGGTTTCCCCTTATTTGCGCCCTTTGGGGATGTCGAATAGGTTGGGGTACTCCAAAGAAGTCAGCCAAACGCGTCATTTGCGCTGTCACTTGCTGATTCGATTGAGTAGTGTTTTGTATTAGAGGGTTTAGCACCGTACTCAGAGTTTGTGCCAACATTTGCACCATATCATGGTTGCTTTCGTCCATTTGTTGCCTCAAGACTGCTGTCGAGGCATTTGTAAGGCCATGGGCTACTTGGGACGTTCCTCCTAAGAGTTGGGTCCTATTTCTATTCGCCATGCCTACTCCAGAGCCTTGGAGTGGCGAAGAGGCACTCACTAAAGGGTCTGAAAAAGTGGACGCAGCATTCGTCAGGCTTGCCACTTCAGAAGTTGGCATACCATAGAATGGAATAAATCCTGGGGGAACCAAAGGCCTTGTGCCTAAATTTCCCCTTGGTGGGGGAGTTCCCAAAGGCATCCTGGGGCCTGTTAACGAAGGTATTGGCCCCGTGGTTGTGACCGATACTGCTGGTGTCGAACCAACATTTGTCGCTTCACTTACGGTCGTACTAACCGTTGCTCCCACATTAGTTTGTGGGATTTCGTTATTGTTTGGCGGATTCGCCATCTCTTCCCTTCTTCTGGCAGTATTGTTATCGTTAGTGTATATTCTACCACTTCTCAATAGCATACAACTCGAAAAGATGAGATTATTTTCAACAATCAACACACAGTCCCACCAGGTGTGCCAATTTGTTTACCTTGGGATTTGGTAAACAACCGCTGATCCTCCAAATGGTTACTTATTTGGTTACTCGCAGGATCGATCAGATTGATCCTAGGACATAGGTTGATTTTGAAGTTTTGATTAAGTTGGATAAGGCTTTAAATAAAGAGGTTTCAAGTAAATTGCATGAAGAAAGGACTTGGTAAAATAAACAAGGCTTAAAGTAAAAGGCTTCGACAGGAATGTAAAGAGGAAAGCAAGTAAATTTCTGGAAAAGTAAATGACTTTGATTAATAAAATTGGTGTTTCACACATACATTTCTCAACAATTCTTTCTCACACGCTGGGTACTCGAATCTATATGAGTGACTTTGTATAGAATTGTGAACACACGCGAGAAACTACATGACTACTATTATTTATACTAAAACATCCCAAGTAACCGTCGGGCAGTTACACTGCTTCGAGATCAATCCACTTGGCACGTTCTCCACGTTCGACGCTCCAGATCCTTGCACGTTTGCACGTGGTAACTGCTGGAAACCGTTTTCCCTCCAAACGCTTGAATTTCAAACTGCTCCACTCTGAACCATCGAACACTTTCGTCGAGAGACATCTTCGACGAGAAACTCCTTCGACGTCGAAGGCAACCAACTTCTCCCTTGGAAGAAATCTTCTAAGTACTTTGCCATCTTTCGACGGGCATTTCGACAGACTTAGCCAGTCGAAAACATCCTTCAGCTTTAATGGCTGACATCAACAAAACAAAAGGTGTCGAATTTAGGAGCCAACACACTGGCTCTTCATGTGGTTGAATTTCCCTCTCTTCCTGGAGTAACAGTCTTGCAAGCTCGCCAGGCACTTCGCAATCATCTTCACCTTCGTCTTCGGCTAAGTTGATCAGATTTCGAAGTCATAACTGGCAGTAGCAGAGTCGTTACTAGTGAGATCCAGAGTGGATTGAAACCTGTATGAGTGAGTGTGTGTAAATACAGCTGTTTTGCAATATAAAGAAAGAAAAGAAAGAAAAGGAGCACAAGATTTGAAATGCGAAAAAACGTCCAAGGTCTTTATTCATGATATATGAAATGACAATTAATATGCCCTCACAAATGAAGCCACGGTGCCCCGGGTAAGACACCGGGCCATAGAGTTTTAATTCATTGTTTATTACAAATAACAAAAACAAAGGAATTCATTACTGCGTAACAAAGGTAACAGGTAGGTTGTCCTTTGCAGTCCAATTGCTAGGTCCACTGTCGGCCGTCGGGTAAATCCAGCTGTTGAACTCAGATTCTTCCGCTTCCTCATCATCCTTGATAGCATTCACTCCATGAGCAGGCAGGGGAGCTGTCACTACATTGGGCTTCTCAGGTGCCTCAAACTGTACCTCCTTCGCATCAATAAGGTCCTGCACCTTGTTTTTCAGGGCCCAGCAGTCATTAGTAGAATGCCTCAGGCTATCGGAGTGATAAGCACAATGGGCATTTAGATTGTACTTAGGAGATGCAGTATTCACCACCTTCGAGGCCTCCCTGACAGTCACCAAGTTGGTTGATAGCAGCTGCGGCAAGATTTGTGACAGGGTCATACTCAGCCGGGTAAATTCTCTTCTGGGTCTTTCAGCCCTTTGTTGATTGGTTTTCCGAGGAGCGGCAGCAGGCTTAGAAATCACCACCGTGTTGACAGATTGGCGGCGCTCTGGTTTATCTTGCCTCCTAGGCCCATACACAGCACTGGCCTCCTTCTTAAAAGGTTTCTTCTCAGAACTTGAAGATACACCTTTCTGAATTTTTCCGGACTTCATGCCAGCCTCTATCCTTTCCCCAGTCAGAATAAGGTCTGTGAACCCTGCAGATGAATTGCCAATGAGATGATTGAAGAGCGGCCCGGAGAGGGTCCCCAAGAACATATCTACCAATTCACGGTCTGTTAATGGTGGCTGCACCCTGCCAGCCAGGTCCCTCCACTTCTGCGCATACTCTTTAAAACCTTCGCCTGACCCTAGCGACATACCCTGGAGTTGGGTACGTGTAGGGGCAAGGTCGGCATTATATTGATACTGCTTGTAAAAAGCAGTAGCCAACTCCTCCCAGTTACGAACCTTGGTCCCATCCAACTGATAGAACCATTCGAGATGAGTCCCTGAAAGACTCTCCTGGAAGAAGTGGATCCACAAGTTCTTATCCACAGTGTACGGCTGAATTTTCCGCACGTAAGATCTGAGGTGTAACTTAGGGCAAGACGCCCCGTCATACTTGGTGAAAGATGGTGCTTTAAACTTGTGAGGGATGATCACACCAGTAGATAAACCCAAGTCTCCGAAATCCAAACCAGGCACTTGTTGGATCTCCATGGCGTTCAGACGGTCTTCCAATTGCTTGTACCGGTCTTCAGCTGGAGGATACTGCTCCTCATTAAAATCAGTCTCATTGTCAGAGACTACCGGACTAGGACCTCTTCCCCCCTGGGGACTGTCTTTTCTTACAGAAGAACCATCTTCCTCATTCTGTAGTGTGTTACCAAATCTCCGGCCCGTGTTGAAAAGAACAGTTCTCTTCTTCTTCTTCTCCTTCTTCAGGAGCAAAGCCTTCAGCTCTTCTTGACCTTGAGCCAAACCCATGATCAGCTCCTGAAATTGTGCGTTATGTGCCTGAAGGGCCTTGATAGACATCTCGGTTGATGATTCAGGGTTCATGATGCTGAAATAAACAGCAAAGAATGGTAAGCAACCTGAAAAGAAGAGTACCTGCTATGCACATGATGAATGGAATGCGTATGTTTTATGTTTTCAAAGACAATCGGGAATCAACTTTCTAAACAAAAAGAACACACTTCATTAGAGTCAACTTTGCAATTTAATTGTTCAACAGATTGCCCTTAGGCGTTACATAAAAATGGAAATACTGAAAAGGGAAATAAAACTGTAAAAGAACATCCAAAGCTCATCATTGATCCCAGGGTCTCCTCTTCTCAGTACGGATGTAGTCGTTCAGAGCTCGCTCATTCTCCAACTGCTTTGTCAGCTTCTGGATCTTCAATTCCTGCTCGTTGAACTTTTCTCGATAAGAATCCCGTTCTTCTCGCAGTTGTGACCAAGACCTCTTTAATGTCTCATAATTAGTAGGTATCTGAGGAGGGAGGACAGTTGGAGGAGCCCCATCTTTGTCAGGATACTCAAGAATGACGGGTCTGACAGCTTCATATGGCATACCTAACTTCTGAGCACAGATGCGGACCCATTTGTAGTAGGCTTCCATAGGTAGAGAAGTCTTTGGCCCCAACTCTTGTGGGTCAGCTTTATGAACTTTGTCCCAAGCCTTGATGAACCTAAGACGCAGTTCGTCACTATCCACCTGAAACTCAAAACTGATGTGAGGCACCAACATCTCATGAGGCCCTGCTCTTCTGGCCCTTCCAAACTGACGGAGCGCCAGACATGGATTGTAAGAGATTCCTCCTTGAGTACCAATCAAAGGAACATTAGGGTATTCTCCGCAACGATCAATAACAGCTATCTCATCCAAACCTCTGAGAGTCCAAATGATGTCCTTGTCAGTGAGAGACATTAACCTATGAGCCCAACCTCTTCCTTCTTGGTTTTTCAGCACGAACTTAGGGGGTCCGAAATAAACCACCTCACCAACAAAGGGATACAACACCACAGAGTTCCTCGTCTTCGGGCAGTACGAGCATAAAGTTGTTGCAGGATATCACCCAAGAGAGTGGGCACAGGATTCCGAGACATGAAGATCCTTATGGCAGTGACATTGATGAAGTTGTCAGGATTAGGGAACAAGACTAGACCATAGATTAAGAGAGCCAGGATGTCTTCATATGCCCTAAAGTCCAAGTCATCCCAGAAATTGTTAGCTTTACCAATCAGAAACTTAGCCAAGAAACCCTTAACTCTGCTTCTAGTCACCCAGTTGTCCATTACTTCTTGGTGAGTCAAGGGAAGAGCTGCAACAACCTCCTCAAGCCTAAGAGTCTTTTCCCAACCAGTGTAGGGAGTCTGATCCAAGATAGGGATGCCAAACAAATCAGAGAGCTCTTCCAGGGTAGGGACCAGCTGGAAGTCTTGAAAGGTGAAGCACTGGTACAGAGGGTCATAGAACTGGGTCAGGACACTCATCAGCTGTTGGTCCCACTTTGCCGTGACTAAACTGAGAAGAGAACCATGCCTCTGGATGAAGGAAGTATTATTTGGAATTCTACTAACCAACTCTTCAAGCAACTCAGATGGGTGAACAAAGTTGAACCGGATAGTATTCCTTCGCATAGGCATCATGATGTCCTACAAAATAGAGCAAAGGTGAAACCCTCTTGTCTTTGAAATGGTTAGTCCTTATGCAGGATGCATGCAATGTTATGATGGTATGATGTTATGATAAAGCACACCACAAATATTTACAAGGGCCAACATGATAAGGCACACAAGTCACACAAGACAAGCCCTTAGAGTTTAGGCCAGCATGAGGTCTAGGTATTACCCTCTTTCAGTTTGTTGGTTCATACCTGTCCTATCAAAAGTAACCAGGTTCTTAGAGGATCCCAATATCATTGACTACCCTCAATCGGTCATACCTCCAGCATCGCAATCTTTTCTTGCGGCCAGAACCATCACGAGAGTTTAGCCTCAATGGGCGTAGCATACTGCTACTGTTCTATTGGCCAAGTTGTGTCATTTAAGGTTCTAAGGTCGGTTGGTGCTTAATGACTCCTCAGAAGACCCATATTCTCCTCGTTGCAACACAAGGGATATCGGTACAGACCAAGGTGCCACACCAACGTAGCCACTGCTTCACCCATGTCGGTCTACGCCGGACAGGTCCCTCACAGCTTATGCTACCTAAACAGGGTATCCCCAGATCCGGGTTAGGATCTCTGTAACTCTGATGCAACCCACAATTTAAAGCAAACAAGTCAAAACAATTGGAAACACAGTGATCTTAGTCCTAAGGTACACCTCACTTTAAAAAAAATCCCCAGCAGAGTCGCCAGTTCTGTGATCGGTGGATCTGGAACTGACAGTTTAAAGCTGGTTCGCGAAATGTCGCGGTAAGCAAGAGTCGCCACCGTCTTTTATTTTCTCTAATATGGAAAGGACAAAAGCACAGAAAAATTCCTTATGAGATTGCTCTCGGTTAGGGAGGTAGATTTATAGAAAGGGAAGGTGTTAGCACCCTTTCTATCCATGGTTATCCATAGGATCTTAGATACTTGCTCATTTGTGTTTTCAAAAATGTTTGTTTGCTTTTCAAGTGTGAGTGAGTTTGAAAAAGTTTCGTTTAAAATTTCAGTTCGACTCTTGTATCAGTCCTCAAGAGTGTTTGAAAAGTTGTTTTGAAAGCTTTTTGCAAAGTGTCGGTGTGAAAAGAAGTTTTTGATTTGTTTTGAATTAGAGCAAGTATCTACGAGTCATCTACCTACCCTAAGGAATTAGTCTGTGTAAATGTCCTTAAGGTAGTGCCATCCCACCATTGAGAGGTAGGTAGCACCACCGTTGGAGGTGTTCGGGTCAATTCGAGTTTAGGGACAGTGTGGTCACCAGAGCAATAGTAGGACACCTTAGAAGCTACCCCCATGCCATGTTCATGGACATGAGGACTTACTAAAACGTCCTCTACTCGACGACCACGTTTCGAGGGGCAAGACAACAGTGAGGCGTACCCTAAGAGTGATGTGTGAATTGTGTGTCATTTTCAGTTATTATTTGTCTTGTCATGCATTGGGTGAGCTACACTTTGATTTTATTTGGGCATACATTCTTTCATGTGATTAACAGTTTAAAGGTGCGGAATTTAAAGTGCGGAAAATAAAGGTCCTACGCTATTACAAGGCGTGGGTCCATACATCGCCAAATTAAACAAAGACCCGATTTGAATAAAAGTGCGGAAAGTAAATGTCCTAATTATCTATTACAAGGCCTTGGGGCAATTACATAAAAAGAAAAATAAAAGTAAACGTGCGAAAAGAAATTAGAATCGAGTGCGAGGGCGTTGGACCCTTTAAGGAAATTGAATTGAAATTACAAATTAATTAATGATTAAATAAAGAAAAGAAATTATTTTTATGTTTTTTTGGTATTTATGAAAATAATTAATTTATTGGAATTAAAAATTAAATAAAACCCTAATTCTAGTTTGTTTTTAATTATTAAAAATAATGTTTGAGTTTTGACCTAATTTACATTAATTATTTAATTACAAGTTTATTTACAAGATAATTAATAGTTAATAATGGTAATAAGAAAATTTTAATTATTGAGAAAAGGAATAAAAATGCTAAAAAAACCTAATTTTTATGTATTTTAATTTTAATTATTTAGAAAAAGACATTAAAGTTAAACACCTAAATTTAAACTAAATTGTTTATTGGAATTTATTTACAAAAAAAAACTATTAATGAATTAAAAATTAAATAAACATTTTTTTTAATGACTTCTGATTTTTTTTTGTGTTTTATGAAAATTAATTTTATGGAATTACATAAAACAATTAACATGATTAAAATAAATAA
Organism: Vicia faba; assembly: GCA_948472305.1. NCBI lineage: Eukaryota > Viridiplantae > Streptophyta > Magnoliopsida > Fabales > Fabaceae > Vicia > Vicia faba. The sequence continues at coordinate 1,352,619,293 of OX451738.1, read as the reverse complement.
AAGAAAAAATAAAAAGAGAGAAAGAAAATGCAAACATGGGGGGTGGTTGACCCAATTTGGAGGCTTATTGAGAGTAATCTTGGTCCAATAACTCCAGGCCTTTTTGACTTTTCAGACTTGTGTAGGGAGTTGTTGACCAATGCATATGGTGATCTGCAAGTTCTGGCCCTTGGATGGATCCCTGGGGACACTTGGCAGGCAAGCAGGCAAGGCGTTTGGTGGACCTTAGATGAGGCGCTGCATGGAAAGGTGTTAAGAAAAATAATATTGAAGAAGTGGGGGACCTGGGAATCGAACCCAGGTCCCAATACCTGCAGCGTACATCCCTGGCCAACTGAACCATCACGTTTATTCATATATAATATAATAAGAAAATATAATATGGAGGAAACGTCCACTATGCTGAGAAGCGCGCCAAACATTCAAACGGACCAACCACCTTCAGCCACGCCAGCATCTTCTTCGTTCTTCCTGAAAATAAGAAATAGATAGCGGGGGTTTTAAACCCCCACTAAATGGTACCTGCGAAAAATAGCGAACAACACATAGTGAAAAAGAAAAAGGGCGCGATGGTTAGTTTCCATTCGTTAGAAGGTCATGGTTTCAATGGTGTAGGTTTCATGGCCTAATTTTTCCATATACGTAAAGCCCCAAATGGAAGCTTCTGAAACCCTAACCTGCGTCCATGGTAACTTTGCATACAAGCGTCTATAATTCAATTGGATGGTACCATTAGCTTTAGAATGACCAGGTTAGTATAAATCAAGCATTAAAATGTATGGAAAATGCGTGCAAATCAAAGTACGAATATGAACAATATCATGAACAGGGCAAAGTCATTCTACCACTTCTGGATGTATGGAGACTGGAAAGGTATTGAGTCACGTTCAGGAAGGTTCCAACAATCGTTTGGAATACTTTTTAGGCCTTGAAAGGAGCTCTATCTATGAAAATAGTTTTGAAGTTTTTGGTCAAAAATGCAAGTTTTGTTTTGAGGTTTCAGCGCAGCATTCTTGTTCTTGAGCATTAGGTTTTGTTTGTATATGTATGAGGAATCATTCTAGGTCAAAAACAAAGCCCATGATCCATGTATTCAATGCTTTTGAATTTGTGATTTTCAAGCATCTTTTTCAATCTTTTTCATACCTTTCTTATGCCAATCATTGAAGATTCTTTCCTTTTGAGGGATGCACGAAATATTGAGGCCTTAATGAGAGAATATGCTGCACAAAAGGATTTGGAAACCATGATTTGCTATTTTTGTCATATTTAATTTTAATTAAATGAATTAATAATAATAATAATTCAAATAATTAATCAAAAATGATAAAATAATTCCCTTTAAAGTCAATGGGTCGTGCATAGCTTTTGGGTGATGATTCTTGGAAGAAATTGTGGCCCATTAGCAATTTTGAGGCATTTGAAGCAAAGTTGACTTTTCAAAATTCCCAAAAATTTCCCAACTTCCACAAGGCATATCTTGCTCAATGTTTAAGCTTTGATCATGTTCTTGGAAATTTTGGAAAGGTTTTGAAGTCCTCTAACCAATGCCTTTGGTCCCATGTCATTTTGATTTACCAATCTCAAGTTATGGTCTTTGACTTAAAGTGCCTTTTTGTTGACTTTTGAAAATGACCTATAATGTTGAGATTGATAACTTTTTGTGAGAGCATTTCTTGGACTTGAAGTGTGAAGAGGAGTTGTAGTAAATGTCATTCTCTTCAAAATGAGCTTTGGATGGAATTTTTATGATAAACCATGTGGAAGTTATGCCTTGGTCAATTTGCAGTTGACTTTTCCAACTGTCCAAAAATAGAAACTTTTGCATCTTGAGACTTTTTGAGCCATGCTTTGAGAATCATGATCAAGAATTGATCAAATGATGTTTGTGGCTTCAAAATAAGATGTTGACCAAAAATTTTGACTTTTGACTGTCAAATGACCATTTTGCCCCTGCAGTTGACTGTTGAGAAATTAGGGTTTTTGACTATGCAATTTTGTGCTGTGAGTCTTGAAACTTGACATGAGGATGCTTGACAATGTTTATAGGCATGTGGGACTTGATTGGACCCTTGGAAACTTCAACTTCTTTGCCAGAACCAAAACCCTAATTTTTGACTGTTAGGAGGCCATTAGACTGTGCAACCCTTGGGAGATTTTGAAGCATGCTCTTAGCAAATCTTGAAGAATATGGGAGGGCAAATTTTGGGGTACAACAGGATGTAATAGATTTTATAACTAGGACTTTACTTTACTGCTTTATTTCCTCTAAGTTTTTGGACATGTAATTAATCCCCCTCTCTGAAGTCTTGTAATAGTTTAGGATTTATATTTCCGCACTTTTAATTTCTGCAAATTATTAACTATTAGATGTATGCCTAATAGGATTGTATGACAAGAATAAAACAAAACGCTAGCAAACCTAACATAAGATAAAAATAACTAAATACAACCCACTCTCACATAGACACCTCTAAGGTATCCCACTTCAGTTGTCTTCAGAAAAACAGTCACATCTCTCGAAATGTGAGAGATTTTAGTGGCTACCCTCCGATTTAAAGATCATAAGTCCCTCGATGACCCTCTCGATGTTGCCTCGGTATGATCTTAAAACCCTAGGGTAGTTACTAAAGTTTCTTGCCCAATTGCCTTTGTAACTGTATAAACATCCCTTCGAATGTCCCTCAAACATCCAATGATTAGGGCTAGCTACTCACTAATAGTAGGATATCACTGTCTAAAGGAAAAGAGGAAAAGAATAACCTTTCGAGTAAAGTAGATAGTTGTTAGATGCTTGCTCAAACAATTTTTACACTTACACAAAAATTCTTTCAAAAACATTTTCAAACACTTTGTATACATTCCCTACCATTCTGAGGAACATTACAAAGTTCGCTGCACTAAGGCGCTTTCAAAAATACTTTTCAAAACACACAAAGCACAAGGTATTTTTCAAATGAGCTAAGCATCTAAGAGCCCGTAGATAAATACGGATGGAAAGGGTGCTAACACCTTCCCTTTCCATAATCTACCCCCCTTACTTAGAAATAATCTCGAAAGGTCTTTTCTATTCTTTTCACTCTTTCCTTTGTTGGATAAAAGAAAAGCCGGTGGCGACTCTTGCTTACCGCAATATTTACAAATACAAACGTAAAACCAGTATAACAGTTGGTTCTGCCACCGTATTACACATACCCAGTTGATAATTCCAAATGCTATCAATCTCCAAGAATAAAATTATAGGAATTTCTTCACTCGCCTCTCACTATGATTTCTACCCCTTATGCAACTTGTAGAGGAATTTTGTCACTTGCCTCTTACTATGATTTCTATACCTTATACAAGTTTTGTACTAACAATAAGTGAGAGAAACTCATTTTTATAACTGCGAGAATCTTAAAGATCCAATTCATGCCCAAACACGACACATCACTGAACAGATACTCGCAAACTATCGGCCACTGTGTGACCATCATCGGACCACCAAACCTTCGCGCCTTTTGCCAGAAAATTAATAGCACTGAAACATTTTCCCTATTTTTTTTATCCCTTGAAGTTTTAAAACATATATCCAAAATAGTATATTTATAGCTACACCAATTTAAGAATGAGCTTAAAAAAATGTAGGTGTCGTAACATTAAGTTTGGAGTTGTTGGAGTTGGTTGAAAATATATATGTTGAAGAAGTCCCACATTATTTATTTTTGTAAAGGAAAATGGAGTATAAGACTATATATAGAATTCAAGTTTTTCTTTATAAGATGCACCCGTCAAAAGCACTTTAAGTTTGTATTTGACTTTCTTTGTTCTCGTATGCTCTTGTATTAGAGTGTTGTGAGATGTAGATAAATAGTTATTTTGGAGAGTGTGGGTGTATTGGGGCTTGGTTAGTTAAGGGTATATTATGTGTTGTAACAATTTTCACATAATGTTATTCTCTGGTTGTCTATTGACAATGACCAAAGTTTTTTCTCTGGTTTTGGAGTTTCCACGTTATATCCTTGTGTTATTATTGTGTTCCTATTTTTTTGCCTCGATTTTTTGCCAACAACTGGCATCAGAACTTTTGGTTCGATCCGGGGATAAGTGTTCTTAGTATGATTTGTGGTTACAACTTTGTATGATCTTCCACATTAGAAAAGAAGAGTATTATTGTGAAAGAGTTGTTGAGCTGCAGTTACAGGTTCTGCTGTGCAGTTTGGGCTAGAGGAAATTGATGGAAGAATTGTTTCTGACTTGTGCAAAGTTCGAGTCAAAGATGTGTTGACAAAATCAAGATTACACAAGGTGCAAGATTATGTTGATGGTTGAAGAACTTCCTACCAATATAGAAGTTTCACCATAAAGTTTCAACATGATTTTCGACATGTGAAAATTCTTGAAGTGGTTTAACTTTAAGTGAAGTATACTATTCTTTAGGTGGAGTATGATAGTTTTTTAAAACTATGATTGTAGGTGAAGACAATGTGAAAATTCTTGGAGTGGTGTAGCTTCAAGTGACTATACTCTTTATGGTGGAGTATGATTGTCGGTGAAGACGATTGAAGCTTATGTATTATTTTAGATCAAGGTGAAGATTATTGGGGTTGGTTGAAAATATACATGTTCAAGAAGTTCCACATTACTTATTTTTGTAAAGGAAAATTGAGTGTAAGACTATATATAGGATTCAAGTTTTTCTTTACAAGATGCACCGGTCAAAAGTACTTTAAATTTGTATTTGATTTTCTTTGTTCTCTTATGCGCTTGTATTAGAGTGTTGTGAGATGTAGTTAAATATTCACTACAAAATAACTTGTGTTTTGCCACGTGAAAGCCACGTCGCTAACACCCAAATCACGCCACTATTCAAATTTTGCCACCTTAAGAAACACGTCGCTATATAGCGCATGGCAATCTTGTTGCGGCGTGAAAAGCATGTCACAAAGTTGCCACGTGAAATTCACGCCGCAACAGACTGTATAGGATGAAAGTGTGCAGAGCAGAGCAGAACAAAACAGGCAGTTCACATTTATATTTATGTTTGCTGTTGCGGCGTGTTTTTCACGTCACTAATTAGTGACATGAAAAACACGCCGCAACTTGTTTTTTTTATAAAAAAAATATTTTGTGTTTTAAATATATTAATTCTGTTTTAATAATTAATATTATTTTTTGTTTTATTAAATTTATAAATTAAATATTATAATTTATTTATTAAATACAATATTAAAAATCAAATTATCAAAAACAAAACTAAATATATCTAAATGTATAAATAAATATACTTAATATTATAAATTTAATAAACTCAAATTTAAATTTATAATATTTTTAAATATACAATATGATTATAAATTTATATTACACAAATAAAAAACTAAATACAAAATAAAAATAAAACTAAGCAGAATCATTAGATTAAAGTTTTCTTCAAATTCTATAGGTGGTTGTATAACCGGTTGACTACTTGAAGCATCTGTGTTGCTAGTCTCTGGTACATTACTCGGCAGTGTTTCACCATGATACGTCCAAACCCAATAATTTTCAATAAAACCTTTCCTATGCAAATGACGTGTTATTTCCTCTGGGTCACTAATTATATATCTACATCCACATTTAAGACAAGGACACCTAACTCCTCCTTCACTTCGACAACGTTCCTGGGCAAACTTCCACGCGATAAAACCATTAACTCCGTCTATAAAATTGGGTTTAAGTGCGCGTCTTCCTGGATATAGTCTATCGTATATCCAACTACGATAATACATATAATATTTCATTTACTGCAAATTTATATAATCAAAACCTATTTAATTAGAAATATTAATTAATCAACTTAATAATAATCCTAAACATATACAATTAAAGATAAATATATGCTTTCAAAAATATTTATAAACTCCTAAAAATATTTATTTATTTTTAAACAATTAAAATTTAATTTAAACACCTAAATTTTATAAACTCCTAAAAATTTAAAAACTTATTAAACTCCTAAAAATTTAATTTAAACACTTAAAATTTATAAACTCCTAAAAATATTTAGTTATTTTAAACACTTAAAATTTAATTTAAACACCTAAATTTTATAAACTCCTAAAAATTTAAAAACTTAAACTCCTAAAAATTTAATTTAAACACTTAAAATTTATAAACTCCTAAAAATATTTATTTATTTTTAAACACTTAAAATTTAATTTAAACACCTAAATTTTATAAACTCCTAAAAATTTAAAAACTTATTAAACTCCTAAAAATTTAATTTAAACACTAAAAATTTATAAACTCCTAAAAATATAAAAACTTAAACTCCTAAAATAATTAAACTCATTCATCACAAATTAATAATTAATAATTATTATAAACTAAATAATTAAACCTAAAATTTAACTCAAATACAGAAAATATATATAACCCAAATTCAACAATTTTAACCCAATGCAAATTCATGAAATTCAAAAAATATATATAACCTAAAAATTAATCAAATTCAGAAAATATACTAATTTCAAAAAAAAAATTTAAGACATACCTTTTATCTTGTAACTCCTTCAATCTTCTTGTCCCTTTTTGTAATCTATACTTCTATCAATATTCTTCTTCTCTATTCAAAGAAAAATTGAAAAAAATTTATATTCAAATAACACATCAAAAGCTGTTAACAAAGTATAAATAACATTGAATTGAAATTACCTTACAACCAATGTATGAAGATTGTAGGAATTTAAGTGTGGAGAAGAAAAAAATTTGGAGAAGAAAATGGGTATGGAGGAATATGGAAGGTTGAAGAAGAAGGTTAATAAAATCTGAAACGTTACTGTGTGTTGTGGAGCGTTTTGATAAAGCAGATAAAGCAAGTAACGACGTGAAAATCACGCCGCAACGTTGCCACGCGATTTTCACGTCGCAACAATCATACAACTGTTTTCTCTTTCTTCAAAACCTGAACACGTCAGTGTTGGAAGTTGTGATTAATTTATTTTTTATGATATTTTAATTAGCGACGTGAATCCCACGTCGCAACTTTTTTAACACAAAAAAAAACTGACACACTTAATGCTTCTTTATTATATTAGTAAAACACGTTGCCACGTGATTTTCACGTCGCAACTGGCTTTATTTAGCCACATGAAAATCACGTGGCAAAATCACGTGGCTGGATAAGCATTTTCTCGTAGTGATTTATTTTCGAGGGTGTGAATGTATTCAGGACCTAAATTAGTTGAAAGTATATTATGTATTCTAATAATTTTTATATAGTATTATTCTCTAATTATCTATTAACAATGACCATAATTTTTTCTCTAATTTTAAAATTTCAACATTATATCTCCTTGTGTTATTATTATTGTTACTGAGTTTTTTTTGCCTTGATTTGTTTTTCCCCGTAATCAACCTCTTGTATTCATCCAGAAACAAGTGACATCCTTGCTTCTAGTCATTTTCTATATCTTCTATTTAAATTACTTTATAGAAAAATTTAATTAAGAGAAATATTAATATAATTGTTGATTGTTTTACAAAAGGATGATTTTTTAATACCAGTTGTCAACTATAATTTAATAATTTAAAATATACTAACTTTTTTAGTTTTATATATATATATATATATATATATATATATATATATATATATATATATATATATATATATATATATATATATATATATATATATATATATATATATATATATATATATATATATATATATATATATATATATATATATATATATATCATTGAAATTCTTTTGGACAAATAGGACAAGTAAATAGAATCTAATTTAGTTGATTGAAGATGTGACATCCTTTTCTTCACGTTGCTTTCATGTTTTTGCATAATTAAAATTAAAAACAAGTATTTAAAAAAATATTAAAAAATGAATAGCTCATAGATTACATCATCACTCAAACTTTTTCATTGATATTTTATTTTTTTTCAATTTTTTGTCCTATTTTCTTATCATCTTTTGATGATAATGAATTGAACCGGGACCAACTAAATCTAATACAAGATTTTGGTGTAGGTCGTACGTTCTTATTATTAATCAATTTCGTACTAATTAATAACTGTTCAAAAAGTTTGTGGATTGAAGTTACAAAGTGTCATAGTAGAAAAGTCATATAATAATGGGTACAGTGGTTTTTATCATTTACATAAAGAGGTACATTGAATGTCAAATCAAATATGCATGGTGAGAATTGCATGTATATGTAGTTGACCTTTTGTTTAGCATCTACATTTATATAGTTGACTTTAATTAATAAAATATATACATAAAAAACTTTGAATTCCGTCCGTATCAATTTCGATAGTGTTTTAAGGCATTGGAGAACTTCATCAAAGTGCACGTATAGTCCTAATATAGTATTAGGTCAATCTAATGTACAGATTTTAAAGTAATTTAAAATCAAAATTAATTTTACTTTATGGATAACCGATGCCTTGTTATGGTTATATATATATATATATATATATATATATATATATATATATATATATATATATATATATATATATATATATATATATATATATATATCACGTAGGAATCAGAATTGATAGGTGATTGATAGATGTGTATTGTAATAGTGGTCTTGAGCTTCAGATACAATAGAAAAGAAAATGACATGTAAGGTTAACACTTCAACGCACAAGTCATAATGAGAATAAGATGAGGTGAATGAGATTTGAATTCGAATTATCTAGAAAATGATGTGTTCCTCTCTTTGGGCCATAACTATCGGGCCTTCATACTGGCCCTGAACAATTTCCCCCAAGTCATTGCCTCTGCACTGCAGGGTGAGAGTTTTGTTGCGCATCCTCTTCTGCTAGTCATTGCTCGACTGAAGTGAAAGGTTGCGATGTGATCGTTGTCATGGAAAATTCATGTCTTAAATGTTCTTCATGCTTTAGATGTCTTTCATCTATTTTATCATGACAATTTTTGGGAACTAGATTACTCGAGTGTCTTTTTGAGAAAATCTGGATCGTTGGTAGTGTTTATTTTGTTTCTTTCAGTGAGACATTGCACGATCTTTTAAAATAGTTATACGATTTCTTTGTTCATTACTGCCCTTGTTATTTCGTCATCTACATTCCCACAACATACAGTTCTTCTTAACTAATGGAAGTGGTACTCACCATGCGTCAAAAAACAAAAGGGTATACTTTTTTCCCGGGTATACCTTGAAATTTCGACAATCGCTTCTATCTTTGCTCGCTGAGTTAGTCTTGAAAGGGTTTTTCTTGAAGTGTGCCCTTTTTTTACTAGGTCATATTGATCCTTGAAGAAGACAAAAAGATACAATGAATATATAGGATGCACTATCCCTTTGATGAGTGTACCTTTTCTATTTTAGGTATCTGATTTCTTTTCAACAATTTTGAAGTTGAAGTTCTAAACCATTTGATGATTCTCCCCTTGCAATTGAACCCTGTGAGTTGAGTCTTCATTAAAGTCTTCTAATACTAGCGTGCTATCGAGGAGGAAAGCCATCTCTATCACTCTTCTTCCATCTTTTAAAGGTACAACAGAGTGCAGAGAATTATGCTCAGAGCCAGGGCTTAATTACATTGATGCATGTTACCCGTTACTTAGAAGCATATTTCGATGGCGTGAAATATTTTTGAAGATCGGTTCTTGTTACTTACTTGTCTCAATGAAGAGACTCACGTGGAGGCCTCTGTCATACTGATGTATGGGTTTGATTAGTAAGTTTCAGAGTCAAGGACAATTTTTAACGGGGAATAGGTCATACATCTACAAGGAAGGTGACATGTCCCTGAAAGATCTTTACTTGAAGAAACAGTTAATCACATTCTTCAAAGAATTGGGTTGTGTTAGAGGTGTCATTCCTCGAGATGAAGCCTCTAGGAAATGTTTGAAGTAGTTCATCGAGACTCTTATGTTGATGGATTCTAATACTATGGAGAAGAGAACAATCATTTTTGGTAAGTGTTGTACCCCAAAGTTTGCCCTCTCATTTCACAAAGGATCACCCTGGGTCCCAGGTTTGCTTCTATCAAGTTTCCAGGCCTTGAACTATCAATTTTTCCAACCAAGTCATTCACAAGGGAAAAATGGTCATTTGCACATTGAGAAGTCTAACTTTGACTTTTAGATCAAAATCAAATCTCAAAAATCATATTTCATCAAGACATGTTGGAATATGAAGTCTATTTCATCAGGAAATTTAAAAGTCAAATTTTTACTTTGGAAAAGTCAAATTCTAAAGTACTTAGAAATTTTTCTAAGTGTTTAAGGATTATGACAATTTCAGAACTTCTGACCAGATTATCACTAAAGCACTTAGTAAATTCTGGATATTCTCAAGACACAGTTTGTTCAGAACTTTTGGGCAAGTTTTCACAAAAGCTTCAGTCAGAGTTTTCCAGGGTAATTTAAAGAAGGTTAAGAAGCATGTTGCAAGCTTTCTAGAAAGTCTGAAAGTTCCTTCAGAACATGCTGGAGTCAGAAGATAAGAGGATCAGAAGGTTAGATGCTACGCTGAAACAGAACTTCTAATCCAGAGTCAAGCAAGGATGCAGAGTTTCACATGGCAAGATTTCTGATTTGATAAATCTCATCATCATTTAATGCTCACAACCACTTGTGAGTTGTTATCCAAAGGATTTCCCCCACGTGTACCCCTATTGTCTTGGGAAGACAAACTGTTATGCAAAAGTATGCTAGACCCATGCGCTGTTTCTACTTTTCCTTAATTCATGCTGACAAATCCAGCTTAGGCGTTGTTAACCATCCTACTTGATGCATTGAACCACACTTGTGTAAGCTTACTTCAAGAGTAAGTCAACATCTAGCATATGATGTTGGTGCCACTTGACCCCTCCAAACTACAAAACTTTTGCCTATAAATAGAACACCTTTGGCCATTGAAAAGAGATCGGAAAAATTTGAGAGAAAGGTGTGGAATTTGAGAAAGAATTTATCATGACAAAAAAACACAAGTTTTGAGCCCTATGTTCCTCCATTTCATTCGGAGAAAGTTTCTTCTGAAACGTATATGTCGGCTTTCCCAAAATTCTCTTTGAGAACCTTCGATATTTCCTTTCTTCTCCTGAGGCATCACTTTCTTGTCAAAGGTGTGAGAAACTGTATTCTTCTTCTCACTCCAAGAACCTTGTGTTCGATTTACAGGCCCCAACCGTTTCTGTAACAATTCCAAACTTCGTTCTTGAAACTTTGCCATACGAGTAGCTTCCAACACTGTTCGCGGAGCGAACATCTTCACACCATTACACAATTCCTGTTGAAGGCCTCCCAAATAGCATTGGAGCTTTTGAGATTCCGTCAACGTTGTTCTACCCATAAGATTGTCAAATGATTCCTGATACGCCTCTAGCGAACCAGTATGTACCAATTTCTTGAGTTCTTCCATAGGCGAATCAAACTCAAGGCTAAATCGCATCTTCAATGCCTCGGTGAAATTCTTCCATGTCAATCAGCCATTCGATCCCTGTTCTAGACTTTGGAACCAACGAAAAGAGTTATCATCAAGAGCGATACTCGCAACCGAGACCTTGTCCCCTTCTTGCGTTCCATCCAACAACAAAAAAAAACATTCACATTTTGCAATCCAATATTCGACATCATCGCGAGTGAATTTTGGGAAATCCAGACGCGTTAATCGCGTTGCTGGTCGAGTTGCTCCGTCGCTGTTGCCACCATGGTGAGGCGCCGCCGTTAACTCCGCCATTTGCAATCTAATTCCACGCATGGCTTCTTTCACATTGGTGAATTGAGTTTCGAAACGGTTCTCCAATTCACGAATTTTCCTCGTGATACATGGCTCCACCGCCGTCATTATGCGTTCCTTCGCCTCACGAATGGCGTTTTGCATTCGCGTCGCTTCTGCCATGAATGATGTGGTCGAGGTCGACAGGCTCTAGATACTAATGATAGGGGAGAGAGGGAGAATATATATATATATATATATATATATATATATATATATATATATATATATATATATATATATATATATATATATATATATATATATATATATAGAGAGAGAGAGAGAGAGAGAGAATAGAAAGTAGATATGAGGAAAGAATATTTTTATTTATTCAACAAAAGCATATATTTGATGGTTATTTTCTAACTATATATAACTGTCTAAGCAGTTATAACAACCCAATACAACTAATAACAAATGTATACACTAATACATGCATCAGTCAGATCATTGCGGTCATCACGGAAGGCGCACCAGAGGAAAATGCCCCGTTAAATAGAACAATGAAGAGAAAGATAAAAAAATTAACGGTCGTCATCAAGAAAGGCAGAATTACATCAACCAAGAGCCTAGAAAGTCGATGCTCAATTTTCAAGATAATGAAAAGGTTAGGAGCCCTATGTAATAAACCAGCTAAAATTCTGATTATATATATATATATATATATATATATATATATATATATATATATCGTACTAGTAAAAAAATATAGGGTGTGCGTGTTCTCGTACAAGTGTGGGGAGACTCAAATTCCTTTGTAGGTGTATTACACGCTAGGATAGTGCAGGCTTGCTCGTGGTGGCGAGTAGCCATGTATGGTGATTTTTGAGACTGTTTAAGGGACCCACCCATGTGAGGTTAGAAATCATGTAGGTGACTGACGCTGATTGTTTGCAGGGGGCAGTTAGATTAGTTGAATATGTTATATTTATAGAGATCGTGGAGGTCTTTTTGGTAGTGGAGAATGTGTAGAGTCTCCCTTATCTCTCTGAGGGGTAATGTATTTATAGAGGGCTCGGGGACCTAGGATTTTTACCTCCTGGATATGGTCTTAAACAGTCTCCTCTTACTGAGGAAGGTTAGTGTTTGTTTATCTTCTTGACATCAGCGAAAACTTTTTCTACCTTAACTCCCACATTGGTGGAACCTCTCGGGCGATTCCATTGGATCCTTTCTTGGCAGCCCAACTATTGGACAAGGGCGTCCTAGGTAAGACTTTACCAAATATAACACTATATATATATATATATATATATATATATATATATATATATATATATATATATATATATATATATATATATATATATATATATATATATATATATATATATATATATATATATATATATATATATATATATATATATATATATATATATATATATATATATATATATATATATATATATATATATATATATATATATATATATATATATATATGATTCTGAGAGGGAGTAGAGCTTATGAAGCGGCACAACAGAGCATCCGATGTAGCGATAGAGGATGCACCTACAAAGTTAGTACTCTAACGCTCAAGTCAGTATGTGAAAGAGTAGATAGTAATTAAAGTGTGTTTAAAACTTGTTACCTGATTCAACACCATTCCGTATATATGGAGAGATAAATAATGGTTTCGCTATCTTTTAGGCACGGAATACGGAGGACCATTAGACATGCCTGGGGCACAAATCTCTTGTGACGAGGTATAGGATAATCTCGCAGTAAGGAGAAAATTTTAAAGACATAACTATGTAGTCAGTCAAGAGACTTTGTATCAAAATAAATTATCATTAGATGGTCAGTTCAAGATGAATATGACCCCAAAACAGGGGAAAAATTGATCCAAGATCAACACTAAAAACATTAAGCAATCAAGTGATTTGATATAAAATATTTTCTTTTATATTCTTTCAAACTTTAAATATTTAATTTTTAGCATATTTTCTTCGTGTAGATATAAGTTAAAATTATAGATCCAGCCAAAAATATTGTTCTTCGTGTAGATATAAATTAAATTTTGCTGAATATTTAATAAAACTCTAATAAATGTATTTATTATATCCTCCATTTCATATTATTTGTTACATTTAGTCATTTCACACAAATTAAGAAACAATAAGAAATAAAAAAGACAAAATAATAATTTTACTAAATTATCCTGATTAAGTATTGGTCTATTCAAATCAACATTAATGTTAAGTGAAAAAACAATAAATTAAAAAATATTTATTAAAGAATACAATTAAAAGATTAAATATACAAATACATTAAGAATATAAAATGACAAATATTTTATAATAAATTTTTATATTAAATATGACACTTATTTTAAGACGATTGAATAATATTTTTCACAATTGTCTTAAAATTTGATTCTTGTTGGGATGATTCTTCTTGTTGGGATGATTCTTCTTGTTGAATTGGTTGATCTTTAGAAGTATTTTCTTGAGGACCTTCTAGTATTTCATCATCATCATCATTACAAACAGTATTATCCTTCTTGGAGGGGTTAGTTTCATCAAAAGATACTGTTGTACCCCAAAATTTACCCTCTTATTTATCAAGACTTTTCTCACAAGATTTTCTTTGACTCAAGACTGGATTAGGGTTTGGTCAGCTCAAGACATCTCATCATGCATTGATGACTCAAAATTAGGGTTTGAGATTGCACAAGGATTTTTAGACTATCAATGCTTCATGTGACTTTCAAACATCATTTTGGACCCCTAAGATCACTCATGACAAGTTTCAAAAACAATAAGAATATAAAATGACAAATATTTTATAATAAATTTTTATATTAAATATGACACTTATTTTAAGATGATTGAATAATATTTTTCACAATTGTCTTAAAATTACAAGTATCCGGGTAAAATCCTGAGCTAAAAATATTTATTGTTTTTTCACTTAACATTAATGTTGATTTGAATAAATTAATACTTAATCAAGATAATTTAGTAAAATTATTATTTTGTCTTTTTTATTTCTTATTGTTTTTTAATCCGTGTGAAATGACTAAATGTAACAAATAATATGAAATGGAGGAAATAATAAATACATTTATTAGAGTTTTATTAAATATTAAGCAAAATTTAACTTATATCTACATGAACAATATTTTTGGCTGGATCTATAATTTTAACTTATATCTACACGAAGAAAATATGCTAAAAATTAAATATTTAAAGTTTGAAAGAATATAAAAGAAAATATTTTATATCAAATCACTTGATTGCTTAATGTTTTTAGTGTTGATCTTGGATTAATTTTTTTTCCTGTTTTGGGGTCATATTCATTTTGAACTGACCATGTAATGATAGTTTACTTTGATACAAGATCTCTTGACTGACTACATAGTTATGTCTTTAAAATTGTCTCCTTACTGCGAGATTATCCTATACCTTATCGCAAGAGATTTGTGCTCCAGACATATCTAATGGTCTTCCGTATTCTGCGCCTAAAGAATACAATTAAAAGATTAAATATAAAAATATATTAATAATGTAAAATGACAAATATTTGATAATAAATTTTTATATTAAATATAACACTTCTTTAAGACGGATTAGATAATATTTTTCACAATATGGATAAATTACAAGTATCCGGGTAAATTCGTGAGCTAATTATATCTATTCATGATAAAGTCGTGGTAATGTCAAAAAAAAATTCATAAATATTCCAATTTTTTTTTTAAAAACTCACAAGAGTGCTTTGCCACATTGTCCTACTCTACTAGCATGTGTTCTAAGTTGTGAACCGTACAACGTAGGTTTAATTTGAGATGGTTGTCATTTCAAGCTCAAATGTAAATAGAAAAGTTGAGGCCAAGTGATGAAAGTTAAAACTACCAAGTGGGGGTATTTCTTTTTCTCTTTTTCTTTTTGTGGAGTGGTAACTTAAAATGCATATGTTTGTTGATGGGGCTCACAATCACACAAATCTAGACTCTAAAAGTACAATGGAGCTAGATGATATGAATTACATGTTTCGTGAAAATGTAGAAATATAAGTATGTGCTGTGGTGATGTTGACAAATTCCCACCAAACATGCTAGTATGGAGGAAAGTGTGGGGTTGCCATGGTTTTAGTTTGAGATCTATAATTATCTTCTTTGTAAAAAAATAAGTATTATTTCATTCAAGTGTTCACACCAACCTATTATTTCAAGGTTTAATACCTTTTTTTTCTTCCTAATGTTAATAATTTATTTTGTTTCTTTAATTTAATAAAACTTTATATTGATCTTTTAATTATTTATAATATATTAAGTTAGCTTTTTATCTAATAAACAAGTTTAATAATTGATTTTTAAATTTTTTTGTTGTTAATTAAACATAAAAAATAAAATTCAATATTTTTTTGATCTTGTATATTAATCTCATAATTTATTTTGATTTTTTAATTTTAAATTAATTTATAATAGTTTTTAACCGTTTAAAATGTATCATCTTAATCTTTTTTTATATTTAATTAACGACGAATAAATTTAAAAATCAATTACAAAATCAATCGCTAATATGATTAAAAGAAATAAAATGACATGTATTAAAGATGTAAGTGATTTTATATAAAACTTTTTGAAGTAAAAGACCAAAATGAATTAGGAAATTATCATAAAATACTAAAAAAAAAAGTATTTAATCAAAATAAGTTTTTTTAATAAAAATTTAAGATAAATTCCAAAGTTAACCTGGCCAAAAAAGAATTTTGTTTCAATCATGCTATTAATTTGAAAAGAAAAAAAAATTTGATAAATATTAATTTTGTCGATTGTTATCAACTTTTTGTGGCATTTTATTATATACTTATCATCATTTTATTTTACAAAAGACATTCTATTACAACTGGCAGGGTCCACTAGCATGTTTGGAGGAGATATTTTCATAGCAATATAATGTAATAAGTATGATATTTTTTTTTTTTAATTTGTTCATTGTAAATAACCAAAGGGATAATGCCGTCACACTGTAAAAAAAAAGGTTTTACATAGTTAATCAATGATAATTATGTATGATGTTAAATCAGATTGAAATTTTTTAATTAATTATATAAATATGATAAATTGAATATTTTTATTGGATGAGAAATGCATCTGCATTAAATTTTATTCATTAATAGATAACGAGCTTAAAAGATAATTTAAATACTTCATGTAATATCTCTTGATTTTTTTTAAATTTTGTTTGTATATTTTTTTAATTTAATTTCTATTTGTTTATTTTTAATCTTCTCTTTTTGTTTTCATTTTCATCTTTGCCACTTTCCGGCACACCGGTATTTCTTCTTTGTCATCGCCGATATTCTATTTTCATTTTTGAAATTTATTTTTTTTCTTTTTTTTATTATTTATTGTTGTTTTTGTTTCTTATTGTTAATTACATATATTGGATGAGATAGTACTTTACTCATGTTATTATTATCCCAATTTCTTTGTTTATAGTTTATGTTAATTACAAAAATATTAGAGGTTAATTAGATATATTATATGTTATTTGTCTCTGTTTCACTCATATTATATATTAATTACATATAATATATAATTTGTCTTTAGATGAGTCATATTTTAAAATTGATTTTCTTAATGTAAAGTAATTATGTTATGATTTATATCATTTTCTTTAGATAATTTTTTCTAATTGAAATACTTAATTTAAGTTTTTTTTAGTTAATTGAAATTACTAAGTTTAAATAAACATAAATTTTCATTTTTATTTTAGGTTCTCCATAAATTATGTTTATAAATTAAATTATTTTATTAATATATAAAATATATATAATCATGTAAATATCTTATATTTTTTACATTAACGGTGTTCTCATGTTTGTGTCGTGTCTCATGTTTGTATTTAAGTCCGAATTTCATAAATTTCGATCCATCTCAAATCCGTATAATTGTCGTGCGAGATATTATCACTTTTTGGTGTGAGAAATCTCATCACCTTTTTCTTTAAAAAAAAGTACCTCATTAATATGAATATTGTATATAAAATATCTTTATTTTTATATAATTTGATACTATTTTGTCTAACTCCGACCAAAAGCATGTGTTATTCATAAATTCATTTGTTAGGGGAATTATGTAAATAAAGATGGCAAAATAAATCGGTTTACTGAACGTCCGTTTTAGGGATTAAAATTTTAGGGTTGCATCCAGCATCCTAAAATTTTAGGTTTTTTTGCAGCCTTTTGTAAAGACGAACAATAACATTTAGTAATTTTTAAGCATTAAAAATGTTTCACAACATGTCAAAGTTTTAGAATCGCACATTCAATAATATCAGGCCAATTCTATCCTGTTTTTCCAGGCTTTATGCGGGATGGACGAACTGAAACCGAATTTAGATGTAGATTTGCCATCCCTACTTGCAATGGTCCCAAAATCACTAAAAATCCCAACAAAACCCCATATTGATAAAAGAGTGTATAGTCTATTATAGGGATCAGAATTCTGAGAAATGCAAAGAGTGTAGAGCTAGTTTAGTGTAGGTTATGTTAAATGACTGCGGTTGTGTTGATCGGATAAAAGAAGAGACAGTGATCCTTGCCTGTGTGTCTGAGACACTTTTGGTTTGTGCCAGCTGCTATGGTTAATTAGTTATGGTACAATCTAAATAAGGGAATGGACCATGCTATCAGAACTAGACTTTGTGTTTGGAAACCATAGTGTGGTCCTAAAAAGAAAATATGAGTGAGGAAAGTGTGTTTCTTTCTTCTTTCTTTGCTCACTGCCATTGCTGCTTTTTGTACTACATAGGAGCAGTATTAGACTTTTAGTCATAAATAAATCATTAACATACACTCTCTCTCTCTCTATCTCTCTTCTTACAAAGATGTGCATGCAACATTGTGAAGTTAGAATTTGTTGGTTTCTCCAAAAACTAATTGGAGTACGGGACACCACGTTGACAATTCATCTTCCATACTTTTTCTTTTTTATCACTTTATTTCTATGTACAATGTGATATTGTTCTGTTGTGTTTGTGGCTTTCTGCACATGTTAGTTGTTCTTGTTTTTTTCCATATGTAAATAAGGTATCGTTGCCCAATGCTTTAATACTTTAAAAGTAGAAGATGTTATGTTTAATGTACAATTCAAAAATGGGATCAATGGTTGTTGAACACAATTCACTAATTCACATGATTCAACAACTATTTTATGGTAATATTATATCTAGCTATTGTGGTAAAGCTTTGTTTGAAACAACTATTTTATGTTTTTACAGTCACAAATGAACAAATGAATAATTATAGTGTGTTTGGGATCAAGAGATTTAAGTTTGATTTTTTTTTAATTAGGGAGTATTAATTATTGCTTTGTCACTTTGAAATTATGAATGAATCTCTGAAAATCTCAAAATATTTTTTAATATGCATATTTGAGTAATTTAATTTTTTATTTTTAAAGAGTTTACAGATATGTATATTCGAATTAATAAAATATTAAAAAAATTAAAATTAAAATGTATTAATTGTATTAATTATATTATTTAAAATATCTTTTGAAAAATATATTATATTATTTGTTTAAAAGTTGTCAATTCAACGGTAAAAAATTTGACTTTATAAATTTAAATCATAAAGTTTAAATCTCAATAATAATTATTATTGTAAAATGATTATTAGTGTCATCATTATATAAAAAAAATTATTATTTTCATAGTTAAAAAATTACCAAAATATTAATATTTTCAAAAACATATTTTGTGATAAACTAAGGTAGAACAAATAAAATGGAAAAATAAAATATTTTTAATAAAAAATAATAATATGAATAAAAATTAAAGCTTATCAAAAATGAAAAAAAAAATATAAAAAAAATGAATAATTGTTGACTATTATTTATAACATGCTCATGATGTAACATCAATCGAATATAAATAATTATAAATTATTTATAAGTTTTCAAATTAAGAATATATTATAACAAATTTATAACATATAACTAATATAAAATATTAAACAATTTTCTACAAATACTTGTAAACATAATATTTCAACATTATTAAAAAATAATTACATAATTTATATTTTAAATAATTAAAATTATAATAAATAATTATATATGTGAATAAATAAAATACATATAAATAATGTATTAATAATAAATATTACAAGGAAAAAACAATAATAAAGCAGTAATGATTTACAATTAATATAATTGATACATCTTGATTCTAATTAATACATATTAATTATAAAAATAAAAATATATTAAAAAAATATAATATAAAACTTTTCGGATATAAATATCTGAAAACATATTTTTTTCATAAAAAATAAAATTTATTTGAATATGCATATATATATATATACGAAAATATAAATTTTTTACTAGAAACTTCTAAAAAGTATAAGCGTGCACTGAGAAATTGCCAAATAAAATTTATTTATTTGGACTAGGAGCTTCGTTAAGTAGCCACTTGACTATGGTTTAGGCCCAATAAAATCCTAATAGAAAACTTTTAAGACTCACTAGCCCAATGGGTCCGCGCTATATTTTCTTATTCATTGGAGCTAGAACTTTCATAAATAGATATGATTAATATAAAAAATATGTATAAAACACTAATGTTAACTAATATGAGTATCTAAAACACTTAATGTATTAATAAATATATGACATAGTGAATTAATAATCAAAATAAGTATAGCTTTGGTAAGGTATTTCTCCTGGATGTCTAATGTCCATGGTCTGAATCCTTTCCAGAACAAATTTCAATTCTTTAGTTTTAATAAATACTATATCAGTTTAAAATAAATATAAATAAAAATATAAAAGCCACGTGACATTAACAAAAATAAAATTATTTTAAAGAATTCATGTGTCAATCTTACGTTGTTGCTAAGGGACCAAAAGCATCAAACATCATTGAATTTGGACTGAGTTTGCTAAAGAGTCAAAAACTTGAAATTTTTAAATGGCAAGGAGTGAATCTGTATTTTTTGACAAGGAATTTTTCAAAAATAACCAATATCGTAGAAGCAAAAATAGGTATTAAACCTATAAATAATTAAAAAACAGTAAAACCCTGATACTTTAAGTTATTTATGATATATTAAATTATATAAATATTTTATTTATATCAGTCAAAAACGGAATTTGTTTTGAATAGAACTTAGATTTCTTTAACACTTGATAATATGGTGGTTTTACATTTTCTTTTTATATTATATTGGTCTCATTAATCCCTTGTATGTAATTGCAAGCAAAACAAATTTAGAGTGAGAGTGCCGCATTTGAGAAGGGTTAGGAAGCAATGGTTCTTTCAAATATGAAGGTTAGCAAGCATGTACCTAATGATTTGGTCTTCTCTATTATGTTAAATTTACCTCTAAAATTTTTGGATCGATTTAAATTGTACACAAATCATGGGCCCACTTATTGAAAAACTCTTATTTTATGGATATGTATCGCAAAAATTTCATCTCTAAAAAATCATATTGTGATGATGCATGCCTCCTACTAAAGAAAACTTTGATAGATTTTGAAAATCATTCTTTGTTGTATTTATTTTTTGGTGAGGGGTTTGACAATAAAGTCAAAATTGATTGGCTGCCTCCATTCCAAGAGGATGACTGTGATATTAGTATTTTGGGTTCTGGAATGAATGGTATTATTTGTGTTTATGCTGAATGCATTAGTTCAAAAATTGTATTATGGAACTCAACTATTCAAGAATTCAAAGTCATTCCTTCCAACCATGTACCACCTTATGTATGGATTGTGGATTGGCTTCATGGATTTGGTTATGATTATGTTAGAGACGACTATAATGTGATTCAATTTGCAGAATTCTATATAGATCAAAATTATTATTAAAACCCTTAATTAAATGAGGTCTGGTCAAAGGTGGTATACGAACCTTCATGGGAGATGTATAGTCTTAAAAGTAATTTTTGGGAGAAACTTGATTTGGATATGCCAAATCTTTATCTGAGTCGTCCAGGTGTTCTAGAGCAAATGTACATGAACGGAGTGTGTCATTGGTTGGGCGGAAATGAATTAGCTATTGATAATTTATATTTGGTGTCATTTGATTTGGGTAATAAAGTGTTCTTTCTAACACCCATACCCTTTATGATGGATTATGAGATTGACAATGTTGAATCAGTGAGTACTCATTTATTGTTGTTAAATGAATCAATTGCTTTGATATCTAATTATGCATGGGTGAATAATTATCACATATCAATTCTTGGTGAAATTGGCATGAAAGAATCATTGAACAAACTCTTCATTGTTGGACCATTACCTTGTATTGGACGTCCTATTGGAGTAGGAAAAAACTGCAATATATTTCTTGCATTAGAAAATGAAGAACTGGCCATATGTGATTTAAATACCCACACAATTCAAGAGCTTGGCATTAATAGGATGTTCTTTTGTTGTCAGATAGTAATGAATAAGAAAAGTCTTTTTTCTATTGCAGGAGAAATTATCGATTGATTTTCTTATTTAGATTTATGATTGTATTTAATAAGGATTTATCTTGTATTCAAAATAGTTGTCAATTATACATATGATAACTATTATCAATATGAGACAAATAAAGATATCTTGTAGACAATTTCAATCTACAAATTTATTTTGAAGATTTAATAAGGGAAAAGACGAAGTCTTATTACTTCTTGACTGACCCCATTGTTCTTGATTGTATCCGCATACTGTAGAAATATTGATAGATGAATATTAGGGTCTTCCATCGAATCACCAGAGAACTGGTTTTGTTGCACAGCGGATAACAAAGAGGGTTTCAATTCAAAGTTTTTAGCCTCAATCGGAGGGGCAGCAATGCTGTTATGTGGTTCATCTTGTGAGGGTATGGCATAGGATTTGAGTGGGCGTGAAGCATGATTTGCAGCCATTTCTTCGGTTGGTGGAAAAATAGGAGGTTCGAGTGATTCACGAGGTTGAGTGTTATGCAAGAGATGGTACTCTTGAATGCGGCGTCTAAGTCTGAGATAACGCTCGATATCGTTGATTTGTATGTATAACGGCTCATCTTGCGAACGAGTGTTTGGCATACAAAATTAGAGAAGAAAAGAAATAGAAAAGAAAGAGAGAAGTTTTTGCTCAAGTCTCTACTGCGTAACAAAAGAGTAGCGATATCGACTTAAATCAGTCCCCAGCAACGACGCCAAAAACTTGATCGTGGGATTTGTACTTATGTATCCAATGATTCGGACTGCAAGTGCACAGTCTTGTCGAGTAGTTTTAAAAGATATCGAACCACAGAGACTGATGAATCGATCTACCATTTTCTATTGTTACTATGTAAATCTAAAGCTAATGAATATTTGATTTGGGTTGTAGGGAAACTAATCACTAAATTAAGTTGTATTTTAATAATCAATGAGCTAAATTACCAGTATGCAACGGTCTTACCTCGGGAACTAGCGACCTGTCGGGCGTTTTTATATTTTCAAAACAGTTTTCAGTAAAACCTATCTAGTTTAAAAACCCTCGTCTCACATTGTCGTTTTGTTGATCTAGGCTATGCAGTTAAGTCCTAATGTACGCTTTCGCCATCCCGCAGGAGTTAAAAACACTTTTTGGAAACTAAACAAAATCTTAATTAACTTTAAAGTGCTTCCGCTGTATTTTAAGCTAATGCCTAATTAATACTGTCCAGTTAAAAGATCTCAAACTTCCGCTTTGTTGACCCTAACCTCTATTTGTTTTTTACTTCCGTAACAAAACAATTTAATGATTTGAAAAATAGTAACTTAGGCCAGAAAAGAAAGTTTCGTAGTAAAAATAATCCCGACTAAGCTACTCGTTTCCTCGGTCGATTGACCTTACATACCGGTATAAGATTTCTAGCCCGACATAATATTAAACCAAATTGCAGAATAATTTAAAGAACAAATACAAATAAACTTTATTATATTAATTAATAAGCAATAAGAAATTGTAAACATAAACCTGGCAATTACTCCGAAGATAGAAACAGTCTTGCACAAGTTGTAGGCTTTGCTTCGATCAGAGGATATATTTAACCGTACAGAAAGAAAGTAAAACTGGAAAGAATAGTGCTGGCTAGAAATAACTGGGAAAATAAAATAATGCTGAAAAGAAATAACGCTGAAAAATAATATCTGAAAATAATAATGCTGAAAATAATATCTGAACTTTTCTCGTCAAAAAGCCGAACCCTTTCTACTGTGGTCTCAGGTTCTATTTATAATGCTTTCTTGGTTTGTTGGTCTCGAAAATGTAGCAACCGTTCCTCTTTCTTCTTTCAGAAATAATAGGAGAAATAATAGTCACGTTCGTTGCTTTTGACTGAGTGGGTAAGTGAATTGAGGAGCTCGTTGGATTCATCTTTGAATGAGTTGCTGTCTGTTGGATGAGAGAAAGTGGGATGACAGCTGTGACGTTCGTCACACGCAAGTGACTATTGTCACTTGGTCTTCATGGAGCGTGACGTTCGTCACGTCCCCCTTGACGGTTGTCAGGGCTTGATTGCATGTGGGCCACGTGCTCACATGTGTAATGGGCTTTTGGGCTGTTTTCTTCTCCTTAGGCCTTTTTACTACTTCTTGCACCCTTTTTCCTTTGTTTCTTCAAAAGTGTCTGGCTCAGTGCATATCTGCAAAAATAGAAAAATACCTGCATAATACTTATAAAATAATTTAATTTAAACTAAAGTATGAGAAATATTCGGTGTATATCAAGCCAGAAATATCACATATTTGTGTGTTATCAAACTTCCCCATACTTAAACTTTGCTTGTCCTCAAGCAAATGCTAAGTACGATGTTTTTCTAAACATGGTTATGACTCGGCTCGACTAATACATAGTTGCATTATGTTTTTGTCAGAAAATCGATGGCTTGATTCGTGCTCCATAACTACATCGGCGACGCTAGACAATCCCATTTTACATAAACTAGCTACAGGTCCTATCATAGCCTACCTTGAGTATTTGTCTTGTTTTGCCTTTTTCATTCTAGCGCAATCACATTAAGCCCTTTATCTTCACACGCACATAGCGGAACAGTCGGTTAGTGGTTATGATCCTTTTTAAACTTTTAGAGGTTTCTGGCACATTAACGTGGCAACCTTTAATTTAAATGTTGGATGCGGGGGATCAGACCGTAATCTGCCCTACCGAGTTCAGTACCAGATGCTCCTGAACCATCCATCAAATGAATTTTCATGTTACTCTGTAAGGTTTACATCCTTTGGATTAGGCGATCGGGTGAGGATCATCCAATTTAATCAGTGTGTTTCCTTGCAACATTTTGCTGAAATATTCTATCATCCACTTATATTCATCGACTTCCTGCGTAGTTTGTGTTTAAGACGGTGCTGACTGCTAATATAAACTACTCAAGCTACTATAAATACTAAACTCAGGGCGTTGGAATCAACAGGTACTTGAACTGATCTATCATACTCTGGGGTTGTAGAGTGTCTAGACGGTAGAAATTTTGCTTAATCTCGCCCCAATTCCTGATGATTAAAGATTTTGCAGTCTATTTACTTTGTCGAGTGAGACAAAAATAAATAAAAAATTTATAGGCTCAAAAAGAAAGGGGAGTCTAAAAGAACAACACAAATTGCTGCAATAGATGACTTGATAAATTTTTTTTTTAAATTGAAGATAACAGAAGGGAAATTACAAAGAAAATAAAAATTACTAGGAAAAGGGAAATACTTCCTCCCCCATACTTGAATCATACATTGTCCTCAATGTATTAATAGAAGCGGGAAAGGGAAAGATAATAACATAATCATTCTTCCTCCTCTTGTCTTTGGCATCGGCCACGTGTCCCTGCTCTTCGACGTGCTTGCCTGCCATGTCTGGAAGATTCGCCGCCATCTCTTTGGGATATGATATTATGCAAGTCGCCAACACGGAGTGTTAAGGATCGCATATCTTCCATTATTCCTGTGGTGAATTCCAGCATACTTTGATCGTGCCTGAGAGCGTAGTCATTTTGGTCTCTCTGCATTTGTTGCATGAGAGTCATCATCTCGATTTGGCGCGTCTCGATACTCTGGTGGCGTTGAGTGGACAACTGGTTTTGTTGCATTATCGCGGCATATATTGCATCGATAGTGGCGTGATTGTTGGCTTGCTGTTGTTGAGGCTCTTGCTGCTCTAATTCTTCTTCGATTTCGTCAGCGGCAGCGTTGTTAGCCTGACCTTGATTTCCTTTCACATTTTCTCCGGGTTCAGGGGCGTTCAGGTTGTAAAGCCAGTTATCCGGATTACCCAAGTAAGTACGATTATGATTTGGCATGATCACACTGCAAACTCTTGCATTCTTAACCATGAGATAGTATCCTCCAGCTTCTCGTACTTTAATCAGGCGTCCAGCTCTACAATTTATCAATGTCCATAAAAACTGCTAGCAGCAGAGGTAGGAGTTGGATCCTTTCCCCCCAGTTCAAGTGAACTGCGATGGCGGTGATGATGCCTCCGATGCAAAAAGGTGTGGTCCCTTCTCTTGCAACGAGGTTTTGAATATGGGCCATCATTAAAGTTATGGGGTTGAGATGGATGTTTTGCGAAAAGGTACAATGGAGAGCATATAATTCTTTAGTGTTTACCTTGTTGTTGTTTGCTCTTCCGAATATTGTGTTTTCCATAACACGGTGTAAGAAGCGGATGTTCGGGTTGTGGATGTGAGAGGCGTACCGTGCTTCGGGTGTGACATTTGGTTCGTCGATTATTCTCTCCCATAGGGCGTATGCACTTCCATTCCAATCCAATTCTGGGGGTATGCGGTATTGCACATTATTCCCTCGGGGGAAATGAAATATGTCGCTCAAGATCTCATGGTTGAGTTGGTACTCTCGGTTGAACATCCGAAAATGAGCGGCTCCCGTTAGGTGTGCGTCTGCATCTTCTCGGGTGTGATATGCGTAGGAACTCAAGAATTCCAACGTGAGAGTTTCGTAAGTTGGCATATTCATCGTGCTAATAAAGCTTAGGCCAACTTTATTCAGCAAGCCTTCCATATGAGGTTGCAAGCCTAATTCTTGCAAGCAAGTGTTGTCGACGAACCGTGTTGGTGTTATCCCTCGGTGATGGAATTTTATGTACCTCTCTTTTTGAAGCTCACCGACTTCTCCTTGTCGGAGCACGAGATGTCGCATGTCGGGTTCGGGTTGGTTGGCCATGAGTATTGAACTTGATAGAAAAATGTATTTGTGGTAGGAAAAAGAGAATGTATTTGTGGTAAAGAGATGAAAATGGAGTGGTAGTGATGAAACTAAGGATGGAAGGGAAAGGTTTATATAGATGGTTTGTGGAGTAGGAAATTTAATGGTGTTTATGGGTGAATTTTGAAATTTGGGAGGTTATGGAAGTTATGGGTGAGTGGAGTAAATGGGGCGGTGGGATTTTAATACAAATTTTCGTGCATCAATACTATCAATGCTCACGGACTTGAAAAGCGTGGGGGACATTTGCCTGCCGCCCGTCACACTCTCTCTGACGTTCGTCAGAGTCAAAGACATTGGTTTCTTTGACTGCTTTGAACGCGTGCTCCACTAAAGTAATTAATTAATTTCAATTTTTGATTTAATTAATTAATTTCAATTTTGAGAAGTGTATTGCAAGGGATTAGTAGCATATTGTATAGTTTGGAAAAATGATATGGTAAATAAGAAGCAAATAAAGATGGTAACAAAAATAAAACATGATAATAATAATAGAAATTGAAAACAAATGAAAATAATAACCGAAATTGCAAAAATGAATGCATGCTTTGTAAATAGAAATAAATAGAATGGATATGAATAAAATTTTAGGACCAAAAAGTAACATATTATTCGAAAATAATTAAAACCATAATGAGTTGGATAATAATAATGATAATGAAAAACAATGAACCCCCCCCCCCCCCCCCATACTAAGAACAAACAGTGTCCTCACTGGGGAGGTACAGAAAAACTATCAAGCATGAGGGCCTCCGGGAGGTGGTGCAGAAGCGTGCAGATGTTGATAAATGTGGTCAAACTGCTCCGTGACAATGTCTATGAAATGAAAGAAGTCACGCTGAAGCGTGCTGGCATTTTCTTTAACAGTGTCGAGCTCTCCTCGTAGTGTGGTAACATCTGTCTGCAAAGTCTTGATCGTATGTGCATGATCAGGCATGGGTATGTCATCAGCTGTAGAAATAAGGGGTAGTGAAGGTTAGTCCAAGGGTGTATAATCGTGGTAACCTGTGGGTGTAGATGGGTCGCTCTCCTCCATCTCAGGGTCGTGTTCGTCTGTCTTCTCTAGGGGATATAGCCAATTTGTCTTGGTATAGACACTGGTATGCTCGGGGCTAGGCAATTTGAAGCAATAGACAGGGTTACGTTGGATAAGCAGCTGAAAGTGAGGTGGGCTGAGGTTACCAATCAAGGAAATGTTAAAGAAAAAAGGGATGTCCATGGTATGATATCTGGCATACGGTGTAAGGCGCGACAGAGATGACCATAGGGATAGGGCCTCGGCTATCATAGTGACTAGCCCGCTGACACAGATGGGGCCATGGGCACACTGAGCTATAGCTGACATGTTGGCGATCATAAATGATGCGCCAAGGACTGGTCTGGTCTGAAAAGCACAGTAAATGATGAACAACTCATCCCTAGAAACCGAGATTTGATTAATAGGTTTTCCGAAAAATGTGAAAGCTAAAATGTGATGGAAATACCTAATAGCAGGGTTATGAATCTCGGTGGCATCAAGGTGGTCGGGGTCCTCGGGATATTGTCCCGCTATGTCTCTCCAAAAGTGATTAAGCTCAAAGTTGAGGTACTCATCCGCCTGTGTTTCCATGTGGGCGTCTAAAGAGCTAGGGAATCCTAGCAGCTGAGCTAGACTGCAAACTGTAAACTAGTGGGTGAAACCGAACAATCTAAAGGACATCTAACCTCTACTACGTCCTAAGACTTGTGTGGGTTTATAGATGAGGGAGCTCAAGAACTCCAAAGTGAGGCGTTGGTGTGTAGGGTGTTTATGGGCTAGGAACCCCTCCCATCCTATCTGGTTAAACATGAAATAAACACTTTCCCTGATCCCTAAGGCTGTCAAGGTGGGATCATGCACATACGTGGTCATACTCATCTGGCGCTGAGCCAGAATCTCATATCTTCTCTGCTGAGTCTCCGAGGCAAAAATGACAGTATCCATGAATTTCAGCTTGTAGATTCCTGTGAATCGGTACTAAAATTTGGAAAAGAAAAATGCAAATAAGTAAAATATGTTGTGGGAGAAATAAAGAAAAGGAAAAAAAATCGGAAAATAAAAATCAGAATGCAGAAATGAAAAGAAAAAAAAATAAGAATAGAAATAAAAGATAAAAGATAAAGATATTTGAGAGATAATAAATAAAATAAAAATTTGTGGGTTGCCTCCCACACAACGCTTGTTTAATGTCGTTAGCTTGACAATTATGTTAGACGTGAATTAGTTTTCAAGTTGGTGCGGTAGCTCTAATAGTGTTAAGCTCGCGGTGTAATCCTTATTTTCAACGCTGTAATAATGCTTTAGGCGTTGGCCGTTCACTAAGAATGGATTCATGGATTTTCCTTTGATTTCTATGGCACCACTGGGGAAAACTTTGGTTACTTCAAATGGTCCAGACCATCGTGAGCGGAGTTTTCCAGGGAACAGTTTCAGACGAGAGTTGAATAGGAGTACGACATCTCCTTCATTGAATTCTTTTCTTGAGATACGTTTGTCATGCCATTTTTTCGTTCTTTCCTTGTAGATCCTTGCATTTTCATATGCATCTAATCTTAGTTCTTCTAATTCATTTATGTCAAGGATTCTTTTCTCTCCTTCCGCAGTGTAGCTTAGGTTTAAAGTTTTAATTGCCCAGTAAGCTTTGTGTTCAATTTCCACTGGCAGGTGGCATGATTTTCCATATATGAGTTTAAAGGGAGTTGTACCTATCGGGGTCTTGAATGCCGTCCTGTAGGCCCATAATGCGTCAGCTAACTTGGCTGACCAATCCTTTCTTGAAGTGGCGACAGTTTTTTCCAAAATTTATTTTATTTCTCGATTTGAGACTTCCACCTGTCCGCTTGTTTGGGGGTGGTATGGTGTTGCGACGCGGTGCCTCACCCCGTATTTGGTTAGGAGTTTATCAAAGATTCGTGACATGAAGTGGGAGCCAATGTCGCTAATAACTTGTTTGGGTACACCAAACCTTGGGAATATAATGGTTTTGAATAGTTTAATCACGACTCTAGTATCGTTTGTTGGAGAAGCTATTGCTTCAATCCATTTTGAAACGTAATATACAGCCACGAGTATATATTTGTTTCCGAAGGAGGATGGAAATGGTCCCATGAAGTCGATTCCCCATACATCAAAGACTTCCACTTGTAGGATGCCAGTCTGAGGCATCTCGCCGCGTTTGGATATATTTCTGGTGCGTTGGCATCGGTCGCAGTTTAGGATGGCTATGTGCACATCTTTCCACAAATTTGGCCAATAGAAGCCAGACTGCAAAATTTTGGCACATGTCTTTGATGTGTTTGCATGACCTCTGTACGGGGCATCATGACAATGAGAAATAATGCTTTCTATTTCGTTTTCCGGGATGCATCTTCGGAAAATACCGTCTGCACTCCTCTTGAATAATAAAGGTTCATCCCAAAAGTAATGTTTCAAATCGTGAAAGAATTTCTTCTTCTGTTGATAAGTCATGTCGGGGGGTAGGATTTTGGCAGCTAAGTAATTTTCTATGTCCGCATACCATGGTATGGTTTGGATAGAGACCACGGCTTCTTGTATAGCATTATTTATGTGGTCTTGGCATTCTCGTGAATCGCTGTTAGCAGCGTGTGTGTCAAGTCCTAAGAGAATTTGATTTGGATTTGATTCATGTGATTCTTTTCTGGCTTCTACTAAGTCCATCTGAGCCATCAGACGTTCATACGGGAAGTCATCGTTAATAGGTACTTCTTCGGGTGTCAACTGTTCCATTCGAGATAAATGGTCAGCTACCATGTTTTCGGTACCTTTTTTGTCTTTAATTTCTAGATCGAACTCTTGTAGAAGCAGAATCCATCTCAAAAGTCTCGGCTTTGAGTCTTGCTTGGTTAAGAGATATCTAATAGCTGCATTAGCTTGACAATTATGTTAGACGTGAATTAGTTTTCAAGTTGGTGCGGTAGTTCTAATAGCGTTAAGCTCGGGTGTAATCCTTATTTTCAACGCTGTAATAATGCTTTAGGCGTTGGCCGTTCACTAAGAATGGATTCATGGATTTTCCTTTGATTTCTATGGCACCACTGGGGAAAACTTTGGTTACTTCAAATGGTCCAGACCATCGTGAGCGGAGTTTTCCAGGGAATAGTTTCAGACGAGAGTTGAATAGGAGTACGACATCTCCTTCATTGAATTCTTTTCTTGAGATACGTTTGTCATGCCATTTTTTCGTTCTTTCCTTGTAGATCCTTGCATTTTCATATGCATCTAATCTTAGTTCTTCTAATTCATTTATGTCAAGGATTCTTTTCTCTCCTTCCGCAGTGTAGCTTAGGTTTAAAGTTTTAATTGCCCAGTAAGCTTTGTGTTCAATTTCCACTGGCAGGTGGCATGATTTTCCATATATGAGTTTAAAGGGAGTTGTACCTATCGGTGTCTTGAATGCCATCCTGTAGGCCCATAATGCGTCAGCTAACTTGGCTGACCAATCCTTTCTTGAAGTGGCGACAGTTTTTTCCAAAATTTATTTTATTTCTCGATTTGAAACTTCCACCTGTCCGCTTGTTTGGGGGTGGTATGGTGTTGCGACGCGGTGCCTCACCCCGTATTTGGTTAGGAGTTTATCAAAGATTCGTGACATGAAGTGGGAGCCAATTTCGCTAATAACTTGTTTGGGCACACCAAACCTTGGGAATATAATGGTTTTGAAGAGTTTAATCACGACTCTAGTATCGTTTGTTGGAGAAGCTATTGCTTCAATCCATTTTGAAACATAATCTACAGCCACGAGTATATATTTGTTTCCGAAGGAGGATGGAAATGGTCCCATTAAGTCGATTCCCCATACATCAAAGACTTCCACTTGTAGGATGCCAGTCTGAGGCATCTCGCCGCGTTTGGATATATTTCCGGTGCGTTGGCATCGGTCGCAGTTTAGGATGGCTATGTGCACATCTTTCCACAAATTTGGCCAATAGAAGCCAGACTGCAAAATTTTGGCACATGTCTTTGATGTGTTTGCATGACCTTTGTACGGGACATCATGGCAATGAGAAATAATGCTTTCTATTTCGTTTTCCGGGATGCATCTTCGGAAAATACCGTCTGCACTCCTCTTGAATAATAAAGGTTCATCCCAAAAGTAATGTTTCAAATCGTGAAAGAATTTCTTCTTCTGTTGATAAGTCATGTCGGGGGGTAGGATTTTGGCAGCTAAGTAATTTGTTATGTCCGCATACCATGGTATGGTTTGGATAGAGACCACGGCTTCTTGTATAACATTATTTATGTGTTCTTGGCTTTCTCGTGAATCGCTGTTAGCAGCTTATGTGTCAAGTCCTAAGAGAATTTGATTTGGATTTGATTCATGCGATTATTTTCTGGCTTCTACTAAGTCCATCTGAGCCATCAGACGTTCATACGGGAAGTCATCGTTAATAGGTACTTCTTCTGGTGTCAACTGTTCCATTCGAGATAAATGGTCAGCTACCACGTTTTCGGTACCTTTTTTGTCTTTAATTTCTAGATTGAACTCTTGTAGAAGCAGAATCCATCTCAAAAGTCTCGGCTTTGAGTCTTGCTTGGTTAAGAGATATCTAATAGCTGCGTGGTCTGTATAGATAATTATTTTTGCGCCTACGAGGTAGGAGCGAAATTTGTCTAGTGCGAAGACTACGGCTAAAAGTTATTTTTCCGTTGTTGCATAATTCATCTGTGCAGGGTCCAAGGTTCTACTAGCATAATAAATCGCATGAAGCTTCTTATCTCTTCGTTGTCCCAAGACTGCACCTACGGCATAATCACTTGCATCACACATGATTTCAAATGGAAGTCTCCAATCGGGTGGTTGCATGATTGGTGCGGATACAAGGGCTGTTTTAAGTTGGTTAAATGCTTTTAGGCATTTGTCATCAAAATCAAATTCAACGTCTTTCATAAGGAGGGTGGTTAGAGGTTTTGATATTTGTGAGAAATCTTTGATGAATCGTCGATAGAAACCGGCGTGTCCTAAGAAACTGCGTATTTCTCTCACTGTTTTAGGGGGTTGCAAGTTTTCTATGACTTCGATCTTAGCTTTATCGACTTCAATCCCATTTTCGGACACAATGTGTCCTAGTACGATTCCTTGTTTGACCATAAAGTGGCACTTTTCCCAATTCAGAACGAGGTTAACTTTTACGCATCTTTCCAAAACTTTCTCCAAATTCACAGACAATCTTCAAAACTCTCTCCACATACAGAGAAGTCGTCCATAAAGACCTCCATAATGTTGTCTATGAAATCAGCAAAGATTGCCATCATGCATCTCTAAAACGTGGCGGGAGCATTGCATAATCCAAACGGCATTCATCGGTAGGCGAAAGTTCCATAAGGACATGTGAATGTTGTTTTCTCTTGGTCATCAGGGTGAATATGGATTTGAAAGAATCCGGAGTAACCGTCTAGATAACAATAATGTGAGTGCTTAGCTAATCGTTCAAGCATTTGATCAATGAATGGTAGAGGGAAATGGTCCTTTCGAGTGGCCTTGTTTAGCTTCCTATAGTCAATACACATTCTAGCTCCACTTATAGTTTGTTCCGCTAAAGCTTCGCCTGCTTTGTTTGTTGTCACAGTTATACCACCTTTCTTTGGTACACAGTGGACTGGGCTTACCCATTGACTATCGGAGATGGGGTATATGATTCCTGTGTTCAAAAGTTTTTTAACTTCATCTTTAACTATGGTACTCCATATTGGGTTAATTCTTCGTTGATGTTCTCTAGAAGATTTGCAGTCGTTTTCCAGCATAATACGATGCATGCATATGGAAGGGCTTATTCCCTTGAGATCTGTAATGTTGTATCCTAAGGCGGAGGGATATTTTCTTAAGACTTGTAATAATTTGCCTGTTTCTTGTTGTCCTAAGTCCGTGTTGACAATTATAGGTCGCTTTAATTCGGAGTCAAGGAATTCATATCTGAGGGTCTTAGGTAATGGCTTAAGATCCAATGCCGGTTTTCTTGGACAAGGCATGTGATCGAGTGTCAGAGCTAAGCATTCACTCAGATTATCGTCTCGGTATTCAGGACACCATTCGTTGTCTTCGAACATAAGAGGTGTGGGAATCTTCATGGTTTCAGAACAAGGTATTGGTTCCCATTCAATTTCTGTTACGCATTCGTCAACAATGTCCACCAGATAACATGTGTCATCTATGACGGGCACTTGTAAGAATTGTGTTAGAATAAACTCGACTTTTTCTTCACCTACTTCAAAGGTTAGTTTGCCCTTTTTTACATCTATGATAGCTCCAGTTGTGGCTAAGAATGGTCTTCCTAAGATGATAGGTGTGCTTTCGTCTTCTCTTATATCCATGATTATGAAATCTGTAGGGATGTAGAATTGGCCTATTCGTACAGGAACATTTTCTAAGATTCCTACTGGGTATTTTATGGAGCAATCCGCTAATTGAACGAACATCTTTGTCGGTCTTAGTTCACCCATTTCCAGTTTGTTGCATATGGATAAAGGCATAACGCTAATACTAGCGCCTAGATCACATAGGGCTTTGTCTATGACAAACTTACCTATATGGCATGGTATAGAGAAACTTCTAGGGTATTTCAGCTTAGGAGGCATCTTGTTCTGGATAATCGCGTTACATTCTGCTGTAAGCGTTACTGTTTCGTTATCTTCTAGCTTTTTCTTGTTAGATAAGATTTCCTTGAGGAATTTGGCATATGAGGGCATTTGAGTTATAGCTTCTGTGAAAGGAATTGTTATATTGAGTTGTTTCAGAAGTTCTACAAATTTTTTAAATTGCCCTACATTCTTGGGTTTGGCTAATCTACCAGGAAAAGGGATTTGGGGTTTATAAGGCGGTGGAGGCACATAAGGTTTTTCTTTTTCTTAGGCCTCTCCTCCTTTATCTTCTTCGTCTACCTCCGGTTTCTCTGGTTGATTCTCCTTTTCAGTTGACGTTTTAGCCTTTTGATACATACTTTGGTTTGATAGTCTTGGATCAGTCGGTCCATCTAACTCGGTTCCACTTCTTAATATAATGGCATGAGCATGCCCCTTTGGGTTAGGTTGTGGTTGACCAGGAAATGTATCAGCTGGTGCGGCTGTAGGTGCTTGTTGTTGAGCCACTTGAGATATTTGGGTTTCTAACATTTTATTGTGGGTGGCCAAAGCATCAAATTTGTTTGCTAATTGTTTTATCTGCTCATTAGTGTGTATGTTCTGATTTTTGACGTCCTTATTTGTTTACGCTTGAGTAGCTATGAAGTTCTCCATCATCAGTTCTAAGTTTGATTTTTTGGTGCACTAGGAGCATTTGCAGGAGCTTTCTGATATCCAGGTGGTACAACATGTGCTTGGTTTGGAGCATACAACACATTGGGGTTTTTTTATGAGAAATTTGGGTGATTTTTCCATCCAGGGTTGTACGTGTTTGAGTAAGGGTTTCCTTGAGCATAATTCACTTGGTCAACTGGAGTTCCTGCCAAGATTTTACATTCAGTAACTAGATGTCCAGGTACTCCGCATATTTCGCAATTGGGAGTTTTGGCAGCCACGGTGGATGGAGGTATTGCGGTCAAATTATCAATCTTTAGGGTGAGGGCATCTACCTTAGCGTGGACACTGTCTAGGTCGCTTATCTCATACATTCCTTCTTTTGTCGGTGTTTTCTCTGTAGTACCTTTGTCTGCGTGTCCTCTTTCACTTCCCCACTGATAGTGGTTTTGGGCCATACTTTCAATTAGAGCATAAGCAGCAGTGTAGGATTTGTCCATAAGTGCACCACCTGCGGCAGTGTCTATTGTTAATCTTGTATTGTAGAGGAGACCATTATAGAAGGTGTGGATAATCAACCATTCTTCCAGACCATGATGTGGGCATAGTCTCATCAGATCTTTGTATATTTCCCAAGCATCGAAAAGGGATTCGTTCTCCTTTTGTCTAAAATCGCTTATCTGAGATCTTAGCATAGCTGTTTTGCTTGGTGGAAAATATCTCGCAAGAAAAACTTTCTTCAGCTCGTCCCATGTAGTGACTGAGTTTGCGGGTAGAGATTGGAGCCAAGCTCTTGCTCTGTCTCTTAAAGAGAAAGGGAAAAGACGAAGTCTTATTGCTTCTTGACTGACCCCATTGTTCTTGATTGTATCCGCGTACTGTAGAAATATTGATAGATGAAGATTAGGGTCTTCCATCGACCCACCAGAGAACTGGTTTTGTTGCACAATGTATAACAAAGAGGGTTTTAATTCAAAGTTGTTAGCCTCAATCGGAGGGGCAGCAATGCTGTTATGTGGTTCATCTTATGAGGGTATGACATAGGATTTGAGTGGGCGCGGAGCAGGATTTGCAGCCATTTCTTTGGTTGGTGGAGAAATAGGAGGTTCGAGTGATTGACGAGGTTGAGTGTTATGCAAGAGATGGTACTCTTGAATGCGGCGTCTAATCCTGAGATAACGCTCGATATCATTGATTTGTATGTATAACGGCTCGTCTTGCGAACGACTGTTTGGCATACAAAATTAGAGAAGAAAAGAAAAGAAATAGAAAAGAAAGAGAGGAGTTTTTGCTCTAGTCTCTACTGTGTAACAAAAGAGTAGCGATATCGACTTAAATCAGTCCCCGACAACGACGCCAAAAACTTGATCGTGGAATTTGTACTTATGTATCCAATGATTCAGACTGCAAGTGCACAATCTTGTCGAGTAGTTTTAAAAGATATCGAACCACAGAGACTGATGAATCGATCTACCATTTTCTATTGTTACTATGTAAATCTAAAGCTAATGAATATTTGATTTGGGTTGTAGGGAAACTAATCACTAAATTAAGTTGTATTTTAATAATCAATGAGCTAAATTACCAGTATGCAACGGTCTTACCTCGGGAACTAGCGACCTGTCGGGCGTTTTTATATTTTCAAAACAGTTTTCAGTAAAACCTATCTAGTTTAAAAACCCTCGTCTCACACTGTCGTTTTGTTGATCTAGGCTATGCAGTTAAGTCCTAACGTACGCTTCCACCATCCCGCAGGAGTTAAAAACACTTTTTGGAAACTAAACAAAATCCTAATTAACTTTAAAGTGCTTCCGTTGTATTTTAAGCTAATGCCTAATTACTACTGTCCAGTTAAAAGATCTCAAACTTCCGCTTTGTTGACCCTAACCTCTATTTGTTTTTTACTTCCGTAACAAAACAATTTAATGATTTGAAAAATAGTAACTTAGGCCAGAAAAGAAAGTTTCATAGTAAAAATAATCCCGACTAAGCTACTTGTTCCCTCGGTCGATTGACCTTACATACCGGTATAGGATTTCTAGCCTGACATAATATTAAACCAAATTGCAGAATATTTTAAAGAACAAATACAAATAAACATAATTATATCAATTAATAAGCAATAAGAAATTGTAAACATAAACCTGAAAATTACTCCGAAGATAGAAACAGTCCTGCACAAGTTGTAGGCTTTGCTTCGATCGGAGGATATATTTAACCATACAGAAATAAAGTAAAACTGGAAAGAATTGTGCTGGCTAGAAATAACTGGGAAAAGAAAATAATGCTGAAAAGAAATAATGCTGAAAAATAATATCTGAAAATAATAATGCTGAAAATAATATCTGAACTTTTCTCGTCAAAAAGCCGAACCCTTTCTACTGTGGTCTCAGGTTCTATTTATAATGCTTGCTTGGTTTTTTGGTCTCGAAAATGTAGCAACCGTTCCTATTTCTTCCTTCAGAAATAATAGGATAAATAATAGTCACGTTCATTGCTTTTGACTGAGTGGGTGAGTGAATTGAGGAGCTCGTTGGATTCATCTTTGAATGAGTTGCTGTCCGTTGGATAAGAGAAAGTGGGATGACAGCTGTGACGTTCGTCACACGCAAATGACTATTGTCACTTGGTCTTCATGGAGCGTGACGTTCGTCACGTCCCCCTTGACGGTCGTCAGGGCTTGCTTGCATGTGGGCCACGTGCTCACATGTGTAATGGGCTTTTGGGTTGTTTTCTTCTCCTTAGGCCTTTTTACTACTTTTTGCGCCCTTTTTCCTTCGTTTCTTCAAAAGTGTCTGGCTCAGTGCATATCTGCAAAAATAGAAAAATACATGCATAATACTTATAAAATAATTTAATTTAAACTAAAGTATGAGAAATATTCGGTGTATATTAAGCCAGAAATATCACATATTTGTGTGTTATCAATACCCCAAAATTTACCCTCCCATTTTCACACAAGACATACTCCTAGAGGTTCTCATTTGCCCTAGGATGACTAAAAATTGACCAGACAAATTCTCCTCCTAAGGCAATGAACCCCGACCTAGGGTTTCAATTTTTATTAAGATGGTTGAGCTCCAAGGATCCCTAATTTTCTCCATTGTCCTAATATGTCTTCAAGATCATCCATGCCAAGTTTCATGCCTTGCTCAATAAATTTGCTCAGTCAATTGCTCAAGTATTGGAAAATCAATCGTGTTAGGTCAAAAGTCAACTGAACTTTGACCAAGCATAACTTTCTCATACTTTATCATAAATTTTCCAACTAAATATCATTTTGAAGAGAATCCAATTCCCTACAACTTCTATTCAACCCTCAAGTTCAAGAAATGCACTATTTGAAAGATACAAGTTCATACATTACAGGTCATTTTTAGAAAGTCAATAAAAGCCACTTTTTTCCAAGACCTTTAACATCAAGATAACATATTCAAATGCAAAATTGATCAAAATAGGGATTGAAGTAGACACCTTGGGCTTTCCAAAAAGTCCAAGATCATTATCATGAAATAAAAATTGAGCAAGTTATGACTTTCCCAAGTTGGGAAAATTTGGGAAATTTTAAGAAATATGCATTGAACAAAGTTGAGCTTTTAAGGAAATGGCTCATTTGTTTTTACTTCAAACATCTCCCTAAGATTATAGAGGACCCCTAAAACCATTTGTTCATAGTCTTGATTTTATTTTCATTTTATATTAATTTTATTTAATTGAAAACCAAATAAATCAAGATTATTGCAAAAATATATGGTCCATTATCATTTGGGCTTGGTTTGATACATGGAGAGGCCCCAAATTTCGTGTGAAGCAAGACCAGCCTGTCTACATTCATGCAAAATTCAAAAATGGACAAGATCCCACACTTTTGGCCAAGGTTACAAATGGATATTCATGACATTCAAGCAATTGATTATGGCTGTTACAAACTTGTTTTTTCGTGTCTCTTCAACATTCTCTATATAAACAAGCCATTGGCCAACTCCAAACATGCACACAGAGCCTGGGGAACCCCTGAAAGTTTTGCAAAAAAACACCAAATTTGTCAACTTCGAATTTCAATCTCTAGCCTGTTTTAGTCCCAAACAAAGATTAAAACACACTCCTGGAGGTCTCCTGAAGCATTTGCAACCATCACTAAGCTTTGAAACATTACCAAACGCATCAACCGATTCGCACGGTTTGTATTTTCTTCCAATTTCATTTTGCTTGATTCATGTAACATAAATGCATTTTGATCATGCATTACTGATTATTGGAGTGTTTGCAAGTATTTTGCATAGTTGGATTGAAGTTTGAGTGCAGGTATAACAGGTTGCCATGGCTAGGGTTTGAACCTCCAAATTGGGTTTTTTTGTATTGGCCAAAATTAGCCCAAACTAAGGATACCATCTTGCTCAGGAGGTTGAGAGCAATCAACCCATGGTCTCAAAATTAATTTTCGTTGCGTATTGTAAGTTTTATAAATTGCAGGTGCTATAGTGACAAGTGAAAAACTGTCACTATAGGTGTTTGATCTAAGACGACGTAGATTGGAGAAGATGAAGTGTGGTAGTACCTGATTGGATAGTTCAAATAGAGTGCACGTTTTTTTTCTTTCTTTCAGATATTGACATTTTGTTAAATATAATATTCTTGTTTCATTTTATGTAACGAATGATAAAGTGGCTCAGCTAGCAAAGAAGCGTGGATGTGAGGAAGAGGACCTGGGTTCGAGTCCCAGGTCTAACATTTTATTTTTCTAACAATTGTTTCATACAAATTCAGTAGTTGTTGGCCACGCCAGTCCATCATATGCCTCCAGACCACCACCATTAGATCTTGATTGATCTAAATCAAACGATTCTCACATGCAGGTGCACCATGAGCTATCACAAGCGTTCCTCACTGGATCCCAGTACAAAATTCTGATTTGGGCCAAGCATGTTTTACAACAACACCTCCCATTTTTGTTTTTGATGACCAGACCCATTTTGTTTCTCTTTTGTATTATTTTATTTCTTTTTTTTATTTTGTTTTAATTTCTTTTATTTTCTTTATTTAAGTGAAAAAGAAAGAGAACAAAATTGTGGTGTAGTTATAATATATTTGGGGAATATTGATGATGATGATGTTGACCATTTTTCTATTTGAGGCTTATGTTTAGTAGTACAATTAATTTTAATTAAAAAATGTTTGATTAATTGGAAAGTTAAATATAATGCCAAAATTTTTAGGCAAGTTGATTAAACTCATTGATAATATAGTATGCACCGTTGTTTAATATGAGCAACCGTTTGGAAATTTCAATCAACTGGAAATGTATATTTTATTTTATATGGATTTATAAATACTATATAAACATTATTTAAATAATTACTATAATATTTTTTTAAAAAAATATTTAATGTAATCAAATGTCAAAAAGCATTCTTATTTAAATATTAGATTTTTTAAAAAATGTCCTGATATATCAAATTATTTTAAATAAATATTTAATAACTGGTCTTTCACTTAAAATTCTCGAAGAATGCTCATGTTCCACAAGAGACTACTGCTTGTCACTTTGAGAATTATGTAGCAAGCTTAACCGCTGACAATGATTTGGGATTTTCTGATGCTGATTTAACTCTGGCGGGGAAGAATCACAACAAAACTCTACATATTTCTATTGAGTGAAAAGGCACTACCCTGGCGCATGTGTTGATAGATACTGGGTCCTCCCTCAATGTTTTTCCCAAAGGTGCTTTGGACAGATTGGACTGTGATGGGTTGGTGCTGAAACCCAGCGATATTGTGGTAAGAGCTTTCGATGGTTCAAAGAGGATGGTCCATAGAAATATTAATCTCCCGATCAAGGTGGGATCTCAAGCCTTCAATTCAACATTTTATGTAATGGATATCCGCCCAGCCTATTCTTGCTTGCTAGGACGCCCATGGATTCATAAGGCAGGTGCGGTAACCTCTACATTACATCAAAAGCTGAAGTACCTGGTAAAAGGGAAAATTGTCACCGTCTGTGGAGAAGAAGAGTTTATGATCAATCATTTTAATTCTAAAATATGTTGAAATGGATGGCGAATTCATTGAAACCCCCTGTCAAGCATTTGAAGTAGTCCCTCCAATGATTGTTGTTGCCAAATCCACTCATGCTACTCCTAAAACTGCTAAAGGTACACCAAGAATGGCCTCTCTCAAGGATGCTCGTGTTGTGTTCGAAGATGGAGGTTGCACCATTTGGGGGCAACTTCCTGATATCCACTACAAATCCGAAAAATTCGGGTTAGATTTCACTTCCAAGGCTCAGAAAGAGGTTCAATATGCTCGTGCTGGAGGACCACCTCCGTATTAGCAACAATGAAGTTAATGCTCTGGGAGACTCTGACAATGATGGCGACCTAGACGACTGGATCTTCTCGACTGCTGACAGTGGACTCAATAACTGGAAATCTAAAGACTTCATCTCAATCTCCTTCAGCCAGGAGTAATTGCTATTTCCTGTTTTTATTGTTTTAAGAAATTTGTTTGTATAATTTCCTTTCAAAATAATGACTTTAAACCATGTGCCTTGCCCGAGGTATAATGGTCCATTTGTTAAGGGTTGTCATTCCATATATCATATGCTCATTTAATGAAAACATTGGATGATTTTGCATTCAAATTTTGCACTCCTTGTCTTTCTTTTACTTTACTGCATTTTCAAATAGCCATGTGACCTTACATGCACACACACATTTGCAGATTCACATCCACTCGGGATCTCATTGACAACAATTCTGCTATTGCCGCTTATGACTTTGAAAATCCAATCTATCAAGCCGAAGACTAAGGTGATGAAGATTTTGAGATACTTTGAGAACTTGGCAGACTCCTGATACAAGAGGAAAAGGCTATGCAACCACACGAAGAACCGGTCGAAGTGATAAACTTGGGTACTGAGGCAGATAAGAAAGAAGCCAAGATTGGCGCTAACCTTGAAGACAATGTCAAGAGCAGATTGGTTCAGATATTGCACGACTATGTTGATGTATTCACTTAGTCATACGAAGACATGCCAGGGCTCGATAATGATATTGTGGTTCATCGTCTGCCAATGAAAAAGGGTTATTCTCCGGTCAAACAAAAGGTTCATCGCATGCGCCTAGACATGTCATAGAAAATCAAGGTTGAGGTAATGAAACAGTTTGATGACGGTTTCTTGGCAGTGACGTCGTATCCCCAATGGGTTGCAAATGTTGTTCCAGTGCAGAAGAAATATGATAAGGTTCGTATGTGCGTAGACTATAGGAATTTAAATAGGGCGAGCCCCAAAGACGACTTCCTACTACCGCATATTGATGTCTTGGTTGACAACACTGCTCAATACAAGGTATTATCCTTCATGGATGGGTTCTCCGGGTACAACCAAATCAAAATGTCACCTGACGACATGGAGAAAACTACCTTTGTCACACGGTGGGGCACCTTCTACTATAAGGTCACGCCTTTTGGGTTGAAGAACGTAGGCGCAACTTATCAACGAGCTATGGTGGATTTATTTCATGACATGATATACCATGAAATATAAGTCTATGTCAATGATATAATAGAAAGATCGCAAACTGAAGAAGAGCATATTGACCATCTACACAAGTTATTTAAGAGGCTGAAGAAGTACAAACTGAGGCTGAGTCCAAACAAATGCACCTTCGGGGTAAGGTCTGGTAAGCTCCTGGGCTTTTTCGTTAGTGTAAAAGGCATTAAAGTCGATCCCGCAAAAGTTAAAGCTATCCAAGAAATGCCAGCTCCCCGTGCCGAGAAGGAGGTCAGAGGTTTTCTAGGACGACTAAACTACATTGCTCGATTCATCTCTCATTTAACTGCTACTTGTGAGCCAATATTCAATCTGATGAAGAAAGATCAAGTAGTGAAATGGAATGAAGATTGTCAAATAGATTTTGACAAGATCAAGTGATACTTACAAGAACCTCCAATTCTGATGCCACAAGTTGAAGGAGGACCTCTGATGATGTACCTGACAGTGTTAAAGAATTCAATGGGGTGTGTGTTGGGGCAACATGACGAGTCTGGTCGAAAAGAGCATGCGATA
Source organism: Vicia faba (assembly GCA_948472305.1). Classification (NCBI taxonomy): domain Eukaryota; kingdom Viridiplantae; phylum Streptophyta; class Magnoliopsida; order Fabales; family Fabaceae; genus Vicia; species Vicia faba. The sequence continues at coordinate 1,352,576,020 of OX451738.1, read as the reverse complement.
TACTACCTTAGAAAAAAGTTTACCGACTGTGAAATAATATATTCACTGCTTGAGAAAACTTGATGCGCTTTGTCATGGGATGCTCGCCGACTAAGATAGTATATGTTGACTCATACCACTCTATTTATTTCTAAAATGGACCCCATTAAGTACATCTTTGAGAAGCCATCTCTCTAGAAGAATAGCCCGATGGCAAATAATCTTAACTTAATACGACATTCACTACACTACATAAAAAGTAATCAAAGGAAGTGTACTGGCAGATCATTTGGCACATCAAGCTGTTAATGACTACCAATCCATGAACTTTGAATTTCCGGATGAGAATATCATGCTAGTGACAGACTGCGAAGAACCTAGACCATATGAAGGACCTAAGCAGGGATCCTGATGGACTATGGTTTTTGATGGAGCTTCCAACGCTCTTGGTAATGGGATTGGTGCTGTGATCATCTCCCCCGAAGGTTGCCATACACCTTTTACTGCCAGAATTTGCTTCGGTTGTACCAATAATATGGTCGAGTACGAAGCGTGTATCATGGGTCTCAAGGACGCTATTGACCTAAGAATCAAATTCCTAAGTGTATATGGAGACTCAGCATTGGTGGTTATTCAAGTTAAAAGAGAGTGGGATACCAAAAATCCAAATCTTATCCCATACAAAGAACTTGTGTTAAACTTGATCTCGTACTTTGAAGAGGCTAACTTTGAACATATCATAAGGGAGGAAAATCAATTGGCATATGCCTTAGGTACCATGTCATCTATGTTCAAGGTCAATTAGGACAACAAAGCTCCCAGAATTACCATCGAAAGACTCGACGAGTCGGCATACTGCTATGAGATTGACACTGAGGGAGTAGAAGAGAAGACATGGTTTCACAAAGTGAAAAGACACCTTGAAGCACAAGAATATCCTGAAGGGGAATTAATCAATGACAAAAAATTTCTGCGGAGGTTCTCAGCCAAGTTCTTCCTGAGCAACGAGATTTATTACAAGCGCAACCATGATTCAACTCTGCTCTGTTGTATGGACAAGAAGGAAGCAGGGAAGATTATGGAGGATATACATGAAGGCATGTTTGGTACTCACTCCAGTGGACATACTGTTGTACCCCAAAATTTTCCCTCTCATTTATCAAGATTTTCTCACAAGATCTCTTTAACTCAAGACTGGATTATGGTTTGATCAGCTCAAGACATCTCATCTTACACTGATGACCCAAAATTAGGATTTGAGTTTGCACAAGGATTTTTGAACTTCCAATGCCCCATATAACTTTCATTGATCATTATGGACCCCCAAGATCACTCATGTCAAGTTTCAAGCCTTGGATCACACTTTTGCTCAATCAATTGAGCAGTTGACCTAAAAATCAGTTGTATTGGGGAAAAAGTCAACCATGACCAATTTACAGTCAAACTTAACAATTTTTTATCCACATCAACCTTTTAGACTCATATGTATCATTTGATCAAGTTTGGACCATAATTCCTCAAGAAATTTGATCAAATCATCAAAAGGGCAAAATGGTTAAAATTAGGGTTTTGACTGAGAAAGAGAAATTTCTGATTTTTGACCTAGAAAATGACTAATTAGTTTAAATCATGGTTCCAAGAGCTCAATTTCATCATCTTGACCTAATTACATGGTTCAAAACATTTCATTTTCATTGGATTGACAGATGAAATTTGCAGTCAACTAATCAAAAGTCAACTGTATATTGAAAAGTCAAACTTTGACTTTTTGGTCAAAATCAAGTGCCAAGGATCCCAACTCATCAAATCATGTCAAAATGTGAAACTTGTTCATCAAGAAATCAAATATTGAAGATTTGATTTTGAAATTTGAATTTTCTTAAACTTAGAAATTTTTCTAAGTATAGAAAATTTCTTATTTTTTCTCAACTTTAGGCCAATTTTCCACCATGATACAAGATGATTCAAAGAAAGTTCCCAACATGAAAGTTGTAGACCTCCATGAAATATACAAATTTTCTTCACACAATTTTCCCTAAAGATGCTTGGATCTCAAGATATAATTTTGTGAATACATGCCCATGAACTAAAATAACTTAGTGAAATTTTGCCCTAATTTAGGCAGGTTTTTTACCTAACTTCATGGAAATTTTTCACCTAGTTCCAAGAGGAATCTTGAAATTCATTTCAAAGATGAGTTATAAAGCACATTGCAAGATTTTCAAAATATGAAAGAACTCCTTGAGGTCATTTTTGAGTAGGTAGAATCGAAGAGATGAAGTTGGCAATTTCTCACTTTGATTTCAAGCCATTTCATGAAGAACAAAATTCAAATTTGAACCTATGCTGCCTAATCCTTGCTTTACAGGTCTCAAACTTGTTTCTCACTTCATAATTTAATGCTTACTCAGTTGATAAAGCCTTAATCCAAGCACAAGAGTCTTTGTCCAAGCTTTAATCCCATAAATGGCACAAAGTTGCCATTGCCATTTTGGAAAAGCTTAACTTTTGCAACTTTTCATTTCTTGAGCATTGGACTTGTTTTCTCTGCACACACAAGTCCTATAAACTAGGAGCAAGTTGTCTAGGACTTGTACCAACTCCAAGCAGGCCTGTACAAGCATGTAGGGAATGGTCTCTTCACCTTTCTTAAAAAAGCAAGCAAGAGTGCAAAAAGGCTAAAAACTCAGAAATCTGTTGTGGAGTGGATTAGAAACTTTCTCTATACTAATACACAATGACATTACAACTTAGAACGCGATTTCTAAAGGCCTAAAACACTCCAAAACTCCCTATCACCAAAAACCTGTAAAAAAAAACTTGCAGTTTGAGCATAGCATAGCAATCCACAAATCCACTCGTGCGTTTCAAGTTTTAACCATTCAAACACTTTACCTACCTCATATCTAAGTGTTCCAGACCATCATCCCTGCACTGTAACTCCTCCTTCTTCATCCGCCATTTTTTTCCAAGCTTGCAGGTTGACTTGGATAGAGAGATTCAGGCACTTTCAAAGCAAGGCAAAGATTGGAACACACTCAGGGAGGTTCAGGCAAGCTAAAGGAATCTTCAGGCCTTCATAAAACTCACTCAAACTCCATTCACGATCTCAGCTGAAGAAGGTAAGAACTCTAACTTATATCTCTTCATACAGGCATCCATTGACCATGATTTGTGAAAGGAAAATGTATATATTATTGTGTTAAAGCCAACTATGTGCATAGATTTCATTTATGTTCATTATGTATAGAGAATTTTAGAGTTAAAATTTCTGTAAAAATTAGGGTTGAAATTAGGGCCTTTAAAATTTGTTTTAATCTTTGATTGTTAGTTTCCATAAGTTACATGTCTGAAATCGTGGGAAAGAGTACTATCATGTTCATGTTGGATGTTTCCATTTTCATGGAGAAATGAGAAAGATACAGAGGTTCTGGCAAGCTCGAGGAAGAAGATGAAGTACATGGCAAGGAGGCTTTATATGTTATGTTTTTCTTGTTTCATTTAAACTAACGGATGTACAACCACCCAAGTGGCAAGGCAGTGTACTGAGAATGCCAAGGTCATGGGTTCGAGCCTTGGTGCCTGCCTTTTTGCATTTTTCACACTTTTGTTCATTTTTTTTTTATTTCTGACAGCGCTGGGCCTCTCATTCTTGGGCCTTTTTGTTTTTTCTAACATACTACCCCATGTTTGCTTGCAGCACCCCGGGCTCATATATTTTTATTATTCATTTTATTTTTATTTCTATTTTATTAAATATATTTTCCTTAATATTACAAATCATAAAAAATATAAAAATGCTAAATTTATATTTTGGTCCATTTTATTTTATTTTTTCTCATAGAAAGTATTTTATTTTAGTTACATATCATATATATATTTTCTTTAATAAACTTGTAAATAAAAAATAGAATTAGGTTAATTATTTATTCTTTTTTCACACATTTGTAAATATTTATTTTGACATATAAAAAGACTAAATATTTTCATTAAATATTATTTATTATTTTAAGACAAAAAATACACAAAAATAATACTTAAAGAGCTTCATTTTCCTTTTACATTAGAAATTAGGGTTAACCTCTTTTTCAAGAAATAATTCTCTTTTCTTAAATTATAAGGTTTAAATTCAAAACTCTTCTTTATATGAAAAACAAAGCAAAAACCTTTTTCTTGCATATATATATATATATATATATATATATATATATATATATATATATATATATATATATATATATATATATATATATATATATATATATATATATATATATATATATATATATATATATATATATATATATATATATATATATATATATATATATATATATATATATATATATATATATATATATATATATATATATATATATATATATATATATATATATATATATATATATATATCATTGCATATTTAATTTATATTGCATATTGTTTATTCAAATACCCGTACAAATTCGATTTGGTTGTAATAGTCTAAATTAGGTTTACATTATTGCAAATCCCCATTCATAATTTGTATTCCCCCCTCCCATAAAATGTTGTAATAGCGTAGTAATCTTTAAATTACGTGTTGTACCCCAAAATTTGCCCTCCCATATTTCTCAAGACATTACAAGAAGAATCTCCAAATGGTTCAAGATTGCTCAAGAGTTGGACAGTCAAATCATCTCCTAAGGCAGTCAACCTCAAAATTAGGGTTTTGTGTTGCATCAAGATCCTTACATCCAGATGACCTAAAATTCTCCCCAATGTACTAATATGTTCTTAAGTTAATCCATGTCAAATTTCAAGCCTTGCAGAGGAAGTTTGGTCAGTCAATTGCTCAAGAGGCCCAAAAGTCGACTTTGCTAGGGCAAAAGTCAACTGTGACCTACAAATAGTCAAACTTCAATATTTTTTGCCAACATTCTCATTTTTAAGTATATTTCATCATTTGATCAAGTGTTTATCATGATTCATCAAGGATTGCTCAAGATTCATCAAGATTCAAAAGTTGCTAAATGAGGGTTTTGCAGGAAAAGTCAACTCAACTTTGACCAAGAATAACTTTCTCATAATTTATGAGAAATGACCCATCCAAAGCTCATTTTGAAGAGGATGAAATTTCCTACAATCCATCTTCACACCCCAAGATCAATAAATGCACTCACAAAAAGTTACGAATTTGGACATTATAGGTCATTTTTGAAAGTCAACAAAAACACCTGTTTTTCCAAAGCTTATATCTTGAGCATGGAATATCAAAATGCGATGATACCAAAAGGGTTGGTTAGAGGACATCTCAAGGTTTCTAAAAAGTCCAAGAACACTTCCAAAAGTTCAAAATTGAAGAAGTTATACATTGTTGAAGTTGGGCATTTTTCCAAAATTGCCAAAAGTCAACTATCCCCAAAACTTCAAATTTTGTCAAATGGGCCCACTTTTTTCCACTTGATTTGATCTTGTCACACTACACACGTGTCCTATCTTCGGTCTTGTGTCCAATTGTTAATTTTTCTATTTTATTTGATTTTTATTGAATCAATTCATTTTAAATCAATTTAAAACCAAATAAAATCTAAATATTGATAATTTGGTATCTTTTTGATTGATACAGGTTCTAATTATCATCATGAACAAGATCAAACTCGTATCAAGCCATATCATGCACAAAATATTGGATTTGGAATCAAATTTGAAGCTTTTTAATGGAGGATCATATCATATCTCCAATCATCAATGCCTAAGGATTCAAAGCCCAAAACCTGACCTAATTCACTCCATGTTACTTATACAATGCAAAGGCACGAAAATTAGGACCAAGAGGCTTCTAAATCACAAAGACAAAAACTTGAAAAAAGGCAAAAAAGCTTGAAACTGAAATCCATTCTAGAGGCAGATTCAAGGTTAAATCTCAACGTAGACCTCTTGCTGGACATCCATTGAGTCTAAAGCAATCAAAAGCAAGGTCACTCACCTCCACAATCGCGTTGTAAGTATCCCTGAAAACCGCCCTGCATCTGAAATCACAACCTCTCTTTCTTGCATTTTTTGACAAACCATGGACATATTCTCGATCCTTGTATGATTTCTAAACTCTCTGCAATATTTGATTATGTTTTTATAGCATGTAATGCCATACCCGAAACTAGGGTTTTTGGTTCTTGTTTTTAGGCGTTTCAGTTTCAGGCAAAATTGATGCAAACAATGGACATGGATGTGATCAGGGAAAGGAGATGATCATGGCTGTGGTTTTAGTCTGAGTTTTCATGGCCTAGAGAAGATTTTAGGATTGACCTATGGATTTAGTTGAAGATTCAAATCCGCAGGAAAAAGAACCAGGTTTCGTTAGAGAAGATGAAGACGTGTCTCTTCCTTGTTGGATGGTTTTGAATATGGCGCGCGTTTTTATAATTTCTAGCATATTCATTGTTTTTGCCTTATATTAATTGTTGTTTATTATAATAACAAAGGGAAGGCAGTGGTGTAGTGGTAAGCGTGTTTGTTTAATGACTCATAGGACCTGGGTTCGAATCCCAGGTCCCCCCTATATTTGTTATTATTTTCTTTCAGGCGTTCCAGTGTGCCTCATGCCTTGCAACGCACCATACACCTTCAAATCTCCAGGCGCCAGATGGCCTCCAGGCCAAATCTGATGGTCAAGATTGAACATCCACCATATGCCAAGGTCAACGTGTCACATGGAATCAGAGAGTCAACCCAGGCCTGCATGTTAATGGGCTTAGAAAATTGCAAGTTTCACCCCCAAATCAGGCCCAACACCCCTTGGTTATTTCTTTCTTCTTTTTTATTTATTTATTTGTTTTGTTAATTATTATTTTTATTTAATTAACCAATTATAGTTTTTCCTCAAAAAATAAAAAAAAACCAAAAAACATATTTTATTTATTAAAATTAAATTCAACATTTTATTTTTTGTAAATAAATACTAACTTAATTAATTTAGTTTTAAATAGGTTTAACTTTTAATATTTTCGCAATAATTAAAATTAATGTAGAAAATTAGGTTTTTATTAACTTTGACCAAATTTATTTTATTTTCTTTAAATATCCAAAAATCCAAAAATACTTTTTAATTAATTAATTTATTTATTTATTTAATTAACTTAGATCTAATTTCTTTTTTAATTCAAAAATAACAAAAAATGCTCTCTTTCAAAAAAAGGGTCAAAACCCTAAAAAATGCATTCGATTCAATTTTCCCGCGCGCGATCTATTTTACCATTGATGTAATTGTTTCCCAGAATGTAATAGCTTTAATTAGGACTATTTATTTTATTTATCGCATTATTTTATTTTCCGCAATTTAAATTCAAGGTTTGCTTTTGGCGATGTAAATACCCGACGCCTTGTAATAGTTTAGATTTAATTTCCGCAAATTTAATTTCCGCAAACTATACATTGTTAGATGTTTGGTAATAGGGAATGCATGACAAGATCAAATGTATGAACTTAAAATCAACATAGCTCACCCATGACATGTACAAAGATAAAGTTAATCGAAATAACACACTCGCACATGCGCACTCTTAGGGTATACCTCACTTGGTTGCCTTCGAACGTGGTCATTGAGTATAGGAAGTTTTAGAGGTCGCCCTCTTGTCCAAAGATCATAGTTGCCTCGAAACGGTTGCCTCGGAAAAATGATCTAAGACACCAGGGTTACCGCTAAGGCGTCCTAACATTGCTTTAGTGACCACACATCCCTTAATCGAATTGACCCTTAAAAATCCAACGACGATGCTACCTACTCATCAATAGTGGGATAGCATTGTCTAAAGGACATTATCACAGATTGATTCCTTTTTCGAGTAGGTAGATGGTTCTTAAGTACTTGCTCCTTTCAGAATGAAATAAAACCTTTCGCACTTACACCTTTCAAACAAAAACTTCTTTCAAACCCACAAACACAAAGAAAAGCAAAATTTGAAAACACTTTGAGCAAGTACCTAAGAGCCCGTGGATAACCACTGATAGAAAGGGTGCTAACACCTTCCCTTTCTATAATCTACCCCCCGGACCCGAGAAGCATCTCGAAAAAGGAATTTTTCTGTGCTTTTTTCCTTTCCTTGTTGGATAAAATAAAAGACGGTGGCGACTCTTGCTTACTGCGACATTTTGCGAAAACAAACGCAAAACGCGAACCAGCATTCCAAAACAGTCAGTTCTTTTCCCACCGTATCACAGAACTGGAGACTCTGCTGGGGACGCTTAATAAGTGGGGTGTACCTTAGGATTAGTTCATCATAATGTTTTCAATTGCTTGACTTGTATGCTTTATCTTTATGGGCTTGTATCGGAGTTCTATAGATCCTAACCCGGATCTGGGGATACTCTTTAGGTAAGTAGCAATAAACTGTAAGGGAATTGTACGGCGTAGACCGATACGGTTGAAGCAGTAGCTATGTTGGTGTGGAACTTTAGATTGTACCGATATCCCTTGTGTTGGAACGAGGAGAATATGGGTCATCTAAGGGGTCATTAAGCACCAGCTGACCTTAGAATCTTTAAATTGACCAACTTGGCCATAGAACAGTAGCAGTATGCTACACTTATTGAGACTAAACTCTCGCGATGATCCCGGCCGTAAGAAAAGGTTGCTAAATTGGAATTATGACCGATTGAGGGTAGTCAGTGATATTGAGATCCTCTAGAACCCGATTACTATTTTTAGGACAGGTTTAAACCAACTGAACTGAAAGAGGGTAGTACCTAAGCTCCTTGCCAGCCTGAAATCTAAGGGCTCTATGTGTGACTTGTGTGCCTTTACCATGTTTTCCATTTGTGAATACTTGTGATGTGCTTACTATCATGACATCATGACATCATAACATTGCATACATATTGCATAAGACTAACCTATTTCAAAGACATGAGGGATTCATCTTTGTTCTGTTTTGTAGGTCATCATGATGCCCATGCGTAGGAATACCATCCATATCAACTTTGTCCAGGTTCCCACCTTGCTTAAAGATATGATTGCAAAGATTCCTGATACTACTTCCTTCCTCAGGAGACATGGTTATCTTCTCAGTTTGGTCACCTCCAAATTGGACGAGCAGATGATGAGTGTCCTAGTCCATTTCTATGATCCATTGTACCATTGTTTTACTTTCCAAGACTACCAGCTGGTTCCCACCTTAGAAGAGTTCTCTGATCTGCTCAGTATCTCTATTCTGGAGCAGACCCCGTTTACTGGTTGGGAGAAGGTTCTTAGGCCCGAAGAGATTGTTGTAGCCCTTCATTTGACAAAAGAGGAGGTAATGGCTAATTGGAAGACTAGAAGTGGAGCAAAGGGCTTTCTGACTAAGTTCTTGGTTGGTAAGGCTAACTATTTCTGGGATAGTCTAGACTTCAAGGCATTCGAGGATATTCTGGCTCTTCTGATATATGGCTTGGTATTGTTTCCGAACTCTGACTCCTTTGTTGATGTCAATGTGGTAAAGATCTTCATCTCTCGCAATCCTGTACCCACTCTCTTGGGTGACATCCTTCATCAGCTTTATGCTCGTACGACCCGAAAGCGGGGAACCTTGATGTGCTGTGCTCCTTTATTGGCGAGGTGGTTTATTTCACACCTCTCCAAGTTAGTACTGAAGAACAAAGAAGGCATGGGCTGGGCTTATTGGGTTATGTGTCTTTCTCATAGTGACATTATCTGGACTCTTAAGGGTATGGATGAGGAGGCTATCATTGATCGCTGTGGGGAGTATCCCAATGTTCCACTGTTAGGAACCCATGGAGGAATTTCTTACAACCCATGCTTAGCTCTACGTTAGTTTGGGCGTGCCAGAAGAGAAGGACCTCATGAGCTGTTAATGCCTAGTATCATCTTTGATTTTCAAGGGGATAGCGACGAACAATGTCGCAGATTCATAAAGGCCTGGGATAGAGTTCACAAATATGATCCACACGAGCTGGATCCAAAGACTTCTCTGCCAATGGAGCCATATCTCAGATGGGTTTGTATCCGTGCCCAAAAGCTGGGTATGCCATATGAAGCCGTCCGACCTATCATTATTGAAGTTGCCAATGAAGAAGGGGTTCTTCCAACCATCCTCCATCCTCATATGCCTACTGACATTGGGGCACTGAAAAGGTCTTGGATGCAGCTGAGGGAAGAACGAGATTCTTACCGAGAGAAGTTCAACGAGCAAGAGCAGAAGATCCAGAGGTTGACTAGGCAGTTGGAGAACGAGCGGATTCTTAATGACTATGTCCGCACCGATAAGAAGAGACCATGGGAGCACTGATTGACCTTTGATTGTTTCTTTTCCAGTTTTCATTTACTTTTCAGTATTTCTATTCTTGTAACGCCCTGAGGGCATCAGTTGAACAATTTGAATTTTGAAGTTTATCTAATAAAGTGTGTTTCCTTTCTTGTTTACAAATTTGAATCTCTCGATTGTCTTTGAAATCATAAATCATGCGCATTTCATCCCATGCACTTCATAACAGGTACCCATTACAGGTCTCTTATCTTCTTCGCTATTTATTTCAGCATCATGTCTGATGAACCTTCAACTGAGCAAGCCATCAAGGCCCTCCAGGCCCATAATGCCCAATTTCAAGAGCTGTTCATGAATCTAGCTAAGGGCAAGCAAGACCTGAAGACCCTGATTCTGAAAGAGAAGAAGAAGAAGAAGAAGAAGAGGACAATCCTGTTTAACACAGGGCACAGGTTTGGAAACAGGCTACATAATGAAGTTGATCTGACCACCTCATCTGGAGGGAAAGATAGTCAAGAGGAAAGGAGGGCTCCTAGCCCTGTGGTCTCCGACAACGAGACGGATTTTGACGAAGAACAGTATCCTCCGGCCGAGGATATATACAAGCAACTGGAAGACCGGTTGAGTGCTATGGAAGTTTAGAAAGTGCCTGGTCTGGACTTTGGTGATCTGGGTCTATCATCTGGGGTAGTGATTCCCCACAAGTTCAAGGCACCAGCCTTTGCTAAGTATGACAGAGTTTCTTGTCCGAAGCTGCACCTCCGGTCATATGTGAGGAAGATTCAGCCGTACACCACTGATAAAAACCTATGGATCCACTTCCTTCAAGACAATCTATCAGGGACTCAGCTTGAGTGGTTCTACCAGTTGGACAGAGCCAGTATTCGCAGTTGGGAAGATTTGGCTACTGCTTTCTACAGGCAATATCAATACAACTCCGACCTCGCTCCCACGCGTACCCAACTCCAGGGTATGTCAATGGGAACAAGTGAAGGATTCAAAGACTATGCTTAGAAGTGGAGGGACCTCTCCGGAAGAGTGCAACCACCCCGGGCTGATCGGGAGCTTGTGGATATGTTTCTGGGGACCCTGTCTGGTCCATTTTTCAACCACCTGATTGGAAGCTCTTCATCGGGGTTTACAGAGCTTATTTTGACCGGTGAGAGGATTGAGGCTGGTATTAATGCTGGAAAGATACATAAGGGTGCCTCATCGAGCACCGAGAAGAAGCCATTTAAGAAAGAGTCCAGTGTTGTCTACAGTGCGAGAAGACAGAATAGACCTGAACACCGCCAAGCTGTTAATGCGGTTGTTATTTCAAAACCAGCTGGTGCTCCTCAGCACAATAATCAACAAAAGGAAGAGAGACCTCGAAGGCAATTCACTCGTCTCAGCATGACCTTATCTCAGATTCTGCCACAGTTGCTGAAGACTAATCTGGTGATTCCAAAGGAAGCCCCGAAGAATCCAAATATAACATCACCAAAGTATAACCCTAATGCCCGCTGTGCTTTTCACTCTGATAGCCCGGGGCATAATACGGATGATTGTTGGGTTTTGAAGAATAAGGTACAAGACTTGATCGATGCGAAGGAGATTGAGTTCGGAGCACCAAAGAAGCCTAAACAAGATGCAGGGGTGAATGCTATCAGGGAAGAAAATATTGAAGAGTCAGAGTTCGACAGCTGGATCTATCCTACGACCGACGATGGACAATGCAACTGGAAAACAAAGGACTTCATCCCTATTACTTTTGTTACCCAATAATGAAACTTTTGTTTTGAATTTGTAATAGACAATGTTTCAAACTTTATGGCCCGGTGTCTTACCCGAGGCACTGTGGCTTCATTTGTGAGGGCTTTATGTGTGTCATTTTCATATATCATTAATAAAAGCATTGGACGTTCTTGCATTTCAAATTTTGCGCTCCTTGTTTTTCTTTATTATATATTGCAAAATAGCTATTTTACACATACTCACATATATAGGTCTATATCCACTCTGGATCTCACTGGTAACGACTCTGCTACTGCCAATTATGACTTCGAAAATCCGATCAACTTAGCCGAAGATGAAGGTGAAGATGATTGCGAAGTGCCTGGTGAACTTGCAAGATTTCTACTCTAAGAAGAGATGGACATACAGCCACATGAAGAGCCGGTGGAATCAGTGAATCTGGGTACTGAGATAGACAAGAAGGAAGTCAAGATCGGTGCAAATCTGGAGCTTAGTGTGAAACAACGGTGGATTCAAATGCTGCATGACTATGTTGAGATCTTTGCTTGGTCTTACGAAGATATGCCTGGTTTGGATACTTATATTGTGGTTCATCGCCTGCCTACCAAGGAAGACTGTCCTCCCGTGAAACAGAAGGTCCGTCGAATGCGCCCAGAGATGTCTGAGAAAATCAAGGCTGAAGTGATGAAACAATTTGACACCGGTTTTCTAGCAGTTACTTCTTACCCTCAGTGGGTTGCCAATGTGGTTCCTGTTCCGAAGAAGAGTGGTAAGGTTCAGATGTGTGTTGACTATAGGGATCTGAACAGGGTAAGCCCCAAGGATGATTTCCCTCTACCTCATATCGATGTTCTGGTTGATAACACCGCTCAGCACAAGGTATTCTACTTTATGGATGGTTTCTCCGATTACAATCAGATCAAAATGGCTCCCGAAGACATGGAGAAGACCACCTTTGTTACTCAGTGGGGTACCTTTTGCTATAAGGTCATGCCTTTTGAACTGAAGAACGCTGGGGCAACGTATCAGCGTGCCATGGTTGCTTTGTTTCATGACATGATCCATCATGAGATTGAAGTATACGTCGATGATATGATCGCAAGGTCCCAGATTGAGGAAGAACACCTTGACCATCTGCAGAAGCTGTTTGACAGGTTGAAGTTGTACAAGCTGAGGTTAAACCCGAACAAGTGCACCTTCGGGGTGAGATCTGGTAAGCTACTGGGTTTCGTCGTGAGAGACAAAGGTATTCAAGTGGATCCGGAAAAAGTGAAAGCTATACAGGAGATTCCAGCTCCCAGAACAGAGAAAGAAGTCAGAGGCTTTCTGGGACGTCTGAACTACATTGCCCGATTCATCTCACACCTGACTGCTACTTGTGAGCCAATCTTCAAGCTACTGAAGAAAGATCAAGTAGTACGTTAGAACGATGAATGCCAAGCCGCTTTCGAAAGGATCAAAGAGTATCTCTAAGAGCCACCTATTCTGATGCCACCAGTTGAGGGGAGACCTCTGATCTTATACTTGATAGTACTCGATAACTCAATGGGGTGTGTGCTGGGTCAACATGACGAGTCAGGCCGAAAAGAGCATGCTATTTATTACCTTAGCAAAAAGTTTACCGACTGTGAGACCCGATACTCACTGCTTGAGAAAACTTGTTGCGCTTTGGTATGGGCTGCTCGCCAGCTGAGACAATATATGTTGACTCACACTACTCTGTTGATATCAAAGATGGATCCAATCAAGTATATCTTCGAGAAACCTGCCTTATCCAGAAGAATAACAAGATGGCAGATGATTTTGACTGAGTATGACATCCAATATACGACCCAAAAGGCAATTAAGGGGAGTGTGTTGGCAGACCATTTGGCATATCAGGCAGTGGATGATTACCAGTCTATGAACTTTGAATTCCCGGACGAGAATATCATGTTAGTAACTGATTGTGAGACACCTGGACCAGATGAAAGACCTGAGGAAGGATCACGATGGTCTATGTACTTTGATGGAGCTTCGAACGCTTTGGGTAATGGCATTGGCGTTGTGATCATATCTCCCAAAGGCTCTCATACTCCGTTTACCGCCCGACTATGTTTCAACTGCACCAACAATATGGCGGAGTATGAAGTATGCATCATGGGTCTTCAAGCAGCAATTGACCTAAGGATTAAGTTTCTAAGTGTCTTCGGAGATTCTTCTCTCGTGATCAGTCAGATCAAAGGCGAGTGGGATACTGTGATTGGTGGAAATAGAACTGACTGTTTTTAATGCTGGTTCGCGAAATGTCGCGGTAAGCAAGAGTCGCCACCGTCTTTTATTTTCTCCAACAAGGAAAGGACGAAAGCACAACAAAATTCCTTTTCGAGATGTTTCTCGGGTTCGGGAGGTAGATTATAGAAAGGAAAGGTGTTAGCACCCTTTCTATCCATGGTTATCCACGGGCTCTTAGGTACTTGCTCACTATGTTTTCATAAGATTTTTGCTTTTCTTGTGTTTGTGGGTTTTGAAAAAAGTTTGTTTGAAAACTTCGTTTTAACTCTTGTATCTGTCCTCAAGAGTGTATGAAGTGTTTGTTTGAAAACTTTTGTTTGAAAAAGTGTGTAAGTGCGAAAAAGTTATTTTTGTTTTGAAAGAGCAAGTACCTGAGAACCTCTACCTACTCAAAAGAAATTAAGCTGTGTAAATGTCCTTTAGACAGTGCTATCCCACTATTGAGAAGTAGGTAGCACCGTCATTGGAGTTATTCGGGTCAATTCGATTATAGGGACATGTGTGGTCACCAAAGCAATAGTAGGACGCCTTAGCGGTAACCCTAACATCCTAGATCCTTTTATACGAGGCAACCGTTTTGAGGCAACTTGGATCTTTAGACAGGAGAGCGACCTCTAAAACACCCTATACTCAATGACCACGTCGAGGCAACCAAGTGAGGCGTACCCTAGGAGTGACATGTGCGAGTGTGTCGGGTTTCATGTTAAGTTATCTTGTACATGTTATTGTGAGCTACGATTGATTTTAATTTTCAGGCAAGTCTTGTCATGCATAGTTAACAGTTAATAATTTGCGGAAAGTAAATTGCGGAAAGTAAATCTACGCTATTACAAGGCGTCGGGTATTTACATCGCCAAAAACATAACCCTTGAAAAGTAAATGCGAGAAAATAAAAGAAAGCGATAAAAAGGTCCTAATTACGCTATTACATCCTCGGAGCAATTACATAAATATGATCAAAAATAATATGCGCGAATAGAAATTGAATCGGAGAAGGTTATAGGGTTTTGACCCTTTTTGAGAAAGAATGAAGTTTTTGATTATTTGGCATCTAATTAAATTAATCCTAATTAATTAATTAATTAAAAGAAAAGAAATATTTTTTGGTTTTTTATGTGTTAAGGAAAATAAATAAAAAAATAGTCACAAGTTAGGAAAACCCTAATTCTAGTTTATTTTTAAATTATTGAGAAAAAGTTAAAATTAACCCTAATTAAACTAAATTAATTTGTTAGTATTTATTTACAAAAATAATAAATTAAAGGTGAAATTAATAAATAATAATAATAATAAAAATATTTTAGTTTTCTGATTTTATTATAAGAAATTAATTTGTGAGTTAACTAAATAATAATAATAATAATTAATAAAAAGATTAAATGGAAAAATATAAAAGAAAAAAAAATAACCAGGGGGGGTGCTGGCCCATTATGGAGGTGTTCTTGGAAATTCTGAAGCCCATTAACCTCAAGCCCTTTTGACTTTCTTAGATTGTCCAGGCGTTGGTTGACTAGGGAGTACCATGATCACCATCTCCTGGCCATTAGATTTGTGACTGTGGCCACTTGGCGCGTTGATGATTGAAGTACATGATGGAACGCTTTTGGAATGCCTGCATGTGAACACGTTAAGAAAAGTAATAGAAACGTTTTGGGGGACCTGGGATTCGAACCCAGGTCCCAATGGTCAATACTCCCACGCTTTTGCCAATTGAACTAGAACGCACATCTGATAATATAATAACAAATAAATATAATATATCAAAATCAACTCATGTACCAAACACGTACGCGTTTTCAAATGAACCAACCATACATTTACACATACTCATCTTCTTCCCTGTACCTGCAAATATAACATTAGATAGCGGGGGTTTTTAACCCCCATAAACTACAATGACCAAAAATAGCGATTAGCCCTGTGTTGTATATAAATATTTCGCGAGGGTCCAGTTACGTTCGTCTGAGTCTCCTGAATTCAATCATGGGTCTCACAAGGCTTAATTTTTCCTGTACTATAAAGCCCTAATTTGACAGCTTATGAACCCTAAAATTCATCAATGGCATCTTTTGATTCTGTGCGTTTTAATCCAATTAAACTATACCATCAGCTTCATATGAGTTATAGCAATGCAAAACAAACACAAAAGCACGTTAAATATGCATGAATTGAACTGCACGATTCTGAAAATAAAATGCAAACCGTTAAACTGTTCTTGATGATTCTTGTAGCTTTAAGGCCTGGTTTTGATTGCTACACGTTCCTCACACTCCCTGCAATGTGTTAGAATCCACAAAAGCCTTTGAATCGTGCTAGAATATGGAAATCAGTTTTCAAGTTTCTTGAGTTTTTTTCAATATTGCTATGGCTTTGTCTGCAGTGTTTTCACGTGTGCATGATTAGGGTTGGCTTGTGTATATATAGGAGACTGAAATTAGGTTAAAATCTTGAGCCAAAATCCATTGAATTGATGATTGCATATTTGATTGAAAATCAAATATTTTTGAATCTTCATGATTGGAAAAAGTTGCCTAATTTGGATATTTTTGCATCCTTGATTGGTACACGAAATTTACTGCATATCTTGACCACATTTGCTTCACAAAAAGATTGAAAAATCAAATCTTTGTATTTTCCTACAATTTAAATTGATTAAATGAATTAATATTGATTAAAAAATACAATTAATTAATAAAAAATAAGAAAATAAATTCATTAGGCTTGATGGGTCGTGCATAGGCCATAGATAAAGTTTCAAGAAGAAATTTGAGGCCCATTAGCAAAAACAAAGTGTTTTGAGCAAAGTTGACTTTTGCAAATTCACAAACATTTCCCAACTTCTCCAAGCATATCTTGCTCAATTTTGATCATATGAACATGTTCTTGGACATTTTGGAAAGGTCTTGAAGTCCTATAACCAATGCCTTTGGTCCCATGTCATTTGGATTTACCAATCTCAAGTTATGGTCTTTGACTTAAAGTGCATTTTTGTTGACTTTTGAAATTGACCTATAATGTAGAAATTGATAACTTTTTATTAGAGCATTTCTTGGACTTGGAATGTGAAGATGGATTGTAGGAAATGTCATCCCCTTCAGAATGAGCATTGGATGGTATTTTTCTGATGAACCATGAAAAAGTTATGCCCTGGTCAAGATACAATTGACTTTTCTGCTGTCCAAAAATAGTAACTTTTGCATCTTGATGATTTTTGAGCCATTCTTGTGGAATCATGATCAATACTTGATAAAATGATGATTGTGTACTCAAAATAAGATGTTGACCAAAAATTCTGACTTTTGACTGTAAAATGACCATTTTGCCCCTACAGTTGACTGTGGATCAAATAAGACTTTTGACTGTGCAAATTGGCACTGTGAGTCTTGAAACTTGGCATGTAGGTGCTTAAGGATGTATATAGGCCTATGAGACTTGATTGAACCATTGAAAACCCCAAATTCCTTGAAAGAACCAAAACCCTAATTTCAGCTGTCTTAGGAGGTGGTTTGACTGTGCAATCCTTGAGCAATCTTGAGCCATTTGAAGATGATTCTTGACAAATCTTGTGGAATATGGGAGGGAAAATTTTGGGGTACAACAGTTGCCCCTGTTCAATCTTCTTGAACCTGAGGATGTAGATTGGCTTGCATGCCTTTCGTGATCCGAAGGTGGAAGATGATTGAACACTAGAGTGCCCAGAAATTTGCACTCGCATGGTGTAGTATTAGCAATGTGATGTCGGGAATGGGCTTACAGATGCCATTTGGAGAGATGATGGATAGGAGGATGGGCTTATAGATGCCATCTGGAGATTGTTGGATAGTTGTGAGATGGGCTTAAATATGCCATCCAGGGGTGTCGATCGCATAAGAGATTCCTTAGCGAGAACTTGCATACCTGTGTAGGGTTGCCTGACGATGGTCAAGTAGATAGTTGCCCTGTCTGGTTTCAGGTATTAATCTACAATCCGTCGTTCACAGATATTTCCTGGCTAGTTACAAGTATTAATCCGGAACTTAAGAAAGAGCGGTCGGGGAGATGGTTTTCCTGGCTGGTTTCAGGTATTAATCTCTGACCGGTGAAAGAAAGATGGTTTCCTGGCTTGCTACAGGTATTGATCTTCAATCTCTTCAATGTAGATAACTTTCCTGTTTGGTTTCAGGTATAGATCTATAATCAATCGTCCACAGATACTTCCTGGCTAGTTACAGGTATTGATCTGGAACTTAAGAAAAAGTTGATCGAGATAGCTTTCCTGTCTGGTTTCAGGTATAGATCTCTGACCTGAGAAATAAAGATAATTTCCTGGCCTGTTACAGGTTTTAATCTTCAATCTCTTCATGTAGATAACTTTCCTGGCTGGTTTCAGGTATAGATCTACAATCAATCGTCCACAGATACTTCTTGGCTAGTTACAGGTATTGATCTGGAACTTAAAAAAGGTTGGTCGAGATAGATTTCCTGTCTGGTTTCAGGTATAGATCTCTGACCTGAGAAATAAAGATAGTCTTCCTGGCTTGCTACAGGTATTTGATCTTCAATCTCTTCAATGTAGATAACTTTCCTGTCTGGTTTCAGGTATAGATCTCTGACCTGAGAAATAAAGATAGTCTTCCTGGCTTGCTACAGGTATTTGATCTTCAATCTCTTCAATGTAGATAACTTTCCTGTCTGGTTTCAGGTATAGATTGTTAGAACAAAGTTTGAATCTACTACCCTATATTTAAGTTTTGATGATAACAATGTGAAAAGATATAGTATTTATAAGTTTCATGTATGAATTATCTGCTGCCTAAAATTATTATGTTCTGACTTGCAGATACTCTGATTGATATAAGCAAGATCACATCTATTCAGCATCAGAACTTGATTTCAGACACCAGCATCAGAAGTTGCCATATCAGAATGTCAAAATCAGATGATCAACTCACGTACATGCTGAAGCCTGATGAACAAGACTGCGCTCAACACTCTGATAAAGAAACACAACAGTTCATCAGCAGCGAAGCAGAGTCAGAATGAGCCAAGCCAGAACTTGCATTAAGTAAGCAACGGTACTGTGCATTGAAAGCAAATCAATTCCAACGGCCTCATTCCAGACAAGATCTGCTCAATAAGGAAAGCTTGTTATTAGCATTGAATCAAGAATATTGCATCCAACGTTCATCATTTCAGTGCTATATAAACAAGACTTTGAAGATTGAAATGGCTAATGCTCTCCAAATCTCTACACGCACAAAAGCTAAATATAATCTTCTTTCTCTCAGTTTTGCTAAACCACACACTCTGATATTCTATCATTGTTTAGTAATCTAGTTTCTAAGCTTCAATTTGTGTATACATCACAATTGTGATAAAGTTTTGTAGAAAACATTCACACACTTAGTTTTATCTCTTTGTAAGAAAGTGTTACCTTGACAAACCGGGTTGTGGTTTGGATCAAGAAGGCTTTAGCAGTTGTTAAAGCAGTCTGTAATATTCAGTTGAATATAGTGGATTAAGACCTCGTTGGAGAGAGGAGAAATCACCTTGACGGGTGGACTGGAGTAGTTTGAGATCAAACGAACCAGGATAAAAATATCTTGTTCATTGCATTAGATTTCAGTTTTACAATTCAACCCCCCCTTCTTGTGTTTTTCACCACTTCAATTGGCATCAGAGCGCCTGGTTCTGAGCTAAAACACTTAACCGTGTCAGTACAAGATCCAGCGTCAGAAAAACACAATGGCAGGAAATAATTCTCACATCAGCAATGACAACAATGAGGACAGAGACAGATTCAGTGGCAAACCTCCAGTATTTGATGGAGAAAACTTTGATTACTGGAAAGACAGAATTGAAAGCTTCTTTCTGGCACATGATGCTAATCTGTGGGATATGGTGACAGATGGATACACGCACCCTGTGAATGCAAGTGGTCAGAAGATTGATAGAAAAACAATGTCTGATCAACAAAAGCGCGACTTCAAGAATCACCACAAGGCCAGAACCATCCTCCTCAGCGCCATCTCCTATAATGAGTATGAAAAGATCTCCAACAGAGACACAGCAAAGAATATTTTTGACTCACTCAGAATGATGCATGAGGGAAACGTTCAGGTCAAAGAAACAAAAGCTCTGGCGCTCATTCAGAAGTATGAGGCGTTCAAAATGGAAGAATCTGAATCCATTGAAACCATGTTCTCTAGATTCCAGATTCTGGTAGCTGGTCTCAAAGTTCTGGACAAAGGATACTCTACTGCTGACCATGTCAAGAAAATCATCAGAAGTTTACCCAAGCAGTGGAGACCTATGGTTACAGCTCTGAAGCTAGCTAAAGATCTCAACAAAATCACTCTGGAGGAACTTATCAGCTCCCTCAGAAGTCATGAGATAGAGCTAGAAGCTGATGAGCCTCAGAAGCAAGGTAAGCCTTTAGCATTAAAATCTAACAGAAAATTTGAGTCTAAAGTTTTGCAGGCAGTTGAAGAAACATCTGATGGATCCTCATCAGAAGAAGACGAACTCTCCCTTCTCTTCAGAAGAGTAAATCAACTGTGGAAGCAAAGACAAAGGAAGTTCAGGAATCCCAGAAGATCTGATCAGAACGAGTCTTCTTCCAGATACAGAAGGACAGATTCTTCCTCTGGATACAGAAGATCTGAAGGCTCCTCCAGTAGCAAAAAGCCAAACACCAAAGACATCATCTGCTATGAGTGCAACGAGAAAGGACACTATAAGAGTGACTGCCCAAAGCTTCGGAGGGAAAAGCCCAAAAAGAAGTTTGGAAGAGAGAAGAAGAAAAGTCTCATGGCTACATGGGATGACTCTGACTCGTCTGAAGCTGACTCAGAATCAGATGATGAAAGGGCAAACATAGCTCTCATGGCTAACATTTCAGAAGATAGTGAAGCTTCTGAATCAGACTCAGAATCAGACACTGAAGAGGTATTTCCTAACTTTGCTGTTAACTTTACAAACTGAACTTGCTGAAAGCCTTAATGAGATTCTGGAACGTTATCAGAAAATTAGAGCTAAATTCAGAGACCTGAAAAGGAATCTTGAATCTGACTCTAATAAGACTGAGAGTCTCAAATTGGAAAATTCTGAGCTGAGAAATAAGATTTCAAAATTAGAAAACACTTTACAAAACTCTCAGAAGGAACCAATTTCTGAAACTCCCAGCAACGCTGATGAGATCATCAAGGAGTATGATCACAGTTTCCAGAAGTTCCTAGCTAAAAGCATAGATAGAAGCAGAATGGCTTCAATGATCTATGGAGTTAGCAGAAATGGCAGGAAAGGAATAGGATACCAAGGTAAGGTTTCTACACCAAAGAATGTCATGGACTTAACCATTAAACACACTCCTCTGAGTTCACATTTTGTATATGGTCACACACATGATATCAAATACACTAGCAGTAAGCACTCTGTGAAACCAAAATTCAACCAGAGTTTTGGTAAAACTAACAAATCAGGACCCAAGAAAATCTGGGTACCTAAGGATAAAATAATACATGTTGCAGATATCTTTAGCAGCAAGTCAGAAACACCAGTCATGGTACCTGGACTCTGGCTGCTCACGACACATGACGGGAAGAAGGCATATGTTCCAAAGCCTGGAACTTAAGCCTGGAGGCCACGTTGGCTTTGGAGGCAATCAGAGGGGAAAGATAATTGGCTCTGGAACTGTAGGTAATGGAAATCTTCCCTCTATTAATAATGTTCTGCTAGTAGATGGATTGATGCATAATCTGTTATCCATAAGTCAATTAAGTGATAACGGTTATGATATAATCTTTAATAAAAAATCATGTAAAGCTGTTAGTCAGAAAGATGGGACTATCCTGTTTAATGGTAAGAGGAAAAACAACATTTACAAAATCAAACTTTCTGAACTAAAGAGTCAGAATGTAAAATGTCTTTTGTCTGTTAACAACGAGCAGTGGATCTGGCACAGAAGATTGGGGCATGTTAGTATGAGAAGAATATCTCAGATTAACAAACTCAATCTGGTCAGAGGACTTCCTAATTTGAAGTTCAATTCAGATGCTCTGTGTGAAGCATGTCAGAAAGGCAAATTTGCAAAACCTTCTTTTAAATCCAAAAATGTTGTTTCTACCTCTAAGCCATTAGAACTTCTGCACATTGACTTATTTGGACCAGTTAAAACTGCTTCAGTCAGTGGTAAGAAGTATGGGTTAGTAATCGTAGATGACTATAACAGATGGACATGGGTAAAGTTCTTAAGACACAAGGACGAGTCACACTCTGTGTTTGTTACCTTCTGTAACCAAGTTCAGAATGAAAAGGATCTTAGAATCGTTAAAGTCAGAAGTGATCATGGTGGAGAATTTGAAAACAAAGATTTTGAGTCATTCTTTAATGACAGAGGCATTCTGCATGATTTCTCTTGTCCTAGAACTCCCCAACAAAATGGAGTTGTAGAACGAAAGAACAGAACATTGCAAGAAATGGCCAGAACCATGATCAATGAGACAAACGTTGCTAAGACCTTCTGGGCAGAGGCAATAAACACAGCGTGCTACATTCAGAATAGAATCTCAATAAGACCTATTCTGGAAAAGACTCCATATGAATTGTGGAAGAACAGAAAGCCCAACATTTCATATTTTCATCCATTTGGATGTACTTGCTTTATATTAAATACAAAGAATTATTTGAACAAGTTTGACTCTAAAGCACATAAGTGTATTATGTTAGGATACTCTGAACGCTCAAGAGGGTACAGAGTATACAATACAGAAACACAGATTGTGGAAGAATCAATCAGTGTTCATTTTGATGATAAGCTTGACTCTGAAAAGTCAAAGCAGAATGAAGTTTTTGCAGGTATAGAAATTGAATTTGCAGGTTCTGAAGACAAGTCATCAGAAGCTCTCAACACAGACATTCCTTCAACGTCTGAAAGGAGCACTGCTAGCAATCCTACAACAGCTGCTGATCAACCTCAGAAGAGATTACCCAGAAGCAGCTTGGATCACCCAGAAGAGACTATCCTAGGAAGAAAGGAAGATCCAATCAGAACAAGAGCAAGCTTCAGAAACTCTGAAGAAACACTTATGGGACTTGTGTCTCTGATTGAACCTTCTTCTATTGATGAAGCACTTCTGGATAATGACTGGATTCTGGCAATGCAAGAAGAGCTGAATCAATTCACCAGAAACAACGTATGGGATCTCGTTCCCAGACCAAAAGGATTCAACGTCATTGGAACAAGATGGGTGTTCAGAAACAAGCTAAATGAACAAGGTGAAGTCATCAGAAACAAGGCACGACTGGTTGCACAAGGTTATAGTCAGCAAGAGGGGATAGACTATACAGAAACCTTTGCCCCAGTCGCCAGGTTAGAATCTATCAGACTTTTAATTTCATTTGCTGTTAATAGAGGCATCACTCTGTATCAGATGGATGTCAAAAGTGCATTCTTAAATGGTTATATAGAAGAAGAAGTTTATGTACACCAACCCCCAGGTTTTGAAAATATAAAACATCCAGAACATGTTTTCAAACTAAAGAAGTCACTGTATGGTCTGAAACAAGCTCCCAGAGCTTGGTATGAAAGGCTAAGTAACTTTCTGCTGGAAAATGAATTCACCAGAGGGAAGGTGGACACTACTCTATTCTGTAAATCAGTTAAGAGTGACATCTTAGTCTGTCAAATTTATGTTGATGATATTATTTTTGGTTCTACTAATCCTTCTCTTGGAAGAAAATTTGCTAAGTGTATGCAGGCAGAATTTGAGATGAGCCTCATGGGGGAACTGAAATTCTTTCTAGGAATTCAGATCAATCAAACTCCAGAAGGAACTTACATTCATCAGAGCAAATACATTAGAGATCTTCTGAAGAAATTTGACCTCTCAGAATGTAAGCCATCAAAGATTCCAATGCATCCCACGTGCATTCTGGAAAGAGAAGAGGTAAGCAAAAATGTAGAACAGAAAGTCTACAGAGGTATGATTGGTTCTCTCCTCTATCTGACTGCTTCAAGACCTGACATATTATTCAGTGTTTGTATCGGTGCTAGATTCCAATCAGATCCTAGAGAATCTCACTTAACAGCTGTTAAGCGAATTTTCAAGTATCTGAAAGGTACTACTAATCTGGGTTTGTTTTATAGAAAATCTAGTGATTACAGCTTAGTAGGCTACTGTGATGCTGATTTTGCTGGAGACAGAGTGGAACGTAAAAGTACTTCTGGAAGCTGCCAGTTTCTGGGAGAAAATCTGATATCTTGGTCTAGCAAAAGGCAATCAACAATTGCTCTATCAACAGCAGAAGCTGAGTACATAGCAGCAGCAGGATGTATCACACAAATGCTCTAGATGAAAAGTCAGCTTGAAGACTTCCAGATTTTTGAGAGTATCATTCCTATACTTTATGATAATACTTCTGCTATTTGCTTAAGTAAGAATCCCATTTTACATTCTAGAGCTAAGCATATAGAAATAAAACATCACTTCATTAGGGACTATATTCAGAAAGGTATTTTGAACTTAAAATTTATAGATACAGACCATCAATGGGCTTATATCTTTACTAAACCCCTTTCAGAAGATAGGTTTAATTTCATTCTGAAACATCTCAGCATGAAAGTGTGTCCAGAGTGAAAATGTTTTAATTCCATATATTTACCTTCAGAATGTAATTGTTTTACTGTGAACTTCTGATCAATCTCCTTTCAGAAAGATAGAACATGCAGATTGTATCAGATGCAAGTCTAAAGATCTGAGAGTCTAAGCTCAAAGACAGACGTGCGGATCACTACATCAAACAAGTGTCATCCAATCATCAGCATATCTCTGAAGCAGAACGTGTGCACGCTTCTGAGAAGGCAAAGCGCTGATTGGGTGCATTGAGACACATGTCTGGTAACCGTTTTTAAGTATCTTTCTCAAATCCCCCAAAATCAGCAAGCATTTAATGAAAAGTAATCATGCTTTTAAATGCAATCATGGTTTTTCTCTCTCTTAAAAAAAACGTTTATCTTTTCAAAACAGTTTTGAAAACTCTATTTAAGCACATTAATCTCTCATTCTCATTCTTTACGTTTTCTCACTAATACTCAAGCATTTTCTGCATATTTCTGTGTTCATCTCTTGCAACCTATTTTCCTCAGTTTATTCTCAAAACCCTTTTAGTGTGAACATGGCAACCTCCAGCAGCGCTTCTGCAGGTCCTCAGAAGAAAGCATCATCTGAGCAATATCAAGTGCTATTCAGAACTCTCCTCACTCATGTGAAGAATCTTGAAGTGCTTTCTGAATTAATCATTGATTTTGAAAGCTTGAAGGAGAACGGTTTTGACCTAACTGAAGAAGTTAGGGCTCAGAAGTGGGAAAGGTATTTCGACAATTTGGTTGGACCAACATTCCTAATGCTAGTCAAGGAATTCTGGATTCACGCCAAGGCTTCAACACATCTAGTCACCTCCTTTGTTATGGGGAAGAAGATTGTGATCACTGAGGATCACATTTCAAGGCTAATCGGTTACAGTGGCGGTGGCGTCCGTTGTGTGGACATGGCTGAAAGATGTGCTGATGTAGGTGTGATAGCTGCAAGGATTTTCACTCTTGGGGTGCCCAGCAGCAAGATTAAAGATCTGAAGGATCATTACAGAGTGTGGGCTAAGATAATTCTGGGGTGCTTCAACCACAGGAAACCAACCAGTTCGCCTGATTACATAAATGTGGATCAGCAGTTTCTGATCTACTTTATTGATCAGAAGGTAAAGATCAATCTGGCTCACTTCCTGTTCAACCACCTCAGAACAAGTGTGAAGGAAACTAGGGAAGAAGAAAGAACCAAGAGGGATTGGATACCTTTTGGAAGGTTGATATCAGATATTCTGACAGAGAATAGGCTGATTGAGCATCTGATAGAAGCTCAAGAGCTAAGCACTATTGAACCAACAATTGGGAAACCTTTGAACGCAAAGAACTTGAAAAAGATGAAGCTGATAGAGAATATTCAGAAGGAACCCAGAGCTACTCCTATTGCTGATATCTCCAGCAGAAGAGTGCCTCTGAGTGACTTTCCGTTATTTTTCTGAAATTGAATCCAAACCAGAGGTGATTCTCAGGTACTTGGATGCGTGCAAGGCAGATGGTACAGATCCAAATCTGAATATCAAAGATCTGCATCAACCTCAACCAGAAGTGACTCTGAAGAAGACGAAGAAGAGGAAGGAACCATCAGAAGGATCATCCCAGCAGACACCCAGGAAAAGAGGTAATTCATCTGCTGCTCCTGTTTTAAATTCTTCTACTATTCCAGCATCTATTCCTCCTCAAACCTCTCATAGAATCTCAATCCCCATCCCTACCATAGATGAAACTGTAGCAGAAGAGGACCCTTCTGAGGCATTAAAACTCAGAAGACCCAGAACCAAACATCCCAAACAACCAACAATCTCAACAACATCAGCAATTGACCAAGTGCTGTCTGACATTGATCAACACACCTCTGATCAACCAAACTCTGAACCACAAAATGTTCCTCCTCCACAACCAGAACAACAACAATCTGCTGAAGAACCAGAACAACAACAACCACTCTCATCAATTCCAGAAGAACCCCTTATCCCTGAACAATCAGAAATTCCGTCTCCCTCTCCTCAACCAGAAATTAATCCACCATCACCTCAAACAGAGTTTCATCACTCTGAAACTCCTTCTCCTCAACCATCTGAACCTCATTCACCTCAACCATCACCTCTGGCAATCCAGCTGCCATGTGGAACAACTGTTATCATGCCCCAGTTACCATCCTCACCAGAATCTACACCACCAAATACTCCCAAAACACCACCCAGTCCAATCATAATCTCTGATACTGATACTCCATCTCCAAAACAAACAGCTGCTCAGAAAACCTCCGAAAACCCCAGCAGGACTTTCATAGACTTAACCAGTCTTGACCGTCTTGCTGATCTGAAACACAAAATTGCCATCCCAAAACCAAAACAACCAGATGTTGGCTCTGGTATTATGAATTTTGAAACAGGTGTGTTGCAATGGATTGCTTCTTTGAAGCAAGTCTGTCCTGGAATGATCGACCCAGCTGCTTCTGATCAGCTCTGGTCACAATTCAGACTTTGGGTACGTGCTGAAGCCCTCAAGTTGCAGGATATCAACTATGAGCAGGCACAACAAAATTTCAGCAAGCTTCTGAATGAAGTTGGAAGTCAGCTTCTGAAAGAGGACGTGCTCCCTCTGGACAGTGAACCTTGGTCTGAGAAACAACAAGCTGCAAAGGTGCAATCAGAAGAAGACAAGACCATTCAAGCTGAAGAAAGTCAAGCAGAGGATGTTGCTGAAAGCTCTCAGAAGCTTCCTGATTCTGATGCTTCTCAAGCTACCTTGGACAGGCAGACTCTGGAAGAACTAAGGCTGAATGACATGCGTCTGCAGCAGCGGATGGATGAAAGCGATCAGAAGATGAAAGAGAGAATGGATGTGCAGGATAGCAAGATTGACACTGTTGTCAGCATGGTGCACAAGCAGAATGAGACTGCTGAAAAGATCCAAGCCATGCTGGAGAACCTGTTCACACGCTTGCCTCCTCAACCTTAGTCTCTTTTTTCATTCATGACCTTTTTCATGTTTTCCTTGATTTTCTAATGTACTGTTTGAATATGTTTTGTACTATTTTCTTGTTTTGATTCTGAACTATCTTAATATGATTCGTTATTCTGATCTTAATTGCTTTAGCACATCACCTACACTTTTTGATTGCTGACAAAAAGGGGGAGAACAAGAATGATATTTTAATCAATAACGGCTAACTAGACAGAAATTCTCAAACATTCTAACTCTATTTACTTGAAAATGTTTTTCTGTTTTGCTTAAAGTCTACAGGTACAAGGAAGCTCCTGGACACTCTGAAGACTAGAAGCTCTGAAGCTCTGATCACTATGAAGTTCTGATCCGCTCTGATATTCTGATCCAAAGCAAAGCTCTGACAAGAAAAACTCTGAAGCTCTGCTCTGACATAAAGCTTCTGATAAGTCAAAGACTCTGATACTCTGATGTTCAAAGAAAGGCAAAAAGATCTGATCCTGAAGAACACGTGTAATCAAAGGGAAGTAATAAACTCAGGGGGAGTATCTCTCAACTCTGATATCTCTTTACTCCTTATCCTTTTACTTCTTACTCTGATACATATTCCAGATACCTTTTCACGTTATGTTCATTTAAAATATCTAGTTTTTGTCATCATCAAAAAGGGGGAGATTGTTAGAACAAAGTTTGAATCTACTACCCTATATTTAAGTTTTGATGATAACAATGTGAAAAGATATAGTATTTATAAGTTTCATGTATGAATTATCTGCTGCCTAAAATTATTATGTTCTGACTTGCAGATACTCTGATTGATATAAGCAAGATCACATCTATTCAGCATCAGAACTTGATTTCAGACACCAGCATCAGAAGTTGCCATATCAGAATGTCAAAATCAGATGATCAACTCACGTACATGCTGAATCCTGATGAACAAGACTGCGCTCAACACTCTGATAAAGAAACACAACAGTTCATCAGCAGCGAAGCAGAGTCAGAATGAGCCAAGCCAGAACTTGCATTAAGTAAGCAACGGTACTGTGCATTGAAAGCAAATCAATTCCAACGGCCTTATTCCAGACAAGATCTGCTCAATAAGGAAAGCTTGTTATTAGCATTGAATCAAGAATATTGCATCCAACGTTCATCATTTCAGTGCTATATAAACAAGACTTTGAAGATTGAAATGGCTAATGCTCTCCAAATCTCTACACGCACAAAAGCTAAATATAATCTTCTTTCTCTCAGTTTTGCTAAACCACACACTCTGATATTCTATCATTGTTTAGCAATCTAGTTTCTAAGATTCAATTTGTGTATACATCACAGTTGTGATAAAGTTTTGTAGAAAACATTCACACACTTAGTTTTATCTCTTTGTAAGAAAGTGTTACCTTGACAAACCGGGTTGTGGTTTGGATCAAGAAGGCTTTAGCAGTTATTAAAGCAGTCTGTAATATTCAGTTGAATATAGTGGATTAAGACCTCGTTGGAGAGAGGCGAAATCACCTTGACGGGTGGACTGGAGTAGTTTGAGATCAAACGAACCAAGATAAAAATATCTTGTTCATTGCATTAGATTTCAGTTTTACAATTCAACCCCCCCTTCTTGTGTTTTTCACCACTTCATAGATCTACAATCAATCGTCAACAGATACTTCCTGGCTAGTTACAGGTATTGATCTGGAACTTAAGAAAGGTTGGTCGAGATAGCTTTCCTGTCTGGTTTCAGGTATATATCTCTGACCTGAGAAATAAAGATAATTTCCTGGCCTGTTACAGGTGTTGATCTTTAATCTCTTCAATGTAGATAACTTTCCTGTCTGGTTTCAGGTATAGATCTACAATCAATCGTCCATAGATACTTCCTAGCTAGTTACAGGTATTGATCTGGAACTTAAGAAAGGTTGGTCGAGATAGCTTTCCTGTCTGGTTTCAGGTATAGATCTCTGACCTAAGAAATAAAGATAATTTCCTGGCCTATTACAGGTGTTGATCTTCAATCTCTTCCTGTAGGTAACTTTCATGGCTGGTTTCAGGTATAGACCTACAATCAATTGTCCACAGATACTTCCTGGCTAGTTATAGGTGTTGATCTGGAACTTAAGAAGGGTTGATGGTAGCCATCTTTTGATTGACCTTTTCCTGAAAAGGCAAAACATTAGTTGTATGCAATGTCATGATGTATGAAATGCATGATGTCATGATGTTCTCAAAAATAAATGAGATTGTGTCGTATGCACTTTATCATGTATGTAAGCAGGAGGTATGAAATGTGAAATGTTTATGAATGTATTTTCGTCTGGGAAAATAAATCCTTGACGAATGCCGGGAAGTTCGTTGAATCCTGGGCTGATATTGAAGAGTAGAGTTCTTCGTTTCCGCCGGGGATGATGAACGAAGATGATTGCAAGAATAAACCGGTAGGAGAAGATGACTCCGTTGGGGAATAAACCTGGTGAAGAGATTACTCTGCGGGGAATTACTCTGTGGGGAAGAGATGCTTCGCTGAAGATTTTAACGATAACTTCGCTGGGGATTCCGTTGATAAGCTTTGTTGGGGATTTTAATGAACTCCGCTGGGGGCGCTCTTTCAGTTGCAATTTGCTGAGGATAACCCAGTTAGACTCTGGTGGGGAATAACCTTCTGAATAAGGCTGGGGAGATGCATTTGCACTCTGCAGGGGATAAGCTTCCATGATCTACTGGGGAGATGGTTCAACTCTCCTGGGGAAACTTTTGAGGAAATGGCTCCACTGGGGGTATCTTGTATTCCGCCGGGGAACAATCTTATACTCTGTCGAGGAATATTAAGACTGCCGGGGATGCTTGCTGAGGAATATCTGGTATATTCTGCTAGGGAATATTAAGATCTCCTGGGGATACCCAACTTCTTCAGGACTAATGGTTGACCAACTCTGCTCGGGGGAGAGTATTGCTGACTTGCTAGAGATACCGGGCCTTCTTAGGGCTGATGGGAGACCAACTCTGCTTGGGGAGAGTATTGCTGATTCTTGTCTTACTCTGCGGGGAGTGAAGGTATCTTGGTCATATTCTTAAGCTGAAGCTACCTTGGTACCTTGGTGGACAGAGCAACTGCACAGTTCGGACAATTATTATTGCCCCAGTTTCTGCGGGAGAAGAAGGCCTATGAGGTGCTTGATAGCCGCCGATTGACGAATCTTCTTCTGGTAGGCAAGCGACGAGATGACGGGACATAGTCGTACGCTTTAATCCCTAATTTTTTCCTGGACCGCCCTATCGGGTTTTCAGCCCATCGGGATACCCTTTTTTGCCCAAGCCGCCTTTTCAGGTTTTCGACTTGCCGGGTGTACAAATTTTTTTCATTTTCATCCCTTATTTTTGCCTAGGCCAGTCGACCTAGCGGGTCTTTGATTATGCGTAGTATTTTTTCGACTATGTCCACGCTCTCAGAATGTAGGGAGTTGTCACTGTCAGTAGTGTTGTGTTATCATATTACCAGAAGATGTTTGATCGTACCAGATTTGTCGCTGGGATTCATGCCCAATGCCCTAGTTGATTCAGATGGAGATCTGCCCCTGGCTATTTGGCATCTTGAGAGATTCCTTGATTCTTGACTTGACTGCCCCAGATGATGGACAATGATCATGCCGTGCCCCTTGATTGGAAGTGCTTTTGTTCACTAGATATTCTTCGTGCGAATTTCTCTGCTGTTCGAACAAATAGTCATATGCAAACAATGTTATTTTAAGAATGCAAAGCTTATGTCTGTCTTGAAATTTTTGAAAATGCAGTTTTAAATAAAACAAGTGAATTTTTGTAAAATGTGATGTCAACTCAGTATTTTACAGCAAGCCCTACAGGAGTCAGGATACCTTTTGTAACAGTATGCTTTCGAACTAACCCATGCTTCAGCTAGGACTTTTAAGGGTTATAACGTGGCCTGGTTCACGGTTTAAGAAACAAAGGATAAAGGCTCAAAGTATATTTGTTCCCGCCCGTTCTTCGTGATGTTCTTTAAACCTAAACTCATCTAATCGTGCATTTGATCTTGTTTGAGTCTTTGCTATGATATACCAGTGATGGTTCGGATACTGACATTTTATTTTGAACAGGCAGTCCTTTTTATGAGAGTTTGTAGGACCTCTTTCTTTTTGATTTTATTATCCCTGTTTTTTTTTGCCTGAACTGTTTCTTTTGTGATTACAGTCAGCGGGATGCCCCAATTTTTGTAAGTCTCCTTCATAGGTTTTGACTTATTGGGCTTTTACTTTGAGACAATGACTGCCTGTCTTGACGATTATAGGGAACCATCATTGTTTTTTTGTTCCGGAAGGACTCCTTTGATGCCGTTTATTGTGCACCTGGATCAACTGAGAGAACTACCCTTCCCCAGGTTATAATTAAGGGTTTTAATTTTTGCGAAAAGAAAAACTCCAACTTCTTTGGCTCAAAGGGGTTAACGAGGGATTATCTTCCTTATAGCTCCACTGTTTAGGATTTGAAACAATGCATGTACTTCATCAGCGGGGTCTATTCAAAAGCATACTGTAAAGATCGTGGTATCGTTTTCGTCATCCTCCCTCAAGAGGCTTAGAATTTTTCGAGAGTTGATCATCATAAAAAATGAGAGCAATTTTAAGCATAGAGAAAACAATTAATTCAAAACAGACACGTGCAATGCATTAATGAAATAAGAGAGTTTGACATGATAATAATTGTTTGAATAAGCAAAGAAAAATACAACTTCAGAATTCAAATGAACAAAAGTGCTTTCAATCCTAGCCATGTTTTGGCAAGGGAGTAGTGATCACATTGGGAGTCTCGGGCGCTTCGAACTCAACCTCCTTTGCATCGATTAGGTCCTGAACCTTGTTTCTTAGAGCCCAACAATCATCTGTGTTATGCCCCGGGCTGTCAGAATGATAAGCGCAACAGGCGTTGGGATTGTACTTTGGAGAGGTTGTGTTCACAATCTTTGGAGCTTCTTTCAGAGTCACCAGATTGGTTGTCAGTAACTGCGGCAATATCTGGGACATGGTAATGCTGATTCGAGTAAACTGCCTTTTAGGTCTCTCACCCCTTTGCTGGTTATATTGCTGAGGCGCAGCAGCAGGCTTTGAAATTACCACCGCATTGACAGCTTGGAGGCGTTCCGGTTTATTCTGTCTCCTTGAACCATAGACAACACTAGATTCCTTCTTGAATGGTTTCTTCTCAGTGCTCGAGGAAGCATCCTTCTGTATCTTCCCAGACTTGATACCAGCTTCAATTCTCTCACCAGTCAAGATAAGGTCTGTAAACCCGACAGAGGAATTTCCAATCAGATGGTTGAAGAACGGACCAGATAGGGTCCCCAAGAACATATCCACGAGTTCACGGTCAGTTAAAGGCGGCTGCACCCTTCCAGCCAGATCTCTCCACTTTTGGGCATATTCCTTAAATCCTTCACCCGTCCCTAGTGACATACCCTGGAGTTGGGTGCGCGTAGGAGCGAGGTCAGAATTATATTGATACTGCTTATAGAACGCAGTAGCCAAATCTTCCCAGTTGCGGATACTGGCCCCATCCAGCTAATAGAACCATTCGAGTTGAGTCCTTGAAAGACTATCCTGAAAGAAATGGATCCACAAAATCTTGTCAGCAGTGTAAGGTTGAATCTTCCTTACATACGACCGGAGGTGCAGCTTTGGGTAGGAGGTTCCGTCATATTTGGCAAAAGCAGGTGCCTTGAACTTATGGGGGATCACCACCCCAGAGGATAAGCCTAGATCTCCAAAGTCTAACCCGGGCACATTCTGTATCTCCATAGCGCTTAAACGGTCCTCCAACTGTTTGTACCTATCCTCAGCAGGAGGGTACTGTTCTTCATCATAATCCGTCTTGTTGTCGGAGACCACGGGGCTAGGAACCCTTTCCTCTTGTGGACCGTCTTTCCCTACAGATGGGGTAGTCAGCTCAACCTCATTCTGTAGTGCATTCCCATATCTGTGTCCGATATTGAACAAGACAGTCCTCTTCTTCTTTTTCTTCAAAATCAAGGTCTTCAACTCCTGTTGACCCTGGGCTAGGCTCATAACCACCTCTTGGAACTGGGCATTCTGGGCCTGGAGGGCCTTGATCGCTTGCTCAGTGGTAAGTTCAGAAGACATGATGATTGCTGAAATAAACAGCGAAGAAGATAAGTGACCTGTAAAAAGAGTACCTGTTATGCATATGATGAATGGAATGCGTATGATTTATGTTTTCAAAGACAATCGGGATTCAACTTTGTAGACAAAAAGGAAACAAACTTTATTAGATTCAACTTTTAGAATTTAAATTGTTCGACAAATTTCCCTTAGGCGTTTGCAAGAATGAAAATACTGAAAAGTAAATAAAAGCTATAAAAGAAACATCCAAGGCCCATCAATGCTCCCATGGCCTCTTCTTCTCAGCAGGATATAGTCATCCAGGACCCGCTCGTTTTCCAATTACTTTGTCAGCTTCTGAATTTTTTGTTCTTGCTCGTTGAACCTTTCCCGATAAGAATCCCGTTCTTCCTGTAGTTGCGCCCAAGATCTTTTTAGTGTATCAAAATCAGTGGGTATCTGAGGATGAAGAACAGTTGGAGGAACCCCGTCTCTATCAGGAACTTCAAGAGTAATAGGCCTGACATCTTCGTATGGCATACCTAATTCCTGAGCACGGATGCGGACCCATCTGAAGTAGGGTTCCATTGGTAGAGAAGTCTTCGGTCCCAAGTCATGTGGGTCAGCCTTGTGAATTCTGTCCCAAGCCCGGATGAATCTACGACGCAGCTCGTCACTATCTACCTGAAACTCAAAACTGATGTGAGGTATCAATATCTCATGAGGCCCTGCTCTTCTGGCTCTTCCAAACTGACGGAGAGCTAAACATGGATTATAAGAGATTCCTCCATGGGTCCCGATCAATGGAACATTAGGATACTCTCCGCAACGATCAATAACAGCCACCTCATCTAAACCTCTGAGAGTCCAAATGATGTCATTATCAGTGAGAGACATTATCCTATGAGCCCAGCCTCTTCCTTCTTTGTTCTTTAGTACGAACTTAGGGAGGTGCGAAATAAACCACCTCATCAATAAAGGAGCACAACACCACAGAGTTCCCCGTCTTCGAGCAGTACGAGCATAGAGCTGTTGCAGGATATCACCCAAGAGAGTGGGTACAGGGTTCTGAGAGATGAAGATCCTTAAGGCGTTGACATTAACAAAGGTATCAGGATTTGGAAACAATACCAGACCATAGATTAAGAGATCCAAGATGTCTTCGTACGCCCTGAAGTCTAAGTCATTCCATAAACTATTAGCTTTGCCAATCAGAAACTTAGCCAAAAAGCTCTTAACTCCGCTTCTAGTCTCCCAGTTAGCCATTACCTATTCTTTGGTCAAAGGAAGGGCTGCAGCAATCTCCTCAGGCCTAAGAGTCTTTTCCCAACCAGTAAATGGAGTCTGTTCCCAAATAGGGATGCAAAGCAAATCAGAGAATTCTTCCAGGGTAGGGACCAGCTGGAAGTCTTGAAAGGTGAAGCAATGGTATAGAGGATCATAAAACTGGACCAGGACACTCATCAGTTGTTGGTCCCACTTTGAAGTGACTAAACCGAGAAGAGAACCATGCCTCTTGATGAAGGAAGTAGTATTTGGAATTCTGTCAACCAATTCTTTAAGCAAATCAGGTGGTTGAACAAAGTTGAGCCGGATAGTATTCCTTCGCACAGGCATCATGATGTCCTACAAAACAGAGCAAAGATGAAACCCTCTTGTCTTTGAAATGGGTTAGTCCTTATGCAGGATGCATGCAATGTTATGACGGTATGATATTATGATAAAGGCACACCACAAGTATTCACAAAAGGCAAACATGGTAAGGCACACAAGTCACACAAGACAACCCTTAGAGTTCAGGCCAGCATGAAGTTTAGGTGCTACCCTCTTTCAGTTTCAGTTGGTTAAGACCTGTCCTAGAAAATAGTAACCGGGTTCTAGAGGATCTCAATATCACTGACTACCCTCAATCGGTCATAACTCCAGCTTCGCAACCTTTTCTTGCGGCCAGAACCATCACGAGAGTTTAGCCTCAATGAGTGTAGCATACTGCTACTGTTCTATGGCCAAGTTGGGTCAATTTAAGGTTCTAAGGTTAGTTGGTGCTTAATGACTCATCAAAAGACCCATATTCTCCTCGTTCCAACACAAGGGATATCGGTACAGACCAAGGTGTCACACCAACGTAGCTACTGCTTCACCCGTGTTGGTCTACGCCGGACAGGTCCCTCACAGTTTATTGCTACCTAAAGGGTATTCCCCAGATCCGGGTTAGGACCTATGAAACTACGATACAAGCCCACAAAGTTAAAGCAAACAAGGCATACAATTGAAAACATAGAATGATCTAATCCTAAGGTACACCTCACTTATAAATTTTCCCAGCAGAGTCGCCAGTTCTGTGATCGGTGGAAATAGAACTGACTGTTTTTAATGCTGGTTCGCGAAATGTCGCGGTAAGCAAGAGTCGCCACCGTCTTTTATTTTCTCCAACAAGGAAAGGACAAAAGCACAACAAAATTCCTTTTCGAGATGTTTCTCGGGTTCGGGAGGTAGATTATAGAAAGGGAAGGTGTTAGCACCCTTTCTATCCGTGGTTATCCACGGGCTCTTAGGTACTTGCTCACTATGTTTTCAAAAGATTTTTGCTTTTCTTGTGTTTGTGGGTTTTGAAAAAAGTTTGTTTGAAAACTTCGTTTTAACTCTTGTATCTGTCCTCAAGAGTGTATGAAGTGTTTGTTTGAAAACTTTTGTTTGAAAAAGTGTGTAAGTGCGAAAAAGTTATTTTTGTTTTGAAAGAGCAAGTACCTGAGAACCTCTACCTACTCAAAAGAAATTAAGCTGTGTAAATGTCCTTTAGACAGTGCTATCCCACTATTGAGAAGTAGGTAGTACCGTCGTTGGAGTTATTCGGGTCAATTCGATTATAGGGACATGTGTGGTCACCAAAGCAATAGTAGGACGCCTTAGCGGTAACCCTAACATCCTAGATCCTTTTATCCGAGGCAACCGTTTTGAGGCAACTTGGATCTTTAGACAGGAGAGCGACCTCTAAAACACCCTATACTCAATGACCACGTCGAGGCAACCAAGTGAGGCGTACCCTAGGAGTGACATGTGCGAGTGTGTCGGGTTTCATGTTAAGTTATCTTGTACATGTTATTGTGAGCTACGATTGATTTTAATTTTCAGGCAAGTCTTGTCATGCATAGTTAACAGTTAATAATTTGCAGAAAGTAAATTGCGGAAAGTAAATCTACGCTATTACAAGGCGTCCGATATTTACATCGCCAAAAACATAACCCTTGAAAAGTAAATGCGAGAAAATAAAAGAAAGCGATAAAAAGGTCCTAATTACGCTATTACATCCTCGGAGCAATTACATAAATATGATCAAAAATAATATGCGCGAATAGAAATTGAATCGGAGAAGGTTCTAGGGTTTTGACCCTTTTTGAGAAAGAATGAAGTTTTTGATTATTTGGCATCTAATTAAATTAATGCTAATTAATTAATTAATTAAACGAAAAGAAATATTTTTTGGTTTTTTATGTGTTAAGGAAAATAAATAAAAAAATAGTCACAAGTTAGTAAAACCCTAATTCTAGTTTATTTTTAAATTATTGAGAAAAATTTAAAATTAACCCTAATTAAACTAAATTAATTTGTTAGTATTTATTTACAAAAATAATAAATTAAAGGTGAAATTAATAAATAATAATAATAATAAAAATATTTTAGTTTTCTGATTTTATATAAGAAATTAATTTGTGAGTTAACTAAATAATAATATTAATAATTAATAAAAAGATTAAATGGAAAAATATAAAAGAAAAATAAATAACTAGGGGGGGGGGGTGTTGGCCCATTATGGAGGTGTTCTTGGAAATTCTGAAGCCCATTAACCTCAAGCCCTTTTGACTTTCTTGGATTGTCCAGGCGTTGGTTGACTAGGGAGTACCATGATCACCATCTCCTGGCCATTAGATTTGTGACTGTGGCTACTTGACGCGTTGATGATTGAAGTACATGATGGAACGCTTTTGGAATGCCTGCATGTGAACACGTTAAGAAAAATAATAGAAACGTTTTGGGGGACCTGGGGTTCGAACCCAGGTCCCAATGGTCAATACTCCCACGCTTTTGCCAATTGAACTAGAATGCACATCTGATAATATAATAACAAATAAATATAATATATCAAAATCAACTCATGTACCAAACACGTGCGCGTTTTCAAACGAACCAACCATACGTTTACACGTACTCATCTTCTTCCCTGTACCTACAAATATAACATTAGATAGCGGGGGTTTTTAACCCCCACAAACTACAATGACCAAAAATAGCGATTAGCCCTGTGTTGTATATAAATATTTCGCGAGGGTCCAGTTACGTTCGTCTGAGTCTCCTGAATTCAATCATGGGTCTCACAAGGCTTAATTTTTCCTGTACTATAAAGCCCTAATTTGACAGCTTATGAACCCTAAAATTCATCAATGGCATCTTTTGATTCTGTCCGTTTTAATCCAATTAAACTATACCATCAACTTCATATGAGTTCTAGCAATGCAAAACAAACACAAAAGCACGTTAAATATGCATGAATTGAACTGCACGATTCTGAAAATAAAATGCAAACCGTTAAACTGTTCTTGATGATTCTTGTAGCTTTAAGGCCTGGTTTTGATTGCTACACGTTCCTCACACTCCCTGCAATGTGTTAGAATCCACAAAAGCCTTTGAATCGTGCTAGAATATGGAAAATAGTTTTCAAGTTTCTTGAGTTTTTTTCAATATTGCTATGGCTTTGTCTGCAGTGTTTTCACGTATGCATGATTAGGGTTGGCTTGTGTATATATAGGAGACTGAAATTAGGTTAAAATCTTGAGCCAAAATCCATTGAATTGATGATTGCATATTTGATTGAAAATCAAATATTTTTGAATCTTCATGATTGGAAAAAGTTGCCTAATTTGGAGATTTTTGCATCCTTGATTGGTACACAAAATTTCCAGCATATCTTGACCACATTTGCTTCACAAAAAGATTGAAAATCAAATCTTTGTATTTTCCTACAATTTAAATTGATTAAATGAATTAATATTGATTAAAAAAATCCAATTAATTAATAAAAAATAAGAAAATAAATTCATTAGGCTTGATGGGTCGTGCATAGGCCATGGATAAAGTTTCAAGAAGAAATTTGAGGCCCATTAGCAAAAACAAAGTGTTTTGAGCAAAGTTGACTTTTGCAAATTCACAAAAATTTCCCAACTTCTCCAATGCATATCTTGCTCAATTTTGATCATATGAACATGTTCTTGGACATTTTGGAAAGGTCTTGAAGTCCTATAACCAATGCATTTGGTCCCATGTCATTTGGATTTACCAATCTCAAGTTATGGTCTTTGACTTAAAGTGCATTTTTGTTGACTTTTGAAATTGACCTATAATGTAGAAATTGATAACTTTTTATGAGAGCATTTCTTGGACTTGGAATGTGAAGATGGATTGTAGGAAATGTCATCCCCTTCAGAATGAGAATTGGATGGGATTTTTCTGATGAACCATGAAAAAGTTATGCCCTGGTCAAGATGCAGTTGACTTTTCTACTGTCCAAAAATAGTAACTTTTGCATCTTGATGATTTTTGAGCCATTCTTGTGGAATCATGATCAAGACTTGATAAAATGATGATTGTGTACTCAAAATAAGATGTTGACCAAAAATTCTGACTTTTGACTGTAAAATGACCATTTTGCCCCTTCAGTTGACTGTGGATCAAATAAGACTTTTGACTGTGCAAATTGGCACTGTGAGTGTTGAAACTTGGCATGTAGGTGCTTGAGGATGTATATAGGCCTATGAGACTTGATTGAACCATTGAAAACCCCAAATTCCTTGAAAGAACCAAAACCCTAATTTCAGCTGTCTTAGGAGGTGGTTTGACTGTGCAATCCTTGAGCAATATTGAGCCATTTGAAGATGATTCTTGACAAATCTTGAGGAATATGGGAGGGAAAATTTTGGGGAACAACAGATACGAAACACCCAAATCTTATTCCTTACAAGGAGTATGAACAAGAAAGACATTTGAGTAGGTAGATTACTTCTAGTTACTTGCTTCATTTTCAAACAACTATCCTTGCTATTTTCAAAACAAACACACACATTTTCAAACATCTTACAAACATTGAAAACATTTTCAAAAAAAAAGACAAACATCTTTGTATACGTTCATACGGACTAGAATCATTACAAAGATTGCCTAAACAAAGGCCTCTTTTACAAAATACTTTCAAAACCAAACAAAGCACAATTTCAAAACAAAAAGCAAGTGATCTAGCAAGTAACTAAGAGCCCATGGAAAACCATGGATGAAAAGGGTGCTAATACCTTCCCTTTTCATAATCTACCCCCCAAACTCAAGAAAACATCTCTAAAGGTCTTTCATGTGCTTTTTTACCTTTCCTTATTGGATAAAAGAAAATTCGGTGGCGACTCTTGATAACCGCAACATTTGCGATAAAACGCAAAAACCTCAAGTCAGTTCTCCCACCGTATCACAGAACTGGCAACTCTACTGGGGAATATTATAAAAGTGGGGTTACCTTAGAGATAGATCACATTTATTTGCTTATTTGGTTTGATTTGTATGCTTTACATTATGGTTCTTTGTTTGGGTTTGAAATCCTCTACCCGGATTTGGGATACATTATAGGTAAATAGCAATGCGTTGTGGAAACTGTGCCGGGTATACCGACATAGTCTAAGCAATAGCTATGTTAGTGCGACATATTTGTGGGTACCGGTAGCCTTTGAGTTAATGAAAGAGAATACGGGGCCGCTGAGTGATGTCATGAAGCACTAATAAATTCTAGAGCCCTTTACTTGACCAACTTGGCCTTTAGGATGTAGTGAGATGACCAGCTTTGGTGCAGTCCGAAGTTGGTAGACACTCGATACTACACTCATTGAGGTTTGGTTTCTTGGGATATTTCGGTCACCATTAAAGAGGCTTGAGCTGAAACAATGACCAAGGAAACAATCCAGTGATATTGAGCTCCTTAGAACCCGGTTACTATTACTAGGACAGGTTTAAGCCAACTAAACTTTAAGAGGGTACTTACCTATAAAATCCCATGCAAGCCTAAACTAAGAACTTGTTTGCTTTGTTTGTATATGCATACTTGTACATAACATCATGGACATCATGAACATCATATGCATTCACTAACCATTTCAAGGGTTTTGGAGATTCATCTTTGTTCTTGTTTTGTAGGATATGGATTCACTTCGCGGGAAAACTATCCAAGTCAACCTTGTAAGAATTCCTTCACAGCTTAAAGAGAAAGCTTCAAGGATCCCTGAGAACTCTCCATTCACCGAGAGACATGGTCGTCTACTCAACTTAGTCACCTCCAACACAAATGAGGATATGATGAAGGTTCTCTTCCAGTTCTTTGACCCTTTGCACCATTGCTTCACATTTCCCGACTATCAGCTTGTGCCTACTTTGGAAGAATTCCCTCAACTATTGAGGATTCCCATTCTCAATCAACTACCTTTCAACGGTATGGAAAGAGACCCAAAGCCAGAAGAGATTGCTCAAGCTCTGCACTTGCACTCATCTGATGTCACAACTCATTGGGAAACTAGAAGTGGTGTCAAAGGCTTCTTAGCAAAGTTCCTGTTTGAGAAAGCACAAAGTTGTTGGAATTCCTTAGACTTGTAAGCCTTTGATGAAATTGTGGATCTCCTCATCTATGGGATGGTTTTGTTTCCCAATCCTGACCAACTCATAGATGTAAGTGCCGTCAAAATCTTCATGTCACGCAATCCGGTGCCTACATTGCTAGGGGATATCCTACACTCCTTTCACACTCGCACAATGAGGAAAAGAGGTGTCCTTATGTGTTGCACTCCTCTTCTGGCAATATGGTTTATTTCTTATCTTCCCCAATCAATTTTAAAGAATGAGCAAGGTTTAAGATGGTCACAAAGGTTAATGACGCTCAAACATTCAAATATTCATTGGTGCTCCCGATTTAAAGAGAATGTTATCATTGTTGACCGTAGTGGGGAATTCCCTAATATCCATCTACTTGGCATTAGGGGAGGCATCACCTATAACCCATGCTTAGCTCTAAGACAGTTTGGTTACGCCCGAAGGGATGGCCCGCACGAGATGCTGATTCAAGGTTTGGTATTTGACTACCACAACGACGATCAAGGTCTTCGACAGAGATTCATCCGAGCTTGGAGGATGCTAAAAAAGGTGGATAGCAAGACTTTGGGACACAAGAATTCCATCCCTCTTGAGCTTTACCTCAAGTGGGTACGAACCCGCGCTCAAAGTCTTATGATGCCTTATCCTTCCATTCTCCCGGTGATCATTGAGCCTGTTAAGGAGGGAGAAGTTCCATACACTATCCTACATCCTGACATGCCCACATCTCTTGAAGACCTACAAAGGGATTGGATACAACTCAAAGGAGAGCGAGATACTTTCGAAGCCCAATTCTATGCAAGCGAGAAGAAGGTTTTGGAACTCACTAGGCTACTTCATGAGGAGCAGACTCTAGATGCCTACATTGCACCCAAGAGGATACGCACTACTTTTTTATCTTAGAGTTTTATATTATTTTGCCCAAGGGGCATTAATGTACTTAAACTTTATCTTATTAATATAACATGTGTTTCTTTTTGTCTAAAACGAACTTGAATCTTTAAAATCCTTGAAAACATTTCATATGCACATATCATTCATCATAACATAAACGTGTATTTTGCAACAAGTTTCCTCATCTCTCTATTGTTTATTTCAGTAAGATGGATATCGAACAGACAGTCAAAGATCTCCAAGCTCAGAACACGCAATTTCAATAGTTACTCATGACCCTAGCCAAGGGGCAAGAGGAGTTGAAGACTCTGCTGGCTGAGGAAAGAAAGAAGAAAACAAAGAAGGTCACTGGGGTTTTAAACACGGGGAGAAGGTTTCAAGGACAAACTAGAAGAACCTTGAATTTTGCAACAACATCTGGAGAAGGAGAGGGGAAAAGAAAAGAAACAGCGGTCCCATCCGAATCTGAAGAGGAGGAAGAAGAGGAAGACTACTCTGAGGAACAATATCCTCCAGCTGATGATAAGTACAGACATCTTGAAGAGCGTTTGAGCGCTATGGAAATACAAAAGGTGCCAGGTCTAGACTTTGAAGAATTGGGACTAGTGTCAGGGATCGTGATCCCTCCAAAATTCAAAGTGCCTTTGTTTGCAAAATATGATGGGGTGTCATATCCTAAGATGCACATCCGATCATATGTGAGAAAGATCTAGCCACACTCCGCTGATAAAGACATGTGGGTGCATTTTTTCCAAGATTGTCTATCTGGAACACAACTCGACTGGTTTTACCAACTGGAAAGGGCCAACGTCCACAACTGGGAAGACATTGTGGTAACTTTCTATAAGAAATATGAATATAATGCAGATTTGGCGCCTACCCATACTCAACTTCAGAGTATGTCCATGGCTTCCAATGAGGATTTCAAAAATTACGCGCAGAAATGGAGAGATCTAGCTGGGAGAGTTCAACCCCCTCTG
Organism: Vicia faba; assembly: GCA_948472305.1. Lineage (NCBI taxonomy): Eukaryota > Viridiplantae > Streptophyta > Magnoliopsida > Fabales > Fabaceae > Vicia > Vicia faba. The sequence continues at coordinate 1,352,532,561 of OX451738.1, read as the reverse complement.
TCTGAAAGGGAGTTGGTGGACATGTTCTTAGGCACTCTATCAGGCCCTTTTTTCAACCATTTAATTGGAAGCTCATCTGCAGGATTTATGGAGTTAATACTGATCGGAGAGAGGGTGGAAGCTAGCATAAAAAGTGGAAAGATTCAGAAGGATTCATCTTATTCTATATCTGTGAGGAAACCTTTTATTGGGAAGAGAGAAGTAGCTGCTGTATATCCACAAAGGAATCAAGGGAGAGCTGAACGCCGACCAATGGTAGGGGCTGTTATGATCCCAAAGCCTACATCTGATCAACCAAGAAGTAACCAACCGAGGGTGGAAAGGCCAGTCCGGCAATTCACCAGAATCAATATGACTCTAGCCTAGGTTTTACTGCACCTTATGAAATCCAATTTGGCAACTTTAAAAGAAGCTCCAAAGAACCCCAACATAGCGTCCCATCATTATCACCCAAATGCCCGTTGCGCATATTATTCTGAAAGTCCAGGTCACGACACTAACAACTGTTGGGCCTTGAAAAACAAATTTGAAGACCTTATAGAGGCAAAAGAGATTGATTTTGATGCGCCCGAGAAGCCAAACGTCATTTCTGCTCCTATGCCCAGGCATGGTCACAACACCAATGCAATTGAAGAAGATTTGTTTGTTACCACAATTGATGAACTCGTGACTCCATTCCCAATCATTAAGATAAACTTGTTGAAAGTCGGTGTATTCCCGGGTTGTAATGAAGACTGCCACCTCTGCTTATCCTCACCAACTGTTTGCCCTTTGTTGAAAATAGGCATTCAACACTTGATAGACAACAAAGAGATTCTGTTTGAAAGTACTCCTGTTTCACCTGTTCTTGTTGAAGACGTTTCAATCATCACCATCTCTGCCAATTATTCCAGGGTCCCCAAAAGACCCGTTAGAATTACATCGGTTCCAAAAGCTACTCCTCTTATAATCACAATGCCTCGACCAGTCCCGTATGAATCAGACAAAACTATGTCGTGGAATTACGGTGGGGACATCTACTACCATGGCATCAAACAAGATGGGCTGGCCGCCGAGGAGATAAACTCCGAAGAAGAAGACTCCGAAATAAGTAATATTGTCGGAACAAGTAAGATTACCCAAAGTGGTAGAATCTTCTCTCCAGAAATTGCCCCCCAAAGGCAGTTTTTGGACCCGTGGCTGCTTCAAAGGTTACTTCCATACCAATAATCATCTCTGTAAGTGCTCCTATTGACGAAGACGATACAACCCCTGCTGTCATTCCTACCAACACTCCTGCTGCTGAAACTCGAGGAAAAAGTATTCAAGTAGAGCCTGTCCGGACAAAGGCTCAATCACTGACTTTCCCCGAGACCTCCAAGAAGGAAATGGAGGAGATCCTGAAAATAATAAAGAGGAGCGACTACAACGTAGTTGAATAGTTGGGGAAAAATCCCTCCAAGATCTCCATGCTGGCATTGCTATTGTGTTCCGAGGCACATGCGAAAGCCCTGGTAAAGTTCCTAAAGGCATCCCATGTGCCTCATGAAACGTCTGCTGATCAATTTCAAGATTATGTGGCCAGATTGACGGAGGATAACGACCTAGGCTTCTTGGATGTTGATATGACACCAAGGGGAAGAAAGCACAACGAGGCATTGCATGTCTCTGTGGAATGTAGAGGCACGACTCTGGCCCATGTCTTGGTGGACACTAGCTTATCTTTGAATGTTTTACCGAAGAAAGCTCTTGACAAACTGGACTGTGAAGGACTAACACTGAAACCCAGTAACATAGTCGTGAGGGCATTTGATGGTTCAAAGAGGATGGTCCACGGGGAGGTGGATATCCCCATAAAGGTTGGGACTCAAACTTTCAACTCAACTTTCTATGTAACGGACATCCGCCCCTCTTACTCCTGTCTTCTAGGACGGTCGTGGATCCAAAATGCTGGCACTGTCACCTCTACACTGCACCAGATGTTGAAATATCCGGTCCAGGGAAAGATTATCACTGTCCACGGAGAGGAAGAATATATGATTAGCCACCTCAATTCCTTCAGGTATGTGGAATTGGACGGCGAGTTCATTGAAACTCCTTTTCAACATTTCGAGGAAGTCACCCAAGAGGCAGCAGTAACCAAGACTGTGTCCCAGATTTCTAAGATTACAAGACATCCACTCCAAATGTCATCTCTGAAGGACGGCAAGGCAGTAGTAGAGGAGGGTGGATTCACCATCTGGGGTCAACTTCCAGATATTCTGTATAAATCTGATAAGTTTGGCTTAGGGTTCACTTCAAGTGCTTAGAAGGCTGTACGCCGTACCCGTGCTGGAGGGACACCCTTGAAGATTAGCAACCGGGAGGTCAATGCGGTAGAAGATGGTGAAGAAGACTGCAGCTTGGAGGATTGGATATTTCCAACTGTCAGCGGAGGACTTCGCAATTGGGAGGCCAAAGACTTTGTCCCAATAACTTTCATCCATCCGTAATTTATCTTTACATTTCTGTTGGACTTGTAATATTCACAAATAATTCGCACATTTAAAACCTTGTGTCTTGCCCGAGGCACAATGGTCCATTTGTAAGGGTTATTATTTCATCTTCATATGACATTCAATGAATCATGGACGTTTTTCGCATACAAACTTTTATGCTCATTGTTTTTCTTTTACATCTTATTTTTTAAGGATGGATATACCTCTACGCACACCCACACTCACAAATGCAGGTACCCCTCTATTCTGGATCCCATGGGTAACGATACTGCTATGGCTTTTTGTGACTCTGAGGATCTAATCTACCAAGCCAAAGACGAAGGTGAGGAAGATTGTGAAGTACCAGGGGAACTTGCCAGGCTACTACAACAAGGGGAAAGACCCATTCAAACTCACGAGGAACCTGTGGATACGATCAATCTGGGTACCGAAGAGGATAAAAAAGAGGTCAAGGTGGGTGCCAATCTAGAGCCCAGTGTCAAGGAGCGTCTGATTCAGCTTTTGCATGATTATGTTGAGATCTTTTCCTGGTCATATGAAGACATGCCAAGGCTTTATACGGACATCGTGGTATATTGTTTGCCTACAAGAGAAGATTGTCCGCCAGTAAAACAAAAAGTCCGCCGCATGAGACCTGATATGTCAGAAAAGATCAAAGCGGAGGTCATGAAGCAATTCAATGCTGGATTCTTGGCTGTCACTTCCTACCCTCAATGGGTTGCCAACATTGTTCCCGTACCTAAAAAAGACGGCAAAGTACGAATGTGCATGGACTATAGAGATTCAAATAGGACAAGCCCTAAAGATGATTTTCCACTCCCCCACATCGATATCCTGGTTGACAATATGGCTCAACACAAAGTGTTTTCCTTCATGGGCGGATTCTCAGGTTACAACCAAATCAAAATGGCACCTGAGGACATGGAGAAAACAACATTTGTCACACAGTGGGGCACATTCTGCTACAAGGTGATGCCATTCGGACTGAAGAATGCTGGGGCAACCTATCAACGTGCCATGGTAGCTTTATTTCACGACATGATACATCATGAAATAGAGGTCTACGTAGACGATATGATAGCCAGATCACAAACAGAAGAAGAGCACCTTGATCACTTGCAAAAGTTGTTTGAGAGATTGAAGAAGTATAAGCTAAGGTTGAATCCAAACAAGTGCACATTCGGAGTACGGTCCGGTAAGCTCTTAGGTTTTGTCATCAGTAACAAAGGTATTGAGGTCGATCCTGCCAAGGTTAAAGCAATACAAGAGATGCGTGCTCTTCGTACTGAGAAGGAAGTCAGAGGATTCTTGGGACGCTTGAACTATATTTCCAGATTCATTTCTCACCTAACAGCTACTTATGAACCAATCTTCAAACTATTGAAGAAAGATCAAGTAGTCAAATGGAATGATGAATGCCAGGTTGCTTTTGACAAGATCAAAGAGTACTTACAAGAGCCTCCTGTGTTGATGCCGCCAGTCGAGGGAAGACCACTGATTATGTATCTGAATGTTTTAGAAAACTCAATGGGGTGTGTATTAGGGCAGCATGACGAGTTTGGACGAAAAGAGCACGCTATTTATTACCTGAGCAAAAAGTTTACCGATTGTGAAACCAGATATTCACTGCTCGAGAAAACTTGCTGTGCTCTGGTACGGGCTGCTCGCCGGCTAAGACAGTATATGCTGACTCATACTACTTTGTTGATATCTAAGATGGATCTGATAAAATACATCTTCGAGAAGCCTGCTCTTTCTGGGAGAATAGCTAGATGGAAAATGATCCTAACAGAATACGACATACAGTATACTACCCGGAAAGATATAAAGGGAAGTGTGCTAGCTGATCATCTTGCTCATCAAGCTGTAGAAGACTATCAGTCCATGAAGTTTGAATTCCCAGATGAAGACATCATGACATTGGACAACTGTGAAGAAATCAAGCCATATGACGGACCTGAACAAGGATCCTGATGGACCATGTTCTTTGATGGGGTATCCAATGCACTTGAAAATGGTATCAACGTTGTACTCATATCTCCGAAAGGGTGTCATACTCCCTTTACTGCCAGACTTTGCTTCAATTGTACAAACAACATGGCAGAATACGAAGCGTGCATCTTTTGTCTCAGAGATGCCATAGACTCGGGAATCAAATCCTTAGACGTATTTGGAGACTCAGCTTTGGTCATCAGTCAGATCAAAGGGGAATGGGACACTAAACACCCAAACCTTATCCCTTATAAAGAACATGTTTTGACATTGCTACCACATTTTGAGAAGATTACCTTCGAGCATTTCCCGCAAGAAGAAAATCAGCTAGCAGACGCTCTAGCCACAATGTCATCTATGTTTAAACTTAATTGGGATAACGAGGCTCCCCAGATCACCATCGAACGAATGGAATAACCGGCACACTGTCACGAGATTAATACTGAAGAGGTAGTGGACCAGCCTTGGTTTCATGAAGTCAAGAGGTATCTCGAGGCTCAAGAATATCCAGAAGGAGCTTCAATCAATGATAAGAAGTTCTTAAGGAGATTCTCTGCTAAGTTCTTCCTGAGTAATGGCATCCTGTACAAACGTAATCATGACTCCATTCTGCTTCGGTGTGTGGATAAGGTTGAAGCGGGAAAGATCATGGCTAAATTACATGACGATACTTTTGGCACCCACTCCAGTGGGCATACAATGGCGAAGAAAATCCTACGGGCAGACTATTATTGGTCTACCATGGAAGCAGACTGCTATCAACACTCTTGGACTTGTCATAAGTGTCAAATTTATGCTGATAAGGTGCATGTACCTCCGGTTCCTCTGAATGTCTTAACGGATCCTTAGCCCTTCGCTATGTGGGGAATTGATATGATTGGAGAGATCAAGCCTACAACCTCCAATGGACACCGTTTCATCCTAGTGGCCATTGATTATTTTACAAAGTGGGTCGAAGCAGCTTCCTTCGCTTCCGTTACCAAGAATGTTGTTGCCCGCTTCATCAAGCAAAACCTTATTTGCCGGTACAGTATCCCGGAAAGGATCATCACTGACAATGGTACAAATCTCAATAACATTATGATCACCGCACTATATGAGCAATTCAAGATTCAGCATCACAATTCTTCTCCCTACCGGCCAAAGATGAATGGTGTTGTCGAGGCTGCGAATAAAAACATTAAAATGGTCATACAAAAGATGACAGTCACGTACAAAGACTGGCATGAGATGTTACCATTCGCTCTCCACGGGTATCGTACCACGACTCGCACGTAAACCGGGGCAACACATTATTCTTTGGTTTACGACATGGAGGTTGTCCTACCTATTGAGGTCAAAATCCCCTCCCTGAGAATTATGAAGGATACAGGTTTGAATGAAGACGATTGGATCCAGACTCGACTTGATCAACTGAACTTAATTGATGAAAAGAGGCTTACTGCTGTTTTCCATGGTCAGATGTATCAAAAACGGATGATCAAGGCTTTCAACAAGAAAGTCAGACGCCAAGTATATCAAGTTGGGGATCTAGTGATCAAACGTATCATCTTGCCACAAAGTGATCCCAGGGGAAAATGGACTCCTACCTATGAAGGACCATTTGTAATCAAGAACGTATTCTCCAGTGGGGCAATGATCTTGACCACCATGGACGGTGACGACCTGACACACCCTGCGAACATGGACATAGTCAAAAGATACTACGCATAAGAGACCCGCTAGGTTGACACACCTAGGCAAAACAAAGGCATCCCGGCAAACCAAAAGGTTCGGGCAAAAATTAGGGATAAAATAAAAAAAATTTGTACACCCGGCAAGTTGAAAACCCGAAAGGGCAACTTAGGCAAAAAAGGGTTTCCCGGTGGACTGAAAACTCGAAAGGGAGGTCCAAGAAAAAGTTAGGGAATTAAAGCGTATGACTATGTCCCGTCGGATCACTCGACGGATAACCTTTGGCTTCTGTTGTACCCCAAAATTTTCCCTCTTTTCATACACGCATATTATTGGTTTTATGGTTATGGAATAAAGGTATATTTATCAAGCTTCTTCAGGTTACAAGTGATGTTTATTTTGTCAATGGATATTCTCAGAGTATTTTCCGTGCTGAAGATCGGTTTGCCGTTTTGCAACAATTCGGGGTTCAAAGATTCACAAGTCCAACGCGGCGCGTCATATTCAGGTGTTCTTTCGCCAAGATATCTCTGATAACGTATTCTCAAATTCAGGTTCGGCTCAAGAGTCAATTCTTTAAAGAAGGTATCCGAATGTGTGAGTTTTCTCGAAGAAATGTGGTGAAAAATGTGCTGAAAGTACAGTTTTTACGCGCTAAAAAATTCATAAATTGAAGATCGTGACTCGTTTTGAACCCGTTCCAGTGGCCAAAATTTTGTATTTACGTCATATACATTTTCATCTCTCACGGATGGAATCCAATTTCGATCAGAAGGTCTTCAAAAATGCGGATTTATCAAGTATTTTCGTACAGAAAATTTGTGACAGAAGTTTATTTATGTCATGTTTAGAAAATCATAACTTGGTCGATTTTCATCGTATCGAGCTGGTTCTGGCGCCAAAATTTCATAAATTGAGTTGACTAAGTTTTCCCAGGAGGTATTGAGTTCGAACGGTATCCAAAAGGCCTTTGTTTTTTGCTCAGAATGCACGTGACGCGCCGAAAATCCTGAATGTTGAATATTATTTTATCTGGGTCAAAACTTCGAAAATTCATAACTCAATCAATTTTTATGGGATCAGACCCATCTTTTTACACAAGGTCACTGACTCAGAGATCTACAACTTTTCTCCTAAAGTCGAGACCGGATTATGCTCCGATAAATACCAGTTTTTTATTGAAGAACGTGTCAGAGTCGACACTCGAGCCCAAAATAAGTTTGTCTGAGCTGAAACTTCAAAAATTCATAACTAATTCACTGTTTATCCGATTAAGCCCATTTTTGGATAGGAGATAGTTCCCAATTGCACATTTAGCCTGGAACGTGACAGACTCAAGTGAACATTGGAGGCCCAATTGCACATTCAAAGCCCATTTTTTCTCTGTAATTTCTATTATATAATCTCATGTTTTTCACACAAACAAGAGGGGACGGAAAAAAAAACCTTTGCCATAACCCTGTAAGAATACCAAATTCTTTCAAGAACCCTAAAACTTTTAAATCCGTATTACAAACCCTCATCTCACTACAAACAAGCCATCCTTGTTACAAACCCACATTTCATTACTTCTCCAGTAAGGGTAAGGCTGGTTTGATCTCCATGATCAAAAGGGCATAGAAGCATTCATCTCACTACTTCTCCAGTAAGGGTAAGGCTGGTTTGATCTCCATGATCAAAATGGTATAATCATTCATACATATCATATCGGTTTTAACGTTAAATTTATTTCCATATATTTGCTTTATTTGTATTTCATGATATATAGTAATTTATTTAATGTGTTCATGAGATTCAACACTGCAAATTTAGAACAACCAACCAATGCATGACAAGGCAGACATCCTGAGAAGGTTAAGGGCGTGGGTTCAACAACCACCCCTATTGATATTGATTTTCTTCCTTTCTATTTATCCTTTTACCTATTTTCATTCTTTCTGTTTAAAACTTTTTTTTCCATAAAACTTAACATTTTTCACAAACCTTTGATTTTTCCTCCTAAACTCGAATAATTAATTTTAGGTTTTAATTTAATTTTAGGTTTTTAATTTCCTTGTTTGTTTTTGGTTTCTAACCAATTTGTCTTTTTCAATCTTAAATTCACTTAACCACAAAACTTTTTTCACAAACCTTTTTTTTACAAAAAAACCTAGTTTAATTTTTAGGTTAATTAATTTTAAATTTTTTTAACTTTTTTCAAAATTAACCTTTTTTTATTAATTAAAATTAATTAGGATTTAAGTATTTTAATTAACTTTTTTTCAAAATTAACATTTTTTACTAATTAAAATTAATTAGGTTTTTTTAGGTTTATTTAATTAATTATCCTAAATCACTTATTCACAAAAAAACACCAAAAACATTAACTTAGAATTTTAGGTTTTAATTTTTCCTTATTTTCTTTTTATTTATTCTTTTACATTTTAATTTCTAGAAAAATTGTATAGGTCGCATTATCAATGTAATAGCGTAGATTTATCTTTTCTCGCATTTTTTTTCTAAATATGTAACTGCTCCGAGGTTGTAATAGTAATTAAGGTCTAAATTCCGCATTTTTATTTTCAGTCCAAAATAATTATGTATCTGCAAAAGCCTTGTAATAGTTAGGACTTTAAACTTTCTGCATTTTATTTTTACAAACTATAAACTGCTTAGATGTATGTTAATAGGATTGTATGGAAAGACAAACTGAAAATTAAAACAGTAGATCACCTTAATTGTGCAAAGATTAAATAACTGAAATCAAACACATGCACATGCTCACTCTTAGGGTATGCCTCACTTGGATGCCTCGAAAAACAATGGTCATGTCCCTCGAACGTAGGGATATCTTAGCAAAAGACCCTCAATCTAAAAGTCATCTTAAAGATCATAGTCCCTTAACGTCCTCGAGTTGCCTACGAGAAATGATCTTGTCCCTCGATGTTGCCTACGAATATATGATGATAGTCCCTTCGAAATTCTAAGGTATCCCTACATGTTGCCTTCAATGACCATTACGTCCCTTTCGAATTGACCCTTACAACTCCAACGACGGTGCTACCTACTCTTTAATAGTGGGATAGCGTTGTCTAAAGGAAACAAGAACATAAATATTTTTTTTCGAGTAGGTTGATGCTAGTAGGTACTTGCTCAAAATCAAACTTTTTCACACTTACACCTTTTTTTAAACAAAGTTTTCAAAACGACTTCGTAACACTCTTGAGGACTGATACAAGGGTTAGAACGAAGTAAAACAAAAACTTTTCAAAAACATACAAACACGGAAGCAATTTTTGAAATGATGAGCAAGTACCTAAGAGCTCGTAGAAAACTACGGATAGAAAGGGTGCTAATACCTTCCCTTTCTATAATCTACCCCCTGTACTCAAAATCTCGAAAAAGGAATGTTTCTATGCTTTTTTCCTTTCCAGTTGGATAAAATAAAAGTCGGTGGCAACTCTTTCTTACCGCAACATTTTGCAAACACAAAATGCAAAACGCAAACCAGTATTAAACAGTCAGTTCTGCCACTGTATCACAGAACTGGCGACTCTGTTGGGGAGTTAATAAGTGGGGTATACCTTAGGATCTATTTCATCGTATTTGCTTCTCTTGTTTATTTTGATTGCTTTACTTTTAAAGGTTTTGTTTGGGAGTTACTATAGATCCTAACCCGGATCTGGGGACACCTTTTAGGTAAGTAGCAATAGAATGTGAGGGAACTGTACGACGTAGACCGATACGGTTGAAGCAGTAGCTATGTTGATGTGGCACATTGGTTGGTATCGGTATCCCTTATGGAGAAACAAGGAGAATACGCATCCGCTGCGTGGTGTTGTTAAGCATCAACTGACCTTAGAACCTTTAATCGACCAACTTGGCCATTAGAAAGTAGTGAGTTAGCCGGCCTTAGTGTAAAGCTGAGAACTGGTTGATACTCGATGCTACACTCATTGAGACCATACTCTCGAGATAGTTCTGACTGCAAGAAAAGATTGCGTGAGCTAAAACCATGACCGATGGAGGATGGTCAGTGATATTGAGAACCTCTAGAACCCGGTTACTATTATTAGGACAAGTTTGAACCAACTAAACTTTAAGAGGGTACTACCTTAAAGCCCATGCAAGCCTAAACCTAAGGCTGTTTGTATGACTTGTGTGCTTTCAACTTGAACTACTTGCACAGTTTTATTATCTGACAACATGAGTTCCTTGCAGGTTTTGTTTATAGTCCTTATCCAATAACTTGGATTTCTCGCATGGTTTACTTGCTTAAATCACCTCACACTTTTGCTTAAACGCATAGCATAAACATCATGCCTTAACATTTCCTTAACCATTTCAAGGATCTCAAGGGTTTGTGATGTAGGTTATGGTAAATCAGACGTCTAGCAAGGGGCAAGGGGATTTATTTTCCTCTAGCCAATGTCGTCTAGAGATTAAAATACGATAACTTGAGTCAGTGGCTATGACCCACTCGATATGGTGAGCCTGACTCTTGAACAAGGACTCTTAATGATACTAAGTTTCTTCAATCAAGCTGTAATCAAATTCTAGCAATTTCTTGTTTACCCCGCGAGATCCTTGAAAACATTGCATACATATATCATACATATCATTGCATAACTTGTCTGCCAGTACAGGTATCTCATGTTCTCGCTGTTTATTTCAGCAATGGCTCTCAAACACGACAACAGAGATCTTCAAACTCAAGAAGCTCAGTTCAGGGACATATTCCTAAACCTATCCAAGGGGCAGGAAGAGTTGAAAACACTCCTCATTGGGAACTTGGTCAAGAAAAGTCCTGAAGACAATAAGGACGAACAACTGGAACAACTGCAAGCTGAGGTAGGTGCAACGAGAACCCAGATGCTGGGCAGATGGCTCTTATCCAAGACCTAGCCCGGGGACAAGAAGAGCTGAGAAGCATCATCAACCAACTTCATCAAGACGGATACAACAGTATGAAGCAAACAGTCGAGGCCGAAGACCAAGTCATTGATCAACCTCCAAGAAGACAAAAGGTTGGTTTGGTGAAGAGTGGACCTTTCCTAATTGCTACTACATCACGGGTCCAACAACAACCTCTCCAAAAATAACATGTTGATCAGAGTAAGCCGGATACGCCCAAAAGGCAGTTTACCAAAATCAACATGTCATTGGCTCAAGCATTGCAACACCTGTTGAAGGCCAAGTTGGTTATATTAAGGGACTCTCCTCAGAATCCCAACATAGCCTCCCCAAGGTACAATCCTGATGCTAGGTGTGCATACCATTCCAATAGCCATGGACATGACACCAACAGCTGTTGGGAATTGAGAAATAAAATTCAAGACCTGATTGATGAAGGAGCACTAGAATTCGCACAAGACGGTCAGGCTGAGTTCTTCTGCCATCCCTCCAAAGCATACCATTTGAAGTGACAAGTTCTAACAAGAGGGCTTTTCGTTCATTAGAATTTTCAATTTGTAATTTTCTTTTGATTTGTTTGAACATTTATTCATACCGAACCTTGTTATTTCATCAATGCATTGCACATGTTTGTCTTGAATCAATTCATTCGTATTCACTATTTCAAAAATGCGTTCTTATTTCCTTTTGTGATATTCAACTCTCGATTAAAAACTCTAAGCCTTAGAGGGAGGATGGCGAAAATGATACCACAATCTCTACAGTATGCTTTTGAACAGACCCCGCTGACGATGTACAAGCGTTGTTTCAAATCCTAAACAGTGGAGTTATAAGGAAGATAATCCCTAGTCAACCCCTTTGAGCCAAAGAAGTAGGAGTTTTTCTTTTCACACAAATTAAAACCCTTAATCACAACCTGGGGCAGGGTAGTTTTCTCAGTTAATCCAGGTGCACAATGAATGGCTTCAAAGACGTCCTTCCAAAACAAAAGATGGTGATGGTTCCCTATAATCGTCAAGACAGACAGTCATTATCTCTCGAAATAAAAGCCCATTAAGTCAAAACCTATGAAGGAGACTTAAGAAAAAACTGGGGCATCCCGCTGACTGTAATCACAAAAAGAAACAGTTCAGGAAAAAGACAGGAATAATAAAATAAAAAAGAACGAGGTCCTACAAACCCTCAATAAAAAGAAATGACTGCATATTCAAAATAAACTGTCAGTATCTGAACCATCACTGGAATATCAGAGAAAAGACTCAAATAGGATCTAAATGCATAATTAACTGAGTATAGGATCGAAGAACATCACGAAGAACGGGTGGGTACAAATAAATTTTGAGCCTTTATCCTTTGTTTCATGAACCATGAACCAGGCCACGTTATTACCCATAAAAGTCCTAGCTGAAGCATGTGTTAGTTCGAAAGCACACTGTTACAAAAGGTATCCTGACTCCTGTAGGACTTGCTATAAATATTGAGTTGATATCACATCTTTGCAAAATTCTATTTTTTCTATAAAAAAAAACCTGCATTTTCAAAACTTCAAGACAGACGTAAGCTTTGCATTCTTAAAATAACATTGTTTGCATATGACTATTTGTTCAACAACAGAGAAATTCGCATGACGAATATCTATTGAACAAAAACCTTCTCAATAAAAAGAATCACCTCAAGTGGAAAAACACTTCCAACCAAGGGGCACGGCATGATCATTGTCCATCATCTGGGACAATCAAGTCAAGATTCAAGGAATCTCTCAAAGATGCCAAATAGCCAGGGAAAGATCTCCATCTGAATCACTTGGGGCATTGGGCATGAATTCCAGCAACGAATCTTGTATGATCAAAAAAACATCTTCTGGTATCGTGGCAACACAACACTACCGACAGTGATAAATCCCTACACCCCGAGAGCGTGGACATAGTCAGAAAATACTGCGCATGAACAAAGACCCGCTAGGTTGATTGGCCTAGGCGAAAATAAGGGCATCCCGGCGAACCAAAAAGGTTCAGGCAAAAATTAGGGTAAAAATAAAAAAATATATGTAAACCCGGCAAGCCGAAAACCTGAAAAGGCAGCTTGGGCAAAAAAGGGTATCCCGGTGGACTGAAAATCTGAAAAGACAGTCCAAGCAAAAGTTAGGGATTAAAGTGTATGACTATGTCCCGTTATCTTGTCACTTGCCTATGAGTAGAAGACTTATCATTCCGATCGGCAGTTACCAAGCACCTCATAAGTTGGGATGACACTCAATCCATAAGGACTCCACATGCACTTACTCCAGCAGGTACAGGGGAAAAAAAGTCTTGATACGAAGTTATTGTCATATCCTCAACATGCGCCCCATTAACATACACTCCCCGCAGAGTAAGAAGTATCCAAAGACAGTGGTGTCAATTCTACCCAAGAAGAGTTTATCTATCACCAGCGATAGAAGACCATCCCCAATGGAGTTTATTTCTTCCACAAGCAGAAACTCAATCCTCAACAGGGTTCATTATTGCTGGTAACGGTAATTCATCCACAACCGAGGTTATTTCTCTAAATCAGCAGATCTTCTGACATAATATCTCTTCCCCACAGAGTCATTCTCTCGCCAGTTTATTCTCCAGCAGAGTTATTCGCCCGCCAATTTATCTTCGGTCGTTATCTCCAGCGAGAACGAAGAATTCAACTCCTTGTACTCTACAACAGTCTGAGATTTATTTTCCCCAGCTAGAGAATATCATAAGAACATTGCATCATGGGATATGCATAAGCATCATACAACACAATCTCATTTATTTTGAGAACATCATTATTCGATACATGTCATGCATCATGACATTACATACGACTAACTCTTTACCTTTCGGGGAAAGGTACAATCAAATTCTCACAAGTTTTCTCTGGTTCAGTCAAATTAATGCTAAAGATTTCTATTCCAGTTCAAGCTATGAAGCCCGGATCCGACCAGATAGTATCTTGATTTCCCCATCATATTGTGAAGCCCGGAGAACGACCGGATAACAGTATCAAAATACCGCAAAGCCTAGAATCCACCCGATAATGGTTTATCTTGAATTTAAGCTATGAAGCCCGGATTCGACCGGATAATAGTATAATCCCCAACAAGTTACTCTGAAGCCTGGATTACAACCAAATAGCAGTACAAGGACACCATGAAGCCTAGATTCGACCAGATAGTGGTATGTTATAAACACAAGCCGTGAAGCCCGGAGATCGATCAGATAACAGCTTAACAAATTATTGTGAAGCTTGGATTACGACCAGATAGCAATACAAAAACACCATGAAGCATGGACTCGACCAGATAATGGTATAAGACGTTGTGAAGCCTGGATTACGACGAGATAGCAGTCAAGAATACTATGAAGCCTGGAGTCGACCAAATAGTGGTATATCTTTAATGCAAGTTATGAAGCCCGGATTCGAACGGATAATATCTTGATTTCTCCAAAAACCATGAAGCCTGGATTCGACCAGATAATGGTATAATACATCGTGAAGCCTGGATTACGACCAGATAGCGGTAAAAGACAACGAAGCTTGGATTTTGACCAAATAGCAGTTTACCCGGCCAATTACTATGAAGCCCAGAAATCGACCGGATATTAGTGGGCCTTAAAATCAAATGGAAGCCCAGATGCGACTGGATAACCACTTGATTTCTTCTGAAGCCTGGAATACGACCAAATAAGAAGTAAGTATTATGAAGCCTGGAAATTGACCAGATAGCAGTACAAGAACACCATGAAGCTTGGATTCGACCAGATAATGGTATAAAACATCGTGAAGCCTGGATTATGACCAGATAGAGTAAATGACACTGAAGCCTGGAATCGACCAGATAACAGTACAAGACACTATGAAGCTTGGGTTTCGACCAAATAGCAGTTTACCTGGACAATTACTAAGAAGCCCGGAGTCGACCAGATATTAGTGTGCCCTAAATTCAAGTTGAAGCTCGGATGCAACCGGATAACAACTTAATTCCTTCTGAAGCCTGGATTACGACCAGATAGGAATTGGGAAATTGCAAAGCCTGGATTACAACCGGATAGCAAGTTTAATCTCATCCCCCCAGTAAGTCACTGTAAAGCCTGGAGTACGACCAGATAGCAGTCGATCTTATCACAATGAAGCCTGGATCACGACCAGATAGTAGTTCATTTTCACCTCTTCGACTAAGAGACGATTCCCCAGTACAATAACGGACGACCGAAGCTCCTAAAATTCAACTTTTCCTCAAGATAGAGACTAGCATTCCCCAACATAGTCCTCCTCAACAACAGGTATACAGACTCTCACAAAGGAATCTCTTATGTGATTGACACTCCTTTGGATGACATCTTTAAGCCCATCCTCCGTCATCAATCTCCAAATGGCATCTATAAGCCCATTCCCGACATCACAAGTCAAATACCACTTCACACGAGTGCAAATTTTTGGGCACTCTAGTGTCCAATCATCTTCCATATTCAGATTACAAAAGGCAGACAACCAATCTACATCTTCAGGTTTAAGAAGATTGAACAAGGGCAGCTGTTGTACCCCAAAATTTGCCCTCTTTTCATACACGCATATTATTGGTTTTATGGTTATGGAATAAAGGTATATTTATCAAGCTTCTTCAGGTTACAAGTGACGTTTATTTTGTCAATGGATATTCTCAGAGTATTTTCCGTGCTGAAGATCGGTTCGCCATTTTGCAACGATTCGGGGTTCAAAGATTCACAAGTCCAACCCGACGCGTCATATTCAGGTGTTCTTTCGCCAAGATATCTCTGATAACGTATTCTCAAATTCAGGTTCGGCTCAAGAGTCGATTCTTTAAAGAAGGTATCCGAATGTGTGAGTTTTCTCGAAGAAATATGGTGAAAAAGTGTGCTGAAAGTGCAGTTTTTACGCGCTAAAAAATTCATAACTTGAAGATCATGGTCCGTTTTGAACCCGTTCTAGTGGCCAAAATTCCGTATTGACGTCATCTACGTTTTCATCTCTCACGAATGGAAGCCAATTTCGATCAGAAGGTCTTCAAAAATGCAGATTTATCAAGTATTTTCATACAGAAAATTTGTGACAGAAGTTTATTTGTGTCATGTTAGAAAATCATAACTTGGTCGATTTTCATCGTATCGAGCTGGTTCCGGCGCCAAAATTTCATAAATTGAGTTGGCTAAGTTTTCACATGAGGTATTGAGTTCGAACGTGTTGCACCCCAAAATTTTCCCTCTCATGTTTTCCAAAGTCTCCCCCCTGCATGGTTGATCACAAACTCTTGCCTAAGGAAAAGGAAAATTTTTGAGTGGTGCATTAAGTACATTTCGATTGGCATTCTGAAAGACCCTTCGATTGGCATTCTAAAGGAGAATTTTGATTGGCATTCTGAAGGAGCAGTTCGATTGGAATTCCGAAAGACCCTTCGATTGGTATTCTGAAGGAGAATTTCGATTTGCATTCTGAAGGAGCACTTCAATTGGCATCCTGAAAGACCCTTCGATTGGTATTCTGAAGGAGCCTTTCGATTGGCATTTTGGACAAGCACTTCTATTGGAATTTTGAAAGACCCTTCGATTGGTATTCTAAAGGAGCCTTTCGATTGGCATTATGGACAAGTACTTCGATTGGAATTATAACAGTGTCCTTCGATTGGAATTCCAAAAAGGTCCATTCGAAGAAGCATTCAAAGGGTCCATTCGAAGAAGCTTTCGAAAAGAATTCGAAGGAGGCCATCAGCCCATTCGAAAGGGAGCATTCGAAGGAGGCCATCAGCCCATTCGAAAGGGAGCGTTTGAAGGCCAGTTATATGTCATTCAAAATTCAAAAAGGGACAAGATCCCATGTGTTTAGCCAACATTACGAACTCTCATTCATGGCTTTCAAACACATAATTAACGTTACAAATCCTCATTCATGGCTGTCAAACACATAATCAAGGTCATTTAAACCTTTGTATTCATGTCCCCTCCACCCCCTTTATATAAAGAGATCACAAGTGTTGCAAAAACACACGAAAATTTACAGAAAAAATAGAGAAAAGAAGCAGGCAAAACTTAGAGATACGCTGCCAAAAGTCATCAGCACTTCCAGAAAGCCATACCCAATCCTTGCACAAGCCAAAGCTTCCACCCAGAGAACACCTCCACCCTCAGAACTACAAATCAAAGCACCTCTGTTTGGTAAAGAAATCTAATCTCAAACTCATTTCGATCTCTGATTGCATATTCATGTTCTTACTGCTATTTGTGAATGATTTAACGTGCTACATATAAGCTACAACGCAGAGTTGAGATTGTGCCATTGCTTGGGCACAATCTGAGTTTCTCCTTCGAATCCCAGGATAAAACAAACCCAGACCCAGATTCAGCAGGTGCGAATAGGGAGGAGATTCGAATCAGGGGGGTAAAGTCCCCCCTGGACCTTTAATATGTGTTTCGTTTTTGCAGGAAATATATTCTCAGGTCCTGTTCAGAGTTTCGAAGCTCAGCAGCTTAGCTTCGAACTGGACCCAGGACTTCCAGATCGAAGGATGACATACCCAGATCGAACATCCTCAGAGTGCAGCCCCTCATGCACCTTCGATCCAGCCTATGCACTGGGTCGAAAGACAGCCTGCACCTCTTTCGACCCAGGCCTCCAGAATTATATATTTTTCTTGATTTGCTGCCTGGCACATTTGTACTTTGTTTACTTTGTTTTTGTTTGTTTCTTTTAGTTTTTTTTAAATCAACATAAAAATCATAAAAAATAAATAACTTAGAATTAGGATTTAATTTAGATAATTATTTTAACTTATTTTCTTCAATTTTAAAATCAATAGACTTAGGATTTATTTGAATTCAATCCTTTTCATAAACAAAAAAAAATGCAAAAAAATATTAGGTATGTTTTAGAGTTAATTTTAATCAGTATTTTTTAAATTAATTAAATTTGACTTAATTGAACATTTATCATTTTCCCAAAATAAAATAAAACAACAAAAAGATTTTATTCTTAGGATTTTTAGAGGTTATGTTCAGATTCACGCGCGTTTATTTTATTGTAACTGCTTATTGGTTTGTAATAGCTTAACTAAGACTTTTTACTTTACTGCTTTATTCCCCAATTCTGGACATGTAAATAATCCCCCTCCCCGAAGCCTTGTAATAGCGAAAGATTTACAATTCCTGCACTTTAAATTCCTGTACATATATTAACTGCTTAGATGTATGCTAACTAGGATTGTATGACAATATCTAAAAACAAATGGTAGAACACCTAAATAAACAAAGATAATATAACTGAAAAACAATACACTCGCACATGCCACTCTTAGGGTACATCTCACTTGGTTGCCTCAAACGTGGTCATTGAGTATAGAATGTTTAGAGGTCGCCCTCCTGTCCAAAGATCAAAGTTGCCTCGAAATGGTTGCCTCGATAAAAATGATCTAAGACATTAGGGTTACCGCTAAAGCATCCTAACATTGCTTTAGTGACCACACGTCCCTTAAATTGAATTGACCCGAAAACTCCAACGATGGTGCTACCTACTCCTCAATAGTGGGATAGCACTGTCTAAAGGACATTTGCACAATTTAATTCCTTTTTGAGTAGGTAGATGTTCTTAAGTACTTGCTCCTTTAAAAAACAAAACAAAACTTTTCGCACTTACACTTTCTTCAAAAAAACAAAACTCTTTTCAAAACCCACAAACGCAAAGAAAAGTAAACTTTTGAAAACATAGTGAGCAAGTACGTAAGAGCCCGTGGATAACCACGGATAGAAAGGGTGCTAACACCTTCCCTTTCTATAATCTACCTCCCGAACCCGAGAAACATCTCGAAAAGGAATTTTTTCTGTGCTTTTGTCCTTTCCTTGTTGGATAAAATAAAAGACGGTGGCGACTCTTGCTTACCGCGACACTTTGCGAAAACAAACGCAAACGCGAACCAGCATTAAAAAACAGTCAGTTCTCGTTCCCACCGATCACAGAACGGTATTCAAAAGGCCTTCGTTTTTTGCTCAGAGTGCACGTGACGCGCCGAAAATCCTAAATGCTGAATATTATTTTATCTGGGTCGAAACTTGAAAAATTCATAACTCGGTCAATTTTTATCAGACCGGGCCCATCTTTTTACACAAGGTCGCTGACTCAGAGATCTACAACTTTTCTCCTAAAGTCGAGACCGGATTATGCTCCGATCAATACCAGTTTTTTATTGAAGAACGTGTCAGAGGTGACACTGGAGCCCAAAATAAGTTTGTCTGAGCTGAAACTTCGAAAATTCGTAACTAATTCACCGTTTATCCGATTGAGCCCATTTTTGGACAAGAGTTAGTCTAGATGTCGGCTACATTTTGTTTTTACATTTCAACTTCAAAAATTGCACTTAAGCCCTTGTGATTTAGCCTGGAACGTGACGGACTCAAGTGAACATTGGAGGCCCAATTGCACATTAAAAGCCCATTTTTTTCTCTTTAATTACTATTATATAATCTCATGCTTTTCACACAAACAAGAGGGGACAAAAAAAACCTTTGCCACAACCCTGTCAGAATACCAAATTCTTTCAAGAACCCTAAAACCTTTAAATCCTTATTACAAACTCTCTTCTCACTACAAACAAGCCATCCTTGTTACAAACCTACATCTCACTACTTCTCCAGTAAGGGTAAGGCTGGTTTGATCTCCATGATCAAAAGGGCATAGAAGCATTCATCTCACCACTTCTCTAGTAAGGGTAAGGCTGGTTTGATCTCCATGATCAAAAGGGTATAATCATTCATACATGCCATATCCGTTTTAACGTTAATTTTTTTCTTCATATATTTGCTTTATTTGTATTTCATGATATATAGTAATTTATTTAATATGTTCATGAGATTCAACACTGTAGATTTAGACAGGGTCCCATGCAGGTTCATTACAGAACGTTGAGGCCAAAACACTAATGGACAAAATAGAACAACCAACCAATGCATTACGAGACAAACATCCTGAGAAGGTTAAAGGCGTGGGTTCAACAACCACCCCTATTGGTATTGGTTTTCTTCCTTTCTATTTATCCTTTTACCTATTTTCATTCTTTCTGTTTAAAACTTTTTTTTTCTTCACAAAACTTAACATTTTTCACAAACCTTTGATTTTTCCTCCTAAACTCGAATAATTAATTTTAGGTTTTTAATTTCATTGTTTGTTTTTGGTTTCTAACCAATTTGTCTTTTTCAATCTCAAATTCACTTAACCACAAAACTTTTTTCACAAACCTTTTTTTTACAAAAAAACCTAATTTAATTTTTAGGTTAATTAATTATATATTTTTTTTAAACTTTTTTCAAAATTAACCTTTTTTTTATTAATTAAAATAAATTAGGATTTAAGTATTTTAATTAACTTTTTTTCAAAATTAACATTTTTTACTAATTAAAATTAATTAGGTTTTTTTAGGTTTATTTAATTAATTATCCTAAATCACTTTTTCACAAAAAACACCAAAAACATTAACTTAGAATTTTAGGTTTTAATTTTTCCTTATTTTCTTTTTATTTATTCTTTACATTTTAATTTCTAGAAAAATTGTATAGGTCGCTGTTGTACCCCAAAATTTGCCCTCTCATTTATCAAGACTTTTCTCACAGGACCTCTTTGACTCAAGATTGGATTAGGGTTTGGTCAGCTAAAGACATCCCATCTTGCACTGATAACCCAAAATTAGGGTTTGAGTTTGCACAAGGATTCTTGGACCATCAATGTTTCATGTGACTTTGATACATCATTTTAGACCCCTAAGATTGCTCATGATAAGTTTCAAGCCTTGAACCACATTTTTGATCAGTGAATTGGACAGTTGACATAAAAATCAGCTGTATTGGGGAAAAAGTCAACCATGACCAATTTAAAGTCAAACTTCATAATTTTTGATCGACATCAACATTTTAGACTCATATGTACCATTTGATCAAGTTTGGATTACAACTCCTCAAGAAATTTGATCAAATCATCAAAAGGGCAAAATGGTCAAAATTAGGGTTTTGACTGAGAAAGGGCAATTTCTGATTTTTAACCTAGCAAATGACCAATTGAGTTCAAGCATGATTTAAAGGATTCAATGGCATCATCTTGACTTAATCATATGGCTAAAAGCATCTCAAATGCATTGGATTGACAGATGAAATTTGTAGTCAACTAATCAAAAGTCAACTGTATACTGAAAAGTCAAACTTTGACTTTTTGGTCAAAATCAAGTACCAAGAGTCATAATTCATCAAGATATGTCAAAATATGAAACTTTTTCACCAAGAAAACCAAATTTGAAAATTAGGGTTTTAATTTGAAAATTTTTATAACTTAGAAATTTTCTAAGTATAAAAAATTTCTTATTTTTTCTCAACTTTACACCACTTTTTCACCATGATGCATTTTGATTCAAGGAAAGTTCCCAACATGAAAGTTGTATACCTCCAAGAAATATACAACTTTTCTTCACAAACATTTCCCTAAAGATGCTTGGATCTCAAGATATAAATTTGTGAATACATGGTCACGAACTTCTTAACTTAGTGAAATTTTGCCCTAATTTAGGCAGGTTTTGGACCCAACTTCATGGCCATTTTTCACCTAGTTCCAAGAAGTATCTCAAAATTCATTTCAAATATGGATTATAGAGAACATTTCAAGCTTTCCAAAATATCCAAGAACTCATCAAGATCATTTTTGAGTAGGGAGAATCGAAGAGAGGAAGTTGGCATTTTCTCACTTTTTGTTCAAGCCATTTCATGAAGAACCAAGTTGCAAATCAATCCTATGCTGGCTATTTCATGCTGTACAAGTCCTAAACTTGTTCCACACTCCTTAATTAAATGCTTACTCAATTGACAAAGATTTAATCCACGCTTTTGAACCTTTATCCAACTTGTAATTCCACTTATGGCAAAAAGGTTCCATTGCCATTTTCATAAAGAGCAACTTTTGCAAACTTTGTGATCTTGAGCATTGGACCTATCCCCTTGATACATGCAAGTACCACAGACCAAAGGCAACTTGTAGGAAAGAAATACCAACCCTAAGCAAGCTGGTACAAGCATGTGAGTTTTGTCTTGTCACTTTGCTTCAAGTACAAGAAAAGGTGCAAAAAGGCCAGGGCTTGCACAACTGATAGAGGGCTGACATAAAACCATCTCTATACTAATATGCAAAGAAGATACAACAAATAACACATTTGAAAAAGACCTGAAACTCTCTAAAACTGAAAACACCCAAAACCTGTCAAAAACGGCAGATTCTGCACAAGCTCACTCATCTTCCATTTGGCTCATGCGTTTTGTGTTTAGATCATTCCAACACCTTACATACTTGATATTAAACTCATCCAAACCATCATCCCTGTTCTATATTCTCTTTTCCACCATCTGCCATTGTTAACTTTGAAGCTTGCAGTTGGACTTGGTCAGGGAGTTCTAGCCACTTCCAGAGCAAGGTAAGGGTTGGAATAGATTCAGGGAAGCTCAAGGAAGCTCAAGCAAGCATCAGGCCTCCATTAAAGTCACTACATTTCCATACACTATTCCAGTTGAAGGAGGTAATTTTTCAAACTCTATCTCCTTGTACAGGCAACCTCAGGCCATGATCTGTGAATAAAAAGAGTAGTTCTCATCCTAACGAAGCTATACATATCATTATCTTGTATTGATTTTACTTGTGCTAAGAGAATTTGGAAGTTGAAATCTCTGAAAATTTTAGGTTAGAATTTAGGGATTTTAAAATTCTCTTCGATCTTTGATAGTTAGATTACATAATTTATATGGTTGGAATCGTGAGTTCAAATGCTACATTTTTCATGTTATAAGTTTTCATTTTTATGCAAGCATGAGAAAGTTACAGGTTGAACTGTCCAAGGCGTGAGGAAGAGGAAGACAGGACAGGGACGAGTCTGTTTGGGCTTTTTGCTTCCTGGGCTTTTTTGTATGTTTTTGCTAGCATCATTATTACTGATTTTCTATCTCACCCCCTGCTAACTCTTTTCATATTTTATTTTTTCATTTTTTATATTTAATACTTTTAATTGTTTTCTTTAATGATAAAAAATCCTAAAAAATAATTTAATTATTTTTACACTTTTATTTTATTTATTATTTATTATTTCTCACATAAAAAAATTAGTTTATTTTGATAGGATATAATTTATTTTCTTAATAAACTTATAAATATAATTAAAATACTTTGTATTTTTATTTTACATTTCATATTTACAAATACCTATTTTTTGCATATATTTAATTTTAATATTTATATACATTATTATTCATTATCTTCATACAAAAAAGATGCACAAAATAATAATATAGAAACATTATTTTCTTTTAAATAAAAATTAGGGTTTAATCCCTTTCAAAAATTTAAATCTTTTTTCTTATATCTTTTAGGTTGAAGTTAAATATCCTTTTACACATAAGCAATACACAAAAACCTTTTTACATGTATATTGCATTACATTTTAAATATTGTATTATATTTATCTTAATTCGCACAAATTCGATTTGGATGTAATAATTTATTTAGCCTTATATTCTTGCAAAATCCCCATTCAAATTTGTATTCCCCCTTCCCATAAATTGTTGTAATAGTTTAGAAATATTTACATTATGCAATTTATCGCTTTATATGCCATGATTAGTAATTAGGGTTTGCATGACAAGAACAAAACAAAGCAAATAGAAAACCCTAAATACAAGACAAAATCAAAAGCATGAAAATAATGCACTTTGCGCACAAGCACCCTTAGGGTTCCTCCCACTTGGTTGCCTAAAATAAATGGCCATGTTACGCATGCGAAGTATCTTGGCAAAACAAAACAAATATAAGATCATAGTCCCTCGATGACGCTATTCAAAAGTTGCCTTACTAAATGATCTTGGTCCCTCAAAATGCTAAGATACTTTGAAAACATTGCTAATCATGGTTATATGATGACCCACGCCCGTCCCGTTTACATCCAAAGATAGGGTTGCTTACCAAATCAATGGTAAGACAACAATGTCAAAGGAATAGAAATACACAAGAAAGACATTTGAGTAGGTAGATAGCTTCTAATTACTTACTCCCTTTCAAACAAAAATCCTTGCTATTTTTCAAAACAAACACAAACTCATCTCAAAACATCTTACAAACATTGAAAACATTTCCAAAAGACAAACATCTTTATATACATTCTTACGAACGAGAATCATTAAAAAGGTTTCCTAAACGAATGGCCTCTTTTACAAAATATTTTCAAAACCACACCAAACACAATTTCAAACAAAAGCAAGTGATCTAAAGCAAGTAACTAAGAGCCCATGGAAAACCATGGATGAAAAGGATGCTAATACCTTCCCTTTTCATAATCTACCCCCCGAACTCAAGAAACAATCTCAAAGGTCTTTCCTGTGCTTTTTCACATTTCCTTTTGGATAAAAGAAAAGTCGGTGGAGACTCTTGCTAACCGCAACATTTACGATAAAACACAAAACCTCAAGTCAGTTCTCCCACCGCATCACAGAAATGGCGACTCTGCCGGGGACAATTATAAAAGTGGGGTTACCTTAGGGTTTTATATCACATTTATTTGCTTACATTGTTTGACTTGTTTGCTTTACATTATGGTTCTTTGTTTGGGTTTGAATCCTCTACCCGAATTTGGGAAACATTGTAGGTAAATAACAATACGTTATGGAAACTGTGCGGGGTATACCGACATGGTCTAAGTAATAACTATGTTAGTGTGACATATTTGTGGGTACCGGTAGCCTCTGAGTTAATCAAAGAGAATACAGGGCCGCTGAGTGATGTCATGAAGCACTAATGAACTTCTAGAACCCTTTACTTGACCAACTTGTCCTTTAGGATGTAGTGAGATGATCGACTTTGGTGCAGTCCGAAGTTGGTAGATACTCGATACTACACTCATTGAGGGTTGGTTTCTTGGGATATTTCGGTCGCCATTAAAGAGGCTTGAGCTGAAACAACGACCAAGGAAATGATCCGGTGATATTGAGCTCCTTAGAACCCGGTTACTATTGTTAGGACAGGTTAAGCCAACTAAACTTCAAGAGGGTACTTACCTATAAAACCCCATGCAAGCCTAAACTAAGAACTTATTTGCTTTGCTTGTATATACATACTTGTGCATAACATCATGGACATCATGAACATCATATGCATTCACTAACCATTTCAAGGATTTTGGAGATTCATCTTTGTTCTTGTTTTGTAGGATATGGATTCACTCCGCAGGAAAACTATCCAAATCAACCTTGTAAGAATTCCTCCACAACTCAAGGAGCTAGATAAAAGGATCCCTGAGAACTCTCCATTCATCGAGAGGCATGGTCGTCTACTCAACTTGGTCACTTCCAACACAGAGGAAGATATGACGAAGGTTCTCTTCCAGTTCTTTGACCCTTTGCATCATTGCTTCACATTTCCTGACTATCAGCTTGTGCCTACTTTGGAAGAATTCTCTCAACTCTTGAGGATTCCTATTCTCAATTAACTACCTTTCAACGGTACGAAAAGAGATCCAAAGCCAGAAGAGATTGCTCAAGCCTTACACTTGCATTCATCTGATGTCACAACTCATTGGGAAACTAGAAGTGGTGTCAAAGGTTTCTTGGCAAAGTTTCTGTTTGAGGAAGCCCAAAGTTGTTGGAATTCCCTGGACTTACAAGATTTTGAGGAGATTGTGGCTCTTCTTATCTATAGGATGGTCTTGTTCCCCAATCCTGACCAACTCATAGATGTGAACACCGTCAAAATCTTCATGTCACGCAATCCGGTGCCTATATTACTCGGGGATATCCTACACTCTTTTCACACTCGTACAATGAGGAAGAGAGGGGTCTGTAGGTGTTTAGGTATTGGCTTGCATTTTTGGTAAATCCCAAGTGTATGTGTGAATGTCATGACTGATGTCATAACATTCTAGTTTAGTTTGTACTGACTCATAAGGTACCTTTGCAGAAAAATATTGTAATTCAAGTACTGATGTTTATAAGTGTGTATCTGAGCATTTTGCAAAATGATCACATTTTGCTAAATCAGTAGACAGGTTTTCTCAGATGTCATAACATATGTTATGACATCCTGTTCTGAACTAACAGGTTTGTAGGATGGATAAGTCTGAGTTTTTTCAGGAAAATAACTCAGTCTTTCCTGAACAGAATCCTGCGTTTTCTGAGGGGTAACCTAGCTCAACCCTAACCTGGTTAATAAAGTCCTGTGACCTGGTCTTTAGGTCAAACGGAATTAACCCTAGGTTTTTGTGGAAACCCTAACTGAAGTTGCAGCTGCTATATATTCAACAGAGCTGCTGTTTTGCAATCTATCCCTTTTTATTGATCAGAAGATCATCTGTAATCTGTATAGGTTTGATTATTGTACTCCAAGCAATTATCATTGTGATAAGTGACTTGGAATAGGTTTCTAATTGTAAGGGCTGTGTAGCACTCAAAGCTTTGAAGCAAGAGTGTTTGAATGTTCCTTGACTAAAGCTGTGAAGCAGAGTCAAGTTAGCTGTGTGCATCACTCAAAGCTGTGAAGCACGAGTGATTGTGTTGCTTGATTAAAAAGCTGTGAAGCTTAATCAAGTGTTTGTTTTTGAAGAGTGTCTTCATCAATTCTTAAGTCAAATTGGTTTATGTATCACTGCTGTGATTGAGGGGGAGTGAGTAGGATCTCAGGTTTAAGTTGTACTTAGATTGGAATTGCATTGGGTAGGTCTTAAGTGAAGGAGATAAACTGGTTGGTTTATTCCTGAATTAACATCTCTTATAGTGGATTTCCTCCCTGGCTTGGTAGCCCCCAGAGTAGGTGTTGTTGCACACTAAACTGGGTAAACAATTGACTGTGTTCTTTATTGCTTTTGTATTTACTGTCATATAGTAAGTCAGATACGGTGTCATAACATTGAACGTGACATTGAGTATCTGCAGCCAGAATTTCAATTGGCATCAAAGCAGGCACCCTGCCTGTATTACTGGGTGAGATATAGGGATATCACTTTCTGGCACTATGGACAAAGAAGGAGTTTTTGGAAATAGACCACCCATTCTGGATGGAACTAATTATGACTACTGGAAACCTCGTAATGTTGCCTTCCTAAAATCTCTGGACAAAAAGGCTTGGAGAGCTGCTGACAAAGGATGGATTCATCCCACCATAACTGAGAAAGATGGGACAATCAGTCTGAAGCCTGAGGAAGATTGGAGTAAAGAAGAAGATGAGTTAGCCCTTGGAAATTCCAAAGCTTTAAATGCCTTGTTCAATGGAATTGATAGAAACATTTTCAGATTAGTACATCAATATGAACTGGCCAAGGAAGTTTGGGACACTCTCAAAATTACTCATGAGGGCACTTCCAAAGTAAAAATGTCAAGGCTTCAGATGTTGACTACCAAATTTGAGAATCTAAAAATGATGGAAGATGAAACCATTCATGAGTTTCACATGAACATCTTGGAGATTGCCAACACCTCAGGAGCACTGGGAGAAAAGATGTCAGAAGAAAAACTGGTGAGGAAGATTCTCAGATCCTTGCCTAAAAGATTTGCAATGAAGGTAACTGCCATAGAGGAAGCCCAGGACATTAGCAAGTTGAAAATGGATGAACTTATTGGGTCTCTTCAGACTTTTGAGATGGGAATCACTGATAATGGTGTCAAGAAGAACAAGAGCATAGCACTTATGTCCAACACTGATGTTGAAGAAAACATTTCAGAAGCTGTAGCCATGCTTGGAAGACAGTTCAACAAACTCATCAAAAGAATAGATCCAAAGTCAAGGTCTAATGTTCATAACATTCCCTCTGACATTGACAGTTCCAGCAGAAGACCAAGGTCAGAAGAGAAGGGAATTCAAGGCAGAGGAATTCAATGCCATGGTTGTGAAGGATATGGGCATATTCGAGCTGAATGTCCTACCTTTCTTAAGAAACAAAAAGGAATGACAGTTACTTGGTCTGACTGTGATTCAGAAAGTAATTCTGAAGAAGAATCTGCCAAACGAGTTACTGCTTTAACTGGTGTTTGTACCTCTGAAAGTGACATCAGTGATGAAGAGGTGACTTTTAAAGAACTGGCTGATACTTACAAGAAATTGTGTATCAGAAGTACTGAAGTCTGTGTGCAGAATGAGAAACAATCAAAGCTCATCATAAAGCTGGAGGCTGAAAAAAGGGAAAACCTTGAAACTATAAGTCATCTAGAAGGAGAAGTTCAATTGCTGAACTCACAACTGAATCAAATGACCAAATCTGTCAAGATATTGACCAATGGAACAGACAAATTGGAAGAGATCCTTCAGGTTGGACAAAATGTGGGAAATAAATCCGGACTAGGATTTATGGAAGCAAAGAAATCTGGTACTGGTAAGCAAATGTCAAAACAGATGTCTCAACACAACTCTCAACATCAGGAACAGAGACATATGAAGAAAAGGTACCAAAGATGGAGATGTCATCATTGTGGGAGATATGGGCACATAAAGCCCTTCTGCTTCAGACTACATGGATATCCTAATCAGAACTCAGGTGTCAAACCTAAGTCTAAAAGGGTACCACATGCTCCTAAATGGAAGAAAAAGACTACTGCACTAATAGCTCACACTTCCCTGAGGGTCTCTGCAAAGGAAGACTGGTACTTTGACAGTGGATGTTCCAGACACATGACTGGGATCAAGAACCTCCTCAATAATGTTAAGCCTCACACCACCAGTTTTGTGACCTTTGGAGATGGGGCTAAAGGTGAAATCAAAGGAGTTGGTGATTTGGACTGCCCTGGAGTTCCAAGTCTGAATGAAGTACTGCTGGTGAAAGGACTGACCGCTAATCTCATTAGTATCAGTCAATTGTGTGATCTAGGATTCAAGGTCAATTTCTCAAAATCTGAATGCCTTGTAATCAATGACAAACAAGAGATAATAATGAAAGGAGTCAGATCCAAAGACAACTGTTACTTGTGGGAGCCTGAGAACACTAATTTCTCATCTGTGTGTTCCATTGCAAGAGAAGAAAAAGAGGTGAAACTGTGGCACCAAAAACTTGGCCATCTTCATCTAAGGGGTATGAAGAGGATCATCTCCTTGGAGGCAGTCAGAGGGATTCCAAGACTGCAAATTGATGAAGGAAGAGTTTGTGGTGAATGCCAGGTTGGTAAGCAGACTAGGATGTCACATCCAAAGTCAAGACATCTGACCACCTCTAAGGTTCTAGAACTCCTCCATATGGATCTGATGGGACCAATGCAAGTAGAGAGTCTTGGTGGTAAAAGATATGCCTATGTGGTTGTGGATGATTTTTCCAGATTCACCTGGATTAATTTCATTAGGGAAAAATCAGATGTATTTGAAGTTTTTAAAGAATTGTGCAAAAGAATTCAAAGAGAGAAGAAAGGATGTATTGTCAGAATCAGAAGTGACCATGGCAAGGAATTTGAAAACAACAAGTTTGGTGATTTCTGCTCTTCAGAAGGAATTAGTCATGAGTTTTCTTCTCCTATAACACCTCAACAAAATGGAGTTGTGGAAAGAAAAAACAGGACCATACAGGAATCTGCCAGAGCAATGTTACATGCCAAAAGACTTCCTATGTACTTTTGGGCTGAAGCTATGAATACAGCCTGCTATGTTCATAACAGGGTCACTTTGAGGAAGGGAACCTCATCCACCATATATGAACTCTGGAAAGGAAGAAAACCAACTGTGAAGTACTTCCATGTGTTTGGCAGCAAATGCTATATTCTGGCTGATCGTGAACAAAGAAGAAAACTGGATCCTAAAAGTGATGAAGGCATATTTCTAGGATACTCCTCAAACAGCAGAGCTTATAGAGTATTCAACTCCAGAACCAAAACCATGATGGAATCAATAAATGTTATAATTGATGACTATCATGAAGAAATAGATGTTCCTTGTACTGTTGAGACATTCTTTGAGACTTCAACCCAACAAAATGACCTACCCAACTCCACCACAACAGAATCTGAATCAAAGGAAGCTAACAAGATCCCTTCCATCAGAATTCAAAAGGATCATCCAAAAGAGCTCATCATAGGAGATCCCAATAGTGGAGTCATCACAAGATCTAGAGAAATCATCTCAAACTCTTGTTTTGTGTCCAAAATGGAACCAAGAAATGTCAAGGAAGCCTTAACTGATGAATATTGGATTGGTGCAATGCAAGATGAACTGAACCAATTCAAGCAACATGAAGTTTGGGAACTGGTTCCTAGACCTGAAGGAACTAACATCATTGGGACAAAATGGATATTCAAGAACAAGTCAGATGCTGAAGGAGTTGTCACCAGAAATAAGGCAAGACTTGTTGCTCAAGGATACACCCAGGTTGAAGGGGTTGATTTTGATGAAACCTTTGCACCTGTAGCCAGGCTGGAATCAATCAGACTCTTATTGTCAATTTCTTGTCTTCTGAAGTTCAAGTTATTTCAGATGGATGTGAAAAGTGCCTTTCTAAATGGGTACTTGAATGAGGAAGCTTATGTGGAACAACCTAAAGGCTTTGTGGATCCAACCCACCCTGATCATGTCTACAAATTGAGAAAAGCCCTATATGGCCTGAAACAAGCTCCTAGAGCATGGTATGACAGGTTAACAAAGTTTCTCTCAGACAAAGGCTACAGAAAAAGAGGCTTGGACAAAACTCTCTTTGTCAAAACTGAAGGAGGAAAGTTGATGGTTGCCCAAATATATGTTGATGACATAGTGTTTGGAGGAATGTCAGAACATATGGTTAAACACTTTGCTAACCAAATGCAGGCTGAATTTGAAATGAGTCTCATGGGAGAACTAACTTATTTTCTTGGACTACAAGTCTCACAGATGGAGGACTCAATCTTCTTATCTCAAAGCAAGTATGCTAAGAACATTGTAAAGAAGTTTTGTATGGAGAATGCAAGTCACAAAAGGACTCCTGCTCCTACTCATCTAAAGCTTTCCAAAGATTCAAGTGGGGTTAAGGTGGATCAAAGTCTGTACAGAAGCATGATAGGAAGCTTGATGTACTTAACTGCCAGCAGACCTGATATTGCCTTTGCAGTTGGAGTTTGTGCAAGATACCAAGCTGATCCCAAAGTCAGTCATATCAATCAAGTGAAGAGAATTTTGAAGTATGTAAGTGGTACTTACAACTATGGATTGATGTATACTCATGGCTGTGAACCAGCTCTGACTGGGTACTGTGATGCTGATTGGGCTGGTAGTGCTGATGATAGAAAAAGCACCTCTGGAGGATGTTTCTTCTTGGGAAGTAATCTGGTTTCCTGGTTCAGCAAGAAACAAAATTGTGTGTCTCTTTCCACTGCTGAAGCTGAATACATTGCAGCTGGTAGTAGCTGCTCTCAAATGATATGGATGAAACAGATGCTCACTGAGTATAATGTCACACAAGATGTTATGACATTGTACTGTGACAATCTGAGTACAATCAACATATCCAAGAATCCCATTCAGCATAGCAGGACCAAACATATTGACATACGACATCACTTTATCAGAGACCTTGTAGAAGAGAAGACAATCAAATTGGAACATGTTGCCACTGAGCTACAGCTGGCTGACATTTTTACCAAGGCTCTGGATGCAAATCAATTTGAAAACTTAAGGGGTAAGTTGGGTATTTGCCAACATGAGGAATTGTAGCAATTAATTTTGCTTAAAACAAGGATCAAAGGAGTTATGCCTGTTCTGATTGGTTTAAAATTGTATTTTCTCATTTCCTACAATTCTTTTAAGAAGTTGAATAGACACTCCCTTGCTTCCTTCCCCTCTCGTCTCCTCATCAAAACCCAGTCTCTCAATCATAATTTTCTCCTCAGTTGCTGTTGGTCCTCTAGGACTGTCAAAATGTCTCAAACACCATCATCATCCAATACGACTATTTCAACCTCTTCCTCTGATCAAGATTCTAGGACAATCTCTTCTTGTCTGGACTCTGAAGTTCTGGAGATCTCTTCTCGTAGAAAAGTGGGAACTAACCCCACCAAGGTCAAAGAGTTGAGAACAAGACATGCAGGAAAGCCCCAAGCTTCTGCCTCTGGTAATCCATCTCATCCTTCTTCTTCAGTTCCCCCTGAAATTGCAAATAGGGAAGGGACAGCCTATGTTAATCAAGAAATAGCAAAAATTGTTTCAAGAATTCTGAACGAGAAACACTCAGTTCCTGGCATTTCTGTTCCTCTGAACCAAGAAAGTTCAAATGCTGAAACAAATCCAGATGTCTCTAAGAATGTTGAGACATCAAACAAAGAGAAGAATGCTGACATTGCTCACAAGAAAAGAAAGAAGCCCGAATCCTCTGGATCTGATGACAGTGCTTGAAGGTTGGTTGCTGTTTGGTGGTGTTGCTGGTCAGTGCTGATATCTGGTGGAGTTTGGAAGTGGTATTTTGTTTTGGATAACTGTATAATTTTATGAACATGTATCTTTGGCCCATTTGTGGCTAAAGAGGGGGAGAATAATATTTTGGTACTTACTTAATTAGTACTTGACATTCTATTTTTCAGCTGTCACTTATTTCTGCTGCTATCTATCTCTGATTGCTTAGGGTCTTTAGCCAAAAATCTGCCAAAGGGGGAGTTTGTAGGTGTTTAGGTATTGGCTTGCATTTTTGGTAAATCCCAAGTGTATGTGTGAATGTCATGACTGATGTCATAACATTCTAGTTTAGTTTGTGACTCATTAGGTACCTTTGCAGAAAAATATTATAATTCAAGTACTGATGTTTATAAGTGTGTATTTGAGCATTTTGCAAAATGATCACATTTTGCTAAATCAGTAGACAGGTTTCCTCAGATGTCATAACAGATGTCATGACATCCTGTTCTGAACTAACAGGTTTGCAAGATGGATAAGTCTGAGTTTTTTCAGGAAAATAACTCAGTCTTTCCTGAACAGAATCCTGCGTTTTCTGAGGGGTAACCTAGCTCAACCCTAACCTGGTTAATAAAGTCCTGTGACCTGGTCTTTAGGTCAAACGTAATTAACCCTAGGTTTTTGTGGAAACCCTAACTGAAGTTGCAGCTGCTATATATTCAACAGAGCTGCTGTTTTGCAATCTATCCCTTTTTATTGATCAGAAGATCATCTGTAATCTGTATAGGTTTGATTATTGTACTCCAAGCAATTATCATTGTGATAAGTGACTTGGAATAGGTTTCTAATTGTAAGGGCTGTGTAGCACTCAAAGCTTTGAAGCAAGAGTGTTTGAATGTTCCTTGACTAAAGCTGTGAAGCAGAGTCAAGTTAGCTGTGTGCATCACTCAAAGCTGTGAAGCACGAGTGATTGTGTTGCTTGATTAAAAAGCTGTGAAGCTTAATCAAGTGTTTGTTTTTGAAGAGTGTCTTCATCAATTCTTAAGTCAAATTGGTTTATGTATCACTGCTGTGATTGAGGGGGAGTGAGTAGGATCTCAGGTTTAAGTTGTACTTAGATTGGAATTGCATTGGGTAGGTCTTAAGTGAAGGAGATAAACTGGTTGGTTTATTCCTGAATTAACATCTCTTATAGTGGATTTCCTCCCTGGCTTGGTAGCCCCCAGAGTAGGTGTTGTTGCACACTGAACTGGGTAAACAATTGACTGTGTTCTTTATTGCTTTTGTATTTACTGTCATAAAGTAAGTCAGATATGGTGTCATAACATTGAACGTGACATTGAGTATCTGCAGCCAGAATTTCAGGGTCCTTATGTGTTGCACTCCCCTCTTGGAAATATGGTTTATTTCTCATCTTCCCCAATCAGTCTTAAAGAATGAGCAAGGATTAAGGTGGTCACAAAGGTTAATGACGCTCAAACATTCAGATATTCATTGGTGTGCTCGATCCAAAGAGAATGTTATCATTGTTGACCGTTGTGGGGAATTACCTAATTTCCATCTACTTGGCATTAGGGGAGGCATCACCTACAACCCATGCTTAGCTCTAAGACAGTTTGGTTATGCCCGAAGGGATGGCCCACATAATATGCCGATTCAAGGCTTGGTATTCGACTACGACAACGACGATCAAGGTCTTCGCCAGAGATTCATCTGAGCTTGGAGGATGCTAAACAAGGTGGATAGCAAGACTTTGGGACACAAGAATTACATCCCTCTTGAGCCTTACCTAAAGTGGGTAAGAACCCGCGCTCAAAGTCTCATGATGCCTTATTCGTCCATTCTCCCAGTGATTATAGAGCCTGTTAAGGAAGGAGAAGTTCCATACACTATCCTATATCCTGACATGCCGACATCACTCAAAGATCTACAAAGGGATTGGATCCAACTCAAAGGAGAGAGGGATACTTTCTAAGCCCAATTCTATGCAAGCGAGAAAAAGGTTTTGGAACTCACTAGGCTACTTCATGAGGAACAGGCTCTGAATACCTACATTGCACCAAAGAGGATGCACAATGTCTTTTTATCTTAGAATTTTGTATTATTTTGCCCAAGGGGAATTGATGTACTCAAAGTCTATCTTATTAATATAACGTGTGTTTCTTTTTGTTTAAAACAAATTTGAATTTTTAAATCCTTGAAAGCATTGCATGTATACATATCATTCATCATGACATAAGCAGGTCTGTTGCAACCAGTTTCCTCATCTCTCTACTGTTTATTTCAGTAAGATGGATCTCGAACAGACAATCAAAGACCTTCAAGCTCAAAACATACAATTTCAACAGTTACTCATGACCCTGGCCAAGGGGCAAGAAGAGCTAAAGACTTTGCTGGCAAAAGATAAAAAGAAGAAAGAGAAGAAACCAAGTGGTGTGGTGATCATGGGAAGAAGGTTTCAAGGACAGGCTAGAAGAACCTTGGATTTTCCAGCAACATCTGATGAAGGAGAGGGAAAAGGGAAAGAAACAGAAGTACCATCAGAATCTGAAGAAGAGGAAGAAGAGGAAGACTACTCTGAAGAGCAATACCCTCAGGCTGATGACAAGTACAGACATCTTGAATAGCGTTTAAGCGCTATGGAAATACAGAGGGTACCGGGCCTAGATTTTGAAGAATTTGGGTTGGTGTCAGGAATTGTAATCCCGCCAAAGTTCAAAGTGCCATTATTTGCAAAATATGATGGAGTGTCGTGTCCTAAAATGCACCTCCGATCATATGTCAGAAAGATTCAGCCGCACTCTACTGACAAAGACTTGTGGGTCCATTTTTTCCAAGACAGTTTATCAGAAACACAACTCGATTGGTTTTACCAATTGGAAAGGGCCGACGTCCATAATTGGGAAGACCTGGCCGCAGCTTTCTATAATTAATACCAGTACAACGCCGATTTGGTGCCTACCTGTACTCAACTTCAGAGTATGGCTATGGCTTCAAATGAGGGCTTCAAAGATTACGCGCAAAAGTGGAGGGATCTAGCCGGAAGAGTGCATCTCCCTCTGTCTGAAAGGGAGTTGGTGGACATGTTCTTGGGAACTTTATCGGGCCCTTTCTTCAATCATCTGATTGGAAGTTCATCTGCTGCGTTTACTGAGCTAATATTAACCGGTGAAAGGGTGGAAGCTGGTATAAGAAGTGGGAAGATTCAGAAAGACTCATCTGCCTCTACAGTCGTGAAAAAACCCTTCACTGGGAAGAAAGAGGTATCTGCTGTGTATCCACAAAGAAACCACGGGAGAGCTGAGCACCGACCAATGGTGGGGGCCATTATGATCCCAAAATCTACATCTGATCAACCGAGGAGTAACCAACCAAGGGTGGAAAGGCCAGTTCGGCAATTCACCAGACTTAATATGACTCTAGCCCAAATTTTACCACATCTGTTGAAATCTAAATTGGCAACTTTGAAGGAGGCTCCAAAGAATCCCAACATGACATCCCCCCATTATCACCCGAACGCCAGATGCGCATACCATTCTGAAAGTCCAGGGCACGACACCAACAACTGTTCGGCGTTAAAGAACAAGATTCAAGACCTCATAGATGCCAAAGAAGTTGAGTTTGACGCACCAGAGAAACCAAATTTCATTTCCGCTCCGATGCCTAGGCATGGTCACAATGCCAATGCTATCAAAGAAGATTTGTTTGTTGCTACAGTAGATGAACTCTTGACTCCACTCTCGATCATCAAAATGAACTTGTTGAAAGCTGGGATATTCCCAGGTTGTGATAAAGACTGCCGTATTTGCTTATCCTCGTCAATTGATTGCCCTCTACTGTAGACAGGTATCCAACGACTGATTGACAACCAAGAAATTATGTTTGAGAATGCTCCTGTTTCACCCGTTCCAATTAAAGAAGTTTCAATCATAACCATCTACACCAATCCTTCCAGTGTCCCTAAAAGACCCGTTTGGATTACATCTGCTCCAAAGCTACTCCACTTAAGATTATAATGCCCGGGCCGGTCCCATACGAATCAGATAAAACAGTACCATGGAATTACGGTGGAGAAATCTACTACCATGGTATTAAACAAGATGGGTTGACCACCGAAGAAGAGAGCTCCAAAGAAGATTCCGACATTAGCAATATTTTCGTAATTAGCAAGATTACCCGTAGTGGTAGAATCTTCTCTCCAGAGATTGCCCCTCCAAAGGCAGTTTTTGACCCGTGGCCATTCCGAAGATTACCTCTGCACTAGTGATCATACCTGCAAGTGTACCTACCGACAAAGACAACGCGACCCCTGTTGTTATCCCTACCAATACTTCTACTGTTGAGAATCGAGGAAAAAGCTTTCAAGAGGAGCCTGTCCGGACGAAGGCTCAACCACTAGCTATCCCCGAAACATCCAAGAAGGAAATGGAAGAAATCCTGAGGATAATAAAGAAGAGTGACTATGATATGGTTGAACAGTTGAGGAAAAATCCCTCCAAGATATCAATGCTAGCCTTGCTGCTGTGCTCTGAGGAACATGCGAAAGCTCTGGTAAATTTTTTGAAGACAGACCATGTGCCACAAGAGACGTCTGCTGACCAATTCCAGGATTGTGTGGCCAGTTTGACAGCTGATAATGGCCTAGGCTTCTCCGATGCTCATTTGACACACAGAGGGAGAAAGCACAATGAGGCATTACATATCTCTGTGGAGTGTAGAGGAACGACTCTGGCCCATGTCTTGGTAGACACGGGTTCATCTTTGAACGTCTTGCCGAAGAAAGCCCTTGATAGATTGGATTGCAAAGGGTTGACATTAAAACCCAGTAACATATTTGTGAGAGCATTTGATGGTTCGAAGAGGATGGTCCACGGGGAGGTGGACATCCCGATAAAGGTGGAATCCATATTTTCAACTCAACCTTCTATGTGATGGACATCCGTCCCTCTTACTCCTGTCCGTTAAGACGCCCCTGGATCCATAATGCTGGTGCTGTCACCTCCACACTACATCAGATGCTGAAATACCCGATCCAAGGAAAAATCATAACTGTCAGTGGAGAGGAGGAGTACATGATTAGTCATCTAAATTCCTTCCTATATGTGGATCTGGATGGTGAGTTCATTGAAACCCCTTTCCAACATTTTGAAGAAGTCTCTCCAGAAGTAGCGGTGACCAAGGCGGTATCTTTAATTACCAAGATCACAAGACCTCCGCTTCAGATGTCATCTCTAAAGAACGCTAAGGCAGTAGTGGAAGAGGGTGGATGCACCATCTGGGGGAAGCTTCCAGACATCCCGTATAAATCAGACAAGTTTGGCTTGGGGTTTACTTCAGCTGCTCAGAAGGTTGTGCGTCGTGCCTGTGCTGGAGGGCCACCTTTGAAGATTAGTAACAGAGAGGTCAACACAATGGAAGATGTTGAAGAAGATGGCAGCTTGGAAGATTGGATGTTTCCTACTGTCAACGGAGGACTTTGCAACTGGGAAGCCAGAGACTTTGTCCCAATCACTTTCATCTCTCAGTAATTTATCTTTTACATTTCTGTTGGACTTGTAATATTCACAAACAATTCTCACTTTAAAAACCTTGTGTCTTACCCGAGGCACAATGGTCCATTTGTAAGGGTTTTTATTTCATCTTCATATGACATTCAATGAATCATGGACACTTTTTCACATATAAACCTTTTGTACTCATTTTCTTTCTTTTACATTTTATTGTTTAAAGATGGCTATACCCTTAAACACACCCACACTCATAAATGCAGGTACCTCTCCATTCCGGATCCCATGGGTAACGATACTGCTATAGCCTTCAGTGACTCTGAAGATCTAATCTACCAAGCCGAATACGAAGGTGAGGAAGATTGTGAAGTGCCAGGGGAATTGGCTAGACTACTACAACAAGAGGAAAGAGCTATTTAGCCTCATGAGGAACTGTTGGATACAATCAACTTGGGTACCGAAGAAGATAAAAAGGAAATCAAAGTGGGTGCCAACCTAGAGCCGAGTGTTAAGGAACGTCTAATTCAGCTATTGCATGATTATGTTGAGATATTTGCCTGGTCATACGAAGACATGCCGGGACTTGATACAGACATCGTAGTACATCGTCTGCCCACAAGAGAAGACTGTCCATCAGTGAAACAAAAAGTTTGCCGCATGAGACCTGACATGTCAGAGAAGATCAAAGCGGAGGTTATGAAATAGTTCAATGCTGGATTTCTGGCTGTCACTTCTTATCCTCAATGGGTAGCTTACATTGTTCCCGTGCCTAAAAAGGACGGTAAAGTACGAATGTGTGTAGATTATAGAGATTTAAACAGGGCCAGCCCTAAAGATGATTTTCCACTTCCCCACATCGACATCCTGGTTGATAATACAGCCCAACACAAAGTGTTTTCCTTCATGGATGGATTCTCAGGTTATAACCAGATCAAAATGGCACCTGAGGACATGGAGAAAACTACATTTGTCACACAATGGGGAACATTTTGCTACAAAGTGATGCCATTCGGACTGAAGAATGCTGGGGCAACCTATCAACGCGCCATGGTAGCTTTGTTTCATAATATGATACATCATGAGATAGAGGTCTACGTAGATGACATGATAGCCCGATCACAAACTGAAGAGGAGCACCTCGATCACTTGCAAAAGTTGTTTGTAAGGTTTAAGGAGTACAAGCTAAGATTAAATCCAAACAAGTGCACATTCAGAGTCCGGTCCGGTAAACTCTTAGATTTCATTGTCAGCAACAAAGGCATCGAGGTTGATCCTGCCAAGATCAAAGCGATACAAGAAATGCCTGCTCCTCATACTGAGAAGGAAGTCAGAGGATTCTCGGGACGCCTGAACTATATTTCCAGATTCATTTCTCACCTAACATCTACTTGTGAACCAATCTTCAAACTGTTGAAGAAAGATCAAGTAGTCAGATGGAATAATGAATGCCAGATTGCTTTTGATAAAATCAAAGAGTATTTACAAGAGCCTCCTGTCTTGATGCCACCAGTCGAGGGAAGACCACTGATCATGTATCTGACCGTTTTAGAGAACTAAATGGGGTGTGTATTGGGGGCAGCATGACGAGTCTGGCCGAAAAGAGCACGCTATTTACTACCTTAGCAAAATATTTACCGACTGTGAAACCAGATATTCACTGCTCGAGAAAACTTGATGTGCTCTAGTATGGGCTGCTTGCCGGCTAAGATAATATATGTTGACTCATACCACTTTGCTGATATCTAAGATGGATCCGATAAAGTACATCTTCGAAAAGCCTGCTCTGTCTGGAAGAATAGCTAGATGGCAAAAGATCTTAACATAATATGACATACAATACACTACCCAGAAAGCTATAAAAGGCAGTGTGCTGGCTGATCATCTGGCTCATCAAGCTGTAGAATATTATCAATCCATGAAGTTTGAATTCTCGGATGAAGACATCATGACATTAGACAACTATGAAGAGATCAGACCATATGACGGACCTAAACAAGGATCCCGATGGACCCTGTTCTTTGATGGGGCATCCAATGCACTTGGTAATGGTATCAGCGATGTACTCATATCTCCATAAGGGTGTCATACTCCCTTTACTTCCAGACTTTTCTTCAACTGTACGAACAACATGGCAGAGTACGAAGCATGCATCTTTGGTCTCAAGGCTGCCATAGACTCGGGAATCAAATCTGTGGATGTGTTTGGAGATTCAGCTTTGGTCATCCGTCAGATCAAAGGAGAATGGGACACTAAACATCCAAACCTTATCCCTTACAAAGAACATGTTTTTACGTTGCTACCACATTTTGAGCATATTACCTTCTAGCATTTCCCGCGAGAAGAAAATCAGCTAGCAGATGCTCTAGCCACGATGTCATCTATGTTTAAACTTAATTGGGATAAGGAGGCTCCCCAGATCACCATTGAACGAATGGATGAACCAGCACACTGTCACGAGATTAATACTGAAGAAGTAGTGGACCAACCTTGGTATTATGAAGTCAAGAGGTATCTCGAGGCTCAGGAATATCCAAAAGGAGCTTCAATCAATGATAAGAAGTTCTTAAGGAGATTCTCTGCTAAGTTCTTCCTGAGTAATGACATCCTGTACAAGCGCAATCATGACTCTATTCTGCTCCATTGTATGGATAAGATTGAGGCTGAAAAGATCATGGCTGAACTGCATGAAGGTACCTTTGGCACTCACTCCAGTGGGAATACGATGGCGGAGAAAATTCTACGGGCAGGCTATTACTGGTCTACCATGGAAGTAGACTGCTATCAACACTCCCGGACCTGTCATAAGTGTCAAATTTATGCTGACAAGGTGCATGTGCCTTTGGTTCCTTTAAATGTCTTGACGGCTCCTTGACCCTTTGCTATGTGGGGAATCGATATGATTGGAGAGATCAAGCCTACATCCTCCAATGGAAACCACTTCATTCTAGTGGCCATTGATTATTTCACAAAGTGGGTCGAAGCAGCTTCCTTCGCATCCGTTACTAAGAATGTTGTTGCCCGCTTCATCAAGCAGAATCTCATTTGCCGGTATGGTATCCCAGAAAGGATCATCACTGATAATGGTACAAACCTTAACAATACTATGATCACCGTCTTGTGCGAGCAGTTCAAGATTCAACATCACAATTCTCCCCCCTATCGGCCAAAGATGAATGGTGCAGTCGAAGCTGCAAATAAAAACATTAAAAAGATCATACAAAAGATGATAGTCACCTACAAGGACTGGCATGAGATGCTACCATTTGCTCTCCATGGGTACCGTACCACGGCTCGCACATCAACTGGGGACCCACCCTATTCTTTGGTTTACGGCATGGAGGCTGTCTTGCCTATCAAAATTCAAATCCCCTCTTTGAGAATTTTGAAGGATGCAGGTTTGAATGAGGACGATTAGATCCAGACTCGACTTGATCAACTGAACTTAATTGATGAAAAGAGACTTACTGTTGTTTGCCATGGTTAGATGTACCAAAAATGGATGATTAAGGCTTTCAACAAGAAAGTCAGACGCCAAGTATATCAAGTTGGAGATCTAGTGATCAAACATATTATCTTACCACAAAGTGATCCCAGAGGCAAATGGACTCCTACCTATGAAGGATCATTTGTAATCAAGAACATCTTTTCCGGTGGGGTAATGATCTTAACCACCATGGACGACAACGATTTGCCTCACCCTGCAAACGCTGACATAGTCAAAAGATACTACGCATAAGAGACCCGCTAGGTTGACATACCTGGGAAAAAATTAGGGATGAAATAAAAAAAATCTTTACACCCGCCAAGTTGAAAACCTGAAAGGGCGACTTGGGCAAAAAAGGGTTTCCCGGTGGACTGAAAACCCGAAAGGGCGGTCCAGGCAAAAGTTAGGGAATTAAAGCGTATGACTATGTCCCGTTGGATCACTTTGAAGACAATCTCTTCACTCACAAACTCAAGGTTTCTGATCAATTTAATCATCTTCGGATGAAGCAACAAATAAATAAGATATTCGGAGATACAGAGGCTATAGCAGAATGGGAACCCCATGGGATTATCACACATAGCTGTCTTTCTTTGTATACATTTTTTCTTACTTTTATGGCACCATCCTCTTACTAGGATGTTTGTCTCTTTTGTACAAAATACTTATTCAAAGTAAATACAAAGATATCTCTTTAAAGTACAGAAAATTGTTTGTCTTTTTTCCCTTTACACTTGTGTTTTATTTGCAAAAACGTCCAATGATTCATTAATGAACATATGCATTTGAACATAATTACCAGTTACAAATAAACAAAATGAAAAGGACAATTACTGATAGGTTGAGGAAACATGAAAACATTCCTAGACCACTCCATATTCCCCACAGAGTTTTCAATAATCTCCAGCAGAACAAAACTCCCAACTACCCAACAGAACGAAGCTTCTAGTTTATCAATCCCCGGTGGAAACTGTCCAGTTCCTCCAAATTCCCCAACGAGTCGTTTGAAGCCTGAAATCCATTCGGACAACAGTTGACTTATGATACTCCATAATGGAAAAAGACTCCTATTTATTAACTCCCAGTAGAAGTCATCAAAATTCTCTAGATTCCCCAAGCAGATTCCTCAAGCAGTACATGGCATTACTCTCACAATGGAATTTTTGTCAATACTCAAACTTCAAGACATGAAGAATCCACATGTCCTCAACAGCAG
This sequence comes from Vicia faba, assembly GCA_948472305.1. Lineage (NCBI taxonomy): Eukaryota > Viridiplantae > Streptophyta > Magnoliopsida > Fabales > Fabaceae > Vicia > Vicia faba. The sequence continues at coordinate 1,352,489,970 of OX451738.1, read as the reverse complement.
TCAAGGATTTATTTTCCTCAGCAATACAACAAATCAGCTTACATGCGCATACATTACATCCACATATCATAAACATTGATAAAACACATATATTGCATCATACATTTTATGCAACATAACCTTGTGTTCAGCTAACATTTTACCCTTTTCAGGATAAGATTAACAAGCTACCATTAACAATATGCAATCTAGATACAATACGGATACACTCGAGATACGGTTGCCATTCTATTACTAATTCAGATTCAGCTTTTAGATACGCTCCAGACACGGAAGCCATTCTGTCACTCATTTAGATTCAGCTTTCAAATGCAGTACATATACGCTCCAGACACGGTTGACATTTCTATTACTCATTCAAGATTCATCTGTCAGATACAGTCCAGATACGCTCCAGACACGGATTCCATCCTGATACTCATTCAAGATTTTCAAGTTTAGATACGCTCCAGACACGGATGCCATTCTGATACTTGTTCAGATTTCAAGTACAAATACAGCTCAGATACATTCCAGACGCGGACATCATTCTGATACTCGTCCTTTCAGCTTGCAAGTTACAATTCAATAAGCATCATTGGATGGCATCTACAAGCCCATCTCCAACAAGATTCTATCACCTCTTCAAATGGCATCTTTAAGCCCATTCCCTCAACTACACTTTGTCAAGTGCAAATTTACGGGCACTCTAGTGTCCAATCATCTTTTACCTTCGAGTCACGAACGACAAAAATCGCCAATCTAACTCTTCAGGTTCAAAAAGATTGAACAGGGGCAGATGTTGTACCCCAAAATTTTCCCTCTCATTTATCAAGACTTTTCTCACAGGACCTCTTTGACTCAAGACTGGATTAGGGTTTGGTCAGCTCAAGACATCTCATCTTGCACTGATAACCCAAAATTAGGGTTTGAGTTTGCACAAGGATTCTTGGACCATCAATGCTTCATGTGACTTTCATACATCATTTTGGACCCCTAAGATTGCTCATGATAAGTTTCAAGCCTTGAACCACATTTTTGATCAGTCAATTAGACAGTTGACCTAAAAATCAGCTGTATTGGGGAAAAAGTCAACCATGGCCAATTTACAGTCAAACTTCATAATTTTTGAACCACATCAACATTTTAGACTCATATGTACCATTTGATCAAGTTTGGATTACAACTCCTCAAGAAATTTGATCAAATCATCAAAAGGGCAAAATGGTCAAAATTAGGGTTTTGACTGAGAAAGGGAAATTTCTGATTTTAACCTAGCAGATGACCAATTGAGTTCAAGCATGATTTCAAGGATTCAATGGAATTATATTGACTTAATCATATGGCTCAAAGCATCTCAAATGCATTGGATTGACAAATGAAATTTGTAGTCAACTGATCAAAAGTCAATTGTATACTGAAAAGTCAAACTTTAACTTTTTGGTCAAAATCAAGTACCAAGAGTCATAATTCATCAAGATATGTCAAAATATGAAACTTGTTCACCAAGAAAACCAAATTTGAAAATTAGGGTTTTAATTTGAAAATATTTATAACAGAGAAATTTTCTAAGTATAAAACTTTTCTTATTTTTCTCAACTTTACACCACTTTTTCACCATGATGCATTTTGATTCAAGGAAAGTTCCCAACATGAAAGTTGTAGACCTCCAAGAAATATACAACTTTTCTTCACAATATTTTCCCTAAATATGCTTGGATCTCAAGATATAAATTTGTGAATACATGGTCATGAACTTCTTAACTTAGTGAAATTTTGCCCTAATTTAGGCAGGTTTTGGACCCAACTTCATTGCCATTTTTCACCTAGTTCTAAGAAGTATCTCAAAATGCATTTCAAATATGGATTATAGAGCACATTGCAAGCTTTCCAAAATATCCAAGAACTCCTCAAGATCATTTTTGAGTAGGGAGAATCGAAGAGAGGAAGTTGGCATTTTCTCACTTTTTGTTCAAGCCATTTCATGAAGAACCAAGTTGCAAATCAATCCTAAGCTGGCTATTTCATGCTGTACAGGTCCTAAACTTGTTCCACACTCTTTAATTAAATGCTTACTCAGTTGACAAAGCTTTAATCCATGCTTTTGAACCTTTATCCAACTTGTAATTCCATTTATGGCAAAAAGGTTCCATTGCCATTTTCATAAAGAGCAACTTTTGCAAACTTTGTGATAGCATTGGACCTATCCCCTTGATACATGCAAGTACCACAGACCAAAGGCAACTTGTAGGGAATAAATACCAACCCTAATCAAGCTGGTACAAGCATGTGAGTTTTGTCTTGTCACTTTGCTTTAAGTACAAGAAAAGGTGAAAAAAGGCTAGGGCTTGCACAACTGATAGAGGGCTGACTTAAAACCATCTCTATACTAATATGCAAAGGAGATACAACACATAACACGTTTTAAAAAGACCTGAAACTCTCTAAAACTGAAAACACCCAAAACCTGTCAAAAACTGCAGATTCTGCACAAGCTCACTCATCTTCCATTTGGCTCGTGCGTTTTGTGTTTAGATCATTCCAACACCTTACATACTTGATATCAAACCCATCCAAACCATTATCCTTGTTCTGTATTCTCTTTTCCACCATCTGCCATTGTTAACTTTGAATCTTGCAGTTGGACTTGGTCAGGGAGTTCTAGCCACTTTCAGAGTAAGGTAAGGGTTGGAATAGATTCAGGGAAGCTCAAGGAAGCTCAAGCAAGCATCAGGCCTCCATTAAAGTCACTATATTTCCATACACGATTCCAGCTGAAGGAGGTAATTTTTCAAAATCTATCTCCTTGTACAGGCAACCTCAGGCCACGATCTGTGAATAAAAACTGTAGTTCTCATCCTAACTAAGCTATACATATCATTATCTTGCATTGATTTTACTTGTGCTAAGAGAATTTGGAAGTTGAAATCTCTGAAAATTTTAGGTTATAATTTATGGATTTTAAAATTCTCTTCGATCTTTGATAGTTAGATTACATAATTTATATGATTGGAATCGTGAGTTCAAATGCTACATTTTTCATGCTATAAATTTTCATTTTTATGCAAGCATGAGGAAGTTACAGGTTGAACTGGCCAAGGCGCGAGGAAGAGGAAGACAGGACAGAGACGAGTCTGTTTGGGCTTTTTGCTTCCTGGGATTTTTTTTTGTTTTTGCTAGCATCATTATTACTGATTTGCTATCTTACCCCCTGCAAACTCTTTTCATATTTTATTTTTTCATTTTTTATATTTAATACTTTTAATTATTTTCTTTAATGATAAAAAATCCTAAAAAATAATTTAATTATTTTTACACTTTTATTTTATTTTATTTTATTATTTCTCACATAAAAAATTTAGTTTATTTTGATAGGATATAATTTATTTTCTTAATAAACTTATAAATATAATTAAAATACTTAGTATTTTTATTTTATATTTCATATTTACAAATACCTATTTTTTTGCATATACTTAATTTTAATATTTATATACATTATTATTCATTATCTTCATACAAAAAAGATGCACAAAATAATAATATAGAAACATTATTTTCTTTTAAATAAAAACTAGAGTTTAATCCCTTTCAAAAATTTAAATCTTTTTTCTTATATTTTTTAGGTTGAAGTTAAATATCCTTTTACACAGAAGCAATACACAAAAACCTTTTTACATGTGTATTGCATTACATTTTAAATATTGTATTATATTTATCTTAATTCGCACAAATTCGATTTGGTTGTAATAATTTAGTTAGCCTTATATTCTTACAAAATCCCCATTCAAATTTGTATTCCCCCTTCCCATAAATTGTTGTAATAGTTTAGAAATATTTACATTATGCAATTTATCGCTTTATATGCCATGATTAGTAATTAGGGTTTGCATGACAAGAACAAAACAAAGCAAATCGAAAATCTTAAGTACAAGACAAAATCAAAAGCATGAAAATAATTCACTTTGCACACAAGCACCCTTAGGGTTCCTCCCACTTGGTTGCCTAAAATAAATGGCCATGTTACGCATACGAAGTATCTTGGCAAAACAAAACAAATATAAGATCATAGTCCCTCGATGACGCTATTCAAAAGTTGCCTTACTAAATAATCTTGGTCCCTCAAAATGCTAAGATACTTTGCAAACATTGCTAATCATGGTTATACGATGACCCACGCCAGTCCCGTTTACATCCAAAGATAGGGTTGCTTACCAAATCAATGGTAAGACAACAATGTAAAACGAATAGAAATACACAAGAAAGACATTTGAGTAGGTAGATAGCTTCTAGTTACTTTCTCCCTTTCAAACAACAATCCTTGCTATTTTTCAAAACAAACACATACATATCTCAAAACATCTTACGAACATTGAAAACATTTTCAAAAGACAAACATCTTTGTATACATTCTTACGAACGAGAATCATTACAAAGGTTGCCTAAACGAATGTCCTCTTTTACAAAATACTTTCAAAACCACACCAAACACAATTTCAAACAAAAGCAAGTGATCTAAAGCAAGTAACTAAGATCCCATGGAAAACCATGGATGAAAAGGGTGCTAATACCTTCCCTTTTCATAATCTACCCCCGAACTCAAGAAACAATCTCAAAGGTCTTTCCTGTGCTTTTTCACCTTTCCTTTTGGATAAAAGAAAAGTCGGTGGCGACTCTTGCTAACCGCAACATTTGCGATAAAACGCAAAATCTCAAGTCAGTTCTTCCACCGCATCAGAGTCGCATTATCAATGTAATAACGTAGATTTATCTTTTCTCGCATGTTTTTATAATTATGTAACTGCTCTGAGGTTGTAATAGTAATTAGGGTATAAATTCCACATTTTTATTTTCAGTCCAAAATAATTATTTATCTGCAAAAGCCTTGTAATAGCTAAGACTTTAAACTTTCTGCATTTTATTTTTGTAAACTATAAACTGCTTAGATGTATGTTAATAGGATTGTATGGAAAGACAAACTGAAAATTAAAACAGTAGATCACCTTAATTATGCAAAGATTAAATAACTAAAATTAAACACAAGCACATGCTCACTCTTAGGGTATGCCTCACTTGGTTTCCTCGGAAAACAATGGTCATGTCCCTCGAACATAGGGATATCTTAGCAAAAGACCCTCAATCTAAAAGTCATCATAAAGATCATAGTCCCTTAACGTCCCTCTAGTTTCCTACGAGAAATGATCTTGTCCCTCGATGTTGCCTACGAATATATGATGACAGTCCCTTCGAAATGCTAAGGTATCCCTACATGTTGCCTTCAATGACCAATACGTCCCTTTCGAATTGACCCTTACAACTCCAATGATGGTGCTACCTACTCTTTAATAGTGGGATAGCGCTGTCTAAAGGAAACAAGAACAGAAACATTTTTTTTCCGAGTAGGTAGATGCTAGTAGGTACTTGTTCAAAATCAAACTTTTTCACACTTACACCTTTTTTTAAACAAAGTTTTCAAAACGACTTCGTAACACTCTTGAGGACTGATACAAGGGTTAAAACGAAGTAAAACAAAAACTTTTCAAAAACACACAAACACGGAAACAATTTTTAAAATGATGAGCAAGTACCTAAGAGCCCGTAGAAAACTACGGATAGAAAGGGTGCTAATACCTTCCCTTTCTATAATCTACCCCACGAACTCAAAATCTTGAAAAAGGAATTTTTCTGTGCTTTTTTCCTTTCCAGTTGGATAAAATAAAAGTAGGTGGCGACTCTTGCTTACCGCGACATTTTGCGAACACAAAATGCAAAACGCAAAATGCAAACCAATATTAAACAGTCGGTTCTGCCACCGTATCACAGCTTCTACTGACAACCTCGAAGTTTCTGATCAATTTAATCATCTTCGGACGAAGCAACAAATAGACAAGATATTCAGAGATATGAAGGCTATAGCAGAATGGGAACCCCATGGGATTATTACACATAGCTATATTTATCTGTATAAATTTTTCTTGTTTTATGACAACATTCTCTTACTAGAATGTTTGCCCCTTTTGTACAAAAAATACTTACTCAAAGTCAATACAAAGATATCCCTTTGAAAGTGCAAAAACTATTTGTCTTTTTCTTTACGCTTGTGTTTTGTTTGCAAAAACGTCCAATGATTCATTGATGAACATATGCATTTGAACATAATTACTGTTTACAAATAAACAAAATGAGAGAGACAATTAATGATGGTTCAAATGGATAAGGAAATACCTCTAGACTATTACCCAAGAAATCCCCACGGATTCCCCAAGCAGATCTTACAAGCAGTACATGACATTGCCCTCACAACAGAATTTACTTCTCTCGACAAAAGTTCACCAGTACTTCAACTTCAAGACATGAAAATTCACATATCCCCAGTAGCATTCATGGATTTATTTTCCTCAATCAAATAGAAATACAGCAAATCAGCTCACATGCGCATACATTGCATCCATATATCATAAACATTGATAAAGCAAATACATTGCATCATACATCTCATGCAACTTAACTTTGTGTTTCAGCTAACATTTTACCATTTTCAGGATAAGATTAACAACCACCATTAACAATATGAAATCATGATACAATTCAGATACGCTCCAGACACGAATGCCATTCCGATACTCATTCAGATTCAACTTTCAGATACAGTTCAGATACGCTCCAGACACGAATGCCATTCTGATACTCATTCAGATTCAACTTTCAGACACAGTTCATATACGCTCCATACACGGATGCCATTCTGATACTCATTCAGATTTAACTTTCAGATACATTTCAGATACGCTCTAGACACGGATGCCATTCTGATACTCATTCAGATTTAACTTTCAGATACAATTCAGATACACTCCAAACACGGATCCCATTCTGATACTCATTCAGATTCAACTTTCAGATACAATTTAAATACGCTTCTGAAATGGTTTCCATTCTGATACTCATTCAGATTTAAATTTCAAATATAGTACAGATACGCTCCAGACACGGACGCCATTCTGATACTCATTCAGATTTAACTTTCAGATACAGTACGGATACGCTCCAGACACAGACGCCATTCTGATACTCATTCTTTCGGCTCACAAATTACAATTCAACAAACATTCTTGGATGGCATCTACAAGCCTATCTCCAACAAGATTCTATCACCTCTCCAAATGGCATCTTTAAGCCCGTTTCTTCTATCGTCACATCGTCGAGTGCAAATTTATGGGCACTCTAGTGTCCAATCATCTTTCACCTTCAAGTCACGAATGGAAAAGCTCGCCAATCTAACTCTTCAGGTTTAAGAAGATTGAACATGGGCAGCTGTTGTACCCCAAAATTTTCCCTCTCATTTATCAATATTTTCTCACAAGATCTCTTTGACTCAAGACTGGATTAGGGTTTGATCAACTCAAGACATCTCATCTTACATTGATGACCCAAAATTAGGGTTTGAGTTTGCACAAGGATTTTTGAACTTACAATGCCCCATATAACTTTCATTGATCATTATGGACCCCCAATATCACTCATGTCAAGTTTCAAGCCTTGGATCACACTTTTCCTCAGTCAATTGAGCAGTTGACCTTAAAATCAGCTGTATTGGTGAAAAAGTCAACCATGGCCAATTTACAGTCAAACTTCATAATATTTGATCCACATCAACCTTGTAGACTCATATGTATCATTTGATCAAGTTTGGACCATAATTCCTTAAGAAATTTGATCAAATCATCAAAAGGGCAAAATGGTCAAAATTAGGGTTTTGACTGAGAAAGGGAAATTTCTGATTTTTGACCTAGCAAATGACTAATTAGTTTGAATCATGGTTCCAAGAGCTCAATTGAATCATCTTTACCTAATGAAATGGTTCAAAACATTGCATTTTCATTAGATTGATAGATGAAATTTGCAGTCAACTGATCAAAAGTCAACTGTATACTGAAAAGTCAAACTTTGACTTTTTGGTCAAAATCAAGTGCCAAGGATCCCAACTCATCAAATCATGTCAAAATGTGAAACTTGTTAATCAAGAAATCAAAGATTGAAGATTTGGTTTTGAAATTTGAATTTTCTTAAACTTAGAAATTTTTCTAAGTATAGAAAATTTCTTATTTTTTCTCAACTTTAGGCCAATTTTCCACCATGATAGAAGATGATTCAAAAAAAGTTCCCGACATGAAAGTTGTAGAACTCCATGAAATATACAAATTTGCTTCACACACTTTTCCCTAAAGATGCTTGGATCTAAATATATAATTTTGTGAATACATGCCCATGAACTAAAATAACTTAGTGAAATTTTGCCCTAATTTAGGCAGGTTTTTGACCTAACTTCATGGAAAATTTTCACTTAGTTCCAAGAGGAATCTTGAAATGCATTTCAAATATAAGTTATAGATCATATTGCAAGCTTTCCAAAATGTCAAAGAAATCCTTGAGATCATTTTTGAGTAGGGAGAATCGAAGAGATGAAGTTGGCAATTTCTCACTTTGATTTCAAGCCATTTCATGAAGAACAAAATTCAAATATGAACCTATGCAGCCTAATCCTTGCTTTACAGGTCTCAAACTTGTTTCTCACTTCATAATTTAATACTTACTCAGTTGATAAAGCATTAATCCAAGCACAAGAGTCTTTGTCCAAGCTTTAATTCCATAAATGGCACAAAGTTGCCATTGCCATTTTGGAAAAGCTTAACTTTTGCAACTTTTCATTTCTTGAGCGTTGGATGTGACACCCCAAATAATACGATTATTAAATAATTAGAATTTTTAATTATTAATTTAATTGGAAATTTAATTATTGGTATTTTTGGATTATTGGAATTAATTTAATTAATTAAAGGAAAGAAGTATTGGTGGTGTGAAGAGTGATTAGAGGGTGTGAGGGGTAAAATACTCTACTCTTACTAATTACTAATTTAATTATTTTATTGGAATAATAAAAGGAGTATTAAAAGGAAAAAGAAGAGAAAGAGAGTTATTTTGGAATATTCATCATACGTGTATTTGAGAAGAGGAAAAAGAAGGAGAAAACCGGAAGCGTCAGAATTCGAAGAACCCACAAGGTAAGGGGTGAGTTCGATTAGTTAATTCGTATTATCGGTTTAGATATTCAATAGTAAGGATCATAGTATGTTAGGGAATCCCGGTTTGGAATTCTAGGGTTCCGTAGAATTGTCCCTATTGCGTCGAATTGTAGGTTGAAAACCATTAGGGTGTCAGATGATAAAAAGGAATGATGAAATAATGTTGTTTGATGTTATAATGGTGCAAAATGGATGTGTTTTGGTGTTTCTCATGTTGCAATTCGTATGGGTATGTTTGGAATTGGTTTAGAATGAATAAATGCTGTCAAAAGTGCAGAATTTGACTCTGCAGGTTGTGGGAACCGGTTCCCAGTGGGGAGGAACCGGGTTCCACTGTGTGAATTTATAAAAACTGGCAAAAATGCACGTAGGAACCGGTTCCTGTATAGGTAGGAACCGGGTTCCCATACATTTTCCAGAAGCGTGATTTTTGAACTTCGCAGGATCCGGTTCCTGCATATGTAGGAACCGGGTTCTGCTGTAACTTTTGAAAAATATTAAACTTTGAAAATTCATAACTTTCAAACCGTAAGTCCGTTTTGAGTGCCGTTTTGGACGTTATTTCTTAAATTTAATGCTCTATTTTATAAAATGAAAAGATTTCCTAAAACCTGAAATTATTTTGAAAATGAGTCATATCCCGGAATAAGTGATTATTGGCTAACACACATGGGTGTATATGTAGCAGTGAACCTGTGATGGATGGATGTATTAGTATTGTGTGAATTAAAGGCATGTTTATGTTGCTAATGATGGTGTTCATGATCGTTAAGATATCATGTTTTTGGTTTTGGTTCAGTTATGATAAATTGATGTGTTTCATAGACTGATTTGATGTTGCATGCTAGTGATGTGCGTGCATATGCATTGTTTTGGTGAAGTTAATTCCCATTGTGTGGAATTTGACTTGTATTGTCGTTAACCGATACCCGGGTGATGATGGGTGGTTAGGCTGGATTCGTGTCCGGGTGTTTATGGACGAATCAATGGTTGCTGTATTCGGTTGATGATGGATCAGTGTTGGGTGACTTGGTCACGTGTTGGTACCACATGCATTGTGTCTGCATTTGTGTTTGCATGGAATTGTAACATGTTAGGATGTCTTCCAGTGTTACAATTCTTTGGTTGATTATTGATTTGTGCATAATGACTTGTATGATTGGAACTGCGTGTTGAACCTGAATTTATGCTAAAATGGGTGAAATAATATGCTTGTGATATAATGTTGATTGAGAAGCTTATAATGCATGTTAATTATGAGAAATCTCACCCTTACTTTAATAATTTCAGATTAAAGTTAGCAGCTCAGGAGTTGGTGAGGATGGCTCTAGAGCTATGTTACTTTAAGTCTGCGTGTCAGTGTCGTGCTCTGATAGGTTGTAACACTGGGGAATGTTTAGTTGAGGAATTAGTTATTATTCAATTGTTTCTTTGAATTTCATTGGGAATAATTATGTTTTGGTTTATTCCGTTTTGGTTATGGTATTTTTCCGCCGTGTAAGACATGATCTTAAGTTGATTGAATTATTTGAATAATGACCCTCAGTGTAGCATGACTACTATTTTATTGGAAGTTTTATTTATTTCATAATTGTGACATCCCTTGTTCCGTGTTAACTCTGATGGAATATGTCTTTAATAATTGATATAATTAATATTATTCGGGGTATTTTAGAAGGGGTGTTACAATAGTGGTATCAGAGCATAGTCGGTCTTGTCTTGTGTCGTTATCCCTTTTGTATGCGACTAGTGTAAGATGACACTGTCGATACTTGTATGTTGATGAGGTTGTTTTGTAATGTTACAAGAACAATGGCCGAAAGAGGTAACAGAAGAAACAACGATGCTATTGCTGAAGCATTGGGAATGTTGGCTGGAGTACTCGGAGGGAACCAGCAGAGAGCTGTGATTGGTGCTGACCGACAATTGGGGAATTTTCAGAGGAATAATCCTCCGTTGTTCAAGGGTGCACATGATCCCGAAGGTGCTCAGAAGTGGTTGAAGGAGATCGAGAGGATCTTCAGAGTAATTGACTGTGCTGAAGGTGAGATACAGAACTCACATGTTAGCAGAAGAAGCTGATGACTGGTGGGTTGCTACCAGAACTGAAATGGAAGAAGATGGTATTGCGTTGACTTGGGCTGTGTTCAGGAGGGCTTTTCTGAGGAGGTACTTTCCTGAGGACATCAGAGGCAAGAAGGAGATTGAGTTTCTGGAACTCAAGCAGGGTAACAAGACTATCAGTGAGTATGCTTCGAAGTTTACTGAGTTAGCGAAGTATTATGCTCATTATACTAATGATGCAGATGGAGAATTTTCCAAATGTATCAAGTTTGAGAATGGTCTTTGTTGTACCCCAAAATTTGCCCTCCCATATTCTTCAAGAATTGCAAAAGTCAAAGCTTCAAAATTCCCCAAGGGTTGCACAGTGTAAGAGCCTCCTGAACAGTCAAAATTAGGGTTTTGGTTCTGATCAAGAAAATGAAGTTTCCAAAGGTCCAATCAAGTCCCACATGCCTATAAACATGGTCAAGCATCCTCATACAAAGTTTCAAGACTTTCAGCACAAAATTGCACAGTCAAAACCCTAATTGCACTACAGTCAACTGTAGGGGCAAAATGGTCATTTGACAGTCAAAAGTCCAAATTTTTGGTCAACATCTAATTTTGAAGCCACAAACATCATTTTATCAATGCTTGATCATGATTCTCAAAGCTTGGCTAAAAAATCATCAAGATGCAAAAGTTTCCTTATTTGGACAGTTGAAAAAGTCAACTGTAAAACCAGGACATAACTTTCACATGGATTATCAGAAAAATTCCATCCAAAGCTCATTTTGAAGAGAAAGACATTTCATACAACTCCTCTTCATACTTAAAGTCCAAGAAATGCTCTCACAAAAAGTTATCAATTTCAACATTATAGGTCATTTTCAAAAGTCAACAAAAAGGGACTTTAAGTCAAAGGCCATAACTTGAGATTGGTAAGTCAAAATGACATGGGACCAAAGGCATTGGTTAGAGGACTCAAACAACTTTCCAAAATGTCCAAGAACATGAGCAAAGCTTAAAAATTGAGCAAGTTATGCCTTGTGGAAGTTGGGAAATTTTTGGATATTTTGAAAAGTCAACATTGTTTCAAATGACCTAAAATTGCTAATGGGCCTCTTTTTCTTCCACAATTCATCATCCAAGGCATGTGCACGACCATTTGGCCCAAAGGGAAGTTTTTCTTCATTTTTTATTTATTTATTTGGATTTTTATTACTAATAATTCATTTAAATTAATTAAAATACATGAAAATACAAAACCTAGGTTTTTCAATCTTTTTGTGCACATTATATCTCCAAGATTTCGTGCCTAACCAAATATAGAAAGAATCAATTGAATTGGTCATGATTTGGTGGAAATTTGCATGAAAAGATTAGAAAATATCATGGCTTAAAAATAAAATATCATATTCATCAATTCATGGATTTTGGACAAATTTTCTTTGACCTAATCATTCCATACATAAGCTTGATCAAAACCCTCGTGCTCACTGACTCTAAGCTGCGCAGAAAAAGCATATGCAAACTTGGAATTTTTCAAGAAAACTCCAAATCTGAAAACCAATTTCCAGGACGATCCAAGGCCAAAGATCAATTCCATTAGCTTGCTGAGGCTTCAAAGAAGGGGTTTGGATCAAAAACCACAAGCTTTCGTGCCCAGAAACGTGAGAACAATCTCACCCTGTACAGAAAAAATTCCATGTTCTTGCATCATGAATCATGCGCTTTTAGTATTTTTTAACAGTTGATTTATATTCATTGCTTAATTCTACAACTAACTGTGTGGTTTAATTGTGTTTTTATGCATCACATGCGATTTCACCATGAGCGTGTGCTAGGGTTTCCAGGACCTTGAATTAGGGTTTTTTAATTAAGGAACAATTGGCATATGGGACCTAGACCATTCAGCTCAGTGCTCTTAGACGAAAACAATGGCACCCTCGCGCCTAATTTATGAGGCCCCAGGGGCTATTCGTTATTTTTCAGAAAGGTGCCTATGGGAACGTTTAGAAAACCGTTGCTAATTGTTTTTATGTTTCAGAAAATAAATCAACAAGGAGGACGATGACTCGGTGGCAGGCAATGAGTGGTTGATTCGAATTTTCGCGCCAGACCACCACTAACTCCAATTTTCTATTATATAATTTGTTTTCCATTTATATTAATGAATAAGCATGTAGCTCAGTTGGTTGAGAAGGACGTTCATAAACCCCTGGGACCTGGGTTCGAGCCCCAGGTCCTCACCCCCTTTCATATTATTTTTCATTTAATATTTGTATGCAGTTTCAACATTGTGGACTACCGTGCACCTTCAAAATCAAGCTGTTCACTTGGTCAATGAGATCAATCAAAGGGCCCAGATCTGAAGAGCATGGTACACGTGAGTCAACGCTTGGGTACGTGAGTGGAAAAGTCAGCCAGGCCTAAGGCTTATTGGGCTTAAATTACTAGCCATTCACCTCACAACTGGGGACAACACCCCCCTTAGGTTTGCAAATTTTTACATTCTTTATTTTTTCATTATTTTTTTACTTTCTTTTAATTATTGTTTTTTTAATTAATTTAATATTTTCATAATTTATAAAAAACACCAAAAAATCAGAAAAGATAAAAAATAATAAATATTTTTATTTTAGTATTTTTGTAAATAAATTGCATTAATTCACTTAGTTTTAATTTAGGGTTTAATCTTAACATTTTTTTTCGATAAAAACCTAAAATTGGTAGAATTAGGATTTATAATAATTTTTATCCCTTTTTCTTTTCTTTCATAATAATTAAATATTTAATATTGTTTACTTTTATAAAATAAAATTGCATGTAAAATAATTAGGTTTAATTTTAGGTTAAAGTTTAATACTTTCTTAACAAATAAAAAATTTAGAATTAGGGTTAGCTTCTCAATTTCATTTAATTCTTTTTTCCATTAAAATACAAAAATACCAAAAAAACAAATTTCTTTTCCTTTTAATTTTATTAATTTAATAATCGTTTAATTTAATTTAGTTAAAAAGGGTCCAACGCCCTCGTTTCAACTTTAATTCCAATTCGCATATTTATTTTTATTCTTTATAATATTTATGTACCTCTCCCAAGGCCTTGTAAATTAATTTCTCGCACTTTACTTTTCTTTAAGTCTTTATTTTTCTGTCAAATCGGGTTTTGGAAATTTTGGCGATGTGGACCCGCGCCTTTTGTAATAGCTTAGAACTTTACTTTTTTCACACTTTTAACTGCTAAATCAATGCATGCAAGAATGAATGACCATAAATAAAAACAAACGCTAGATCACCTATACCATGACAAGATAAATGCAAATGAATCTGACACACAAATCACACACCACCCCTAGGGTACGCCTCACTGTTGCCTTGCCTCGAAAGGTGATCGTCGAGTAGAGGATGTCTTAGTAAGTCCTCATGATCCGGGAACCTAGCGTGAGGGTAGCTTCTAAGGTGTCTTCCCATTGCTCTGGTGATCACCATGTCCCGAATCTCGAATTGACCCGAACACCTCCAACGGTGGTGCTACCTATCTCTCAATGGTGGGATGGCACTACTTTTAAGGACATTTACACAGACAAATTCCTTAGGGTAGGTAGACGACTCTAGATACTTGCTCTAAATTTCAAAACAAAACAAAATACTTTTCACACCAACACATTTTCAAAAAGCTTTTGAAAGCAATTTTTCAAACACTCTTGAGGACCGATACAAGAGTCGAACTGAAATTTTCAAAGAAACTTTTTAAAACCCACAGTTGAAAAGCAAACAAACCATTTTTGAAAACACAAATGAGCAAGTATCTAAGAGCCCATGGATAACCATGGATAGAAAGGGTGCTAACACCTTCCCTTTCTATAACCTACCTCCCGAACCGAGAGCAATCTCTATAAGGAATTTTTCTGTGCTTTTGTCCTTTCCATTTGGAGAAAATAAAAGATGGTGGCGACTCTTGCTTCCGCGACATTTCGCGAACCAGCGTTAAACAGTCAGTTCCAGATCCACCGATCACAGAACTGGCGACTCTGCTGGGGACTTAAACTTAAAGTGAGGTGTACCTTAGGGTTAGTTCATAACTGTGTTTTCAATTGTATTGATTTGTTTGCTTTACTATTATGGGCTGCATGGGAGTTACATAGATCCTAACCCGGATCTGGGGATACCCTGTTTAGGTAGCATAAGCTGTGAGGGACCTGTCTGGCATAGACCGACACAGGTGAAGCAGTGGCTATGTTGGTGTGGCACCTTGGTCTGTACCGATATCCCTTGTGTCGCAACGAGGAGAATATGGGTCTTCTAAGGAGTCGTTAAGCACCAACAACCTTAGAACCTTAAATGACACAACTTGGCCATTAGAACAGTAGCAGTATGCTACGCCCATTGAGGCTAAACTCTCGTGATGGTTCTGGCCGCAAGAAAAGATTGCGATGCTGGAGTTATGACCGATTGAGGGTAGTCAATGATATTGGGATCCTCTAAGAACCCGGTTATTTTGATAGGACAGGTTGAGCCCACTAACTTCAAGAGGGTACTACCCAGACCTCATGCTTGCCTAAACTTTAGGGGCTTGCCTTGTGTGACTTGTGTGCCTTACCATGTTCGCCTTTGTATCTATTTATGGTGTGCTTTATCATAACATCATAACATCATGAGCATTGCATGCATCCTGCATAAGGACTGACCATTTCAAAGACAAGAGGGTTTCACCTTTGCTCTGTTTTGTAGGACATCATGATGCCTGTGCGAAGGAATACTATCCGATTCAACTTTGTTCGTTCACCTGAGTTGCTTGATGAATTGGTTAGCAGAATTCCAAATACCACTTCCTTCATCCAGAGGCATGGTTCTCTTCTCAGTTTAGTCACTGCAAAGCGGGATCACCAGTTGATGAGCGTTCTGACCCAGTTCTATGACCCTTTGTACCAGTGCTTCACCTTTCAAGACTTCCAGCTGGTCCCTACCCTGGAAGAGTTCTCTGATTTGCTTGGTATCCCTATCTTGGATCAGACTCCCTTTACTGGTTGGGAAAAGACCCTCAGGCTTGAGGATGTTGCTGCAGCTCTTCCTTTGACACATCAAGAGGTAATGGACAACTGGGTGACTAGAAGCGGAGTTAAGGGTTTCTTGGCCAAGTTTCTGATTGGTAAAGCTAACAGTTCCTGGAATGACCTGGACTTTAGGGCATATGAAAACATCTTGGCTCTCCTAATCTATGGGTTAGTCTTGTTTCCTAATCCTGACAACTTCATTAATGTCACTGCCATAAGGATCTTTATGTCTCAGAATCCTGTGCCCACTCTCTTGGGTGACATCTTGCAACAACTTCATGCTCGTACTACCCGAAGACGAGGAACCCTATGGTGTTGTATCCCTTTGTTGGTGAGGTGGTTTATTTCGCACCTCCCCAATTTCGTACTGAAGAACCAAGAAGGAAGAGGTTGGGCTCATAGGTTAATGTCTCTCACCGACAAAGACATCATTTGGACTTGCAGAGGTTTGGATGAGATAGCTGTCATTGATCGATGCGGGGAATATCCTAATGTTCCTCTGATTGGTACCCAAGGAGGGATCTCTTACAATCCATGTCTAGCGCTCCGTCAGTTTGGAAGAGCAAGAAGAGCAGGCCCCCATGAGATGTTGGTGCCTCACATCAGTTTTGAGTTTCAGGTGGATAGTGACGAGCTGCGTCGTAGGTTCATCAAGGCTTGGGAAAAAGTTCATAAAGCTAACCCACAGGAGTTAGGGCCAAAGACTTCTTTACCTATGGAAGTCTACTACAAATGGGTTCGCATCCGTGCTCAGAAGTTAGGTATGCCGTATAAAGCCGTCAGACCCGTCATTCTTGAGTGTCCTGACAAAGATGGTGTTCCTCCAACTGTCCTTCCTCCTCAGATACCTACTGATTATGAGACATTGAAGAGATCTTGGTCGCAACTGCGAGAAGAACGGGATTCTTACCGGGAAAAGTTCAATGAGCAGGAATTAAAGATCCAGAAGCTGACAAAGCAGTTGGAAAATGAGCGAACTCTGAATGCCTACATCCATACTGAGAAGAGGAGACCATGGGATCAATGAGGAGCTCCGGATGTTCTTTTACAGTTGTATTTCCCTTTTCAGTATTTCCTTTCATGTAACACCCAAGGGCAACCTGTTGAATAATTTCAGTTTCAAAGTTGAATCTAATGAAGTGTGTTCCTTTTTGTTTACAAAGTTGATTCCCGATTGTCTTTGAAAACATAAATCATACGCATTCCATTCATCATGTACATAGCAGGTTTTCTCCTTTTCAGGTTGCTTACCGTTCTTCGCTGTTTATTTCAGCATCATGAATCCTGACTCATCATCAACTGAGACATCCATCAAAGCTCTTCAGGCGCAGAATGCGCAATTTCAGGAATTAATCAAGGGTTTGGCTCAAGGCCAAGAAGAGCTGAAGGCCCTGCTCCTGAAGAAGGAGAAGAAGAAGAAGAGAAGAACTGTTCTGTTTAGCTCGGGCCGAAGGTTTGGCAACACTCTGCAAAATGAAGAGGCTGGTTCTTCCATTGGCAAGAGTACTCCTCAGGCAGAAAAAGGTCCTAGTCCGGTAGTCTCCGACAACGAGACTGATTTTGATGAAGAGCAATATCCTCCTGCAGAAGACCGTTACAAGCAGTTGGAAGACAGGTTGAATGCTATGGAGATACAACAGGTACCTGGGCTGGATTTTGGAGATTTGGGTTTGTCTACCGGTGTGATTATTCCTCATAAGTTCAAAGCACCATCTTTCGCTAAGTACGACGGGGCGTCTTGTCCCAAGCTACATCTCAGGTCCTATGTTCGGAAGATTCAACCGTACTCAGCGGATAAGAATTTGTGGATCCACTTCTTCCAGGAGAGTCTTTCAGGGACTCATCTCGAATGGTTCTATCAGCTGGATGGGACCAAGGTTCATAACTGGGAGGAGTTGGCTACTGCTTTCTATAAGCAGTATCAATATAATGCCGACCTTGCCCCTACACGTACCCAACTCCAGGGTATGTCGTTAGGTTCAAGTGATGGTTTTAAAGAGTACGCTCAGAAGTGGAGGGATCTGGCTGGCACGGTGCAGCCTCCGTTGACTGACCGGGAGCTAGTAGACATGTTCTTGGGGACCCTATCTGGGCCATTTTTCAACCATCTTATCGGGAATTCGTCTGCAGGGTTCACTGATCTTATTCTGACCGGAGAGAGAATTGAGGCTGGGTTGAAGTCTGGTAAGATTCCAAAGGGTGCATCTACAGGTTCAGAGAAGAAACCCTTCAAAAAAGAGGCCAGTGTGGTGTATGGGCCTAGAAGGCAAGACAAACCAGAGCGCCGCCAATCTGTCAACACATTGGTGATCGCGAAGCCTGCAGCCGCTCCTCGGCAAGCTAACCAACCAAGGGCTGAGAGACCCAGAAGGGAATTCACCCGTTTGAGTATGACCTTGTCGCAGATCTTACCACAGTTGCTCTCAACCAATTTAGTAACCATCAGAGAGGCTCCGAAGTTTGCAAATACTACATCTCCTAAGTACAATCCAAATGCCCGCTGTGCTTATCACTCCGATAGCCCGGGGCATTCCACTGATGACTGTTGGGCATTAAGGAACAAGCTGCAGGACCTTATTGACGCCAAGGAGGTACAGTTTGAGGCATCTGAGAAGCCTAATGTAGTGACAGCTCCCCTGCCTGCTCATGGAGTGAATGCTATTGGGGACGAAGATGAAGTGGATGAAACCGAGTTTGATAGCTGGATCTACCCGGCAACCAACAGTGGACTTAACAATTGGAGTACAAAGGACAATCTACCTGTTTCTCTTGTTACTAAGTAATGAATTCCTATGTTTTTGGTATTTGTAATAAACAATAAATAAACTCTATGGCCCGGTGTCTTACCCGAGGCACCGTGGCTTCATTTGTGAGGGCATATAAATTGTCATTTCATATATCATAAATGAAAATCTTGGACGTTTTCTCGCATTGCAAATCTTATGCTCCTTTTCTGTCTTTCTTTCCTTTACATATATTTAGAAACAGCTGTATTTACACACACACTCACTCATACAGGTTTCAATCCACTCTGGATCTCACTGGTAACGACTCTGCTACTGCCATTTATGACTTCGAAAATCCGATCAACTTAGCCAAAGACGAAGGTGAAGATGATTGCGAAGTGCCTGGCGAGCTTGCAAGACTGTTACTTCAGGAGGAGAGGGCAATTCAACCCCATGAAGAGCCAGTGGAAACAATAAACCTGGGTACTGAGGCAGACAGGAAAGAGGTAAAGATTGGTGCCAACCTAGAGCTCAGCGTGAAGCAACGGTTGACTAAGATGCTACACGATTATATGGAGATCTTTGCCTGGTCCTATGAAGACATGCCCGGGTTGGATACCGATATTGTGGTCCATCACTTGCCAACTAAGGAAGATTGCCCTCCGGTTAAGCAAAAGGTCCGCCGTATGTGTCCAGAGATGTCTGAGAAGATCAAAGCCGAGGTTATGAAACAGTTTGATGCCGGGTTTCTTGCAGTGACTTCTTACCCTCAGTGGGTTGCTAATGTGGTGCCGGTACCAAAGAAGGATGGAAAGGTCAGAATGTGTGTCGATTACAGGGATCTGAACAGGGCCAGCCCCAAGGATGACTTCCCTTTACCTCACATTGATGTCCTTGTTGACAATACAGCTCAGCACAAGGTGTTCTCTTTCATGGATGGCTTTTCAGGCTATAATCAGATCAAGATGGCTCCTGAAGACATGGAAAAGACTACATTTGTTACTCAGTGGGGCACCTTCTGCTACAAGGTCATGCCTTTTGGATTGAAAAACGCTGGGGCAACTTACCAACGTGCCATGGTTGCTTTATTTCATGACATGATCCATCATGAGATAGAAGTGTATGTTGACGACATGATCGCAAGGTCCCAGACTGAGGAAGAGCACCTAAATCATCTGCAGAAGTTGTTTGACCGATTGAAACTATACAAGCTGAGGTTGAACCCGAACAAGTGCACCTTCGGGGTAAGATCCGGGAAGTTGCTAGGCTTCGTTGTAAGTGACAAGGGCATTCAAGTGGACCCTGCCAAGGTTAAAGCTATTCAAGAGATGCCAGTTCCCAGGACAGAGAAGGAGGTCAGAGGCTTTTTAGGACGCCTGAATTACATTGCTCGCTTCATCTCACACCTGACTGCTACCTGTGAGCCAATCTTCAAGCTGTTGAAGAAAGATCAGGTAGTACGTTGGAATGATGAATGTCAGGCTGCTTTTGACAGAATCAAGGAGTATCTCCAAGAACCACCCATCCTTATGCCACCGGTTGAAGGGAGACCTTTGATACTATACCTGACAGTACTTGACAACTCAATGGGGTGTGTGCTGGGGCAACATGACGAGTCTGGCCGAAAAGAGCATGCCATTTATTACCTTAGCAAAAAGTTTACCGACTGTGAGACCCGATACTCACTGCTTGAGAAAACTTGCTGCGCTTTGGTATGGGCTGCTCGCCGGCTGAGACAGTATATGCTGACTCATACTACCTTGTTGATCTCAAAGATGGATCCTATAAAGTACATATTCGAAAAGCCTGCTCTGTCTGGGAGAATTGCAAGATGGCAAATGATCTTGACGGAATACGACATTCAGTACACAACCCAGAAAGCCATCAAGGGAAGTGTATTGGTAGACCACTTGGCCCATCAGGCCGTAGAGGACTATCAGTCAATGAACTTCGAGTTTCCGGATGAAAGCATCATGATTGTGACTGATTGTGAAGTACCTGGACCGGATGAAGGACCTGAGGAAGGATACCAATGGTCTATGCACTTTGACGGAGCCTCCAATGCTTTGGGTAACGACATCGGCGCTGTAATCATATCACCGCAAGGCACTCATACTCCGCTCACTGCCCGACTATGTTTCAACTGTACCAACAACATGGCGGAGTATGAGGCGTGCATCATGGGTCTTCAAGCTGCGATCGACCTAAGGATCAAGTTTCTGAGTGTCTTCGGAGATTCCGCTCTCGTGATCAATCAGATCAAAGGAGAGTGGGATACGAAACATCCGAATCTTATTCCTTACAGAGAATGTGTGTTGACCTTGATCCCCCACTTCACGAAGATAACCTTTGAACACTTTCCAAGATAAGAGAATCAGCTGGCGTACGCGTTAGCTACAATGTCTTCTATGTTCAAGGTCAAATGGGACAATGAGGCTCCCCGGATCATCATCTGGAAACTGGACGAACCGGCATACTGTTGCGATCTCGAGACTGAATTGGTGACTGAGAAGCCTTGGTACCATGAGGTGAAGAGATATTTGGAAGCTCAGGAATACCCTGAAGGTGCCTCAGTCAATGATAAGAAGTTTCTGAGAAGGTTCGTGGCCAAGTTCTTCCTTAGCAACGACATCTTGTACAAGCGAAACCATGATTCAACCTTACTGCGTTGTGTGGACAAGACTGAAGCAGAAAGGATCATGGAAGAACTACATGAAGGGACCTTTGGTACACATTCCAGTGGACATACAATGGCAAAGAAGATCCTTCGGGAAGGGTATTACTGGTCCACAATGGAAGCTGACTGCTACCAACATTCCAGGACATGCCATAAGTGCCAGATTTATGCAGACAAGGTGCATGTCCCTCCAGTTCCTCTGAATGTTCTGACTGCGCCTTGGCCGTTTGCAATGTGGGGCATAGACATGATCGGTGAGATTAAACCTACGGCATCTAATGGGCATCGCTTCATCCTAGTGGCGATTGATTATTTTACGAAGTGGGTCGAAGCAGCATCCTACGCTACGGTAACCAAGACTGTTGTGGCACGGTTCATTCGGCATAATCTGATCTGTCGATACGGCGTCCCTGAGAGAATTATTACAGATAACGGTACCAATCTGAATAACAAGATGATCACTGAGCTCTGCGAGCAGTTCAAAATACAGCACCACAATTCTTCTCCTTACAGACCGAAGATGAATGGGGCTGTAGAAGCAGCAAATAAAAACATCAAGAAAATCGTGAAGAAGATGACAGTGACTTATAAAGATTGGCACGAGATGTTACCTTTCGCTCTACATGGGTACCGTACCTCAGCTAGGACGTCAACCGGGGCAACTCCTTTCTCCTTGGTTTATGGTATGGAGGCAGTCTTACCGATCGAGGTGCAAATACCCTCTCTCCGGATAATGAAGGATGCAAATCTGAACGAGGATGATTGGATCCAGACACGACTTGATCAGCTCAACCTTATTGATGAAAAGAGACTTGCTGCTATCTATCATGGTCAGACGTATCAGAAACAGATGATCAGGGCATTTAACAAAAAGGTCAGACCACAGGAATATCAAGTTGGGGATCTGGTAATCAAGCGAATCATCCTTCCTCAGAGTGACCCAAGGGGCAAATGGACCCCTACATACGAAGGGCCATTTGTGGTTAAACATGTGTTCTCAGGAGGAGCCATGATTCTAACCAATATGGATGGTGACGACCTTCCTCACCCCGCCAATGCAGACATAGTAAAAAGATACTATGCATGAAAAAAGACCCGCTAGGCTGACATGCCTAGGCAAAAATTAGGGCTTCCCGGCGAACCAAAAGGGTTCGGGCAAAATGAAGGGATGAAACGAAAAAATCTGTACACCCGGCAAGTCGAAAACCTGAAAAGGAGGCTTGGGCAAAAATGGGTATCCCGGTGGACTGAAAACCCGAAAGGGCGGTCCAGGCAAAAATTAGGGATAAAAGCGTAATACTATGTCTCATCGGATCACTTTGCATCCAGAATCCGGTATCTACATCAAGCTCAGACGGCATCGATCAGTCAGCTTCATCTTCGATTAGGTCATCAAGTGATGAGACGCTCGGAGATATAAAGGCAATAGCAGAGTTGAAACCCAGTGGGATCATTCATTTCACACAGCTGTTTTATTTTCTCTTGTACAAAATTTGTATAAACTCTCTTGTTCGGCGGCGTTCTCTTACTAGGACGTCAGCCTCTTGTACACAAAACGCCTATTTTCAGGCCATTCAAAAATCAATACAAATATACTTTTCAGTTAAAAATTGCCAATTGTTTTTCCTTTTTTCTGTTTTGTTTTGCGAAGAACGTCTAAGGTTCAATTTTTGATATATGCATTGACAATAATTTGCTAACTCATAAATATTTGCATACGAAACAAAGGATTAATTACAGGTAACATTAGAAACAGGGGCAATAAAGAGTTGTCTAAACAATCTAATTGTTCTATCCACTAAGGTACCAAGGTAGGTTCAGCTGGAAAAACATAACCATGTATCTTAATCCCCCAGAGAGTGAGCCAGCAAGCAATACACTCTCCCCGAGCAAAGCTACTATCAAATTTTAAAGAAAGTTGAATATCCTCCCGCAGATCTCAACATTCCCTAGCAATGTACGGATATTCTTAACAAACATCCCCGACAGTCTTGTTCTAAAGATTGTTCCCCGGCGGTATACCAAACATTCAAAGGAATCACTTCCCCTGCAAAAAAAAAAACTTCCCCAAGAGAGTCCAATCCAGTTTCCCCAGGAAAGTTGGAATTCACCTCCCCAGGCAGTAAGCTTATCCCCAGTAGATTCTGGAAGCTTATCCTCGCAGAGCACGAGCGCGTCTCCCGGCTTTACTTAAAGAGTTATGTTCTTACTAGGATATAACTGGGTTATCCTCAGCCAAAAGCCACGGAAAGGTCGTCGTCAACACAGTTCTTTCTTATCCCCAGCGAAGTCTATTAACACTTCCAACACAGCAAAGATATCCCCAGCAAGTTATTATCAACAACTCAACAAAGTATCTCTCTCCCCACAGAGTATTGCTTCCCAGCAAGATTGCTAAGAGTACGTTGCTCCCTGCAGAGTAATCCATTCGCCAAGTTTATTCCCCAACGGAGTTATCTTCTCCCAACCGGTATCCTTGCAACTATCATCCCCGGCGGAAGCAACATCTATTCTCCAACATCAGCCCAGGAGTGACTTCCCGGCACCCGTCAAGGATTTACTTTCCTAGACGGAAAAAAATACATTCATAAACATCTTCATACATTGTAGCATGCATATACGCATCATGAACATACAACCTCACGTATTTAGAGAGCATCTCGCACGTCATACCACATGACATCGCATACAACTAACGCTTGTCTTTTCAGGACAAAAGTACAAAAATGATTACCATCAATGGTCGCAACTAAAGATCCGATTCCTGAATCTTGCCAGGGTGTATCCATTGAAGACTAACATTACCAGATCCGATTCCTGTATCTTGCCAGGGTGTGTCTGAAGAGTTCGAGGATCCGATACCTGAATCTTGCCAGGGTGTATCCGTTGAAGACTAACATTACCAGATCCGATTCCTGTATCTTGCCAGGGTGTGTCTAAAGAGTTCGAGGATCCGATACCTGAATCTTGCCAGGGTGTATCCGTTGAAGACTAATATTACCAGATCCGATTCTTGTATCTTGCCAGGGTGTGTCTGAAGAGTTCGAGGATCCGATGCCTGAATCTTGCCAGGGTGTATCCGTTGAAGACTAGCATTACCAGATCCGATTCCTGTATCTTGCCAGGGTGTGTCTGAAGAGTTCGAGGATCCGATACCTGAATCTTGCCAGGGTGTATCCGTTGAAGACTAGCATTACCAGATCCTATTCCTGTATCTTGCCAGGGTGTGTCTGAAGAGTTTGAGGATCCGATACCTGAATCTTGCCAGGGTGTATCCGTTGAAGACTAATATTACCAGATCCGATTCCTGTATCTTGCCAGGGTGTGTCTGAAGAGTTCGAGGATCCGATGCCTGAATCTTGCCAGGGTGTATCCGTTGAAGACTAGCATTACCAGATCCGATTCCTGTATCTTGCCAGGGTGTGTCTGAAGAGTTCGAGGATCCGATACCTGAATCTTGCCAGGGTGTATCCGTTGAAGACTAGCATTACCAGATCCGATTCCTGTATCTTGCCAGGGTGAGTCTGAAGAGTTCGAGGATCCGATGCCTGAATCTTTCCAGGGTGTATCCGTTGGAGACTAACATTACCAGACTCGATTCCTGTATCTCGCCAGGGCACGTCTGAAGAATTCGAAGATTCGATTCCTGTAACCAGTCAGGACATATCTACACAAAGCATCTGAAGACCAGCGCCTGCAACATGTCAGGTACTCATTTTTCTTTTGCAGGTACGCAAGTTCTCGTTAAGGAATCTCTTACGCGATCAACATCCAGATGGCATCTATAAGCCCATCATCCTATTCATCAACCTCTAAATGGCATCTATAAGCCCATTCCACCATCACTGCTACTATGTGAGCGCAAATTTCTGGGCACTCTAGTGTTCAATCATCTTCCACCTTCGGATTACGAAAGGCACGTCAGCCAATCTGCATCCTCAGGTCTAAGAAGATTGAGCAGGGGCAACTGTTGTACCCCAAAATTTGCCCTCCCATATTCTTCAAGAATTGCAAAAGTCAAAGCTTCAAAATTCCCCAAGGGTTGCACAGTGTAAGAGCCTCCTGAACAGTCAAAATTAGGGTTTTGGTTCTGATCAAGAAAATGAAGTTTCCAAAGGTCCAATCAAGTCCCACATGCCTATAAACATGGTCAAGCATCCTCATACAAAGTTTCAAGACTTTCAGCACAAAATTGCACAGTCAAAACCCTAATTGCACTATAGTCAACTGTAGGGGCAAAATGGTCATTTGACTGTCAAAAGTCCAAATTTTTGGTCAACATCTCATTTTGAAGCCACAAACATCATTTTATCAATGCTTGATCATGATTCTCAAAGCTTGGCTCAAAAATCATCAAGATGCAAAAGTTTCCTTATTTGGACAGCTGAAAAAGTCAACTGTAAATTGACCAGGACATAACTTTCACATGGATTATCAGAAAAATTCCATCCAAAGCTCATTTTGAAGAGAAAGACATTTCCTACAACTCCTCTTCATACTTCAAGTCCAAGAAATGCTCTCACAAAAAGTTATCAATTTCAACATTATAGGTCATTTTCAAAAGTCAACAAAAAGGGACTTTAAGTCAAAGGCCATAACTTGAGATTGGTAAATCAAAATGACATGGGACCAAAGGCATTGGTTAGAGGACTCAAACACCTTTCCAAAATGTCCAAGAACATGAGCAAAGCTTTAAAATTGAGCAAGTTATGCCTTGTGGAAGTTGGGAAATTTTTGGATATTTTGAAAAGTCAACATTGTTTCAAATGACCTAAAATTCCTAATGGGCCTCTTTTTCTTCCACAATTCATCATCCAAGGCATGTGCACGACCATTTGGCCCAAAGGGAAGTTTTTCTTCATTTTTTATTTATTTATTTGGATTTTTATTACTAATAATTCATTTAAATTAATTAAAATACATGAAAATACAAAACCTAGGTTTTTCAATCTTTTTGTGCACATAATATCTCCAAGATTTCGTGCCTAACCAAATATAGAAAGAATCAATTGAATTGGTCATGATTTGGTGGAAATTTGCATGAAAAGATTAGAAAATATCATGGCTTAAAAATAAAATATCATATTCATCAATTCATGGATTTTGGACCAATTTTCTTTGACCTAATCATTCCATACATAAGCTTGATCAAAACCCTCGTGCTCACTGACTCTAAGCTGCGCAGAAAAAGCATATGCAAACTTGGAATTTTTCAAGAAAACTCCAAATCTGAAAACCAATTTCCAGGACGATCCAAGGCCAAAGATCAATTCCATTAGCTTGCTGAGGCTTCAAAGAAGGGGTTTGGATAAAAAACCAAAAGCTTTCGTGCCCAGAAACGTGAGAACAATCTCACCCTGTACAGAAAAAATTCCATGTTCTTGCATCATGAATCATGCGCTTTTAGTATTTTTTAACAGTTGATTTATATTCATTGCTTAATTCTACAACTAACTGTGTGGTTTAATTGTGTTTTTATGCATCACATGCGATTTCACCATGAGCGTGTGCTAGGGTTTCCAGGACCTTGAATTAGGGTTTTTTAATTAAGGAACAATTGGCATATGGGACCTAGACCATTCAACTCAGTGCTCTTAGACGAAAACAATGGCACCCTCGCGCCTAATTTATGAGGTCCCAGGGGCTATTCGTTATTTTTCCGAAAGGTGCCTATGGGAACGTTTAGAAAACCGTTGCTAATTGTTTTTATGTTTCAGAAAATAAATCAACAAGGAGGACGATGACTCGGTGGCAGGCAATGAGTGGTTGATTCGAATTTTCGCGCCAGACCACCACTAACTCCAATTTTCTATTATATAATTTGTTTTCCATTTATATTAATGAATAAGCATGTAGCTCAGTTGGTTGAGAAGGACGTTCATAAACCCCTGGGACCTGGGTTCGAGCCCCAGGTCCTCACTCCCTTTCATATTATTTTTCATTTAATATTTGTATGCAGTTTCAACATTGTGGACTACCGTGCACCTTCAAAATCAAGTTGTTCACTTGGTCAATGAGATCAATCAAAGGCCCCAGATCTGAAGAGCATGGTACACGTGAGTCAACGCTTGGGTACGTGAGTGGAAAAGTCAGCCAGGCCTAAGGCTTATTGGGCTTAAATTACTAGCCATTCACCTCACAACTGGGGACAACACCCCCCTTAGGTTTGCAAATTTTTACATTCTTTATTTTTTCATTATTTTTTTACTTTCTTTTAATTATTGTTTTTTTTAATTAATTTAATATTTTCATAATTTATAAAAAACACCAAAAAATCAGAAAAGATAAAAAATAATAAATATTTTTATTTTAGTATTTTTGTAAATAAATTGCATTAATTCACTTAGTTTTAATTTAGGGTTTAATCTTAACATTTTTTTCTCGATAAAAACCTAAAATTGGTAGAATTAGGATTTATAATAATTTTTATCCCTTTTTCTTTTCTTTCATAATAATTAAATATTTAATATTGTTTACTTTTATAAAATAAAATTGCATGTAAAATAATTAGGTTTAATTTTAGGTTAAAGTTTAATACTTTCTTAACAAATAAAAAATTTAGAATTAGGGTTAGCTTCTCAATTTCATTTAATTCTTTTTTCCATTAAAATACAAAAATACCAAAAAAACAAATTTCTTTTCCTTTTAATTTTATTAATTTAATAATCGTTTAATTTAATTTAGTTAAAAAGGGTCCAACGCCCTCGTTTCAACTTTAATTCCAATTCGCATATTTATTTTTATTCTTTATAATATTTATGTACCTCTCCCAAGGCCTTGTAAATTAATTTCTCGCACTTTACTTTTCTTTAAGTCTTTATTTTTCTGTCAAATCGGGTTCTGGAAATTTTGGCGATGTGGACCCGCGCCTTTTGTAATAGCTTAGAACTTTACTTTTTTCACACTTTTAACTGCTAAATCAATGCATGCAAGAATGAATGACCATAAATAAAAACAAACGCTAGATCACCTATACCATGACAAGATAAATGCAAATGAATCTGACACACAAATCACACACCACCCCTAGGGTACGCCTCACTGTTGCCTTGCCTCGAAAGGTGATCGTCGAGTAGAGGATGTCTTAGTAAGTCCTCATGATCCGGGAACCTGGCGTGAGGGTAGCTTCTAAGGTGTCTTCCCATTGCTCTGGTGATCACCATGTCCCGAATCTCGAATTGACCCGAACACCTCCAACGGTGGTGCTACCTATCTCTCAATGGTGGGATGGCACTACTTTTAAGGACATTTACACAGACGAATTCCTTAGGGTAGGTAGACGACTCTAGATACTTGCTCTAAATTTCAAAACAAAACAAAATACTTTTCACACCAACACATTTTCAAAAAGCTTTTGAAAGCAATTTTTCAAACACTCTTGAGGACCGATACAAGAGTCGAACTGAAATTTTCAAAGAAACTTTTTAAAACCCACAGTTGAAAAGCAAACAAACCATTTTTGAAAACACAAATGAGCAAGTATCTAAGAGCCCATGGATAACCATGGATAGAAAGGGTGCTAACACCTTCCCTTTCTATAACCTACCTCCCGAACCGAGAGCAATCTCTATAAGGAATTTTTCTGTGCTTTTGTCCTTTCCATTTGTAGAAAATAAAAGACGGTGGCGACTCTTGCTTCCGCGACATTTCGCGAACCAGCGTTAAACAGTCAGTTCCAGATCCACCGATCACAGTCTTCGTGATGAGATTAAGCAGGGTATTCGGTATCAGCGTATCCGAAGATTTCCTGATCTGGTTGACTGTAGTAGGATTTTAGAGGAGGATCTTGCTAGCACTAAGTCGAATGCTCGAGGGTATGTTGATAGGAAGGGTAAGCAATAGATGGATCATGGTAAGCCTTATGATAGAAGTAATCAGAGACCCGGTGGTTGGAAGAAGTTTGGTGGAGGAGATTCTAGTTCTTCCATTAAGTGCTACAAGTGTGGTGAGACAGGACATCGTATGGTGGATTGCAAAAGTAATGATAAGAAGTGTTTCAAGTGTGGGAAACTCGGCCATGTGGCCAATGATTGCAGAGTAAGAGTGGTGACTTGTTACAACTGTGGTGAAGAAGGTCATACTCGTCCTCAGTGTACAAAACCCAAGAACGAGCAAGCTGGTGGTAAAGTGTTTGCATTGTCTGGGTCAGAGACTAAGCCAGATGATCGGCTGATTAAAGGTACATGTTTTATTAATGACATACCTTTGATTGTGATTATTGATACTGGAGCTACGCATTCTTTTATTGCTTTGGATTGTGCTAAAAGATTGAATTTGGAAATTTCTAATATGGATGGAAGTATGGTTATTGATACTCCTGCGTCGGGTTCAGTGACTACTTCGTATGTTTGTAGGAATTGTCCTATTGTGATTTTTGGTAGGGGTTCCGGTATGGATTTAGTGTGCCTACCGTTAGAACAACTTGATATCATCCTTGGAATGAACTGGTTGGAATTCAACTAGGTTCATATCAACTGTTTTGTGAAGACAATTATTTTTCCTGAAGAGGTTGGTGTCGAAGATGTGACTATGTCGGTTAAACAGATGAACCTAGCTGTGAAAGATGGTGATGTGGTATTTATGTTGTATTCTGCAATAGAAGCGGAGGGAAAAGCAAAGAGTGATGGATTTCCAGTGGTGAATGAATTTCCAGAGGTGTTTCCGAAAGACGTTAGTGAATTGCCACCTGAGAGGGAGGTAGAATTTACTATAGATTTGATTCCTGGAACTAGTCCGATGTCGATGGCGCCTTACCGTATATCGGCATCTGAATTAGCAGAGTTAAGGAAACAGTTGGAGGAGTTACTTGAGAAGAAGTTTATTCGTCCGAGTGTTTCGCCGTGGGGTGCTCCGGTGTTGTTGGTTAAGAAGAAAGAAGGTTCAATGAGATTATGTGTTGATTACAGACAGCTGAATAAAGTTACAATCAAGAATCGGTATCCTTTTCTGAGGATCGATGATTTGATGGATCAACTAGTTGGAGCTTGTGTATTTAGTAAGATTGATCTGAGATCTGGATATCATCAGATTCGTGTGAAGTCGGAAGATATTCAGAAAACTGCATTTAGAATGAGGTATGGACATTACGAGTATTCTGTTATGCCGTTTGGAGTTACTAATGCACCTGGTGTTTTCATGGAGTATATGAACAGGATATTTCATCCGTATCTTGATAAGTTTGTGGTGGTGTTCATTGATGATATTCTAATTTATTCGAAGAGCGATGAAGAGCATGCAGAACATCTCAGAGTTGTGTTGGAATTGTTGAAAGAGAAGAAGCTTTATGCGAAGTTGTCCAAGTGTGAATTCTGGTTAAGTGAAGTAAGTTTTCTTGGCCATGTAATTTCCGAGAATGGAATTGCTGTGGATCCTACGAAGGTAGAAGCAGTATCTCAGTGGGAAGCGCCGAAGAATGCTTCTAAGATCCGTAGTTTTCTGGGTCTTGCAGGTTATTACAGGAAGTTTATAGAAGGATTTTCCAAATTAGCGTTACCGTTGACTAAGTTGACCAGGAAGGGTCAGATGTTTGTTTGGGATGTTGAATGTGAGAAAGGATTTCAAGAGCTAAAGAGGAGGTTGACAAGTGCTCCGATCTTGATTTTGCCAAATCCAACTAAGTCTTTTGTTGTGTATTGTGACACATCATTAATGGGATTAGGTGGTGTGTTGGTGCAAGATAAGCAGGTGGTGGCTTATGCTTTGAGACAATTGAAAGTACATGAAAGGAATTATCCGACTCATGATTTGGAGTTGGCAGCTGTTGTGTTTGTTTTGAAGTTGTGGAGGCAATATTTATATTGTTCTCGATTTGAGGTGTTCAGTGATCACAAAAGTCTGAGGTATCTCTTTGATCAGAAAGAGTTGAATATGAGGCAGAGGAGATGGTTAGAATTTCTAAAGGATTATGATTTCAGTTTGAATTACCATCCTGGTAAGGCAAACGTTGTTGCGGATGCCTTGAGCAGGAAGTCCTTGCATATGTCGATGTTAATGGTCCGTGAGTTAGATTTGGTTGAGCAGTTCAGAGATTTAAGTTTGGTATGTGAAACTACTCCGAATAGTGTGAAATTGGGTATGTTGAAACTGACTAGTGGTATTCTGGAAGAAATTCGGAATGGACAGAAGTCCGATGTTGGGTTAGTTGATAAATTGACATTGATCAACCAAGGTCAAGGAGGCGAGTTCCGGATTGATGAGAATGGTGTTATGAGATTTGGTAATAGGGTGTGTGTTCCGGATGTTGCAGAGATTAGGAAGAGTATTTTGGAAGAAGGACATCGTAGTGGATTGAGTATTCATCCTGGTGCTACTAAAATGTAAAATGATTTGAAGAAGTTGTTTTGGTGGCCGGGAATGAAAAAGGAAATTGCTGAGTTTGTGTATGCTTGTTTGGTTTGTCAGAAGTCGAAGATTGAGCATCAGAAACCGTCAGGATTGATGGAACCGTTGTTTGTTCCGGAATGGAAATGGGATGGAATCTCTATGGATTTTTTGTCTGGTTTGCCAAGGACATCGAAGAATTGTGATTCTATCTGGGTTATTGTTGATCGGTTGATGAAATCTGCTCACTTTATTCCGATAAGAATGGATTATCCGATGGAAAGGTTGGCAGAATTGTATGTTGAGAAGATTGTGAGTTTGCACGGTATTCCTTCTAGTATTGTGTCGGATCGAGATCTGAGGTTTACATCTAAATTCTGGACGGGATTGCAAGAAGCTTTGGGTACTAAGTTGCGTTTGAGTTCCACTTATCATCCACAGACAGATGGTCAGACGGAGAGAACGATTCAATCGTTGGAAGATTTGTTAAGAGCTTGTGTGTTGGAGAAAGGTGGAGCTTGGGATAGTTATCTACCATTGATTGAGTTTACCTACAACAATAGTTTTCATTCGAGCATTGGTATGGCTCCGTTTGAGGCATTGTATGGTAGGAGGTGTCGGACACCGTTGTGTTGGTATGAATCTGGAGAGAGTGTTGTGATTGGACCGGAAATTGTCCAACAGACTTCGGAAAAGATTAAGATGATTCAGGAGAAGATGAGGACTTCTCAGAGTCGTCAGAAAAGTTATCACGATAAGAGGAGGAAAGATCTTGATTTTAGCAAAGGAGAACATGTTTTTATGCGAGTTACTCCGATGACTGGTATTGGTCGAGCTTTGAAGTCAAAGAAGTTGACTCCATGTTTTATTGGTCCGTTTCAGATTACCAAGAGAGTTGGGAAAGTTGCTTATCAGATTGCTTTTCCGTCGTCACTTGCAAATTTGCATGATGTTTTTCATGTATCTCAGCTAAGGAAGTACATTGCTGATCCGTCTCATGAGATTCGGGTAGACGATATACAGGTACGAGAGAATTTGACTGTGGAAGCGGTACCTGCAAGAATTGAGGATCGAAAGTTGAAACAGTTGCGAGGCAAGGAGATCGCATTGGTAAGAGTGGCTTGGGGAGGACCAGCAGATGGAAATGTCACTTGGGAGCTGGAGAGTCAGATGAAGGACTCGTATCCCGAACTGTTCGTCTAAGGTATGTTTTCGAGGACGAAAACTCTTTTAGTTGGGGAGAGTTGTGACACCCCAAATAATCCGATTATTAAATAATTAGAATTTTTAATTATTAATTTAATTGGAAATTTAATTATTGGTATTTTTGGATTATTGGAATTAATTTAATTAATTAAAGGAAAGAAGTATTGGTGGTGTGAAGAGTGATTAGAGGGTGTGAGGGGTAAAATACTCTACTCTTAATAATTACTAATTTAATTATTTTATTGGAATAATAAAAGGTGTATTAAAAGGAAAAAGAAGAGAAAGAGAGTTATTTTGGAATATTCATCATACGTGCATTTGAGAAGAGGAAAAAGAAGGAGAAAACCGGAAGCGTCAGAATTCGAAGAACCCACAAGGTAAGGGGTGATTTCGATTAGTTAATTCGTATTATCGGTTTAGATATTAAATAGTATGGATCATAGTATGTTAGGGAATCCCGGTTCGGAATTCTAGGGTTCCGTAGAATTGTCCCTATTGCGTCGAATTGTAGGTTGAAAACCATTAAGGTGTCAGATGATAAAAATGAATGATGAAATAATGTTGTTTGATGTTATAATGGTGCAAAATGGATGTGTTTTGGTGTTTCTCATGTTGAAATTTGTATGGGTATGTTTGGAATTGGTTTAGAATGAATAAATGCTGTCAAAAGTGCAGAATTTGACTCTGCAGGTCGTGGGAACCGGTTCCCAGTGGGGAGGAACCGGGTTCCATTGTGTGAATTTATAAAAACTGGCAAAAATGCACGTAGGAACCGGTTCCTGTATAGGTAGGAACCGGGTTCCCATACATTTTCCAGAAGCGTGATTTTTGAACTTCGCAGGAACCGGTTCCTGCATATGTAGGAACCGGGTTCTGCTGTAACTTTTGAAAAATATTAAACTTTGAAAATTCATAACTTTCAAACCGTAAGTCCGTTTTGAGTTCCGTTTTGGACGTTATTTCTTAAATTTAATGCTATATTTTATAAAATGAAAAGATTTCCTAAAACCTGAAATTATTTTGAAAATGAGTCAAATCACGGAATAAGTGATTATTGGCTAATGCACATGGGTGCGTATGTAGCAGTGAACCTGTGATGGATGGATGTATTATTATTGTGTGAATGAAAGGCATATTTATGTTGCTAATGATGGTGTGGATGATCATTGAGATATCATGTTTTTGTTTTTGGTTCAGTTATGATAAATTGATGTGTTTCATAGACTGATTTGATGTTGCATGCTAGTGATGTGCGTGCATATGCATTTTTTTGGTGAAGTTAATTCCCATTGTGTGGAATTTGACTTGTATTGCCGTTAACCGATACCCGAGTGATGATGGGTGGTTAGGCTGGATTCGTGTCCGGGTGTTTATGGACGAATCGATGGTTGTTGTATCCGGTTGATGATGGATCAGTGTTGGGTGACTTGGTCACGTGTTGGTACCACATGCATTGTGTCTGCATTTGTGTTTGCATGGAATTGTAACATGTTAGGATGTCTTCCAGTGTTACAATTCTTTGGTTGATTATTGATTTGTGCATAATGACTTGTATGATTGGAACTGCGTGTTAAACCTGAATTTATGCTAAAATGGGTGAAATAATATGCTTGTGATATAATGTTGATTGAGAAGCTTATAATGCATGTTAATTATGAGAAATCTCACCCTTACTTTAATAATTTCAGATTAAAGTTAGCAGC